>JBANSL010000003.1:40901313-42151313 GCA_037127255.1 Persicaria tinctoria | reverse complement strand
CTGTTTTCTGTTTTCATCACTGTTCTTTGTCGATATAGAGGACTGTTACTCGAGATCGAGTAGCTTCTGTGTCCTCGATTTAGTTTCTGCTTTGCTTTGTCTTTTCTGTCTTCGTTTAGTTCATTGCTTTTGATTGTTATTTTCTGCTTTTATTTCTGTTTCTTTCCTTGTTTCTGTGTTTCTGTCTTTCTGCTGCTTTGTCTGTGAGATCTGTAGCGACCTAAGAACTGCTGACGTGCTTCCTCGTGGATTCGATCCTGACTATTCTCTTACTACAACGGGAGGAAGTCTTGTATTTATTTGCTGAGACAGGGAAGTCAGTCTGAACTTTATTTTATATTTATTTCATACTTGATCATCCTCCTGCAACAACAGGCATAAAGCTCCACAAGATGTGGTGGAAATATCTCTTCTCACTCCACCGATTTGCTATAGTGGAGATGTGCAAACAAATCAACCAATGAAGCGGAAGAGGTATGATGATGAGGTATGTATAGTTTCTTTATATCTTCCTTTATGTAGGCCAGTTGAAGCCTAGGAAGATGAATGGGTGAAGCCGTGGAGCGTTCACTCAGGGAAGTTTAAGCTTCTTCATACAATGCACCCGGATGACATCCCACGCTTCCCACCACCGGAGGAACCACCAGATCCACCTATACCTCCGGACAAAGATGAGCCAGGCTAATGCTTAATGAAGAAGTCGGCCTAGCGACTATAAAGTCTAGAGCTTGTAAATAGACATTCATTTTTGTGATTTTTGGACATTGTTGCTTTTGTTTTTGGTTTTGGACTTTTAGTTTTTCTATTGTGGGTATTTTTCTTCTACATTTTTTCAGGTCCATGGGGATAGCAGTAAGCTAAATTCGGACTAGGCCCAGCAGCATTTTCACTCGATATTTTGAAGTCCTGCACATATGTCTAGTGAGTTTCTTTCTTACCCTTGTTTTTATAGAGTGAGGACACTGTAATGTTTTAGTATGGGGTGGGGGAAGGGCTTACTTCATGAATATTTGATTTATTTGACATTATTTGTGCATTGTTCTTGAATTGCTTATACATGGCTATTTTGGAATTTATTATTGATATATATGCTTACATGCATGTTTTCCAAAGTTTTTAAATATGACCCCCATTGAAAATTTTTTATTAATGTCATAGAAGCTCTATTGAACTCGACGATGCAAAATTGGATTTATTAGAGATATAGCATGGAATTGCCTAGTAAGGGAATTCACAATAAAATGCATATTTTTATTGAAAACCATGAAAGGAGGCAAAATTTGAAATTTCTGTTGACATATTGCATGATAAAAGGATGGAGGACTTTGTATTTCCATAAATGCTCATATTGTTTATATTCCTAGCCTTACCTATGCTTATGCATCACAAAAGCCATATTATGCCTTATTTCATATTATGCTCCACATGATCTAAATATGTCCATTTTCTACCTTATTTCTATCCGGGGATTACGTTGAGAATGAAAGTACATTATGGAGATTATTATTTGGTTGTTGTGCTGTTATTATCATTATTGGAGTTTGGTAGGAAATTGAAATATAGGGAAAATTGAATGAGTGAAAGAAAATCCAATCACCTCAGGAGATAAAGGTAGATTGACCCTGCTCGATGAGATAATAGTTTGGCGAGATGGGGCATAAGGTGAGGAGTCCGAATCACTAAGTATCCGGGGCATTCATGACACCCATGTTTGCAACTCGCGAGAAGGCAATGCTAAGATTAGAGAGGTAAAAGCATAATATTGAAAAAAGCAATGAGCGATGAGAGAAAGGTGAGAAATCAAAAGAAGAAAGAACGTGGTATGAAATTTTGGAAAGTACTCCATTTCCCCGGATCATTAGCACCACATTGCCAAAAATTGCCCACCTTTAGCCTTTTACCAATCTACTCCTTATTGAGCTTAAATTAAAGTCTTCTTCATTATTAATGTTTTGTCATATGAATTGTTTTGCATAACCCTCCTTTTGTGAGTAAATGTTGCTTTTTAATCGCACATGCATGGTTTTGTGACACTAGTACCTTTTCGAGGATAGTAATTGATTGCAGGGACATATGACATTGAATCTGATATGTTGAGAGTTTTGATTTATTCCCCTGTATGACAAATAAAAGTATTGCTTGAGGACAAGCAAGCTTAAGTATGTGATGTTTGTTGTGAGCCTATTTTGCCATGTTTTATATCTACTTTTATATCGATTTCTGCATGTATTTCATGCATTTGGGTTAGATTAATACAGAATCTGTGTAGTTTACACTTATTTGCCAAATTCCGGAGTCTACACAAGTTTTTGTTATATTTCGCAGAAATCCGACACATTTTGTAGCTTAAAGGAAACCCATGAAGAAGCTAAGGATGGAGCAGCTGGAGAAAAGGCCATTTTTCGGTATTCATCATTCTGAATCAAGCTTTGATGTCTTCATGAGAGTTGTAGCCCTCGAAAATAGCTTTCCAACGCATGGTCATATGCATCAATCCAACGAACGAGGACTCGGGAAAGTGCGTTTCAAGAACAGAGAAGAATGCTGAAAGACACAGAGTTACTCGAAGTCGACCAAATTGGCGACATCGACCAAAATTTACTCGACTTTTACTCCATAGGACGGGATCGAGCACGAGCTGAGAACAAGACCACTCGAAGTCGACCAAATTGGTCGACGTCGAGGAGATTCCAAAAGCCGTCCAGAAGCCGAGATCGGCGAAGAAGACTGAAGACGAAGGAAAGTTACTCGATGTCGAGGAAATTCCTCGATGTCGAGTAAAAACCCAAGTCGACTTTGCTCCTGTTGGCCGAAATCGAGTTCCTGCGCGAAGAACGAAGAAAGTGCTACTCGATGTCGAGGAATCCTACTCGATATCGAGGAAATCCGAGTGGCCGACGAGGAGTTATCCGATTCTTGTTAAGTTTCTATCCCAAGTCCAATGGTTATATTTTCGAGATGAAATTATATCAAGATCTATCAAGTGCTATCAAGTGAAGAAAGAAGATATTTTATCCACATTAGATATAGTCCTAGTTGATTTAATTGTTTATTTCCATTATTTTATCTTAAGTAATTAGATAGATAAATATAGATATAGATAGGATATTCTTTCCTAATTAGAGAGGGAAGGAAGCCTATAAATAAAGTCTTAGGGGCTGATTTCTAAGCATTCAATTTCAAAGAGAACACAAGTAGAGAGAGAAGGAGAAGAGATTGTAAGTTTGGTTGAGTTTATTAATGCAAGTTAGTTCTTTTTCATTAAAGATGTCTGCAATTGCGATGAAGAGTGCCGCTTTGCGGGTGCATATGTTATTTCGAACTCGGAGAGTTCCATGGCCCACTTCGTCAGCCGTCCTGAAAGGCTGGGCGAATGGAGGATCAGTCTTAGTGGCAGGTCCGTCAATACTTCAATAATGTGATCTTGGAAGTATGGCCGGACTCTTTTGGCCGAGAAGATTAAACAGAATATTACCTTTTCCACCGGCTCATACCTAGTGTCTGCGTCGTGCAGCACCCTACTCACAAAGTACACAGGGTATCGGCCCTCCTGGGTGAGGACCGCACTGAGGGTGGTACCCTGAGTGGCCAGGTAAAGCTGCAAATTCTCCGACCTTCGGGGTTGGTGCAAGGTGGGAAAGCGGTGCAGGAAGACCTTCCATTCTTCGAAGGCCTGATGGAGCTCCGGGGTCCACTATATCGGCCAAGCATGAGGAAAACCACCCTAGGTACTTCACTGCACCATTTAAGGACTGTACTTCTTTGATGGTGCGCGGCGGCCGTAGTTCTTGAATCGCAGTGATCTTCGTTGGGTTTACAACTATCCAACGCCGGGTGAGCATAAAGCCTAGAAACTTCCCAGAGTCAAAGCCGAAAACGCACTTTTCCGCATTTAAGTTAAGCCCCCCTCGCCTTAACGAGTCAAAAGTTTCCTGCAGATCCGCCAATCGATTCTCCTCACTACTATGTCATCTACGTAGATTGATACGTTCTTCGTAAGCTGTCCGCGGAAAATCTTGTCAACGACTCTCTAGAAAGTTGCCCTAGCATTTCTCAGGCCGAATGGCATCACTGGGTAGCAGAAGATTCCCTGATTAGTGATGAAAGTGGTCGCCTTTTTGTTCAGCGGATCCATACGGATCTGGTTACACCTTGAGTAAGCGTCCAGCAAGCTTAAAGCTTCATTCCCCGCGGTGATATCTACTAGTTCGTCGATCGAGGGCAGGGGTAGCTGTGTTTTGGGCATGGCTTGTTTAAGTCGGAGAAGTCTACACACATCCTCCACTTCCCATTTGCTTTCTTGACAAGGACGATGTTTGAGAGCCAGTCGGAGTCTTCCACTGCTTCTATAAATCCAGCTTCCAGCAGTTTCTCTAGTTCTTCCTTCGCGGCGCATGACCTCTCTGGGGCCATTTTTCTCTTCTTTTGGGTCACAGGTCGGGCGTCATGGCGGATTCTGAGGGTGTGGATTGCTATGGACGTGGGGACCCCTAAAAGGTCCTTTGGTGACCATGCAAACACATCGCGGGACTGTCGGATGATGTTCAAAACACGGTCTTTCTCTTCCGTTCCCAGAGCTTGACCCATATAGATCCTTTCTTCCGGGTTGTCTGGCTCTTCATCCCCTGCTCGGGGGGCTTTTCTCCGCCCCCTCGGCTTCTCTCTGAGCGGTGTCATAGAGACACATTACTTCTTTCTTTTTCCGGAGGGAGGTTATGTAATAGCTTCGGCTCTCCAGTTGTTGGCCATAGACTTCCGCAGTTCCTCCTCCGGGTATCGGGAACTTCCCTTTAAAGTGGTATATGGACACCACCATCTGGAATTTGTAAAGAGATACCCTACCGAGGAGCGCGTTATAAGTAGTCGGTATCTTGACCACGGTGAAAACTATGTTTTCCATCCGGCGTTTGGGGGTTGACCCCAGCACCACTGCTAGCTCTATGGTACCCGCCACCTGCACCTCATCTCTAGATAAAGTAACCAGGGTTCCGTGGTAGGGCTTCAAGGCTGACGCGGATATGCCTATTTGGGAGAAAGCTTTCCAAGAGAGGATGTCCACAGATGAGCCGGTGTCGATAAAAACTCTCCTTGTGGTCTTGGTGGCGATCCGGGCATGTATAACCAAAGGGTCCACGTAGGGCATGTGGACATCCTCAACATCTCTCATGGTGAAAACCACCTCGGCGTGATCTCGCGAAGCAATCCTTTGGCTAGCCGAGGAAGGGGGTTGCTTCGCCTCTCTTTCATAGTTCTTCATGTCCTGTCGACTAGCTCCTGAGAGTGATGGTCCTCCCACCAATGTGTCGATGAATCCTTGAGGCTCAAGGATCCGGTTGATCCGAGTTTGCTCGCGGCGGACCTCGTTTCTAGGGTCTTGATTAACTGATCGTGGTGCCGGTTGGGCCCTGCCCCTTCGGCCACCTCGCCATCTTCGGCCCCAACCCTTGCCGTGGTTATGAGGGGGATAACGCTCTTGTTCATCCTGCTCCCCCTGCCGTTACGGATACTCTTCCCTTTGAACCTGTCGAAGAGGTGTTGTGAGCTGAATCTGCCATGTTTTACAGTTACTTTTATATCGTTTTCTGCATACATTTCATGCATTTGGGCTAGAATAGTACAGAATCTATGTAGTATATGTTTATTTCCCAAATTATGGAATCTACACCAGTTTCTGTTTAAATTCGCAGAATTCGAGGCAATTTACAGCAGTTTTGAGAAAGGATGAAAAAGCTCGGAAATCAACTACAGAAGTCCAAGGTCAAAAGAATGACGGAACCAGGACGAATCAAGCTGGAATCCAGAGTTACTCGATACCGAGTTCTTTTACTCGATATCGACCAAAAGATGTCCGAGCAGTGCTGGTCGAGTAGGAGCTGATCGAGAAGCTGAAGACGAAGTCAACCCGACTCCGGGGCTCTACTCGATATCGAGTAGTTTACTCGATATCGACAAACCTAAAAGCCATGCCCTGAGTCGAGGAGCCATGACAAGTCGAGAAGCCGAAGACCTGGAGATGTCGAGTACCAGTTACTCGATATCGAGTAAACCACTCGATATCGACAAGACTAGCAGCGCCTGCCCGAGCTATATCGAAGACTGGTTACTCGAGATGCCCAGCCAGCTAAAGTCGACGCCAGAGTTACTCAATATCGAGTACTTTACTCGATATCGAGGAAAGCCGGCCTGAGCCGCATTACGCGGTGAGCTGTCCGTGTCGAGCTGGGATTAATTGGAGCCGAAAAAGTCCGATTCTATCCACATCTATCAAGTTTTATCAAGATCCATCAACTCCATGGAAGATTCACCCACTTTAGATAGATTTCCTTTATGGATTTAATCCCTTTATTGTCTTTATTTATCTTTAAGTAAGTATATAATTAGATATAGATATAGATAGACTTTCTTACCTTGATTAGGAAGGGTTGGAAGCATATAAATAAAGCCTTAGGGGCCGGTTTTTATGCATTCAATTTCAGAGAGAACAAGTAAGTTGTTACATAAAGAAAGAGAGTTTGTGGCGAGCAAGGTGGAAAGGCAAAAGCGGATTTGGCTTGTTCGGTTGTAAGCTTTCTTTGGTTTATTTTAATGCAAGTTAGTTTCTTTTGTTTATTAATGAGTTTCTTGATAATGAAGAGCGAGTAGTCCACCCACTTCTAGGGTCGGGGTGATCCCGACGGTGGCCATGTAAGATGACACGGTAAAGGTTTGATCTTTCTATGCGATTCTTCTTCTATCCCTATGAGCATGATTCTTTTGCGAGAGTTGAAGGTTATCCTTGTTTGTGTTATTGAAGCAAAAGTGATCTTAATGAAACTTGGGTTAATTACGTGAAAAATGGTTAGTAATAATTAGGGTTTATGAGAAAGTCTCTATATTCCAACTTGTTAATAACGAAAGTTATTTGATAGAAAGCATGATCTTTTATGCCTTTACGTGTTATTTTGCATGGTTATCGTTGTGGTATTGATACCCTGGCTTTGGAAGTCTTTAGGTTTATTGAATTTATTCCACCAAAATCTGAGTTCCGTGTTCGAAGTTTGCATCTTTCAAGTTTCTATCTTTGTCGATCTCGGGGAGTTCTAGTCGATATCGAGTAGTACCTTGTCGATATCGAGTAAAGGTTTGTCGAGATCGAGTTTCTGTGTCTGGGTTTGCTGTCTGTCGGTCGATTTGAGTTTCTGTTGTCGATATCGACCAGTTTCTGTGTTTGCTTTTGTTTGCTTTGCTTTGTTATTTCTGTCTTTCTGTTATTTTGTCTGTGAGATTTACAGCTACCTTAGATCCGCTGACACGCTTCCTCGTGGATCGATCCTGACTTCCCACTACTGCATAGGGAGGGAGTCTTGTAATTATTTGCAAGGGACGGAATCGGTTTGCTTTGATTTATTTATATTTCTATATTTTGAACTTGATTTCCTCCTACAACAAATTGTCGCCATTGCCGGGGAAGCAATCATTCGCGCCTTAGGTAGTCAGATCTCACTTTTTTTTTCAGTTACTTTGCAGGTATATGCGTCGTTCTGGTCGAACACCTGAGTTTGACGCCTTAGATGAACCGGAGCGCCTTATACACATCCAAGCTAAACTAAAAAGAGCCATGGCGTCCGCAGAGATACAGGAACAACTGATTGACAGGCTTCAGAGGGAACTAGCTGCTACAGATACTGCTCTCACCGCTGAGAGAGCACGCACTACAAGGGAAGCTGAGTGTGCGAGGCTATTGGAAGATGAGCTTGCCCAATACCCAACACACAGAGCAGGTCAGGCTAGCAGAGTACCACGAAGAGGCAGCTTACGCAGGGGGTCCCAATCGCTACATGGGGGACCAAAGATTCCAGCAACCGCAATGGAACTATGGTGCCCCTAGGAACCCCCTGCCCTACAGAGCTCCAGGACATCCGGAAAGGGACCATAAAAGGGATGATCTACAGACCATCCTAGAGGAAATACGAAGGAATCATTTAGAAACTAAGCAGTCCTTTAACTCCATGTACACTCAGATTCAAATTTTCAACTCTAGGCTTGGGGAGATTCATATATGACGGAAATCAGTTGATACACAGATTGGCCAGCTAGCAGCAGGAATCCCCAGACAGTCAGGTTCTCTCCCTGGATAAATCCTAAGGGGAAGACTGGACACATCGCTACTGTAAAACTCAGGAGCGGCCACCAACTGCACGAGCCAGGGGTCGAAAAGCAGCAGGACGAAGGAGAACAACAACTCGATATCGACCAAACCTTGGTCGATATCGAGAAAAGGCAACTCGATATCGAGGAAGGACAACTCGATATCGACGACAAACTGGGCCAACCTTCGTCTGCACAGCACAACAACTCGACATCGAAGAACATAGTCGATATCGAGAAGAACCTGGTTGATGTCGAGGAAGACCAAGTCGAGACCGAGAAAGCTACATCACCTCCGACATCTGTTCTGGCTCCAAATCAGAAAAAGAAGCTGCCCTTCCAAAGAAAAGCTCCAAAGGACCCAGCAGAGAAGAAATTTCAGCGCTTCATCAAGATGCTTCAAAATCTCAATGTCACCATACCCTTCACAGAAACTCTAAATGAAATGTCATCCTACGTTAAATTCATCAAAGAGATTCTAAGCAAGAAGCGGTCAATGGCTAAGATTACAGAGGAGTGCAGCCATATGGACATACTTGAGAAGAGGCCGGATCCAGGTAAGTTTGCTATAACTATTGGATTTGGTCAATAAAAATTTAATGTTTTATGTGATCTTGGTGCCAGTGTGAGTATAATGCCTTTAACAATTTGGTCCAAGATTAAGATAGGTGCCCTAGAGCTTGTGGATGCTAAGCTTTACATGGCCAATAACACAGTGGTCATTCCCACAGGCATGGTGGATAATGTGCCAGTACAAGTAGGTAAGTTCTTTGTCCCTGCTGATTTCTTGGTTATTGATATGGCGGAGGACCCTGCTTGTCCAATTATTCTAGGAAGGCCCTTCTTAGCGACGGTGGATGCCAAAATAAGCGTAAGGAAGGGAGTGCTCACTTTCAATATCAGCAATGAGGTAATTGAGTATTCCTTTAATAAAACTGAAAGGCATACAGGTCCAATGGAAGAGGCAAATCTATCTCAGCTGGTTACATCACTTGCGGGGAGCCTAAGGTAAGAAATATGACTCCTGAAGAGCTGGAAAAAAAAGGGATATGAAAGCCCATGTGGAGGAGATCAAGGTCATCCTAAAGGAAGAAACAGAGAATCCACTCGACACGGACCAAGGTACGTCGTTATGGACTAACTATTTTTCGGATGCCTTGACATGATGCAAGTATGGGGTCGAAGTCGAGCAGAATTACTCAACATCGAGTACATTGGTGGACATCGACCAAAAGCAGAGTACTCCACCAGCAACTCCCTCGTCGAGCAACCCACAGGAAGCAATGGACTCCTCGATATCGACCAAATTGGTCGATATCGATCAAACACTGACATCCTCAACTTCTCCTCCCGCGATGAGCACTCTAGTGGCAGAGATGAACTCCTCGATATCGACTACTTTAGTCGATATCGACCAACCACCACCTTCCTCGACTCCAGCATCCTCGAGCAGCAGGCCACCAGAAGCTGAAAACTCGTCGAGATCGAGTATTGTTACTCGAGATCGACCAAACACAGCGGTTTGCCTTGATATGTGCACTTATGTAGGATTTCCAATGATGAGCCTAAAGAGTATGAAGTTGGAGACAAGCTCTATGTTTCCAAATCAAAAGATCATTGGTTTCCTAATAAATTCAAAAAGAAGAGGATGGGACCTTTCGTAGTGAACAAGATCCATTCTGGAGGATTGCGGCTGATGGAAAAGAATGGAGTCCTATTTGAAGCCCAAGCTACATGGGTCTTGCAAATGCCACCTTTTGAGCTTAATGGAGAAAGTCGGCCTAGCGACTATAAAATCTAGAGCTTGTAAATAGACATTTATTTTGGGACCTTTTTGGACATTGTTGCTTTTTGTTTGTTTTTGGTTTTGTACTTTTAGTTTTTCTATTGTGGGTATATGTCTTCTATATTTTCTAGGTCCATGGGGATATAAGCAAGCTAAATCGGACTCGGCCCAAGCATCTATCATTCGATATTATGAAGCCCTGCACACCTATCTAGTGAGTTTCTTTCTTTACCCTTGTTTTTATATACAGTGAGGACACTGTAATGTTTAAGTATGGGGTGGGGAAAGGGCTTACTTCATGCCGATTTGATCTATTTCAAACATTATGTGTGCATATTTAAACCTTAATTCTGGAATTGCTTATACATGGGTAATTTGGAATTCATTATTGATTTATGTGCTTACACGCATGTTTTCCAAAAGTTTGAAAAAATAACCCCCATTGAAATTTTTTTGATTAATGTCATGGAAGCTTTATTGAACTCGACGATGCAAAATTGGATTCATTAGATATATATAGCATGAAATTGCCTAGTAAAGGGAAGTCACAATGAAATGCATATTTTCTTGAAAACCATGAAGGGAGGTAAATTTTGATATTGCTTTTGACAGGTTGCATGATAAGAGGATGGAGGACTTTATATTTCCATATAATGCTCATATGTTTATATCCTAGCCTTACCTATGCTTATGCATCACAAAGCCATATTATGCCTTATTTCAATTATTGCTCCACAAATTCCTAAATATTGTCCATTCTTTACCTTATTTTCATCCGGGGATTATGTTGAGAATGATGTTACATTATGGAGATATTATATGGTGTTTGTATTTTTGTTATTATCATATATGGAGTTTGCTAGGAAATTATTTGAAAAATATGGAAAATTGACCCTGCTTGCTAAGATAATAGTTTAGCGAGATGGGACACATTGTGAGGTGTCCAAAGCACTAAGTATCTGGGGCCATTCATGACACCCATGTTTGCGACTCGCGAGAAGGCAGTGATGAGGTTAGAGAGGTAAAAGCATTATTATTGATAAAAGCATTATGAAAGGTGATGAATCGTATGAAAAAGGAGTGTGGTATGAAAAGTTTGGAAATACTCCATTTCCCCAGATCATTAGCACCACATTGCCAAAAATTGCCCACCTTTAGCCTTTTACCAATCTACTCCTTATTTGAGCTTAAATTAAAGTCCTCTTGATTATTAATGCTTTATCACATATGAATGTTTTTGCATAACCCTTTTTTTTTAGCAGATGTTGCTTTTAAAAGTGCACATGCATGGATTTGTGACACTAGTACCTTTTCGAGGATGGTAATTGATTGCAGGAATATATGAGCATGAATCCAATATGTTGAGAGTTTTGATTTCTTCTCCTGTATGACAAATAAAAGTATTGCTTGAGGACAAGAAATCTTATGTATGGGGTGTTTGTTGTGAGCTGAATCTGCCATGTTTTACAGTTACTTTTATATCGTTTTCTGCATACATTTCATGCATTTGGGCTAGAATAGTACAGAATCTATGTAGTATATGTTTATTTGCCAAATTATGGAATCTACACCAGTTTTTGTTTAAATTCGCAGAATTCGAGGCAATTTACAGCAGTTCTGAGAAAGGACGAAAAAGCTCGGAAATCAACTACAGAAGTCCAAGGTCAAAAGAATGACGGAACCAGGACGACTCAAGCTGGAATCCAGAGTTACTCGATATGGAGTTCTTTTACTCGATATCGACCAAAAGATGTCCGAGAAGTGCTGAAGACGAAGCCAACCCGACTCCGGGGCTCTACTCGATATCGAGTAGTTTACTCGATATCGACAAACCTGAAATCCATGCCCTGAGTCGAGGAGCCATGCCAAGTCGAGAAGACGAAGACTTGGAGATGCCGAGTACCAGTTACTCGATATCGAGTAAACCACTCGATATCGACAAGACTAGCAGCGCCTGCCCGAGCTATATCGAAGACTGGTTACTCGAGATGCCCAACCAGCTGAAGTCGACGCTAGAGTTACTCGATATCGGGTACTTTACTCGACACGGATAGCTCACCCCGTTACGCGGTGAGCTGTCCGTGTCGAGCTGGGATTACTTGGAGCCGAAGGAGTCCGATTCTATCCACATCTATCAAGTTTTATCAAGATCCATCAACTCTATGGAAGATTCACCCACTTTAGATAGATTTCCTTTATGGATTTAATTCTTTTATTGCATTTATTTATCTTTAAGTAAGTAGATAATTAGATATAGATATAGATAGACTTTCTTACCTTGATTAGCAAGGGTTGGAAGCCTATAAATAAAGCCTTAGGGGCTGGTTTTTATGCATTCAATTTCAGAGAGAACAAGTAAGTTGTTACATAGAGAAAGAGAGTTTGTGGCGAGCAAGGTGGAAAGGCAAAAGCGGATTTGGCTTGTTCGGTTGTAAGCTTTCTTTGGTTTATTTTAATTCAAGTTAGTTTCTTTTGTTTATTAATGAGTTTCTTGATAATGAAGAGTGAGTAGTCCACCCACTTCTAGGGTCGGGGTGAACCCGACGGTGGCCATGTAAGATGACGCGGTAAAGGTTTGATCTTTTTATGCGATTCTTCTTCTATCCTTATAAGCATGATTCTTTTGCGAGAGTTGAAGGTGATCCTTGTTTGTGTTATTGAAGCGAAATTGATCTTAATGCAACTTGGGTTAATTATGTGAAAAAGGGTTAGTAACAAATAGGGTTTATGCGAAAGCCTCTATATTCCTACTCGTTAATAACGAAAGTTATTTGATGGAAAGCATTATCTTTTATGCCTTTACGTGTTATTTTGCATGGTTATCGTTGTGGTGTTGATACCCTGACTTTGGAAGTCTTTAAGTTTATTGAATTTATTCCACCAAAATCTGAGTTCTGTGTTCGAAGTTTGCATCTTTCAAGTTTCTGTCTTTGTCGATCTCGGGTAGTTTTAGTTGATATCGAGTAGTACCTTGTCGATATCGAGTAAGGGTTTATCGAGATTGAGTTTCTGTGTCTGAGTTTGCTGTCTGTCGGTCGATTTGAGTTTCTGTTGTCGATATCGACCAGTTTCTGTGTTTGCTTTTGTTTGATTTGCTTTGTTATTTCTGTCTTTTTGTTATTTTGTATGTGAGATTTATAGCTACTTGAGATCCGCTGACACGCTTCCTCGTGGATCGATTCTGACTTTCCACTACTGCATAGGGAGAGAGTCTTGTAATTATTTGCAAGGGACGGAATCTGGTTTGCTTTGATTTATTTATATTTCTATATTTTGAACTTGATTTCCTCCTACAACAAGAGGCGAAGACCCCTTTGGTATTCTACTTATTGCTCTTCCCTTGGGTCCTGGGGGCCGCCTATGGTCGCGGCGTCCTTCGTTTCTCCGGGAGGAGTCACGTTCTTCATTGCGTCGTGCCCTCTACCCGCGTTCGTTCTGATTCACAGTCGGGTTCCTCTTTTCATCATTGAGGTGTACTTTATCTTGCCGAGATGCGGGTTAGCGTTCCGCGGAGTATTGCCTTCTCTACTTCCCAGCCCTCTTATGTTTTCGGAACTTTCCAGCGATCTTTCCGAAAAAACCTTGATGTCCCTCATTTTCCCTTTAGCTGGAGGATATGGCCTCCTCTGCTTCAATCTGGGTGGACACCACGTCTCTCAGCGTGTTTTATCTCTAGGGTTTATTCTTGAATAAGCGAGTCTTAAAATCCCCCTCCGCCAGGTTCCCCATGAGGATGATGACGGCTGACTCGTGGTTGAAATTCGGGATTTGCACCACTACACTGGTGAATCATGCGAAGAACTGTCCCAATGTCTCATGCATCCCCTGTCTGATGGAATTCAGGTCCAGCATGGTCTTCTTGTGCGACCGAGAACTCCCGAAGTGTGATTTAAATACTTGGGAAAGTTTTGCAAAACTGGTAATGGAGTTTTGAGGTAAGTTGGTGAACCATGTCAAGGCTATGTTGGTTAGAGTCGAGGGAAACGTGCGGTAGAGCATCGCGTCATTGTATTCATTTATCCCCATAGCCGTTACAAAGTGGGACATATGATCGTCCGGGTCGGTGGTACCGTCATACTTCATGAGATTAACATCTCTCCACTGCTTGGGGACTGGGCTAGGCAGATTTCGCTAGAAAAGACTGACAGTATGAGGTCCGGTGCCTCCGTCCGCGCATGGAGTGAATCCCTCCTGTTTGACGTGGAGATATCATAGGACCACTCGCCGCGGTGATACTTGCTAGCTTGTTGGCTTCCATAATGGAAATGTTGACCAGGGTGCTCAAAACCCCTCTGTTGGTAATGCTCCTGCCGAGCGTTGTCATAGTCATTCCTGTAGAAACCATTGCGAGCGTTCTCTTCCTATTGTGTCTGGTACCCATCGTGCACGTAGAAAAAGAAATGTTCGAGGTTTGGTGGGGGGAAAATAGTAACCTCCGTTCGCCCCACCACCCTGCCAATAAATTTCGGGATTCGGCGGATGGAAAAAATGGTCTTCATTGACCCCCCCACCCCCCCCCCCCCCCCCGCCCTGCCCGAAGTGTTGAGGTATGTACGTTGAGAAGACAGGGTTGTCATGGGCTCCCGAGGGATTTGGAGAGGCGTCGTGCGGAGCAGACTCTGCAGACCCCTCCGCGTCATGACTCATCATGTTGGATGCATCTTCCATGTTATTGCTCATCTTTCTGGATCTTGGAAAATTCATGGTTAGTTGTCAGAAAATGTTTTTGCTAGTTAATTAGCATAACCTTTATTGGGACCTCTTAGCGTGAGACTGTCCCCACGGACGGCGCTAGTGATAAAACGACATTTGAAAAGTAAGCCCACCCCCACGTCACCGTGCGAGGGGTTGAGCCACGTGTACTGATTTTGTTGGTTAACGGTCTTACCTGAAGTTTCTCCCCATATATGTGATCTTAAAACACTACTATCCTAGGGGGGAGAACATTTACTTGTGTCGTAGTGACCTTATGTCCTAAGACGGGCTTACCCGGGCTCGGATCTCCGCGGTTGGCGGTCGATACCAGCCTGGCGCCGCCGAGACTGTCCACGGCTCGTTCTACCTTTCGGGCGTCGATTTCATCAAAGCCCTTCGGATAGGATAGGTTCTTGCTCTAGAGCAGAGAGGATGGAGGGAGATGGGTTAATGTTCGAACGACCCCTAATTCTAATACCTGGATCCTCGCCTTCCCGGCGATTATGGTGATTTGCAATGACTGTGCGGATAAGTCGGTATTCTCTTGTTTGTCTCTTTTCCCCTCTCTTTGTAGTTCAAGACCCTCCTTTTAGTTTTCGGAAAAAGCCTCTTTCTTAGAATGCCTCTTCGTTTATATAGTGTATGCCTGCATCCCTCCTTGAGTGGGGCATTTCTTCCTTTCAGCCACTTGTCGACTTATGGCTATCACGCGTTCTATAGAGGAGGGCGCGTGGGTGGTGGGCATGTTTGACATCTGTCCGAATTGCATGCCGCTTACATCCACAGACCGCTTACTAGTTTCGTCCGCGATGGCCCATCTTTCCTTCTTTTCTTGCTTTTTCCTTTTTCCCTTTTCCTGCTATTTTTTAGCATCATCAATGATCAATCATAGAAATGAACACAAATATAATCAATAAACACAAGATGATAAATATACTCATAAATATCTAAATAGAATCAAATCCTCACAATCTAAACAACCATGTCTTCGAATCACAGGTGAAACTATGAGTTTAGCAACTCATAGGCCAAAAATCTCTCTTCTCTCTAAAAGCGTTCATTGTCTCACAATAATCCACCGTCTAGCCACATACGGCTGAATGATAGAAAATAACCTAATAAAGAGTCGTGGAAAACCCTAGAAATATAATAATAATATAATAGGAAATAGAATCTTCAGATCCAAATCGCAATCGCGAAACACAGCACCACGGCATGCGCCGCCCTATGCATTGACATTTTTCTTCTTCTCTCCAATGTTGTGCTTCCTTGCTCCTTCGTAACCTCTTCCTCAGCCTTCATATGCTCCAAAAAATTTCTCTTAAGTTATTCCAAGATCCCATCTAAGAGAATGTAAAACTTCAGAATAAACACTAAAAAAGCGTAGATTCCGACCACTTCCATATATGCAGAATAAACTTGGCAATTAGAAGATGCGTTCGTTTCATTTAATCTTATGTTTTCTTTAAGTCAGTAGAGGAGGCATCACATTCTACCACATTTGCTTTCAATCATATTTTACAATTCAAAGCCCTAACCAATCACAAGTTGGTGTAGTGGTTGTGGGGCTACATCCCATGCCAAGAGGTTCGAAGTTCGAATCCCCTTGGAAACATGGAGTCGCTTGTGAGTGGGAGGGTCAACCCCTTAAATGGGCCATACAGTACCCGATCCAGATGTAGAGCGACTGAGTCGATCGAACTGGACTAAGATCAAAAAAAAAAACAATTCAAAGCCCTACTCTTAATTCTCAAACAACGCCCTACATTTTTATTAATTAAACAAATTTTCTTTCCGTCTTACCAAAAACACAGTAAGCCACTGCCAAAAAAGTTAATTTTATTATATCTTTGTTAGCATTATCGGAATTCGGATAAATTGCAATCTTTTATTATTCATAAGATGAATAATAAAATATTGCAATATTATCTTAAAATCCAAAAAATCATATTTTCTCTTTGATGACTATTACTATTATTATTATTATTATTATTATTATTATTATTATTATTATTATCAAGTATGTCAACTAGCGATTACATAAAATTGGATAGGAGCCGGCTAACAAGCTGAGCTCCGCAACCCTTCTGAATGCTAAAGGTATTGACATTGAAGCTTCCCTACTATACCCAGGTAGGCCTCTAGCAACTTCACATATCCGCTTGAGAAATCCCACGGCCTCATCCCCTAAGTCACCAATAGTAGAAAAGGAAAACGGCAGAAAGTGATATCCCTTGAGGACAATTATTATTATTATTATTATTATTATTATTATTATTATTATTATTATTATTATTATTATTATTAACCAATTACTATTTACAAGAAATTAGTGGGTAGCCGAGATACTATCTAGGCACCCAATTATTATTATTATTATTATTATTATTATTATTATTATTATTATTATTATGCACAATTGTCAATTAAAAATAATAAATAATTAATTAACACTTTCATTGGTAGATAATATTTTTTCATGAAATTAGTTTTATAATTAAAAAGATATTGACATTGAAGCTGAAATTGGGAAAGTTCAAAAGTAAAATCAAATATCAAATAAAGGTAATACAAATGAAAGAATTTCCTAGTTTGTTAAGATTTGATGACGAAAAGAAACCGGAATTCATATCAAATCTTTAAATTCAGATAAAGTTTAAATAATTCCTTATTTAGTTAAAAACAATTTAAGCTAATTTTTGAAGAAAGTTAAGCGGTTTTGTAAAGAAATTCTAACCGGTTGAGTCAATATTTTCCCGATTATGTGTGTGAGTGTATGTGTGTTATAAATAAAAGCAAAATGATAAGAGCAAACTAATAGGATAAATGAGTTATATAAAAAAAAGGAAAACTAATTAAAATACCCCCAACTTTGGGGGTATGATAAAAATATATCCTCCACTTTCAAATGTAATAAAAATATCTCGACCTTTGAGGGTTTATCCCAATATAAGAAAATTCAATGGGACCAAAACTAGGACCAAGGAAAAAATGCAAATGACATGTGATACGCTTTGGTGTTCTGCCTCATTAAAAACCTTGTAAGGAAAACCCAGTAGGACAAAACCTGATTGAAGGAAAAAAGAGTGCAGTGCGTGTATACTACCCCTGAATCCAACACCTTTCTTGTAGTCTTCTCATTCGGGTAAGCTCTCTGAACTTCTTGATAATGCTGACTGTATGAGCTGCATAGCCGAGTCTCAACATTTCCTTTGACGTGTATAAGTGGAGATGCTGCGTTGAGCTGATTTCAATGCACAAACATAAGGTACTTCAGGACCCAGTGTGCCATTTGATCATGGGGGGTCTAGCTAGTGTATTAAATGGTGTCTAAGTTGCCTCCTTAAAAAACTCAACTTGAAAAAACCCAATGGGATAGAAAAAACAAGATCAAGGAAAAGAGTACAACATTGTACGGTACTTCAGAACTTAGTACAATATCAGCACTTACAGAATTATTTGTACTTCAGATACTCGATCTTATAAGGATCTTTAATCAATTGTATGTGATGGGGCTTTGACATTAATGCTTCAGACATTTTCAATCGATCTTTTTCATTTCTATGCGTATGCAAGTAACACATCCGTCATTTACATTTAGATCCAAAATTATATTCACTTCTCGTGAATACATTCTCCATATAACCTTAGATAGGTTTTTGGGCAATCAACTTGTCTTTATATTTTATTTTGTACGAGCACCCACTTAAAACCAAATGATGTTACACTTTCCGGTGTCGGAACTACATGTCCAATGCCATCATGCTTAAAGAACCCATTCTTGCATGAATTTCCTTTTTCTAGCTCTTCACTATCATTTTGATGTCGACATCCATTATTTATTTGATGATCACCATATTCTCATAGGCTTTTTCCACTTCTGGGGCATTGTATACCAAGAGCCTAGTGATCTCCAACACTTCTAGTGTACTTGAGGACCACTTGATATTCATTGAGTTAGAGTTACTTCTGGAACTTCCAAATGAGCTAGTATATGTGACTTTGTCACTTTCTTGGCCTTTAGTAAATGCTTTCAATGACATATTTTGCTAAACCTTATAATCATTTCATTTATTGAACTTCTTGTTCACTTGTATTTATCTGCGGATATGAAATGATAGAGAAGTTGCTTCAGTGCAATCTCTTTCTTAATTGCCTCATTTCCTCTCCCCCTAAATACCGAGCATTTGATCACCATTATAAAGCTCTAGGTATTTGATATTAATAGGGATTCAAACCCCATGTATCATCCAACTTCTTTGTGGTCTTATTGTATTTCATTTGGAGTAGGTACGTCTCGGAACATGTGTTGCTCATTCAAGACCTTTGAATGACACATGCTCTCTTCTAGAGATAATTAGGAAGATGTTATTGTATCGAATTTGAAATGCAAACTAGCTTGCATGGGCCCATTTGACTAACGACTCTTCTGAGTCGTCGTGATAACATTCTCTACCTTTTTGTTTCATATGACCAAGTGTCGAGGCATCTATAATATTGGAATTACATTAGTCTATGTGGTAGTATTCTGTAGGTGTCTCATTATATACAATCAAGAGACATTAGAGACTTTGCATTTACTCTCAATATAGATGGTCTTATTGTTGATTTTTCTAAAATGACAGACCATATATTTTCGGTCACCCTTATTGAGGATCTTCAGATCCTAGGATCTTCTAGTCCCTCTTAGTGGGTGTCTATGTGAATTTCAATGATCCCGCACTCATTGATTCACATGAGTGACCGAATGCCACAAAAAAAAATATTTTATTATCAACTAACTTCTGATTAGTGATAAGTTTCATTGGGATAATTGAGTGCCAAATAAACCAAATGTTACACATTCTCATTTCTTTAAGACGTACTTCTGGCTAGTCGTATCAGATATTTTTGTTCAATACCATGTCAATTCATACATATGTGTCATTGTTACTTTAGGTAACAAGATCAATGCTCTTCTGGAGCTAAATGGTATTCAACTTGGTTTTTCAACTCAAGATTGTTTGAGAAAACTTCAAGTTTTTAAAATTGTTTGACACATATAAAACCATAATATTCAACCATTGAACTTTGTATATGGTGATCCATTTATTTAGATGCCATTGAATGGGTATTTTCAGAACTTTCGTTTGTGTCATACTTCAGGTATGAGTCATTTATAATTTTCTTCAAGACATTTAAAATTAACCGTATAACAGCTATTGATGGACGGTTTTTAGTCGTGTTAACCATATCAAAATAATTTCGAACCTACCTAACTAATGTAGCGTGGTAAGCACGAGTCGATCCCACAGAGAATCAAATTATTCCTAAGTTAAGTTTATTTAATTTGCCAATTAGTATGAAACGGGGGGTTTTGAGTGGGGAAAATAAGAAAGAAAATAAAATAAACTATAAACAAATTAATGGAGATAGTGATTAATAAAAATAGGTGCATCTACAATTATCCACTTTAGTTGGTTGAAACGATCATTGTAACTTCCTCTCGTCCTTTTATGTTTCCTACGAATGCCCTTGTCCCAACCTAATATAGTTACTAGTCCAACCAGTCCTAGAAACCCTTATCAATCGAACAGTCCCTAAAGAAGAATTTAACCCAGTTGATAGCTTTAAGTTCAGAGATTAGCCAAGGTATTTGCAGTCCCTAAAGATGGATTTAACAACACATCCAACTTCCTACTCATTCAATTAGTTCAACCAGCCCTAAATGAACAAGTTTGCCACTTGGGTTAAGGAATCTACCAAGTTGATTGATTCTACCAAGTTGAATTGATTCTACCAAGTTTGAGAAAACTTCCTACTCACAACCAGGAATCTACAAAACCCTAGCAATTGAATTGATTCTACCAAGTTGATCAGACAAGACAGAATAAAACAATCAAACATTCAAGCACAAAGAAGTCAAAACATTCAATATAGGAATTAAGGAACGAGAATTTGAAACTCGCAACCAAACCAAACAAAGCTTCAAATCGTAGACGAAACGGGAGAGTTTAGGTCTCCATAAAAATAAAACAAAACAATTAGGGTTAAAGATGAATCAAACTGGTCTCGGTAGTCGGCCGATCACTGTCACATTCGGCCTCCCCCTCTCGTATGAATTTATGAATGTATATATATCAAAACCTAATATATATAATATTAATTTATCTAATCTAATTCAAGGATGTTTTGCATGGATATACCAAATATTGGCACACTTTGCAAAAATGACCAAGACCCAAAAAATTGGCAAATGAATGACATAATGTCATTTTTGCAATTAAATTGGTCACCTTCATAGCCGGTAGGGGGAGGGAGAGATGGGGGAGAGATAGAGGGGGGGAGAGAAAGAGACTCATTTAATTGTTTTAAACTAAATTTCAGCAATTTTTATTTGTTAAAATTAGAACATAAATTTATTTTTTAACTTAATTTAATTTTATCTATCTATAGACACCCACTTTGTATATGTTTATGGAAAAAAATATTTCGAAGTAAAGTTTGGTCTATATCGCATATCGATCTCAATTTGGAATATGGCATGGATAACCATTTGGATGGCAAATATAACAAATCAGCTGGCAAAGAAATTCACACAACTGGCAAGATAAACCAGAAAACCTGGGCAGAACCGACAATCGTTGCTCCGGAGATGAAAGGTAAAGCTCCCGACGTGGAAACGATTAAACAATTAAGACCTAAACCAAAAACTACAAAGTACTAAAGTTCCTAACCAATACATAACAAGTTAAGTACAAAACAACATAATGGGTAGAACCGACAATCGTTGCTCCGGAGATGAAGAAATCGATGTCGGAAGCGTCGGAGGACATAAGCAAGCGTGTGATGGTAAGGTGAAGAAATCGATGTCTAGTGGGATAACTCTTCTTTGGGGGTTTTGGTGGTTTTGACTGTACATAACTGATCGTTTAGTTTGTCGACGATGCAAAAGGCAAATATATGCGATTTTTTGTTTACTAGCCAGTATATGATTTTCCCTAGCCAATAAAATCAAAATCTATGTCGATAAAAGAATAACCCATGATATATTTTATCTATCTCATAAACTTCCTAACCTAAGAATATCGACCATTAAACCCAAACAAAATGCATCATAACATAACATTCACAACAAGCATCCATAATAAATATAAAAAAGTGTTCACAACATAACTTAGCAGACATCAAATATAAGTCATCCAAAAGGTGGAAACAATTCAATGTTTAACAAGTAAACAAAACACTAGGAAGTACTAAAGTTCCCTTACAAAGACAACCCTAGAAACAAACCTGCATTACTCTCAAATGACATTATCCAGTGTAACATTAATGGTTTCAATCACAACATACTTCAACACATAGAAACAAATTTGCAACGATGTACAAGTATAACCCATTGCGATGTATGCTTACTAGCCAGTGACAACGATGCCTTAGCCAATGTAGATTTAACCCCTTTCGGATCTCATCTATCTCAGGAACTTCACGAGGGCCTCCTCTCTTGATGCCTCTTCTTTCTTCCTGTGAGATAAAAACAATTTAACTAAAAATCATGCTGAAAAACAAGACTCTACTCCATATAATTTATACATTGATTTATACACTACTTTTGACATCCAATTTCAATTTGGGCCGGGTTAAGGCTGCATAGGAACCATGGAAATAGCTCAAACCAAAAAATTGGCATACAAACCAATCATTTATAGTATCTCAAACACCAAAGATAAATGAAAAACCACAACAATTGAAATCAATCATATAAACAAACACCTTTACCTATCCAAGCAGATTCAACAGCAGCTCAAACCAAAAACCCACAACAACTCAAAATAAAAATTCTGCATACAGACTTATTTTTCTATCCAAACTGCTCATAGAAAATACAGCAACAAACACCAAAAAACCTTGAAGATTTCCTACCATCCCCTCCAGAAAATTCAGCAAGTTCATCTCCCAGGAAAACCATTCATAGCGGCAATTTACAGCACAAATTACAAGCTAAAAAAGCAACAATTCTCTAAATTGAATTGTGGACAACACCCAACAGAAACTAGAGAAGCTAAAGGAGATGAAATCTAATGGGGGTGGGAACTTGGCATTGAGATAAAAAAGCTAATTAATATCAAGGAGCAGGTAGACCCCGCGATCGATTTTAAGCTTGGGATCAAAAAGCTAATTGGGAACTTGACATTGAGAATTTTAATGCAAACAATCAATTGATTAATTACGGATTAAAATCAAAGATTGAAAATAAATTAAGTAATCACCTTAGATCCGCCATGATTGTCGTAGACGCCGAAGAAATGGACGGGTGAGATCTGATCGGAGCTTCCAGAGCCAGGCGCAGTACACCCTCCTATATGGCCAACCGACGCAGTACCGCCTCCTCCCTCCGGATCCCTCCAGAGATTCCGCCAACCGACGAGGAGAAGTCGCTGGAAGAGTTGGAACCAAAATCGTCAGAGCCGAAGGAAAAGAAAGACAAGGGGGAGGTTGGCGAGGAAGAGAGGACGACGCGACCGAGAAGCTCTTCGCCGGATCTGGAAGCGACGACGGCGGTAGTTGAGATTTCGGCGAGGAGGGTAATCGTCCTAGAAATTAACCTGTAAATACGGGTTGAGGAGACCGGTTATTTGTGCAAAAAATTGGGCCTTTTTGACAGTTTTGCAAATTTGGTCGAAGGGTGACATTTTTGCAATGGGCCAACTATTTTGGTATATTGAGTGCCATTTTCTCCTAATTTAATCTATCTAATCTATATAATATATAATATATAATATATATAACGCAATTCGGTAAAGGCAGCACTTGTAGTCTCATAAGCCCAATTAATCACGTGGGCTCCTATGCAACCCGGTCAAATAGTCCGGCTTTCTTCCAAAATCTCAATTCGGATCTCTTGATTAATTGTAAGACGTTGTATCCATTACGCTCCAAGTTTACTCGAAAATACCTGAAATATGTCAAAGCACTAGTGTAGATTCCGAAAATCAAATAATACAAATTAAGCTATAAAATATGTAAAAATGCTCTAAACTAATATGCAATTCTACACTAAAAACAGGACTAAAATAGACCCTATCAGCTATACCTAGCTATAAACCACAACAATAACATCGGTTGCGCGCTTAACCTTAACATCTTTCATACCTTCTACTGGCGAGGGGCATGCTTCAGGTTATGCTTAGAGGAATTTCAGGAAGTGGCATTATTAACTGGATTGTGTTATGTGGTTACTTCTATTGGTTGTACCAACCGAATGACAATAGTTCTGAACTTGATAAAAACCCACATTCCATATACTTATTCAAGAGTACAAATGAGAAGATTAGAATCATATACTCTTATGGGGTTTATAAGAATCATTCACTCTTCTGGAGTTTAATAAAAAAAATCCATCAGTAGAGTCTCTAGGCTCTTAGGTTCGTGTTGAAAAACTTCACAATCTACAAGATTGTGGTAAACCTTTCTCCTAAATGTTCATTTGCCAAACAAAACTTCGTATTAGACACTCATGATAAGTTACTTCTTCGGGAAACACTTTGAGCTTTGAATTACGTACAATAAGTAAAATCATAATAATTTTATTCAATATAAAGCAATGGATAAAAAACAAATAAATAAATAAAAGAAATTTGTATTTGTCCACATCAGGTGGAGTCATGGAGAAACTTTTCACTTTATTATGTTCTTCAAGAAATGATTTTATTTATAAGATGATTCATTTGTCAACTTCGAGTCACAATTAGTCTCTATTATGTATAATTCGATCATATACTCCAAAAGATGATAAGTTGTATTGAAAAATATAGTAAGTTTTCATATAAACATTGACCATATTCTTCAAAAAACAGTATGATCGATTATTGCTCACATCAGGGAGAAGACAACTTGTATAGATTCACTTTAATTTCTACACTTTTGGGTATTTGTGCAACTTTAAAATAAAACTCATATACTTCTGGGTATGATTTTAAATAATCTTTAGGAGGATATACATTATATCTCTTATCATTCATTTACTTCAAGAAATGAATATTGTCATTTCATAGACAAATTTATGTTGATGGGAGAGACATTTTATGAATTTTCATTCCATATATCTCTTCGGGAGATTATTATCGCTACTGCAAGAACGATTTATGAGCATAATGTATTCATCCTCTTCATGGGATGAGTTTATTTATTTTGAGAGATAATGATAAATAAATACACAATTGATATAATTAATAAATTATAAAATAATAAATAAATTATTAAAAGTAGCATATTGTCAACTTCTGGTGACAAGAATTTAAACATCCACAAATACATGGTGTTCTTATATGATATTTATCATCTACTTCTGGAGATCGATTTGACAAAACATGATAATTTAATTTGCACTCTCTAACTACACAAATCATCGCTGCATTAATGATTATAAATTTTAAAACTTTATCTACTGCATGAGATAATTAAGTTTCATGAAGATATAAAAGTTAACATATTTTATCTTCTTCAAGAGATAAATTTATCACTTCTGGGATAATATACAAATTAAAAAATTCATATCTATATCGGGAGATAATGTTTGTCTACTTTGGGACATATAAAAACAAAAAAATGTATATATATAATATAATATATGAATAGAATACATAAAATAAAACGAATAAAATAAAAAGATAAATCGATCATCGCTTCGGGGATGAGGTTTATAGATTCACCACTTCAGGGATGATATTTATCGATTTATCGCTTCGGGGATGAGATGAGTTCATATTCATCTACTTCAGGATATGGGATGGAAAAAAAATCAATGAAATAACTAGTTGAATAAATAAATAAAATCATTATCAACTTCAGGGATTATAATTAATTTATTCCCTTCCAGGGATGTATCAAATTTAATTGATTAATTCATCACTAATTCAATGGACAATATCACCACTTCGGGTGTTGATATAGTTTGTATAATATCACCACATCGGGGATTGAGATTAGTCTATCCACTTCGGTGGATATTTCAAATTCGATTGATTCAACCACTTTAGAGATTGAGATTAATTTATCCGCTTCAAGGGATATTACAAACTCAATTGATTCAACCGCTCCAGGGATTGAGATTAGTTTATATCGACTATAAGGATATGAAAATTTCAATTAATTTAACAATAGTTTACATCCACTTTAGGGATACATAAATTTTCATTGATTCAACCTCCTGAGGGTTGAAATAACATTTATTGGTCCGCTTCAAGGGATTAAGTTCAATCATTACTTCTATCTTTTCAAAATAAGTCGTCGATTAACTCTCTACAAGGCAAACAGGTGACAAGGAATAAAACTCAAAATACAGGGTCAATCTAACTGGAAATAAAAGAAACAATACAAATTGAATCATAAGCTTATACATTCAATCGATCTATAATTTCATGAAATTCATCAAGCGCTTCTTAAAAACGAAATTCATCAAGCTTTCACTCAGATCTGCCAAGAGAATTGTTTCAGGAGTCTAAATTGGGGTTAAAAATAAAACCTAAAACTAACCGGTTAAAAGAATGCGAAAATGACACAAGACATCTTTGGATTCAAATCATAAATAGAAATTAACCATTTAAAATGACATACAAACCGAGGTCTCTATTACGGCTTGTCTCATCAGAGGTGACCATGGAAGCAAAGTTTCACCCAAATTGGAAGCAATTAATTAAACAAATCAAAGAGTTTAAGTAATTTCAATCTTAATAAATTAAACCATAACCAAGTTTGCTCATGCTTTTCGGTAACCCAAAGTGGCTCATCATGCTCCGGTATCCCAAAACTCTAAGTTGGAAAAATAGATCTTGGACGTCGATCATGCCCCTGCTACTAAATCGAAGATAAATAGAAGAGATGCAGAGAGAAGAGATGAGAAATTATTGTATTTATTAGGGTTCTAAAGGACCTTTTATATAAGAGTTTATAAAGGAGCATAAGATTCCTTAGAGCTTATCCAATACCCCTTAAAGATTATGAAAATTTTTGCAAAATATGCACTTTTTTGGACGAATTTGCAAAATGGTCATGTTTTTGGACAAATTAACAAGATGTCCACTATATATACTAATTCTCAATTTTATTTTATTTTTTTCGATAGTTGCTCCATCGTCTCTCCAAATTCTCTCTCTCCGATCCCGATTAAAGCGATGGAGGTCTCGATCTCTCCGGCACCGGAGCGGCTGTCTAGTGGTAAGCGAGCAGCGGAGGGAGTGAGCGGCGGAGGCCGGAGTGAGCACCGGATGCGACCGTCCGAGATCTGGAGCGAGAGCGCCGAGATCTAGAGCGTCGATCTCCGCCTCCTGTATCCGAATCCGCTCCTCCCTGGTCAAAAACCAGATCTGCCGCCTCCCGGTGGAGTTTCGTCGCCGTCTCTGCAACTCCACCCTTACGAGGTTCCCGTCTCACCAGCACTAGGATCGTCGACGGTGCACCGCCTCTCGGAGGCCGCCATTGGAAGCGGAGGCAGCAAAGGCTCGGATTGACGGTGTGGGGGAGGTGCAGATGTTCAAATCAGAGAGGATCGAAAAACGTTAAGGTCTCCTCTCTCCGATCTATTGCTAGGTTTCTCCGATCTATTGCTCACTGTTGATTTCCAATCTTTGAATGTGACATGTTTTTATATGCAGATGATCAATCCGGGATCGATCGGCCTTGTGTTTGGTGGAGTTCTGCCTTACCTGTGGGAATCTACTTCAATACGAGTTGGCCCAATCAGGACGGAGAGCGGGATTCTTCTACCGAGCGTGTCCGTATGTTTGCCATCTAGAGTCGAAAGTATCATATCTTTATCAAACGACTTCTGCTATATTGTGCAGATGCTCAATTGCATCTCTGTGTAGTCTTGATGATAGTGTTACAATTGTTTCTCTAGGCCAAGATTAAGAGAGGGGTGAAGCTTGCTAAGAAGGAGGGACAGCCGGTGGCTGTTGCACAAAAGAATGATGGACCAACTACAGATGGCATGCTGTCGCGATTTCGAACGTGTTCCAATCTCTTAACTTTGTAATTGTGAAATTATATTTTTGTTCTGGTTGGGGTTTTAATTCACAGTATTGATATTGTTAGTAGTGTATATGCAACATGGCTGATGAATGGAGTACCAAACACAAATTTATGACCAACACTTTGCATATGTGTGCTTAGAGGATGTCACTGATGCAACTCAGCTTTTCTTGTCTGATATCATCCATACTCACTTTGAGTTGCTAAGCATTAGCTCATCGTTTGATTTTTTTTTTGTCTCTATAGCTAGTCCATGTATTGACATCAGCTTATCGACATATATCTGTTATCAAACAGCGTTTCTTTGCGTGCATTGTCTGGGGGTCTGCTTTCTTCTTGCTTCTATCTGTTATTGAGGTTAATGTAAAGTTAATGATAGGTTTCTAATCAAGTGTTGTTGAACAGTTCAATGGGGATTTTGCTTGAAATTATTCAATGATTGGCTTTGTTCCTTAGTATTTGATTGGGGTTTTCTTTTCTACTCTATTTCCCCTGACAGCGCCATGATAAACATATATTCATGCTTCGTGTGTTGCTTTGGCCTTTGTGTTTCTTTCCTGGAGATAGCAGATTAAATTCTTTGACCAATGCATCCTTGTTTATCATGCTCCTTGCTATGGTTTCTGTATGTTATCATTAAAGGATGAATATATGATCTACTACAGTTTTATCATCCTTGTGCAACTCTAAGACAGAGTTGTGCAACTCTAAGACAGAGTTGTGCAACTCGAAGACAGAGTTGTGCAACTCCAAGACTGAGTTGTGCAACTCTAAGACTGGGTTCTTCACTTATTTTACTTAAAGACGGGTAGCAAAATTTAGATCATTTCCATGTTTTAGGCTACAGGGAAGCACATGACTTCTGCAATTTAGTAGTCCAAAGTTTCTGAATTTTCATTTTCAATATCATGATTTCCCTTGAAAATTTTTGTGCTAGGATCTTTTGCACTCCATATTCCTTTTGTCTTTTGCTCAGTCTTATTCCTGTTCACCTGGCTTGCTGATGTTACTTTTACCAACCTCCTAGCAGCTGGGTTAGGTTAATGAAAAGCAGTTTCCTTATTCCCTTGTTTCCCGTCTCTTTCATTCATTCGCATATATGGGTTTTCTGCTTATTGAGACACCTGAACAAATTATTGAGACACCTGAACAAATATAGGGGATGCTGAATATCATCAATGATGTTGCTGGAATTTCTCAAGGCAGCAAAAATACCCAATTGAAATAAAGTGTGTCATTACCTGATTTCCTTTGCAACTATTGTACTTTTTGATCCAAAAGATACTCTTAAGGGCAGATTGCAAGAACCGAGGGCAAGATCAGCAAACGCTGCCTCAAAGTTATACAGGTAAGTGTAGGTAACAATGTTGTCTTTGACTCTGCAATTAGTGATGTTCTTGAGATTATACATGTTTTTTTTTCTGGGATGGAAAGTATATTGTTTTTCTTAGCTTTGTGGGTGGGCTTCTGCGCAAAGTGCTTGTGGTGTGCTATAGAAATCTTCAAGAGCTATCTATACCCCCTTTCTATAGCTTGTAGTTACATTTACCTCTCTAATCAACCTTTTATCTCCTGTGCTGGAAGATCTGTACTTTGTTTCTTCTGGAATTAGAGTTAACACGTTCTCTTCCAAGAGGTGTATTTCATAAGGTCTTCAATCATCAAGTAGAAGATTTAAATTTTGGAATAATTTTTTTTGGCATGTGATTTCTCCAAGTATGAGAAAAAACAAAGAAGATTACAAAGAGCCTTACTTCCCACGCACAAAAGATCCAATTCAATGCCTATTATGGGAGAATAAAGAACTATAGGATTTTGGTCCCACAAATTACATCAAACTTCAATTTTCTCATAACAATCTTAAGGAGCGGACTGTGGAACAACCATACTGTGGGATAAGGTTTTCCTGATTAAATATAGATGGATTGATTGGGCCTTTTTCTGCAGTTTTATACGGACATATTTGTAAACATTTTAGCATTGTTCTTGTGATTAAACACTTTGGTTTATGTTTCTGCAGGAGTTACAAAGAATTGATGGCCAAGTGTTCATCTCTCGGAAGAGGTGAGACGCGTTCTCTTAAAAAGCTTGAGAAGACGAAGGAGAAAATTGCTAAGCTCAAGGTAACACAGTGTGCCATTGCTTAGTATCATGTATACAATTCATAGTGATTGGGATGACTTTTTTGCAATTTGACCATTATCAGTCTATAATCCAGGAACTGGAGGTAGCCATTGAAGAAAAAGACAATGAGGTATTAAGGGCTGTCAAAGCTTTCAAGAAAGATCGTGATGAGAGTGCAAGGATGGTGAATCTTTTGAAGAGCTCTAACACCTCACCTATCATGAAACCTTCTCATGAACTTGAGAGCCAGCAGTTTACTACATCTGTAATCAATTTGGATGAAGATGAACATTTGATGGATGAGATATTTGGTGCAAATGTCCTTGAATGGAACATTGTGCTTATGCTTATGATTTTTGATAAGTATATAAACTCCAAATAAATATACCAGATTGTAATTCTACAACTGCTTTTTGCTGCTCGTTAGCCTTTGGAACATTGTGCTTATGCTTATGATTTTGTAAGTTAGCACTAGCTTTATGATTTTTGGACAAAGAAGTGTACTCTCTTCTAGTGGTTTGACCACGTATGACTGCATTTTAAGGACAAAGCAGAAGAACGTTTAAATAATAAATAAAAACTAAGCATAAAAATACATTGGATACTAAGAAGTAAGAACCATATAAAATAGCACAATGATAATACCAAAAACCCAGAAAATGAAGGGATTAATCAGAAAGCAATATGATATCATCTAACGGTTTGCAGTGGTGTGAAAAATGTGCAAGCAAGAACAAAAGAACAAAAAAAATGTTTAAAAAAACTAGACTTGGATCAAAAAGGTGTTGACATGGGAAAAAAAGCAATTTTATTTCGAATTTGCAATTTTAGAACTTAAAATGTGCAATTTTAGTTTGAAAAAAGTGCAATTTTCGCTTGAAATTGTGCTCAACATGAGCTTTTTTTTCTTCTCAATATTATTTTATACTTGCTCAATAGATTATTGCACAACATGGTCTTATTTTTGCTCATCAATAGACTATAATTGCACAACATGGGGGATTGGTGGAAATTTGCTCAACATGATCTTATTTTTGCTCAATAATAGATTATATTTGCACAACAATTGAGACTTGTGAAATGGTGCACAAGATGAGCTTTTTTTTCTCAATATTATTTTATACTTGCTCAATAGATTATTACACAACATTGTCTTATTTTGGCTCATCAATAAACTATACCTGCACAACATGAGATATTGGTAGAAATTTGCTCAACATGATCTTATTTTTACTCAACAATAGATTATTTTTGCACAGCTATTGAGACTTGTGAAATTGTGCTCAACATGATCTTATTTTTTCTCAATATTATTTTATACTTGCTCAATAGATTATTGCACAACATGGTCTTATTTTGGCTCATCAATAGACATTAATTGCACAACATGGGGGATTGAAGGAAATTTGCTCAACATGATCTTATTTTTTCTCAACAATAGATTATTTTTGCACAACCATTGAGACTTGTGAAATTGTGCTCACCATGAGTTTTTTTTTCTCAATATTATTTTATACTTGCTCAATAGATTATTGCACAACATGGTCTTATTTTTGCTCATCAATAGACTATAATTGCACAACATGGGAGATTGGTGCAAATTTGCTCAACATGATGTTGTTTTTGCTCAACATGATCTTGTTTTTGCTTAACAATAGATTATATTTGCACAATAATTGACACTTGCATGATCTTATTTTTTCTCAATATTATTTTATACTTGCTCAATAGATTATTGCACAACATGTTCTTATTTTTGCTCATCAATAGACTATAATTGCACAACATTGGGGATTGGTGCAATTTTACTTTGAAAAAGTACAAATATAAAAATGAAAAGTGCAATTATATAAGTCAAATATAAATATGAAAAGTGCAATTTTATAAACTAATCTTTGCACAACATAAACTTATATTTGCACAACACAATATTATATTTGCACAACGTAAACTTATATTTGCACACCGATATAAAAACTCAAAAAATGCTGACACGGAAAAAAATGCAATTTTAGTATGAATGTGCAATTTTAGAACTTAAATATGCAATTTTAGTTCGAAAACGTGCAAATATAAAACTGAATCTTGAAATCGACAACTCATGAAAATGATGTGAGCACTAAAAAAATTGCACTAATATATATTATTGTTGAACATTTATTACAAAATTTTGTAAATTACTATAATTATATAAACTTTAGCCTATGCGGGAGTCGAACCCACGTATTTGCGCATAAAAGGCTAGAAAAACACATCGATTTATTATTATTTTTTTACTATTGAGTACATTCAAATGAAATAAAATATGGTCAAATAAATGGCAGCTGGATTCCTGCTTTGAAAGCTAGCAAGCTTCTGTGCAAATCAATAACTAAATCTAAGCAGGACGAATCAAAAAACTTATGCCATGAGACATCTTTTTGATTCACCAAAAATTTAAAATAAAAGATCAAATTCAGCGGTAGTAATTAAAGCATATAATAACCAACACAACCCAAACCAAGCAACAATCCAACATCAAAAGCTTGATGCATGTTCAACACGATTATGAGCAAAAACAACAAGATCGAACTATTCGGTCCAGGAATTCTAGCCATCGCAGCATCAGCGACATTACGGCTTATTTTCACAGATCCAAACCAAAACAAATCAATGTGCATGCATTCAGTATATCTCCCACAGATTTCACAAACTATTAGCATCACCAAATCCACTCAAATGCAGAATAAGCAAAAACAGAAGTTCGCATTACAAGCACAACTGCACAGTTAGCAACACCCAAGACTTGAAGAGTGCTAGATTAATCTCAATTCTAATAGAAACAAAACAAAACATAGTGCAAAAATAAGATAGCAACCTTGCAAAAACAGAAGTTCTCATTACAAGCACAGCTGCACAATTACCATCTTGAGCAGGAGTTAGCAACCTTGCAAAAACTGACGTTCATGGCCAGGATTTTACCTCCTTTTTCAAATCAGCTTTAGTTACCACAAGCTCTTCTTCGAATTCTTTCACCCTAGCTTGCAAAGAAGAATTCTCAGCAGCTTCAAGCTTCAGATTCTCAAACTCGACTTTTGTAGCTTCATTCCTTTCTTGATATTCTCTCAGTTGCTTCTCTAGTTGAGCTATCACAGCATGCAGTTCGTTTTGAGCAACCAAGTGCACTTCACTGAGGTGTTGTTTTTTCTCCTTCATTGAAGATACCTGCATGATCATAATCAGTAGAATATTAAGACACTTTCGCCAATAATATAAACCAAAAAGAAACAGTAGTGGTATGGATTCAACAATATCATATCATCACCTCGGTTTGAAGCCTTTCCCTCTCAGAAGCCACCTCTTGTGTCAAATCCTCAATTTTCTTCTTTGAATCGTTTAAGTGCTTAACTGCATATAACAAATTCATTCCAAATTGCATATAAAAAATTCAGATGTGATTATAAATCCGCTTGCTAATGATGTCTTCATATCCAGATATGTTAGCACATTAGTCATAGATGAGTGTCGAAGAGTAGGCTGCACAGATGTCATCAAAGAGGAAAATAAAAAAAATGACAAGGTACCTAGTTTGAGTTCCCAGAGGCGCAAGCTTGGCTAAGTCGAAATCAGACATCGTTGGATGAAATTTATCGTAGACCAGGATGTTTGGATGAATTTTTCCCAAATGACAAGGTACCTAGTTATAATTTTATCACATGCCAAAGTAACCAATTGAGATTTTTTAAAATTAAATTTAGCTAGCTAGGTTAAGATACCAGCAATGACTCTACTTGTTAAAATGGTGAAGATGACATGTACTCACTTTTAAAAATGGGAAACAAGTGAAGTTATCTGTGTATCTACTACCAAGAAATGAATAAAGACAACCTAACAAGTTGAAATACTCACCTGAAAATATGACTTATAATAAAGTTTTAGCGTGGTAAAAATAATCAATAATGGACAGCAATTGATGTACTTGTGAATGGCAAATAAGAGGGATTAAAAAAAGGACCTATTTTGTGTAGCCGCCAGTAGAAACAGACCAAAATCCAGAACCACTAGAATCTACAAGCTAATCGGTTTCTTATTAAAAGATGGAATTACTAAAAGATGGCAGGAAGAAACCTAATGCACTGAGTTTAAAAGTATAAAAAAATATGAATAAATTACCTTGGGGCCAAGTTATTGGGCACCTGTTGGTTCATATATGTACCTGGAATGTAAAGCAAATGTTAGAATAAGTTTGATTGAACCACATGGACATACGATTTCCATTAAGAGTACGACATGATCACTCACCTAAAGGGACAAATGTGTTAGCGAAAGATGGTGTGAATTGAGGGGCTATTGATGGATAAGCTTGTGTGTGAGACGGCATTGTTGTGAGATGAATCTGCCATGTTTTACAGTAACATTTATATCGATTTCTGCACACATTTCATTCATTTGGGCTAGGATAGTACAGAATCTGTGTAGTTTATGTTTATTTGTCAAATTATGGAATCTACACCAGTTTCTGTTTAATTTCGCAGAATTCGAGGCAAATTACAACAATTCTAAGGAAGGTCAGAAAATCTTGGAAAACAACTACAGAAGTCCAGAATCCGAGAGTACAGAACCAGGACAAACCGAGTTGAAGCCAGAGCTACTCTATGTCGAGTACACCTTACTCGATCTCGAGTAGAGAGTCCGAGCAGACTTGGTCGACAAAGCCTGATCGAGGAAACCAAGTCCGAGGCAAACTGACTCCGGAAGCCAACTCGATCTCGACAAGACCTAGTCGAGATCGACTACACCTCAGCGCCACACCCGGAGTCGACGAGATGAGAGAAGCCGAGGACGAAGATGTCGAGCAGCTCTACTCGATCTCAAGGAGATCTTGTCGAGGTCGAGTAGCCCAGAGCGCCTGTCCGAGTCCATGCCGAGAAGGAGTCCTCGACATCACTAGTCCAAGCATCATCAACCACACCTCTACTCGATCTCGAGGAAGCTTAGTCGAGATCGACGACGCCCAGGAGCCCAGATCCAAGCTTGTCGAGCGGAGTCACCCGAGAAGATCAGTCGACGACGAATCCTAGTCGAGATCGACGAGCCCTTGTCGATGTCGAGTAGACCAGGTTCTGGAAACGCGTCGTCGTGAGTAGTCCGAGTCGAGCTGGGATTCCTTGGGCACAAAGGAAGTCGAGAAGGCCGAAATCTATCATCATCTATCCATGGAAGGGAGATCTATCAACATGAAGACATCTTACCTAGTTTAGATTTATCTTTTCCTTTTAGATTAAATTCCTTTATCGCATTTATTTATCATTAAGGCTTTTGGATATAATTTTAGATATAGATAGGAGATTCTATCCTTGATTAGCAAGGAATAGAAGGCTATAAATAAAGCCCTAGGGGCTGGTTTTTTCATTCATTCAATTCACAAGTCAGAGACAAGTAGTTCCACAGAGAAGTTTTAGGAGTTTTAAAGTTTTTAAGGTTTTGGCGTGCAGCGAAAGTTGATTGTCGGGATTGTAAAGGCTTTGAATATAGTTTAATGCAAGTTTCTTTTTATACATCAATGTCTGCTATTGCGATGAGGCGTGAGTGGTCCACCCACTTCTGGGGCTGGGGTTAGCCCGACGGTGGCCATGTGAGGTGGTACGGAAAAAGGTCAGATCTTTTCATGCAATTCGTCTTCTATCCATATGAGCATGATTCTTTTGCGAGAGTTGAAGATGATCCTTGTTTGTGTTATTGAAGCGAAAGTGATCTTAATGCAATTTGGGTTAATTATGTGAAAAGGGTTAGTAACAATTAGGGTTTATGCGAAAGCCTCTATATGCCTATTTGTTAATAACGAAAGTTGTTTGATGGAAAGCATGATCTTTTATGCCTTTATGTGTCACTTTGCATGGTTATCATTGTGGTGTTGATACCCTAGCCATGGAAGTCTTTTACATATTGAATTTATTTCGTCAGAAATCTGAGTTTTGGGTTCGAAATTTGCAATTTAAGTTTTCTGTCTTTCTAGTCAATACAAAGGAGGAGCTTGTCGAGATAGAGTAGGCTTAGTCGATCTCGAGTACGGTCTTGTTTAGGTCGAGTAGAGTTTCTGCCTTTGTTGTCGATTTTTTCAGTTTCTGTAGACTTGCTGTTGTCGATCTCGAGTAGGCTTAGTCGAGATCGAGTGCCTCTGTCTTTGCTTTGTTCTTTACTTTCTTTCGCTATTTTCTATCTTTGCTTTTGTTTCTGTTTTGCTTTGTCTTTTCTGCTTTTATTCCTGTCTTTCTGTTGCTTGTCTGTGAGATCTGTTGCTACCTGAGAACTCCTCACGTGCTTCCTCGTGGATTCGATCCTGACAACCTTCTACTACAACGGGAGGAAGTCTTGTATTTATTTGCTAAGACAGGGAAGTCAGTCTGATCTATACTTTATATTTATTTCATACTTGACCATCCGCCTGTAATAACAAATTGGCGCCGTTGCAGGGGAAGCTATCATTCGCGCCTTAGGTAGTCAGTTCTCACTTTTTCTTTGAGTTACTTCGCAGGTATATGCGCCGTTCTGGTCAAACACCTGAGTTTGACGCCTTAGACGAACCGGAACGCCTTCTACACATCAGAACTAGACTGCAAAGAGCCATGGCAGCCGCTGAAACACAAGAACTACTGATCGCAAGGCTCACAAGGGAATTGGCCGTTAAAGATGATGTTATCACCACTGAGAAAGCAGCAAGGGAGCAAGCAGAAGCTGAGCTTGCCCAGTTCCCAACCACTGCAGAGGATTATATGCATCCCACTCTCGTCGTGCCTGAATCGGCGATTCTAATCCATGATAACTCTTTTGAAATTCGCACTCAATTTCTTATAGAGCATAAAAATAATACTTTCTATGGCAGATTTAATGAGTGTCCTCTTGAACATATTACCAATTTTTCTGACATGTGCTGTACTCTTGCTGAAGGTACAACCCTGCAATATGTCAAGATGAAAGCTTTTCGCTGGTCTCTCGCTGGGCCTACACTGAAATGGCTTGAAGGGCTAAAAGAAAGATCCCTAACAACATGGGCCCAAGTAGAGCAAGAATTTCTGAATAAATTCTTCCCACCTGCCAAAACAGCACATCTCCGCCAGAAAATCACCGCCTTCAAACAGAAGCAAGGGGAACCGCTGGCAAAGGCATGAGAGCTCTACAAAGAACTTCTGCGATCTTGCCCTACTCATGGACAGCCACCCTACGTCATTCAAGAGATCTTCTTCAATTCTCTTGATCAAATTACTAAGGACAGAATCAACCATTATACTCGCTATGAGTATCTGACAATGCCGCCAAGTGACGCATGGGGTGTGCTAGACAAGCTCACCAACTACGACAACAAGTATGGGTCTACTGCAACTTATGAAGAGAACCCATACGCCAGGCCAGCACCATCAATGCCCCTATATGAGGCTCCCAAGGAGATCGATCCGGATGTTAGAGAGCAGTACTACATAGATCAGAATAAGAAGCTCCTCAAGCAAGTAAAGTATCTTTCTGTCAACCAACCTTGCATTGAATGTGGATCGCAAAGGCACACCACTACTGAGTGCCCACACACAGAGCAAGTCAGGCTGTCAGAGCACCACGAGGAGGTAGCTTACGCAGGGGGTCCCAATCGCTACATGGGAGACCAAAGGTTTCAGCAACCACAATGGAACCAAAGTGTCCCTAGGAACCCCCCGCCCTATAGAGCTCCAGGACATCCGGAGAGGTACCAGAAAAAGGATGATATACAGACAGTCCTGGAGGAAATACGGAGGAATCACTCAGAAACTAAGCAGTCCTTCAACTCCGTCTACACTCAGATGCAAGGTGTCAACTCTAGGCTTGGGAAAATTGATATATGGTGAAAATTAGTTGATACACAGATTGGTCAGCTAGCAGCGGGAATCCCCAGACAGTCAGGTGCGCTCCCTGGATCTTCAGAACCAAATCCTAAGGGAAAGACTGGACACATCGCTGCTGTAAAACTCAGAAGCGGCCATCAACTGCAAGAGCCAGAAGTCGGAATACAACATAACAAAGGAGACCAGCAAGTCGACCAGCATCTAGTCGATGTCGACCAGAGCCTACTCGATATCGAGGAAAGTCTACTCGATCTCGATTAGAAACTTCAAAAACCCTCGTCTGCACTTCACAACAACTCGACATCACCCAACCCGGTCGAGATCGACAAGGGGGTAGTCGATATCGAGGACACCCAACCCAAGGTCGAGAAAACTGCAACACCTCCGACGTTTGTTCTGGCTCCAAAAAAGAAGCTGCCTTTCCCCACAAAATCTCCCAAGGACCCAGCAGAGAAGAAATTTCAGCGCTTCATCAAGATGCTTCAGAAACTCAACGTCACCATCCCCTTCACAGAAGCTATCAATGAAATGCCATCTTAAGTCAAGTTCCTGAAGGAGATTCTGAGCAAAAAGGGATCAATGGCTGAAATTACAGAGGAATGCAGCCATCTGGACATATTGAAGAAGAGGCCAGATCCAGGTAAGTTTGCTATAACCATTGGATTTGGTCCATATAAAATTAATGCTTTATGGGATCTTGGAGCTAGTGTAAGTATAATGCCTTTAACAATTTGGTCCAAGATTAAGATAGGTGCCCTAGAGCCTGTGGATGCTAGACTTTACATGGCCAACAACACAGTGGTCACTCCAACAGGCATGGTGGACAATGTGCCGGTACAAGTAGGTAAATTCTTTGTCCCTGCTGATTTCCTAGTTGTTGATATGAAAGAGGATCCTGCTTGTCCAATTATTCTAGGAAGACCCTTCTTGGCGACGGTGGATGCAAACATAAGCGTAAGGAAAGGAGTGCTCACATTCAACATCAGCGATGAGGTAATGGAGTATTCCTTTAATAAAACTGAAAGGCATACAGGTCCAATGGAAGAGGTAAAATCTATCTCAGCTGGCTACATCACCCGCAGGGAACCTAAGGTCAGAAATATGACCCCTGAGGAGCTGGAAAAAAGGGACATGGAGGCCCAGGTGGAGGAGATCATGGCAATCCTAAAGGAGGACGCAGAAAATCCAATCGACATAAACCAAGGTACGTCGTTATGGACTAATTATTTTTCGGATGCCTTCACAGGAACAAAGTATGGGGTCAAGATCGACCAAGACTCCTCGACATCGAGGACCCTAGTCGATCTCGACAAGAAATAGAAGCCTCCACCAACACCAGCGTCATCGAGCAGCAACACAGAAGCTGAGGGCTACTCGAGATCGAGTACGGTACTCGAGATCGACCACCACTCTGCTGCCTCGGCTTCGCCTTCCTCGACGCTGACGACTCCAGAAACTGAACCCTCGTCGAGATCGAGTACGGTACTCGATGTCGACTACCGCCTTGCTGGCCCGGCTCCTGCTTCCTCGACACTGAAGACACCAGGAGAAGAATCCTACTCGAGATCGAGTAGGCCACTCGATGTCGACAAGCCCTCCCCTTCGTCGACTCCTGCATCCTCGAGCAGCCCACCACCAGAACCTGCAGACTCGTCGAGATCGACTAGCCCTAGTCGAGATCGACCAAACACTGTGGTCCCCGATTCCGTCTCTGCGAAGGTAAGCCAAGGTATGGATCTTTCTTCTCCTATTTCCATTAAAGATCTATCTATACATGGGAGAGGTTTGCCTTGGTATGTACACTTATGTAGGATATCCAATGATGAGCCCAAGGAACATGAAGTTGGAGACAAGCTCTATGTCTCTAAATCAAAGGATCATTGGTTTCCCAACAAATTCACCAAGAAGCGGATGGGACCTTTCATGGTGAACAAGATCCATTCTGGAGGACTACAGCTGATGGACAAGAATGGAGTCCTATTTGAGGCCCAAGCTACATGGGCCCTGCAGATGCCACCATAAATGGAAAGTCGGCCTAGCGACTATAAAATCTAGAGCTTGTACATAGACTTTCTTGGGACTTTTTGAACTTTTTATTTTTGGTTTTTGGTTTTGGTTTTATGTCTTTAAGAATACTTCATATGGATAGTCTTGTTTTAGTATAACACTTTCAGGTCGGCGAGGCATATAAAGGTCGCTAAAAGTGGAAAGAAGGAGTCCTTGAAAAACAGTCAGAATCGACGAAGGCCAAGTCGACGACGACAAGAAGGAGCGGCCCAGACACTACTCGATATCGAGTAGGCCAACTCGAGATAGACCAGCCACCAGAGCTCCTCGACTTCAGAAACCACTGGACGCGGACAAAGCTACTCGATGTCGAGTACTTTGTACTCGAGATCGACAAGCACCTCTACTCGACATCCACTTATCCGCCTTCCTCAATGTTTTATCCTGTGAGTTCCTTCCTTTACTCTTGTTTCTATTTAATTTTATACAGTGAGGACACTGTAATGTTTAAGTATGGGGTGGGGGAAGGGCTTACTTTATGCATATTTTCCATATTTGACATTATTTGTGCATATTTGGAATTTATTTCTTGAATTGCTACATGGCTATTTTGGAATGCATTATTGATTTATGGATAGGCTTATTTGCATGTTTTCCAAGGTTTTGAAAAATGACCCCCATTGAAATTTTTGATAATGTCTTGGAAGCTTTATTGAACTCGACGATGCAAAATTAGATTCATTAGAGATATAGCATGAAATTGCCTAGTAAAGGAAAGTCACAATGAAGTGCATTATTTCTTGAAAACCATGAAAGGAGGTAAAATTTGAAGTTGCTTTTGACATGTTGCATGATAAGATGATGGAGGACTTTATATTTCCATATAATGCTCATATTGTTAATTCCTAGCCTTACCTATGCTTATGCATTACACAAAAGCCATATTATGCCTTGTTTCAAATATTTGCTCCACATATTCTAAAATATTTGCCATTCTTTACCTTATTCGGGGATTATGTTGAGAATGATGTTACATTATGGAGATGTTATATGGTGATTGTGTCGTTATTATCATATTTGGAGTTTGGAAGGAAATTGTTTCAAATATATGGAAAATTTAATGAGTGAAAGAAAATCCAATCACCTCAGGAGATAAAGGTAGATTGACCCTGCTCACTGAGATAATAGTTTGGAGAGATGGGACACATTGTGAGGAGTCCAAAGCTCTAAGTATCCGGGGCCATTCATGACACCTATGTTTGCGACTCGCGAGAAGGCAGTGCTGAGGTCAGAGAGGTAAAAGCATTATTATTGAGAAAAAGCATTATGAAAGGTGATGAATATTATGGAGAAAGAATATGGTATGAAATTCAATTTGGAAATACTCCATTTCCCCGGATCATTAGCACTACACTGCCAAAAATTGCCCACCTTTAGCCTTTTACCAATCTACTCCTTATTTGAGCTTAAATTAAAGTCCTCTTTATTATTGTTGCTTTGTCACATAAATTGTTTTTGGTGTAACACTCCTTTTGTGAGTAGATGTTGCTTTTGTATATTTGCACATGCATGGATCTGTGACACTAGTACCTTTTCGAGGATGGCAATTGACTGCAGGGTTATATGACAATGAATCTGATATGTTGAGAGTTTTGATTTCTTCCCCTGAATGACAATTAAAAGTACTGCTTGAGGACAAGCATGCTTAAGTATGGGGTGTTTGTTGTGAGCTAAATCTACCATGTTTTACAGTAACATTTATATCGATTTCTGCACACATTTCATACATTTGGGCTAGGATAGTACATAATCTGTGTAGTTTATGTTTATATGCCAAATTATGGAATCTACACCAGTTTCTGTTTAATTTCGCAGAATTCGAGGCAAATTACAGCAATTCTAAGGAAGGTCAGAAAAGCTCGGAAAACAACTACAGAAGTCCAGAATCCGAGAGTACGGAACCAGGACAAACCGAGCTGAAGCCAGAGCTACTCTATGTCGAGTACACCTTCCTCGATCTCGAGTAGAGAGTCCGAGCAGACTTGGTTGACAAAGCCTGGTCGAGGAAACCAAGTCCGAGGCAACCTGACTCCGGAAGCCAACTCGATCTCGACAAGACCTAGTCGAGATCGACTACACCTCAGCGCCATACCCGGAGTCGACGAGATGAGAGAAGCCGAGGACGAAGATGCCGAGCAGCTCTACTCGATCTCAAGGAGATCTTGTCGAGGTCGAGTAGCCCAGAGCACCTGTCCGAGTCCATGCCGAGGAGGAGTCCTCGACATCACCAGTCCAAGCATCATCAACCACACCTCTACTCGATCTCGAGGAAGCTTAGTCGAGATCGACGATGCCTAGGAGCCCAGATCCAAGCTTGTCGAGCAGAGTCACCCGCAAAGATCAGTCGACGACGAATCCCAGTCGAGATCGACGAGCCCTTGTCGATGTCGAGTAGACCAGGTTCTGGAAACGCATCGACGTGAGCAGTCCGAGTCGTGCTGGGTCTCCTTGGGCACGAAGGAAGTCGAGAAGGTCGAAATCTATCATCATCTATCCATGGAAGGGAGATCTATCAACATGAAGACATCTTACCTAATTTAGATTTATCTTTTCCTTTTAGATTAAATTCCTTTATCGCATTTATTTATCATTAAGGCTTTTGGATATAATTTTAGATATAGATAGGAGATTCTATCCTTGATTAGCAAGGAATATAAGGCTATAAATAAAGCCCTAGGGGCTGGTTTTTTCATTCATTCAATTCACAAGTCAGAGACAAGTAGTTCCACAGAGAAGTTTTGGGAGTTTTAAAGTTTTTAAGGTTTTGGCGTTCAGCGAAAGTTGATTGCCAGGATTGTAAAGGCTTTGAATATAGTTTAATGCAAGTTTCTTTTTATACATCAATGTCTGCTATTGCGATGAGGCGTGAGTGGTCCACCCACTTCTGGGGCTGGGGTGAGCCCGACGGTGGCCATGTGAGGTGGTACGGAAAAAGGTCAGATCTTTTCATGCAATTCGTCTTCTATCCCTATGAGCATGATTCTTTTGCGAGAGTTGAAGGTGATCCTTGTTTGTGTTATTGAAGCGAAAGTGATCTTAATGCAATTTGGGTTAACTATGTGAAAAGGGTTAGTAACAATTAGGAAAATCTGAGTTTTGGGTTCGAAATTTGCAATTTCAGTTTTCTGTCTTTCTAGTCGATACAGAGGAGGAGCTCGTCGAGATCGAGTAGGCTTAGTCGATCTCGAGTACGGTCTTGTCTAGGTCGAGTAGAGTTTCTGCCTTTGTTGTCGATTTTTTCAGTTTCTGTAGACTTGTTGTTGTCAATCTCGAGTAGGCTTAGTCGAGATCGAGTGCCTCTGTCTTTGCTTTGTTCTTTACTTTCTTTCGCTATTTTCTATCTTTGCTTTTGTTTCTGTTTTGCTTTGTCTTTTCTGCTTTTATTCCTGTCTTTCTGTTGCTTGTCTGTGAGATTTGTTGCTACCTGAGAACTGCTGACGTGCTTCCTCGTGGATTCGATCCTGATAACCTTCTACTACAACGGGAGGAAGTCTTGTATTTATTTGCAGAGACAGGGAAGTCAGTCTGATCTATACTTTATATTTATTTCATACTTGACCATCATCCTGCAACAACAGGCATCGACGATGTTCCAGCAGTACCGAGGCTTGATGCACGCGCCAAGCCCATTGGATTTGTCATGCTTGGTAGAGCATTTTGTAGAGGCATCATGGATGGAAACTGCATAAGAATATCATATTACATTATGGGGGGATAACAAACCACATTTAAGTGACAATGTTTGATCATGCATTAGTTACATTGACTAGTGAATATTATGTTTCATCAAGTATAATTCTGCCAAAAGGCCCGTAATCATTTCACCAGAGTTGCCACAATCTTGTATACTATATTAACGCATACTGATTCCCTAAAACTGCTCATTGTCAGTAGGGCATCAGGATGCTTTCCTTGATAAAAGCATAATAATTTAATGGCAGTCCTTGCGTATAATAGAGAAAATACAGACATCTGGAAAGAGAGAATTTTCCAGCCAATGCATTAATTTGTAGAGATATAAAAAATTCAACTAAGGTACGAGGAATGAAAAAAAGAGTTCATCCTCGCACTTTTTAGTGATACAAGGCAAAAACAACTTCAAACTGGTGACCTACAGATTCAGAAAGACTAAATGACAAATTGAACATGCTGACATACATATTCAGAAAGAGCCAAGAGACACATCCGCCCATCTCCAAGGATATCTATTTGGATCAGATGTTGTATTGCCAGAAAGAGCCCCTTCATCATTGAAAACGAACAGAAATCCACCCTATTTCAGCACAGGGAGGATTAGCGTCTTCCCTTCTCGGATATGCAATCTAATCAAGACATACCAAACGGAATAATAAGAAACAAAAAGCAATTAATACAGGGAGGAAAATGCAAAAGCTGGACAATTGCTCAGAAATGCACGATCATCATTGAAAAAGAACACAAATCCGCCCTATTTCAGCGCAGAAAAAAACAGATCTTTAGAATCTGGACATTGAAAAAGAAGCTGGACTATTGCAGATTTGCACAACTCCTAAGTTATTTTAGCAAAAATCACACTTCTTTAGTATATTTTGAAGCATACTACGAGCAGATCAATAGTTCAGCGAATCGATTTCATCAAACAGTTGGAAGCAAAGACACACAGTCGGAAGCAAAGACACACAGTCTGAAGCAAAGACACAATTGACAATAGTTCAGCAAAGATCGTTTTCCTTATCAATCGATCCGTCAGAAGCAAAGATCGATTCATAAGGAAAACAGTCGGAAGCAAAGATCGAGTTCCTTACCAATCGATCCAAGATCGATTGATAAGGAAAATCGTCGGAAGAAAAGATCGATTTCACTTTACTCATTCACTCCTAAGATTCTACAAATTTATTCAATTTAGCAAAACCTAAAAAAATGGGGTGTATTTAGAAACTTACCTTGTGGATTCCATGGAGGAGGAGAGGATGATCGGACAGTGGCGTTGGTGGTCTGGTCGGAGGTTGGGCTCTATGTGCCTGGCTGGGAAGGAGGCTGTCCAAACCACCGCTAGCTACTCGACACTCCAGAGGTTCGGACGCTCGCTGTTGCTGGGGAGAGAGGTCAGACTCTGCTTGGGATCGGAGTCTGCTCAACTGCCTTGTCCATCCCTCGCTGCTCCTTGAAATCGTCGGCGATTCATATAGCCATCGAAGCATCAGAAATCGCTCGACCTCGCTCGCTCCACCTCGCTCGGTGCTCCTCTGCGGTAGTACCAGACACGAATCGAAGAGAAGAGCGGCAGAGGGAGTGCGCATGAGAGAGTCGGTGCAGAGAGAGGAAGAGCGCGTATGAGAGAGAGCGTGGGACAAGAGATGGGTTATTATTTAGGCCAATTCACTATTTTATCCCAAAACGTGGACATTTCGCAAATTAAACTCTATTTCGTGACTATTTTGAAAATTGGCTCAAAATTTATCCATCTCAATATAATAACACAATACAAAATAATATTATAACAAAATAATTGTAGTTATTGGTTACTAATTCAAATTGGATTGAAAAAAGATTTTGGCCCACATATAAGGCCCAATATATTAGACCAAGTGTTCCTAATGGTTTTTTAAATGTTATTTTATTTTTTTTATTCGACGTATGCTATGCTCCATTGGTAAAAAATATCCCTAATGTCTGAACCTTTCAAACTAATAATCTTATCCATTCGCACCTTAAGCTATCAAGTGGATTTAGAAAGGATAATTAAATTAATATCCAAATCTTTTAAGTTTATGTATTTAGGCACGATTAAAATTTAAAATATATCCTCCATATTAATTAGTTCAAAATTAAGACTATGGTACACTTTGGTGACTTTAAATAAGAGGGAATTGCACAAGGTAACCCAAAAATCCAAAAATCTTGCAAGGTTAACCCGATCCGGAAAAAAATTGCATATCCGGTAACCCTTGTACCCGGTAGCCCGTTCCAAAGGAGAGAAAGGGAAGAGAGAAGGAAGGGGATCGGAGACGGGGACAGGCGGAGGCATCTCCCTCGAGGCGAGGCGCAGACGACTAGAAGGGGATCGGAGGCGGGCGAGAAAGGAGGGAGAAGGAGGGGGATCGAGGGAAGGCGCAGGCGGAAGCATCTCCCTCGACGGTGGATTGCTTGAGGCGAGGCGCAGGCGGAGGCATCTCCTTAGATCTCTGTAGTTGATTGAAGGCAACGGGGTTAGTTCCTTCTGTTGTTGGCTATTATCGTCGGAGATCCGTGGCTTGGAGGCGCAGGCGGCGAGTACTTCCACTCTCTCTTTCTTCAGGCGATTTCGAGCCTCGTCGAGGATAATCTCCACAATTGGCTTCCATTCTGCGATTCCAGGTACAATCCTTCACCCTTCTTCTTCTCTGCTCTATCTTTCAAGCCTTTGAATTGGAATTTTTAGTTTAGGGCTAGAGATTGAAATTTCGAATTTCAGAATTGAAATGGTTTGGTTTGAAATTTCCCATTCGGTTAGGGTTGGGGTTTGCTGTCTGTCATGTCTGAATAAACATGTGACATGTTGATTAGTGTAGGTGTCATGTAGTAAGTGATGTTGCCAAATAAACAGGTGACATGTTGATTCGTGGCTTGGAGATTCTGAAACAATACCTCATATGGAGTACTCCATGAATGCAGCATTCACATGAATTAGGATTTGTTATTTGGCTTTCCTGTGTGCTATTTGTTCTCTCATGAGAAGTGGGACATCTAAATGAATGAAGAAACCTTTAATGTAGGTATGTTGCTGACTTGATTCATTTTAGGGTTGTGTATTATGCACTAGTGTGTTTTGTGTGGAGAGCAAATATTGATAATGGCCAAGGTAAATGGATAGACCCTCACATATCAAGTTTCTTTGACATAAATATTCTTCCCATGTAGCCTATTAGCTCAATGGGAGAGCATTGTGGTCATACACAAAGATGTGGGTTCAATTCCCACGTAGGCTTATTATTCATTAATCAACACCGACTATCAATTTTTGTTTAGAACAAGTCAAGCTTGCTACATCACCAAATTCATGTGTCAAGTAAAAACAATTCATATGTCAAGTAAAACACATTATATGTCATGTAAATCTGGTATGAGTGACATGTAAATTCAGTATGGGTTATGAGTTATTTTTGGTGCTGCTATCACATAATTTAGTGGCATAATAAGTGCTTGGATTAGCATGTTTCTTTGTTTGAGGGACTCGCAACGCATAAGTGAGTTCATTATTAATAAAACATCAAACGAAGGCCACTTTAGTTTCTTTTCTTGGATTAGCATGTCTTCTTATTGTTGAAATTAATAAAGCTGTTGGAAGGCCACTTTAGTTTCGCAATCATTCCAATAGAGTGAGTTCCACCAGTCGTTCGGCTTATCCCACACTTGAAATGTACGAAGAGGAAGATTGTTGTTGCCCAACAACTGCCTTTTTCTTTATGTTAAAGGATATAAACTGTCATGTTAATACCATTACATGTCATGTTATTTTCATTCATTAAGGAGAAGAGGCTCGATTCGCATTACTTGTCATGTTATTCGCATTACCTGTCATGTTAAATAGTATAACATGTCATGTTAATAGCATCATTTGTCATGTTATTTTCTTTCATTAAGGCAAGCTTTTCACAATCAATATGATTTCCGGGGTAAGTCCGCTCACTCTGACTGTCATGTTAAGTGACGTATGTGACATGTCAAACCTATTACTTGTCATGTTAAAAACCCATCTTATGATGAATTCAACAGGAAGATGAAGTGTCTTGGCTTTTGATTTATTTTGATATGAAACTGCTTATAATTTGGTGATGTAGCAAGCTTGACTTGTTCTAAACATAAGTTGACAATCGACATTGATTAATGAATAATAAGCCTACGTGGGAATTGAACCCACATCTTTGTGTATGACCACAATGCTCTCCCATTGAGCTAATAGGCTACATGTGAAGAATATTTATGTGAAAGGAGATGTACCCAAATCCTATGTGTCTTCGATCCCACGAAGAAAATGCAAGATTGCAAGGATGCATATTGCAAAGTACCAATAAGAAAAAGAATGAAAATAAAGTTCAGTAAAAGACCATGAAAATTGAAGAAAAGGTAAACCTAAGCTCTATAATCTATATATAAATGGCATATTAGTATCTTAATCTCAACTTGAATGATCAAAAAATTTCAAGATTACCCCCTGCCCCACTCCACTAGAAAATCCCACGGACAAACTCAACCCCCTATTTGGCAACATCACTTACTACATGACCCCTACACCAATCAACATGTCACCTGTTTATTCAGACATGACAGACAGCAAACCCCAACCCTAACCGAATGGGAAATTTGAAACCAAACCATTTCAATTCCGAAATTCGAAATTTTAGTCTCCAACCCTAAACTAAAAATTCCAATTTAAAGGCTTGGAAGATAGAGCAGAGAAGAAGAAGGGTGAAGGATTGCACCTGGAATCGCATAATCGAAGCCAATTGTGGAGGTTATCCTCGACGACGCTCGAAATCGCTTGAAGAAAGAGAGAGTGGAAGGACCTGCGTGAGGGAGAAAGGGCATGAGGCTTGGCCCCCGAGCCCCCGACCCCCTTCCTTCTCCCTTCTTGTGGTTGCCTCAACCATGGCACCCGAGCTCGCCGAATGAGGCATCTTCTTCCTCCTCCGGCCTCGTCGAGCCCGAAGGAGACGAATGGGAGGAAGAAGGACCAAGATGACTGCGCTCAAGCCCTCCCGTCGCCCGGAGGCCTGTTGCCTAGAGCCGCGAACCTCGCCTCCGACGACGGCGTCTTCCCTGCTTCATCGAACCCCTCATCCTTCTCTTCCTCTCTCACAGTTGCGCGCTTTTCTCTCTCCAACCGGCTGCAACCTGTGAGAAACCGGGTAAATGCAAATTTTTTTTTTTTTAGGGATTAACCCCCGCAATGAAACCGGGTAGTTAGGGTAGTTTTGCAAATACCCCTTTAAATAACATATACAGTACAATTACTTTTTTTAGGGTTTGTTTGGATGCCTTTCAGAAGGCAAAAGAGAGAAGGGGTGTTTCTTATTAAAAACCTACATATTTATCACACTTGAAGTTGGCAAAAGAGAGAAGGGGTGTTTCTTATTAAAAACCTACATATTTATCACACTTGAAGTTGCTAGTCATTTTCCTGGCTATATTGTAGTTATTGTCAGACTTAATACTCCGTGCGAAAAAAAATCCGAATGATCCAAAAATGGATGGGCCATACAAGGCTTTCGTGAGAATGGACAATATAGGGTACCAATTACTCAATTAGTCCTAACTCCTAAGAGTTGTCAATGATCACACATTGAAGATTTATATCTTTTATATATATCTATATATCTATTAGGGGTATCCATCAATGGAGATATATATCTAAGAAGCATAAGCCTGAAATTAAGTAATATATGTTCATCTTTAGGTAGACATCCAATCAAATGCAGATTTGTAGATGAAGGCGACTGGCTGGTGTCGAACCGTTGTAATCGTCCTATCCAATGACGAAGGCCCAAGTGTCGGCTCCTGTGTCGTAAGGCGAACGTGTTATTAGTCTCCCTCCTAGATGATGGAAAGTGAGAAGACTATCTTGTATGTTAGGTTGCTTTCTTATGTTGTACACCATGCATTCCCAAAGGTGATAAGGGGGTAGTGGTCTTGGTTTCTTCATGGGTCTTATTATTAGGGTGCCCATCGCCGTTTCACTGCTTGTGTGGATTTTTCATGTTTTGATCATGAGGGTGGTGGGCTATGTGGCCCAACAAATGTGCCCATTGTGTTTTCCATTCTTATTTTTTTATCAAAATAAAAGTTTTTTTTTTTTTAAATCTGCTCTACTTGTAGAGTTGTAGAAAAAACATAAACAAGCATCCATATGCTACTTGGGCTATGCAACCATGGAAAATCAAACCATTGGATAGAGTAGAGTTGTTAAACAAGGACTGATCTGATTATGTATGTGTGGATAGGGTTAGAAAGCATCCGTGGTACTCATCTGAAAAAAAAAAAAACTATCTAATGTTAGCCTATTAGTTATATTACTCTGTTCCTATAAGTTTAAGAGCTATATTACGTGACACTTGATAGCTAACGAGCAAAAAACTACAATGTACGTACTTAATAACATTTAGTGTCTTTCTCTCTACTTAAAAAGAATTAGTTCATTTAATATTTAATATAGTTTACCTGATTAAGCATCCGAACTATCCGATGAATTAGATGATGATGAAACATTAATAACATGTTTGGTTGGAAAGAAATCATGGGATTTTAATGAGTGGGAAATAGAAAGTATCAATTTACTTGTTTGGATAACTAAATTAGAGATATTTTATTAAAACCATAAGAAAATAGACGAAAATTGGTGAAAGAGAAAAGAAAAATGAATTTCACATTGAATTTGATGGGAAAATGAAATTTAAAATCTCCATGGTAGAAGACAATACCTTCTCTATTTAAACGGAAATAATTTTTATGTCATTTTCCCTCTTAAATACCAAAAACACAAGAAAATTTTCCTTTATGAATTTTTTTTTAATACAAGGAAAGATTTAGAATGGGAGATCACATACGGTCTAACCCAATCCTAGAGCGTCCTTACGGACGAGAACATGCAGTTCTTCACTAGCCTCCAGAACTTCGTCAGCAAGGATACAGTAAGCCAGATGCGCAATCCAATCTGCAACCATATTAGCTTCCCTAAAAATATGACTAATTGAAATAGAATTAAAATTACACAATAGTAGCCTAATCTCCGTTACCAGGATCTCGATAATCCAAGGGCAACTCCATTCACCCAAAAGAACTTTAACTATTGTGAGGTTATCCCCCTCTATAAGGATATTATCCAAACGCATAGAGTCGGCCATTAGCAAGCCGTTTCGGAGGCCAAGAGCTTCTGCATAGATAGGAGGCATACCATCACATAACCCCCCACTAAGGGAGATGACAGAAGCGTTCGGGTTGCAGAAACAAAACCAAATGATGCCTTTCCACACTGCAGACTAGAACCATCAAAATTTAGTTTTACATAATTAAGGGGGGGGGGGGTTTATCCCACATCAACTGTCTTTTCTGGTGTTTAGATTTATAATGAATAGAACATTTATGAAGCGGAGGGCTCCTCGTAGGGTTATCATCCCAATCATCCGATTTTAAATTGAAATATGATGCTTTAATCCAAGTTTGTTGTGTCGTTAGGAGTAAAGCCTTAATATGGTTCAGATTTGGAGTTTCTGTAGGGTTAAAAACGAGGTGGTTCCTGTGAGTCCAAAGAGCCCACCAACATAAAGCAAGCTTCGGCATTAGCTTGGGACCAATATGGTCATAAATGCTTTGTAGAGCTATATCATTCATTCTGTTAGTAAAACTGTAACTCAAATTAACTAGTAAGTAAATATTAAGAATAGCTAGAACCTGTTTTGTCATCATGCAGTCTAGTAGAATATGATTGGTCGTTTCCAAAGTGCAGTCCCCGAACATACATGCCGTAGGGACTGAGATATGCGAACGTTGTAGTCGTTCCTTAGATGGTAATCCATGTCGAGCAATCTTCCAAAGGAAGTGCTTAATCTTGGGGGATGGGGGCGGGGGGGGACATCAAGCTTCCAAATCCAAGGACAGTGGAAGTTATGCAGTTGGGCACCATTCGGGATCATTGTCGAAGCCGACTTGGTCGTAAACCACCCAGACGGGCTAGGACCCCAATATAGTCTATCAGTGATGTGGAGAACCGGTAGTTGAACCGTCAGAATCTCATCGATAACACGTTGAGGAAGAACATCCATAAGATCCCTTCTTAATGCAGAAACATCCCAGCAATTTGAGTTCGTAAGAAAACGACTTACCTTCCAAGACAATTGATCAGCCGAAACAGGAAGCACCAGATGATCAAGTAGCAAACCTTTTGAGGCCCAAGAGTCAGACCAAAAGTTAATCGTATATATGACCATCGCCAACGACCCATCGAAGTCCTTTCGCAAAATTTTCCGGATATGCATCAGTTTTGACCACTGCCAAGAGGTTCCACCCTTTTGTTGATAGGAAATCGAGTTTAAAATATAATAAAATAAATCAAACGGGATTATGCCCACGCAAATGATTACAAGACTTCCTCCCGATATAGCAACAGGAAGTCAGGATCGATCTTCGAGGAAGCTGGTCAGCGGATCCTAGGCATCGAAAGAATCTCACGGGCAGAAATCGACTTCAGGGTGCTCGACCTCGACTAAGGTTAGTCGACAGGGGCCAGGCAAGTCGAATCCGAGCAAGCTGCAATCACTGGCGTTGGTCGATTTCGAGCAGTCAACTCGACGTAGAGTAGACTTTGGTCGCAGTCGAGTAAGGTTGGTCGATTTCGAGTTCCTGTAGAGACAGAAGCAACAACGATCTTTGCTCGATCGACGATTAGTAGTCGACGTCGACCAAGTTTTGGTCGAAATCGAGGAGAACATAAACTTAAACGAATGCAAAACTTCGAACATTAAACAATATATGAAAAAGACTTCCAAGATCGGGGTTTGCAACAACGATAACCAAACATGCATAAGGCAAGATAAATAATGATAATCATGCAAATCACATCGAATGATCAAGCTTTCGCCTTTACCAACAATTAGACAACCCTTTCAAGACACCCTAATTGTATCTACCGATTTTATGTTTACAATCCAAGTTGTTAGGATGGATCTCTATTGAATAGGTAATAAACACATAAAAGGTAGTAGATGCTCAAAACACAATAAAGATCAGATATTTACCTCAAACACGCTTTGCTATCGTCGGGCTCGCCCTGACCCTATAACTGGGTGGACTACTCAATTTTCATCACAATTGCAGACATCATTGATTGAAAAGAAACAACTTGCATTAAACCAAACTGAAGAAAGTACAAACCGAACAAAGTCAGATCACTTTCTCTCTCCTTGCTCCTCTCTCTCTCTCTCTCTCTCTCTCTCTCTACTCTCTACTTACTTCTCCTTATGAAATTGAATGAATAAAAACTATCCCCATGGGATTTATTTATAGGCTTCCAATCCTTGCTAATCAAGGAAGGAATATCTATCTAATATCTAAAGATAAAACTTTAAATAAAAGGAACATTTATCTAAAAAGGAAAATAATTAAAATATCCAAACATCTCCATGTGGTAGATAAATCCTTATCCCATAGATAGATCTTGATAGAATAGGGATAAAATCGGTCTTCCTTCATGCCCAAGTTTTCAACTCGACCTCGGATTGGCCCAACGGACTCGCGACCCAGATTCGGTTTTGGTCGACTTCGACCAGTTTGGTCGACGTCGAGTTAATTCTCATCAATCTCGGCTTCGCTTCGCCATTCTCGAGTTCTCTTCCCCTCGTCGAGCTCGGGTACAGTTTTTGGTTTGGTCGACTTCGACCAATTTGGTCGACTTCGACCAATTTGGTCGACGTCGAGTAAACGTGTTAGCTCTCAGCATTATGCTCTGTTCTTGAAACGCACTTTCCCGAGTCCTCGTTCGTCGAATTGAGGCATATGAGCATGCGTTGGAAAGAACTTTTTGAGGCCTACAACTCTCATGAAGACATCAAAGCTTGATTCAGAATGATGGATGTCGAAATATGGCCTTTTCTCCAGCTACTCCATTCTTAGCTTCTCCATGAGTTTCCATTAAGCTCCAAAGTGCGTCCGAAATGGCACAAACATGGATTTTGTATTATTCTAACCCAAATGCATTAAATGCATACAAAAATCGATATAAAAGTCAATATAAAACATGGCACAAAACATGGACATCAGTAGATCCTTAAACCACCCGCCAAGGTGTCCGAACAGATTTTATCCCATTTAATAAGAGGATTCGACGATAGTTGTTTATTCCAGAAAAATTGTCGGTAGACCTTATCTAGTTCATCAAGGATAGAAACGGGAAGCATAAAAGATTGCATCAGAAAAGTCGGTTGTGCACTAAGGTTAGATTTGATTAGGACCTTGTGGCCTTCTGATGATAGCGAAGAAGCTTTCCATTTGGAAAGTTGTGCCTTAGTTTTTAGAACGACTTGATTGAAAGTTTCGTTATTAGCTCGTCCATTAATAATAGGACATCCAAGATATTTTTCAATAGTCGTGGAGTGTAGAATTCCTAATCTCCAAGAGATGGAAGAAATAGTCGCCCGTCCAATATTAGGGGATATCTGGAAACTCGATTTATGAAAGTTTACTTTATGGCCTGATATCAAGCAATATCGTTGAACCATCGTTGCAACTTTCAGAGCAGCTGAGTCGGTAGCCTTAGCGAAGATAATGATATCATCCGCAAAAGCTAAAAAAGGGATTTTAGTGCCATTATTTGAGAAACTCAAACCCGGCCAAATCCTTATCGATGGTAGATGTTGTATGAAGCGAACGAGCAAGAAGTTCATAAGCAAGAATAAACAAAAATGGAGAGAGCGGATCTCCCTGTCTAAGGCCCTTTTGTGGGAAGAATTGATTTGTGGGACCATCATTAACCAGTACGGAGAAAGAAAATGTAGAAACGCATTCCTTAATCCACGCCACAAATTTTGGATGGAATCCAAACTTCTGTAAAATTCTGTATAAAAAGGACCATTCAATTCTGTCATAAGCTTGTTCCATGTCAAGCTTAATAGCCATCAGTCCACTCTTACCCTTCTTTTTGCGAAAGGAATGGAATGCTTCGTGTGTAATTAGGATGTTATCCTGAATAGAACGGACTTTTGCAAAGGCACCCTGTAATGGGTGAACAAGACTATCCACAATCAGAGCTAGCCGTAAGGCAATAATTTTCGCAATAATCTTATAAACTGTTGAACACAAGTTGATCGGCCTATACTGGTTAACAGTAGTCGGATCATCCGTCTTAGGAATAAGAGTAATGAATGTGTGATTAACTTGTTTTAAAAGCTTACCTGTAACAAATAAACTCTTAACAGCTTTGACGAAGGACGGTCTGACAATGTGCCAGCACTTTTGGTAAAACCCTGCAGGCATTCCATCAGGGCCAGGAGCCTTATCTGGCGCTAAAGAGAAAACTGCAGTTTTAATCTCGGCATTTGACACAAGAGCAACATTAGCTGCATGAGAAACTTCAGATCGAATGACGTGTAGATCAGAATCAAAGCTGAGAGAGGTGGGTACTGATGACTGAAATCTCGACTTGAAATTTCGTTCAAATTCTTGTTTGATTTGGCTGCAATCTGTGAGATGTAACCCATCCGAGGTGGTTAGAGTTTTTTATTGAAAAAGCCCCGATCACTAGAGACCACCATTTTTAGTGGGGCCCGGGAACCTACCTAATGAAATGACCAATCTTCACGATAGACTTACCTGACCCGCGTCGAAAAAATCGACGCGGCCCAACCTGTGCCGCGGGAAGTTAAGTTAATTAAAGCTAATTATGAAGGATGGTTCCCTTATCGAGTTTTTCCTAGACAATTTGGAAACTTGACTCGTTTACCTGTCGTTGTAGAATGTCTTGAGATTTATTAATAACAGTCCTTAATAGAATTTTACACTAAAGACGGACAGGGTTTTTGTCCACGGAGTTTGACATTGTGAACGATGTAGACTCTTTTCAATTTATCAGGTTTCTTTCCACGCGTATGACAGCTTCTCGTTCTTCTTTCTTCTGGGTTCACTGTGTCATGTTCCGCCCTCTTCCTCTCTCCAGTTTTCCAAAAAGTCCCTTTTTCTTATGAGGTTTTTTTCCTATTTATAGATCCTAGACACCCTTGCATGTGGTGCCACGTGGTGTTCGACCTTCAACACGTGTTATACTCGTGGTGTGTGGGCATGATCGCCACGTATCTGTTCTGTTTTTATACGCGGATGATCGTTTTTGAGTGAATTTTTCTACCTTTGTCCGCGGATAATGATAATATGAGTTTTTTGTTCGTTTTTTATTAGTGGTTCGGCGCTCTTTATGTTTTGACAGATGTTTTCAACATTGGTTTAGTCACAGCTCCTCGGGCCGTATTGATTCCGTCTAGGGATTGACGCGGATCGACAAAAATGTAAACATCTGTAGCTTTGTTGCCGTTTATTGTTTCTGATTTATGGTTGATGGGCCTTTCCTTTATCGAGTTATGGCCCAATTTGGGCCCATTAGGCCCATTTATGTTTGGAATTCTAAACGTCAGTAATTTCCCTATAAGTTACCCCGTTCCGTTCTCTTTTTCACTCATCATTTGTCTTCTTTTACATTCTAAGAAACTTAATCCTTATTTTTATCTTAGTTTTCCGGCGGCGGTTTTCTAAGGTTCCGGCTGTTTGCTCGGCGCTTTCGGCGGTTTTCTTCAACTTCTTCAATGTATTTTTTCTTGTTCTAAGCTGTTCTTGAGTTTTCTATGTTGAGTTTTTTTATTTCTTGACGTTTAGATCGTAGATTTGGGTATGAAATTGTCTCCGAATGTGTTTTCTGGATGAAATTTTACTTTGTGTGAGTAAAACTTCGTACAATTTTCTTCTAGTTTCTTTAGAAATGGCTAATCTCAACGAGGAGCGTGATTCGCTAGAAGATTTTGAGGAGGATGAAGGGTGGAGGGATGGCTTATCCTCATCCTCTCGAGCGTCCGTCCCCAGAGACACTTTCTTCCTCTTGTGGGAGTTCCTCTTCCAACTCTGATGATTCCTCGTCGGAGTCATCTTCTTCTACATCCGCGTCTATCCCGGATCGAGTTGGTCCTACTGGTAGTCCTATTAAGGTGAGAAGGCGCCAGAAGTGTTCTGACCCTGATTACTATTCTTCACCTTACTCAGTTTCTTCTTCTTCGAAGGGATGCGTGGAAGATGAAAATCCAAATGTTGTGGATGATTCAGGTGCTAGTTCTTCTGTGGACGCGGGGGCTTCGTCCATATCTCAGTCGGCGGATCAAGGGTCGGAGGAGGTTTGGATTCCTTATGAGCTTCCTCCAATTGGTTTAGCAGAAAGCCCAAAGGTAATCCGTTCTAAGGAGAATTTGAGCGACCTGGACACCCCAGTATATGACTTAGGGGATCTAAATTCTTGTCTTTTCCTGAGGGATTTCAAACCTCTTCCACCTCCAACCAGTCGTCCACCGATTGTGCTTGAAAGGGTTCATCCGTGGAGATCCCCTGTGAGTAAATTGAGGGGTTGTACTACCCTTTTGAACTTTGAAGATCTCGACGCTCTCTTGCAAGTCTTCCCATGGCCAGCGGGTGTTGAATTATGTCTTCCCGAGGAAGGAGATGGTTGTTTGGACGCTTACGAGGATTGCTTAGTCGTATATGTAGCTAGTTTATCTCAGGGCTTCCGACTCCCTCTCCATCCTTTTTTCTCGAAGTTTTTGGAGGAATATAACTTGAGTCCTGCTCAGATTGTTCCTAATGGTTGGATGTTTTTTACCAGTTTCATTATGAGATGCAAGGAGATCGGTGTTGCTCCCTCATTGAAGTTGATGCTCAGTATTTTTTCCTTAAAAAAGGGGACTCAAGACTCAAGATTTTATCAATGCAACTCAAGTTGTAGGTATATGGAGAGATTGTCTAGTAAACCAAATTGGAAACATAAGTGGTTTTTGGTCCGCGACAGATTTGGGCAAGGCTTTAGCTGTCGAACGGTCCCAGGGCCTTTTTGCTTTGCGTTAAAACCGAAAATCTCCAACATTTCTCAGTTCAAGCTGTCATTTTCTCATATTCCTAGATTCCCGTGGGATAAAATGTTATTCGCGTTTCGTCTTGAGATGGCTGGCTTGAGCATGCCTCATCCGCGACTAGGTGGCTTTTTGTTTATAAATTTGCATTTTCATGTTTTATCTTTCTTAAAATGAATAACTTATCGGGAAATGTATTTTGTGTATCAGACAAAATGAATCTGGATGCCCTTTTGAAGCGGCATAAAGCCAGATTTGGGAAAAAGAAGAAATCTAGTTCGGTAGCCATTGATCCTCCCGTTCCTCCTCAGGCATTAGATGTGACATCAAATGTTGATGCAAGTGTCACGGACGAGGCTGGAGCTTTAGTTGAATCTTCATTATTGGTTCCTGCATCTCGTGAGAAACGCATTTGTCCGTCCGCGCCCGAATCTTCGAAATCTAAAAAGAGGAGGATTTCCATCGCTGTTGAGCCATCAGCTTCAGATAAAAAGGGGCTCTTTTTGGAGGGTGTGGCGACCCTTCGTGAATTTCCTATTCCAGGTTTTGATCCAGTTGACCTACAAGGCCTTACTTTTCCAGCCAAGAAGCGTTGTCTCCCAGAGCAAGGATATGTTAAGCGCTTGGACCCCGTCACTCTTTCCACTAACTTCGATCGTATCATTCAGTGGTTAAATAAAAAATCCTTTTATTGTTTCTCCTTATCTTTCTTGACGCGTCCTATCTTCAAATTTTCTTACTCTAACCCTAATTTTTATAGTTGAGGGTGATTCAACCGGATGTTGAGAGACGTATGGTATGCGGAGAGGAAGATCTTATGAAGAAGGATGAAGAAATCAAAAAACTGAGCCACCAGCTTCGAATATTGGGGAATACAGTGGGGGATCCGGCCTCATTGGAAAAGTTTAGGAAAAGATCGGTTGACCTTCACGAGGAGGTGCAAACTCTGAAAGAGGCCATGGCAGCTTTTCAGAAGAAATATGACGATTTAAAAATTTCTTCAAATTCTGCTGTCTCCCGCGTCAAAGAGCTACCATTGATAAGATGGAAGAGGACTTCTCCATCCTTCGTGAGGAGCTATCCATCACTAAACAGGAGCTTGATACCGTTAAGGCGCACTCAGATCAAGACGTGGTCCTGCAATGGCTTCAGAGTCCTAAAGGTTTGAACTTCTTATCCTCTGAGTGGATCAAAACCGAGGTTGGTCTCTCCTTCCTGTCCTCCGTGGCGAAGGCTTGTCTTCAGACTTCAAAAGGTTCTAGTCTTCTGAAAGACAAATGCTTTAGTTATTTTCGGAAGGGAATGGTTGCAGGGATCAATCAGAGTGTTACGCGTTCATCAAACAACCCAGGTGTTCCTTTGGAAAAATTCGAGCCTAGCTTGGAGAGTGCTGACTGGGGGCTTTCGAAGGAGGAGATGGACGCGGAAGATTCTTATTCCGAAGATGATGATGATGAGGACGCGGAGGAAGAAGTTGAGAAGGCAACCACTCCTTGAAAGACTTTGGTTTTTGAGTTTTTTGTGTGGGATGAAACTTTTTGTTTTAAGGATATTGGGAATCTATATATGGTTTCCTGGTTTTTGGTGCGTCATTGAGATACTTCTTTTGTTTTGAAAATAGGTTGAAGATCTCTCTGGCCAAAACATTGGCGTTGCTTGCATGCTTTATTTGTAGTAAATATTTATATATTTATATTCCGGATTCTCCAAGTGTTGAATGGGTTAGTCCCGGTGTTCAAAATTCCTCACCACTTGTCTTTATTCTTTCGGATGAATTTCTCTTCTTAAGGCCCTGATCTCTATCTTTTGTTATCTCTTGAGTTTCATTAACCGGTCGTGCTACTGCAAGTATCATGTCCTCAGGAAACTTTAATCCTTGGGCCTTTTTTCAAAAGATTGAGAATGTGGAACAACTTTCTCGGCTAGTGAGTTTCTTTTAATTTTGTTTTAAATGAAGTTTGAGCTTTCTCAACTTAGGCCTTGATTTGGTTAATATGTAGGTTATGCCTCCCCAGTTTGAGGCTGAGTATGGACCTCTCCCGCCTCGATGGGCTTTTCTTTCGTCTTATCTCGTCCGCGACCTTCCTGTGGCCGTATCTTGGAGTGAAAACGGTCTTTTTCAAATTGACAATGGTTGGGATGAATTCCTTATGCTTCATCACCTGGGAATAGGAAGCACGATGATGTTTTTTCATAAGGGCAATGTTTCCTTTCAAGTTTGTCCGCGTCGTGAAGTCGTGGATGAACCTAAGGCTACTTCGGACTCAGTCTCTTCATCGTGCAGTTCTAATTGAGTTATTTCCGCGTTGTCCTTTTGGAGTTCTTCAAGCTTGTTTCTTGATATAAGCTTTTTCGTGGAATAAAATAAAGCAAAAAAAAGGAATTCATGATTTCCTTACTATTCTCATGTGTTTTCTCAAACTGAAATAAAAGGAGGGATCTTTATTATTAATAATAGAAACTACGTACAGAAACCTTTCACAGGGGTTGGATCCCTCTAAGCTTGTTACATCGTTGACGCGGAGAATTTATTAGGAGATCAAGGATGGCCTATCTCTCCATTTTCTTCGATGTCTGGGCTGACAACGTCGACTTCAAAGATAGAATCACCCATGTAGGTGAAAATCAATGCGGACCTGACATTGACTCGATTTGCTTGTGTGAAGTCGCGCCACCCTTGGGTTAGCCAGAAAAGGCCATCTTCATCTTTGTCTACCTTCACCTCGTGTTCCTGGTTGGAGCGGGACCAAAGCCTGGCCTGAGTATGAGTGTCTTCGTCGATTAGAACATACATGAGAGGGAGGCGAAGGGTTTGAAGTTGTTCTTCCCTCATAATGACTCTATAGAAAGCCCTAGGCTGTGGGTTTGGATCCATTTTGTTTTTAGGATTGCTCATTACTCATGGATGTTTTGGGTGTGTTTTATACTCGTCTTATGAGGTTTTCCCGTCCTTGGTTTCGTCGCTTTTTACCGACAAGTAATTTTAATTTCCTTTACTGTAATGTTACTTTTACCGATTTTTGGAAAAGGTTCAACATCTGGTTAATTTTTCACGGAAAAAGTGGGACGCGTGCCCTTGGTGGTTGTGTCACCCGTTGCATGTCACGCATGTGTTTCTTTTTTCTTGTTTGACTGTCCCCCTGTGCTTGATAAGTAAAGGGATTTTTACAGTTTTTTCCAATCTCATCGAGATGCGGGGATCTATTATAATTCCTCTCCTGTCATTTAGGGCAGACGGGGTTATCGGGTCGGAAACCTGTTGGGCTTTCTTTCAAGCGATCGATTATCCAGAACAGTTCTTGCAATTGGTGAGCTAACTATATTGGAAATCCTTAGAAAGCTTACTTTTAACTAATACTTCTTTATTTTTTAGTTACTTCCACTTCGGTTTGAGGAGGAGTATGCCGACGCTATTCCTGGTCAGGTTTTTCTTTCATCTTATCTACTACACAACTTCCTGGTTTGCATAGAGCGGCGTAACGGTGGTCTTCTTTACCTTGGCCGCGGATGGAAAGACTTTGTAGATTCTCATGGCTTTGAGCAGGGGGCCTCTATGATTTTCACTCATATGGGTGAGGCTCACTTCGAAGTTCAGGTGGTGGATCCGCGTGGGGAAAATAACGATGATCATGCTCCTCATGAAACAATTTCGAATGGTTTTTAAAAGGCCTAGCCCTAGAGGAATAAGGTTTTAGATTTCTCCATCTGTTTTGTAATGTAGATGTTCATCCAGCTTATGGCAATTACTTCTGGGGATCCCCCTATTTATACATGTTGTTTTTTAGTCTTTCGAGGTCTATTTGTCATGATGTTCACCTCACAGGATTTCTGAGAAATTCAGTAATAGTGTTTACTGTTTATCTCATGCATGGTGCATGTGGTTCTTGTCTCAATGATATGACATTTCAAACTTATTTGTCCAATATTTCTGTTTTTCGACACATGTCCAGAACTTTGCTATATAAAAAGAGAGTGTGAGAAAGAAACCATTGAACTCGTTGTTGTGCTTTCATGATGCCTTCTATGGCTGGTTTACCTTGATCCTTCTTTGAGAGGATTAGTTTTCCTGAGCAACTTCTCCGTCTGGTTAGTTTGTTTATTGTTGACTTTTTCTTTTTATCAAGTCAGTTTATCTGTTAGCATCCCTTAAAATCTGTTGTTTTTGTTAGTCTTTGCCCCTATGCTTCGAAGATAGACTTGGGCCAGATCTTCCCAGGAATGTTCTTCTGTCCACTAGGATTCTTCGTGACTTCCCAGTGGAGGTTATGCGCGGAGACTACGGAGTTCCCTTTTTAAGGGGTGGTTGGAATGACTTTGTTGAGTCACACAGCGTCCACATTGGTTCCTCTTTAACCTTTATCTATAAAGGAGGAAATCACTTCGATGTCCAGATCTTGGATGCTGTAGGGGATGAAGTAGACGCGGAGTGGGCTGTCTCGGAGTCAGAGGGTCCTCCTTCAAATGGGTTTCGTTTAAGCCAGGGAAGAACTCGCATTATCCCTGCTCGCGCTCCGCGGGCGTGAGCTAATAGCTGCTTGGTTCTTTTATTCGGCGTCGTGTTTCGTCCTTGTTTGTTTTTTGCTTTTATGATGGATTAATGGCTATGATTTCTTTCAGGAATTATGAAATTTTTGGGAGCTCCAGGAAAGTTGAAAGAACGTTTTTTGTTTTGCTCTCAATAGTGATCCGTCATGAAATTTAGATCTTAGAATGTTTAGATACATTTTGAGATTTGTCGCAGAAACAAGCTCTAGTGTTCCATGCTTTAAAACGTAACATCTCTGAGAGCAGAGATTAAATTAAAGACCTGAAGCGGAGACAAGCTCGAAGCGTCTCAGGACTTTGCTACGAAGTATCTATTCTGAGAATGCGGATTCGATCAGAGGCCTGACGCGGAGACAAGCTCCAGCGTCTCAGGTCTTTCTACGAAGTATTTGCTCTGAGAATGTGGATTCGATCAGAGGCCTGACGCGGAGCCAAGCTCCAGCGTCTCAGGTCTTTCTACGAAGTATCTGCTCTGAGAATGCGGATTCGATCAGAGGCCTGACGCGGAGCCAAGCTCCAGCGTCTCAGGTCTTTCTACGAAGTATCTGCTCTGAGAATGCGGATTCGATCAGAGGCCTGACGTGGAGCCAAGCTCCAGCGTCACAGGTCTTTACTATGAAGTATCTACTCTGAGAATACGGATTCGATCAGAGGCCTGACGCGGAGCAAAGCTCCAGCGTCTCAGGTCTTTTACTACGAAGTATCTTTAGGTGTGAATCTTCATAAAAAGCGCCATCTAACCGCCTTATTTGATTCTTGCGGGGGCGACTAAGTTTTATATTCATTTAGCTATTTAGTGATTACACATAGTACTTTTTTAGATTGTCTGCGTTCCAAGTCTTGTTCAGGATGATTCCTTCGGGAGTGCTGAGTTTATATGCGCCCTTTTGAACTTCTTTGATGATTATATATGGTCCTTCCCAGTTGGGGTCTAGCTTCCCCCCTGAGGTAGCTTGTCGTAGCACTAGATCCGCTTCCTTGAGATGCCGCGGGGAAATTCGTCTATCTTGATACTTGGAAAGCCTCCTCTTGTATTCTAGCTCCTTCAAACCGGCTGTCATTATGCGTTCTTCTATGAGATGGAGCTCAAATTCCAGTGCTTCATCATTGATGTCCGGGTCGTATGCCATTATCGGTGCTGACGGTATCAATCTCTCAACTGGGATAACCGCGTCCGTACCATAGACTAAAGAAAATGGGGTTTCTCCAGTGGGAGTCTTTGCTGATGTGCGGTAGGACCAGAGTAGTAATGGTAAAAGTTCTGCCCAACGCCCTTTTGCTGTGTTGACGAGTTTCTTTTGTATCCCATGTAACAACTGTCGGTTAGTTGTTTCCGCCTGCCCATTCGTCTGTGGGTGAGCCACAGATGAGATTTTAAGATTGATGCCCAGCCCGACACAAAAATCTCTGATTGTTTCACAATCAAATTGAGGTCCATGGTCTGTAATTATTGTTTCGGGTACTCCGAAGCGGCAAACACCATTCTTCCACAAAAACTTCCTTACCTTCTCCGCGGTTATTAATCCCATCGCTTCGGCTTCCACCCATTTAGTGAAATAATCAACCAGGACCAAAACATATCTCAACTGTCCGGGAGCAGTGGGAAATGGACCGAGAATGTCCATTCCCCAGACGGAAAAAGGGCAAGCTCCGGTTATGCTCTTCATTGTCTCAGAAGGACGGTGATTCAGATTTTCGAACCTTTGGCACGCGTCGCATTTCTGTATATAACTTTGGACATCATGTCTCATAGTAGGCCAATAATATCCTAGCCTAATTGCTTTGGCCACAACAGCTCTCCACCCCTGGTGATGCGAGCAAACTCCATCATGCAGCTCTTCCACTACTTGACTTCCTTCTTCTGACGATATGCACAATAGATCTGGTAAGCAATACCCTCTCTTGTACAGTTTTCCTTTCCTGATAGTGAATCGAGAGGATTTAATGAGTATCTTCTTAGCAGCGGCTCTATCTTCAGGTACGGTACCCTTGCCTAAATAGTCCGCGATCGGTGCTCTCCAGTCTTCCATCTCCATTTCTTGTACCTGATAGACTTCTTGAATAAGTCTTCGGTTACTCATCCTTTCAAGAATCACTTCTCTTCCTACTTCCTCTGGCATTACAGCTCCCAACCGTGCCAACGCGTCCGCCTGTTGGTTATCATTCCTGGGAACAGCCGTCAAACAAAAACTTAAGAAAGCTTTGGATAGTGCTCGCGCCTTTCTCTGGTAATCGGGCATTAATCCAGTTCTTGCTTCATATTCCTCTGTTATTTGCCATGTCACTACTTCTGAATCGGTGTAAACTGATACCTGTCTAGCACCTTTAATCAAAGCTATCTCCAGTCCAGCTAGTAAGGCTTCATATTCGGCTTCATTATTGGTAGCTTGGAAATCCAACTTATAAGCATAATTGTACTGCCGTTCATCAGGTGCCGTTAATGTAACCCCTGCTCCGCATCCATCTTTGTTAGTTGCACCATCTACCCTGAGTGTCCGCTGATGAAATCGGCTAGAGATTGAGCGAGGGTTGCTTTCCGCGGAGTATACTCTATTTCAAATTATGTGAGTTCGACTGCCCACTTCATCATTCTTCCTGATAAACATGGTGAGTGAAGGATTTGTCGCATCGGAAAATCTATCATAACTCGGATAGGATGATCTTGAAAATAAGGCCTTAGCCTTCTTGCCGCGAATATCAAGCACATGATCCTTTTCTCCACTGGTTCATATCTTGTCTCAGCGTCCTGAAGAACACGACTGATGTAGTAGACCGGGAATTTTTCTTCTCGCGTCAAGACTGCACTGATGGTGACATTTTTTACTTTTAAATACAGATGGAGGACCTCTTGTCTCTCAGGTTGATGAAGGGTAGGAAGCGATGTCAGAAAAAGTTTTAAATTTCCAAAAGCTTCCTGTAATTCAGGAGTCCACCGTATCGGTCCCTATTTCTTGAGCAGAGCGAAGAAAGGCAATGACTTATCCGCCAAGCAGGAGTAAAAACGGCTCAAATAGTTTACTGCTCCATTTAAAGATTGTAACTCTTTAATCGTTCGCGGCGGTTGAAGATTTTGAATTGCTGTAATTTTTTCAGGACTTACATCAATTCCTCTATGGCTAACCATAAAACCGAGGAATTTCCCAGAATCAACCCCAAAGACACATTTTTCTGCGTTTAAATTCAAACCTCCTCTCCGAAGAGAATCAAAAGTTTCCTGTAGATCCGCGGCGTGATCCTCTGCTCTTTCACTTTTGACGACGATATCATCAACATAAATTGATACATTCCTGCCAATTTGACTACGGAATATCCGATCAACTGTTCTCTGGAACGTTGCCCCAGCATTTCTGAGTCCGAAAGGCATGACGCGGTAGCAAACAATTCCCTGACTAGTGATGAAAGTTGTAGCTTTTTTGTCTGAAGGGTTCAGGTTTATCTGATTGTATCCTGAGTAAGCATCAAGAAAACTAAGGACTTTGTTCCCCGCGGTCCCATCGACAAGCTCATCTATGGATGGTAGTGGATAACTATCTTTTGGGCAGGATTTGTTAAGATCAGTAAAATCGATACACAACCTCCACTTCCCATTAGATTTCTTCACCAGAACCACGTTTGAGAGCCATTCAGAATCTTCCACTTCCTCTATGAAGCCTGCTTCTAAAAGTTTATTAGTTTCCTCTCTTGCCGCGGCAGCTTTTTCCGGAGCCATTTTTCTCCTCTTTTGTACTATGGGTTTCGTTCCTGGACGAATCCTTAAGGTATGTAAGGCTATCGCGGATGGGACACCTAGCAGGTCTCGAGGACTCCACGCAAAAATGTCTCTTGACCTTGCTATAATTTCTAAGACTCTAACTCTTTCTCTTGTTTCCAGTGCTTGTCCCAAATAGACTTTCTCCTCTGGATTTGGAAAGGGTGTAAACGCAATTTTCTCGTCCGCGGTAGGCACCTTGACTTCTGTCGGCCGGACCTCTAGTTCAGCTTCTGAAAGTTCGAATGAGTCATTGTCTCCGACCTCGGATTCACAATTCTCACCTATACACATCACTTCTTTATTTTTCTTGATGGAGGTTGAATAACAGCTTTTACTTTCTGGTTGTTGTCCGCGGACCTCGCCAATTCCTCCTCCTGGTAAAGGAAATTTTCCTAAAAAGTGGTAGATTGAAACTACCATTTGGAATTTATAGAGCGAGATGCGGCCCAACAAAGCATTATACACAGTGGGAATCTTTACTACTGTGAACACAATATTTTCCATACGTCTGTTTGGAGACGTCCCCAGAACAACTGTAAGCTCGATTGTGCCAGCCACTTGTACTTCTCCTCCCGGAAATGTGATCAGCGTTCCTAAATACGGTTTCAACGAAGCCGCAGAGATTCCCATTTGAGAAAAAGCTTCCCACGATAGGATGTCCACAGAAGACCCATTATCAATAAATACTCTTTTTACTGTCTTGGCAGCTATCTGCGCGTGAATGACCAACGGGTCTGAGTGCGGCATTCTTACTTCCTCTGCGTCTTTTGGGGTGAAGGAAATATTCTCATGTTGCGTGAGAGAAATTCTTCTACTTGACGCGGACGGTGGTTGTCTTCCTTCCCTTTCATAATTTCTTTTCTCCTGCCTACTGGACCCGGCCATAGACAAACCTCATGCGAGGGTGTTGATGAAGCCCTCTGGTTCTGGTATTTGACCTACTTCTATCTTTTGAGCTTCTCTCTGATTGACAGATCTCTGGGCTGCGGGCGTGTAGTTGTACCTCCCTCCGCGTCCTCTTCTTCCTCTCCCCCTTCCCCGGGTGTGGAATGGGAGATCTCTACGCGGATCTTGTTGCCTATCAAATCGTTCTTGTGGATTACGAGATTCGTCAAACCTAGGCTCTCGGTCCTCCCATCGAGGTCTGTGATCGGGTCGGTTCTCCCTTCTAGGTGGAGATCTCATATCGCGATTTTCGTGTCGACTCTCTCGTGGATGATACGAACGCGGATGATTCTCCCTACGACGAGATCCTTGACCCCTTTCCAAGTTCATATGCACTTCGTCACGGCGGGGATGGAAGTCTATTGCCTCTGAATGATGTCTATGACGCTTGGCTTTCTCTTTTCTGAATTTTCCTATCAATTTCCCAAAAAGACCTGGATTTCCAGTATTCGCTTTGGAGCTGGACGCGGCTGCTTCTTCAGCTTCAATCTACCTAGAAACCCGCTCTCTTAGGTAATCATAACTTGTGGGCTTCTTTCTAAACAAATATGTCTTGAAATCTCCCTCAGCTAGATTGCCCATAAGTATGATGATAGCCGATTCGTGATTGAAGTTAGGGATTTGGACTACCATGCTGGTGAATCGAGTGAAAAAGTGCCCCAAGGATTCCCCAGCTCCTTGCCTAATGGAATTCAAGTCGAGCATAGTCTTCTTTCTTGATCGCGCACTCCCGAAGTGAGATGTGAAGATGTGGGACATCTGGGCGAAATTGGTCACAAGCCCCTTTGGAAGGTTTGTGAACCAAGTTAGCGCGATCTTCGTTAAGGTTGAAGGGAATGTTCTGCACAACATGGCATCATTATACTCATTTATCCCCATTGCAGTAGCAAAATGACAAAGATGATCTTCAGGATCAGTTGTTCCATCATACTTTATCTCTCCACCGCTTTGGTACTGTCGCGGAGCAAATCTCTTGAGTAAACACTGATGGGAAACCTGCTGGTGCATTTTCGTTTCTTTTCTCTACAGAGTCAGATTTTTTAGAGGTGGAAACATTTGTCAACTTATCCCCGCGTCGATGTTTATTTTCTCTGTAATAGTGATCATTTTGCCATATCTGATGTGGTATTTCCTGGTTCTGAAAACCGTAGTTCCAGTTACTGGGATTATCATATGCAGTGTTACGTCTATCAAAATTCCCATACTGCCCTTCTGGTCTATAGTTTCCTTGCTGACGCGGACTCTGCCCCCATTGATCATAATAAAAGTACTGAGACTGCTCCTGTTGAAAAGGGTTTGGCTGTTCGTGTCGCGCTTCATAATACCAGAAGTTCTGTGGCATGAATCCTCCGTCCAATCCGTACTGATTACCATAATATTGAGGAGGAGTTCCAAGGTTCTGTTCTCCCATTTCAGCATTAGGATTAGTTAGCGGTGTCAGCGTGACATACATTCTAGAGGCTTCTTGATCTTGGTGAACCCCTTGACTCATGTTCTGAGTCTGATTGTTCTGGCTATCACTCATCTTCTTATTGTTGTGAATCTGCCTGTCGTAAAAAAGTTCGATGTTAGATATCTAAAAACTTGTATTTATAACTTTATTCGCGGGTCTCAACTTTCTCTAAAGTTTGAGGATTTTTGTCAATTCATAAAAAGGAAACCCCTTAGTGTGAGGGGGTTCCCACAGACGGCGCCAGTTAAAAAGCCCCGATCACTAGAGACCACCATTTTTAGTGGGGCCCGGGAACCTACCTAATGAAATGACCAATCTTCACGACGGACTTACCTGACCCGCGTCGATAAAATCGACGCGGCCCAACCTGTGCCGCGGGAAGTTAAGTTAATTAAAGCTAATTATGAAGGACGGTTCCCTTATCGAGTTTTTCCTAGACAATTTGGAAACTTGACTCGTTTACCTGTCGTTGTAAAATGTCTTGAGATTTATTAATAACAGTCCTTAATAGAATTTTACACTAAAGACAGACAGGGTTTTCGTCCGCGGAGTTTGACATTGTGAACGATGTAGACTCTTTTCAATTTATCAGGTTTCTTTCCACGCGTATGACAGCTTCTCGTTCTTCTTTCTTCTGGGTTCACTGTGTCATGTTCCGCCCTCTTCCTCTCTCCAGTTTTCCAAAAAGTCCCTTTTTCTTATGAGATTTTTTCCTATTTATATATCCTAGACACCCTTGCATGTGGTGCCACGTGGTGTTCGACCTTCAACACGTGTTATACTCGTGGTGTGTGGGCATGATCGCCACTATCTGTTTTGTTTTTATACGCAGATGATCGTTTTTGAGTGAATTTTTCTACCTTTGTTCACGGATAATGATAATATGAGTTTTTTGTTCGTTTTTTATTAGTGGTTCGGCGCTCTTTATGTTCTGATAGATGTTTTCAACATTGGTTTAGTCATTTATAACCTTCTTATTCCTCTTAACAGAAGCAACGCGATGGTAGTAGCCAGAATTGATATTTGCTAGTTTAACATGTTTAACCTTAACTCGTTGACTCCAGTAAGAACGCTGGAAATCAAGAAGACATTCATGTTTGTTCAACAAACGCTTCTGGAGTTGAAGAGTTGAGAATGAGCAGTCACATAACAATCTTTGCTGAAGACTTATTAATTGAGCATTAGAATCCCTAATCTGAGTTAGAATATTACCAAATGTTTTCTTATGCCATTTTTTGGCCAACCCCTTCAGGATTTTTGTCTTTTGGACAAGTTTGAACATATATGAAACTGGGAGATCCAATCTCCAAGCCTACTTAACAATATTTTGAAAATCATTGCGTTTAGTCCAAGAAAGTTCGAACTTGAAAGGCCTATTTATGACCGTAACTGAATGTCTGAAGTCAACTGAAATCGGACAATGATCAGAGGATGTAAAAGCTCGGTTCTTGATAAAAAGGTTGTCAAACTGTATTAAAATATCATTTTGTACAAGACATCGGTCAATCCTAGACATAAAATCCCCATAGGGATTTTTACGCCAAGTGAAGTTGCCCCCAACAGTAGGTAGCTCACAAAGAGATAGGTCGGTAATAATTGAACAAAGACTGCGAAATCGTGAAGGATTTGTTACTACACCATCAAACTTCTCAGAAGGAGACGTAATATCGTTGAGGTCTCCTATGATACAAATGGGAATAGAAATCGAGGCAGTGTAACCAATAAGTAGGTGCCAGAACGCCTCTTTATCCCTGTTGTCAGGAGGAGCATAAGTAATAAGAATTGCAATTGTGGTTGATTTGATAGTATCGTAGTAATTTATATGAATAAAACGCTCATTAATATTAATTAGTTCAATATTCCCTTCCACATGGGCGATGTCTTTCCAAATAAAGCAAAGACCACCTGCGAAACCAAAAGCGGGTGCAAAAGCTATATTACAAAAGCCATTCTTTTTCCAGAGATGGTCGGCAGGACAAACATTTGACTTAGTTTCTAGTAGCGCTATAGCATTGATGTAATTTGTTTTACAAAATGTGTCCACAACTGTCCACCGATTTCGACGACGTAACCCACGACAATTCAATGTTGTTATATTCATAATATAACAATATTTAAAGGAGATTTGGTATAAAAGATCAGTAATAGTGAATGGTTAATGCCAAAAGAAGGTAGCATGAAGATGAATTTGATAGCACGCAAGAGGCTCACAATCAGCCAATATGAAAATGGAAGGAGCAGGGGTCGATGCTTATCGTAACAAACCAAGATTGGTGCAATGTGCAAGCACATAATAGTAGTGTGTAAATGTTTTGAGGGGCCGGTAAGGCCAAAGACATTGAGTTGGTAGACATATTTGAACAAGATTGTGTTTACTTGTCTCGCAATGACAAACTGACAATGAAGGAGGTGATCCAATAATGAGCTAGTGTAGTGGGTATGCATCCAAGGACCTAACCTGCACACACACAAAAGCAAAAACAGCAGCACATCGCAAGGCAAAGGTAGAGGTAGACTAAGACAAAGTTGTGAGTACCAATAGCGTGTATTGGAAACCAAAAGAGAGTAATCGAATCGAGGGGAAACATTTGAGTAATTAAGGGTGAACACCAAATACAAGTTTGGTAGTTTATAAATCAACATTACAAGGCACGACACCAACCCGGTCAATAATCCACTCCACCCCCAAAGAAAAGGAGCAAGCCAATGCAGTAGATTAAGATGGAAGTAAAAAATCAAGCAGCAGAACCGATAGCAATAATCAAAACAATAGTAGAGGAGCCGACAAGGCCACATAGGATGTAGTTCAAACCAATAAGGTTGATTAGAGTTTTTGAAGAAGAAACCCGAATCAAAACTCGAAAGCATACAATACAACAACAACAACCAAGCAACGGGGCGATTATGCAAGTAAGTAAGCACACAATAATGCAAGTAATCGAAAACCAAATCCGCAAAGGGGAGATTATCCCAACTAATCAAAAGCACACAATAATGCAAGTAAGCAAAGACCAAACTAGCAACGGGGAGTTTATCCCATTCAATTGAAGCAAAAGGGTTAAAATAAGGTTCGATACTCACCTGGAGAAGAGAAAAGCAGAGTGAGTCTGCCAAAAGATGGCGATTAAGCCAAGCGAAAAAAACAAATCCGCATAGCAAGTTCTAGATCCGGGTAGGATATTCTACTCAATAAATGAAGTCAAAGCAGGTAGCTAGTTTGTAACAATCTGAAGGCCTTTCTTCGGGCATAAATTAGTCCATCAAACTTCAAAAACAGAGAACACACCAACCCACCATAATAGACATAGTAACTGCGAAAGATAGTAACTATGAAATGTGACATGAGATAACGGTTGTTAGGAGCCCAGAGGTGCAAAACCACACAAATTTGCAAAGTAAAGCTAAAATGGGGATTCCTCACAGACAATTGACAACTCCGGTAGAACGCAAAAAGAGAATAAAGACGATGGTAATCAGTCAATACCCAACAAGGGTTTATATAGATAATAGCATATGGGTTCCAAGGGAACTGAATTGAGTATAAAGGGCTAGACAACAAACTAACCTGCAAGCCATCAATGGTAATTTGGTAAGGGTACCTCCGAAAACCAGAATCTGACACGACTAGGGCGGAGAACACCCAGCCACGCCAACGAACACCACCCGGCAACAAGTACAGCCAGAGAAATTGGAAAGAGGAGACACGCCCCCCGTCCACCACCGTCCGCCATAAGCAGCAGAGAACCCGCTTAGCACCAAGGGAAAACCGCCGCCGGAGCCAACGAGCCACCCAAGAACACGAACCGAGGATTACCCCTTTCGACTTTCTCTTTCGTTTCCCTTTAACAGAGCGACTTGAGATCGTCATATCTCGCACTCATCTTTCACAAGAATGGGGAAGATTGCAGGCTGATTTTTTTGGATTTTGAGAGGTTTTACAATCTCTTTCTCACTTTTCGTTTTTGGCTGATTTCGGGAGCGGCGCACTCTAGGGATTGTGGCACTCCTGACGACCGGGATGTGCAGGTCGAAAGCGGAGCTCCGAAGAACAATCAGTGGCGTTTGGGCAAGTTTGCTGGCAGCGGCCGGTGAGGACCTAGGGTTTGGGCTTTTTTGAACAGGAGTGTTTTCTGTCTTTTTTAAAAAAACAAAAATTCCTTTTTTAAAATTCTCACATTTCTTCTCCCCTTCCCATCATTTTCATCATTTTTCATATTTTCTCTCCTTTTTTTATCTATCATTACTAATCTGCCAGACATATATATTATAAGTGGATCAATGAACAGGGGTCAAGTGACATTTTTTTAGACATATCAGGTGAAAAAATAACTCAACTAGCTCTTCTATCACCCAACCTATTTTTACACATACATGTGGACATACGAGCTTAGCCACTTAAGGTTAGATTCTCAATTTGGATACCCTATTTTGATATGCTTGTAGCTTTTGTGAATTTGTATTAATTTTTTAATGTTTTGTTTCAATGTTCGTACATAATATCATATACTTTTCACTGTGTAAGTTAGACTATAAGTAATTTTCTCGCAAAATTTTAAAAAAGTTCCATTCTGAATTTTGAAATTTCTTTTAAAATTAATTTACGTTGAGATATCATATTCCTCATAACTCTTATGGGTCGTTCTGTATGCATTCCGGAAATAAAAAATAGGAACGCAAAAAGTGATTTCCGATTTAAGTGTTTGATAAGATAAAAACATGGAATCAGAATGATTTCCGAAAATCATTCATTCTCTATTTTGGGGCAAATTTCATTTCCATCCAAATATGATGACATCCCTTCCAACTCATAAATTCATCCATTCTTCCATATAATAATAATAATAATAATAATAATAATAATAATAATAATAAAATAATAATAATAATAATAATAATAATAATAATAAGGATTAAATAATAATAATAATAATGGAGGGATTTCCCGCAGGACGGACGGGAAACCCCTCCGTCATGTGGACATGAAACCCCTCCGTCCTGCGGACATGCTTCATTATGCGTGGGATGAAGGGTTGGATGTTTGTGTTGACTTGACAGGGTCATCCCTTTTGATGCAATCTGGGATGATTGATTTTGTTCCAGGACAGGTGGTGGTCGAGGCGGCTCGTCGAAAGCGGGTCAAGTATCAAGATAAGTGTAAAGCCATTGGTTATGGGTTCTTACCCTTTTCTTTTTTCTGCATTGGGTGAACTTGAGGAAGACGCTATAACCCTTCTAAAGAGGATCTATAAATTTGCTCAAGCTCACGATATAGGGGCTCATAATGCAGCTCATATTTTGCTAGGGAGGGGTTTTCTATTGCTAAAGGAATGGGGGCCCAGATGGTCTCTCGACTACCCACTAATTCTTTGTAAACTCCTATATTTATAATAATAATAATAATAATAATAATAATAATAATAATAATAATAATAATAATAATAATAATAAGAATAAGAAATTGGCAGATGTGTACTTCGCCCGGATTGTGGCTTCTTCTGAGATGGTTTTTTCATTGACCCCGCGGCAGGTGATGTTGTGGAGGTCTCAGCATGGGCCCCATTCGTCTGATTGGCTCAGAGCTGTTCCTATTTCGGGGCTCGGTCAGACCATGAATGGTAGGACTTACAGGTTTGTGCTCTGTTATCGTTTGGGTAGCCCTTTATTTCGGGCTGGTCTTCCTTGCTCTACATGTGGTCGGGTTTTTGAGGATGATATTTTTGGGGATCACGCCGTGTCGTGGTCGAGTTCGATTGGGCTCAAACATCGGCATAATCTTGTTCGTGATACCCTCTTCGACATTTGCTTCCGTGCTAGGATCTCCTCTGGGAAGGAGGTGGACATTGGTGTTGTTGACAGTCTTGGCGGGCCTCTTAGGCCCGCTGACATTCTTCTTTACTCTTGGGATCGGGGTCGAGATATGTGTGTTGATATCACTGGTTCCTCCCCCCTCACTCAGACTTGCTTGACTTCCTTCGGTCATGGACGGTGTGTTCTCGACGCTGCGCGGCGTAAGTGCACCAAGTATCGGGATGTGTGCTCTGCTGCTGGTTATGGGTTTTTGCCTTTTTTTGTCGTCCTTTGGTGAGCTGGATGGGGATCATGTTGCGCTGTTGGGACGGATCCGCTCTTTCTCTTTAGCCTTAGATTCTAGTTCTCGCCTAGCTGCTCATATTTTTATCAGAGTTTGTTTTTCCATTGCTAAGGGGGTTGGCGTGCAGGTTGTTTCTCGGTTGTCTGCTAACTTCTTGTAAACATTTGGTTGTTTGATTTCTATACTATTTGGAGTTATAATAAAATAATAATAATAATAATAATAATAATAATATTATTATTATTATTATTATTATTATTATTATTATTATTGTACATATTATAAATTATTGCTATTTTATTATTTAATATATTTTTTTTATATTATTATTTTTAAAAATATTATTATTATTATTAACTATTACATTATATTTTATTACTATTATTCTTTTTAACACTATTTTATTATTTAAAATATATTTTATTTACTTATATTATTATTTTATTGTATTTTGATTTATATTATTTCTTTGCCACCTTTTCATTATTTCATATATATTTTTATTTTATTATATTTCTATTACTATTATTTTTTTTCCACTATATTGTTATCTAAAATATATATATTTTTAATTGTTTATAACAATTATATTCATTATTAATACTATTTATATTACATTTATGTTACTATGATAAATTTTATCACTAGTTTATTATTTAATATATATTTTCTATCGTCGTCATTATCATCATCATTACTATGACTAGTATAGTAATTGCTAATTTCGACAGCATACCAAACATTCCGATACAGAAATTAATCAATACCATTTTTTATTTATTCTATTCCGATTTCTATTCTCATTCCGATATCAATACTCATACGAAACAGGACCTTAACGTATACCCTCGAGTCAATTATGTAGGGTGGCCCTTTGGATACCTAACCCGACTTATACACACACATACAAATAAAACCAGGTTCATAATGGATTCCGTGATATATACAAATTGGATATGATTATATGAACTAAGATTTCAAATGCCCTAAATCGAGATCTAACGGATATCGATCTCGAAAGCATCAGACAATCGGATACATTCAGATAATGGCGATTAATCTTGTCGTTCATGGACTAAAATTCAGCAGAAAAATCAAGTTGACGCTTACCAGTTGGCGAGATATTAATAGCGCTGCATAAACGAGCTTAAGATGGCGGAGACGTGGAGGCATGAGCAACACAAATAGTGCGTCATGTCAAAAGTAGGGAGTGTCTCTTTGGGAGGAACATACCTTTTTTTTTTGCCTTTGAAGTTCAGATATGATAATATAGGGATTGGGGAATGGGGATTCACCTTTGCACACAGCACACTCAATGGCAATCGCCATTTCCTCATCTCAACTACTTTTTTTTTTATTTTAAATTAATGGATTCAGATAAGATAATTATTCAGTTTTTAATTGAAGCTAGCCCTAGCTGGCCTCTACAACTTGGAGAGATTGTACCTTGTCTCCTTATCATCTCAATTCTAAAGATCATCACCCAACTCATTACCTTTGCAAGCTAGCAACCTTATCTCTTCTTCAATACACCCTGCATCCCGTATGATTCATTCGTTCGTTGCATCTCCATGTGTTTGCTGTCTCTTTGTCCATGAAATTGTCAATTTCACGAGCGAATTGGGTCGGACGGTTCAGGTTCTGGTCTAGAAAGTTCTATAACCGATAATGATTCGGGTCATTTCAGATATTGAGTTAGAAATCGATCATCAAAACTCTTTTATTTTTTCAATTGGATAGGGTTTGTTAGGTTGGATACGTACAGTTCACAATTATATGAATGGAGGAGTTAGTAGCAAAAGGAGAACTTACCATGTTGCACTTATATATGTTGTCTAGATAGAGATAGGAGATAGAATGTGATGTGAATGCCATAACATTCATGGTAGCTTTCAGGACCCATAAGAAAAATTCATAGTAGCTTATATATGTATTTACGGTCTTTCTATTCTATATTGTAACACCCATAAGATCATAAATTTGAAAATATTAAAAATAACGATCCTAAAAATCTAATTAAAAGAAAAGTTAAATTAATTATAATTTTAAAAATATTTATAAATTAGTACTATTATATGATTTTGATATATATATATATATATATAATGATTTTGATATGACATTTCGATCTAGATCAAGCTGTCCTTTCCTTACCTACTAATCAATTCATTAGGGGGTGGAAAACTATGAGTACTTACATTGGAATATCTCAGCTGTCCTCTACAACTTTTGGATGGGAAAATAAGAGATAAATCATAAATGCTTTATTAAAAAAAGGCCAATTAGATATGAAAATATTCATGTTACTACCTCCGTTCTTTTATAAATGACTTTTTTATATTCATTCACGTTTTTTAAAATGTTAAAAACTATATAAAATATTTTTTTTTTTTAATAATATCATATTTATTAGTATTAAATATAATATTATTAAAAAGATTGAATAAATAATTAATATGTTATACAATTTTTACCTTTCTAAAAGAACATACAAACTTAAAAATGTAAAATATTAAAGGAGGGAGTAAAATATACCCAAAGTTTGGTTTTCCTCAACACCAAACAAAAATTAAATTTTGCGTGACCGGGATAAAAGCTTCTTCTTTTTCTTATTCAAACCGGTGGACGCCCCAAATAATTGGGCCGATTATAAAGTTCAACGGTGATACCAAAAGCAGGCCCAGAAAAGTAAGCCCAAAAAGAAACTAAAATAATAATGCTAGGTTTCAATACATATTGAAACTAAACAAATCCACTTTCAATGACGGTTTACATTGATTTACATGGCATATAAAATACAGTAACATCTTCCCCCCACCCCCAACTTGAGGGCTTGAGAACTTTAATTTTATTTTATATTTTATGAAAGGATACCCCGAATTGGTAAATAAAGAGCGGTCATCCGGGGTTTGAACCGGGGACCTATGTGTACTACCCATAAGTCATTTTCGGTGAACCATTCCGGAATGGTTCAAATACCAATCTTATTCAAACTCCAAGTCACCAAAAATAATGTTGAATAGAGTAGAAGATAAATCAAATTCGTTAAAAGCTAAAAATCGAACATCCGGGCAAAGTTGAGCAAGGTGGTGCGTGGCCTAGTTTCCCTCCCTCTTTATCAAGCTCCAGCGACACTTGAAACGTCCGAGCAAGTGATAACGCCTTATGCACCAATTTCCAGCACTATGCCAAATTACATCTCAAGCGACGGACCCAATTCGTCGCCTGAGAGGGGTTTTTCGTCGCCTAACCACTCAGGCGACGGATGTTAGTCGCCTGATCCGTGGTCGGCTCGATGCTGTCCCTAGAGTATTCAGGCGACGGATGTCATGTTTCCCGTCGCCTGAGTAACCTTAGGCCACCGAAAACATGTTCGTCGCCTGAATCCATTGTCAGACCCAAAAGGCCTTTCTAAGCCGAGCCAAGCCGACTACAATTCAGGCGACGGATCGATCGTGATATGTTCGTCACCCCAATCTGGTTTAAAATTTTATAAAATAAATAAACGTGACTCAGGCAACCATTATATTAGCCAAGTCCGTCGCCTGAATATGAATTGATTTTTTTTAAAAAAAATTAGGCAACGAGTTATGTCAATGTTCGTCGCCTGAGTATGGTTTGATTTTAAAAAAATTTGAAAAATGGCCGATGCCCGGTTTGGAATTGCACTAAAATTGTGCATATTTTTTGCACAAAAATTGTGCACAAACCTGTTTCATTACACACCAAACACAAACCTATTCACAAAATTGTGCCAAGTTCACAACCACACACAAATTCACAAATCCAGTTTGCAGTCACATACAAATTCACAAATACAAAACTATTCCCAAATCCAAGTTCATTACTTAAGAGGAAGTAGGGGAAGAGTGCTGGGAGATACCGGCTACTGCTGCGCAGATGAGGGCTGATCGAGAAGCCGAATCATCCTGCGTATTCAAAGGCTCCGTATCCAAAGCCGAGATCATTACTTGTATGATTTCCTCAAGAAGCCCCTCACTTGAAAGTTGTCTACAATAAACAATAGTTCATATATGAGTAACAAACAGTGGAAACTTATATATAATCAAGCAAGGAAAGTTCAACAACAAGACAACATTTCATTCTAATTCATATCCAATCTTACAAGTTCTACCATTTGGAGTAATCACCCGTATTTAATTAACAGTAAACAGCTTCAAATTGCAAAATTACGATTTGGTTCAAGTTGGTCAGGGAAAGGAAGAAACTCAAGAAAGATGAAGCGGTGATTCGAGAAAATAATTAATTTGAGAAAATAATCAGTTCTTTATTTTATAATCCAAACAATGGAAAATTATGAAAGAAGTTTCCAAAATTTATTTATAATCCAATGTGATAAACTCCCTCCCTTGATGAAAATCGGAATAGATGTTTCAAAGGCTTTGACAGGATATTTGTGTCAAAGGCCTTGGCGCATTAACGGTTGATGAAATACAAAACCTATCTTAATTATTCGTATATTATTTTATCTTATTATATACTTCCATTATAATATATATATGTATGCCTAACCATTTCAGGAAGTATATTCGAGATTATATCCTTCCTTAATACATACTGAGGAGATCAGTTCAAAATAGATCATGGCGATTCAAAGTGTCCATAAATAGAAGATTGAAGATCAAACTGATTCGAAGGAGCCGTTGGAGATCCGGTGGTGAAGATCCTCACGCTCCATTCTCTTTTGTAAAGGAAAGGAAGGAGAAGACAGAAGACATACAAGTGCTACACAAGTTTCATTCATTCAAGTGATCTGTCTTCCAAGTGTCTCTCTGCTAAGCGCTCAAGAGTTTGTTGTCTATTTCAAAGCCTTTGAGAGTCACTGTGAGCTTATAGGATATATTCATTTCAAGTGTTACTCGAGAGTTTATAACTCGGGAAGTTACACTAGGCTATTGATTTGTGAGAGTAAGAGGATTGTACTAGATAGCTGAGAGAGGTGGGGCTCTTCTAGATTGGTCTAGGACTCCAAGGGAACGTGAGTTGACTAGATTGCAATTGTATAGGAGAGAGGCTTCTCGGTGAGCTATTAGGATCCTAAGCTAAGCAATCAATAAAGCCTTTGAATCCTAGGGTTGTGGAAGAACCCTAGGCGGGGACGTAGGTCAAGTTGTGCTGAACCTTGTAAACAATTACTCGTGTTCTTTACTCTTTTGCTTTACCTTATTTCCGCACTTGGTTCGATTGTTTAACTTTGTGATTCAGGTTTATCTCAAAGGTTTTGGTACAAGCTCCAAAAGTCTTGAGACTTTCTGCGAAAAACGGGCATACTCTATTCAACCCCCCTTCTAGAGTATTTCTTATTACATTGTTTTTATATTATCGAACCTTCAATTGGTATCAGAGCTTTACTCACTGTTTTTGATCTAACAATCTTGTGAGTTTTCGATCATGTCTAGTGAAGCAAGCGGAGTATTTGCACAGGGAAGGTCTACAAGCACACCGCCACTCTTTGTAGGAAACAACTTTGTCCACTGGAGATCTTTGATGAAGATGTTTATCATAGACCAAGATCTAGAGCTTTGGAACATTATAGAGAATGGTCCGAAGATTCCAGAAAAAGATGGACCAAATGACACCAAAGTTACAAAGAAGGAGCCTGAATACAACCAAGCAGATCTTGAAACCATCTCCAAGAACTACAGGGCTATTAACTTACTTTATTGTGGTCTTAGCACTGATGAGTTTAACCGTATCTCTTCTTGTAGGTCAGCTAAAGAGATTTGGGACAAGTTGGTCGTCACCTATGAAGGAACGAGCCAAGTGAAAGACACCAAGATCAGCATCTTCCTTCGAAAGTATGAGCTCTTTAAGATGATGTCCGATGAGTCAATCAAGGCCATGTTCACACGGTTCACAGAAATCACCAACAACCTTGACTCTCTCGGCAAGAGCTTTACCAACGTTGAGAAAGTAAGGAAGATACTGAGGTGCCTTCCAAAGGAGAAATGAGGTCCAAAAGTAACAGCTATAGAGGAAGCCCAGGACCTAACCACTCTACCCCTTGATGACCTTCTTGGAAAGCTGACCACGCATGAGATGATCCTTAATGAAGACGATGGAGAACTTCCAGCTAGCACTAAGAACTTGGCACTCAAATCTAAGAAGGATGAGCCCAAGGATGGAACTGATTCTGAAGATGAGGACGACGATGAGGATGATCCTTTCGCTCTTATCACAAGAGGCCTCGCTAGAATTCTCAAAATGAAGAAGCAATTCAACAACAAGGATGGATCAGAGTCTTCAAAATTTCGAGGTAAGCCTCAATACAACAAGTATGAAAAGAAGACTAAATCGTTGTCTTGTTTTGAATTTGGTGAAACAGATCATCTTGTGAAGGACTGCCCTCAAAAGACAAAGAGTCAGCCCAAGAAAGGTGACAAATGGAAGAAGAAAGCCATGGTAGCTACTTGGAGTGATTCCGACTCTGACTCCGACGATGAGAAGGCCAACATTTGTCCTATGGCCTCAGAAGATGAATCCTACGATGAAAAGCTTGAAGCTACTGTAAGAGAACTTATGGAAAGTCCAAAAGAGGTATTATCGGAATTCCTTTCCAATATGATTGCCAATGAAGAAAAGCTTATTGCCCAAACTAACATTCTTATTAAGAGAATTGTGGACCAGGAAAGAACTATTGAGGATCTGTCTATGAGGGTCAAAGGTCTTGAAGCTTCTTATTCAGGTCTTGACATTAAAGTCAAGACGCTTGACTCGGAGAAATCTGAACTCAAGCAAGATCTCTCCTCTCTAAGAAATGAGCATCATGACTTAGAGAACGAGAAGATCTCCCTGAATAATAAGATTCTAGACCAACAGACAACCCTCATAAGTTTTACCAAATCCAAAGGCACTCTCGATAAGATGTTGGGTGAGCAACAAAGCTCTCTAAACAAAAGTGGTATTGGTTACAATCCAAAGTTTTTAAAGAAGCAACACACTACCACTTTTGTAAAGGCAAAAGGAAGCAGAACCTCTCCTATATGTCAGAATGGTGCTAGAAAGAGACATGTAAAAGAGACCTGCCCTTATAGAAGAAAGGATCCATATATTATTCGCAATACATTTCCTGTTCATTTGAGAAAAGAACGGATAACACAAGTTTGGGTCCCAAAAGGCACTATTTTACCAAATATGGTTTATCCCAACAATGGATCCAAATTTGCTTATTGGTCTAGCCACAAAGGATGATGTTTGTCTTGCAGGAGATCACCAAGGTGAAAGAACACAAATGGATTATTGATAGTGGATGTTCGAGGCATATGAGTGGGAAGAGTTCTCTCTTTCATGATCTAAAGGAGCAATCCACGGGAACAATCACTCTTGGTGACAAAGGGAAATGCGATATCGTTGGTATTGGTAGTGTTGGAAGTGATTCCAGCCATAGTATTAAAAATGTCTATCTTGTTAATGGTTTAAAGTATAATCTGCTTAGCGTTTCTCAATTATGTGATAGTGGTAACAATGTCAGATTTAACAAGAAAAGATGTATAGTGTGCAGAGAAGATACATGTGATGTTATTCTGACTACATATCATTACAACAATATATACGCCGTAAATGCTGATCAAGTGGCACAAGGAAGCTTAACCTATCTAAAGGCTTTGACGGACGATCCAAAGCTCTGGCACAGGAGACTTGGTCATGTGAGTCCACATACGCTACAGAAGCTTGTGTCCAAAGGGCTTGTAAGAGAGCTACCTGAGATGGACTTCAAAGGTATTGATATGTGCAATGCATGCACACGAGGTAAACAAACACGTAGCTCCTTCAAACCCAAAAAGGTTGTAAGTTCTTCTAGACCCCTTGAACTTTTACATATGGATTTATGTGGTCCTATGCGAGTCAAATCTCCCAATGGTAAAAAGTACATGCTAGTTGTCGTTGATGATTTTTCTAGATATACTTGGGTTGTATTTTTAAAAGAAAAATCAGAGGCCTTATTTGAGTTTTCAAAACTTTGTAAGGAGTTGCAAACTTTAAGAAATGAGCCCATAGTGTCTATTCGGAGTGATCATGGTAGGGAGTTTGATCAACTTCAATTTGATTTGTTTTGTGCTAAATATGGCATCTCCCATAACTTTTCTGCTCCTAGGACACCTCAACAAAACGGGGTTGTGGAACGCAAGAACCGCACCTTAGAGGATATGGCCAGAACTATGCTTTTAGAAAATGCATTACCTAAAACCTATTGGGCTGAAGCTGTTAACACAGCTAACTATATTTTGAATTGTTGTCTTATTCGTTCCATCTTAAAGAAAACTCCTTATGAACTTTTCAAAGGTCGCAAACCACTTATATCTTATTTTAAACCATTTGGCTGTACTTGTTTTGTTCATAACAATGGAAAAGATAACCTTGGGAAATTTGATGCGCGTAGTGATGAAGGTATATTTCTTGGCTATTCCACGAGTAGCAAAGCTTATAGAATCTTCAATAAAAGGACCCAGGTAGTTGAAGAAAGTATACATGTTATTTTTGATGAATGCAATGACGGTGCTTTGAGTGAAAGTGTTGCAGATATAGATCTTAACATCCATGAAGAAAACGAGGAAGGTGATGTTGCTGCTACCAAGAACACAGAGAAAAGGAACATGCAGGAACCGATTCTTAACACTGAAGAATTGGCCCAAGGTGTTGAAGATTCGTCCAAAGCCCTTGGTGTCCAATCCAACAGTGTTGAGACTTCAGAAACTGCTGTAATTGAACCTAACAGGACCACGGAGTCAGATGTACTGCAAGTCAATCCTACAAGTGTGAAGAATCAAGGAGCTGAGACTAGCAAAAGGAAATTCAAATACTCCTCATCACACTCATTAAAGGATATCATTTCTGAACCCTACTTCTAGTGTTCAAACTCGTTCTAAACTTAAAGATCTTTGTGCTTTTCAAGCGTTTGTTTCTCTTATTGAGCCAAAGAAGGTAGATGAGGCACTTCAGGAGCCAGACTGGATCATTGCTATGCAAAGTGAGCTTAACGAATTTGAAAGAAACAAAGTCTGGACCTTGAAGCCTAGGCCAAAGGATCAATCAGTCATTGGCACTCGATGGGTATTTCGAAACAAGCTAGATGAGAATGGTAAGGTTGTGAGGAACAAGGCAAGGCTTGTTGCTCAAGGCTACAATCAAGAGGAAGGTATTGACTACGAGGAGACCTTTGCTCCTGTAGCCAGGCTTGAAGCCATTCGCATTTTATTAGCATTTGCATCTTTCATGAGCATAAAGTTATATCAAATGGATGTCAAGTGTGCTTTTCTTAATGGTTTCTTAGAGGAAGAAGTATATGTGGCTCAACCCCCAGGTTTTGAAAGCTCAGCTTTTCCCAATCATGTTTATAAACTTGACAAAACGCTTTATGGTTTGAAACAAGCCCCAAAAGCTTGGTATGAGCGCTTGTCCAAATATCTTTTAGAAAATGATTTTAAAAGGGGGTTGATCGACAAGACTTTTTTTATCAAGACCAAAGGAAAGGACATTTTGGTTATTCAAATTTATGTTGATGATATATTATTTGGTGCTACTAACACATCTTTGTGCAAGAAATTTTCTGACATCATGTGCAGTGAATTTGAGATGAGCTTGATGGGTGAACTCAACTTCTTTTTGGGGTTACAAGTTCATCAATCCAAGAAAGGGATCTTCGTCAACCAAAGCAAGTACACTAAGGATCTCTTGAAGAAGTTCAAGATGGATCAATCCAAGGCAGCCAAGACTCCCATGAGCTCAACATTATCTCTAGATCAAGACAAGACTAGAATAAGTGTCAATCAAAAGGAGTATCGAGGAATGATTGGATCTTTATTATATCTCACGGGTAGTAGACCTGACATCATGTTTAGTGTTTGCATGTGTGCTAGGTTTCAAGCTGATCCTAAAGAATCTCACCTCGTGGCTGTGAAGAGGATCTTTCGATATCTCAATGGCACTAAGGAACTTGGACTATGGTACCCAAAGCAAAAGGATTTCACATTAATTGGATATTCTGATGCAGATTTTGCAGGCTACAAGGTGGATAGGAAGAGCACATCAGGATGTTGACAATTCTTAGGAGCATCTTTGATCAGTTGGCACTCAAAGAAGCAAAATTCAGTTGCTCTATCCACTGCAGAAGCCGAATACATTGCAGCTGGAGCCTGTTGCTCCCAAATCCTTTGGATAGCTCAACAAATGCGAGATCTTGGCATCAACCTCAAAGGTATCCCAATTAAGTGTGATAATACAAGTGTCATATCCATCACTAAAAATCCTGTTCAGCATTCAAGGACCAAGCATATTGATGTAAGGCATCATTTCATTAGAGATCATGTTGAAAAAGGTGATGTGTCCATATCTTTTATTTCTACTGATTATCAATGGGCTGACATTTTTACTAAGCCTTTGGCAGAGGACAGATTCACCTTCATTAGACGAGAGATTGGGATGCTTAACAAGGATGCACTTTCGTAGGGAGAGCTTTCCCTTTACGAAAGATAAATTCTACTTAGTGTCAAGACCCTTGAGAACCATGTCAAGGTGTGTGAACTAAATGGTGGAGTACATATATCGGATCATATATTTTTGGTTAATATCTTTTTAGATATTTAATCAATTATATTTGTTTTAATCGGATTTCAAAAATTGCCTATTTTTGTGATTTCCTTAACCGTTAAGATATTTTATTTTTGGAACTAAATCGGTTTGTGTTTAGTCCGATTTTAATGGATATTTGAATTTGAATTTGAATTTGAAAACCCTTCAAATTGGCAATGTAATGATTTCTTTCCTTGGAACCCTAAACCCGTCCCATCACTCCTTCTACTTAAACCCAATACTGTACCCTATTACAACCCACACTCAGACTTTATCCAAACCCTTTCCACTTCTTCATCTTCAACCTCTCAAACGCCTCTCAAGAAACCCTAACCAAACTTCTCCATGGCACCCAAAACCAAGAAAGCTGTCACACCCAAAAGACTTGGCGCCACCCCCAAGGGACGTCAGACCTCTGCTACCTCTCCCACACCTGAACCCGCTCCTCAAGCTATTATCCCAACCGTCGTCCAGAGCACCATTGCTGAGAGCTCAGCCATTGTTCCCAAAGGCTCTCAAAAGCGCTCTGCTAAGAAGCCGATCAGTGCTAAACAGAAAGGGAAGAGGAAGATCTTGGCTGAGGAACCAGACGAGGAAGAGAAGGAAGATGATCTTGATGCCCTCCTAGAAAGAGATGCTGCCAAGGAAGCCGAGGAGGAGGCCTTAAGGAAGAAAAAGGCCGATGAGGTGGCCGAACTTGCTAAGAAACTGGCCGAGGAAGAAGCTGAGCGGATTCGGAAGGAAGCCAAAGCCGAGGAGGTTCCATACGAGGAGGAGCCTGAGGAAGATGAAGAAGAAGAGAAAGAGGGATCTGGAGAGGACGAGGAACCTGAAGGAGATGAAGCGGGGTCCGGTGAGGACTCGGGGTCTGAGGAAGAGGAGGAAGAATCTCCCTCTCCTTCTCCTCCTCCTCCCCCGTCTCCGAAGAAGCGGAAAACCCCTGCTGCTGTCAAGCCTCCATCCCCCAAGCGCATGATAGCATCTATTTTAGTCATATTTTAGGGTTGCATTTGCATATTAGTTTATGTCATTTTCATGCATATTCATCATATTTGATGCTTTATTTATTTTATTTTGCATTTTCGGAGTCTACACCTTGTTTTTATGTGTTTCAGGCATTTTGAGACTAATATTGAGGAAATTCAAGATTTAATACGGAGCGGCGAGCATTGTGGATCGGACTCGATGAGCTAAATGGTCAAGTGCGAAAGTTGCTAAATCTTGGGGCTGTTTTGTGGAGTTAAATCTATAATTGGGCATTGGGCCAGTTTTTAATTGTTTAAGTTTGTGGGTTGAAATTGTAATTTTCCTAAAAACCTAATATATACTCCGTGTGTTTTGGAAAAAAAAAAAAAAAAAAAAAATTTCCAAAAATCCTAGTCTCCAAAGTTCACCAAAAGCTCAACTACAATGTCCAATTTTGGCCTGAGCTTTCTTCTCAAAACCAAAAACGTACTCCTGGGAAAATTGGAAATAACAAAGGTTTTAATTCATCAAAACCAACAAGGGAAATGTGAAAGGTTGGGCTGATCTGGCACTGTCACGACTCGTGAAGAGTCTGTCACGGGTCGTGACAGCCTGCAGACGCCTCAAAGAGATGAGTTTATCTATCACGACTCGTAAAGGCCTCCCACGAGTCGTGACAGCATGCTGAAGCTGAAAATTGCACAGATTCCCTTGTGAAGGCCATCACGCGTGTCGTGCTACATCGTCTGAGCTCCTATGACTGATTCACTTAATATGCTTGCATCTTGTCTCATATTTTTGCTCATCTCTCGGCCCCTTTAGCCCGTCTTTGATGATTTATTTCCACATGGAAGCGCCTCTGATCACCTCCTTATCCTTTAACTCTTGAATCGGCTCCAAAACTGCTCAAAAGTACCTGAAATCACAACAAACTAGCGGTAGACACCGATTCCTCGAAATGGAACACAAAGGGCTAAGAAATAGGTAGAATACTCTAGTAAAATGCCCTAAACTCTACCCAAGAGTGCTCAAAGACAATGCTAGAATAGACGCTATCAGCGCACCAGGAAGGGCACTGTCAAGAGTCTTGTAGCGCCTGTCAAGAGAGCTGCTCCAACAGTTGCGCGCAGAAAGAACGCAGACCCCCCGGCCTATATCCAGGTAAATCAATCCTTGCCCTCCTCTTGGTTTCAAGATGCTGAGACTGCTGGTAAGTGGGTAGACGAGTTTCGAACTCGTAAGATTAGTTGTTCTGATTTTTTAGATGTTGAGTTCTTTGAAGCTTTGAAGTTACCTTGCATTGAGCTCCTCAAAAAAATCCCCAGCCTGGACTCTTCTTAACCTTGAGACTGTCTACTATCCCCAGCTTATCCGACTCTTCTACATTAACCTAAAAGCCAAAAACGACACCGATGGTTGGTCTTTGGAGTCTGTTGTCAAAGAGGTTAGAATCTCTCTCAACTCCAATGATTTTGCAGACTTCCTTGGCCTACCTACCCCAGTTCCACCTGCTGAAATCCACCCCTCAAAAGAAAATTGCATCATCCTAGCCCGAGCCAAATATCGCCTATCCGAAGCATCCAACAGCACCTCAAAACAACTCACCCACTCATCCCTAACCCTTGAGGCAAAAATAATTTTTAACATCATTGTTAGATGCCTCCTACCCCGTCTTAACTCTGGCTCACTCCTTACCGACAATGCCATGGTCCTGCTCTACCGCATTCTAAATGGCCTTGATCTTGATCTGGCCAACACTATCCTTGGAACCATGGCTCATGCCAGAAAAGCCAGAAAAGGCTCTCCCCTCCCCTTTGCTACCCTTTTGACCCCTATCTTCAAAGCTTCTGGAATTGATGTCAAAAATGAAGAACAGCTGCGTCATACGGGTAAGTTCGACTCTAAAGGCCTTGAAAAGATTGGCATCACTCGGTCTCCCCAAGGGACCTTGAGTCTTGCCACTCCTTCAAAAGCCTTTCCCACTGCTCCAGCTTTCGATGAACGCATGGACAACCTAGAGTTGGGCTTGGAGGAGGTTCGCCTGGATATTAAGGAGCTGCAGAAGGAGTTGTTGACTGAGATGAGCGGGATTTCAAAGATGCTGGAAGGACTGTGGACGAGGCTCACTCATGATGCTCCGGATGACTAAGCCTAAACCTTAACCCACCCTATCCCACCCCTGAAACTTGTTACTTTGCTGGTTTGTTAGAAACGTTTTCAAAACTTTTGGTGACTGTTTTTCCTCCGCCCTTTGTTGAAAGACAAAAAGGGAGAGATGATCGTTAGACTTTGAAAACCTCTGCTTAAAGGTCTTGGAAGACCTTGGTTTTTGATTTATGGTTTTCGGTTGGATGTTTTCTTACTTTAAAATTTTTTGATCCAACATTTGTCTAACCCTTGCAGGTACTTAGTCCGAATTCCATTGTATTATCTATTTTTGACTAAGTTGCAGGGATGCACAGGTTTTGTCTTTCATCAAGGGGGAGATTGATAAACTCCCTCCCTTGATAAAAATCAGAATAGATGTTTCAAAGGCTTTGACAGGATATTTGTGTCAAAGGCCTTGGCGCATTAACAGTTGATGAAATACAAAACCTATCTTAATTATTCGTATATTATTTTATCTTATTATATACTTCCATTATATTATATATATATGTATGCCTAACCATTTCAGGAAGTATATTCGAGATTATATCCTTCCTTAATACATATTGAGGAGATCAGTTCAAAATAGATCATGACGATTCAAAGTGTCCATAAATAGAAGATTGAAGATCAAACTGATTCGAAGGAGCTGTTGGAGATCTGGTGGTGAAGATCCTCACGCTCCATTCTCTTTTATAAAGGAAAGGAAGGAGAAGACAGAAGACATACAAGTGCTACATGAGTTTCATTCATTCAAGTGATTTGTCTTCCAAGTGTCTCTCTGCTAAGCGCTCAAGAGTTTGTTGTCTATTTCAAAGCCTTTGAGAGTCACTGTGAGCTTATAGGATATATTCATTTCAAGTGTTACTCAAGAGTTTATAACTCGGGAAGTTACACTAGGCTATTGATTTGTGAGAGTAAGAGGATTGTACTAGAGAGCTGAGAGAGGTGGGGCTCTTCTAGATTGGTCTAGGACTCCAAGGGAACGTGAGTTGACTAGATTGCAATTGTATAGGAGAGAGGCTTCTCGGTGAGCTATTAGGATCCTAAGCTAAGCAATCAATAAAGCCTTTGAATCCTAGGGTTGTGGAAGAACCCTAGGTGGGGACGTAGGCCAAGTTGTGCTGAACCTCGTAAACAATTACTCGTGTTCTTTACTCTTTTGCTTTACCTTATTTCCGCACTTGGTTCAATTGTTTAACTTAGTGATTCAGGTTTATCTCAAAGGTTTTGGTACAAGCTCCAAAAGTCTTGAGACTTTCTGCGAAAAACGGGCATACTCTATTCAACCCCCCTTCTAGAGTATTTCTTATTACATTGTTTTTATATTATCGAACCTTGACAATGCTACTTATTTGCAAACAAAGTGAACATGCAATAGAACATACCATGGTTCTAATTTGTCTTGAGATGGTTCTGCCCCCTCTATCATCAGTCCTGTGAAATCAGAGTAAATACAATGTTCTATCATATTTAGAAGTAGGAAGAAAGAACAATATAGGAACAGAAAAAGAGAAAGAAAGAACCACATAGGAAGAAAGAACCATATAGAAACAATAGAAAATAACAAGAGAAAGAAAGAACCATATAGGAAGAAAGAACAATATAGCAACATCAGAAAATAACAAGAGAAAGAAAAAACAATATAGGAAGAAAAAGAGATATGTAAACTATGTAGCAGTAGGACAAAGACGACATAAATAAATAATACAGAAACCTTATGATAGGCTACTCTCAGGTTGTACTCGACATAAATCAGTCAAAATAGAAAAACAGAGTCAATTCGAAGAGCTCTGCTATCGGAGGTCAAGCAAGGAACATTAATTTAATAGTTTTTTCTAATAAAGGATCCACTTATTACAAGTGCAAGTGTACAACTATACAACTATTAATCAAGTTCCAACTAAACATGACAGATTGAACTAGAGTATGAGCCAACAAAATTGTGCAGTCAATAGACTTTAAGCAAACATTTCAACTTATCCTATCTTTCCTAACTTAAGGGAAGTCACAAAAACGAGCAGTTTCATGGAAACAAATTTAACAATCCCAGCCACTCAAAAAGATCTTATCATCAACCAATTTATCACTAGTAAATACAAGGAGCAAGACAAGGTTTACCAGGAAATCTTTTAGAGTAACATCTTCTGTAGATGGACCTAGCTTCACTGATTTTGCCATTCTCAACTTCCATTGCTAACCTTTCCAGGACTCCAATGACAAACCTATGCCAACAAAACATTCAATAAAAAATTATGAATCTGTAACAACATGAATTTTTCTGTACAAGAAGTAAAAGATATATATAGACCTACTTTTTAGCAAGCGTTCCCAAACGCTACGAGCTGCAGTTGCAATAAAGCATCAGTGCCAAAATCCTCAACAATAGTTTAAAGCACATCTACCACGAAAACCCTAGATCTTAATATCATAGAATGAAATTAGACCCTAAAAACCCTAGATCTGAAAATTAGAGAATGAAATTAAACCACGAAAACCCTAGATTTGAATTTGAGAGGAGCATTTGAGGTCTCAAAACCCAAGGGAAAGTCGAAGGAGACCAAGGACGTGAGTGCTTACAAGAGAAGGGGCGGAGGAGCATCAGTGCCTAGATCCTCTTTCTCGGCTTTGTGTGAGCTTTGGATTCGTCATCGACACCGGCTCCAGATCCGACCAGCTCAAGTGACACGAGGCCATCGCCATCGACGTCGCCTCCAGACTCCGGTGACTGACGGCGCTGGCTTCGAAAGGATGGATGAGAGCGAGAGAGAAGCGCGGAGGAGAAGCCATGGAAGCTCAGAGGGGAGCTCGATGGAAGAATAAGGAGGAGGATGGACGGAGGTTGAAGGAGAAGACGAGGAATGGCCTGAAGAACGGAGGTAGCGGGCGGCCATGGATTCCTCTCTAAAGGAGCAGGGACGGCGAAAGGAGGTGTTAGGGTTTCGCGGTTGAGGAGAGAGGAGAAAAGAATGAGTCGGTTTGGGAACACATTATAGGTTTTATACTCGTTTTTATTCAGGCGACGGACATTAAACAAAACTAGTATGATTCCCGCGCCATGGCGCATTTTTTATAAACTAAAATATTATATATATAAATATTATAAAATGTTAATAAATGTTAAGATAAAAATAAAATAAAAAAACGTTACAATTAATGTATCTTATAATTATGTAAAGTATAATACATAAATATAGATATTTTAAATTACTCAATAATAATAATATAAATATCATTATAACATTGTTTAAATGTGATGTGTTATAATCAATAGTTATATTCAATGTTTTGAATTAAGCCCAATAGTTATATTAGATTGAATTTAATGTTTTGAATTAAGCCCAATAGTTAGTAAAATTAAAGAAAAAAGAGAATTAAAGGAAAAAGAAGAAAAAAGGAGAATTAAAGAAAATCCAAGAAAATGGAAAAAAAAAATTAGTTAAGACTCCTCAAATGCCTTTAAGATTGACACATCATCATAAACTCTTCTAAATTAAGAGTTTATGTAGATAAAAATAGTTAAGACTCCTAAAATGCCACTAAGATTGACATATCATCATAAACTCTTATAAATTAAGAGTTTATATAGATAGTTATATTAGATTGAATTTAATGTTTTGAATTAAGCCCAATAGTTAGTAAAATTAAAGAAAAAAAAGGAATTGAAGGAAAAAGAAGAAAAAAGGAGAATTAAAGAAAATCGAAGAAAAATGGCAAAAAAAAAAATTAGTTAATACTCCTAAAATGCCACTAAGATTGACACATCACCCTAAACTCTTCTAAATTAAGAGTTTATATAGATATAGTCATATAGATTGTTAGTAAAATTAAAGAAAAAAAAAGAATTAAAGGAAAAAGAAGAAAAAATGAGAATTAAAGAAAATCCAAGAAAAATGGAAAAAAAAAATTAGTTAAGACTCCTAAAATGCCTCTAAGATTGACACATCATCATAAACTCTTCTAAATTAAGAGTTTATATGGATTGTCCCTCGCTTGAATGAGTTTCGAAATTTGACACAGATTTACGCGGTAAAATTATGCGCCATGTACTCCAGTGACCAATATAATTTCATTCCTCGTCGCCTGAGGAGATTTAAATTTTGAGGAAAAATTATGCACAAAACTAAAATAAATTAGTACAATTCTCGTGTAAAGACCGGGAAATTTTAGAATATTAGATTATTAAAATAATGATTATAATCATCTCGCTTTCTAAGATTCGGGAAGTTTCGAAAATATATGTCCTCGAGCAATTTAGTTTATTTAAAATCGTTCAAAGTAAATTCAGGTATAATTCTAAATTGGATTTTCTGAGGGATTTTATTCCGCTTTTATGTTCCGAGGTTGGGAAAAATTACTTATTAAAAGTTTATTAATTTATTTCGGTTCCAAGATTTCTATTTAAAATTTACATGAGTCGGAATTGGGTCAAGTGAGCGGGTTGCGAGGTTTAGATTCCGGGTATTTTGAATTTTGATCTTGGGGATCACACATATATTCCGCTATTTTTTTCTTTTTCTTTCTCCTCTCTCTCTCTCGTTTCTGATGGCAGCCTCAATAGCCTGAAGATTCCTCTCCCTCAATTGCATTGAACATCTTGCATATTTTGTCCCTTTGCTGAATACCCACAACCCCTCATGTATAGGCTTCCTCTTGCCTCACTCTTCCCCATTCACAGAAGTTCCCAAAACCCACAACCCTATCTCCATTCCATTGGTTTCACCTCAGGTTTGGAGCGCCGCCACAGCTCCTCTGCGTCTCCGAGCCACCACCGTCACCTCCACATCACCACTCTCCTTCATTCCGAGCATCACCAGCCACCACAAGTCCTGTTCGTTTCAGCCACCTCTGTTTCCCATTTCTTGTGTCCCTCCATCTGTCCGTGAGCAGCAGCGGCATCCCGGGATTCCGAGCAGCAGCCGAAGCCCTTGCTGTTGCTCCCCTGTATCATCTGAGCGGCCTTCCTCCTTCAACGATCAGAAGTAGCACTCCTCACAACCCCTCCGATGTCCGAGGTACACCTGAACAGCCCAGGAGCAGCACCGGAGCAAACGCCGAGCCGCTCTTTCCCTCTCCTTCCCCTGCTTCGTGCGTGAGGTCGGCCTCTCCTTTCGTTTTTAATTCGAATCGTGCAAATCTGTGAACCTTAATCATCCTTCCTCCTTTCTCCGAGGCTGTGGTAGCAGAAACACCCCGGAGCGCCGCCAGGAGCACCACCGCAGGCACCCACTCCTCTGATTTCCGATTTGGCCTCGTAAGCTTTCGATCCCCTTACTCCGACTTAAAACCATGTAAAGGGCTAAAGGCACACCTTTATGAGCTTTTCCGTTCGATCCAGGCTCTCGCAGCTCTTCCCCGTCCTCAGGGAACCAATCGGCCTCGGAAGCCACCGTCGGAGCCGGACGATTTCTCTCGAAGACGCTCGGTAACTTTCTCTTCCTCCCTTCCCTATTGCTCGCGTTTCCTTCTTTCTGTGATGGGCGTGGTCGGGTTTGTATCTTGAATCTCTGGGTAAAATTTCGAGCCGAACGGACCACTGGAGACTTGGGAATCCCTTCTCCCTTCTTCCGGCTCCTTTCCGTCGCTCCAGAACTTCTGCCCGTTCAAAGGAAGGGGATGACTTTGTTCATTCTTTCCTTGGGCTCGGTTATGGGCCGGATCCTCTTCTTTGTTTTCCTTTTGGTCTGGGCCGGGTATGGGTATCAGATCCGGGTTTGGGTGTGTTGGGCTGAGCCCGGTTTGTTTTCCAGAAAAGAGGGTTGGGCTTGGTTCCTTATTTAAGAGGGTTGTGTTTTATGAGTTATGGGTTATAAATATATATTTATGGTTATTGTTTTGAGATTATATGGATAGTAAGTGTTAAGTTATTTGAATATTATTATTATTTTGGAATTTGGTTATAATTATAAATTCTGGAAATTAATCGTTATATATTGTTTATTTGTTTTAAAATAGTATTAATTGGATTATTTATATATGATGCATTTTGTAATGATTTAAATAAGCAATTTTGGGAATTTTGGAAAAGAATCACTAATAAAATAGTTGATGTTTAGGATAATTATATCTATTGTTGATAAATTATTTAAGAGGGTTTTTGAGTTTCCAGAAATATACCTTAAATGATTTATTGTTTGAAAACCAAAATGCCGGAATTATTCTATAATATGATTTCGAAAAGATTAGCTTTAAGGTTTAAATGTTTAATGTCGGGATTTGACTAAGTACGATTTCAAAAGAATTGTTTGGAAATGGGTTGAATTAACTTGAGATTTAAGAGTTTGGAAATATGGTTGGTATGATTTTATCAATGGGTTTGATTGGAAGTAAATGATTTTGGTTGATGTGGATCATATCGGAAAGGTTTTGGAAAACGGGTTTACTATCGGTTGGTTTTGAGCATGTTGAGAACTTGGGTTTTGTATGTATGAATGTTGGTCCGGTAGCTTATGGAAATGGCTTGATGATAGGTGTGTATTGCTTTTGGATTGCTTTGGACTTGCATTTGGGTCATTGCTTGCGTTATTTTGCTGTTCTGCATCTTCAGGTAAGTTCCCTAGGGGGTTTACTCAGGTTGGACATTCATGCATGTTGTTGCATTTTATGTTAGGTGTTGCATATGCACAAAAGCATGCCATGTAGTGTCTTGTTTAGGTTGCACTAATTGAATGAGCATCTGCTTACTTATTGCGTTTGAAACAGAACGGCCGTTATCTGTGATAGTCCTAGAGTCTTTGCTAGGGTCATAGGGTAGCCTAGCCTCATCGGGTACCCTGAGTCAATCGAGTCATGAACTTCCTTATATTATGAGATGCCTGCGGGCTTTATTGTGGAGCGGGTTAGGCATGCGTGCCGCCCGATTATGATGGAATGCATTCACGAGCTGGCCAGTCTCCGCCCTATCGGAAGGGGGTGGAGGTAGGAGAGAGATATGCCACTTGACATTGTCTTGGGCCCTTTACAGTATTTTTACACATTATTATAACTAGGGGCATGCTAGTGTGTTTGACTTTCGTACTGCATTAGAGCATATTTATTAGGTATAGCACATACTATGTGGCCTCAGCGAGGACTGCCGGTCCCGCATGAGTGGCTCGATCTGACTCCTTTCCCCGTTCCTTTTTTTTAAGGTATTTTCTGCAGATTTTGATTGCTCGATGTCTATATGACGGGGTTTCCTTTTTGCGAATCAAAGAACCTGGCTAAATCTCTAACTCATTATAAATGGTAATCATCCACTTTTGTTTTGGTTTTGACCCGGCTCTGCCGTGGCGCTTTGTATCTTAATTTTGCTTTCGTCTTGCTTCCGTTTGAAATGAATTTCGTGAGTTAGTCCCTAGGACAGGTTAAGGGTACCCAACGGCCCTACAATATTTTCAGGGTTCGAAATCTCTCTTTATTAATGACCATAAAAATGAGTTTGAAACCTCGACCCGTACCTGGATTGCAAGATCCGAACAAGGGGTTTTATCCTATGAAACGTAACCCGGAAATCATAATTCTGGGCCGTTACATCTCGCGCCATTGCGCGTTTTTTTAAAACTAAAATATGATATATAAAGATATTAAAAAATGTTAAGATAAAAATTTCAAAAAAAACTTTATAACAAATGTATCATATAATTATCTCAGAAAATTATTTTTTAAAAATCTTATGTAAAGTATAATACATAAATATAGATATTTTAAATTACTCAGTAATAATAATATCAATATCATTATAACATTGTTTAAATGTGATGTGTCAAAATCAATAGTTATATTCAATGTTTTGAATTAAGTCGAATAGTTAGTAAATAAATTTTAGTTACGCTCAATAGTTATATTAGATTGAATTCAATGTTTTGAATTAAGCCCAATTGTTAGTAAAATTAATGAAAAAAGAGAATTAAAAAAAAAAGAAAAAAGGAGAATTAAAGAAAATAAAAAAAAATGGCAAAAAAATATAATTGGTTAAGACTCCTACATTGCCTCTAAGATTGACACGTCATCCTAAACAATCTACTGATAAATTTGACAGTTATTTTTAAATGATATTAATATTAAATTTAGATTGTTACTGTAAAAGTTAACAAAAAATTGGATAAAATATTATTCAAATTTAATCTTATTGTTTTCAATGGATAATATATAGTTTTATCAGAAATTAGATTGGTGATTGATCATATATGATTAATTAATTAACTAATAAGGCTTACTTTATAAATTATAAAAATAAAATCATTCCAATATTAAAGTGATATTTTCTGAAGTGAAAACTTTATAGCCTAATTTTTTGACGTGAATTTTATAGCATATATATTGATTAAGAACTTATATATGTTATGTCAACCGACTGTCACATATTTCTTCAAAATGTGATTGATCAATTTATTTTCGTTAAATAAAAAAAAGTTTTAGTTTTCTTTCTAATTAAGATATAAGATTATTGAACTATGTGGTTTAGAGATTATTGGCTTATTAATTGATGTGGCCAAAAAATATAATACCACTTTAATCTAGAAAATGCTACATAAGAAAAAATAATCTCGTTTAATCAAGAAAATTTTGAGAATATGAAGTTGAATATTAGATAGATTTATCTAAAACGGTAAGTTTTCTACCTAATTAAGATATAAGATTATTGATCTAAAAAGATAAGTTTTTTACCTAACTATATTGACTTATTAATTGATGTGACCAAAAAATATAATATCACTTTAATCCAGAAAATGTCACATAAGTAAAAAATAATCCCGTTTAATTCAGAAATTGTTTTAGTATATAACGATTTCATAATTGTTAGAAATTCTTTTTGTTATAAATATTAATTCATTATCTTTTTTTATAAATATTTGATCAAACGATTTCATAATAGAAATTTTTTTGTTATAAATATTTCATAAAACCAAGAGGCAGTATGACAAAAAATTTACCCACGTTAGAATGCAATAAATTTTACTAAAATTTGTCGGCATGAAGCACACCAAAAAAAAAACTACCCGCATGAATAATATTAGATAGATTTATCTAAAACGATAAGTTTTCTACCTAATTAAGATATAAGGTTGAATATTTAATAAAAAAAAACCTAATTAAAATATAAGGTTATATTGGATAGATTATTTATCTAGAAATATAAGTTTTTTACCTAACTATATTGGTTTATTAAAATATAAGTTATAAGGTTATATTGAATAAATTATGTAAAAAGATAAGTTTTGAGCTAACTATATTCGTTTATTAATTGGTGTGGCCCAGAAATTTAATACCGGTTTAATTTAGAAAATGCCACGCAGGCAAAAATAATCCCGTTTAATCCAGATAATTCCGTGCCACGAGGTCGCGCCAGCGGCCTCTGTTTTAGTATTTTATATAGATAGATATAGATTGTCAGTAAAATAAATGAAAAAAGAGAATTAAAAGAAAAAGAAGAAAAATTGAGAATTAAAGAAAAAAAAATGGCAAAAAAAAAAAATATAATTGGTTAAGACTCCTACATTGCCTCTAAGATTGACACATCGTCCAAAACTCTTCTAAATTAAGAGTTTATTATATAGATATAGATTTTATTTTTCAAATATAACTTCATGATATATTTATTTTCCAAATCGATTTTATTTGTAAAAAATAAATTTATTTTATAAATGATAATTCATATACATTTATTATTTATAAAATGATGATTTTATAAAAAATTATTTTTACAAATAAATTGTTTTATAAAAAATGATGATTTTATAATAAATTTATTTTTTATTAAATGATGATTTCATTTGGAAATTTAATTTACATCTCTGTAGATTATAACATTACAAATTATTTTTACAAATATAGCGCTAGTTAGTATGGTTTTATAAAAAAAATTATCTAATTAATGGTATACTATGGTTTTAACTTTATAAAAAGATTACATAATTAATTTATAATTTATGACATTATAAGTTATGATTTTATAACAATATGATTATAACATTACAAATTTATTGATTATAACATGATATATTTGAATGTTTTATAACTTATGAGTTATTACTAATAACTCATATTATATTCATAACATATATGAATATAATATTAACAAATACATGAACTCATATAAAAACATTATAAATATATCTCTAGTTAAATAGTGTAGTATTGTTCTATAGAAATATTATGAATATTACCTAATGAATATGGTTGTATTAAAATATTATAAATATATTAAAATTATAAATATAATAAGATTATAAGTTCTCAAGTGACGGACTTAGAAATAAATATTGGTCGCTTGAATGTATTTCAAAATTTCACAAAAATTTAGGCGGAAAATCTTGGCGCTGAAAAATCATTCAAGCGACGGAAATCTATGTTCGTCACCTGAAATATCATTCAAGCGACGACATTTATATGTTCGTCACCTGAAATATCATTCAGGCGACGGAATTTATATCTTCGTCGCCTAAATGGGTCATTTCTGACAACCACAATTGGGGGCCTTTGGGGCCTATATTCAGGCGACCGTATTTATATAAATGTCCGTTTCCTGAAATAAGTTCGTCACCTAAAATATGTTCAAGCGACAAACTTTGAAAATAATTCGTAGCCTAAATCTAATCTGAGATGGGTTTAGGCCTTGGGTGATTCAGGCGACGAACCCTTAAAAGTTCGTCGCCAGAAGTGAACTCAGGCGACGGAAGATCAAAGGTCCGTCGCCTGAGGTGCAATCTGGAATAGCAGCCACTCCTATGAACGAAGCACTCACTTTTTTTTAAGCAAGATAAGAATTCGATTCTCTAGACAAGCTTAGAAAAACCGAGAGACCGGACAAGCCGGTAGAAGGACTAACCATCATGTGCAATCGAAAAAACTTACAGAAGCAAATGACATAAGAAATAACATGAAGCAAATGACAAAAATAAAAAGAAGAAATAAACGTACAAGTCATCATACACTAACTTTCAATGACGGTTTACATTGATTTACTTGTTTTAATTAATTTCTTTAAAATATTTTTAATCTCAAATATTATTTTTCAATAAAATTCAAAATCGGCTAGCTAGACCCATGCATATAAATCGACTTAAATTGCACATTAAGTTGGTTAATTTACTTGATTGGGCCCGATGGGGTAGTATGTGCGAGCCCACATACGGGAGACTCAAACAACACTTAAATTCTCATCCGGAGGGAGGTAGTATGTGCGGGTCCACATACGGGAGACTTAAACAACACATAAATCCCCAATTGGGGATGAAAGGGGTAACCCTTCAACTTTATATACATAGTATTGTTTAATGAAAGGAGTAGCCATTCAACCTTACTAGTGGGCCTAAGTCCCATATATTTGATTAAAATTTAATATTTATGATTTTAATTTAAAAGGGTGCAGTATAGTTTGTTATTATTTATAATTATAATTACAATATGATATAATGTTAGTTATTAATATGCAAATTATATCCCCCGCGTCTCTAGCTACTACTTCGATATGCAATCATTCTTTATTTTATAATTGTTGCGTGCTACTACATAGGAAGAGCATTAAGTCAGCGCATTAAGCTAATTAACACATTTCCCCCTTTCCCCAAATTTGGTTGAATACAAAATATAACTCTATCCAAATTAGTACTTCACTCAAATTTTTCCGTCAACTATATGAATCAAACTCAACCCAAATTAGCACTTCCTTGTCACAGACTATGAGATATCTTCCATGAATAAACATGTAGAATTTTCTACTTTATGCAAAAAGTGCGCTCCTTTCCCTGTTGGTTTCCATGGGCTCTGCAGCAGGAGCCTCATTGTTGTCTGTTGTATTCTCATTTCTAGCTTCTCAATATTGATGTCAGGCCTCGTTACATTGGGGGTGATTAAGTAGGCTCGAGAATGACCGACTTTGGTGCAGCCGGCATAGGCTTTGTCATGATCGACCTTTAAAACCTATCAAAGGATAAACACACGAAGTAAGTTCTTGAGAATATGAGGGAAAATTGAGTAGTATCATGTTAGACAATACATTGAATTATACCTAATCGGAATACATAACATAAAAAAAAATGAAATAAGGAAGAATACAAGCCCATTTCGAAATTCACAAACCATATATATGGTTATGAGACGAATTTGTTGCTGAGCTTATTAAGAAGCCTTAGTTCCTCCAATGTTGCCTGAATTCATAGACCACGTGAGAAATTAATTAAGAGGTCAATGTACTATATAGAGCACTTTGTATAGAGGCAAAGCAAAGGTGTAGAATTATCAATGTGAAGTCCAGATCATGGGCAAATTTTACTGCTAAAATACAACGGCAAACAAACTGCATGTTCTTGCTTTCCCTGTCTAATAATACAATACCTCCAAAGAGGTTTTAGTAGGTCTATTTCGAAATGCCAGCCTCCAGCTTTGTTTAATTACTAACATTCCATTTAGAAAGAGAAAAAAAGAGTCAGTTGATTACTTGATTGGCATTCTCAGTCTCAGTCACATATCAATACATTGTACTGTCAGATAAGAGAGTAAGTATATCTGCCGATTCTTGACCACAATAGCGCTATCCGAAAAAGTTCTAGGTTTCGCATCAGTTGCCATTCTTTGTGAACGGAAATGAAAAGGCCACATTGCCATGAATAAGAACCAAAGGTACTATGAGAAGAAAAGAGAGCAATGTGCAGCTGTGTTACAGAGGTTGTCAAGTGTCAATTCATTAATTCAAAATGGTGCCCAATACAACAGAGATATAGAGATGCCAGGAGGAGGCACTTTTGTCTGTATCTATGAATTACAATCGGTATTGGGCTAAGTACATATATTGGGCTGCTGTACAAATAAGTGGGCTCTATGTTACTACGCCCCCTCGTTCCGAGCTGGGTATAGACACAGCTTGGGACGTAGCATAAGGAACCTCGGAGCAGGCAAAGGTTTCGTCAGAGGATCGGCAAGCTGCTCTTTGGAAGTGATGAAAGCAACTTGTAGCGACTTGGCCTGAACTCTTTCACGAACAAAGTGATAGTCAAGCGAGACATGTTTAATTCGATGATGAAGTACCGGATTTACAGCTAGGTATGTGGCGCCCAAATTATCGCACCAGAGGACAGGAGGATGATGAAGCGGAATACATAATTCAGACAATAGGGATTGGATCCACAATGATTCACAAGTTGCAATTGCAAGGCTTCGATACTCAGCCTCCGTTGACGATCGCGCAACTGTGTCTTGTTTCTTAGAGCTCCAAGAAATTAAGTTGTTGCCGAGGAAGATACAGTAGGCACCAGTAGAGCGTCGATCATGGAAATCCCCTGCCCAGTCGGAGTCTGAATAGGCACTGAGTCGCATATCGCCGATGGCGGAAATATGAAATTTGAGTGAAGCGGTGGCATTAAGATACCGAAGTATCCGTTTGACGGCTTGCCAATGGTGAACACAAGGCTGATGCATAGCTTGACAGACTTTATTAACAGCAAACGAAATATCAGGTCGAGTAAATTGCAAGTATTGCAAACTTCCAACAGTGCTTCTGTACAGCTCCGCATCAGCAAACAGAGAACTTTCGGTGGGTGAAGAAAGTGACATTGGTGTGGCAACGGGACTAGAAGACTGCATATGTGTCTTGGCAAGGAGATTAGTAATGTACCTGGTCTGAGATAAATAGAATCCAGTGCTATCCCGAGAGACTTCGATGCCCAAGAAAAAATGCAAATCACCCAAATCTTTGATAGGAAACCGCTTAGCTAGTGCATCAATGAACAAGGCGGATTGGTGGACATCCGATGAGATTACGAGTAGATCGTCCACATACACCAACACATAGACAAGGTAGCCAACTTGGTGATAGATAAAGAGAGAAGAATCAGAACGGGAAGGAGAGAAACCAAGCGTGATTAAGGCATCACTTAACTTTGCGAACCAGGCTCGAGGAGCCTGTTTCAACCCGTAGAGGGATTTGTGAAGTTTACAGACATAATTAGGATAGAGAGTATGAATGAAACCTTGCGGTTGATGGATGTACACATCCTCCGTTAGATCCCCATGGAGGAAGGCATTCTGAACATCGAGTTGTCTGACCGACCATCGCTGTGTCGCCGCCAATGAGAGGAGCAAACGAATGGTGGTGGGTTTGGCCACTGGGCTAAAGGTTTCAGAAAAATCAAGGCCTTGGATCTGATTGAAGCCCTGGGCAACGAGTCGAGCTTTTCGGCGCTCAATTTTACCGGAAGCTAACCGCTTGGTCTTGAATACCCATTTGGTGCCTAGAACATTAAGTGAGGGGGAGGGAGGAACAAGTGTCCAGGTACGGGTTGCAAGAAGGGCATTGAACTCATGGTTCATGGCTTGTTGCCACTCGAGATGTTTAGAGGCTTCGGTGTAAGATGAAGGTTCATCAGGAATTGGTAGGATGTTTTGGGTATGAGAGCATTGAGGAGGCCAAGGAATCGTGCCATCTTGACGGACGAGAGGTTTAGTAATGTGAGCTTTTGCTCGAGTGGTCATTGGATGGAGGTTTTGATTAGTTGGTGGCTGCTGAGGGAAAATAGAAGGGTTAGAAGGAGGACTCATCGGTGAATTAACCTGAGGAAGAATGGATGACTGGGAAGTAGATGAGGGCTGAGTTGGGCTGGAGGGTGATGGGCTATCGGGCTGAGATCCAACAGTAGGAAAATGAAGCAAGGGAAGGGTAACAGGATCTTGAGAAGGTGGGCTTGGTGTAGATCCACTAATTTTAGCAAAAGGAAAAGTGTCTTCATGAAACACCACATCGCGAGAAATATAATGACGGGAATTAACCCAATCAAAACAAAGATAGCCCCGATGTTGAGAACTATACCCAAGGAAGACCGTTGGTGTGGACCGAAAAGATAATTTATGTGTGTTATAAGGGCGAAGATTAGGGAATGCAAGGCACCCAAAAACCCGCAAGAACTCATAATCGGGAGACTTATGAAACAAGAGTTCGAAGGGGGACTTGTCTTGTAAGACCGGAGTGGGAAGACGGTTAAGAAGGTAAACCGATGTCTCGAAAGCATAGTCCCAATAAGAGAGAGGAAGTGAAGCATGCTTGAGAAGGGTTAGCCCCATGTCGACAATTCGACGGTGACGAGACTCAACGGATCCATTTTGTGGATGAGAGTATGGGCATGTTAATCGGTGAGTAATGCCATTATCTTGAAAGAACAAGCGAAGAGGTTTAAACTCGGTACCATTGTCCGTTTGGACACTTTTAATACTAGTGGAAAAGGAGTTTGTGACTAATTTGGCAAAGTTAACAAAAGTAGAGGCAACAATTGATTTTGTGGCAATTGGAAAGATCCAAATAAACTTGGAGAAATCATCGACAATAGACAAGTAAAATCGACAACCCTTCTCGGAAAGTTCAGCTGGTCCCCAAACATCAACAAAAAGAAGCTCTAAAACACTAGTGGATCTACTAGATGAGGCCGGGTGAGGTAGTGCATGGGCTTTAGCCCATGAACAGCTCTGACAAAGTCTTATTGGGCCGGAAGGAGTGGACTTCTGGATAGATGCTAAGACGGATCGGGTTAGGGTTGAAGATGGATGCCCCAATCTGGAGTGCCAGCAATCAAAAGAGGTGGTGGTGGTGAGATGAGCCTGAGGCTGCGACGACGGCGAGATGGTGATCGGAAACTTGTAAAGGCCTCCCTCAACGGGTCCTTGAAGAAGGATGCGTTGGGTCTGCAAGTCCTTAACATAAAAACAATGAGAGTAAAATTCAAAATAAACACTATTATCTACACAAAACTGATGGACAGAAAGAAGATTCTTGGAAATCTGAGGAGTATGGAGAAGTTTTGAGAGTAAGAAGGTACGAGTAGGAGTGGAGAAGTGGGCGGCGCCCTGACTGTGAATCGGAATGGAGGATCCATCACCAAGGAGGACTTGCTCTGTGCCACTGTATGGAAGCGAATCTAAACGCAGGTTCGAGATGTCTGGTGTGTAATGACGATTAGCAGCAGTGTCGGGATACCAGGTGCTTGTGTAGTTGGCCTGAAACGACGGCGGAGGTGGCGATTGATATGCCTGATCAAATCGGTGCCAGCAGGAAGGTGCGGTGTGACCTCGTTTGGAGCAGAGCTGACATATAGGTCGCGAGTCGGGAAGGCCATTGAAGGTGGTGGAGCGGGTCTGGTTTGGAGCAAAATGAGTAATGTGGCGGTCATTCTCGCGTCCTCGACCACGACCTCGACCCCCGTCGCGACCTCCGCGGTAGGAACTAGTGGAGAAGGAGCCTCTGCCGCGAGGGGTATTGGTGAAATTAGCTTCCAGGTTTTGAGTTGAAGGTGGGTTGCTGGGTAAAATCGGAGTTGAGGGAGTGGGAAGAAGGCCTTGTGTGGGAGAGGTAAGGCGAGTTTCGTGATTGAGGAGGTATGAAAGAACAGTTCTTGGTTCAGGGAGAACTGGTTGGGTGGAGATAGACGTCACAAGGGATTCATAATCTGCTCCTAATCCCGCAAGAAGGTAAGTGATAAATTCAATGTCAGAGACTACCTGTCCAGCGCCAGCGAGGGTACTAACAAGGCCTTTTGCTCTGTTGAAGTAGTCGGTAACAGTCTCGGAGCCATACTATGAGAAGAAAAGAGAGCAATGTGCAGCTGTGTTACAGAGGTTGTCAAGTGTCAATTCATTAATTCAAAATGGTGCCCAATACAACAGAGATATAGAGATGCCAGGAGGAGGCACTTTTGTCTGTATCTATGAATTACAATCGGTATTGGGCTAAGTACATATATTGGGCTGCTGTACAAATAAGTGGGCTCTATGTTACTAAAAGGGCCAGCCATTTTGAAAAAAAGAGACCATGAAACGAATACTAATTTGATCGAGAGTGAACGTCACTGAGGGAACTCTGCTACTGTTGTGTTAAACCTAGCAAAGAGTGAACGTCGCTGAGAGATAATTGAAAAACTGAAAATAATATGATTAACTTTCCAATATGCTAAGTGTAGTCGGATGCTCCTTAGAGTGATTAACTCTTCTAGTTCATAGTGACCTTAAAAACGTATTGTATGTGGTAATGGCTAGCTACATACATCAACGGGGGTTCGTATGAGACGAGGTTAATAAACTGACTAAAATTATAAACAGGGTAGAATTTATAAACTGTTGGTAAAAGCAGTTAAAAATTTAAACAACAAGATAATCTTTGTACAGGGCAAAAAACAGTTTATTTGTAAAAAGTGGAATTTATTTGGTTTTTATTATAGGTATTGTGGTACTTTCAAACCAAATAAGATAAAAGGAAAGGGGTAAAACGTCTTTTAGAAAATAAACACCTAAAAAAAGCACAGTTTTAGAGCTTCTTTTTTCACTACTACTCCGTACAATTAAGGGATTTGGCAACAGTCCAAAACCGCTTCCTTATACAGGAAAACCGCTGCCTAAGCTCTATGGAGGCGGCTTTGACCCGCCGCTTCTGCTGCCGTCGCCTTATCTCTGAGGCAGCGGTTTTATTGATCTAAGGCAGCGGTTTCATATAAAGGGGACAACCGCTGCCAAAAATAAAGACAAACCGCTGCCTATTACCTTAAGGAGACACTTCTTCTCCCTATCATACGCAACAGTTTTTTTTTTGTGGCAGCGGTTATATATATATATATATATATATATATATATATATATATATATTTAATTTTACATATTTTTGTTTCATTTTAAATTAAAATATTTTAATTATATTTATTGTAAATATTTTAATTTTACAGATTTTATAATTGTTGTTTTTGGCATATAATTTGCTTTGTTCAATGCAAATTATATTTATTTAAAATCATAAATAACTAATGAATATTCATTATAATAATACCTACATTTGATATTAAATAAAAATGTATACATTGATCCATAACCTTCATTACAATATAGCGAAAACCCATATGTAACAGTAGCAGGAAAACAAAAAGGACCTAATGCTGATGCACAACCAGAATTGAGTGCTAGTGGTAGCCCGGGCAAAATGAAAGATGTCCTGGACCACAAATCGCTTAGCATTTCTGTACCAGCAATAAATATGATAGCAAAGTATAAGCAAGTATGATACACACATGTATATACAATATACTCCATGGTATGACCGTACATCCTCGGGCCCTATATACTTCATATGAATCTTCCGAAAAAACCACATTCATAATCCAAATTGCATGAGCTAGAGGAATAGCTCACTGCCTCACTCCCATGTGAAATAAAAAACACATTCATAATCATATGAATATTCCAAAAAATGCAAATTCATAATTTTGATTCATGAAATAAAAAGCTAGGGGCACATCCTTACCCCATCCCAAAATATATGATAGATGAAAACCTTTGATCTAGAAATCTATCTCCAAGTTAGATGAGAAATTAGAAAATTAGGTTACGAAGGAGGATATGAAAAACATAATTGCTCATTTGGTTCATGAACATCTTGTGCCATGCCCATGTTTCATTTAATCCAAATGACGGATGCACGTCAATATCAGTCCATGTCATTTAAAGGAAAAAAACAGAATTTAAAACCAACCTGCAGTTGCAATAGCATATTCTTCTCTACGAGAAATCTTCTCAAAAGGGCATTCAACATCCAAGGATTGTGCACTAGTCTTGGTTGGACCTAAAAATGTGATACAAGGACAAAGAAAAAGTGAAGAATCCTACAAAGAAAAATATATCCAATCATTGGTACTGTATTAAGAAATTTAGAATGGATCAAAGTAGAAGGGCAATAAAAAAAATTACTTTGAAGAGGTTTTGGATCCATTGCTTGATAGGACTTGATTACTTGTCCATGCGTCTTGACTGAAAATGCACGGAAAGACCTTAAATCAATAATAAGGCATAAAGTTCGATCATCAATTGCAAGTTATAACTGCATGAGTGAAATAAAAAGCATCCATGTCCATATCTGAAAATATACGAACAACCTAAAGATGATAGCCGAGATTGGGTGATTATAGTCCTTATGGATGGAACCAGATCACAAGGAAATTTAATATTAACTTCATTTTTTTCACCAAAAATTGTTATTAAGATTGATTCAACCTAAAGATTTGTAAAGCTTTACCTGAGAGGTCATCACGGAACTGTTATAGGAGCTTATCATCATCAAGCTGAGAGACTCTTGTTTTGATCTGCCCAAAACTAGTGGCATGATAAGAATATCGTGCTTACACAAGTCGGATAAAGAACTAAAATATTTCTCGCTTATCTATCTCATTTACAACACAACAAGAACAACTATATGGAATCAAATAACCCAACTAAATATCTATCTCATTTCAAGAAGTTTTGAAACCATTTAAGAGAACCCTATAAGAATGTGCAATTTCTTCATTTTTCTAGTGTAAACGATAAAAAGAAAATTATTTTAAAAATGTTTTTAAATCATCAAATTCATTGGGCTCGCTTGCTGGATGAGACAGCCTGATTGTATGATAATAAATTGGGATAGTGGAAAAAAAGGCCATGACATTAGCTGGTGAGATTGAGTAGGGGAGGAGCATGAAAGAAAGAAAACCAAATGAAGGTGCAACCACTGGAATTGCATCTAGAAGCGGGGTTAAAAACCGTGTACCATAGAAGATTGTGGCGATGATGCACAAGGAAACATGCAATAGATAAGCACAACAATGCAACTGTCTAGGAAAGAAGTGCAAAAACAGGACATGCAGGCAAGATTGGAGGAAGAAAACAGGTGCAAAAGATTGCTTAATGCCTACCTATCTAAGATCAAGTTCTATCCCTATTTCTATCAGGAAAAGATACTCATGCAGGGCAAAGTGGCAAACTACCACATAGAGCACCAAGATTATAACAAAAAAAATTGCATATATAGGCAGATCTCACAAGAAAATAAGAATTCCCCATCAAAGAAAGCAGCCAAAAACAATGGAAGAGTTAATGCACTCTACTATGCAAGCAAATAAGCTTTATTAGCAGTACATTGCAACGAGATAAAGAGTCACTAGGAAATCAAATGGTTCAAAAATAATCAGGTATGAATCGATATTTATCTATATATCTATCTAACACACCCACATAAACACACACACACACACACCACCCCTTCCACCTACCCACCCCCAAACACACATACCCAAATGCTAGTCACATTAGGACAAAAAATGGTCAACTATGACAACAATACAACTATTATAACTTTAAGGGGATGTATCAACTATGACAACAAGACAACTATTAAATCCATAGTTTTTATAATACAGGGAGGAATTTTGCTTCTAGGAATAGCAGCAGCTTGACCGATATCATTTTCCAATCCATTAACAATCTATTTGTTAAACCTCAACCGCTCGTAATATGAGTACCATTAGAATTTAAGATTTGTTTCACAATTTAAAAGAGATAAAAGTGACAATTATATAATAGGCCATTGAAAATAAACCCAAAAAGCAATTAAATGTTATAGGAAAATTACACCACTCATATTTGACCATATGTGGGAAAAATCTTTTTTCCTTTAAGTTGCATGTAAACATGGATGTTTCATAGAAAGAAATGTGTTCATGTCCAGAAGTAGGCTTTATCAAGTTGTCATAATCTGAGTACATATACTTGCATGCCTTGCCAAGTGAGTTAAATAGTTAATGAATCTACCACTTGTCACATTTGTTCTTCCGTGCTGCTCATTCATCATTAAGCTTATTTTAATTTTCATTGAAAATGACTGTAGACTTGTAGTGGTGCTATTTTGTCTTTAGTTTTGGTTTATTTTCTATAATTGCATACCTTCATTGCAATATTTAGGTTAAGGGCTTTTCTTTTTATGCACATTTGTACTGACAGGAAGATGAGCTAGACATTATTGAAGCCGCTTCAGAAGCGAAGACTAATAAACAAACAAGGGAGAAAATAGTTCCCTTTCAGGCCCCCATCTTCTAAGAAATCAAAGAAAGAGGGTAACGAAGTGACATAAAAAATCTCTTTTCATGTAATTAAAAGTAACAGCTATATAATATAGTAGCATCAGACACCAGCAATGTATGCATCAATCAGTCTATGAGCATAAGATTCAATTAGGAAGGGAAATTTCAAACTCCGAAATTAAATACTCAGCCAAAAGAGGCAACATCGAACAACATCAGTTCGATTTTAATGAAATTGGAACAAGTAAACCCTAGATTTCGACTTTTCTCTACCCCATAAAAAACCATAAACCCTAGATCTCTAAAATCATAATTACAGAAGGAGGGGATGTACCTACAACACAGAGAGATTGAGAGTAAGATCTGGTGTTGAAACTTGAAATTTGTCGCCTGATTTCGGAGGGTTGCCGGTGTTCCTCGTCCAAATCGCTCGATGCTCTCTGAAATCGATCTCGCAACCCGCTTCTCCCTAAATCACTTGATGTTCCGAGATTGAAGCTTCTAATTTCATGAGTGAATCCCTTGAATTGTTGTGCGGGCGACAGCTACTGAGACCTCTGATTCTGCCATTGCTCCCCAAATCACAGGTCGTCTTCTAAAAGGGACCATGGAGACGTCTCTAGGTTTGGATGGGAACAAAAAGATATTTATCAAAGATTTATTTATTTTAGCGGGTTTTTAGAAATTTTTTGGAAATTAGGCGGGTCGGGCAATGAAATACGAAGAACCCCGCCACCGCTCCCTTAAATTACATGAACCGCTCCTTTATCCACCCCTTATACTTATTATTTTAGAAGCAGCCTTTTTGTTAAAATTTGTGCCACGTGTCCAACACTGAGCAAAGTTAAAAACCAAAATCTTTCACCCTTTCTCCTCCACGTTCTTTTCAACTGCCTCCCAATTATCTTCTTCCTTACAAGGTTGCTATTGCTGGAGGCAGGCACAATCGGTGTGAGTCGGAAGGAGGGCGCGATTGGTGGGTGGTGGCGTAGTCGACGACGGCGGGAGGCGGCTGATACGTACTCGACTCGGGTTGAGCGAGTACAACTCCAAATCGTCCGATTGTCAAATATATAAGTCGGTCGATCACCCGTACGTGCTCAGTACTAGACTCAAATCGGTTGACCTTGAAATAATTAAGTACCACCAATTCCACTAATTAGAAAGTCCTCATGAATTCAACTCCACCTTAATCCGGTTTCAAGTGTCGGCGTTGAACTTGAATTCCAATTGCCGATTGACTTCGATTCAAATATATATGATTGAAGCAATTGCGAATATTGCCTAACTAATTAGCAAATGCTAATTTAATTAGGTGTCAGGTGCGTAACGATAGAAACCGGGAGATCCAATCATGCAAAGGCCTTCGCGAGGCGGTGGGTTTCAATCGATGATGATGGTTGTTGAGAATGTGAAGAGACAAAGTGTGCCACATTGATTATACAAACAAAGAAGTCATAACATATAAGCTAGTGGGAAGTCCGTTGGGACTCGGGATCGGGGGTCGTGTGCACACGTGCGCCCTTGCGCTAATAGCCTAGCACATAAGCCGAACGGGGTTCCATCCTAAAACCAATTGGCAATAGGAGGAGTAACCCACTAGCTTATATGTTATGACTTCTTTGTTTGTATAATCAATGTGGCACACTTTGTCTCTTCACATTCTCAACACGCCCCCGCAAGTGCAACTAGGGTCGTCTTTCGCCTCTAGTTGACACTTGGACAACGGGTCTAGCATCTCATTCTCTTTTTAGCTAGCCCAGGATCGAGAGTCGGGCCGTTTGGCTTTTCCGCTCTGATACCATACTGAAGTCCGTTGGGACTCGGGATCGGGGGTCGTGTGCACACGTGCGCCCTTGCGCTAATAGCCTAGCACATAAGCCGAACGGGGTTCCATCCTAAAACCAATTGGCAATAGGAGGAGTAACCCACTAGCTTATATGTTATGACTTCTTTGTTTGTATAATCAATGTGGCACACTTTGTCTCTTCACATTCTCAACAATGGTGGAGCGTTGGTGAAGCAGTACGGCATCGGTGGTGCGGTGATGGTGATCGGAGCAAGATGAATCTCTTCTAAACGGAGACGAGACTCCAATCTTCAAATAATTCAAGCGAGAACCTTTGATTGAAGATCCAATGAATTCAGCATTAAATTAAGTAGCAAGAGAAATTAGGGTTTGACGCCAGGGAGGAAAGGGGGAGTATCAACTCAACGTTCTACAATCCTCTAAATTTGACGTTAGAATAAACATTAACCCTAATAGCGTATTTAAAGAAAACTAATAAAACCCTGATAACTAATGTGCCTAATTGGCTAACAGGTTGGACTTACTATGTAAAGTAAGTCCACGCCTCTTATTAAGAAACAATACTAAAAATAGAAATAAGGTAATATAACAATAAATGCTTTATTAACGCGACGTCGGAGTCGTATCCTACGGGGACTGGAACACATCAGCGGCACTCTCTCTTAATTGCACGGGTAATCTCTCTTTCTCTTTTTGGTTACTGCCGAGAAGGGTTTCGGGAGACTGGCTTATGACGATTATTTTGAGGGTGAGGAAGGAGTTTGAAATCGACCCTAAGGGCGAGCAAGGCTTTCAGGAGGTTGGCAGATGTGGCTCGATTTTTCGTTCTTTTGCGAGGATATCATAGATTTTGAATTTTAGGGTTTTTTGGGCTCTAGAACTCTGTCTTGAATTCAGGACGATGTTGTCTGAATTAGGCATGGAAACTACTAAATTGATGTGCAAATTGCTAAAATATACATTTCCCCTTTGTCAATTTAGCGTTGCACTGAACGATGTTGCGTGAATTCAGGGATTTCTCCTCGGATTAGTCCATGGGTTCTCGGAGAAGACCAATTCTAACTAGGTTTGGCGAAGCCACCGCTTGGGCCTTCTCTAGCTAAGGAGCTCGAGGTCGACGGGAGGATGAAGACCATGGTTGCGCTTCACAGTTCACCCAACCATCAAGGGAGGAAGAAGATGATACTTTACACATAATTCTAAACACTGCCTCCATTATTTTGTTTAATTATGCAAAATATCCATTATATATATCTCGGGATGCGATGTCAAGATTTGATTGGAATTTTGGCCAAAAATTAGAACCGTATCCACCCCTATCCATCCTTAATACTTATAAAACTATAAGGTTTGTTTTCTTTGCATTCAATTAGGACGGATATTAGGAGAAACGTGAAAGCGATTGATTTACCATTCTTTGTCAAATTTGAAATATCGATCATTTGAAGAAAAGAAAATTTAGTAGAGCATATGACAAGAAGCATGGACAATATGTTAGTAGAAAATTAACATGTTAAATATTTTGTTTAATACGTCAAACTCGACCGAAAATATTATGAAAAAACCTGAACAAGGTCCGGGAAAAGAACTAGTTTGCTTTATTTTATTTGGTTTTGGTAAACCGCTCCCATAGATACTTTTATTTTTTTTGACTGCCTCCAAAGTGTACCCGGACCGCCCCCCATAGACCAGACATTTGAAAACCGCTGCCAAAACCGCCCCATAAATTAAACCGCTGCCAAACCCATTACACTTTCCTAAACCGCAGCCATGAACCGCTTCCATAACTAACCGCCACCATAAACCGCAGGCTTTGATCTTAAATGTGGTAGTGTTTAACTCCTTTTTTAAACACTTTTTTCATGTTTATTGCCCACCAATCAAACTATTTTAACTCTTTATAAAATAAATACATGTTTCTACTTAATTTTTACATGTTTATTTGCACACCCATACACACCTAGGGTCTAAGCTCAGAGCACCATGGGGTTACTTCAATTGAATCAAGCAGCCTCTTGGTTTGCTTCTACTGGTGCCTCATTTACAATAATAGTAACTCACTGCCATCCAGATCGTTTGTGTTTAATCCACCTTTTGGGTCCATCTAGAATGTTTATGATTCGAATAACATTTCCCAAAGGATGATCATGCAGGCATAATTGCTTCAAGTTTACTGCTACTTCATACCTAAGTTGGAAAAATATCAATCCATATCAATTTATGCTCCAACAACTCAAGCAATCATCAAGTAGAATCACATTTGATAAAGTACCAAACTTACTCGCATGAAGAAGCAACCAAAGTTGACTGTCCACTGGAAGAGAGATTCATCTTGTCCATTATCTACAGGGAAGTTTCTGATACTAACAGATTCATCAGATGACCATCTTAACAATGAGTGGAGCGAGATTCATCAAATGAAGGATAAATCTTCAATAACCAAATGAGTGGAGCGAGATTATAATGTTCTGCATATAGGATGTTGATGAGTTGAATCTGTCATCAAATTGGTACAAACAACCTTAAAATGCTCCATTGCATTTGCTCCTCATCAATTACAAGATTAAAAATCCATAAAATGAACCATAAGGATATCTTCAACTTAACAGCCAATAATCAATAGATATGAAGCATAGATCTCTACAAACTTGATTGTAGACTACAATCAAGTTTACAGATTCATCAGATGACCATCTTAACAATTGCTGAACTTAGCGACAATCGGTTGGATATTCAACTCCAAGAAAATCCAAAAATGCATAAGAAATTCATACCATAAAAGAAATTTCAAGAATACTTACATTTTTCCAACATCGCTAACACCCATCAGCATGATAACTCTACCTGCATCGTTATCAAATAGATGAAACCACTAAATATATCAGTACTGGTTGAAAGGTGATAGGAATTCGCGTGGATTTTGCAGATTACTAGCGGCCATGTCTGAATTTGCAGATTTCAGGCATAATGCACCACCTATAGATTACAATTCAATAGTGGGAGTCAAACGAATTGATCAAAATAAGAAAATAAAGAGATAAAGGGGATGAGAGAGAAAGGGAGTTAACATAACCAAGGTAGCATTTTTTGAATATGGGTGGTTGAGAATATTGAGACCCAAATAGCGTTTGAAGAATATGGATGGAGAAGTGGAGAACGTGGGAGGCCACAGTGTAAAACAAACACTACCACATGGGTATTAGTTGGAGAGGTATATAAGGTAGCATTTTTCCTGTGTTGGCATTTGGAATGGAGCTCTTTGGTAAACCTACATAGGAGGTATGTGCTTGTGCTTTTATTTGTAGTAAAGATTCTCAGAGTTTATTAATCTTCTAAGAAAAAATCATAATCCCATTCCTTGCAAATGTAAATATATAAAGTAAATAAATTCTCACAGAATTATCAAATATGCTGCTTGCGAGCCAACATGTTATTCAAGCTTCCTGTTCAAATGTTATTCAAGTAGGTTTATTAAGGGAACCAAACAAAAGAGCTAATGGGAGGAATACTGAGTGAGGAGAAGGAAACTTTCACTTGGTCGATCGGTGTTATAAAAAGAGAAGTTGATCAATTTATAGTGAAATATTCAATTACGAATGTTGAATAAGCTTTAGTTACATTTCAATCCTAAAGAATTAGATGTCAGTGTGAGTTAGCAATCTATGTACCATTTCCTTAATAACTTGGTGGTATGATCAGTTTCAGTAACGAAAGACGAACATAATTTTTGTGGAATGAAGCAATAAAGCAGCAGATACAGTTGATTTTCACAATAATTCAATTGAAACGTCCCAAAAGATCCAATTTGTGAGATTAAGACACATCACACATGCAAAATGAATTAAACAATTTATACTATGGTGAAACTTGAATCTGATATGCACCAACATTGTAAATTAAATCCCGTAAACCCTAATTTTTAACAAATTTGATAGCTTCAAATTGAATACATACTCGTTGATGAAGATCGAGTAGCACCCTCGTCTACTTCGATCAAGTACCAGGCCGCCCAGAGTAACCGCTTGTGGAGATTAATTAAGGCACCGCGGACCTAGCGATCAAAGCACAATTGGTGTCTGATGTGTTCGTCTTGAGGATGACAGAGAGTGTAGGAGACTTTGAAATCGTTGAGCATCGGCGGGTCGAAGCACTTGAGATTATCATGGATGGAGGAGTAAATTGAGTAATGGAGGTTGATGAAGGAAGAGGATTAAATGAGGGAGTTGAACGACTTGCAAACACATCGGAATCGGCAGAGGCTTTTGACAGGTAATCTCTTGAGGAACTCAACGAATAAATCGCCATCCATCCGATTCAAAATCAGAGGGACATTCGATTTGGGAACGGAGGACTCAATCAATAATTTGAATGTTATCGGGCAAAGTCGAGAGAACCCTAAACCTCCACTTCTATCTTTCATCCGTCTTAGCTTCTAATTAATTGCTCGAGATTCGGCCGTCTCCAGTCGAAGTACCAGGCCGCCCAGATTCACCACTTGTGGAAAGGATGATGATATGTACAGTTTTAAGAGAGTGGGGGAAAGAGATTGAGAACGGTTTGAGAGTGGGTGAAGAGAGTCGGGAAGGCAATGGAGAAATTGGGAATAAACCACTTACCTTTTCTCCGCCACGTAGATGCCACATTGGTGTCATGTAGTTTTTATATGGCAAGGAATTGGAGGGGTAACTGAGGTGGAAATTCTCTTTTCACTACATCTAGATTCGAGCATTGTGAGGAAGCCACCTATGGGGTGTTTGTTTATGCTTTTAGGTGCAGTATAGATATATTGTTTAAATATTCTTTATATTACTGATGTGGGACAACCACATTTCAACAATAGGTGATGTATAATAGAAGCTAACCGTCAATCATCAATGCACTCAATAAGAAATGGATTGTTCCATAGAAAATGAAGATGATCATGAAAGAGATAGAATATGTTACTATTAATTCGATCATTTCAACAATGTCAATGTACATCTATCATTGTTAGAGAGAGAGAGAGAGAAAGAGTAACCTGCTATATTACTAGTAATAATTGCGATACACTACTACATAAACGATCTGATGTAACGGTTGATTGTAGCGGTTTAATTTATATGGCGGTTTATGTGGCGGATTTATTGTTGTACCACAATCCTAAACCCATTTTCTGTTTTGAAGGCTAATGTAGCGGTTCTCGTTAGTCTTATATGGCGGTTTTCTAAATTTTAAAAAATAAAGCAAATGTGACGGCTCTTTTTTAGCAAACGTAGCGGTTTCCATAGGCGGTAGAATTCCGCGCTTCGTCCATTGGAAAATTTTTAATGAATTTGTTTAATATCAAAAAGTTACTTTTGCACCCTCCTCGCTCTCCTCCATATGTGACCTTTGAGAATTTCGATTAGGGTTTGAGACAAATTGCTCCTGGCAACCTTGTGCACAAGCGCTTCTGGTGCAACCTTTGATTTCCAATTTTCCACCGGTTAACCCCGCACCTGAAGCAATCAATCAATCGAGCAGTTCTTCCCTTTGGTGCCAACAATCTCTCCTTTTCTGGTTTGTTTTCCATTGATTGTCTATTTGAACATATAAATTTCAATTGAACTTTTGCTCTCTTTGATTTCACACTTGGTAAGCTAGGGATTTGAAAATAGGGTTTTCATTCAAGTTAAGTTTCTGGTGATTTCTTTTTAGGTTTTGGTGATATTTGAGGTTAGGCTCAACCTATCACTAAAGACGGTACTTCACCGTTCTCTGTCACTGCGATTCTTTGGCTGATAATGGTGCGAGGCTGAGCGAGGCCGAAGGAGTGGCTTCCCGGTGATAGAGTTTGTCTTGAATTGAAAAGGTACATAATTTACTTTCTCCCAAGTTATTTGATGCTATTCTAGCTTTATTGTTTTATGGAATCACTTGTTTTCAGCTCTTGGGAATTTGAATGATTTAATTTCGATGTAGATGTATTTTTGCTTTTTCTCTCAGATGCAGAGGGGTAAACACAATCTAATTATCAGTGTAAAGAAAAAGGGGTTTTCTTGCCTTTTTTTTTGTTAGTCACACACATACACATTGTACCCGGAAATTATAGTGCTCTTCATCTAACATCAAAGGATTTTAATGGTGATTAATTCAGCTATGGCTATGTAGCTAGTTGAGGGATGAAGGAGGTCCAATTTAATGTACAACTAGGACTATGAGTGTAAATTTTGGGATTGTTTAATTATTAATTCTGGAGTGTAGTCTGTAGATTTATTTGCACTTGACCTGCTGCATAAATCATATGATCTACAATATTTAAAAGGTGTTGCTGGCTATTTAAAATGGTTCACACATTTATCAACTAGTCTTATGTATCTAATTAAAAGGTGTGAGAAAAAAGTAAATTAAGAGCTTATTTTCACCACTAAATGAAGTTATCCGCTGTACTGGACATTGACAATGTTAAAATTAAGGCTATTAAAGGGGCTCACAAGTATAATGTTAGAAAATGTATAATGTATTGGAAGATTTACACCCACACTACCGTCGTAGAAAAGTTGTAATGCTAGCAGATTAGATTGTTCATATTTATAGTTTGTTAGATTGGGATCTCCTAGTCTACTCAAAACTTAGAGCAGTCACCTCTTGACTGGCCGAGAGTTTCTAAGATTTTGATACCGCAAAGAGCCCCAATATAAATTCTTTCTTATCGAGCAAAGTTTTGGTTGATATGTTATCATGTTTAGCTCTGTACTGTGTATGAAGAATAGTTGACAAAGATTGCAGCAATGATGCCTCTATATGACTTCTTCTGTTCTTCGAGGTGAGGTGTTGGTATGCTTACAGTTGTTTTTGCTTCATTTTTACCGTTGCCAAACAGTCACACCCTAGAATTAGCCTGGATAATTGTTGCACTGTGTTTACTTATTCTTCACATGTCATTGGTAATTAGCAAGTTTTTGCCTAGCTCGTATTATGTTGCGTTTGTGCTCCACTCTTTTATTTGATCTAAGCTTTGATCTTTATCGGTTGAATTGAATCTCAAATGGCCCCCAAATTTAATTATGATTATTCTTATGCTTGTTGAAATTCCATGTTTTCTTTTGCTTTACGATTAACTTTGATCGACCTATCTTAGGGATTAATCAATTTTCAAGCTTTTCTACAGAATTTTTACCTTATAGGTTAAATTGACCCGATCCTTTTTTTTGCATGTGTTTTGTTTTTGTATTTTATCATCCATTGCAATTAGTAAATGATGTCTCCACTCTTCATTACAGTTGAAGTATATATATATATATAAACACACATATAAACTACAGTGTGTTCCGATCCAAAACCAAAATAGGCGAAAATGATGTCCGGTGATGAAGAAATTAGCCTCACACCCACAGAGAAGCACTTGGGATCAGACGAGGCTATGCGGGACCTATACAGTAGATGGTGCTGCCATCACAAGATCCTTAGGACACCTGAGGAGGTGAACTAGAGGTTTCAGACCTTCTGCCAAAATGTGTTTCACATTTTCGGACTAATCCAAAGGTTTCCCTCTTGGGGGTTTTACATGTCCTCTTACGACCAAACGATTTGTTTGGTCCTTCATCTATCTTGTTCTTGTCTGTTTGATTTCATCTCCATTCATGTATTTACGCAGATGAACGCCTTTATGACGAATTCAGCCTCATTCCCACAAGGAGGGACTTGGAATCAAACGAGGCAGTGTTGGACCTATACTATCGATGTTGCATCCGTCATTGCATATGCAGGACCCCAAGGAGATTCAACTGAGGTTCAACAGCTTCAAGAAGAATGCGTTTCACATTTTTAAAAACAACCAAAAGGAGGATCTCTCTTGCCAGATTTGCTTGTCTATCTGGTGCGACAAAACGGCTCTGCACGGTCTGTATTCAATCTTGATCTCCGCTCTTTTTTTTAATTGCTTTGGAAATAGTTTTTGTATAACTAGCTTGATCTTCATTCTTATGTTTGTGATGATGTATTTTTTGTTAGTGCTATGAACGTTTGAAGAGGAAATGACTACTAATACTTGACCGTTAAAAATGACTTAAGTTTGTCTGCTACTTTGCATGATGGTTAGCTAAATTCATCTAAACATAAAGGCAAGCTAGATATATAATAGAATTACTTACCATTATAAATGTAGGAAATTGAGCAAAGAAGATTACAAAAGTTAATATAATGCAACATTCCTAACTACATTTTAGATACAATTACTGTCTAATAAAATCATTATAAGAATGTTCTATTGGCAATGTAATCGGGAACTATAACTTAATAAGTTTTGTTGGTGGTGGTTATAGGCTCTTTAAGACATCCTTGGGGGTTGATGGAGGAGAAATAGATGCGAGTCCTGACACTTTTGGTTCTAGACTTTTGTAGATTCTCTAAACAATTTGGACATCAAAATATTTGCTACGATAATCTCTCCCTTTCAGAGGTGATTTTTCTTTTTTGGCAGTTTGAATTTTAATTTCAAAGAATTTGAAGCTTTAATATGAGAACTACAAATGTTAATGCTTATGGACTACAACTTAAAGTAAACTCTTTATAAGTAATTTGTTTCTTCACAAAGAATCTGTTGTAAGTATAACTCCTCCATTTCTTTTTCTATATAGGTAGTGTCCCCTTTGTTAAGTGGAACCTCTATGCACAGGTTATCGTGTTTCTGAATATACCAAATTAAGGTTAGTGAGATACATTCTCTAACACTACTAGTTTCATGGTCTAATTTCATTCCCCTGGGTTTTAAGACCTTCCTTTCGATAGAGTGTGTGGTACATTCCTATGTGTTTCTTAACACCAAAATAGTTGTACTTGCTTTCAGGCAAAGGCATTTGCAGAGAAAAATATGTGAGACCTTATTGTTCAAAGAGAGCAGGCGAAGAGGAATGTATGACACCTAATCCTTATGATCTTACAATTCTGATTATCATGATTTAGTGTTTTTAGTCTTGATTTAACATCTAATCCTCTTGTTTGCACTCTTCTGTTTATCCCTCTTATTTTTAGGGGTTTTCCCCCTCCAAATCATATAGTGTGCTTTCTAGATTGCAATTAGTAGCTTTTTACTGCACAAGTTTCATCTCACCTTGTATAAATTGAATGTTTGTGTGCCATGATTACTTCAATTACTTCTTGTTTCAAAACACGGTTTATCTGAGATGTAGTACAAATAGAATCCCATCTCGTCTCTTCTTTTTTCTTTCTTCTTTTTTCTATTTGTGATATCTGCTATGGCATCTATAATTGTACTTGAATAATATTTTAAAGTTTAATTTTCTCATATATCAGTGAACATGTACACATATATTCCATGGTCAGTCATCTTTAATTATCTTGTTTCCTTATTTGATATTGTTATGTCAAACTCTGTTTTGATCATTGCTCTTTGTACCCAATGAATATAGATTTCATTTCTAGAAGCTTGCTACTCAGTTTAATTGCATGTTAATAAAAGTTTATGGAGATTTTCACCTTTGTATGCAGGTGATAAATGGCTTGCTTGATCCATTTGGCCAGAATTTGAGTGTTATAGAAGATGGACAGGTTTGTTATCAAGCTGCAATCTCTATCCCATGTTAGGCACTGTTTTTGCACTACACTCATTCATGTGGCTAATGCCTTGTTATTGTAAAGGCTCGGATTTTCAAGATCATAATTTTTGTAGGAAGAAGAAAATTAAAAATGAATTTAAATCGGACTTAAAGCTCGTATAGCGGATTCCGACCAGAATGTAAAATTCGACGAACAATTTCCGTCCTTTGACATCGGAAATTCAAAATAATTATTGGATGGCGATATCCTTGTCTATTTTAAAAAATCTAATTGATCGAGGAAGCGAGAGTCGGGAAAACTAACATTCATAAACTAATTTCATGATTCAAATTTCGCGTATTCGGGATTACTTTCAGGTATTTATTTGACTAAGATTTTAACCAAATTAACACTCCACCCTCACCATACCTTTTCAGATCTACACCCCTCTCCCCGTCATTCATCACTCACCATCACTTTCACCAACTCTATCGCCATTCCCGCTTCAGTTTCACCATCACTCACCATCACCACTCCGCTCTCCATCACCAATCTCTCTTCATCCTCCTACCTCCTCGTTCTGATGGGAAGCAACAGCTTAGCTGTCCTCCGCCGTCCTCGTGAGCGCAACAGCAGCACCGGTCCTCTTTCCCCAGCCTTGTCGTGAGCCTGGAGACACCAAGCAACGCCCACCCTTGCTTCTTCGACGTTCCTTTTCAAGACCACAGCAGCAGTAGCAGCTTCGATCACCTCCCTCGACACCTCCAGCAGCAGCGGAGCCACCAGGAGCCACCACACAAGCCACCGCATCTCCGACGATCTCCCTTTTCCCTTGTTTCCACATCCAAGGTCGCCGCCCGAGTCGATCGCGAACCAAACTTTCGGTGAGTCGTTCTCCTTCGTTTTCGATCGAAATCGTCCTCGAGCTTCACCATCACGCTCACCCATACCCGACGCAGGTCCGACGAGCCATCGCGAGCCACCGACGACGCCCAGAACTCCGATCGAGAGCTCCGAAGTCGCGAACATCCTCGGTGAGCTCCCGATCTTTTCTTTCCTTCCTCGTTCGATTCTTGAATCCTTGTTTGCTTAGGATAGGCGGGGGGATGTTTGAGAGTTGAGTGCGGGGAGTTGGGCGAGCCCAAGAGCTCCGCCGAGCTCGAGGGCGGCGAGGCGAGCTCCGGCGAGGCTGTGCGAGGATGAGGCTGTGAGCGAGTGTCCGAACGAGAGTATGATGCGAGCGTTGAGGACGTCCAGGTGAGAGTGAGTTCATGGAGCAGCGAGCAAGAGCGTGAAGCCGTGAGCGCAGGGAGCCGGTGCATCTCGGCGTCGATCCTTGCCGGCGGGAGCTGTCGGGCGAAGCCATGGCGTGGGACTTCACTGGTTGAATCTGGAGGAAGAAGGCCAGCGTGGGTGTGGGGCCCCTCTTGTTATGTTTCATATATATAGTATTTACTTATCAACCGGTTTGGGATTAATTAGCGGGTTCGGTTCGGTACGGTTCGGGTTATCCGTTTATTATTTAACTAATTAGCGGTAATTAAAATATATTATAATAGTATTTACGAAATTAAAAGATAAAATATTATTGTGGGAAGATTCATAAAGGGTTGGTTTTATGAAATAAAAATGGTTTGGATTTTAGGGGTTTCGAAAATATTTTATAAAGGTGTTCTATTAAGCGGTGTTTAAAATATTATATATTATTGAGACTTAAAATAAATTATTAAGACTCGTCGATTAAAAAGAGAATTTGAAAAAAAGAATTTCAAGGTTGGAAAGTCATCTAATAAATAAATTTAAAAAGCAATTTGGTGAGTATTTTCAAGGGTCGAAATACTTAACTATTTAATTGGGATTTTTAACCGTTTGACTCAGATTTTGAAATGGCTTGGGACTAACTTGGGGATATGACTTATTCCATGACTAACTAGCATGATGATATGATCAGTTGATTAACGGCATGATATGTGCGACTAATAGCATGACTTGCGGTGATTTATTATAAGAGGTTAAAAGGTTATATAATTGTGACGAGTTAGTAGGATATTATCGAACAAATTATGCTTTATGATTGTGATGAACTGTTGGGATATATGCGGATATGATGAGTACGAGCATGCAAATTTAGTTGATGATTTATGATGAGTGATGTGGCTTTATGGAACGTGCGATACGATGACATTTACGATATGTTACTTGTTCTATTGATTGGTGTGTGTGACTTGTGTGCTTTGTGTAAATTAGACTTAGACTTATTATGTTATTGTTATTTATGGGATTACTAGGTGATCTCTGATCTGTTGGATTGCTTGCCATTGCTGATCATTATTTGGATTCTGCGCTTCTTCAGGTAAGTCCTCCGGGGCTTACTCAGTAACCAGTACCTCCTGCCTGATGTGTCATATAGTATGTAGGTGTTGCATATGCATAAGATCATGTCATGTAGTATCATTCTTAGGAATTGCAATTACGAATGAGCATCCTTATTTTGTATGCGTTTGAATACAGAACGGCCGTTATCTGTGAGCCCTAGAGTCCTTGCTAGGGTCATAGGGCAGCCCAGCTTCATCGGGTGTTGTCCTCCTCTAGTCATTTATATATATCACGAGATACGAGATGGGCATGAGATATGATATGATGATGAGATATGATATGATGATGAGATATGATACGATGATGAGATTTGATATGATTATAGCATCGAACTGGCCAGTCTCCATCCTATCCGTAAGGGGGGTGGTGGTAGAAGAGGGATATACCACTTGGTATTCTTTGTTAAGGCCTTACTTAATATTCTGCACATATGAATTAGGAACATGATAGTGTGGTTAATATTCCAGTACTGCATGAAGGCATCCTTTATTCTAGGTATAGGCGTATTATATGTCCTCAGCGCGGTCAGAGGACCCGCGGGCGGACTCTTGGCCTGACTTGGTGGTATAGTTTCAGGTACCCGATACACTGCTTGATTTTGTGCTGTTATGACGGGGTCTATTCATATGGCGGAGAGTGAGTGTTTGAAACCTGACTTCACCAGATTCACGCTTTTGGGATTTCTCCCTAATTATACTCTGTTTTGACCCGGCTCTGCCGTGGCACTGGTTGTATCACTTTCAGAACTTATGCCCTTTTCATGATAAAGGATTTCCCGCGTTGTAGACTTAGGACAGGTATAGGGGTTTACCCCGGGGTCTCCAACGGACCTTCCAGATTTGGGTGCGAAATCCCACTTTAAACTACACATCTTCGATTTAAAACTTTCAACCTGTACTCGGGGCGCAAGATCCCAACGAGGGGTTTCATCCCTCGAAACGTAACTCGGGAATCATAATCCCGGGCCGTTACAAAGGTGGTATCAGAGCCGAGGTTTCGCAATCCGAGTACAATAGGTTGAAGTGGTTTTGAAAAATATTTTATAAGGGAAAAATGAATTTAATTGGACTTAAAACCTAAAATTAATAAAGGGAAAATAATGTCGTGGTTAGAGACCCAAGCGGTAGACATCCCTTATGGATGTAGAATTCGGGGAACGATAGGCAAAATACTAGCTTTTATTTACAGATGGGCCTAGAAGACTCCAAGGAACACCACGGAGGTTGGAGTGTTGAGTTAGGAGGCCGTGAGGTTTTGCCCCTCCGGTCAGCCGTCCCTCGAAGGACGTCATAGATTGTCTCTATGCTTACGTTTGTATATGTAATATATGCAATTGGGCCCGAGGGCGATCCTCCTCGAAGAGGATCATATTAATCTTGTTGATTGCTTCCGTGATGAGTGCTCTATTGTGCTTAGGATAACGAACTAATTAGTACGCCTTGACTTGAATCATGTGTTGAATAACTGTGCAAACGGGATAGCGGGAGGAAACCTTGTTCTTATGTAATCAGATTTCTATCTTGTCGGAATAGTTCTTCCATAATACAACCCCCTTGATAATCCCGATTCCGTCCTCCGTCCCACCAAAGCACTTGGATGTGTTAGTAAGGATCGAGAGCGTCCGTTCCTCTTGACTTGATTCCTATTTGTATTCCAACCATAGATGTCTATCGAGTCTCATACCTAATGTCAACATTCTCTGAGGGAAATTGGGTCAGTCAACTAACTACATTCGGGGATTGTGTATGATGTGAGGATTACCTGAGTTTGATTATCGACATTCTTCCAAGTTAGGAGTGCGTTATCTTATGGAGTCATCCCTCTCGAGTCTCGTATTGGTCAACCGTGTCTCCTTGCCAAAAGAGTCTACACACGAGTTCTACTCTCACCTCTCGGAAATGGCGTGAATGTCCTTGTGTCAAGCGAGTCATACTAGCGTCCCACGGGAAAACGGGGTGGTGAGTCGGTGATTGTCCTTAGAGAATTCTATCAAGTTATAATGATGGCCTCCTTGTGACTTCATGAAATTGTATATTGGTATAATTCAGCATGACTTGCCTTGTACCTTGCATGGTTGCACTTATGAGTAGATGTATGTGTCGTATGTATTGAATCCCCATGATTACCGTCTCCCTATGAACTAGGTCCATGATAGTGTGCTCAACTCTCGTTGTATGTTAAAACGTGAATTGGATGACTAATTAGCATGCCAGATGAACCTCATTGGACCTCATGACTGTGTACATGTTTAATAAGTATTGCTAGTATCATGTAGGATATATACCTCCCGGTTATAAGCCCTCATATGATTGTGAGACATCTTAGTCTTAGTATGTGAATATGGATGTAGGTGATGAGATAATTGCTATACCAACTCTGCATGAACTGACTATACCCTTAGCATGATTTTTAGGGTGCATCTTAGCATGCTTGCCTTAATCTCGCAATATTATTACTTGCTTATGTGTGTATCTAAATTGAGTGATAAGTCGTGTATAGGATATCTTGTGATGTTTGCTAGGTCTTGCATAACTTATGACTTATATGTCCCATGTCAGTCTGTGCATATATGTTCTTAGTCTGTCAAGCATGATTGGTGAATGAAATGATAGGTTTCTAGCTTGTTCTGCGCACACATAAAGATGATTATATGAACATGTTATGAATGCATAAATCGATATCCCTTGAGATAGGTGCATACTAGAGTGAAATAATGTGATGATATCTCTTGATTTTTATGTGCTTATGTACCACAATTATAAGGGCATCGTTGTAACTCTCGGGTTAGGATCTTCTCCTTGGTCTCGTCGTCCCTAGTCCTGGTCCATGTCTGAACTCTTAAGGAAGCTGTGTCGTCTGCCCTTGTCTCTCCCCTATCTCCGTAACCTATAACCCTTGCAATCCTTCGATGAGCGCCGACATGCAAGAAAGGGCTGACGACCAAGTGGCACCATAACAACGCAATGGAAGTGTGATGGGTCCATGACCCATAGACCACAGGACTGACGTCGCCAAAAGTATACAAAGGACGAACACATTTGAAAGATGGTAGCCGCGTACGTGATTCTCTTAGATGACTCAAAGAAGGACATTCTTAATTCAAATCGTGGATTCTTCTATACTAATCGGAATTGATGTTTTGTGATAGGCCTAGAACTGACATAATTGAATGTGTGATGACGGATGTTCTGAACTGGTGGCAACTAATTGTCTAACTAACTTGTTTCTACGATGGTGTGCCTCGATGCTTGATGTACTGATTTCCTGGTAAATAGATTATGTGTTATATATATGGTAGTGCTTTCTTCTTGAGCTTGTGTCGTGGGATTCTTCGGTGAGACGGGTCGAAAAGTGGCAGGTGGATTGAGGTCTTCGGATTGGGTCTTTGGTTGTGTGAGATGGGGTGCAGGAATGATGCGTTAGTTTGAGTAGAGCCGAGTGAGTTGGGATGTGTTGAAGATAGTGGTCCGTGAGTACAGATGAGCTTCCAAGTAGGTCTTAGGTGGGGAGTGGGGCTAGTATGCCGAGATTTTGAGGGGGGGTGTCCTAGTGAGAAGTGGTAGTCTAGGTAGGTAGTGTGTGCGGGTAGTATAAGAGAGTGGTTGACTGAGGTCTGGACTAGTTTCATTAGGGTGATTTTGAGATTGGGTGTGGGTAGAGGTAGTTAGGATAGTTCTAGACGTGGATGGGCGAGCTAGGAGTTGATCGTGGGATTCTTGAAGGGAGGTGTTGTGAGACAGATTGGTGTGCTAAGAAAGGTGTCTAGATAGTCTAGGAGCGGATCGTTGACGGTGTCGAGGATGATCGATTAAGGAATGTCTAAGGAATCGTAGAATTTGGGACTAGGTGGTGTATGCTGTGAGTGAGCGCGATTTCGGTAAGAGATGAGGTTGAGAAATTTCCTAGGAAAAGTAGTATGAGGATGCTTGTGGAATTTATGAGTAAAGGATCTCTAGATGCGTTGTTGGAGGACTTTGGCATAGGGAATGAATCGGGATTTATGAGGGGAGGTTATTTTGGCTATTGGGGTATTTGAAGATATGACACTAATCTTCGAGAAAAGGCTGGTAGCTAGGAAAGGATGTAGTTGAGATTACCTAGTAAGACTATGGGCTTAAGGTTAAGATAGAGAGATTATGAGCATGAATTTGGGAACTAGGCAAAACAGAAGGTATTGAGGACGTCATATGAGTTCAGTGGGAATTCTATCGGTTGGAAAATCGTGTAGGAGAATTGGTCAAGTTGCGATGCTATGGGTAATTCGAGCTAGGGTGACATAAGGTTTCGTTGGGGATAACAGTCGTGGTTAAGGGAGTGGTAACTTGAGGTAAATTCGGATAATGTTGGGAAGAGGATCTAGGGTAGATCAGCTTGATGAGTCATGAATGGTTCAGGTTTCGTGAGTTCTGGAATGAGATGAGTAGGTAAGATCAATGCTTGGTCTTTGAGAATAGGCGTTGGTGATGAGGGTCTTGGTAATTCGTGGTTGGGAGTAACACGAGATGGATTTTTTTCATTACAGCTGGTCGAGAGTGATAGGTGTGAGATGATTAGTATGAGTTGGATTCTTAGAGGTGTATGATTAGTAAGAGTGGTCAGTGGTGCGTGGAATATGATCAGGTTAGCAAGGTGATTCGAGATATCTCTTTGGGGGATGATGTTTAGGCGGAGTCTTGAGAGCCTAGAAAGAGTAAGCGAGATAGTTATGAGGCTAGAAAGGTTGTATGTGAGCAGGATACAATGGCGTCTAGAACTGGTAGTGGATTGAGTTGGTGGACCTCGGTGAAGTTGATCTCAGGGCAAGGGATGGTGAATAGGGGTTGTGTCTCGTCATGATTGGTAGTGTAGGCACATTCTCCTGAGATAGTGATCTAGTGTATACTTTACTTGGGGCCGAATGTTGTGCGAATTCTATGTTATAGACGATGTTGATTGTCTGATGTGTTGTCGTTGACAATAGGGAACTGTAGTACTAACATAGTTATCCCTGAACTCGATTGAATGCTACTGTACGGATGCAGTTGTTTGCCTCTAATGCGATGACGCTTGGTAGTTAGAATGAGTATAATGTACTTATCTGATTGATATAACGTGCTTATATGATTGATATGGTGTGTAACTTCCGTGAGAGGATGTGATAAATTCTACCATATATGATACGATGCTAGATATGCTATGCTATGTGGATATTCTTGAGGTGATTATGTTATGCTATTGGACATGAGGTGCTATTGTTATTCGATATATATACATGATGTTTGATGATGGAAATGATAGAAGTTGAACTGTTGAACCTTGATTCTGACTTGGAACATAGGAAGGGAATATGGGATTAGCCTTTAGAGGTGGATGGTAGGATGAATGGAGAGGTTAGAAATGCTTTTGACTAATGCCGAACTTGAAGTTTTGAACAGTGTTTTAAAGAGGACGTTGTGATGTTTTGAGTTATGATATGACCGAGGAGTCGGAGTAAGGATGTGGTAGGGGCCCATATTAGATTCTTACTACGGTCTATTGGGGATATTATGATTATGACAACGGTACTGTGAGGATCTCATAGGGGCACTTATAAGGTGCTTACGGGATCAATGGCATGATCCTTGGACTCACCAATTTCAAACCGCATCATGTTTAAAATGATTTTAGTCTCGGGGACGAGACTTGTTTTTAGAGGTGGATGATGTAAAGGCTCGGATTTTCAAGATCATAATTTTTGTAGGAAAAAGAAAATTAAAAATGAATTTAAATCGGACTTAAAACTCGTATAGCGGATTCCGACCAGAATGTAAAATTCGACGAACAATTTCCGTCCTTTGACATCGGAAATTCAAAATAATTATTGGATGGCGATATCCTTGTCTATTTTAAAAAATCTAATTGATCGAGGAAGCGAGAGTCGGGAAAACTAACATTCATAAACTAATTTCATGATTCAAAATTCGCGTATTCGGGATTACTTTCAGGTATTTATTTGACTAAGATTTTAACCAAATTAACACTCCACCCTCACCATACCTTTTCAGATCTACACCCCTCTCCCCGTCATTCATCACTCACCATCACTTTCACCAACTCTATCGCCATTCCCGCTTCAGTTTCACCATCACTCACCATCACCACTCCGCTCTCCATCACCAATCTCTCTTCATCCTCCTACCTCCTCGTTCTGATGGGAAGCAACAGCTAAGCTGTCCTCCGCCGTCCTCGTGAGCGCAACAGCAGCACCGGTCCTCTTTCCCCAGCCTTGCCGTGAGCCTGGAGACACCAAGCAACGCCCACCCTTGCTTCTTCGACGTTCCTTTTCAAGACCACAGCAGCAGTAGCAGCTTCGATCACCTCCCTCGACACCTCCAGCAGCAGCGGAGCCACCAGGAGCTACCACACAAGCCACCGCATCTCCGACGATCTCCCTTTTCCCCTGTTTCCACATCCAAGGTCGCCGCCCGAGTCGATCGCGAACCAAACTTTCGGTGAGTCGTTCTCCTTCGTTTTCGATCGAAATCGTCCTCGAGCTTCACCATCACGCTCACCCATACCCGACGCAGGTCCGACGAGCCATCGCGAGCCACCGACGACGCCCAGAACTCCGATCGAGAGCTCCGAAGTCGCGAACATCCTCGGTGAGCTCCCGATCTTTTCTTTCCTTCCTCGTTCGATTCTTGAATCCTTGTTTGCTTAGGATAGGCGGGGGGATGTTTGAGAGTTGAGTGCGGGGAGTTGGGCGAGCCCAAGAGCTCCGCCGAGCTCGAGGGCGGCGAGGCGAGCTCCGGCGAGGCTGTGCGAGGATGAGGCTGTGAGCGAGTGTCCGAACGAGAGTATGATGCGAGCGTTGAGGACGTCCAGGTGAGAGTGAGTTCATGGAGCAGCGAGCAAGAGCGTGAAGCCGTGAGCGCAGGGAGCCGGTGCATCTCGGCGTCGATCCTTGCCGGCGGGAGCTGTCGGGCGAAGCCATGGCGTGGGACTTCACTGGTTGAATCTGGAGGAAGAAGGCCAGCGTGGGTGTGGGGCCCCTCTTGTTATGTTTCATATATATAGTATTTACTTATCAACCGGTTTGGGATTAATTAGCGGGTTCGGTTCGGTACGGTTCGGGTTATCCGTTTATTATTTAACTAATTAGCGGTAATTAAAATATATTATAATAGTATTTACGAAATTAAAAGATAAAATATTATTGTGGGAAGATTCATAAAGGGTTGGTTTTATGAAATAAAAATGGTTTGGATTTTAGGGGTTTCGAAAATATTTTATAAAGGTGTTCTATTAAGCGGTGTTTAAAATATTATATATTATTGAGACTTAAAATAAATTATTAAGACTCATCGATTAAAAAGAGAATTTGAAAAAAAGAATTTCAAGGTTGGAAAGTCATCTAATAAATAAATTTAAAAAGCAATTTGGTGAGTATTTTCAAGGGTCGAAATACTTAACTATTTAATTGGGATTTTTAACCGTTTGACTCAGATTTTGAAATGGCTTGGGACTAACTTGGGGATATGACTTATTCCATGACTAACTAGCATGATGATATGATCAGTTGATTAACGGCATGATATGTGCGACTAATAGCATGACTTGCGGTGATTTATTATAAGAGGTTAAAAGGTTATATAATTGTGACGAGTTAGTAGGATATTATCGAACAAATTATGCTTTATGATTGTGATGAACTGTTGGGATATATGCGGATATGATGAGTACGAGCATGCAAATTTAGTTGATGATTTATGATGAGTGATGTGGCTTTATGGAACGTGCGATACGATGACATTTACGATATGATACTTGTTCTATTGATTGGTGTGTGTGACTTGTGTGCTTTGTGTAAATTAGACTTAGACTTATTATGTTATTGTTATTTATGGGATTACTAGGTGATCTCTGATCTGTTGGATTGCTTGCCATTGCTGATCATTATTTGGATTCTGCGCTTCTTCAGGTAAGTCCTCCGGGGCTTACTCAGTAACCAGTACCTCCTGCCTGATGTGTCATATAGTATGTAGGTGTTGCATATGCATAAGATCATGTCATGTAGTATCATTCTTAGGAATTGCAATTACGAATGAGCATCCTTATTTTGTATGCGTTTGAATACAGAACGGCCGTTATCTGTGAGCCCTAGAGTCCTTGCTAGGGTCATAGGGCAGCCCAGCTTCATCGGGTGTTGTCCTCCTCTAGTCATTTATATATATCACGAGATACGAGATGGGCATGAGATATGATATGATGATGAGATATGATATGATGATGAGATATGATACGATGATGAGATTTGATATGATTATAGCATCGAACTGGCCAGTCTCCATCCTATCCGTAAGGGGGGTGGTGGTAGAAGAGGGATATACCACTTGGTATTCTTTGTTAAGGCCTTACTTAATATTCTGCACATATGAATTAGGAACATGATAGTGTGGTTAATATTCCAGTACTGCATGAAGGCATCCTTTATTCTAGGTATAGGCGTATTATATGTCCTCAGCGCGGTCAGAGGACCCGCGGGCGGACTCTTGGCCTGACTTGGTGGTATAGTTTCAGGTACCCGATACACTGCTTGATTTTGTGCTGTTATGACGGGGTCTATTCATATGGCGGAGAGTGAGTGTTTGAAACCTGACTTCACCAGATTCACGCTTTTGGGATTTCTCCCTAATTATACTCTGTTTTGACCCGGCTCTGCCGTGGCACTGGTTGTATCACTTTCAGAACTTATGCCCTTTTCATGATAAAGGATTTCCCGCGTTGTAGACTTAGGACAGGTATAGGGGTTTACCCCGGGGTCTCCAACGGACCTTCCAGATTTGGGTGCGAAATCCCACTTTAAACTACACATCTTCGATTTAAAACTTTCAACCTGTACTCGGGGCGCAAGATCCCAACGAGGGGTTTCATCCCTCGAAACGTAACTCGGGAATCATAATCCCGGGCCGTTACAGTTATGAAAAAATAAATATATACTCGAGAAATCATTAACAATGAAAGATGCAATTTCTTAGGGCTCTGTTTTAGGGAACTTTTGCAAAGAGTGATATATATCAAGTACTTGATATATATCACTCTTAGACTTCATATGGTGATGTGACCTTATTCATAATTGGTTCATATGTTGAGATTGATTATTTATCTCTATCGAATTGCAGTGAGCCCACATATCGGAGAAGGCGATAAATAATAACTTACATATGATGGATTCAAACAAAAAGAGAGGTGGCAAAACATGTGGAAAAGTTTGCTTTGTGTGCTTAGACATAGTTTGGTTTACTATGTAATGTTTTATTTCAGTCCCATGAGCATTAATACATTACTATAAGGTTATGTCCGAATGTCAATGATATTATCTAGTTATAAAGATTATTGTATTTCATTTTCATGATGAAATGTATTTATAGTGGTAAATGAACCACTACAGCATGTCTTAAAGAGCTCAAAAACCGCTACAATAGGCTAAAAAACCATTACTTCTGATTATAAAAACCGCCACATTATGCCTTTGAAACTGCTACAACAGGAATATGAAAACCGCCACAGTATGCATTTTGTAGCGGTTTTTTAGTTTTAGTGGTGGTTTTTCACTTCAAGTTAAAAACCGCTACAATAGATATAAAAACCGCCACCTTTGACCTAATGTAGCGGCAGCTGATGTAGCGATTACAAAACCGCCACATTAGCCTTTAAGGAGCGGTTTTCCTATTTTTTGTGGCGGTTTTTTGCTGCTACCATAGTCCTTTTATGCAGTAGTGATACTTGTATGATTATGTATAACTGGAGTTATCTGGACTTCCAAATCATTGTACAAAAGGATGATTTGGAATGGAATTTCACACAAAAAAAAAGACATAATTTTTTTCTTATTGTAAAAAAGAAATTGTGAGGAAATATTCTTATTTAATGTTTGACATAATTTTTTTCAATACCAATATGCGCGATGAGAGAGGTTGTTGAAGGAGAAAATCGAGTTCAATGAATATAAATATAAATCAAACCAGATTGTGCCCACGCATATAAAGTTCAAGACTTCCTCCCATTGTACCAAAAGGAAGTCAAGATCGATCCTCGAGGAAGCGGGTTAGGAGATCTCAGATAGCTAGGCGAATCACGTCCAGAAACCAACTCAGAGTACTCGACCTCGACTAGGTAGTAGTCGATAGGGGCCTCGTATAGTCGATTTCGAGTAGAAACAGCAAATCCAGGCACTGTGATGTAGTCGACGTCGATAAGGTCTCTTCGACGTCGAGTAGAACTGTCGTCTCGAGTACCTGCAGAAACACAAACGACAACGATCTCGCTTGATCGAGTAGATTAGTAGTCGACATCAACCAGTTTGGTCGAAGTTGAGTAGATTAGTAGTCGGCGTCGACCGGTTTGGCCGAAGTCGAGCAGATTCGCAGAAACGTAATGAAAGCTAGGGGTTGTAGATTTCGAAATAAACAAATATGAAATTTTTTTTACAAGACCGGGGTTTTCAACAACGATAACAAAACATGCATAAGGCAAGATAAGGAGAGATAATCATGCAATCACATCAAAGGATCAAGCTTTCGCCTTTTCCAACAATTAGACAACTCTTTCAAGAAACCCTAATTGTATCTACCAATTTTATGTTTATATTCCAAGTTGTTAACCTGAATCTCTATTAATTAGATAATAAACATAATAAAGATAGTGGATGATCAAAACATAATAAAAGTCGAATCTTTACCTCAAGCATGCATGGCTATCGTCGGGATCACCCCGACCATAGAAGTAGGTGAACTACTCGCTCTTCGATCATTATAGGAAAACACATCAATAATAAAAGGAAATTAAATTGCATTAATGAACTAAAAGAAAGCTTACAACCGATCGAAGCCAATTTCGCTGTCGCCAAATACAACTCCTCTCGGTTCCAAGCTCTCTCTCCTAACTCGCTATATGATGTGAATTGTGTGTTGAAAGATACCTAAAACTCAGCCCCTGGGGCTTTATTTATAGTGTTCAACCCTAGCTAATCTAGGAAGGAACAATCTATCTATATCTAAAACTTTCTATCTAAAAACATAAGATAAAGTTTAATGAATAAAGGAAATAAATCTATAAGGAAATAAGATTAATGTGGATAAATCCCTCTTGAACTTGATAGATCTTCATGTGGATGGATAGAATTCCACATATCTTCACTTGCAAGTAATCCATCTCCACGACACACACTCAATCTCGACTCGGACTAACACAAGTGGCTACTCGACGTCGAGCAAGTTACTCGACGTCGAGTAGGTGTGTTCGCCTCTTGATGTGTACCTGATCTCGGGTGAATCTGTGGACTCGATGGGTACTCGACGTTGACTAGGTGTACTCAACATCGAGTGGCTCTGGGCTCGTCGAGTGGATCATTGCTCGACTTCGTGTGAATTTGACTGAAGTTACTCGATATCGACTAGAATTGGTCGATATCGACTCGACTCTGTCGAGTGATCCTTCCTTGATTTCTGCTCGATTTTTCCATACTCAGCTCCTGCTTGATCTTAGACTCTCTGTAGTTGTCTTCGAGCATCTTGATGATTTCCTTCCTTTCTCCGAATTGCTGTAAATTGCCTCGATTTCTGCGAAATTAAACAAAAACTAGTGTAGACCTCCATATTTGGCAAATAAGCATAAACTACATAGATTATGTACTATTCTAACCCAACTGTATGAAATCGATATAAAAGTAAGTATACAACGTGGCAATTTAGGCGCACAAAGGCGCACAACAAACACCCCATACTTAAGCTTGCTTGTCCTCAAGCAATACTTTTTAATGGTCATACAGGAAAAGAATTCAAAACTCTCAACATCTTAGATCCATTCTCATATAACCCTGCAATCAATTACAATAATCGAAAAGGTACTAATGACATAAATCAATGCATGTGAATAAAGGCAACTTCACACATAAAATGAGGTTTATGCAAAAACATTTCATAAAGGACAAAGCAACAATAATCAAGAGGACTTTAATTAAGCTCATGGTGAAGAAAAGGTAAAAGGCAAAGTGGTGGGCTATTTTTGGGCAACGTGGTGCTAAATCCGAGGAGAATTCTTCAGACTTTTTTTTCTTGCTTTGATGCACTTTTTCCCTTCAATAGTTTCCACATCACTCATCCTCTCATAATTCACTATTTGCGTTTTTTTTTCACTTACTATGCTTTTACCTCTCTAACCTCAGCACTGCCTTCTCTTGAGTGGCAAACATGGGTGTCATGAATGGCCCCGGATACTTAGTGCTTCGGACTCCTCACCTTGGTGTCCCATCCTGCGGAACTATTATCTTGACACATGCAGGGTCGATCTACCTTTATCTCCTGCGGAGATCGGATTTTTTTTCCACTCATTAAATTTTCCATAAATTTGAATCTTTCTTGCCAAACTCCAATAATGATATAACAACACAAACACCATATAATATCTCCATAAATGATTTCCATTCTCAACATAATCCCCGGATAGGGTATATGGTAAAAATGGGCAATATAAGGCATATGTGGAGCAATAATGATATAAAGACAAGTAAGACTCATAATATGGCTTTTGTGATGCATAAGCATAAGTAAGGCTAAGGATGTCAAAATATGAGTATTATATGGAACATATAAAGTCCTCCATCCTCTTATTATGCTATATGTCAAAAGCAATTTCAAATTTTACCTGCTTCCATGGTTTTCATAAAAATATGCACTTAATTGTGACTTCCTTTTACTAGGCAATTTCATGCTATATCTCAAATGAATCCAATTTTGCATCGTCGAGTTCCATATAACTTCCATGACACCAATCAAGATTTATTTCAATGGGGGTGATTTTAATGAACTTTGGAAAATAACATATAAGCACATAGATATCAAAGATAATTCCAAAATATCCATGTATAAGCAATTCGAAAAATAAATCATAAGAATATGCACAAATAATGTCAAATAATTCAAATATGCGTAAAGTAAGCTCTTTTCCCACCCCATACTTAAAGTTTACAGTGACCTCACTGTAGGGCTGGGCATTCGGCCTGGACTGGACCAGAGATTTCGGTCCGGTCCAAGACCGGTGGACCGTCATCTCCAAGAACTTGGACCGCGGATCGGACCGGGACCAGAACTTTTGATCCCGGTTGGACCGGATCTGTACTAAAATCGAAAAGAGAGAGATGTAAATTTGAAAAGACCTAGATGTAAAAAATTGAAAAGAGAGAGAGGTAAACTCACTGGCGTCGGCGGTCGGTCTGAAGACTCTGAACGGTGAGATGCTACGTACTGTCGCCGGCGAGCGCGCAATGAATGGGAGGCGGAGAGCACATACTCTGAATAATGAGATGCTATCGCCGGAAGTGAAGAAGAGAGATGGAGTGTCGAGCGAGAGGCGGCTTGGAGGGTGAGGTGTGAGGGTACTGGAAAATTAAGATAAGAGGGCACAATTTTTTTTTTGACAGATCTGTTTTTTTTAAATGATAAAGTTTACGGTCCAATTCCGGTCCGGACCGGAAATTCCGGTCTGTTCCCGGTCCTGGACCGTAAACCAGAAACGGAAAAATCTTGGACCGAGGACCAGACCGTAAGATCCCAGTCCGATCCAAAGACCGTAAATTCCGCTCCGATTACGGTCCGATCCAAATTTTGCCCAGCCCTACCTCACTGTATAAAAAGAAGGCTAAAGAAAGAAACTCACTAAGCAGATATGCAGGACATCGGAATCGAGTGCAAATGCCACTAGACAGATATACAGGACGTCGGAATCGAGTGCAAATATGCGTAAAGTAAGCTCGACCACAGGTTCGTTTCTCGTGATGGGTGGCCGACGTCGAGTAAACTACTCGACGTCTGTTGTAGGAATAAATTGAGACTTGAAATAAAATATAAATAAATCAAAGCAAACCAGATTTCGTCCCTTGCAAATGATTACCAGACTTCCTCCCTATGCAGTAGTGGGAAATCATGATCGATCCACGAAGAAGCGTGTCAGTGGATCTCAGGTAGCTGTAAATCTCATAGACAGAAAAGCAGAAAGACAGAAATAACAAAGCAAAAGTATAAAATAAAGCAAGTAACGGAATTAATTCGATATCGACGAAAACTTCCCCGAGATCGACAACACAGAAATTGTAAAAATGCAAACTTCGAACACAAAACTCAGGTTTTCAATGAAATAAATCAATATACTAAAAGACTTCCAAAGCCAGGGTATCAATACCACAACGATAACCATGCAAAGTAACACATAAAGGCATAAAAGATCATGCTTTCCATCAAATAACTTTCATTATTAACAAATAGGAATATAGAGGCTTTCCCATAAACCCTAATTGTTACTAACCCTTTTTCACATAATTAACCCAAGTTGCATTAAGATCACTTTCCCTTCAATAATACAAACAAAGATCACCTTCAACTCTCGCAAAAGAATCATGCTCATAGGGATAGAAGACGAATTGCATAAAAAGATCGTACCTTTACTACATCACCTTACATGGCCACCGTCGGGCTCACCCCGACCCTAGAAGTGGGTGGACTATTCGCTCTTCATTATCAAGAAACTCATCAATAAACAAAAGGAACTAACTTACATTAAATAAACTAAAGAAAGCTTACAACCAATCGAAGCCAAATCTGCTTTCGCCTTTCCAACTTCTCTCGCCACAAGCTCTCTCTCTCTCTATGTAACTACTTACTTGTTCTCTCTGAAATTGAATTAATAAAAACCAGCCCCTAAGGCTTTATTTATAGTACTCAAACCCCGCTAATCAAGGAAAGAACAAATATATCTATATCTAAATCTCTATATCTAAAAGCTTAAAGATAAATAAATGGAATAAAGGAATTAAATCCATAAAGGAAATTATATCTAAAATAGCAAAATATCTTCTTGTGTGGGTGAATCTTCTCTCCATAGATAGAACTTAATAGACGTGGATAGAATCGGACAATCTTCAGCTCCAACCAAAGCCAGCTCGACACGGACAACACACCGCGTAACGCGGCTCCGGACATCGCTCCTCGATATCGAGTAAACTACTCGATATCGAGTAAAGTTCTTCGTCGACTTCGGGTGGCTGGGCGTCTCGGGTAGCTGGTCCTCGATCTGGCTCGGACAGGCGCTGAAGTTGTCGATATCGAGTAAGATCCTCGATATTGAGTAGATGTTGCTCGGCTTCTCCAGGTCTTCAGCTTCTTGAATTGGCATAGCTCCTCAACTCAGGGTTTGGCATCAGGATGTTTTGTCGATATCGAGTAGCTTACTCGATATCGAGTAAAGCTCCGAAGTTGGGTTGCCTTCGTCTTCAGCTTCCTCGATCAACTCCTACTCGATCAGCACTGCTCGGATATCTTTGTCGATATCAAGTAAAAGAACTCGATATCGAGTAACTCTGGGTTCCAGCATGATTCACCCTGGTTCTGTAGTTCCTGACTTTGGACTTCTTTAGTTGATTTATGAGCTTTTCCAACTTTTCTCAGAACTGCTGTAAATTGCCTCGAATTCTGCGAATTTAAACAGAAACTGGTGTAGATTCCATAATTTGGCAAATAAACATAAACTACATAGATTCTGTACTTTTCTAGTCCAAATGCATGAAATGTATGTAAAAAACGATATAAAAGTCATTGTAAAACATGGCAGATTCAGCTCACAACAAACACCCCATACTTAAGCTTGCTTGTCCTCAAGCAATACTTTTATTTGTCATTCAGGGGAAGGAATCAAAACTCTCAACATCTTAGATTCATTGCCATATGTCCCTACAATTAATTACCATCCTCGAAAAGGTACTAGTGTCACAGATCCATGCATGTGCAATTTTAAGAGCAACATCTACTCACAAAAGGAGGGTTATGCAAAAACATTCATTCGTGACAAAGCATTAATAATCAAGAGGACTTTAATGTAAGCTCAAATAAGGAGTAGATTGGTAAAAGGCTAAAGGTGGGCAATTTTTGGCCATGTGGTGCTAATGATCCGGGGAAATGAAGTACTTTCCGAACTTTCATACCACATCCCTTTTCCATCAAATTCATCACCTTTCATAATCTCTTATTGCTTTTTTCAATATTAATGCTTTTACCTCTCTAACGTCGGCACTGCCTTCTCGCGAGTCGCAAACATGGGTGTCATGAATGGCCCCAGATACTTAGTGCTTTGGACTCCTCACCTGTGTGTCCCATCTCACTGAACTATTATCTCAGTAAGCATGGTCGATCTACCTTTATCTCCTGAGGTGATCGGATTTTCTTTCGCTCATTAAATTTTCCATATTTTTCAAACATTTTCCTACCAAACTCCAAATAATGATAACAACACAACAACCATATAACAATTCCATAATGTAATATCATTCTCAACATAATCCCCGGATAGAAATAAGGTAAAGAATGGGCAATATTTAGATCATGTGGAGCAATATATGAAAATAAGGCATAATATGACTTTTGTGATGCATAAGCATAGGTATGGCTAGGATATAACAATATGAGCATTATATGGAAATATAAAGTCCTCCATCCTCTTATCATGCAACATGTCAAAAGCAATTTGAAATTTTACCTCCTTTCATGGTTTTCAATAAAATATGCACTTCAATGTGACTTCCCTTTACTAGGCAATTTCATGCTATATCTCTAATGAATCCAATTTTTCATCGTCGAGTTCAATTTAAGCTTCCATGACTCTATTAAAAAATCTCAATTTTCAATGGGGGTCATTTTTATAAACTTTGGAAAACATGCATGTAAGCACATAAATCAATAATGAATTCCAAAATAGCCATGTATAAGCAATTCAAGAAATAAACTTTAAATATGCACACATAATGTCGAATAAAATCAAATATGCATAAAGTAAGCCCTTCCCCCACCCCATACTTAAACATTAAAGTGTCCTCACTGTATAAAAAATAAGGGTAAAGAAAGAAACTCACTAGACAGGTGTGCTAATCATCAGAATCGAATGCTTTGCTGCTGGGCCCTGCCCGATTTTACCTTGCTTATATCCCCATGGACCTGAAAAAAATGTAGAAGAGAAATACCCACAATAGAAAAACTAAAAGTTCAAAACCAAAAAACAAACAAAAGCAACAATGTCCAAAAAAGTCCCAAAAATAAATGTCTATTTACAAGCTCTAGACTTTATAGTCGCTAGGCCGACTTATTCATTCAGCATTAGCCTAGCTCATCTTTGTCCGGACGTATAGGTGGATTGGTGGTTCCTCCGGTGGTGGGAAGCGTGGGATGTCATCCGGAGGCATCATGTGAAGAAGCTTAAACCTCCCCGAGTGGACGCTCCATGGCTCCACCCATTCATCTTCCCTGGCTCGAGCTAGCATGTATAAGGGAAGATATAAACAAATATACATACCTCATCATCATACCTCTTTCGCTTCATAGGCTGACTTGGTTGCGCGTCTCCACCACAGCAAAACGGTGGAGTGGGAAGAGATATTTCCACCTCATCATGCGGAGCTTCATGCCACTTTTCTAGGACCCCATACTTGAATATGAACATCGGTTGCTCAAAATCATCGGGGATAGCCTTCACTTTGTAAGGTAAAAGCGATCTTGGAATGCCCTGGGCAACAATGTCCAACTTCTTCTCTTCTATATTGCTTCTTCTTCTTGGGGTCCTTCAAATGATTCCTCAACAATAGGTAGCAAAGTATGAATGAAATTCGAGGAAAGACATACCTGGTTGTCGATATCGAGTGGGTCAATTGGCTCGTCAAGAGGAAGGCATGGTCCTTTAGACTGAATGGAAGCCTCAAGCCTTCGGATTTCTTCTTCCAGCCGAGCTATTTCCCTTAATCATGACTCCTCCACTGCGATCCTATTTCTCCGTCTCAAATCTTGAACCCATTCTTCCCATGCAGGATTCCCTTCGACAAAGTCTTCCATCTTTGTACCTAAGCTTTGAAATCACAATCAAGAACACAAATTAGTAGCAAGAGCTTGGCACCCAGTTGGTACCGGCGAGGTAGGTGGTGGTAGGGTATGTGATAGGGTAAGAAAAAGGGATGGCCTTTTCTAGACCTTTAAACACAATTAAACTAGGTGCGATTGATATCTCCCCGGCAACGGCGCCAATTTGTTGTAAGGAGGAAAATCGAGAATTGCAATAAAATATAAATAAATCAAAGCTAACCAGATTTCATCCCTTGTAAATGATTACAAGACTCCCTCCTTATGCAGTAGTGGAAAATCGGGATCGATCCACAAGGAAGCGTGTCAGTGGATCTCAGGTAGCTGTAAATCTCACAGACGTAAAAGCAGAAAGACAGAAATAACAAAGCAAAAGCAGAAAATAAAGCAAGTAACATAATTAACTCGATATCGACAACAACTACTCGATATCGACTAAAGCTATGTCAACAACAGAAACAGAAATCAGCAAACACAGTGTCGAGTAAAACCTTCCTCGATATCGAGTTAAGCCAACTCGATATCGACGAAAACTTCCCCGAGATCGACAACACAGAAACTGTAAAAATGCAAACTTCGAACACCGAACTCGGGTTTTCAACGAAATAAATCAATATACTAAAAGACTTCCAAATCCAGGGTATCAATACCACTACGATAACCATGCAAAGTAACACATAAATGCATAAAAGATCATGCTTTCCATCAAATAACTTTCGTTATTAACAAATAAGAATATAGAGGCGTTCGCATAAACCCTAATTGTTACTAACCATTTTTCACATAATTAACCCAAGTTGCAATAAGATCACTTTCGCTTCAATAATACAAACAAGGATAACCTTTAACTCTCGCAAAAGAATCATTCTCATTGGGTTAGAAGACGAATTGCATAAAAAGATCGTACCTTTCCTGCATCACCTTACATGGCCACCGTCGGGCTCACCCCGACCCTAGAAGTGGGTGGACTACTCGCTCTTCATTATCAAGAAACTCATCAATAAACAAAAGGAACTAACTTGCATTAAATAAACTAAAGAAAGCTTACAACCAATCGAAGCCAAATTTGCTTTCGCCTTTCCAACTTCTCTCACCACAAGCTCTCTCTCTCTCTCTCTCTATGTAACTACTTACTTGTTCTCTCTGAAATTGAATTAATAAAAACCAACCCCTAAGGCTTTATTTATAGTACTCAAACCCCGCTAATCAAGGAAAAAACAACTATATCTATATCTAAATCTCTATATCTAAAAGCTTAAAGATAAATAAATGGAATAAAGGAATTAAATCCATAAAGGAAATTATATCTAAAATAGCAAAATATCTTCTTTTGTGGGTGGATCTTCTCTCCATAGATAGAAGTTGATAGATGTGGATAGAATCGGACAATCTTCGGCTCCAAGCAAAGCCAGCTCGACATGGACAGCACACCGCATAACGCGGCTCCGGACATCGCTCCTCGATATCGAGTAAACTACTCAATATCGAGTAAAGTTCTTCGTCGACTTCGGCTGGCTGGGCGTCTCGGGTAGCTGGTCCTCGATCCGGCTCGGACAGGCACTGAAGTTGTCGATATCGAGTAAGATCCTCGATATCGAGTAGATGCTGCTCGGCTTCTCCAGGTCTTCGGCTTCTCGACTTGGCACAGCTCCTCGACTAAGGGTTTGGCATCAGGATGTTTTGTCAATATCGAGTAGCTTACTCGATATCGAGGAAAGCTCCAGAGTCGGGTTGCCTTCGTCTTCAGCTTCCTCGATCAGCTCCTACTCGATCATCACTGCTCGGACATCTTTGTCGATATTGAGTAAAAGAACTCGATATCGAGTAACTCTAGGTTCCAACATGATTTACCCTGGTTCTGTAGTTCATGACTTTGGACTTCTTTAGTTGATTTCCGAGCTTTTCCAACTTTTCTCAAAACTGCTGTAAATTGCCTCGAATTCTGCGAATTTAAACAGAAATTGGTGTAGATTCCATAATTTGGCAAATAAACATAAACTACATAGATTATGTACTTTTCTAGCCCAAATACATGAAAGTATGTAGAAAACGATATAAAAGTTACTGTAAAACATGGCAGATTCAGCTCACAACAACTTTGAGTACTTATATATCTTTTTCGTGCCTGCAATTTTTGTTAGACAAATATATCCACAATAGAAAAGTCCAAAAAACAGTGTTTCAAAACTATAATCAAAAGCAAAACCGCAATTAATGTTTAAAAAGTCCTAAAAAATGATTGTCTTTATTACAAGCTCTAGACTTTATAGTCGCTAGGCCGACTTCTTCATTGTTGCTCAAGAACCTTTAATGTGGGGCCCTTCTATGCCTAGCCCTTCTCCTGGATCATATAGGTCCTGGTTGTAGTAACCAAGCTCTGCTGACAGGCCGTCGTCCACATGGATGTCCCTACCCTTCTTCTTCTTCTTTCCGTTCCTAATCCTGCGTAGTTTAGCTCGCCACGGGGCCTGGTCCCCTATAAAATTCTTATTATTCTTACTGATGGATGGACGAGAGGTAGGAATTGTACTTGATCTTACCTTTTCGTGCCCAAAACAGCAATCTTTGGGCCGAGGGTTAGTCGACGTCGAGTACAGGTAGTCGACGTTCAGTACAGGGACCCCATACTTAGGCTTATGGAAGGTCTGGAGCTCGTCAGAGAAAGTCGACATCGAGTGAGAGTACTCGAAGTAGAGTTGGATAGTCGACGTCAAATAGGTGTTGTCGATGTCGAGTAGTTTTTTGGTACTTTCCTCTGTTGTTGTTTGATCGTCTCTATGGTTGCCTATGCTCTTTACCTCCAGCCATGGAATTTCCTCATTTGTAGGGCCGAAAGAGAAGTCTAAGACCGGATTGCCTATCTTGAAGGTGAGCAGTCGCTTCTTGACGCTAATGTTGGCATCTACTGTAGCTAGAAAAGGTCTACCAAGAATAATAGGGCAAGCTGGATCTTCCGACATATCTATAACAAGAAAATCTGCGGGAATATAGAACTTACCAACCTGGATAGGGACATTATCAACCATACATGTAGGGATTACCACTGTATTGTTTGCCATGTATAGCTTGGCATCCACAGACTCTAGTGCTCCTATCTTCACCTTTGACCAGATTAATAAGGGCATGATGCTCATGCTTGCTCCTAGATCACACAATGCCTCATATCTATGTTGTCCAAATCCCAAAGTAAAAGAGAACTTACCAGGGTCAGGTATCTTCTCAGAGAAATCCATCATTTTGCACTCGTTGGCGATTTCTGTGATTGGTTGCTTATTGTTACTGATCTCCTTCAGGAACTTGACATATGCAAGCTTTTCTTGAAGAGCTTCTGTAAAAGGAATTGAAACATTTAGTTCCTGAAGCATCTTAACAAAGCGTTTAAACTTACCTACAGTGAGATCTTTCAACGACTTGGAAGGGAAAGGAAGTGTCTTCTTTGGTTTCGGAGCATAATCAGCCGTCGGAGGTGGGGCAGAGTGGTCGACGTCGGCTGGGGTGTCCTCGACATCGACTACAGTAGTCGACGTCTAGTGCTGTTGTTGAGCAGAAGTCTCATTATCGGGTTTCTGGTCGACGTCGAATGAAGGCTAATCGATGTTAAGTGCGGGGTGATCTACGTCGAGTAGATCATGGTCGACGTCGAGTAGAAGTTCAGCCCCACCTTTCTCTACTCAAATCTCTGGCTCGTGTAGTTGGTGCTGCTTCTTAACTTTATAGCGGTGACTTGTCCGGATTGCCCCTTAGGATTTGGATCTGTATGCCGAGGGAACTTTCCGAATGATATTAGGATTTGTTCCGCGAGTTGACCCATTTGGGTCTTCATGTTCTTTTTTCGAATGTCCATCTCCCCAAATCGTGTATTGAGGATGTGGAGTTGAGTCTGGATGACGCTGGTGGGTTGCTGGTGTTGTGCCTGGTTTCTCCTCATCTCATCGAGGATACCCTGTAGATAATCTTTCCGCTGGTCCCTCTCATGGATATCCTGGAGCTCTGTATGGTGGGGGGTTCCTAGGGGCATCTTGATTCTATTGTGGGTGATAGAACCTTTGGTCCCCCATATGGCGATTGAGACCCCCTGCGTAAGCTACCTCTTCATGAGTTTCTACTAACCTGACTTGCTCTGTTTGTGGGCACTCCGGGGTAGTGTGATGTTGTGAACCACATTCAATGCAAGGTTGGTTAACAAATAAAAATTTGACTTGTTTAAGAAGCTTACGGTTTTGGTCCTTGTAGAATTGCTCCTTGACATCAGGATCAATCTCCTTAGAAGGCTCATATAGGGGCCTGGATGGGGCTGGCCTTGCATAGGTGTTATCTTCGTAATTCGCAGGAGCCCCATAGGTGTTGTCGAAGTTGGTGAGCCGTTCGATGGATGCCCACGCCTTTACTGGTGTTTGCGTGAGGTATTCGTAATGCGTGTGTTGATTAATCTTTTCCTTGCTGGCTAGATCAAGAAAATTATAGAAAATCTCCTGAATTACATATGGTGGTTGCCCACGAGTAGAGCAGGATCGCAGTAGATCCTTGTACCGATCCCATGCTTGTGCGAGCGACTCACTAGGCTTTTGCTTGAAAGTTGTATTCTTCTGAGATAGGAGCGATGTCTTGGCTGGAGGAAAGAATTTGTTAAGAAACGCATTCATTACCTCAACCCATGTTGCGAGGGATCGTGCAGGTAGTCCTTCAAGCCACTTTAGTGCCGGACTTGCAAGAGGCCAACGAAAAGCTTTCATTCTGACATATTCAAGAGTAGCACCTGCAGCAACAGTTTGGCACATATCATCAAAAGTAGTAATATGAGCGAGCGAGCATTCATTATATCTCCCTTCAAAAGGATTCTTTTTAATTTCAGAAAGAAAAGCAGTGCGAATTTCAAAATCATTAGGAGGGACTAGAATAGCCGATTTAGGCACTATTAGAGTCGGGTGCATGTAATCCTTAGCAGTGGTGGGATATAGGGCGAGCTTAGCCTCAGCCTCCCTCCTTTATTCTGCTTCCCGCTCAGCGCGTGCTCTCTCAGCGGCGAGAGTGGCATTGTTGGCTGCTAGTTCCCTCCGAAGGCTCTCGATCATCTGAGCTTGTGTTTCTGCGTCCGCCATGACTCTCTTTAGTTTTGAATGGATTCGTAGAAGGCGTTCTGGATCGTCTAAGGCGTCAAACTCAGGTGGTTGACCAGAATGGCGCATACACCTGCAAAAGAAAACTCAAGGAAAACGTGAAATAAAGCTACCTAAGGCGCGAATGATTGCTTCCCCGGCAACGACACCAATTTGTTATAGGAGGAAATCGAGTTCAATAAATATAAATATAAATCAAACCAGATTGTGCCCATAAACCAACTCAGAGTACTCGACCTCGACTAGTTAGTAGTCGACAGGGGCCTCGTATAGTCGATTTCGAGTAGAAACAGTAAATCTAGGCACTGGGATGTAGTCGACGTCGACAAGGTCTCATCGACGTCGAGTAGAACTGTAGTCTCGAGTACCTGCAGAAACAGAAACGACAACGATCTCGCTTGATCGAGTAGATTAGTAGTCGACGTCGACTAGTTTGGTCGAAGTCGAGTATATTCGCATAAAGGTAATGAAAGCTAGGGGTTGCAGATTTCGAAATAAACAGATATGAAAGAAAACATCCAAGACCGGGGTTTGCAACACCTATAACCAAACATGCATAAGGCAATATAAAGAGAGAAAATCATGCAATCACATCAAAAGATCAAGCTTTCGCCTTTTCCAACAATTAGACAACTCTTTCAAGAAACCCTAATTGTATCTACAAATTTTTTGTTTATAATCCAAGTGGTTAATTTGAATCTCTATTAATTAGGTAATAAACATAATAAAGATAGTGGATGATCAAAACATAATAAAAGTCGAATTTTTACCTCAAGCATGCATGGCTATCGTCGGGCTAACCCCGACCCTAGAAGTAGGTGAACTACTCGCTCTTCTTTATAGGAAAACTCATCAATGATAAAAGGTAACTAAATTGCATTAATGAACTAAAACAAAGCTTACAACCGATCGAAGCCAATTCCGCTCTCGCCAAATACAACTCCTCTCGGCTCCAAGCTCTCTCTCCTAACTCGCTATATGCTATGAATTGTGTGTTAAAAGATACCTAAAACTCATCCCCTGGGGCTTTATTTATAGTGTTCAACCCTATCTTATCTAGGAAGGAACAATCTATCTATATCTATAACTTTCTATCAAAAATCATAAGATAAAGTTTAATGAATGAAGGAAATAAATCTATAAGGAAATAAGACTAATGTGGATAAATCCCTCTTGAACTTGATAGATCTTCATGTGGATGGATAGAATTCCACATATCTTCACTTGAGAGTAATCCATATTCTCGGCACATACTCGATCTCGACTTGGACTAACACAGGTGGGTACTCGACGTCGACCAAGTTACTCAATGTCGAGTAGGTGTGTTCTCCTCGTGATTTGTACCCGATCTCTGGTGAATCTATGGACTCGACGGGTACTCGTCATCGACTAGGTGTACTCGACATCGAGTGGCTCTGGGCTCCTCGAGTGGATCATTGTTCGACTTCGTGTGAATTTGACTGAAGTTACTAGATATCAACTAGAATTGGTCGATATCGACTTGGCTCTGTCGAGTGATCCTTCCTCGATTTCTGCTCGATTTGTCCATGCTTAGCTCCTGCTTGATCTTAGACTCTCTGTAGTTGTCTTCGAGCATCTTGATGATTTCCTTCCTTTCTCCGAATTGCCATAAATTGCCTCGATTTCTGCAAAATTAAACAGACACTAGTGTAGACCTCCATATTTGGCAAATAAGCATAAACTACATAGATTATATACTATTCTAACCCAAATGTATGAAATGCATGCTGAAATCGATATAAAAGTAAGTATACAACATGGCAATTTAGGCGCACAACAGAGGTGAATGAAATCAAAAGTATTTTACATCTGAAGTTGAGTATAACAAGCCTTAATATATAAAGACTGGTGAGTTATTCCTCTTATTTCCAATTGGTTTTAGGATAAAAGCTCACTCGGCTTATCTGCTGGGTTATTAGCGTATAAACGGATGTGCACACGAGTCCAAATGTTGGATTTCAGTATGGTAACAGAGCTAAAAAAGTTAAACAAAATCAAACTATCAATCATGAGCTATATTAGATCGAAACAATCAAAACGCTCGATCATGAGTTTAGTATGTATCCAAAATTTAAATCTATACTATTGTAAACTAGAGCAAAATAAAGGGAGGAGAATATGATATTGTATTCAACTAATGTGTCTTGTGGGGTATCCACCAATACAATATATATGAGTCATATCCTTGGGCTCCAAGTATAAGATAAATCTATCTAAAGAGGTAAAACTCTATCTATGTAAAGTGTATATCTTTGTACATCCACATAATAATATTATAACACTCCTCCTAGGATGTACAATCTGTATTCCGCCAACTGGCTCGTTAAAAACCTAGCTAGGAAAACCCAATGGGACGAAACGATAGCTTAGAGAAAAAGAGTGCAGCCTTTTATGTACGCTCTTGTTGTTCTACCTCATTAAAAACTTTGTTAGGAAAATCTAGTGGGACAAAACCTGGTTCTAGGAAAAAGAGAGCAGTTCGTGTATACTCCCCCTGAATTTAACATCCTTCTCGAAGTCTTCTCATTCTTCCTAATGGCGACGTCTTCATGAACTTATGGTCGAATCTCAGCATTGTTCTAGATGTGTATAAGTTCTAATGTTTTCATGATTGACTTTGACGCGCTTGACTTCCATGTTTGGGTGTTGAGCTGTTTTGGATGAACAAGCAGAAGGCACTTTAGGACCTAGTGTGCTTTTCATTGTTGATTTGGGGGATCTGATGTATTAAATGGTGCTTTAGTTGCCTCATTAAAAACCTTACCTTGGAAAAACCCAGTAGGATAAAAATCAAGATTAAGGAAAAGGGTACAACTTTGTATGATACTTCATGGCCTGATAAAATATCACAACTTTCACAATTATAGGTAATTCAGGTACTATAAAAAGGATCTTTAACAAACTGCACGTGATAGGACTTTGATAATAATGTTTCATACATTTTTAATCGATTATCTCCATTTATGTGGGTATGCGTCTACAACGTCTGTCATTTACATTTGAAGCCAAAATTATATTCACTCCTGGTGAAAACATTCTCATGTAACCTTTAATAGACTTTTGTGTAATCAATTTGGCTTTATCTTTTCCTTTGTACGAACACCCACTTAAAACCAATTGATACTACACTTTTCAATCTTGGATCTAAAGGTTAAAAAACTTCATGCTTAAATAATCCATCTTTGTATGAATTATTTCTTTCTAGAATTTGAGATATACCATGTATCCTTATGAGGGGAGTTGCCTCGTTAAAAACCTTGCTTTGGAAAAACCCAAATGGGAAAAAAACCAAAGATAAGGAAAAGAGTACAATTTTTCTCCCCTGAATTTAGCATATAAATCATCAATTTTATAAAGACATGGTACTTCTGGACTTAATATCCTTTCACAATCTAATCAAAGATGAAAAGATCATTTGTCTTCATATTGTAATATCTCTCTTTTTGTACACTCGAACTACAGGTCGAGATATGTTTAGAGCTTTCAACTAATATCCAACTAATCCTCTGCTTATTGGATATCTTATGAATTGTTCAATAAACCAATTGCATGACACTCTTAGCATTTTCTAAGCTCTAAGTATTTCTATCAAGCACTTCAAGTGCAAACTTAGATATGTGCCATCAACGATAATCAACGATCTGGTCATTTCAAGACAACTCATAATCAATTCTAACTCTATCAACATTCATACAATCTCTTCAGGAGTTTTATACTAGTGGACATATCACCATTGTTTGAAGTCACTACTAGAACCTCGATCTAAATCATGCTAGTGCATTATTTATTATAAATGTGAGTTTTGTCACTATCTTTTGCATTTACTAATGCCTTTATTAGCATGTTTGCTATATAGTTCATTGAACTTTCAGTTCACTTCTCTTCCATGCGACATGTTACTTCTTGATCTCCTTTTCCTCTCCCCCTAAATACCGAGTATTTTATCATCCATGATAAACTCTAGGTATATGATCATCTCTAGGGACCCAATCCTCCATATACATCATCTTTCTTGGTTTACAACAACTTAGTGTAATCTGGGGAGATTTCGGTGCCTAAACAGAACATTTAAAAACTCGTAAATATAAAGTTCTCTCCTGGAGATAAATTGCAAATGAGAATTTCTTTTATTGTTGACCGAAATCGAATAAATCTCTTGATATTCTTGCCTGCTTGTTAGCTATTATTGTCAACTCCATTGGATCATTCCATGTATTAGAATTGCTCTAAATGATAATCTCATAAGTAACGACTTCACTTGGTCGATTTAATCGTCGACTTCTCAATGCTCATTTATCCAACATATCAATTTCATTGATAGCATTTCCATATTACATCCATATTTCCAACATGGGTAATGTATTTATTGTATGTCGTATCTTCTTTTAACATCCTCAACTAGAGGAAAACCAATGCTTCTGGCAATTATCGGCTTTCACGATCCCAATTTACCTGTCATCACTCATTCACTTGAGTGTTTTGACGCTCTTCTAGAGCCATTTTCTCATATAAGTTTACTGCTTGATTATATCAACATGCCTTCGAGGACTAATTTTGATGCTCTTCTGGAGCTATATATGTATAAGGTTTAATTGTGCCAAGTATAGACTTTGTACAAATATGGATTAGTTATTTCATCCCGAAAACTTTAGGTTTTCCATATCATCAAACACATAAGCTCTAAACCATTCTAACATTTGCATACGATGATCCATTCACATTTTGGGAGATTACAAATACAAATTAGGTAAACCATCATCTTTGACTTGTTCTTCCACATTCTCCTTGATGTGGAAGTCAACTCATACATGATTATCTATAATCATTTTCAAAATTATGACCATTATCCTAACAAAGGTCGCGCACACCGTATCTTCTTTATGTCATCTGCTAGAGGTAACAATATATATTGCATCTGGCAATCACTACAAAAAAAATTAAATTTGCTTCGGCAAAAAGCCGTGGCAAAAGCCCATTATGGAGTGGCAAAAGACATGTAGCTTCGGCTCTGCGACGGAAAATGGGGGTGTGGCGAATTCAATGGTGGCAAAATTTGATAGCTTCGGCTACTAGCCATGGCAAAAAAGTTAGCCATGGCAAGCTGCCGTAGCTAAAGAGTGGGTGGAAAATTAAAAATAAACCATGCTTTTTATCCGGATTCTTTAGCCTCGGGCTAAAAAGTCCAATATCTTTTAAAAACAATACACAATTTACATATACAATAAAATTTCATTAATTATACAAAATTCATATATATAATAACATTTCATTAATTATACAAAATTTACATATATAATAAAATTTCATTAATTATACAAAATTTACACATGATAAAATGTCAAAAACTACAAAATTTATATTAAAATAAATATACATATATTTACATGAGAAACCCTAACCTGCGGAAATTTCAGGCAGATTGCATATACGACGAGAAGCCAACGAAAAAAATTAGAACGGAGAGCAGAATCCGAAGAGAGAGAACGATCTAGGCATCGCCAGAACATGAGAGAATCGGAGAGCAGGGCGGCGAGCGTCGTTTGTGGAGAGAGGCCGAGTAAGAGATGAGATCGAGAAGGCCAGTCATGGGAGAGAGGAGATCAGGAAGGCCAGATCTGAGAGATGGATGAACAAAAGAGAGAGCTGAGGGAGAGAGGATATCAGGACGGCCAGATCTGAGAGATGAGACTTGAGAGGGATATGGCGAATGAGAGAGAGCATCTTCAGATCTGAAATTAAGTGGGTGGAAGGGTTTGTCTGAAACAGAGGCGGAAGGGTTTGTCTTTAAAAAAATACGCGTTTTAATTCTTTTTTTTTTTGTTGCCACGACTTGCCATCGCAAAAGAGTATAATTTGCCATGGAATATGCAAGCCGAAGCTACATTGCGTGGCCAATTTAATTATTTTTTGTAGTGAATAAAAGAGGTTGTTATGAACCATAGGTCATTTAGCTAGCTATTTATTTGAGTTCTATCATACCCAAGTAGATTATGAACAAGATCCCAAAATAAAGAGTCTTCTGGCTCTCGTGAACTAATTTTATCAATTTCATATAATTTAATAAGGATGTGCTTCAAACTCTTCTCCCAAATCATCATTTGTTGAATAAAATTGGCATTATCTACCTATAATTGTTTCTTCAAGAAACATTTTCAATGCATATTCATATATAGATAGATTTCATGTACCTATAAAATGAAAATGCAAATAAAAAACATAATTAAAATAAAGATTTCATGTACATTAAAATAGGCAAATTGAACTAATAGCAAATAAAAAATGGCAGAGTTTACATAATTAAAGGCGTTGGATCATTTAAGCTCTTCATTCAAATATAGATAGATTTTATTAACACTAATGATATAAATAATCATTGTCAATATAAAAACCACATATGGTTATGAAATAAAAACTCTTAACAAGTTGTTTCTTCTGGAAACAGTTTGAATTTTGAATTTATATTACAAAAAATAAATTGAGATATATACACCTCACAAGTAAACAAAAAAAGTAATCTCAATAAAAATAAATACACTGAACATAATTAAAATTTATTTGGCCATTTCATTTGGATATCGATTTAGATATTCATCATTTGTTTCAATAAACAATATCATTAAAAAATAGATTAATATGTCAACTTAAAGTGATAGGCTCAATAACTATCTCCAATTTCAATTTCACACAATTTATGTTATATACAAATCAACTTCATGACGCATAAATAATGTCAACTTCTGGTGACAAGGAATCAAAAAATATTTAACCACTTTAGGAGTTTATATTTCATCTTTTATGAAACAGATCATATATGAAACAAATAGTTATAACTTACAAGTACAAGATGGAATCAACAATATCATCTTTGCTCATCACTACAAAGATGAGGCTAATATTTTAATCAATGCATGGTGACGTTATTTATTTATTAGCTTATCAATGTATCAATTCATTTATATATCATTTATCATGTATCTGTTCAATATGTGGTCAATTTACCCAATAACCATATCTATATGCATCGTCAACCCCCAATCGTACGTGATTTATCAATTCTCTAAATTCTTATATATCAAAGTATATTAGCACTATGACATGACATAGGATATAAAACCTATATGTGCAATCAATAACGTCATTTTGCAATTAGCAAGAAGCACAAAAATCATAACTCAAATATATGATGTTTAGGCTTACCTGACCGCAAGATCGATCGAATATACCAATATTGAGAAATCAGTCCAACTTCATCATGAGCTTTAAAGTCGAGCCTAACACAGATAAACTCACTACCAAGTATAGTTCAATCTTATAAGGTTTGCCTCCTTTTACCATGATATCCTAGTGTGGATCCGTGGACAAACCACTCACATGACACCATCCATCACCAAATCAAAATATTAATAAATTATAAACATGGTTTGTTTAAAACACATATTATATAACATAATTATATCCATCCTTATGTATAAGGTCTTAAACATTTTGAAAGTCAACGTACCTCTTATGTTATGAACACGTACATAATAACACTCTGAAACGGATTTACAATGTTATCAAAATGCCTTATTTTGATTAACTTTTCATCTACTTCGGGAGATGAATGATAAAAATATAATATACAAATAAAACAAAACAAAACAATAATCATTGCTCATCGCTGCATGGATGATATTTTCTGTTTCATCACTACGGGTAGAGCTCGCAATTCGGTCGTTCGGGTCGGGTTCGGGTCAGGTAAGTTCGGGCAAAATTTATGGTCGGGTACTGGTCGGGTCGGGTTCGGTCATAATGAATGTTAGACTGGTCCGGTTTCGGGTTAAATCGGGTCATGACCACTCGGGTTCGGGTCAAAGCGGATCGGGCTCCTTCGGGTTTTGGGTCAAGGGGCGAGTCGGTCTCATTTGAGTTTCGAATCATAGTGGGTATAGTTTGTTTGAGTTTTCGGTCGAATCATATTCGACCCATTAGGATAATTAAACTGATTTTGACTTGGTTGAATACTTAAATATATAATTTACTTAAAATAAATGATTTTGACTCGGTTGAATACTTTAATATGTAATTTTGACTCGATTGAATACACTCATTGTCATTGACTCATCGGTTGACTTACTTGAGTCATTGATTTATCCGCTTATCTATTGATTTTACTTGGGTTCTTATGCCATATTTATCGGTATGATTTAAGTATCGATGCTTGTGGTAAAAATAATATAAAATGTTAAATAGTCCAAGCAACCGGTATGAGGGATGCTAAATAAGCATTGGCCAAGAACGATGCTAGGAGAAATGTATTAAATGTTGCGTCAATTTTTTTTAATCAACTAAATTCAATATTGGGGAACACGTGTCAGTCTTTAATTCGCTTCAAAGGTCTTCTTATGGATGGTGGACACTTGGCAGAACATGGATGACTATTATTTATTCACTGTTAATCCAATTTCAATATAGAAAATGAGATTTTTTTTACATTAAAAATATAAAAGGGAAAATGGAAAAAATTACCATAATATTAGATTCATTTTTCTCTCCATGTAGACATCAATTTTGAATAATTTTACTCGTATTTAAAAAATAATAATTTTTTAAGTGCAAATTCCACTACAAAAATGTCCAAAAATATCAATAATGAGAATTAATATATTTTAAATCTCAAAAGTGGATCGTATATACTTTTACTTAATGATTTAAATTTTATAATTAAGTTTTCATAATTAAATACTAATATAATATTATAATCATAATATAAACATGTTGGAAATAATTGTTATCGAGGGTCTTATTTGTTAATTGAAATAGTAAAAAAAGATGGGTTATGAGATGCTAGGGATGCTATTATTAAAGTGGAAAAAGTAAGGAAGGGATGCTGTGCTGATGTGGCGGAGAGAGATAAATAAAAAAATAGTATTTTTAATATCTTGAATAGTAACTGATAAACATGGTCTTATTCATATGATAACAATTAACAAAAATAATTGGTGTTTTTTATGTTAAAATTATAATAATAAACTTGTGTTAAAATAAAAAACATTTAACATTGAAGCATTAAAATGTTGATGTTAAATAACCATTTCAAGTCGGGTCGGGTCGGTTCGGGTTGTGAGTCGAGTCGGGTTGAGAGTCGGGTCGAGTTGAGAGTCGGATCTGGTTCAAAGTCGGGTTGGGCTTAGAGTCGGGTCGGGTTTATCTGTGTTTGGGTCTGTTTCGAGTCGGGTTCGGACTCGTGTTCAGGTTACAGATGACTCCAAAATTTTGGGTTTCGGTCGGGTTCGGGTGAGTCGGGTCGGGTCAGATTTTGCCAGCTCCAACTACGGAGATGAGATTTATCAATCACATTAGTGATTTATAATATCAATTTCCTTACTTTCATCCACTTCGATAGATTTAATGTTTTCTATTTCGGGAGACCGATTAAATTATTTATAACATGATTAGTTATATATATCGTAATATAATATGGTTACCTTTTAAGCATGTAAAGAGTGTAGGTAATAACTAAACAAAATTGAGATTAATTAGAAAAACAAATTGTGCTTACCTCCACGACGGTGTAGAACTATAGGGCCAATTAATATATAATTTATATATATACATCCTCTTCGGGGATATACCTCTTTATCAACTTCAGGGGATAAATTATTGAGATTATATATTATATATTTTATTTCCACTTCAAGGGATAAAATTCATCACTTCGGGATTCATATAACTTACACATCATCTTCCGGGATATGTTCATATCTTTCAAAAGGGAAAAATATGCAACCCTGATGCCGTTTTATGTAATTATATAAAGATACGAGCCAAGCTGCGATTTTAAAAATTTCAGGCTGGTTTCATAATTAATAAAAACCTACAACCCTTAAAAACCTTTCTTCCTCGAAGAGACTCGCCGTGACCTTACGTTCGAGTTCTGCATCGATCAGCATGATGAGAACTTCTCGCTCCCGACGGAAGATCTCGTTCGACGTTCTGCGTCGATCAGCGTGATGAGAACATCTCACTCTCGACGGAAGATCTCTTCGACGGTGATAAAATCATGCCGCTAAAGCCGCCGCCTGGCCTCGAACTCGGCTGCAGCGAGTCCTCTAATTATGCGGGCGACAATTGCCGGGGGAGCGTCTCCCATAGCAGTAGGTAGATGATCGGTGGATGATCATCGCGCTGTCATCGTCCTTGTTCTGATAAAGCCGAGGTTCAACCTCAGGGCACCGTGAAGGCAACAAGGCCGATTTTGTAATTAATTCAATCAAATCAATCGTCTTCTTCAATCAAAAAGAGAAGGCGTAGGGGCACCGTGAAGGCGCCAAGTCCGGTCCTGTTTGGGGTTAAATGCTATCTCCGAACGCCAATTCCTTGGATTCAGCGGCGGCTTCACCTTCGGATGACAAGATCCTCCGACGCGATTGTTGAAGCTGTAGACAAGGATTGCTTCCGCCTCGTCTAGCTGATGTGGTCTAAACTAACACAAGAATAGTGTAGACTGAACCAACCTCACAAGAATACGAGATCAATTGCAGTATACGAATATCGATCACAAGGATTATATAAGTATCAATTGTTATCTAGAACTAATAAGCTAAGCCAAGAAAGTGGGATTTGATTTTTCAACTAAACTAAGAAAAACAAGCAAAGATTATGAAGAAAATATATATGAGAAGTAATTCCAGAGTTAAAGATTCTCACGACAATGCCACAAAGAATTCAACCCGATATTCACTCGAACTTCATCTTCTTAATATGTCAAATTGAAGGTAAATTATCTAAAGTCATCACTACTCAGTTGTCGCATGTTGTAGTAATTGTGTCTAAATTAACCAAATCTAGACCCTTTATGTTCTTTATAGACCTTAGGAGAAAATCAATTAAACTTTCGTTGTCGCGGTCCGCCTAACCGATTCACACCTAAGAATCTACGATAATTTAATAATACTCAAGAGTCCTCAACAATCGTTTAAATGTCACAATAACAATTGTTGATTCCTCAAGTTCAACCCTAGAGTTCCGATGAAACCAATCCTGCTTTCGGGTTCATGAATTTCATCTATTTATCCAATTTCCATTCGCAACGGTAGCATCTTGAATCTGAAAAGGATTCTAATCGATTGACATCAATTAGGTTAAGCAACTAGGATCAAATCAATTCATAAAATTCAGACTAAGTTCAAGCAAACATCGAAATCAAACAATTCGCGACATTGTCGGGTTCACCCCAACCCTAGAACGGAGAATTTAGCTAAACATAATATAGAAAGCAATGGAATAAATTCAAAAGATTCAAACCGGAAATCTCCGTCTTCAATCCAAAGTGCAATACCAAAATCAATTAAGAAAAACTAAATCTAAACCTAAATCTACGATTGAAGTCGGCTTCGGCTTCGGCCTAGGTCCGAACTTCCGCCTCCACTTTCACTTTCACATACGAGAGTATTTATATAAATAACTTTATTAAATCTACAATTTCAGCCCTCAAAATTTAAGAACTAAATTCAACCCAACACCTAATTCTAATTGCAGCCCATCATCCAACTTCTAAATCTGGCCGTTCCGCACTTAACTTTCAAGGTTCGATCCAATCATTCTCGCTCCTCCGTATTGACTCTTGAAATTCCACAATATTCATCCCAAATTGCCTGAAATAAATAAAAAGTAGGTGTAGACTCCGAAAATGCAAAATAAAATGAATAAAGTATAAAATATGATAAATATGCATAAAAATGCTCTAAACTAAAATGCAAATGCAATCCTAAAATATGACTAAATTAGATGTCATCAAATCACCCCATGCTTGAACCTTGATTGTCCTCAAGCAAGAACAAGTATAAAGATTTCACAAGGATTTCGATTTCTATCCAAGCTATGCATTTGCTCATATAGATCTAAACATTGGGTTCAAAACAAGACAAGCAAATCATACAAGAGACAAAATCAAGACATCAATTCGAAGACCTCGCATAGGATAAATTTTTGTAGATCGCTCTCACTCTTGTATTTAGGGTTAAATATTCCGCTCAAGCTCAAATCTTGAAAACTCATCTACCATAAGCTTGCATCAGCGTCCTTATTCTCCTCCACTTGGACTATGCACATATACATAAATCACGAGGTCTTTTCATGGGTTGTAATGGGGCCAAAGTAAGAAACAAAATGTATGGATTCTTTAGCCATGTGGTGCTAAATTCGGGAAATAGAATTACTTCCTAAACTTCAACCACAATTCCAACTTCTTTTCCACAAGCATACCAAATCTTTCACAACAACCACATCACATAATCAAATAAGCTCAAAACTCACAACTTTGAAAACTCATTCCCTTTTCACAAACATTTCTCTAGTGATGAAGAATTTTATTCACTTTTTTTCTTTTCCATTTTTTTTCATTTTTGTAATTTCTTCATCAAATGAAAAATTACATTTGAAGCACAAAATCCTCCACTCAATACATCAATCACTCAAAGCACATTATTCTCCCTTCTCCACTTCAATGAACCATAATTCTATTTCATCCTAATTCCCGAATGGGCAAACAAGGCAAAAATAGGCTTAAGGATAATCTCGTGGAGATACAAATGAATAGGCAAATAGGCTCAATGGGGTTCAAGCAAAGGATATAACAATAGGTAGGAAGGGAATAATAGGCTAACAAAATTGCCTCAATCATGTTTATGCAATGTACACAAGTCATATATGTGACCTTGGTAGGTTCTAACGCAAGTTCTGAAGATAGAGCAATCAAGATGAGCAATTCACATACAAAAGAAAAGAGGACTCATGGATGTCAGTCCTAAGCCCAGAATCTCACGACTTTTGTCTTAGAATCTCAATCTCAACAAGTCTCAAGCAATGACTAGTTTTGAAAGAATTATAGGATAAACCCAATAATCTAAATCATCACAAGCTTTTTAACATGCCTTAAGGATATCATCAGTCAAATCCAATCAAGGAAATTAACATGTTCTTCAAGAAGAGCAAGGAATCTTTATAGCAAGGATTCATCTCAAAACACATATATGCAAATGCAATGCATGAAATGCACATCAAAAAGAAAAAAATAATGAAAAAATTATATGCAAAAAAGGAGTTACACATGAGCTACATGTGAATTACAAGTGAGTTACCCCCACCCCATGCTTAAAATCTGCTTTATCCTCAAAGTAGAGAAAAAGAAAGAGTAAGGGAAGAGGAAACTCAATAAAGAATCAGGCATACTCGAGGAAAATTCAAGCAATCCTAATCCGAGGTAGTAGTGCAAGAATTGTTTTGGAACCATATGTGATATTTGATCAAATTTCAGCGGCATCTCCTTTTGTTTTTGGGCCTGTACACAACACAAAAACAGCAGCAATACAAGCCTCACAAGTACAACACTATCACATCAGCAACCAGGATCCAATAATCAATAAAATTCAGCACTTTAACAACTCAAATGCCAACATGATCAAATCAAAACCACCCGAAAAAAATCAACCCTAGGTGACAAGCACTTAAGATCAAACAGACTATATGAAATCATCACATATAACCAACAAAAGTCCAGCATAATGATCAAAAGCCAAGGTTTAATCAAAACAAGTATTCAGTTGCACTCAGTCACATGCCGATAACAATAAAAGAATTCAAGTGACTTCAGAGAGTGAAAAACTAGCAAGAATTAGAAGTGCACCTAGACCACCACACATTCAGATAGGAAACATCACCAAAAGCAACCCCATGCTTAGAAATTTTGCAAGTTCACAAGTCAATTCAATACAACACAAACATGAAAATTTCTAAGAACAATTCTCACCAAATTCAAAAGGTCGAATTGATGAATCTGACATATGTGTTTATTTGACTTCCAAGTGACCACAAATCCGAAATTTAAGCAAGTCACTAAATTTATCAATAATCTCACAAAACTTGCAAAAATTCAAGAACACAATCATCATCAAAATAAACATATGCTTCAATGGAATCCAAACTCATCAAATTCAATCAATCAATCACATTAACCACAAGTATCAAGGATCATGAGATGCAATAGGTAAGAATTAAGAACAAAGGGTCTCATGAACTCATCAAAATCACAAATCCCCAATTTTCCAAATCAATTCCATAAACATTAGCCCTAAAAATTGAAATTTCCAAATTATCATGAACCATAGCAATGTATAGGAGAAATCAAAGTACAAGGGGCAAGACTTGAGGATACTGAAGGTTCGATAATATAAAACAATGTAATATAGAAATACTCTAGAAGGGGGGTTGAATAGAGTATGCCCGTTTTTTGCAGAAAGTCTCAAGACTTTTGGAGCTCGTATAAAACCCTTTGAGATTAAACCTGAATCACAAAGTTAGACAATCGAACCAAGTGCGGAAATAAGGTAAAACAATAAGTAAAGGACACGAGTAATTGTTTACGAGGTTCAGCACGAACTTGGCCTACGTCCCCGCCTAGGGTTCTTCCACAACCCTAGGATTCAAAAGGCTTTATTGATTCGCTTAGCTTAGGATCCTAATAGCTCACCGAGAAGCCTCTCTCCTATATAATTGCAATCTAGTCAACTCACGTTCCCTTGGAGTCCTAGACCAATCTAGAAGAGCCCCACCTCTCTCAGCTATCTAGTACAATCCTCTTACTCTCACAAATCAATAGCCTAGTGCAACTTCCCGAGTTACAAACTCTCGAGTAACACTTTAAATGAATATATCCTATAAGCTCACAGTGACTCTCAAAGGCTTTGAAATAAACAACAAACTCTTGAGCGCTAGCAGAGAGACACTTGGAAGACAGATTTCGCTTGAATGAATGAAAGCTCGTGTAATACTTGTTGTTTCTTTCTTCATCTTCCTTCTCTATTTATTGAGACAAATCGGCGCCGAGAATCTTCTCCAATGGATATTCCTGATCATGGCTATCTTTAAGATCTTCTAAACTTGGAAACAAATGAAGCCATAATCTTTCCGATTTGAACCTTCTCAGCACTTTTCGTAAGGAAGGAAATAATTCGAAAAACTTCCTGAAAGATTAGTCAAGCATATATATATATATAATATAAAGGAAGTATATAATAAGATTAAATAATATTCGGACTTATAAAATAGGTTTTGGATTTCATCAACTGTTAATGTTCCAAGACTTTTGACACAAACATCCTGTCAAAGCCTTTGAAACATTTATTCCAATTTTCATCAAGGGAGGGAGTTATCAATCTCCCCCTTGATGAAAGACAAAACCTGTGCATCCCTGTAACTTAGTCAAGCATAAATAATATAAGAGAGATCAGACTAAGTACCTGCATGGGTTAGACAAATGTTGGATCAAAAAATTTTAAAGTATGCAAAAGCCATCCAACCAAAAATCAAGAAATAAAAAACCAAGGTCTTTCAAGACCTTCAAGCAGATAGGTTTTCAAAGTCTAAACAACACCACAGATCATCTCCCCCTTTTTGTCTTTCAACAAAGGGAGGAGGTAAAATAGTCACCAAAAGTTTTGAAAAAGTTTCCAAAAACCAGCAATGTATCAAGGTTCAGGGGTGGGATAGGGTAGGGTATGGTTTAAGCTTCGTCATCCGGAGCATCATCAGTGAGCCCCGTCCACAGTCCTTGCAGCATCTTGGAAATCCCGCTCATCTCCATCATAAACTCCTTTTGCAGCTCCTTGATATCCAAACGAACTTCCTTCAAGCCCAACTCTAGGTTGTCCATGCGTTCATCGAAAGCTGAAGCAGTGGGAAGAACTTTTGAAGGAGTGGCAAGACTCAAGGTCCCTTAGGGAGACCGAGTGATGCCAATCTTTTCAAGGCCCTTAGAGTCAAACTTACCCATATCCCTTAGAGTCAAGCTTTGAAGAGAGGGGTCAAAAGGGTAGCAAAGGGGAGGGGAGAGCCTTTTCTTGCTTTTCTGGCATGAGCCATGGTTCCAAGGATAGTGTTGGCCAGATCAAGATCAAGGCCATTTAAGATGCGGTAGAGCAGGACCATGGCATTGTCAGTAAGGAGTGAGCCAGAGTTAAGACGGGGTAAGAGGCATCGAACAATGATGTTAAAAATTATTTTTGCCTCAAGGGTTAGGGATGAGTGGGTGAGTTGCTTTGAAGTGCTGTTGGATGCTTCGGGTAGAAGGTACTTGGCTCGGGCAAGGATGATGCAATTCTCTTTTGAGGGGTGTATTTCAGAGGGTGGAACTGGGCTAGGTAAGCCAAGGAAATCTGCAAAGTCATTGGAGTTGAGAGAGATTCTAACTCATTTGACAACAGACTCCAAAGACCAACCATTGGTGTCATTTTTGGCTTTTAGGTTAATGTAAAACAAACGGGTAAGCTGGGGGTATTAGACGGTTTCAAGGTTGAGAAGGGTCCAGGCTGGGGATTTTTTGAGAAGACTAATGCAGGGTAACTTCAAAGCTTCGAAGAACTCAAATTCCAAAAAATCAGAATAGCTAATCCTACGAGTTCGAAACTCATCTAACCACTTACCAGCAGTCTCAGCATCTTGAAACCAAGAGGAGGGCAAGGATTGATTTGCCTGGATATATTCAGGGGGGTCGGCATTCTTCCCGCGAGCAATTGTCAGAGCAGCTCTCTTGACCGGCGCTTCAAGACTCCTGAGGGTGCCCTTCCTGGTGCACTTGGGAGATGGAGGCTTGACAGTAACAGGGGATTTCCGCTTCTTTGGAGACGGGGGAGGAGGAGAGGGAGATTCTTCCTCCTCTTCCTCAGACCCCGAGTCCTCACCGGACCCCGCTTCATCTCCTTCAGCTTCCTCGTCATCTCCAGATCCCTCTTGCTCTTCTTCTTCTTCCTCAGGCTCCTCCTCGGATGGAACCTCCTCGGCTTCGGCTTCCTTCCGAATCCTCTCAGCTTCCTCCTCTGCCAGTTTCCTTGCAAGCTCGGCCTCCTCATCGGCCCTTTTCTTCTTCAGGGCTTCCTCCTCGGCTTCCTTGGCAGCATATCTTTCCAGGATGGCATCGAGGTCATCTTCCCCCTCTTCCTCATCCACTTCCTCAGCCAAAATCTTTCTCTTCCCTTTCTATTTGGCACTGAGAGGCTTCTTAGTAAAGCGCTTTTGAGAGCCCTTGGGAACAGTGGCCCTGCTCTTAGCGATGGTGCTCTGGACAACAGTTGAGACAATGGCTTGAGGAGCGGGTTCAGGTGTAGGAGAGGTAGCAGTGGCCTAACGTCCCTTGGGGGTGGCGCCAAGTCTTTTGGGTGTGACAGCTTTCTTTGTTTTGGGTGCCATGGAGGAAATCGGCTAGGGTTTCTTTAGAAAAGGTTGAGAGGTTGAAGAAGAAGAAAGCGAAATGGTTTGGATAAGTTTGAGAGTGTGAAGAAATCAGGTACAGAGGTGGGTATAAGTAGAGAGAAGTGATGGACTGATGGGACGTGTTTAGAGTTCCAAGGGAGGGTAATGATATCATTGCAAGATTTGAAGAGTTTCCAATTCAAAATTCAAATGTTCCCATTAAAATCGGACTGAAAAACCGAGTGATTTAGTTCCAAAATTAAAATAACTTAACGGTTAAGAAAATCACTAAAATGGGCAATTTTAAAATCCGAAAAAAATATATAATTGATTAAATATCTAAAAAGATATTAACCCAAAATATATGATCCGATATATGTAATCCACCATTTAGTTCACACACCTTGACATAGTTCTCAAGGGTCTTGACACTAAGTAGAATTTATCTTTCGTAAAGGGAATGCTCCCCCTACGAAAGTGCATCCTTGTTAAGCATCCCAATCTCTCGTCTTATGCAGGTGAACCTGTCCTCTGCCAAAGGCTTCGTAAAAATGTCAGCCCATTGATAATTAGTTGAAATAAACGAAATTGACACATCACCTTTTTCAACATGGTCTCTAATGAAATGATGCCTTACATCAATATGTTTGGTCCTTGAATGCTGAACAGGATTCTTAGTGATGGAGATGGCACTTGTATTGTCACACTTAATTGGAATACCTTTGAGGTTGATGCCAAGATCTCGCATTTGTTGAGCTATCCAATGGATTTGGGAGCAACAGGCTCCAGCTGCAATGTATTCGGCTTCTGCAGTGGATATAGCAACTGAGTTTTGCTTCTTTTAGTGCCAATTGATCAAAGATGCTCCTAAGAATTGGGAACATCCTGATGTGCTCTTCCTATCCACCTTATAGCCTGCAAAGTCTGCATCAGAATATCCAATTAAAGTGAAATCCTTTTGCTTTGGGTACCATAGTCCAAGCTCCTTAGTGCCATTGAGATATCGAAATATCCTCTTCAAAGTGACGAGGTGAGATTCTTTAGGATCAGCTTGAAACCTAGCACACATGCAAACACTAAACATGATGTCAGGTCTACTAGCAGTGAGATATAATAAAGATCGAATCATTCCTCGATACTCCTTTTGATTGACACTTTTCCCAGTCTTGTCTTGATCTACAGACAATGTTGAGCTCATGGGAGTCTTGGCTGCTTTGGATTGAACCATTTTGAACTTCTTCAAAAGATCCTTAGTGTACTTGCTTTGGTTGACAAAGATCCATTTCTTGGATCGATGAACTTGTAATCCCCAAAAGAAGTTGAGTTCACCCATCAAGCTCATCTCGAATTCACTACACATGATGTCAGAAAATTCCTTGCACAAAGATGTGTTAGTAGCACCAAATAATATATCATAAACATAAATTTGAATAACCAAAATGTCCTTTCCTTTGGTTTTGATAAAAAGAGTCTTGTCGATCAACCCCATTTTAAAATCATTTTCTAAAAGATATTTTGACAAGCGCTCATACCAAGCTCTTGGGGCTTGTTTCAAACCGTAAAGCGCTTTGTCAAGTTTATAAACATGATTAGGAAATTATGAACTTTCAAAACCTGGGGGTTGAGCCACATATACTTCTTCCTCTAAGAAACCATTGAGAAAAGCACACTTGACATCCATTTGATATAACTTTATGCTCATAAAAGATGCAAATGCTAATAGAATGCGAATAGCTTCAAGGCTGGCTACGGGAGCAAAGGTGTCCTCGTAGTCAATACCTTCCTCTTGATTGTAGCCTTGAGCAACAAGCCTTGCCTTGTTCCTCACAATCTTACCATTCTCATCTAGCTTGTTTCGAAATACCCATCGTGTGCCAATGACTGATTGATGCTTTGGCCTAGGCTTCAAGGTCCAGACTTTGTTCCTTTCAAATTCATTAAGCTCACTTTGCATAGCAATGATCCAGTCTGGCTCCTGAACTGCCTCATCTACCTTCTTTGGCTCAATAAGAGAAACAAACGCGTGAAAAGTACAAAGATCTTTAAGTTTAGAACGAGTTTGAACACTAGAAGTAGGGTCAGAAATGATATCCTTTAATGAGTGTGATGAGGAGTATTTGAATTTCCTTTTGCTAGTCTCAGCTCCTTGATTCGTCACACCAGTAAGATAGACTTGTAGTACATCTGACTCCGTGGTCCTGTTAGGTTCAGTTACAGCAGTTTCTGACGTCTCAACACTGTTGGATTGGACACCAAGGGCTTTGGACGAATCTTCAACACCTTGGGCCAATTCTTCAGTGTTAAGAATCGGTTCCTGCATGTTCCTCTTCTCTGTGTTCTTGGTAGCAGCATCATCACCTTCCTCGTTCTCTTCATGGATGTTAAGATCTATATCTGCAACACTTTCACTCAAAGCACCATCATTGCATTCATAAAAAATAACATGTATACTTTCTTCAACTATCTGGGTCCTTTTATTGAAGATTCTATAAGCTTTGCTACTCGTGGAGTAGCCAAGAAATATATCTTCATCACTACACGCATCAAATTTCCCAAGGTTATCTTTTCCATTGTTATGAACAAAACAAGTACATCCAAAGGGTTTAAAGTAAGATATAAGTGGTTTGAGGCCTTTGAAAAGTTCATAAGGAGTTTTCTTTAAGATGGAACGAATAAGACAACGATTTAAAATATAGTTAGTTGTGTTAACAACTTCAGCCCAATAGGTTTTAGGTAATGCATTTTCTAAAAGCATAGTCCTGGCCATATCCTCTAAGGTGCGGTTCTTGCGTTCCACAACCCTGTTTTGTTGAGGTGTCCTAGGAGCAGAAAAGTTATGGGAGATGTCATATTTAGCACAAAACAAATCAAACAGAACTTGATCAAACTCCCTACCATGATCACTCCGAATTGACACTATGGACTCGTTTCTTAAAGTTTGCAACTCCTTACAATGTTTTGAAAACTCAAATAAGGCCTCTGATTTTTCTTTTTAAAAATGCAACCCAAGTATATCTAGAAAAATCATCAACAACAACTAGCATGTACTTTTTACCATTGGGAGATTTGACTCGCATAGGACCACATAAATCCATATGTAAAAGTTCAAGGGGTCTAGAAGAACTTACAACCTTTTTGGGTTTGAAAGAGCTACGTGTTTGTTTACCTCGTGTGCATGCATTGCACATATCAATACATTTGAAGTCCATCTCAGGTAGCCCTCTTACAAGCCCTTTGGACACAAGCTTCTGTAGTGTATGTGGACTCACATGACCGAGTCTCCTGTGCCAGAGCTTTGGATCGTCCGTCAAAGCCTTTAGAAAGGTTAAGCTTCCTTGTGCCACTTGATCAGCATTTATGGCGTATATGTTGTTGTAACGATATGCAGTCAATATAACTTCACCTGTATCTTCTCTGCACACTATACATCTTTTCTTGTTAAATCTGACATTGTTGCCACTATCACATAATTGAGAGACACTAAGCAGATTATACTTTAAACCATTAACAAGATAGACATTTTTAATACTATGGCTGGAATCACTTCCAACACTACCAATACCAATGATGTCGCATTTTTCTTTGTGACCAAGAGTGATTGTTCCCGTGTATTTCTCCTTTAGATCATGAAAGAGAGAACTTTTCTCACTCATATACCTCGAGCATCCACTATCAATAATCCATTTGTGTTCTTTCACCTCGGTGATCTCCTGCAAGACAAACATCAACCTTTGTGGCTAGACCAATAAGCAAATTTGGATCCATTGTTGGGGAAAACCATATTTGGTAAGATAGTGCCTTTTGGAACCCAAACTTGTGTTATCCGTTCTTTTCTCAAATGAACAGGAAATGTATTCCGAATAATATATGGATCCTTTCTTTTATAGGGGCAGGTCTCTATTACATGTCCCTTTCTAGCACAATGGTGACATATAGGAGAGGTTTTGCTTCCTTTTGCCTTTACAAAAGTGGTAATGTGTTGCTTCTTTAAAAACTTTGGATTGTAACCAATACCACTTTTGTTTAGAGAGCTTTGTTGCTCACCCAACATCCTATTGAGAATACCTTTGGATTTGGTAAAACTTATGAGGGCTGTCTGTTGGTCTTGAATCTTATTATTCAGGGAGATCTTCTCGTTCTCTAAGTCATGATGCTCATTTCTTAGAGAGGAGAGATCTTGCTTGAGTTCAGATTTCTCTGAGTCAAGCGTCTTGACTTTAATGTCAAGACCTGAATAAGAAGCTTCAAGACTTTTGACCCTCATAGACAGATCCTCAATAGTTCTTTCCTGGTCCACAATTCTCTTAATAAGGATGTTAGTTTGGGTAATAAGCTTCTCTTCATTGACAATCATATTGGAAAGGAATTCCGATAATGCCTCTTTTGGACTTGCCATCAGTTCTCTTATAGTAGCTTCAAGCTTTTCATCGTGGGATTCATCTTCTGAGGCCATAAGACAAATGTTGGCCTTCTCATCATCGGGGTCAGAGTCGGAATCGCTCCAAGTTGCCACCATGGCTTTCTTCTTCCATTTGTCACCCTTCTTGGACTGACTCTTTATCTTTTGAGGGTAGTCCTTCACCAGATGATCTGTTTCACCACATTCAAAACAAGACAAAGGTTTAGTCTTCTTTTCATACTTGTTGTATTGAGGCTTACCTCGAAATTTTGAAGTCTCTGATCCATCCTTGTTGTTGAATCGCTTCTTCATTTTGAGAATTCTAGCAAGGCCTCTTGTGATAAGAGAAAAAGGATCATCCTCATCGTCATCCTCATCTTCGGAATCAGATCCATCCTTGGGCTCATCCTTTTTAGACTTGAGTGCCAAGTTCTTAGTGCTAGCTGGAAGTTCTCCATCGTCTTCATTAAGGATCATCTCATGCGTGATCAGCTTCCCAAGAAGGTCATCAAGGGGTGGAATGGTGAGGTCATGTGCTTCCTCTATAGTTGTTACTTTCAGACCCCATTTCTCTTTTGGGACGCACCTCAGTATCTTCCTCACTTTCTCAATGTTGGTAAAGCTCTTGCCGAGAGAGTCAAGGTTGTTGGTGATTTCTGTGAATCGTGTGAACATGGCCTTGATTGACTCATCAGACTTCATCTTGAAGAGCTCATACTTTCTAAGGAAGATGCTGATCTTGGTGTCTTTCACTTGGCTCGTTCCTTCACAGGTGACGACCAATTTGTCCCAAATCTCTTTAGCTGACCTACAAGATGAAATACGGTTAAACTCATCAGTGCTAAGACCACAATAAAGTAAGTTAATAGCCCTATAGTTTTTGGAGATGGTTTCACGATCTGCTTGGTTGTATTCAGACTCCTTCTTTGCAACTTTGGTATCATTTGGTCCATCTTTCTCTGGAATCTTCGGACCATTCTCTATAATGTTCCAAAGCTCTAGATCTTGGTCTATGATGAACATCTTCATCAAAGATCTCCAGTGGACAAAGTTGTTTCCTACAAAGAGTGACGGTCTACTTGTGGACCTTCCCTGTGCAAATCCTCCGCTTGCTTCACCAGACATGATCGAAAACTCACAAGATTGTTGGATCAAAAACAGTGAGTAAAGCTCTGATACCAATTGAAGGTTCGATAATATAAAACAATGTAATATAGAAATACTCTAGAAGGGGGGTTGAATAGAGTATGCCCGTTTTTCGCAGAAAGTCTCAAGACTTTTGGAGCTCGTATAAAACCCTTTGAGATTAAACCTGAATCACAAAGTTAGACAATCGAACCAGGTGCGGAAATAAGGTAAAGCAATAAGTAAAGGACACGAGTAATTGTTTACGAGGTTCAGCATGAACTTGGCCTACGTCCCCACCTAGGGTTCTTCCACAACCCTAGGATTCAAAAGGCTTTATTAATTCGCTTAGCTTAGGATCCTAATAGCTCACCGAGAAGCCTCTCTCCTATACAATTGCAATCTAGTCAACTCACGTTCCGTTAGAGTCCTAGACCAATCTAGAAGAGCCCCACCTCTCTCAGCTATCTAGTACAATCCTCTTACTCTCACAAATCAATAGCCTAGTGCAACTTCCCGAGTTACAAACTCTCGAGTAACACTTTAAATGAATATATCCTATAAGCTCACAGTGACTCTCAAAGGCTTTGAAATAAACAACAAACTCTTGAGCGCTAGCAGAGAGACACTTGGAAGACAGATTTCGCTTGAATGAATGAAAGCTCGTGTAATACTTGTTGTTTCTTTCTTCATCTTCCTTCTCTATTTATTGAGACAAATCGGCGCCGAGAATCTTCTCCAATGGATATTCCTGATCATGGCTATCTTAAAGATCTTCTAAACTTGGAAACAAATGAAGCCATAATCTTTCCGATTTGAACCTTCTCAGCACTTTTCGTAAGGAAGGAAATAATTCGAAAAACTTCCTGAAAGATTAGTCAAGCATATATATATATATAATATAATATAAAGGAAGTATATAATAAGATTAAATAATATTCGGACTTATAAAACAGGTTTTGGATTTCATCAACTGTTAATGTTCCAAGACTTTTGACACAAACATCATGTCAAAGCCTTTGAAACATTTATTCCAATTTTCATCAAGGGAGGGAGTTATCAGATACATACTGAAAGTGTGGAGCACAAGGGAGGAATAGGGGATTGAGCTTGAGCACGCAAATCAGACGAGGAGGGTGCTCGGGGAGTCGAGGCTGGTGAGTTGCTGCCACCCGAGTGGCTAGGTGAGAAGGAGAGATGGTGATGTTGGGTGTCGGCGCCGGACGGAGGGAGAAGGAGTGGTTGGCTGTGCAGCGAGCGGCAAGGAAAGCGGCAGGGAGTAGACGCCGGAGAAGGTGATGGTGTTGAAGTGGGCGGGAGAGAGCAGTGGTAGGGCGGAATCCGGAAGGCGGTGCGAAGGTCGTGGGGCAGTGGGATCGGGAAAGCAGACAGAAGAAAAAGAGGGAAAGAAGGAGGCGGGCTGGTGGCGAGGAGTGGGTGGTGAAGATGGATGAGGATGGTCGGAGAGAGAGAAGCGAAACCGGTTAGGGTGTGTTCGGGGAGAGTCCGGAGAGAGGAAGGGCGTAGAAAGACTTTTTTTTAAGGATCCACGCGGGCGCGCGCTTTTAAGCGCGCGCCCGCTCACCTGCTTGCTGAGAAGTGAGAATGCTCAATTTAGGTGCGGTTTAATTATTTTTTTTTGAAGTTTATAATAACAAACAATATTAACTAAATAAAATAAAAGGACAACTTACCATAGGTTGACTCGAAAACGTTTGAACCTTCCCGAATGGATGGTCCATGGCTCGATCCACCCATCTAGCAAAGTCTTTTCGGGGCGATATAATTGGGCTTCATTGAAGTTCAAGCTCTCGAAAGATGTGATCTTCTCCTTAGAATCTTGTTCCTTTATGTGTTCGCCTTTACCACCATCTTCGAATAGAAAGACTTCCTCTTGGGATTGGTTGTATGGCGGTATGGCAATGAGAACTTCCTTTGAAGGGTCATCTATATGCCACTTGGAGAGCAGTCCAACGAACGCCCCGAATCGTTCCTTAACATTCTCTTGAACCATCACTTCAGACAATAGCGACGGTGACATGTATACTCGGGGAACAACCATTCCGGGTTCTTCTCTGGATTCCTCTTCCCTAGGATCATCAATCGCATGCACCTTAGACTCATGTATATGCTCTTCCAGCCTTTCCTCAATCACAATAGATACGACGGTGCAATCGTCATTGTCACTGTCACTGACATCTGTTTGGTTCGAGAGGCTCTCTGGAACAGTTTGAGCATTCTTGGTAAGGTGAGAAATTTGAGCTTCAATTGCCACAATCTTAGCGAGTAGCTCCTCCGTTGATAGCTGTGACTAAGGTATTTGCTCAGAAGAAGGTTGTGGAGGTTGAAACTGAAATCCTATCGGAGCCCTTTCATGAGTGTGATTGCTGTCATAATACTCAACATAATTGCACCTGTGGGATATATCATCAGCATCCTCGTAGATGGGGGCCCATAACACCGGGCATTCAGAGATTATATGCCCAAACCCCCCGCAAAACTCGCAATTGGCATGGTTCTCATACATCGAGAATTGATTTTCCAAAGTGGCATGACCAACTGATGACAAAACATCACAATATGGAACGCAGTTCATCTCTAGAAGAACACACCAGAAATCACAAATAGAAAGAAAAAAAATCAAAAGCAAAAGAAAGACTTAGCAAACTAGTTATAGAAACAACCAATACTATCAATAATCCCCGGCAACTGCGCCAAAATTTGATGAGGTCTAAACCAACACAAGAATAGTGTAGCCTGAACCAACCTCGCAAGAATACGAGATCAATTGCATTATACGGATATCGATCACGAGGATTATATAAGTAACAATTGTTATCTAGAACTAATAACCTAAGCCAAGAAAGTGGGATTTGATTTTTCAACTAAACTAAGAAAAACAAGCAAAGATTATGAAGAAAATATATATGAGAAGTAATTCCAGAGTTAAAGATTCCCACGACAATGCCACAAATAATTCAACCCGATATTCACTTGAACTTCATCTTCTTAATATGTCAAATTGAAGGTAAATTATCTAAAGTAATCACTACTCAGTTGTCGCATGTTGTAGTAATTGTGTCTAAATTTACCAAATCTAGACCCTTTAAGTTCTTTATAGACCTTAGGAGAAAATCAATTAAACTTTCGCTGTCGCATTCCGCCTAACCGATTCACACCTAAGAATTTACGATAATTTATTAATCCTCAAGAGTCCTCAACAATCGTTTAAATGTCACAATAACAATTGTTGATTCCTCAAGTTCAATCCTAGAGTTCCGATTAAACCAATCCTCCTTTCGGGTTCATGAATTTCATCTATTTATCCAATTTAAAAAAAGAATTCTAATCGATTGAAATCAATTAGGTTAAGCAACTAGGATCAAATCAATTCATAAAATTCAGACTAAGTTTAACCAAACATCGAAATCAAACAATTTGCGACATTGTCGGGTTCACCCTAACCCTAGAACGGAGAATTTAGCTAAACATAATATAGAATGCAATGGAATTAATTAAAAAGATTCAAACCGGAAACCTCCGTCTTCGATCCAAATTGCAATACCAAAATCAATTAAGAAAAACTAAATCTAAACCTAAATCTACGATTGAAGTCGACTTCGGCTTCGGCCTACGTCTGAACTCCCGCCACCACTTTCACTTTCACATATGAGAGTATTTATATAAATAACTTTATTAAAACTACAATTTCAGCCCTCAAAATTTAAGAATTGAATTTAGCCCAACACCTAATTCTAATTGCAGCCCATCACCCAACTTTTAAATCTGACCGTTTCCGCACTTAACTTTCAAGGTTCGATCCAATCATTCTCGCTCATCCGTATTGACTCTTGAAATTCCACAATATTTATCCCAAATTGCCTGAAATAAATAAAAGGTAGGTGTAGACTCCGAAAATACAAAATAAAATGAATAAAGTATAAAATATGATAAATATGCATAAAAATGCTCTAAACTAATATGCAAATGCAATCCTAAAATATGACTAAATTAGATGTCATCACTAGCTAGGCTCGATAGAAACTCGTCGTTGGAATTAGATTTGATCGGAGGAGGTGGTGTTAATGGAGGAGGTTGTGGATCAGCCGCCATGACCATCAGGGGACGTATTGCGGCAATTTAGAGGAAGAAGGGGGGAGATTAGAGAGAACGAGTCAGACGTCCATGGAGGCGAAATTAGGGTAAACTCATGTTGATAACTTATTGTAAACTAGGGCAAAATAAAGGGAGGAGAATATGAGATTGTATTCAACTGATGTGTCTTGTGGGATATCCACCAATACAATATATATGAGTTATATCCTTGGACTCCAAGTACAAGATAAATCTATCTAAAGAGGTAAAATTTTATTTATGTAAAATGTATATCTTCGTACATCCACAGTAATATTATAACATATATCAATTTTTACATTATCTTTTAAGTACTAATAATGGTACGTTTCTTTTAGTCAATTGATAGTTAACTAAAATAAGGGTGTTGTTATATACACCGTAAACCCCCATCAAAAGTGCACGTCCGAATTAACGTGTACACCTTTCCAATTAATTAGCACGCTAAAAAAATTTAATTAACACACTTCAACCCTACACGTCAATTCCGGCGTGCAGGATTTGGGGTGTATTTAGTTTCTCCGCTAAAATAATCTAATGTGACTATACATTCAAGGAAAATGACAAAATGTGGATCTCTCTCTCTCTCTCTCTCTCTCTCTCTCTCTCTCTCTCTCTCTCTCGCGTCTTGGGGAGTGAAGATGGAAGCATGTACGTACCCTATTGATAGTATATGGGGCACATCAGGTACAGTGGAGGTATCAACCCACACTGACCTTGGCAGCATCATCAGTATTGTAATTCAATCTTTTTAAATAAACTTATCTACTTCCCGTTTCTTTTTATTTGAGTTTTTCCTATCGTCAAGAATTTGTTTCACCTTGTTACATGATTCAGTGTCTGCTTTGGAAAAAATCATAATATGATCAATAAAAGAGAGAAAGGGGATTCATGTACCTGATCTAATGATGTCGAAATCGATTTTTTTTCAATCCATCACATGTTTGTTGTATAGTTTCCGAGCAAGAATTTATGCTCATATTATAAAGAGGTGTAGTGAGATGGGGTCCCCCTGTCGAAGTCCCCCACTTCGTCTAAAGATTTATGTTGTTCCATCATTGACAAGGACCGAGAATGAGACCGTTTTCACACATTCTTCAATTCAAGCAATGAATCTTGTACAAAAACCAAATTTAGTCAAGACATGGAACAAGAAGTCCCAATCCGCCATTTCATATGCTTTTTCCATATCAATTTTAATTGTCATCCATCTTTCTGTTCCTTTCCTTCCTCTAATTGAATGAAAGATCTCATGTGCAATTAGCACGTTGTCCTAGATTGCTTTGTCGGGCAAAAAGGCCCCTTGGAGTAGGTGGATTATTTTTCCTAGGACTCCTTTTAGTCTCTCAACAATGATCTTAGCTATTTTCTTATAGATTGTTGAGCATATATAAACTAATTGGTCTGTAATGGTTTGTGGTATTTGAGTTCTCAAATTTTGGAATAAGTGATATAAAGGTGTGGTTGCTCTGTTTTAGTATTTTTCTTGAAGCAAAGAATCCTTTAACTTCTCTTATTATGTCATGACCAATAATGTCCCAGTATTTTTTGGTAAAACTCAACTATCATTTCATCGAGACTAGGTGATTTGTTTTTCCCAATTGAGAAAGTGGCATGTTTGATTTCACTATTAGACACAACTCTAGTTAATTTCTCGTTATCCGCATTTCAGATTTCTGTTGTAATTAGATCAAGGTATTCAATTATTTGACTCATGTTGATGGTTGACGGAGGAAAAACCTATCGTTGATCCCTCAAAGAAACTCAAACCTATAACTAGTATAGCAATAAGTAAGAGGTCGATCCATAGGGAAAATTATAATTCCAGTATGATTCAAGTGTCAATTAAAGTAACCAAATTGGGGGGTTTTGAGTGTGAAAGTTCCGCCTTTTATCAAAGCGGATTAAAGAAAGCAAAATTAAATGATTTTGGTTTAGACAATTAGGAGAAGCAATTCTACCTACAATTTTGGTTGAAACGATTCTTGTAACTTCTTCTCGTCCTATTAAGTTTCCTAGGAATGCCCTTGTCCCGACCTAATATAGTTACTAGTTCAACCAGTCCTAGAAGCCCTTATCAATCGATCAGTGCCTAAAGAAGGATTTAACCCAATTGATAGCTTTAAGTCCAGAGATTAGCCAAGGTATTTGCAGTCCCTAAAGAGGGATTTAACAACACATCCAACTTCCTACTTATTAAATTAGTTCAATCAGCCCTAAAGGAACAAGTTTGCTACATAGGTTAAGGTTCACAATCAGGAATCTACAAAACCTTAGCAATTGAATTGATTCTAACTAGTTGCGCGAGCTAGATAGAATAAAACAATAGGCAATCAAGCACAAAGAAGTTGAAGCCTTCAAATATAGGAAACAAGGAACAAGAATTAGAAACTCACAATCAATCCAAATAAAGCTTCAAATTGTAGACAAAACAGATGAGTTTAGTTCCTCATGGAAGACATCGCTCAAATCTCTAAAGTGTTTGATGAACGTAAGAATAAAATAGAAGTAGTGTAAATAAAACAATAATTGGCATTATAAAAGAGTCTAGTCGGCCATAAAACCAAACAACATAAAACTAGGGGTTTTTAAACAAAACGGGGTCGCGCTTGCGACCCATGCTGCTGCCGTGGCATTAGCAACTCTTCCTTATCACGCGGCATCCTCCCTGGCTACGACCGCGGCATTGCTCGTTATCGTCTCTTCTTGTTTAGCTTCGTAGGTATCTTCACTTGTCCTTGCTTCTCTTCCTTCCTTGCTTCTTTTCAATGTTTCTTGTATTCCTCTTCAAGATATTGCATCTCTCAATTGTGTTCCGATTCAATCTGCAAGATAAACATAAATTTGCGCAGAATTCGAACTCTTCTAGAATAATCACAAGATGCAAATTAACAACAAAGTATGAAAGAAATGCAACCTAACTAAACTAAAAATGGCTATAATGCCTATGTAAGTCATGCATTATCAAATTCCCCCACACTTGACCATTGCTTGTCCTCAATCAATGATATAATGAACATGAATCAATGCATCTGATAGCATGCATTTAAGTAGGCATAATAGGTTGCATTTAGCTTTGTTAAGATGCATATCATGCATGATTTTGGTGGAATTTGCATATTTGCTCTCTATGTTGGTGGAGTCGGAATCTACACGTTTATATTGATTATTTCAGGTAACTGTGGATCCGAGAAGGAGAAATGGGTTGATGATGCATTAAGATGAGGAAGTCTAGTTGATCGAAGAATCTTAAATGAAGATCTAAAGAGGTCCTGAGAAGAAGAAGCGGACCTAAACGAAGAACAAGTCTGCAGAAGTTGTCGCCATACATGCTGAACTTGTTTTGCACTTTCTGGAGGCCTCGGTTGTCCGATTGACTATTATGACCATGCGTTAGAAAGCTTTTTTTAGAGAGCTACAACTTTCCTGTTGACAACAAGAACAAATTCGAGACTGATTTTCCGTGAAAGAACAATGCAGCGGCCGCAGCATATATGCCGCGACCGCCGCATATGCCGCGGCCGCAGCACGGGTTGTCAGCGACACCGTTTTGACTTTAAAAACCTTAGTTTATGTTGTTTGCTCTTGTGGCCGACTTGGATCTTTTATAAGGGAAATTTTAGTTATTTTTCTATAACTTCTATTCTATTCTACGTTCTATCAGACAATGAGAGAGAGAGCGATTTTCGCCATGGGCGGCTAAACTCTCTTCGTTCTACTTGCAATTTGAAGCTTTATTTGGATTGATTGTGAGTTTCTGAATCTTTTTCCTTATTTCCTATATTGAATGTTTCAACTTCTTTGTGCTTGCATGTTTGATTGTTTTATTCTATCTAGCCCGTGCAACTAGTTAGAATCAATTCAATTGCTAAGTTTTTGTAGATTCCTGGTTGTGAACCTTAACCTAAGTAGCGAACTTGTTCATTTAGGGCTGGTTGAACTAATTGAATGAGTAGGAAGTTGGATGTGTTGTTAAATCCCTCTTTAGGGACTGCAAATACCTTGGTTAATCTCTGAACTTAAAGCTATCAATTGGGTTAAATCCTTCTTTAGGGACTGTTTGATTGATAAGGGTTTCTAGGACTGGTTGGACTAGTAACTATATTAGGTTGGGACAAGGGCATTCATAGGAAGACTAAAAGGGCAAGAGGAAGTTACAATATCAATTCAACCAAATAAAGTGGGTAGTTGTAGGTAGAGAGATCTTCTCTAAATTGTTTTGCATCAATCTGTTTATATTTTATTTTGTTTTCTTTCTTATTTCAATCAACCAAAACCCCCCTTTCTACTAGTTGGTAAATACACATTGATGATAAATACTTGATTCTCTATGGGATCGACCTCTTACTTGCTTGCTATACTAGTTTGTAGGTTGGAGTTTTATTTTGATACGGTTTACGAGACTAAAAACCGTCCATCGGGATCCCACAGAAAATCCCTTCAAGTTTCAACCTCATCAAAAAGCAACATCATAGCAGGTGAAAACATAAACCAAGCAAACAAACGTCATAGCATGTATTATAGTGATCAAATCTTAGAAGTAGACATCATCCAACCTCACCAGAAATATGTATTTCACTCATGTGTTTAGGGTTTAAGGTACAACTCTCAACTCAAACCAACATGCACTAAACTCATAGACATTCACCACCATATCACCAAATATCTACCGAAATGTCATTACTTGCGGGACACAATAAAGACAACAAAATAAAATGTGACACTTTTTTTTTCTTTTCTTTTCTTTCCTTTTCTCTTTTTTTCCCTTTTTATCTATTCTCTTGTCTTGGTGTTTCCTTACGCGAGGCGCAAACATGGGTGTCATGAATGGCCCCGGTCTATCAACACCTCAACCTACTAATATGAAGTCCACTTGAACATCTTTTGATGCAAGTTGCAAACATGGGTGTCATGAATGAACCTAGTTACTCAATGATCAAGCTTTCTTTTCTAGTGGATAGTTTTCAACACCTTTTTGCGCGAATCATACCCATGGGTGTCATGCATAGATCCGGTTACTAAGTGCATCAACCATTGCCACCTTATTCACTAAATATTCACAAATTCAAACAAAAGACTCAAAATATAAACATAAACTCCGCAAGCAACAAACATGTGAGTCGGTCTTTAAAAATAGATATTGCAGTCAATGCCAAGAGGTAGCAACACAAGGAGATTAATTCCCACAATTGAGCAAAAGATTTCAAATAAGGCTAAACATTCTCACAGGGTCATGTTTTGAGGACTTCAATCATACTTTAGCTCAATCATACATGCTTAATTATATTTGCTAGCTCATGTCCCACAAAAATCAAGTAAAGACAAACCCAAAACATCTAGAACTCCATGGGATTTATATGAACATGCTTGAAATTTAAATTAGAGAACAAACTAAGCTAGATGGGTATTTGAATAACACATATGTATGCAATGCATGCTTATTTTTGGATTTCCGAAAAAAAAATTTATCCGAAAATTGCAGAAATTATATAAATTAGACAAAAATTAAATAAACTCAACAGAAATTAAATAGAAATTACAGAAACTTAAACATGGTGTGCAGAAATTTAAACATGGTCTAGGAAATATTTTTTTTTTAATCCGAAAATTGCAGAAATTAAATAAATTAGATAAAAATTAAATAAACTCAACAGAAATTAAATAGCAATTACAGAAACTTAAACATGGTGTGCAGAAATTTAAACATGGTCTAGGAAATGACATAATATACATAAATAATCCGTCTCCCCCACACTTAAAGGTTTTAGTGTCCTCACTGAAACAATACATGGTGAAGGAGACAGAACTAGCCACTCACTGGTGCGGCGGCTGGTAGGGTGGAGACTAGTACGTCGGAATGTGCGGATACTGCTAGCGGAGTTAGTAGGACGGCTCCCTCCGCATCTCCTCCATGTTGTAGTTCGTCTCCCGCACATTGCGATCGATGCCGCGGAGAGTGAACTCGAAGAAGTCCTGGCACATCGACATACGATGGAACTCAGTGAACATGTGGTCCAGCCAGGCGTCATCATCAGTAGAAGAAAAGCGAGGCCCCGCAGAAGGGCCAGGCAGCCAACAACGTGTTGTGCATCTCCCATATGATAGTCGGTCTGTGCAGGGGCATCATCCTCGTCCTCGTCATCAGTATCCTCATCATCATCAACATTCTGATCAGCCGTGATGTAGAGGGAGGCGTTGGAAGGACCATAAGGTAAGGCCCTAGGAAGCCTTAGTCGGTGCTCTCCATGCTTCCCTGACTTCCAGATGTAGCCCGGCACATTAGAGCTCTCAATCAAATAAGCCCTCCTGAGCTGCTCCTTTGTATAGGTGTACCCACCAGACATGGGTACACCGCACTGTGTAGGCTCCAGATAGCCGTGGGCTATGAGGCTGATCATGCCTCCCAAACCAATCCGCCCTTTTTTCTTTCCCTGGATCCTCAGGCTGCTGTCAACAAAGATCTCAACCTAGTCCGGCGTACCATGGGACTGGGGAGCAAGGCTCCATAACCAGGACAGATCGCCAGCAGGCACTTTCTTCACATCGCATTGGCCGCTGAAAGACATGGCTAAGACTTTGTGAACGAGACGAAGGCATGGGTTGAGGAACATATAGATGTATTCGCCTCTGTGTCCGTCAAATCTAGAGCAAATAGCCGCATACCAGAAATCAGGGCGCTGCTGTTCTGACGCCATGAGATGCCAATTTGGGGTGGCCGCCCGAGTGATCCCAAAAACATGTCTTAGCTGGGCATACATGCAAGTGTGGCTCTGGTCCATCAACTTGAACCGAATACTAGAATCGTCCACACGCTCAAACGTGACTAGAAACTCCCACGTCAGGTCAGGATATGTGGGGGCACTACAGTCTATAAATGCCCCCAGACCGCCATGAGTGACCATTTGACGTGTGACGCCCAACATTCCTAATGTCTGTAAGGTAGGAACATCAAAGAACTTGGTCTGCACAAATCTCTTTGGATCGAAGCCCTCAAATGCCTTTCTCTGTTCTTTAGACACATATCTCAATCGGCGCAGCATTTTCACAATATTTCAGCAGTAAAATATAACCTCAAAAGATTAAAAATTCAACAACAGACCTCCAACACAACCCAAGCTAATCAACCAATTCCAAATCAAACCGCCAACTTAAATACTCCTCAAACAAACCAACAAATCCCAAAACTACCAAATAAACCCAAATTCAAGAACCAAACAATTCTCAACAAAATACCAAGAACACAAATCTCACACCTCAATAAAAAATTCCAACTTCAATCCTCACAAATCCAAATAACAAATAATCGATGAATAGAAACACACATAACTCCAAAACAACCTAACAGGGACTGAACCTGGCTGCGCGCGCAGCAGTACCGGCGGCGGGCGCAACACGCAGACGCGGCGGCGGGTTGGGTGCGAGGTTTGTTGGTGATGGTTGTAAATATGGGAGGAATTCGGCCGAGGGTGGTTCATGGGTGCGATTCCGGCGAGAAGAAGGGTGCTTGGGGAAGGGGATGATGAGGAATGGCTATGAAGGAGAGGAAAGAGAGAGATTGGGGGGTGGCAATGGTGGTTTTGAAGGTTGAAGAAGAAGAAGCCAAAGGTGACTTTGAGAGTGACTCAATTATTATTATTAATTTTTTTTATATCTGGGAAATCTGACAAGGGTCACGGGATTGATATGTTGCGGCCGCTGCATCAGCTTCTTGTCGCGGGTTTGATGTGCGGCGGCCGCCACATGGATGTTGCGGCCGCCTCCAGTGCAGTGGCCTTTCCTCGTTTTTTTCGTTATTATAATTCCTAAAAAAAACTAGTGATAAAAACTACCTAAGAAAACGATAAGGATGAAAAAGAAAGAAGAACTTACCTCGGGTTGCCTCCCGAGAAGCGCCTTTGTTTCAAGTCTTTGGCTCGATGCAATGGCCCTTGATTGGCCTAATTGTTTGGTTCAGCAAGAACCAACTCCTCTTCTTCATTATGTGAGATGTTCTCAAGGTACGATTTAACTCTATGACCATTGACCTTAAAGAGCTCTTTAGACTTAGGGTCATAGAGTTCAATTGCTCCATGAGGGAATATCCTTGAGATGGTGTAGGGTCCTTCCCACCTTGATCTAAGCTTTCTTGGGAAGAGTTTCAGGCGTGATTGGTATAGGAGAACCTTGTCTCCTACATTGAGTTCCTTCTGCAGGATATGTTTGTCATGCCAAGCCCTTGTCGTCTCCTTGTAGATGAGCGCATTGTCATAGGCATCCAAGCGCGGTTCCTCTAACTCTTGCAACTGAAGCTTCCTGAACTCTCCCACTTCATTTATCGCCATATTGCAGTTCTTTACAACCCAGTATGCCTTATGTTGAAGTTCCACAGGAAGATGACAAGCCTTTCCAAAAACAATTCGATAAGGGGACATACCAATGGGAGTCTTATAGGTTGTCCGATAGGCCCACAGAGCATCATTCAACCTAAGACTCCAGTCCTTGCTGTTAGGCCCACTGTTTTCTCCAGAATGCTCTTAATCTCCCTATTTGATACTTCTGCTTGACCATTGGTCTGAGGATGATAAGCAGTGGACACTCTCTGCGTGACATGATACCTCTTTAGCAGGATAGTGATGGTCCTATTGCAGAAATGTGTCCCCCTATCGCTAACTAGCCTTAGGCACCCCAAATCTTGCGAAAATTGTGTCCTTTAGGAATTCTGCAACTACTTTGGAATCATCAGTTCTGGTGGCCTTTGCCTCCACCCACTTGGAGACATAGTCCACCGCAAGTAAAATATAGACATTCCCAAAAAAAACTAGGAAAGGGACCCATAAAATCAATACCCCAAACAAAAAAAAATTCACATAATATGATCTTAGTTTGTGACATTTCATTTATAGCCGATATGTTCCCAATCCTTTGGCATCTATCGCAAGATTTACAGAAAACATTAGCATCCCTAAACAAGTGAGGCCAAAAGAAACATACTTCTAAAACTTTCCTAGAAGTCTTTTGAGGACTAAAGTGGCCTCCACGTTCATGAGCATGACAGAAAGTAAGGATAGATTGTACCTCATTGTCCAGTAGACACCTCTTGTTTACCTGATCAAAACAATGTTTTCAAAGATAGGGGTCATTCCAAACATAGAAACGAGAGTCATGTCGAATCTTTTCCTTCTAAGCTTTCGTGAAGTTCGGTGGAAATTCTCCCGTGACCAAGAAATTCACCATATTGGCAAACCAAGTTCGAGAAGTATGGACACTCATCAATAATTTAGGAGCAGCGGGACTTACCTCGTCGGAACAAAGCAAAAAGGGCGAAAGGGGCACCTCAACAGCATGCGGAGACCGTGGCATGGAAGCTACGGTCGTTGCATCATTGATACGTTGCGGCCGCGGAACCCTCCGTTTCCGTAGCTCCCTGCAGCTGCAAAGGTAAAGTGCGAGTTAAATAAAATAATATGTCATCAGGGAACTTACCGTGAATGAGTCTTTGATCTTTCGGCTTGTCCTCTTCTTGGACAAGTCTGCTGAGGTGGTCCGCTACTAAGTTCTCTGCACCTTTCTTATCTTTAATTTCAATGTCAAATTCGCTCAAGAGTAAAATCCAACGAATCAATATAGGTTTCACTTCTTTCTTAGTCAATAAATTGTGAAGAGCAACGTGATCAGTGAAGACAATTACCTTAGCTCCTAGGAGATAGGAGCAGAACTTCTCCAGTGCAAAGACAACATCCAGGAGCTCTTTCTCAGTGGTTGAGTAGTTCCTTTGTTCTCCATTCAGAGTCATGGAGGCATAATAGATGACATGAGATCTCCTTCCTTTCTTTTTTCCCAAGACAGCACCCACATCATAGTCGCTAGCATCACACATAATCTCAAAAGGTTGAGACCATATGGGTGCTTGAATTATAGGAGCACTAGTCAGGCGACCTTTTAGCTTATCAAAGGATACTCTACACCTGTCATCAAACTCAAAAGCTACTTCATTTATTAGTAAATCACAAAGAGGTGCATAAATCTTTGAAAAATCCTTAATAAACCTGTGATAGAACCCTGCATGGCCTAAAAAGGACCAAATTTCGCGCACATTGGTAGGGTAAGGCAGAGACTGAATAACATCAATCTTAGCCTTGTCCACCTCAAGACCCTTGCTAGACACAATATGACCCAAAACAATGTCTTGTTCAACCATAAAATGACACTTTTCAGAGTTAAAAACTATGGTGTCTACACACCGCCTAAACACAAGTGACAAATGGTGCAAACAAGTATCAAAGTCATCTCCATGCACAGTGAAGTCATCCATAAATACCTCTATGAAGCGCTCTACATAGTCAGAAAATATGCTTACTATACACTGTTGGAAGGTCCCAAGTGCGTTTTCTCTTGATCCTCCAGTGCTATGGGTACCTGAAAATATCCTGAGTAGCCATCTAAGAAGCAATAAAATGAGCGTTCGGCAAGGCGCTCAAGCATTTGATCAATAAAGGGTAGGGGGAAGTGGTCCTTGCGAGTAACTACATTCAATTTACGATAATCAATACAGACTCTCCATCCAGTTTGGACCCTGCTAGGGACAAACTCACCATGCTGATTCGCCACTATAGTGATACCCCCTTGCTTAGGGACAACCCGAGTAGGACTCACCCATTTGCTGTCAGATATGGGAAAGATCATACCTGCCTGAAGGAGCTTCAACACCTCCTTCTTTACCACTTCCATCATTGGTGGGTTGAGTCTCCGCTGAGGTTATCTGGATGGCTTGGCATCATCCTCCAATAGTATTCTATGCATGCAGATGGTAGGACTGATGCCCTTAATGTCTGCGATAGTCCATCCTAACGTCTCCTTGTTTTCCTTGAGAACAGTCACCAATCGCTCATCCTGCTCAAAAGGGAGTTTGTTAGAAATAATGACAGACAGAGTATTATTTTCACCAAGAAAAGCGTATTTAAGGTGATTGGGAAGTTGTTTCAATTCAACAACAGGCGCTTGGATAATGGATGGGAGAAGCTTTTCAGTTGGCATAGTCAGCTCGATGCCGTCTCCTCTTGGTGGCACTTAGGTAGGAGATCGATGGTCTAAAGCCAATATAGCCTCCTGCAAGTTAGATGACAAGACATAATCTCTAGCAATTTCATCTCTAGAGGCCTGTAAAGCAACTTCCATCTCATCAACACACTCCAAATCAAAGCAATCTTGTGCCATAGTATCAATAACATCCACAAAGCAAAGAGAAGGAGCATGAGATGAGAATTTCATGGAATCATAAATATTATATTAAACTCCTTAACCATCAAATTCCATAGTAAGAGATCCTGAATAGACATCTATCTTGGTCCTAGCAGTTTTCAAAACAGGTCTGCCCAACAGAATAGGGCTTTCATTGTTACCAGGACCCATGTCAATCACAAAGAAATCAGCAGGGAATATTGACAAGGGATTTTCAGTCGCCTTAAATCCTATCAAATAAATCCGACTAACCTAACTAATGTAGTTTGGCAAGAACGGGTCGATCCCATAGAGAGTCAACGAATCGTATGCAAGTCAGAATGTGTCAACAAGAACAGGAAACACAAAGGGGGGATTTTGATGGTGTAAACTAACTAAGAATGAAAAAGCAAGCAAATCAATAAAATAGAACAGATTGAATGAATGAATATAAGGGAATAGCTCAGGTCAATCAATCTCAGCACTCAGGTTTTATTCATTGATCATTGAAATCAAACAGATAACTTCCTCTTGAATACTTTGTTGTGGAAAGACTAGGTCTTTTGAATCCAATTCCTTATCAAATCTAGTTAACAGGACAACCAGACCCTGAAAACCCTAATTATCAAACAATCTTGAAACTATCAAGATTCAATTCAACAATTGATGAAGTCTAAAGGAAATCAACAAAGGCAATCGATACGCACAACCAGTTATTGCATCAATTGCAAATCAATTCTTCATACAAATCCCTAAATCAACCAGTTTCAGAGATTTATATTTTGCTACTCAAGAATATAGATAATTCAACCAGAAATTACCTATATCTAGCTATCGATTATCATGAAAAGGCATTAGTTGATCAGACTAACACAACTTCACGAAAAACCCTGAACAATCAGCGCAAAGAATTGATAATATTCAAAGAGGAGTATTAAGAATAGAAATCTCACAATGAAATAGAAAACCTGAAGCTTCGAGTAATTTCCCCAAGCAAGGAGGATTAGTTGTTCATAATCAAAGAAAATCACAATCCACAAAGTCTCCAATGGTGCTTCTATTGTTCGTGGTTCCACCCCCTGTTCGAAAACTAAAACCAACACCAGACTCTTTGTTCCTCTCCACTAACGTTTCATGTATCCATTAATTGAAATTGCAATTAAAAATTCCCAAAGAAACAGGTGGTTCTTGCACTCGGAACAAAACTCGGGTGCACCAACAACTCGGCCGAGTTTCATCTTGACCCACCCGAGTTCTTCTTAAATCCAGAACTCGGTTTCCTTCAAATTACTCGACCGAGTTTCATAATATCTTGGCCTGAGTTATCTTGACAGTTTCACTCCTTGCACGTATGTTCAGCTCCTCTCTTTGACTCTCCATCTCTCTTGCTCCAGGCTCCGATTTCCGTCTCATCGTCTATCATTTATACGAGCTCAGCTCCAACTTTCCACAATCACCTGACATTATTAACAAAACTTGTATATTCCGACTCTAATTTAAACATAATGAAAACACGAAAATTACTCTAAACTCATGCATTTTACCCTACATAAACCCATCTAAATGCCTATATTAACATTACCTAAATGTGCATGATCAAATATCAAGTTATCAACCATAACTGGCGCCAAATTTGATGGAGGGAAAACCTATTGTTGATCCGTCAAAGAAACTCAAACCTATCACTGGTATATCAATAAGTAAGAGGCCGATCCACAGGGAAAGTTATAATTCCAGTATGATTCAAGTGTCAATTAAAGTAACCAAATTGGGGGGTTTTGAGTGTGAAAGTTCCCCCTTTTATCAAAGCGGATTAAAGAAAGCAAAAGTAAATGATTTTGGTTTAGACAATTATGAGAAGCAATTCTACCTACAATTTTCGACTTTATTTGGTTGAAATGATCCTTATAACTTCTTCTCGTCCTATTAAGTTTCCTATGAATGCACTTGTCCCGACCTAATATAGTTACTAGTTTAATCAGTCCTAGAAACCCTTATCAATCGAACAGTGCCTAATGAAGGATCTAACCCAATTGATAGCTTTAAGTCCAGAGATTAGCCAAGGTATTTGCAGTCCCTACAGAGGGATTTAACAACACATCCAACTTCCTACTTATTCAATTAGTTCAATCAGCCCTAAAGGAATACGTTTGCTACTTAGGTTAAGGTTCACAATCAGGAATCTACAAAACCTTAGCAATTGAATTGATTCTAATTAGTTGCGCGGGCTGGATAGAATAAAACAATAGGCAGTCAAGCACAAAGAAGTTGAAGCATTCAAATATAGGAAACAAGGAACGAGAATTAGAAACTCACAATCAATCCAAATAAAGCTTCAATTTGTAGGCAGAACAGATGAGTTTAGTTCCTCATGGAAGACATCGCTCAAATCTCTAAAGTGTTTGATGAATGTAAGAATAGAATATAAGTAGTGTAAATAAAACAATAATCGGCCTTATAAAAGAGTCTAGTCGGCCATAAAACCAAACAACATAAAATTAGGGGTTTTTAAACAAAATGGCGTCGCGATGGCAATCCATGCTGCGGCCGCGGCATCAGCAACTCTTCATTATCCAGTGACATCCTCCCTGGATGCTGCCGCGGCAAGCATGCGGCGGCCGCAGCATTGCTCGTTGCCGGTCTTCTTGTTAAGCTTTGCAGGTATCTCCACTTGTCCTTGCTTCTCTTCCTTCCTTGCTTCTTTTCAATGTTTCTTGTATTCCTCTTCAAGATATTGCATCTCTCAATTGTGTTCCGATTCAATCTGCAAGATAAACACAAATTTGCGTAGAATCCGAACTCTTCTAGAATAATCACAAGATGCTAATTAACAACAAAGTATGAAAGAAATGCAACCTAACTAAACTAAAAATGCTTCTAATTCTTATCTAAGATATGCATTATCAATGGTCGCTTTTATGAATCTTTTTCGAAGTCATTTTTTTTTCTTTTTTATATATTTTTCTCCCCTACTATATTTGTGCCTTCAGCTGTCCGTATTTACTTAATTACTATTATGTTTCTTCTTTCTGTCGTTGTTTTATGGAAATATCCTAAATTTGTATCCATAAGTTTTAGGTGTTTTGTATTTGCTCTTTCATTCCAGTAGATCTTATGGTATTCTAGTAGTTTCTCCTTTTTCCTTGGGAGTCTTAGCTGGAGTGCCCTCGCTCGGTCATCTTGGTTGTTTATGTTTTTCTACTGAACTTGGAGTAGTTGATCATGTACTTTTTTTAGTTGCCTAAAAGTATTTCTAAATGTCTTTTTGTTTCATTATTTAGAGTTTCTTGAGTATTTTTGTTTTTTTTTAGCAAGGATGTCCATGTGGGATCTTGTTGCAGTTGTCCTTCATGCTGGTTTTGCAATATTTGCATAGTCTTGCCGAGTCATCCATATTTTTTCAAATTTGAAGGGTTTCTCTTTATGGGTGTTATCTTTTTAAAACCCAATTGAGATCGGGTAGTTGTCTCAAGAGGAGACGATACTCTTTTAATTTAGAGGGAACGTTGTTATGGAAAATATATTATTTTAGATATTTGAATGTCTAATTTTTAAAATTGTTTTTTTAATGATTATAAAAATAGTATTCGTATTTTTTAAGAAAGTGAGAAGTCATAGAGAAGTACAAATGTATTTTTGTTTGATATTTAAAAAAAAACAATTTCTAAAATTACATGTTTTAATTAACAAAGAGAGTTGGTATGGCTAGAATGTCGTGTGTTCCAACAACCCAAATAGTAATATCTCTATCCTCAAACAATAGGTAGTATCAGTAGCAAGTAAAGGTCGATCCCATAGAGAGTGCGTGCGACTTTGACTAACCGTAGTGTGTAAGCAAGAGAATCGTAACAATAGCAAGAGAGAGATAAGGGTAATAGTAGCAATGATTATAGCAAGAGATAATAATGATGAGAATATAGCTTCACTTATAATTGCAACATTGGTAACTTCATGATCATCGAGTTATTTTAGTTAAGCTTGGTTATCTTAGTGTCGGTTTGTGCACAAAGTTGTATACCTTCCAATTTGATCATTATTCAACACCTTAAACTCTTATATAGGGTTCGAAAAGCAATAAGTCCCTAATCATCTAAGCATGTAGCTCATGTAATTCCCACATATTTTTACGTGTCACCTAGTTGTTAAACTAGCCATTTCTTCCGCTAACAATAACACTTTAATACCTGTCATTACTCTCACATATGCATGATTTCCAACCCGATCCTTAAGATACGTTTTCTACTTTATGGGAATAATTCCCATAATAGCGGATGTAGTTATAATCCCGAGCATGTTGTTTATCTATTCTAATGGCTAGTTAAGACGAATAAAGAACATAAACATGTGGAGAATAAGAGTAATGAATAACCAAATACGCATAAACCATATATTACTTATAAAATAGCATATAAACAACCCTCACGTGTAGATAATGCATATTCCATATAGGCATTATAGGTGTTTGTTATTGTAATTAGGTAGAGGTTTTGCTATAATTTGATTCTAGTTTCGTATATTGCTTGTGAAGTATTCGAGTTTTGAATCTACGCGTTTTTAGTGTTTATTCTGCAGAATTACTAGTATAGCAATAAAGTCCGGTGTCGAACCCACGGGGAGAAGCGATTTCCTATTCAATAACTCTAAACAAACACTTATAACAAAGCAATGATTCTAGACAAATAGCAAATATGTAAAAGTAACCAGATTGCAAATCACAAAGCAAATAGCTATCAAAGTAGAAAGAACATTTCACTTGTAATTCTCTGAAAATGGTTGGAATTCACGGTACTCGGATTGATCTATCAATTATTCATATTCCTAGGTCTACTTAACTAAAGTTGAGAGATCCGCATAGATTCATTCATCTTATTCAATATCACTAAAAAATAGCATTAAGAACTCAAGTAATCAAGACCAATTGGCACATTGACTCTACACAATTAAGCTCTTCTCTCTCTCTCAATTGATCTATCAATTATTCATATTCCTAGGTCTCTCTCTCTCCCTCTCTCTCTCTCTAATTGAATTCATAGTCTCTCTCTAAAATTGTTCTCTCCTCAAAAGAACTGAAAACCAACTAATAAAGCCTCCCAAAGGTCGGCCAAATCATAGTAGGAAATAATAGAAAATAATATAAAATAATGGTCTTCGGATCCTAAACCGCGTTTTCGGAATCTGGGGTCATGGCGGGCGCCGTGCAAGGGGTGGTGGGCGTCGTCTCTACAATGTCCGACTATCTTCAATTTCCTTCAACAGATTCCAATGTCGTGCCTCCTTGCTCTTCCTTAGCTCTTCCTTAGCCTCCATGTGCTCCAAAACATGCTTCTTAAGCTCTTCCCAAGGTCCATTCAAGGTCGAACTGTAATTCTGCAGAATAAAGACTAAAAACGCACAGATTCCGAACTCGAATACTCCACAAGTAATATACGGAACTAGACTCAAAATATAACAAAACCATTACCTAATACCAATAAGAAACACCTATAATGCCTATATGAAATATGCATTATCAAATCCCCCCAAACTTAACTCTTTCTTGTCCTCAAGTAACCATAAGGAAAAAAATCATCTACGCATCCCACAAGAAATCTTTCATAATTTTACTCATCAAAAGCAACATCATCAATAGGGAAAATATAACCAAACATATAAACGTCATAACATGTATATACGGGATCAAATTGCTTGCATGCTCAAAAATCAACCTTACCAAGGATAAAATGTGTATCTCTCACTCTCATGTATTTAGGCTTTAAGCATACACTCACCTCAATTCCATATACAAGCATCAACTCAAATATTGACATTTATATCACCAAATTTCCACCGAATATGTCAATGCAAAAATAAGGACATCAAGAGGACTTTCGCTCAATGGAAACCTTCATAGAAGATTCCATTCGGCGGGGTTGTAATAGGGCTTGGTAGAAACATAAAGGCAAGGAATTGTATTTGATCATGTGATGCAATAAATTCCGGGAAAACAAGATTCCAAAAATCCTAAGATAACACAAACCAACTCAATAAATCAAGCTCACAAATGCACAACATCTCTCAATATCATCAAAATAACTCCAAAAATCATCATCTCATCTCATCTCATCTCATCATCTTACATATCATCCAATCTCAACACCCAACCAATATATCTCATAACCAACATAAATCTCAATTCTTCCTCATTATGCAAACATAAAATAAATGGCTCTTTTATTCTTCTTTTATTTTTATTTTTTTTTCTTTTTTTCGGATTTTTTTTCACTTGACCCAAAATACATGGAAATCAAATGCATAAGAATGATGGACTAAATAAGCACATAACATTAAATCTTCTCAAAACCATAAACCATTAAATCACACTTTAGCTTCATTCTCCTCAATCTCCAAAATAGATTCCATAACCCACTCAAAATCTCAATTTCCCCTGAATAAGGGTAATGCTCATCATAGGCTAGGAATAAAATTTTTGTGGAGCTAACAATAAAAAGGCTAAAGGTTCAAATTGGCTTCAAAGCAAGATATAACATAAGGTAGACATGGATAAATATGTGGCTAAAATGTTGCCTCTATCATTTGAACTTATCAAGCATTGAACATGTATATAATCGGCCTTGAAAGTAGAAACCATGGCAATTTTCAATGATAAATGAATAGGAAGATTAAATCACACAAGAAAAGCAAAAGGAATAAAGATGTATCCCTTATAAGGCCAAAAATATCTCACTGTGACAAATTTTTGTTGACTTTCAAGGATACTCTCAAACTTAGAACATACATGCTAAATTATATACGCTCAATCATATTTCACATAAAAATCAATTTTCAGGATAAGATCAAATCATTCCAGAATTCCATGGGATTTATAGGATCATGCCAGGACAAACTCAAATTAGATGGAAATCTTTGATAACACAATATGCATAACAACAAAACAAAACAAGACTCACTTTTTTTCCATTTTTCAATTTTTTTTTAATTTTTTGACATTTTCTATAACCTACAAGAAATAACATAAAGGAAATAACAAATAAACAAAAACAGAAATTAAAAAACAAACAAAAACTCAAAAATGGACTAACCTAAGTAATTCACTTACATGTTGCATTGTCCTCAATGCATAGAAACAAAAAAAAGGAATAATGAAAATATAAAAATAAAGGGTTTGAAAGAAGCAAATGACTGACCAATTACTGTGAAGGCGGTGTCTAGGGTCCAGACCGCTGATTGATTAAATTCGTCAACAAGAGACAAGTCTCATGTAATTGATCGATCTTCCTAACCAAAATCGCATGGGACCTTGTCAGATTCATCAACTCATCTACCTGTCTCTTCTCAAATTCAGTCAATTTCTTCTCCAGGCAAGCAATGCGCGAGGCATCTTGAACCGTAGGCAGTGTAATATCGATCTGCATATCTTCTACATCGCTCGCGGGCGTCACATGGTCATCAGGCTTTCGCAAATGAGTATCAATAGGGACATGGCTTCAGCGGAAATCAGCTAACTTCAACCCCATAGGTAAAATAGTCGACATATATTGATGATGAGACTACAAAGGTCCAAATAACCACCGAAATCTCTCAATAGCATATGGCAACTACAACTTTTCCAACATTCGTGCGGACACAAGAGCGTCTATGTCCCACATATAAGAGTGACTCACAGGCTGTAGTGAACTAACATCAACACCATAAAATATTGCCAGAAGTGTGATCATGCCTCCAAAAAGGGTGACAAGAGGATAATTCTCGTTGCGTTGGCCACGAACCCTCTCACACATCTTCAAAAATAAGAGTACCCAATCTGGTACTAAGGTAGACTCAGGAATCAGGTAGTATACAAAATCAATCACACCAGGATCAATAATGGTAGTGCTCTTACAATCATAGAAATTAAAACCCAAAACTTGCAGACAAAGACGAAGAACAGGATGGGTAACCATGTCATCAAGTCTGAAATCCTTGAAGTTCTCAGGCATCCCCGTCAGATTCCTCCAGATCTCTGCTGAATCAAGAACACGCATGGCTTTATTCCACTTCTTAGAGCATATCTTCATAACACCAAAGGCAACTCCCATCCCCGCATATGAAAAATTACAAGCTCTTCCCTGCAATCAAAATCGAACATCGTTGGGTGATATCACCTCCAAAGTCGTAAGGAACTCCTTTCTGCCAAAAAAATCACGCAGCCCTTCGTGTGCCATCAAAGCGAGCACCGAGTCAAACAGACCTAACCGTCTTAATGTGATTTCGTCAAAGAACATCGTGGACGTGTAGGTGTGCATTCCAGCATAGCGCATCCATATTATCGAAATAAGTCGGCACATCTTTCTTGATAGGAGCAGAAGACATGATGCAATCTTGAGGAAAAAACGACGAAAAACCACAAAAACGACCAAAAGACGGGCTTGCTATAGTGGCGGCGGGCGTAGTGGATGGGGCGGCGGGCGTCGTGTACGCAGAACCAAAAATCCAAGCGAAGACGTTGGAAAACCGACGTCCACTCCTCCAAACTTCAAACTTTCTCGAACAACTAGGTTTGAAAGGGTTCTTTTGTGATAGGTAAGGGAATGAAATGGGAAAAGATTGAATTTTGTGGATGTAGGGTGATGGCGGAAAGTGTTTGGTGGATAGAATCGATTGAAATGCAAGGCTTTAGGCAGTTGGAATGGATTCCAATAGGCTTTTGGTTTTCTTGTAGATTCCTTTTGAGCAAGCTTGATTGATCCAAAAATAGGGAGAACAATATATGGGGAAGCGGAAGGAATATCTATCAAAAAGGAAAAAGAAAAATGTTAGACTAGATATAATAAAGATAGAACTCTAATCCTAGGAAAATAAATAAACTAATCCTAAAAAGAAAAATCTAATCCTAAAATAAAATAGAAAATAAGTAAAAGATAAAATACTAACCTAAGATAGATAGAAAACAATCTAACCTAAAATAAATAGAAAATAATCTAATCCTAAAAATATATAAAAATAAACTAACCTAAACCGGAAAATAAGACCAAAAATAAAAAGATAGAAACTTTCCTTCCAAGTTTACCAAAATTTGGATTAATCAGGTGGACACAGGCGGCGGGCGCCGTGGCTGGGGTGACGGACGCCATGTCCACAGAACGTGTCTCCGTTCTTTCAAATCAATCAAAACTTTATCCCAACATAGGTTTCACTTACCGTAACTTCCAAAATCCGGTGACACGATTGATTCTTCTTTATTGAATTGAAAACTAAATGCAAAAAATAGAAATACTACCTAACTACCTTGGGTTGCCTCTCAAGAAGCGCCTTTGTTTCATTTCTTTGGCTAGACGTGATGCACTCTAAATCACCAAAATCCCCCACACTTGCCCTTTTCAAGACAAGAAGTGGAACTTTATTAACTTCTCCGACATATCCATCAATTGCATATATCGATTCCTTCTTGAAATGAATTATTCATGGAGGTTGTCCTACAATTGCAAAAACCTCAACATTTTTAGGAATCAATTTTTCATAAGGAATAGCAATAGAATCATTTGAATGAGACACATTTTCATGCGACTTAAACAAATTCTCAATTTTCCATTTAGTGTCATCTTTCCCTAATCCAATTTCATCTTTGTTAGAAAACTCAAGATTCATATATTCAGTTTCAACAGAAGATCTAACAAACCATTTGATTCATTCTTGTGATTAGTTTCATTAGAGTCAAGAACATCTATGGAATCATTAGCAGAAGAAACAATAGGATCAAATATTGAAAACTCAATCTTTATACCATCAAACTCCATAGTTAGTGAACCTTCAAAACAATCAATCTTAGTCTTGGTCGTTCGCAAGAATGGCCTTCCCAAGACAATCGGGGTTTTAGGCGTACCTTGTTCCATGTCTAAAATCAAGAAATGAGCTGGAAATATCAAATCATTTACCTTAACCAAAACATCGATCTTCAACAACTCCTCTAGGCTTAATAATAGAAAGATCAGCGAGTTGTATAGTAACACCAGTTTCAGACAATGTATTGAGACCCAAAAACATGTACAAGTTATAAGACATAACATTGATTGAATCACTTAGGTCTAACAGAGCTTTGGCAAAGCTAGCATTACCTATTGCACATGGTATATTAAACATACCTGGATCTCCACACTTTTTAGGCAATCATTTTTTAAGCAAAGCAGAAACATTCTCACTTAAACTTACGTTTTCTTTCTTTCTCATCCTTTGCTTGCGCTTCATCGTGCATAGCTCTTTCAAGAATTTCGCATAGCGAGGCACAATTTTAATCAAATTGAAAAGTGGAATATTTACATCACAATGAGCAAAGGTTTCATAAAGAAATTGTTCATCTTCCCACTTACAATCGGATCTTAAGGCATGAGGAAAGGGTGGTGCAGGTCATGAAACCTCAGAAGACCACTCTTTAGAAGCTTTCTTCGGGGATTGAACAACGTCAAAAGTCGCATCCGTCAATGGAGGTGGTGGTGGGCGCCGTGGTGAGGATCGGCGAGTGCCGTCTATGCAGTGCGTCTCCAATTTTGTCTCATCCTCCTTTTTTCCCAAATCAACTTCCTCACTAGGCCTCTCTTCAACATTCCTCGTGGGTATATTCACCTGTTTACCTCCTCTAAGGGTCATGGTGCTAACATTCTCCTTCGGATTCACAACCACATGTGAAGGCAACTTACCCGAATCTTTCGGTTTTGAAGGTTCGATAATGTAAAACAAAGTAATGTAAAGATACTCTAGAAGAGGGGTTGAATAGAGTATGCCGGTTTTTCGCAGATAGTCTCAAGAGTTTTGAAGCTCGTGCCAAAACCCTTTGAGATTAGACTTAGTCTTTTCTCTGAAAAACTGAATCACAAAGTTAAACAATTCGAACCAACTGTGGAAATAAGGTAAAGCAGTAAATAAAGGACTCGATGAATTATTTACGACGTTCGGCACGAACTTGGCCTACGTCCCCGCCTAGGGTTCTTCCACAACCCTAGGATTCAACCGGCTTTTATTGATTCACAAGACTTAGGATCCTAATAGCTCACCGAGAAGCCTCTCTCCTATACAATTGCAATCTAGTCAACTCACGTTCCCTTGGAGTCCTAGACCAATCTAGAAGAGCCCCACCTCTCTATGCTATCTAGTACAATCCTCTTACACTTAGTGAATCAATCGCCTAGTGTCCACTTCCTGAGTTACAAACTCTCAAGTATAACACTATCATGAAATATATCATATAAGCTCACTATGTAACTCTCAAATGCTTTGAAATGAAATAACAGACTCTTAAGAACTAGCAGAGAGCACACAAAGAAGATAGATCTCGCTTTAGGGCTTGAGTGTATGAAAGCTTGTGTTCAACGAATGTATTGCTGTCTTCTTTTCTTTCTTTTCTTTATAGAGAACAAATCAGTGCCTAGGGATCTTCACCAACGGCTAGAGAGGATCATGGCTTGAGCTGGATACTCCACAACCTTCTATCTTTGGAAATTTCTGAAGCCATAATCTTCCGATTTGAATCTTCTCGATTTAGCTTAAGGAAGGAGATAATATTTGAAAAACTTCCTGAAATGTTAACATATATAAAATAATATCTGGAAGCATATAATAATAATATACGAACATAATATCATGGAGAACAGGTTTTGTGTTTCATCAACACTGCTGCAGCTTCAAGACCTTTGACATAAACTGACTGTCAAAGCCTTTGAAACTTATTCCGATTTTCATCAAGGGAGTGGAGTTATCAATCTCCCCCTTGATGAAAGACAAAACCTGTGCATCCCTGCAACTTAGTCAACCATAAATAAGCACTTCCATACTTCGCAAACCATTCCAATAACATAAACTCCACTTCACATCGATAAGCACTTTCGATTTCTTTAGTCATACAACTCATGCATATTTCCATTTGGATGATGACTTCTTTTCTTTTCTTTTACGCTTACTTTTGCCCCTAGGTGAATTTTATCCTCCCTAGGTCCAAGCTTACTAGACTTTTACTCCTAAGTGAATTTTATCCTCCTTAGGCCCCTAGTAATAAGTCATCTCTATTATGCAAGAAGAGTTACCTTATTTCGGCTACGCCTCTCTCAATGCACAACCATACATACATCATCTCAACTCAAATCAACTCCAATATAACGATTTTTCACCAATTCTCCTCCTAATTCCCGGATAGGGTAAGGATAATCGTTGGCTATGATATATTTTTGTGGAGCTATAAAAAGAAATAGGCTTTACGGCTCAGTTGGGCTTCAAGCAAAGGATAATGCAAAGGGTAGATAAGGTATAATACGGCTAAAGAAAACATGTCTCAATTATTTGAAATTCACAAGCAACAAACATGTGCAATACGGTCATGAAAAACAAGCATATGGAGAGTATAATCACACAATAAAAGCAAAAGGGAAAAATATGTAAAGTCCCTATAAGGCCAAAACAAACTCACAAAGTTTATATATTTTTAGATTTCAATTAAACCTCAACTATGAACCGTACTTGCTCAATTATATTCTCAAATCATGCTCCAAAAATCATTTTCAAGCAATTCAATCAAATCATGGGATTTATGCATTAAGATCATAAAAATAAATTAGAGGACAAACTAAACCAAGATGGGTATCGTTAATAACAATTAAATACAATGCATGATATTTTTGGATTTTGTTTTTTTTTAAATGCAATATATGAATAAAAATAAATATGACAATATAAATAAACATGATAACATAAGTAAACATGATATGCAAACTCTATCTATATGCAATGCAATCTCTCCCCCACACTTAAACCTTTCATTGTCCTCAATGAAACATAAAAGACAACAAAAAATAAAAACATAGAGGAAGAGATGAGTGAAGTGCTCACAATGTGGTGAACGAATAGGCTCATGAACAAATACCAACCCAATGGTTCAACTGGGTCTTGCGGCGGCCGCTGCCTGCCTACTTCAGCTGATTTCGGCGACTTTTCCTGAAAAGTTAGTCCATCCAAAAACTAAAAGCAACTATCTAATGCCTAATGGAAATCGTAATTTATTGAAAATAAAACTAGCTAACTGGCAATTGAAATAACTAAATTAGAAATCTTACCTCGGGTTGTCTCCCGAGAAGCGCCTTTCTTTAATGTCATTGGCTTGACTTATTCTCAATCTCAAGATCTTACCTATCAGACATCGTCAAGGCCCTCAGTAGCCTATCATATTCCTGTGCATACATCTTACAAGAGATATCATAGCACAATAAATTGAAAGTATAAAATATGAAATTCAAAAACCCTTTCAATCTATCAAAGAGTCTATCATGACTATCTCCCGAAGGAATATGATACCACCAACACATTTTCGCTGGTGACTTCTCAAAATAGCAATCAAAAGGATCAACATAATCACCATGACCTTCCAAATTGAAAAAGTTTACCTTTATTACCTCTTGAGCCTCAACTAATGGATCTAGACTTGGTTCATCGATGGGCAAGCTCAGAATGGATGTTGCGGATGGATTAGGAGACACATCACATGTACCCTCATGCGTCGACTCATGAGATTCCAAGTCAGGAAGCACTAGACCCTCTCCTCCATCATCGAAGACACTATCGTTGTCTGCATCCAATTCCTCCTCTTCTTCTTCGAAACTCATTTCTTTCTCACCTTTTGCACTTATAATTTGAATGAGTTGGCTCATCTAATCCTCCAATTTTCCAAGTCGACTCATTTTGTCTTCTTCCAACTAGTGCAACACTTGTGTGTGAGAGTTCGGATTGATACTTCCCGCTCAACCTGTCGACTCATGTTGCAGAAAAAATCCCAAATCTCAAAGAGTCTCATATCCAATAGGCCTCCATTACTCATGGACTCAGCAAGATTCCGTGTTTCAACATTCATCCCATCAAATATGCAAACACACATCTCCCGCACACCATATTGATAACCCCATGAACGAAGGTCATTAACATACTCATGCAATCTAGTGAAATATTGGTGAAAGTTCTCACCATCAAATTACAACAATCTCAACATCTTAAAACGTTAGTAGCAAGGGTGTCGTGAACCGTAAGATAGGTACACAACGGGTTAAATATATGCACAAAAATCAATAAACACAAAAAACAAAGAAATAAAGTTGATTCCCCGGCAACGGCGCCAATTTGATGAACTGTTTTTAGTCGCGTAAACCGTATCAAAATAAAACTCAAACCTATAAACTAGTATAGCATGTAAGTAAGAGGTCGATCCCACAGAGAATCAAGTATTTCTCAGCAATGTGTATTTACCAGTTAGTGAAAGGGGGGTTTTTGGGTGATTGAAATAAGAAATAAAACAAACTAAACTATAAACAAGTTGATGCAAAACAATAAAGAGAAGATCGCTATACCTACAACTATCCACTTTATTTGGTTGAATTGATATTGTAACATTCTCTTGTCCTTTTAGTCTTCATATGAATGCCCTTGTCCCAACCTAATATAGTTACTAGTCCAATCAGTTCTAGAAACCCTTATCAATTGAACAGTCCCTAAATAAGGATTTAACCCAATTGATAGCTTCAAGTTCAGAGATTAATCAAGGTATTTGCATTCCCTAAAGAGGGATTTAACAACACATCGAACTTCCTACCCATTCAATTAGTTCAATCAGCCCTAAAGGGACAAGTTTGCTACTTGAGTTAAGGTTCGCAATCAGGAATCTACAAAACCCTAGCAATTGAATCGATCTAACAAGTTGGCCAGACAAGAAAGAACAAAACAATCAATCAATAAGCGCAAAGAAGTTGAAGCATTCAATAAAGGAAATAAGGAACAAGATTCAGAAACTCACAACCAATCCAAACAAAGCTTCAAATTGTAGATAGAACGAAGAGAATAAATAGGGTTTTGTAGGGCTAAGTCCATGGCGAACATCGCTCTCAATCTCCAACTAAAATCGTCTTGAATCCTAATCTAATGAATGAATGGAAATATAGGGCTAAGCCCTATCTAAAATCGTCCCCTCCGTGTCCAAGTCGACCTCCCTAAAAACAAAGATAGAATAAATAGGGTTTTGCAATAGAAAACTGGCGCTGATTCCAAAATGCGTCGCTCTTGGAAAATGCGGCGGCCGCGGTATGGAAGTTGCGGCCGCTGCTTCATTGATGTGCTGCGGCTGTGGCATATATGTTGCGCCCGCTGTAATGGTCTTTTACGGAAAAACTAATTTGAATCAGCTCTCGACATCAACAAGAAAGTTGTAGCTGTCTGAAAGATCTTTCTAACGCATGGTTATAATAGTCAATCGGACAACTGAGACCTCCACAAATTGGAAAACAATTTGAGTATGTTTGGCGACAACTTCTGCGGACTTGTTCTTCGTTTAGGGTCGCTTCTTCTTCCCATGACCTCTATAGATCTTCATGTAAGCTTCTTCGATCGACTAAACATCCTCATATAATGCGTCATCAACCCATGTCTCATCCTCGGATCCACAGTTACCTGAAAGAATCAATTAAAACGTGTAGATTCCGAATTCACCAAGATAGAGAGAAAATATGCAAATTATACTTAACCCATGCATGATATGCATCATAACTAAGCTAAATGCAACCTATTATGCCTACCTAAATGCATGCTATCACATCACTGTCATCAAAACCTTTGTTTGCTATCGGGAAAACAACAACGAATTCGTCAATACCCTTGATTCAGGAGGACACTGCTAAAGTGAATGCTATGGATTATGGATCTCGCCGTAACTTTGGTAACAATTACAATCATGGCTACAATTCAAACTACCAAAGTGGATTCTACGGAAGAGGCCAACAGCAGCAAGTTCCTTTTCAGAGAGGACAGTTCGAGAATCGTCTTAGAAACACTCAACAAGAAGATAAAGATGAGACATTGAGGTTGTTGTTGGACAAGATGAGTGTTCAAGAAAGGTTGCTGAGTGAAATGGATAAGGAGATTGGTGAACTTAAAGCAAAAGATTCGGGTAAGTTGCCATTGCAGGTGGTAGTGAATCCGAAGGAGAATGTTAGCGCCATAACCCTTAGAGGAGGTAAACAAGTGAATATACCCACGAGGAATATTGAAGAGAGGACTAGAGAGGAAGTTGATTTGGGAAAAAAAGGAGGAACAGAAGGAATTGAAGACGCACTGCATAGACGGCGCCCGCCGCCACCTCCATTGACGGATCCGACTTCTGACCTTGTTCAACCCCCGAAGAAAGTTTCTAAAGAGTGGTCTTCTGAGGTTTCAAGACCTTCACCACCCTTTCCTCGTGCCTTAAGATCTTATCGTAAGTGAAAAGTTGAACAAATTCTATATCACATCTTTGCTCATTGTGAGGTAAATATTCCACTTTTCAATTTGATAAAAACTCTACCTCGCTATGCAAAATTCTTGAAAGAACTATGCACGATGAAGCGCAAGCAAATGATGTGAAAGAAAGAAAAGGTAAGTTTAAGTGAAAATATTTCTGCTTTACTTCAGAAAGGATTGCCTGAAAAGTGCGGAGATCCAGGTATGTTTATTATCCCATGTACAATAGGTAATGCTAGCTTCACCAAAGCTAAGTTAGACCTAGGTGCTTCAATTAATGTTATGTCTTATAACTTGTACATGTTTTTGGGTCTCAATTCATTGTCTGAAACTGGTGTTACTATACAACTCGCTGATCGTTCTAGTATTAAGCCTAGAGGAGTTGTTGAGGATGTTTTGGTTAAGGGGAATGATTTGATATTTTCGGGTGATTTCTTCATTCTAGACATGGAACAAGGTACGCCTGAAACCCCAATTATCTTAGGAATGCCATTCTTGCAAATGGCTAAGACTAAGATTGATTGTTTTGAAGGTTCACTAACTATGGAGTTTGAGGCACTACTAGAAAACTTCAATTATACATCTGTTGTCAACAGATGTCTTTCAAAAAAAATTCCGATCTCTTTGTGCGTGTAGTAAAAGATCAAAATTTCCACATCGGTTTTAAGCAGATGTCTTTTATTAATTAGAACCCCTCAATTTTGGTTATGACATGTTCACTTGTTGATGAATATCCATAATTTGTCATTTGAAAACATGTGAAGATGTCCTCCTAAAGCAAAAAAGTAACATTTACATCTTTATTTATAAAAATAATTGATGTCTTAATAAAACATAGACAACAATTTTTCTTGTAGTGATAACGTTTATAATCATGTTCTATATATAACTTATGATTTTATATTGTTTTAATTTAACCGACCACATGAAGTATAGGCATAACTGATGTGTTTTCATGTTATCGACATCACATTAGGAGTATTCATTCTCTGTGTATTAATTCCATGTCCATTATATGTGATATTATATTGTTCTAAAATAATGCATTATGTTAGTTGTATACACAGAAGATGTCGTTTCATACATTTGTATCAGTTTTTTCAAAATAAAATGACGTTGTTGCTCCATTGATACATCTGTTTATTTCGTAGACAACGATGTTACTTTGACAAATATATATCAGTTCATATATAATTTTTAATGTTCAAACTTGTTTTTCACATTGATTTAAATGTAAAATGACGTTGTTACTCATTTGACACAAGGTTTATTTTGTAGATAACGATGTGTATAATTTATACTAGCATCTGTTTCAATAGACGGATTTGATGTTAAATGTATGAATGCACTACTATTTTCATATTTAATCCGATGTTTTTGTTTGGATACGCAACACGCTTTTGTCGATAGAACATCGCATTCATGTACATGTATACTAGCTTCATGTTGTAACATTCACAAAAAAACACACTGCCGCTATTCATAGCCATAAAATTGGCTAGCCACAACATCACAAAAAAAGATAAATGGCTAGCCCCTATATCTACGGCATACATTATTTCTGAAGAATGAGAAGAAATCAGTAGGTAATAAAAACAGCTTGTCCATCGATCTACCACTTTGTTGAGTAGTAGCTGCTGAACCTTATGACTGACCGCCTTCAGACTCAACTCCATTTAGTTTCTAACAAAACAGACTTTGGACGTAAGAACTACAGGCACTAAATTGCAGCAGGGGCAGGACCAACATTTTATTACACACTAGTTGCTACCCCGCGTGCAAAGCACGCGGGTATCTCACACTTGAATATTTCACAATAAGTTCCTGTAAGAAAAATGCCACTCACAACACTTGGAATATTATGTTAGCAAATGGGTCCGCCAGACTCGTATATAGAATTAGAAGAATGGGTATTAACAATAATTTTTTAATTCAAATTTTTTTTAAAGAATATATATGTATATGTTACAATAATTTCTTTTAATTATACCTTAATTATGTAATAATTAAGGAGTATTGAAGAAAATTAATTAGCTGATTACACGGGTATTAATATTAAATTTATTTAAATTTAAAAAAACCGCACATGGTGTGGGCACTGAACTAGTAATATGTAATTACCGGATCCAATTGGCCTTTTAACCCTAATTAAAGGAGTTCAGAGTTATAAAGCACAATAAGAAGCGCAATGGTTTTTTTTCATGGAATAACGGTGCTAATTTGATGGAGAGATACTAAACATCCTTTCTAAATACACCAAACAAGAAAGGTTGAAACTTGAAACATCACCATTCGGAAGAAATTTGCATTTTGCAGCAAGTGGGGAAAATTAATTCATTTTCAGTATACTTTAACCTCAGAATAATTTGCAAAGCCAAGTAACAAAATGTTTAGTTGACTAAAAGGTTAACTAGACCAAGATCTACATATGGCCGAGCTTGCCCATTTCTTTCCAACAAGCTAGTAATTAGGAAGGAAAAGATTAGAAGAAACAGATGGGAGTAAAAGATTACCAAGATCATTCATTAGATCCGCAACCAAACGCCACATGTTAGCATTGTTGTCCAGATTTGAACCCTGGAAAAAACTTAATAATTTTTTTTAAAACAGGGACAAAAGACAAAGATTTATACTAACGAGTATCCATAAACGCATAATATGTGTTTTGAGAGACAAGTATCATTAAGTCATTCCTATATTGTTCACACAGTAGCCTTAATGATCAAGACATAAATACCTGATAAAATGTGAACAAGATGCCTCCTAGCATTCCAGTTAGATCCCTCAAAAACCACTGCAAAAATTAACATAAACAATCTTAATATTGTTGTAACATGAGATAAATCTTAAATCAATCAAAAGTTGAATTTTTTGGGAAAGAAATACAAAAAATGAACTTCATTTCCACTTGGAAAGAAACTAACCTGGAAAGTAGCCTCAATGACAGTAGCTGATTTCGCACCAACCCCAATGGCACTTAAAAGCGCCTAATAACAACAGTGAACACTTCGAATATCACCTTGTAACTCCAGAAGCACAGAGAGGTAAACTTAAGAATGGGTACAATCCTTACTTGAGTTGAAAGCATGGTTCTTATATACGTCGACAGGCCCTATACAAGAATCAAAGTTCAGGTCCTCAGGAAAGGGAACAGTCAGCACATGCTTCTTTTTATGGAGTATATCCTAATGTAGTAATTTAATTGGGGGGGAGGTGTATAAGATCATTTACTAGGGGTTCATGGATATATACTTACTTATCTGACAAAATCTTAATCTCTAACATTGGTGTTTGTATGGTATTCGTTGTGTGTATGGCATAGGTGTCAATTAGTTTCAGTTGATGTATGGATGCAATTTTGGTGTCAAATAGGGTTTGTGTAACACATAACTCTAATTTGATACTAAACAGGCCATAAATTTCAATTACGACCTTCATCTGACTAATAGAACATAGAGAAGGAGAGAGATCCTGGAATTCATTTTGGCGTAGTGAAGGACTAGTATCCCAATTTAGCCAAAAATCACTCAAACAACTTAACATTGGTGTCTGTATGGTATTCGCTGTGTGTATGGCATAGGTGTCAATTAGTTTCAGTTGATGTATGGATGCAATTTTGGTGTCAAATAGGGTTTGTGTAACACATAACTCTAATTTGATACTAAACAGGCCATAAATTTCAATTACGACCTTCATCTGACTAATATAACATAGAGAAGGAGAGAGATCCTGGTATTCATTTTGGCGTAGTGAAGGACTAGTATCCCAATTTAGCCAAAAATCACTCAAACAACTTAATATTTCAGAATTTAGTCTTAGTTCAACTTGCTCAGTTTTCAGAGAGTAGCAACCTGCCAAATTCAACCAGAAATCAAATCCAATAGGAGCTACAAACCTGTAAGGAATCCCATACTTGAAACTGAACATAATCCGGGGTTACACTGCCAGGAAACCCCTGAAACAGAAGAAAACCAAAAAAGGAAAAAGCTTTAAGATTGGATCAAACGCTTTTGTCTACGTTACAGATGGGCCAAGCTAAGAACCCTAGACAGAATTCTGTCTACTTGAGAAAGCAAAAACCCTAGAAAATGAAACAGGATATTCATATATTAATTAATGAACTAAATGATCATTTGACATCATCTCTAAATACCCCCCAAATTCGGCATCACAAGCAACTGCAAATCAGCCCCATAACACCACAAAAATGTCTTCCCAACAGTGCATACAAGCTTATACAGCCCATGAATATAACACCTCAAACACAACAGCAACGGAGTGAATTAATGACAGCTCAACCAATCTCAAACGCAGAAGCAGTGATCAGATTTTAATGCAATCAAAATAGCCCCTAAAACTGAAAACTATAGCAAAAAGTAAGGCATTTGCTTAATGTTTAAACAGTATCAAAAGCTAGGCATTTGATTAACCAGTATCAAAATCTAGGCATTTGCTTAAACAGTATCAAAAGTGAGGTGTGTGCAAATAAATTACCGAAATCAGTAAATCAGCGCTTCAGCAAAGTGAAGAAACTCAACAAACTTGAGCGTTCCTTGTACAGTTTTGTGCAATTGCAACACCAGTGGCCTCCTCGTCGAAATCCCTGCGAACACAATGACCATATCCCTAAAAAATCAACTCCAAAACTACTCTCAGACTCCAAATGCAACTCCTAAGCAAAATACTAAATTGAAAAGAAAGCCTAACCAGATCCTCAGGGGAAGTAATCGCGTCCAACTATAATCTCGACTTCTCGAGCACGGAAGACTTGTCTGAGCTCTGCAAAAACCGAAGAAGTGGATCCGTAAGCTTGGCGGTCTCTTGTTAGGGTTTGAAGGGTACGAAAGAGGAGATCTTGTGTTGGAGAAAGAGGATAGAGAAAGATGAAACCCCGTCAGTAGAAGAGGAGGTAAAGTGATGGTACGAGGGTGTAATGGGTTAGCGAATCAACAAGCAGCGGTGAGGAGGCGGTGAGGGGATGATGAAGAGATGAACAACCTCAGATCGAGGGAGAAGCCATCTCAGATCTGGAGGGAGGGGTACGGATTTTGGTGGCTGGGAAGGGGGAAGGCTTGGATTTGAGATCCATAGAGAGGAAGAGCGAGGTCGGGGTCGGGATAGGGTTGAAGAAGACGACAAAAGGATGGCGGCGGTGAGTGGGGGATGAGCCTGGAGGAGAGAGGAGAGGAAGAGGTGGAGGAAGGTCGCCGGAGATGGAGGAAGGTGGAGGCTGGTGATTCAGATATGAAAACTGGAATGAGAGAGAGAGAGAGAGAGCAGGGTCGGGAATTAGGGATTCAAGTGAATGTGACACCCATGAAATTTGTGAAGTGTTATAATTTTTCCCTAAAATTTGAAAACCCGCCTATTTTTTCTAAGTGTTTCAAGTCCGCTCATTTTAATTTGGAAAATTTAAACGCGCGCGTTCTATTTTTTTTTTATGAACGAGAGATTTCACATCTGTCAAAAAATTTGACAGATATATAAATATTTTTCAACATCACAAATATAATAATTGACGTAACAAAGTAATTTAACATCATGTGTTTTATTAACAGACTTAAAAGACGTGATGTCTAATTGCATAATTCTAGTAGTGATGGTAGAAAGATTGAGTTTTCTATATTTGAGGCTATTGTTTCTTCTATCAATGATTCTGTAGATTTTCTTGAAATTAATTAAAGTAATCACAAGAATGAATCAAATGGTTTGTTAGATGCTTCTGTTGAAATTGAATCTATGAATCCTGAGCTTTCCAACAAAGATAAAATTGGATTAGGGAAAGATAACATTGAGAGGAATATTGAGAATTTGTTTAAGTCACATGAAAATGTATCTATTTCAAATGATTTTATTGCTATTCCCTATGAGAAATTGATTCATAACAATGCCGACAATTTTGCAATTGCAGGACAACCTCTAGGAGTAACTCATATCAAGAAGGAATCAATTGATGCAATTGATGGACATGTTGGAGAAGTTCTTAAAGTTCTACCTCTTGTCTTGAAAAGGACAAGTGTGGGGGAACTTGGTGGAATAACTTGATCAAGAAATGCATCACGTCGAGCCAAAGACGTGAAACAAAGGCTCTTCTTGGTAGGCAACCCAAGGTAGTTAGGTAATATTATTTCTATTCTGCAACTAGTTTTCAATTCAATAAAGTATGATCAATCATGTCGCTGAATTACGGAAGCCACGGTAAGTTGAAACCTGTGTTGGGTTGAGTTTTGATTGATTTGGAGTGCGGAGTCACATTCTGTGGGCACGGCGCCCGTCTCCCTCTGTCCGCCTGACGAATCCAAATTTTGGTAAACATGGAAGGGAAGTTTTTATCTTTCTTATTTTTGGTAATTTTCATTTTAGGTTAGTTTTATTTATCTTTATAGGATTAGATTTATTTCCTTTTATTTTGTTTTAGGATTAGATTATTTTCTATCTATTTTAGGTTAGATTATTTCTATCTATCTTAGGATTAGATTTTTCTTTTAGGGTTAGTTTCCTTATTTCTTAGGATTAGAGGTTCTATCTTTTCTTTATCTGGTTCTAATGTTTTCTATTTTTCTTTTTGATAGATATTCCTTCCAACTCACCATATATTGCTACTCCCTATTTTGAATAAACAAAGCTTGCTCAAGGAATCTACAAAACCCAAAAGCTACTGGAATCCATTCCAAATACCTAAGCCTTGTGTTTCAATCGATTCTATCCACCAAAAAACTTTCCACCGTTACCCTACATCCACAAAATTCAATTTTTCCATACCATTCCCCTACCTATCACTAAAGAACCCTTTGAAACCAAGTTGTTCATGAAAGTTTTGAGTTTGGAGGAGTGTGGACGTTGGTTTTCCAATGTTTTCACTCAGATTTGTGGTTCTAAGTACATGGCGCCCGCCGTCCCTACAGCGAGCCCGTCTTTTGGCTGTTTTCGTGGTTTTTCTTCGGTTTTTCCTCGAAGTACACCATGTATGCTGCCCCTGTTATGAAGATGCCCCATTTGTTGTATTGGAAAGAAAATGATCGTTGGCTAAAGCTTGAAAAGAGGCGGTATGAATCCACCCTATTCTTTTATCCCCCGACGTTGAAAAAATTGGGAATATTTAAGAAGGTCCATTGAGTCCTGCAAGAGGGGGGATTGAGTGATTTCTTGGATGTGTCTGATTATACCTATCCGGCCTTAATTAGAGAGTTCTTGGCTACCCTGGATTTTCGTTTTGATATGGAGATTCATTTTCGGCTGAGGAATCGGAAGTTCGTGGTAACTAAGGATCTCATTACACAAGCCTTCAGTGTTACCAAAACGCATGCTGATGCCATATCTGGAGACCAATTCGGTGCTCCAAATCCTCTTGATACGTGGAAGGAGGCTACATATCAGTTCGTTGAGTCGAGCCGACAACGTTGTGCATCCAGGATTACTTATCATGCGTTGAGGTTGTGTTATTTGGTACTTTGTAACTCGTTCTTGGGTGTGGAGCATTACTCCATTGTTACTATGAGAGCCTAGGGCTATATTTGTTGCTTGATTCAGGGAGGGGTGAACATCCCTGACTGGGTTCAACTATTTTTGGGAAATTGCATGGAGGTGACTAGAGCTACTCATGTGAGGCCGGAACGCATTATTATTTTCGAAGGTTTGATATCGCTGACCGCTCGTCGAGTGGGTGTTTATCTTGATGATTTACAACCTCTCGATGGAAAGAATGTTTACAATCTTTCCAGCCTGGAATGGTGGGGCATTACTGAGTGGGCCCAGCGTCCGGATTGAAGATGGTGTTTCCAATGGAAGTCGGGACCAGGAGAGGATCGTCACAATTATCTACTTGCGGAACTACCATATTGCCTGAGGATGTCAGATTTTAGTCTCTATGACCACCCGTTTCCATTAGATCCGGATGAGCGTCGTTTTAGTAGAAGATGGTTTGTTGTTGATGATGAGGCCATTGATGACGAGGCCACTGCTGATGAGGCTATTGATGATGAGCATGTTGAGATTACAGAAGCTGAGATCGTAGTAAGAGAAGAAGTTGCTAGAGATAACGTCGAACTTATATGTGTCATTTTGGATTATCTTGAGCGTCGATTTGCTAATTTTGAGGCGAGCACTGCTGACAATCTCGCTAGTATTTCATAGAGGCTCTCGAGTCTTCAAAACGTGATATTGATTGCTCTTCAGGACATCAATCAACGGTCTGGACCCCAGACCTCGCCTTCACTGTAATAGGTTAGTCATTTCCTTCCTTGAAACCCTTTATTTTTATATTTTTCATTGTTCCTTTTTGTGTTTTTATGCATTGAGGACAATGCAACATGTATGTGTGTGTGTGTGTTGGGGGGGGGGGGGGGGGAATGAAGTGAATTAGTTAGGTTAGTTCATATTTTTGAATTTCTGTCTTTGAATTTTTGTTATTTCCTTTATGTTATTGAAAATGTCAAAAATGAATTTTTTTTTTGGAAAATGTCGAAAAAATTAAAAAAAAAGTGAGTCTTGTTTTGTTTTTTTGCATATTGTGTTATCAAAGATTTCCATCTATTTTGAGTTTGTCCTATTTTGACTTTATACTGGCATGATCTTATAAATCCCATGGAATTTTGGAATGATTTGATCTTATCCTGAAAATTGGTTTTTAGTGAAATATGATTAAGCATATGTAATTGAGCATGTATGATCTAAGTTTGGGAGTATGCTTGAAATTCAACAAAAATTTGTCCCAGTGAGATATTTTTGGCCTTATAAGGGATACATCTTTATTCTTTTTGCTTTTCTTGTGTAATTTACTCTTCCTATGCATGTATCATTGAGCATTGCCATGGTTATGTATTTTCAAGGCCGATTATATACATGTTCATTGCTTGATAAGTTCAAATGATAGAGGCAACTTTTTAGCCACATATTTATCCATGTCTACCTTATGTTATATCTTGCTTTGAAGCCAATTTAAGCCTTTAGCCTTTTTATTGATAGACCTACAAAATTATTATTCATATGATGAGCCTTACCCTTATTCCCGGGGACTTGAGATTTTGATTGGGTTATGAAATCTATTTTGTAGATTGAGGATAATGAAGCTAAAGTGTGATGTTATGATTTATGGTTTTGAGAAGATGTAATGTTATGTGTTTATTTAGTCCCTCATTCTTATGCATTTGATTTTCATGTATCGTGGCTAAGTTTAAAAAAAAAAGAAATCCGAAAAAAAAAGAAAAAGAAAAGAATAAAAGAACCATTTATTTTCTTTTTGCATGATGAGGAAAAATTGGATTTATGTTGGTTATGAGTTATATTGGTTGGGTGTTGAGATTGAATGATATGTGAGATGATGAGATGTAAGATAATGAGATGAGATTTGATTTGAGGAGTTAAGAGATATTTTGGAATATTTTGATGATATTGAGAGATGTTGTGTATTTGTGAGCTTGATGTTATTGAGTTGGTTTGTGTTATGTTGGGAGTTTTGGAATCTTGTTTTCCCAGAATTTATTGCACCACATGACCAAATACAATTCTTTGCTCTTATATTTCTACCAAACCACATTACGACCCCGCCGAATGGAATCTTCTATGAAGGTTTCCATTGAGCAAAAGTCCTCTTGATGTCCTTATTTTTGCATTGACGTATCCGGTGGAGATTTTGTGACATAAATGTCAATATTTGAGTTGATGCTTGTATATGGAATTGAGGTGAGTGTGTGCTTAAAGCCTAAACATATGAGAGTGAGAGATACACATTTTATCCTTGGTAAGGTTGATTTTTGAGCATGCAAGCAACTTGATCCCATATATACATGTTATGACGTTTATATGTTTGATTATATTTTCCATATTGGTGATGTTGCTTTTGATGAGTAAAGTTTTGAAAGATTTCTTCTGGGATGCGTAGATGTTGTTTTGCTTTATGGTTGCTTGAGGAGAAGCAAGAGTTAAGTGTGGGGGGATTTGATAATGCATCTTTCATATATGCATTATAGGTGTTTGTTATTGTAATTAGGTAGTGGTTTTTCGATGATTTGAGTCTAGTTTCGTATATTGCTTTTGAAGTATTCAAGTTCAGAATCTACGCGTTTTTAGTGTTTATTCTGCAGAATTACATTCCGACCTTGGATGGACTTTGGGAAGAGCTTAAGAAGCATGTTTTGGAGCATATGGAGGCTATGGAGGAGCTAGAGAGGAGCAAGGAAGCACGCTATTGGAATCTATTAAAGACAATTGATGAACGTCGGACACTGGATAGGCGACGCCCGCCGCCCTTTGTACGACCCTCGCCGTGGGCATGTTTAAGGGATACGCGATTTTGGATCCGAAGACATTATTTCTTACTAATTTATTCTATTTCCTACTAGGTTTTTGCCGACTTTTAGAGTCTTTATTAGGTTGTTTTCAGTTCTATTCATTGTGTTAGAGGTTGATTATTGTGAGACTATGAACACAATTAGAGAGAGAGAGAGAGAGAGAGAGAGAGAGAGAGAGAGAGAGAGAGAGAGAGAATTGGCATATGAGTTGCTAAACTCATAGTTTCGCTAGTGATTCGAAGACATGTTTGTTTGGATTGTGAGGATTTGATTCTATTTGATTATTCATGTTCGTAGTTATCATCTTGTGCTTAATTATTATATTTGTGTTCCTTTCTATGCCTGATCAACATGTTAGAAATTGCATCTTAGCAATGAATTCGTTGTTATTTTCTCAATAGCAAACAAAAGTATTGATGATAGTGATGTCTCTTTGTCTTTGTAGTTGATGATTTCAATTAATCTATTTTGTGTAGATTCGATTAGATCTGAGTTCAGTATGCACCTATTAGTCTTAATTGAGTTGAGTCAATGTGCCAATTGGTCTTGATTACTTGAGTCCTTAATGCTATTCTTTAGTGAAATTGAATAAAAGTCGGAAAATAGACCTAGGAATATGAATAGTTAATAGATCAACCCGAGGACCATGCATTCCAACCATTGTCAAAGACTTGCAGGTGAAATGTTCTTTCTACCTTGATATCAATTTACTTTTCAATCATAAATTTGGTTACTTTTACATCTTTTTTACTTGTTACGAATCATTGCTTTGCTATAAGAGTCTTTTCTTAGAGTTATTGAATAGAAAATCGCTTCTCCCTATGGGTTCGACACCGGACTTCATCGCTATACTAGTAGTTATTTGGTTTATCAAGTGATTGATTTGCCTAATCTATTGGTTTGTGTTTAAGTTTGGATATTATTACTAACTTGGGGAAGGGAGAAAGTTCCAACGACGTTCTTCCCGCACCACATGTCCTAAACAAATGCATTGAATATAAGCAAAACTATAGAAAAGGTTTAGCCAAGCATGGCTTACCGAAAAGCTAAGAAAAGAGAGATGAGAGATGCGTGTTGAACTTGAGGTAGAAGCAAAGCCCAATGGATCGGATTCGGCCGCTGAGAATCTGTTCAAGATATGGGATCGGCGGGCACTGACTCAGCGGGTGCTCATGATCTTCCGTGGGTGCTGCTGAATTGGCAAGCGCCGCTAGTGGGCTGCGGGCGGCGCCTCTACAGAACACTTCTTTTTCACTTTTTCATGTCTTAGCTTCTTCCGCTTCTTCTCTTATCTTAATCCTTGACTCTTCTTAGGTTCCCATTGTTCTAGAGTCTAGCTTCGCTCCTCTCCTTATGCTTGGTTTCGAGAATATGCATAAATAGGTATAAAACACATAGATTTTAAACATTGCAAATTAAGAGTCAATTAATGCACTTTACGCTAAAAAACATGTAGAAATGCAACCTAAACTACTTAATAACTCTCTAAAATGCCTATACAAATCATGCATTTTCAAATCCACAACACTTACCTTTTGCTAGTCCTCGAGTAAAATAAATTTCAAGACATAATCAATACATCCAACAAACATAATTTTTCAAGAGATAGCCTTTATCAAAAGCTACATCTTGAATAAGTGCAAACAATGGTAAAATATACTAATATCCTAGCACGTATATATAGGTGATCAAGTAGCCCGCATGCCTTATCCATCCAACCTCATGGGGGGAAATGTGTTTCACTCGCTCTCATGTGTTTAGGCTTTAAGATCAACTCTCAACTCAATTCATTACAAAAAAAATCATCTTAAAAATTTACATTTATATAACATTAACTCCACCTAATACTTCAAAACAAATAAGTAACATCAAGAGGACTTTTGCTCAATGGAAGACTTCCAGGAAGACTCCATTCGACGGGGTTGTAATGAGGCTTGACATGAAAACAAGGGAAAAGAGTCATATTTGGTTATGTGGTAATTTCAATTCCAGGAACTAAGATTCTTAATTCTCCAACTTTCACAAAAACAATTCAAAAGTACACAAACTTCCATGAGAATAAAAGGACAACTTTCATGCAATTTATCCAACTCTCACAAATAAAAGATTAACTAAGGCTCTTTATTGCAATGATACATTTCTTCTTTTCTTTCATTTTCTTTTTCTTTTTCGAATTTCATTATTTTTATTTCTTTTCTTTTTATAGCCACCTTTGAAGTACAAAATGTGAGGAAATAAAGCATATAACATTACATTTTCTCTTGAAGCACTCGACAATATGCATAAACCATAGCTTTTCCTTTCTCCAAATTAATCAACGACAACCAATTCTAAATCATAATTCCCGGACGGGTCAGGCTTATTATCGGCTAAGTATTTATTTTTGTAGAGCTTTAAAAAAAAGGTTAAAGGCTCAATATTAGCTTCAAACAAAGGTGCGTGCGTGTGTGTGTGTGTGTGTGTGTGTGTGTGTGTGTGTGTGTGTCTGTGTGTGTGTCTGTGTAACACAAGTTAGATATGAGTAAATATGGTAAAATGATGCGTTTATAAACCCGATCCTTAGCCTGTGGGATTTAAATCAAGAACAACGACTTGTTTTTTTGTCCTGATCTTGCAATATTCTTTGATGTCTCTTGATACGAACAATGGTCTTATAAGTACTTTAGGGTTTGTAGGTGGCGGAAGACTCGAAACAATAACGAACATCCTTCGTCATCAAGCTGACGTGGGCGTGTCAGTTGTTGCCGCGGTCACGGCCAGAGGTGCGGCGATCGCCGCTTCGTTTGCAAGGGTCACTGCTTGGGGTGCTAAGCAACTTCATCGACGTTCTTCTTTTTTCTTCTTCTTTGTGTTTTTGGTATGTGTTTAGGATGATTGTTTCTCAATAAATTTCAACCTAATTTTATTCATCCACTTAATGGGGTATTTATAACGAAGTGAAACCCTAGAAATCCTATAGAATGGCCGGCCCATCCTTTACAAAAGGAGAGGCTTGGCTGACTTAATCCTAATATAATAATGTAAATAAAATCCTATCTAGAAGATATGATAGAAATAAATCTACTTGGTGAGCAAGGAAACCGAAAAGATAGAATTTTCTTAATCAACTTATTTATCCCAGCAAATAAAGATAAAAACTAATTAGATATAATATAAATTAATTTAAAGGCGAACTAATAGATATTATTCTAACTTACATTATTCCTAAATAAATATAAGACTTAGATGATAAACTAATTATAGAAAGATAGGCAATATCGTCCAAATAGTGAACAACTGCAAAGATGATGATTTTTCAACCATGTTCAAGGTTGATTTTGGAAAAACCATCAACATCAAAGTTATCTATCTTTCCCTCATCGTTCCAATAAGGTTTGGCACGATCCAATCCAATCAATACGGTCTCCGAATGACCCATTTTACGAGACGTCGTAAAGTTGTCAAATTTGCTTAAACGATCCAACACTTGTGCGTAAGCCCCATTTGCATCTTTGGACCTTCTTTCCATGGTGGAGCCTTCTTAAGAGTCTTTAAAAGCACATACTCTTCCTCCAACAGTTCTCTAATCGATCTTGATTCCTCGTCTAGGTCCAGGTCATTGTTTGAACCACAAAAGCTCATTCTTGACTACATCATTCCCCCCCTCTTATCTTCAATTCGCCCTCGAATAGAGTTGATGATAAACCGCCAGAAGGAGTAGCAACCTTGAAACATGATGATGGATAAACGAATGGAATAGGTTCCAAAAGAATTCGAGGTATAGGAACCCCAAAAACAACAGCTTTAGACACTATCAATGAATGGACATCATCTTCAAGTTGACAAGGCTCAACATTCACTTGAACTTCAGCCTTGATAACTTCATGAACATTCTCAAGAGGTACAATAGCTAACTCAAGAGAGATTTTATCAATTACCTCATCGTCATTCATTGAAACATTCAAAAAATCATACGCACCACTGTAGTTCACATGCAGATCAGATTCAGATACTTTCCATGAGGAGTCTTGCAGTGAGTTGACTCAATTCCGAGGTCAGAGTCTTTGGGAATCTGCAAAACAAAATTGTTGCACTGAGCTGTTTCCTGGGCAACAAAATTGTCGAAAGCTTTCTTCTTACATGCATCCTCGGGCTCAGAATCTGTCAGAGACTCATCTAGACATGGGGGAATGACAATAGGGGATTCTGCAGGAGGTACAATCACTAGTGGGGAAAGGATGCGTCATAGTTCTTCTTTGAGCTCTTGGAAAAACTACAGGTTACAACGTTTTTCATCCGCTTTGAACTCTTCCTAAAGTTGACGAAATTGGAATTGCTCTCTTTGACGTTTGTCCTCCTCTATCTCTGGCGTTGAAGCCAAAGTTGATGTCTTTTGGCTTCTCATTGATCCTCTAGTTGTTTTTTTTTTGTTATTGTCAAGCTCTCTTCTGCAACACTTGTTGGCGATGTTGATGTGCAGCTTGTTCCAAAGCAAAGAACTCATCTAATGGATCATGATCATCATCCTAATCTCCATAGATGGCCCAATGGTTTGAATCAAAACATTAGTAACTTAATATAAAGAGAGTAAAGAACTTGCATACACCTAATAATCTGATACCACTTGATGCGTTGCTATTCCCGATCCTTAGCATGTGGGCTTCGAATCAAGAATAACGACTAGTTGTTATCCCGATCTTTAAATATTCTTTGATGTCTCTTGAGCCAACAATGGTCTTGTAAGTAATTTAGGGTTTCTAGGTGGCAGAAGCAACGAAACAATAACGAACAGCCTTCATCAGCAGGGTGATGCATGCACGTCAGTGGTTGCCGCGGTCGCGGCCAGAGGTGCAGCGATTGCCACTTGGGTTGCAGCTGTCACTGCCTGGGCTACTGAGTGACTACATCGACATTCTTCTTAATTTGTGTTTTTGGTATGTGTTTGGGATAATTGTTTAGGATATGAATATGAATGTATTAATGAACAACTGAATCAAAAGAGAGCAAGGGTTCCTCAATAAATTTTAACCTAAATTTATTCATCCACTTAACGGGGCATTTATAACAAAGTGAAACCTTAGAAATCATATAGAGTGGTCGACCCATCCTTTACAAAAGAATAGACTTGGCTAACTTAATCCTAATATAATAATGTAAATAAAATTCTATCTAGAAGATATGATAGAAATAAATCTACTTGGTGAGCAAGGAAACCTAAAAGATAGAATTTCCTTAATCACTTTATTTATCACAACAAATAAAGATAAAACCTAATTAGATATAATTTAAACAGTTTTTCTATCCTATGCCCTAAGGGCATAAGATAAGACCCTAAATTGAGAAAGATTCCCTACTAAAAAGGTAAGAGACCCTAAGAATCTAATTAAAAAAAATGCTAAAATAATTAAAATTTTAAAAAAAAATCCAAACTTAGGGCCTTATCCTATGCCCTTGGAGCATAGGATAGAAAAATCATAATTTAAATTAATTAGAAAGCCAACTAATAGATATTATTCTAATTTGGATTATTCCTAAAAATATATAATGCTTAGATGATAAACTAATTATAGAAAGATAGGTAATCTCGTCCAAACAGTGAACAACTACAAAGATGATGATTTTTCAGCCACGCTCAAGGTTGATTCTGGAAAAACCTTCAACATGAAAGATGTATATCTTTTCCTCCTTGTTCCAATAATGTATGACACGATCCTATCCGATCGATATGGTCTTCGAACAACCCATTTTACTGAGACGTCGCAGTGTCAAATTTGCTTGAACGTGATGTTGGGGATAATCGAATATGAAAATATGAATATGAATACAAATGGGCAACTCCTACCCTATCAAATAAACATGTGTGTCATGAATAGTCCCGGCCTAACAACGCCTCAACTTACTTGAATAAAGTCCACTCGAAGATCTTTTGATGCGAATTGCAAAGATGGGTGACATGAATGAACCCGGTTACTCAATGATCAAGCTTTCTTTCTTAGTGGATAGTTTTCAACACTGTTTTGCGCGAATCATACCCATGGGTGTCATGCATAGACCCGATTAATAAGTGTATCAACCATTGCCACTTTATTTCACTCAAAAACTCACAAGCATATAAAGCCAAATATAACATAAAAGCACAAAATCTGCAAGCAACAAACATGTGAGTCGGCTTTGACAATAGCTAATGAAGTCAATATCAAGAGGTAGAGGCATAGGAGAGTAAATAACACAATTAAGAAAAAGGACTATAGATGAATCCAATTAGGCTAAAACAATCTCACAAGGGTCATGTTTTGTAGGATTTCAATCATACTCAAGCTCAATCATACATGCTTAATTACATCACCTATCATGCTCCATATGAAAACATTTTAGAACAATAAGGCTAAGCAATTCAAACAAATCGTGGGATTTACAAGTTCGTGCCATAAAAAGATGTAGAGTTTCACTAACCAAGGTGGGTGTTTAGATGAAAAAACATATATATGCAATGCATGATATTTTTGGGATTTTTGACAGTTTTTTTTTGTCTAATAATAAAGACACAACTGAAATTGAAACACAACCTAACTAGACGCACTAAATCCCTCCTCCACACTTAAATCTTTCATTGTCCTCAACGAAACATAAAAGACAAAAAAATAGACAAATAAAACCGAGGTGAGGGAAGAGGAAACTTACTAAATACTCTTGTGGTGGCAATAGAGGATGGCTCGGAGGGCGAGGGAAAGCAACAAATAAGCTCTTCTGGACTGGGCGGTGTCGCGAGGGCGAAAAGGTAAGTCGCGGCGGCGAAACTGGATCTCCCGTTGTGGCTGGTCGAAGGATTTCACGGCTGTGACATTATCTTTTCACGGCGGCTAGATAGATGTTCACGACAGCTAGTTGAAGTGATGGGTCGCGGCGGCGAAAGATGGGTTTCACGGCGGCGAGATGAGTTTCACGGCGGCGAGATGAGGGCAGTCGCCAGGGCTTGGTCAGCGACGGCATGGCAGCGGCATAGGATGAGTCGTGGCCACAACATGGGTTCTCGGGGCGGCGAATTGACTTGAAAAACTCTCGAATCGGTATGTCCAAGTACCGAGTCGGTATCTGGCCTCTGCATAACCTGCGCTCGTCGTGGTGAAACAAGGTTGAACACCTAGCGGCGGCGACTTGATTGCTCCAAGTCGCCGCCGCTAGGTGACTCCTAGCGCTCGCCGTGGTGACTCAATTGCTCCAATAAGCTCTTGCGTTCATCCTCCGCCTCTAGGTCACCCATATAACCGAAAAGATCCCATAATTCGAATATATCCAACCCTTCAAGGCTTCCATTGTTGACGGATTCGGCGAATATTTTGGAGCTAAAGGTTATTTTCTCAAGCACACAACTAACTTTTTCATCCCAACCATATTGAGTAGCATCCCATGCATAACGGAAATCCACCGCAAGGTCCACTCTTTTGAGATATCGGTGAAAGTATTCTCCTTCATGCAGCAATAACTTCAACATCTTGAAAGATTAGTAGTAGGGTGTCGTGAACCGTAAGATAGGATCGCGACGGGGTTAAATATATATACAAATCAATAAACATACAAAACAAAGAAATAAACTTGATTCCTTGGAAACGGCACCACTTTTGACGGAGCGAAAGTCGTTGATTCCCAAACAAACAAACTAGTAAGGATGCAAGTAAGGGGTCGATTCCCAAACAAACAAATTTCTGGGTGTTGTGATTTATGCTCAGCATAGGCCGATTTTGAGTTTCTGAAATTGCTCCTGTGAACTTTGATTTTGTGTCTGCATTTTGTTATTTTTAATGCTCTCCACTGAGTTCAGTTTGGTATTGTGTTTGTTGATGGCAGTTTGCTTGTTTGTGCAAACGAAATTTGCTCCCAACATTTCATGCCTTTCAATTGCCTGGTCTTGGTTTTGTGCTGTTATCCATGTTGATTTTCATTAGTGACAGTTTGCAGAATTCGGCATTTCATTGCTTATGAATTCTGGGTAAGTTCCGACAGCACTTCGTCCCTATAAACCGATCCACGCCGGGATCGAGTGTAGCGGCGAAAATAAATTTCGAGCCAACTACGAGAGAGAGTACCCTCAACCTATTATGAAGTTGATCCCTAGGCAAAAGTAATTTTATACTTAAGCCTATTATCGAGATCAACCCCTAGGTGAGAGTACTTTCGCTTCAGCCTTTGATCTACCATCCTCTTTGTTTACCTGCCATCAAAGAAAAGAGTGAGGATAAAATTATACCCTCTGTTTTAGAGTTTGAGCAGCAACAATGGTGGAGTGTCTGCCCTCTCTCTGTATTTGTTTTCTCCTGCTTTTTTTTTACTGCTTCCTCTTCATGTTGATTTTTTTTTATGGATGATTGCAGTACCAAGAAGAACCAGGAGGAAGACTGTTTATCCAGCCAACCCCCTTTTCTTCGGTGTTTTTGTGGTTGCTGGTGCACCCGGGAGGAGAAGAGCACTTGTGTTTGTTGCTTTTGCTGAGGTTGGGAACAAAAGAAAGCCAGCCGAAGGGGAAGCTGCGTTTACTGCTTTTTGTTGGTTTTGCAGTTGAGCCTTCACAAAAGAAAGCAAAGGTTTTTCCCTTTGCTTCCTTTCTTTCTTCTTCAATAGGAACCTTTTTTGGCAGGGTTTACTGATGGTGTTTTTGTGTATCGGTTTGCAGGTAACTGCTTAGGAGGAAGCAGGGAGAAGGAAGAAGCCCTACTTATAGGTAGTAGATAGTAGCAGTTACTAGGCTTTAGATAACTGCCCACTACCTCATTTTCCCTATTTATTATTTTCCTTGAGAGTCAAGAAGAGATTTCCACGTACAGAGGAGTTGAGGAGCAGTTTAAAGCTCTTGTGTAACTGTACATAACAGTTCTCCTACCATCCCTCATGTTCTTTTCTCTCTTTTTTAATAAAATGGGCTTGTATAAGATGGGTTTGCAATGGGTTTTATTTTTAGGTCCAATTTTGGACTTGTATTTAATTTGAAGGCAATCTATCACATTGTTTGACATTTGATGAATGTGACAATTTGTAATCATGAATCGAAAAAAAATTCATGAAATTTTACCCTCCAACAGTTGCCCCCCGAACTTTGTGCGTGTGAGATATCGAACGCGTTCAAAGTTCGTTATTGTGCTATTTATACACCATGCTTGTTTCAAGCGGACCTAGCTTAAGAAAGCTTTTTGTTTGATTTGTAGTCCGAAGAAAACTGGAACTTGTATTTACCGTTCCGATAAAAATTGATCACATATGAAAAGCAATTCTACTTAGAATGTGCTTAGGACCAATGATAGGTAATCTAGTATGGATATTTTAGAGTCGGAAAGATTTTCCTTCTCAAGATTTGATTTATGCCTTTTGTGGCTTTTCAAACAGTTTGGTTTTTGAGCTTTCAAACTGATTGGATTTTTGGCTTTGAGTCAATTTTGGCTTTGACTCTTTGCCGATTTGATTTCTTTTGGCTTTTGGTCGGAGATTTTCGACTTTAAGCTGAATTTGGATTTGAAGGTTTTCTTGTGAGGGACAAGAATTTGGCTTTGATGACTTGATGTCATAGGCTTGAACTTTTGTCTTTTGACCGATTTCAGTTTGATTTTCGGTCCTAGACTAATTTGGTTTTGACAACTTGATGTTGTCGACTTGAGCTTTTGTAACCTTTGTGGTTGAAGCTTTGTGATCAAAACATCGTATGAGATGATTTTGAAATATGATACCCATACCATTTGAAGTCAAGGCATTCGGTGCCCTTTTCTTTGAGCTTTTGTTTTGAGTTTTTGTTTGAATCTTAGGGGCTTTGGATGACCGTACACCTGCAGACAATGTAGGTTAATTTCTGTTTGAGAGGGTTTGAAGGGCTTTGGGAGCCTTAGGCATTTTGGTTTTTGAGAGAGCAGAAAACATTGACCATTTGATTAGTCGAGTTTTGAAGCAACTTTTGGTTTTGGGTTCCTTGGAAGGAAATTTTGATTTATAGGACTTGAATTGACTATCACATTTAGACATGATAATCAAAGTCGGGAAAATTTAGGCATATGCCTTTTGTTTATCTCTTTTTGTGAGAATGTCTTTGAAAGACAAAGATTTTCTCTCTCGCCTTTCCCTTTGCCTCATTTTCAGTATAGGCACAAAACATGCAAGTCTTTAGACCATATTTGATTTTCTCCTTGTAGTTGAGACAATGCTCATTTGACTACAACAATAGAAGAGTTGACTTCTTTTTCTTCTTTGTTTGAGAAAAGAAGATGTTTTGTTTGTTTTTGTGGCTGCACCTAGCACTTTGATTAGCTAGACTGCCTACGTACCCCCTTTATGAGGGATCAAGCCGCTCGTAGTTCTTTGTGAACCCATTTTTCATATATGCTTTCGGGTTGCTTGAATTTAGGACTGATTTCAAGTCACTTTTTTTTATGCATCACTCGACTTACTTGAGCACACCTTCTAGGAAGGGTTTCCCAAATAATTCGACTATCATTTGCAAATCGGGATTTTTTATTTTTTTTTTCTATTTCTATTTTTTTTTACCGCATCATTCAGATCACTCAGGCCCACCTTCTAGGAAGGGTTTCCTGAATAACCTGACTATCATTTGCGAACCCGGAAACTTTTTTTTTTTTTTGTGCGACTGAATTTGACATAGATATTTTTTATGCCAAATTTCCTACGTACCCCTTGTTGGGGATCAAGTCTTTACGTAGTTCTAGACAAAACTATTTGTTTTTCCGCCTTAGAGACTACTTGATCATTTTGACACCCTTATTTGGCTTTAGGTGTCCATGATTTGATTGAGCTTATGGATGAGAATTTTTTACTATCTCTTTCGGAGCTCTTGCTTTTAGTCCCTTTTATTCGGACTTTCTTGCTTTTAGGCTCATCCCCTTTTCCGAGCCTGCCAAATATCGGAGCTTTAGACTCTCCACTTGTTGAGGCTATATTAAGCCTTTGAAACACCGAAGGTTTGGATTCTTCACTTGTCGAGGCTAGCTCAAGTCTTTCGAACACAGAAGATTTCGATGCTTCACTTGTAGAGGCTAGATCAAGCCTTTTAAACACCGAAGATTTAGGAGTTCCATATAAAGCCGTCTCGAGCCTTTCAAATGCGGACACTCTGGGCTCTATCACACTTGCAGTTAGAACACCCTCTTCATATGAAATTTGGAAATTTTTGACACAAGCCTCCTCGACGAGTTTTTGTGGCGTTTTACCCTTAAAAGAGGGTTTTAGCTTCTGCACTTGAACTTTATGCTTCTTGTGTGCTTTTGAGGCTTCACCGAATTTTGATTTCTTTCCCTTTGATTTTGTGGAAGGAATTTGATGCTTGGAGCGAAGAGTAATCTTTTTAACTCCCGCTTCATTTTCGCATAGGTCATCGGTCCATGAGACCATACAACATTGAGTGATGTCTTTGTCTTTCAAGGACTCTTCTTTTGATGTGTCATCTTTCACCAATGCTTTAAAAGGCAATGAAACTGCGGGGCTGCCCCCAGTTTCAATAGCCCCAGAAGATGCTCTTTTCGTTTGAGAAGATCGTTGGAGTGAGGGAGTACACTCTACCACATCTACCATTGAAATGGTATTTGATGAAGCTGCTTGAGTTGAGGATGTTGCCCCCTCGATTTCAATTTCTCCTTTGTTAACCATCTCCTCTATGATGTCTTTGAAGACATAGCAATTTTTAATATGATGGCCAACGAGCTGGTGATACGAGCAATATTTTGGATCACTCGCATTGCCAACCCGTTTTGGCCTTTTTGGCTTCGGGAGTGTTAAAAGTTTAGCACTCACCAATTCATCGAATATCCCTTGCACATCATCATCGTCAAAAGGATATTTCTTTTGCCTTCTTTCATGAAGGGTGAGTCTATATGCTGGTTCCTTGGCTTTCTCTTTTATTTGAGCTTGGGAACCATTCTTGTTAACTAACTCTCGATCATGTTTGACGAAAGTCGCCATGGACTCATCTTCATCTTGTACATCATCGCCATCATTTTTGTTAGTCTCACTATCCTGAGACCAGTTGGATCCCCGTGCTAGTTGTTTTTCAACATTGCACGCTTTAGACACCAACTCATCAAATGAACGAGGTTCGGCACTTCCAACATGTACCGCTAGTTCCGGTATTAAGTTGTTGGTGCACATTTGAACACAAGCTTGTTCGCTCAATTTTTCATGGCATTGGAGTCTCATGCTCCTCCACCTGGCGATGAAGTCGTTGGCGAGCTCGTTAGACCTTTGATAGGTGTTTGCAAGATCCAAAATGGAAACTCTTGCCTTCGAGCTCACAAACTGAGCTAGGAACTCTCTTTGTAGATCGTCCCATGTTTGAATCGACCCTGGCTGAAGTTGAGTGTACCAGGTGAATGCCGATCCCTTCAAAGATTGGACAAATTGCCTAATTAATAAGGCATCAGTGAAGGCAGTTTCACCACAAGCAGAATAAAAATGAGCAAGGTGCTCGTGAGGTGAACCGTGAAGGCCATCAAACTTTTCAAAGCTCGGTCTTTGATAGCCTGGGGGAAATGGCATCAAATCATAGTTTGCTGGGTATGGCTTTTTATACCCGAGCACTATTGGATTTTGTGATGCATAAGCTTCTTTTATCCCTTGAGCGATCATCTCTTTGATTTCTTGTGGAGTGATCGATGTGCTACCGCTTGACCCTTCACCATTTGGCCTTGATTGCTCTTGTCTATTTTCTTGAGCTTGACGATTGATTTGAGCGAGGAGTGATGCAATTTGGGTATCTTTCTCATCAAGCTTTCTTTGCAACTCTTGAAGCTGCTCCTCGACACTTTGTGTGCTGTTAGTCAATACCGGCATTACATCTGGTCCCTCTTGTGAGATCTTTGCTTGAGATTTAACCGTTGAAGCATTTGAACTTGTTAGCTCCAACCGGTCTTTCTCTCTTGCATCCACTTTGGAGACTAGACATATTTGTTGAACCTCCTTGTCCTTCTTGGATCTTGAAGGCTTAGCCTTAACCTTTGTGGCATTGAGTTCTGTCTCTTCCAAATATGAGGTCATGCTGACTTGTACAACCTCTTTCAGATAGATAGGCAGAGACCCAACGATGATCTCTTTTGGAGAAGCCACTAAGGGAATTTGACCTGCCCCCTGCGATCTAAGAAGATCTTTTGCAAGGGTTGCATTGGCTCGCTCTAAAGTTGATGAACGAGCTAGCACAAGAAGAGGTCTTATCTTGTCGCGTTGAGATCCGCACTTGCGTCCCCTTCTCCTCATGGAGTTGGTTGCCTTCTTGGCAATGGAGACGGGTTGTGCAGAATTTGCAACTGCCCCTTCATTCATTTTAATGACATGAATGATGGGCCTTTGAGTGACTTTAATAGTGGGCTTCATGCCATTGTAACCGCCCTCCTGCCTTTTGATCTTTTGACAGTTAGGATAGTTGTTGAGCTTGCTATCGCCGAGTCGGGTGATCTTGAGCTTCCTGCCCCCATGGCCTGGAAGGGTTGTAGGCTTCATGCTCCCTTCCCCTGAAAGCGTTGCTGGAGAACTGGACACCCACTTGGCAACGGTCTGATTCTTCGAAGCTTGAAGAGCCCCAAAGACATTGTTGATCGGGACCTTTGAAAATAACGAGTCCCGAGTGATGTCAATTTTTTCTTCAAACGATCTCTTCTTGATCCAACGACCTCCTTTGATAGTGAATGTTGTTGGAAGCTCGATGAAGTTGACAATCACTTGAGGTGCCATTTGTACCTTTCAAAAGCATATAACCATGTATTAGTATAAATACAACTAAGAGATGAAAAGGCAAAAAGGGTCCCACTGGCCGTGCCAAAAATATGTTGGACAAAAATGCGCGATATAATTGTACAACACATTTTATTTGATTTTTAATATTTGAGTTCGACCCCTTTTGGTTATCCTCTTGATTCGAAGTCGTATCGATACCAAAGATTTGAGTGGTTATGGTGATTTGGGCTGCACCCGAATTTTAGCGGGTTGCCTACGTATCTCTTGGAAGAGAATCAAGCCTCACGTAGTTCAGAGTGGTTGGGTTTGTGTGTTTAATCACCCTTGAGGTTTTCATGCATCATTGGATCGTATTAGGACCCACCTTCTCGGAAGGGTAGCCCTAACATAAATCACACTATCATATGCATGAGATTTTCTCGTGTATCACCCGAATAAATTGAGCACACCTTCTCGGAAGGGTTTCCCAACTCAACGACTATCATTTATACGGAAAATCATGTTTGTTTAATTTAGATTTAATTTTAACCCCATTTTCATTTTGAAAGTGAATTTAGGGATTAGCGACTGTACCCGATATATTTTGAGATTTAATATCGGGTTACCTACTAGCCGTTTTTACGGCGTCAAGTCTTTACGTAGTTCTCATTGAGAACAAACTTGATCGTTTGAGGATCGTGATTGAACTTGACGAGCTTGTAGCTTTATGTCAAGCTTCTTACATACCCATTTGAACGGGATCAAATCTTATGTAGTTCTTTTTTTTAAAAAGACCAATTTAATTTGTTTGGTTTTAACCTCATATTCATTTAAAAGTGAATTTAGAGGTGGACGACTGTACCCGATATATTTTTTAGGATTTAATATCGGGTTACCTACGTAGCCGTTTTTACGGCGTCAAGTCTTTACGTAGTTCTACCTGAACTGATTTATTTTTTTGTTTCGGTGATTGAACCCGACGAGCTTTTTTGCTTTATGTCGAGCTACCTACGTACCCGTTTGGACGGGATCAAATCTTGCGTAGTTCTGAAAAGCAAACCAAGTTTATATTTTGTGAAACTTGATTTGAGGTTTTGACTCCGTTTTTATTGGGGCCGATTTGAGATTAACCCACTAGAATTAATTGACAAAGAATATTTGACGAGTTTAATTTTACATGTTGATCAAACTCGAATTCTTAATTTATATCAATTATAATTCTTATATTTAAGTGGGTCGTATGTGTAATTAAACACATTCTTTTTGAAAACCTCCCACCGTATGCCAAATTTCAAAGACAGTGAGACCATTTCATTTCATGAGCTTAAACCCAAATCAAGCTCAGGCCATTTTTTAATTTTTGTTTTTAATCGGCCCAACTTAAAACTTTATCAAACAAGCCCAATTAATTAATTCATCAACCAAACCCCATCTTTGCTTTCTGCTCATCTCCCCCGTACAGCAATGGTCGCTTTTGGTTTCTTCCATTTTTACGCCTTTTGTCCTTTCGACAATGATGGTTTTCGACCTTGGGCAATTGATACGGAGGAAGGCGGAGCAAGGGAAGGTTGGAGGCGGAGCGGGTCGTGCTTCGGAAGCCTAGAACGAGTCAAGGACACACGGAGCGACGGTACTCGCGGCTAGGTAAGCTCTAGGGTTTTTTCCAATTCCGAATTTCAGCCCTTTAATCTTTGATTTGAATGATTAAGGCTTGGATTAGGAGCCTCTTTTGCTCTTCCCTCTAATCGTATGCACAGTTTTCGGGTTTGACGCCGATTTTGTTGCAATTTCTAGGGTTGCGATTTCGTTGATTTTGGGGCTTTTCAATTCGGGTTGGCGGAAACCAAAGGAGCAGGAGAATTGGGGCTCGGGAACATGAGGAGGATCCAGAGAAGCTCCGACCTTGAACACTTGAGAGAATAAGGGCGCGGCCACCAGTTTGATTTAGGTAGGTTAATTTTCCCTCTTTTCTCCTTCCATATTTCAGTACCCTAGATTCCTCAGTAGCATAGTTTTGTTGAGCCTACTGATTCTGGGTGTTGTGATTTATGCTCAGCATAGGCCGATTTTGAGTTTCTGAAATTGCTCTTGTGAACTTTGATTTTGTGTCTGCATTTTGTTATTTTTAATGCTCTCCACTGAGTTCAGTTTGGTATTGTGTTTGCTGATGGCAGTTTGCTTGTTTGTGCAAACGAAATTTGCTCCCAACATTTCATGCCTTTCAATTGCCTGGTCTTGGTTTTGTGCTGTTATCCATGTTGATTTTCATTAGTGACAGTTTGTAGAATTCGGCATTTCATTGCTTATGAATTCTGGGTAAGTTCCGACAGCACTTCGTCCCTATAAACCGATCCACGCCGGGATCGAGTGTAGCGGCGAAAATAAATTTCGAGCCAACTACTAGAGAGAGTACCCTCAACCTATTATGAAGTTGATCCCTAGGCAAAAGTAATTTTATACTTAAGCCTATTATCGAGATCAACCCCTAGGTGAGAGTACTTTCGCTTCAGCCTTTGATCTACCATCCTCTTTGTTTACCTGCCATCAAAGAAAAGAGTGAGGATAAAATTATACCCTCTGTTTTAGAGTTTGAGCAGCAACAATGGTGGAGTGTCTGCCCTCTCTCTGTATTTGTTTTCTCCTGCTTTTTTTTTACTGCTTCCTCTTCATGTTGATTTTTTTTTATGGATGATTGCAGTACCAAGAAGAACCAGGAGGAAGACTGTTTATCCAGCCAACCCCCTTTTCTTCGGTGTTTTTGTGGTTTCTGGTGCACCCGGGAGGAGAAGAGCACTTGTGTTTGTTGCTTTTGCTGAGGTTGGGAACAAAAGAAAGCCAGCCGAAGGGGAAGCTGCATTTACTGCTTTTTGTTGGTTTTGCAGTTGAACCTTCACAAAAGAAAGCAAAGGTTTTTCCCTTTGCTTCCTTTCTTTCTTCAATAGGAACCTTTTTTGGCAGGGTTTACTGATGGTGTTTTTGTTTATCGGTTTGCAGGTAACTGCTTAGGAGGAAGCAGGGAGAAGGAAGAAGCCCTACTTATAGGTAGTAGATAGTAGCAGTTACTAGGCTTTAGATAACTGCCCACTACCTCATTTTCCCTATTTATTATTTTCCTTGAGAGTCAAGAAGAGATATCCACGTACAGAGGAGTTGAGGAGCAGTTTAAAGCTCTTGTGTAACTGTACATGACAGTTCTCCTACCATCCCTCATGTTCTTTTCTCTCTTTTTTAATAAAATGGGCTTGTATAAGATGGGTTTGCAATGGGTTTTATTTTTAGGTCCAATTTTGGACTTGTATTTAATTTGAAGGCAATCTATCACATTGTTTGACATTTGATGAATGTGACAATTTGTAATCATGAATTGAAAAAAAATTCATGAAATTTTACCCTCCAACAATGAGACAATATGAGAATTGAAGATGAGATGATAATGTTAATAATGACAAGATGGTTGAGTTATCATATGTGTGTATCTTACATGTTTCATATGTGACTTGTGTGCTTTGTGTAAATTAGACTTAGACTTATTATGTTATTTATGGGATTACTAGGTGATCTCTGATATGTTGGATTGCTTGCCATTGCTGATCATTGTTGGATTCTGCGCTTCTCCAGGTAAGTTCTTTGAACTTACTCATGATGGGCGCTCTATGCACTGGGTGTTATATAGTAGGCTAGTGTTCATGCACCATACGACTTAGGATCTAAATAGGATCTAAAATGGGAACCATATGACTTGCTATATGTCTTTGCTAGAAAACGGTCGTTATAGGTGTTAATTGGATGTGACCTTTTTCTCTATTCTTGTTATCTTAGTGGGGCTTATTATAGAAAGTTGCTTGCACTTGATGGGTGAGGTAGGCTTTTTGGTAATAAGTCGCCATAGGACTCTTAGAGCATTAGACCTTATGTGGGTGTCGTTGTTTGCCTTCCCTTCATAGTTAGTAGGCTCCTTACGTAGGGACGGCCTGCACCGTGGGTGAGGTAGTTCCCTTTGAAGGGAGTTGCTAGAGGATTCCTTAGGAGCCTAGAGGGACATGCTATTTGGCATTTCTTGTAACTGCGCGCCTCTTTATTTATGTCCGCACTTAATTATTCGTATGCTTGTCTGTTTAAGTTCTGCTTTGCATTACGCATTTCATTTTAGGAATATGATGTTTATTATATGCCTCTCAGAGTGTGTTTACACACGCGCATGAGTGACCTGATGATTGACCCAGATCCCCCTCATTTTTTTAGATTCGGGTATCCGCTAGCCGCTATCTTTGCTTATATGGATGCTTGGCGGGTTCAGACTTTTGGCGTTAGATTGAGAGCTCGAGAGACCACTAGACTTCCTCTCTTTTACGTTGTTTTGTCCCGGCTCTACCGTGGAACCTTTGGGATTGTATTTTGTTTTAACTTCACTTATGCTGGTTGCATGCCTAAATGGATTTTCCGCGTTGTAGACTTAGGACAGACACAGGGGTTTACCTCGGGGTCTCCAACGGACCTTACGGATTTGGGTGCGAAATCCCACTTTAAACTACAAATCTTCGGTTTCAAACCTTCAACCTGTACTCGGAGCGCAAGATCCTAACGAGGGGTTTTATCCCTCGAAACGTAACTCGGGAATCATAATCCCGGGCCGTTACAAAGGTGGTATCAGAGCTGAGGTTGTGCAATCGGAGTACAATAGGTTGAGGAGGTTTTGAAAATCGCCCAATATTTTCAATTGGTTTTGAAAAATGTTTTAAAAGGGCAAAATGAATTTAATTGGAATTAAACCTAAAATGAATAAAAGGGAAACAATCTCGGGGGTAGAGACCAAAGCGATGGACATCCCTTATGGATGTAGAACTTGGGGTACGGTTGGCAAAATACTAGCTTTTATTTACATATGGGCCTAGAAGAGTCCAAGGAACACCACGGAGGTTGGAGTGTTGAGTTAGGAGGCCGTGAGGTTTTTGCCCCCCGACCAGCCGTCCCTCGAAGGACGGCATAGATCGTCTCTATGCTTACGTTTATATATACATATATGCAATTGGGCCCAAGGGCGATCTTCCTCGAAGAGGATCCTATTAATCTTGTTGATTGCTTCCGTGATGAGTGCTATTGTGCTTAGGATAGCGAACTAATCAATATTTCTTGACTTAAATCAAGTGTTGAATGACTGTGCAAACGGGATAGCGGGAGAAAGCCTTGTTCTTATGTAATCAGAATTCTTGTCTTGTCGGGATAACCCTTACATAATTCAAACCCCCTGATGGTTCTAACCTTGTCATCCGCCCCGCCAAAACACCTAGGCATGTTAGCAAGGGTCGAGAAGCATCCGCTCTCCTGGTTTTGAGTCATGTTTTGTATTTCACCATCGATGCTTCTATCGAGTCTCGTATCTCCTGTTGGGGTCTTCCACGGGAAATCTGGGTCGGTCAACTAATTACCTTCGGAAATCGTGTCGGATGTGAGGGTTACCTAAGTATGTTAGTTGGGGTGAGGTTTTAGATTGTTTCGAGATAGAAGTGAATTGTCTTATGGAGTCATCCCTTTCAATCCACGTAATGGTCAACCATGTCTTCTTGCCACAAGAGTCTAAACACGATTTCTACACTCACCTCAAAAACAACGTGAATGTCCTTGTCACCTACCCAGCGAGTCATACTAGCGTCCCACGGTGAAACGAGGTGGCGAGTCGGTGATTGTCCTTAGAGAATTCTTTCAAGTTATAATGATAACCTCCTTGTGATTTAATGACATGCTATATTGGTATAATTCAGCATGACTTGCTTGGTACCTCGCATGGTTGCACTTATGAGTGGATGTATGTGTCGTATGTATTGAATTCCCATGATTATTGTCTCCCTATAAACTAGGTCCATGATAGTGTGGTCAACTCTCATTGCATGTTTAAAATGTGAATTGGATGACTTAGCATGCCAGATTAACCTAATTGGACCTCATGGTTGTGTAGATGTTTAATGAATATTGCTAGTATCATATAGGACATATACCTCCCAGTTATAGGCCCTTATATGATTGTGTGACTGCCTAGTCTTACTATGCAAATATGGATGTATGTGAGGAGATAGTTGTTATACCAACCCTGCATGAATTGACGCAATATTATAACTTGCTTATGTGTGTATCTAAATGAGTGATAAGTCGTGCATATGATATCATGTGATGCTTGCTAGATCTTGCATAACTTATGCCATATATCTCCCATGTCAGTCTGTGCATACATGTTCTTAGTCTGTCAAGCATGATTGGTGAATGAAATGATAGGTTGCTAGCTTGTTCTGCACACATATAAAGATGATTATATGAACATGTTATGAATGCATAAACCGATATTTCTTGAGATTGGTGCATACTAGTGTGAAATAATGTGATGATATCTCTTGATTTTATGTGTTTGCGTTCCAAAATTACAAGGGAATCGTTGTAACTCTCGGGTTGGGATCTTGTCTCTGGTCTTGTCGTCTCTAGTCATGGTCCATGTCTGAACCCTTAGGGAAGTTGTGTTGTCCGCCCTTGTCTCTCCCCTATCTCCGTAACTTCTGACCTTGCGATCCTCCGATGAGCGTCGACATGCAAGAAGGGACCGATGGCCAAGTGGCACCGGAGCGGCGCAGTGGAAGTGTGATGGGTCCATGACCCATAGGCCACAAGACATACGTCGCCAAAGGTATACAAAGGACGGACATATCTCGAAGATGGTAGTTGCAGACGTGATTCTCTTAGATGACTCGAGGAAGGGTGTTCTTCATTCAAATCGTGAATTCTTCTATACCAATTGGAATGGGCATAGTGCAATAGGCATGGAGCTGACATAAATGGGTGTGCGATGACTGATATGCTAAACTGGTGGCAAGTGATTGTCTAACTAACTTGTTTCTGTGATGGTGTGCCTCGATGCTTGATGTACTGATTTCCTAGTAAATAGATTGTGGGTTACATATATATGGTAGTGCTTTCTTCTTGAGCTTGAGTTGCGAGATTCTTTGGTGAGACGGGTCGAAAAGTGGCACGTGGATTAAGGTTTTCGGATTGAGTCTTTGGTTGTGTGAGATGAAGTGCAGGAATGATGCATTAGTTTGTGTAAAGCCGAGTGAATTGAGATGTGTTGAAGGTAGTGGTCGGTGAGTACAGATGAGCTTCCAGGTAGTTCTTAGGTGGAAAGCGGGGCTAGTATCTCGAGATTTTTAAGGAGATGTCCTAGTTGGAAGTGTCGGTAGGTAGTGGGTGCGGGTGTGAGCGTTTAGGATATGAGGGTAGCGGTTGAGGTCTAGACTAGTTCCATGAGGGTGACCTTAAGAGTGGGTATGAGTATAGGCAATTGTTGTAGTTTTAGAGGTGGATGAGAGAGCTAGGAGTTGATCGGGAGGATTGTTGAGGGGAAGTGTTGCGAGGCGGGTTAGTATGTCTAGGGGATGAGTAGGCAAAATCAGTGGTTGGTCTTTGATGATATGCGCTGATTATGAGGGTCTTAGAAATTCATGGTTGGGAGTAGCACGAGATGGATTTCTGCGTAAGAGTTGGTCGAGAGTGGTAGGTGTGTGATGACTAGTATGAGTTGGATTCTTAGAGGTGGATGTTTAGTGAGATTGGTTAGTGGAATCTCTTTGATTTTGTGCTTATGCTTGGTAGTTGTGTGCAGATCCTTGGTGATATGATGTGATGAGCCTCGTTGATGTGATGATGTGCTAGATATGTTATGGTATGCGACCATCCTTGATGTGTTATGTCCTACTATAAACGTGAGATATGATTGCTATTCTATATACGATGCATGATGATAGAAATCATAGAAGCTGAAATATTGAAATTTGATTCTGACTTGGAACCTAGAAAAAAGTATAGGATTAGCCTTTAGAGGTGGGATGGTATGATGAACTGAGAAGTTGGAAATGATTTTGACTAACGTCGAACTTGAAATTTCAAATGGTGTTTCAAAGGAGACTAACTTGGATTTTAAGAAACTGATGTGACTCTAGTTTTCATTATAACACCCAACGAAGTGGATACAAGTATTTGAGTTATGATATGGCCAAAGAGTCGGAGTGAGGATGTGGTAGGGGCCCATATTACATTCTTACTACGGCCTATTGGGGATATTATGATCACGACAACGGTACTGTGAGGATCTCATAGGGGCACTTATTAGGTGTTCACGGGATCAATGACATGATCCTTGGACTCACCGATTTCAAACTTCCACCCCTGTTTTAAAATGATTTTAGTCTCGGGGACGAGACTTGTTTTTAGAGGTGGATGATGTAAAGGCTCGGATTTTCAAATCCTAATTTTTTGGAAAAAGAGAATTAAAAATGAAATTTAATCGGTTTAAAAAGGGTTTGGATTTTAGAGAAATTGGAAAAGAATTTCAAGGTCGGAAAATGATTTAATAAATAAATTGGAAAAAGAATTTAGCGAGGATTTTCAAGGGTCGAAATCTTTAACTGGTTGGTTCGGATTTCAAAACGGTTTTGGAACTAACTTGGGAATTATACATGTTCAATGACTAACTAGCATGATAATATGATCGTTTGACTAACGGCATGATATGTGTGACTAATAGCATGATATTATAGTGATTATTAGAAGCGACTAAATGTTCGATACTTATGAGGATGATGATATATATATCCTTATGGAAAGTATGAGTATAAAATGATAGTATGCGAATTTGACTAAGCATGATATGGAGGTTGTCATGAGCTGATGAGGATGATGTTATGATCGAATTGAGAAAGATGTTAATTTATGAGATATGATGAGACAATATGAGAATTGAAGATGAGATGATAATGTTAATAATGACAAGATGGTTGAGTTATCATATGTGTGTATCTTACATGTTTCATATGTGACTTGTGTGCTTTGTGTAAATTAGACTTAGACTTATTATGTTATTTATGGGATTACTAGGTGATCTCTGATATGTTGGATTGCTTGCCATTGCTGATCATTGTTGGATTCTGCGCTTCTCCAGGTAAGTTCTTTGAACTTACTCATGATGGGCGCTCTATGCACTGGGTGTTATATAGTAGGCTAGTGTTCATGCACCATACGACTTAGGATCTAAATAGGATCTAAAATGGGAACCATATGACTTGCTATATGTCTTTGCTAGAAAACGGCCGTTATAGGTGTTTATTGGATGTGACCTTTTTCTCTATTCTTGTTATCTTAGTGGGGCTTATTATAGAAAGTTGCTTGCACTTGATGGGTGAGGTAGGCTTTTTGGTAATAAGTCGCCATAGGACTCTTAGAGCATTAGGCCTTATGTGGGTGTCGTTGTTTGCCTTCCCTTCATAGTTAGTAGGCTCCTTACGTAGGGACGGCCTGCACCGTGGGTGAGGTAGTTCCCTTTGAAGGGAGTTGCTAGAGGATTCCTTAGGAGCCTAGAGGGACATGCTATTTGGCATTTCTTGTAACTGCGCGCCTCTTTATTTATGTCCGCACTTAATTATTCGTATGCTTGTCTGTTTAAGTTCTGCTTTACATTACGCATTTCATTTTAGGAATAGGATGCTTATTATATGCCTCTCAGAGTGTGTTTACACACGCGCATGAGTGACCTGATGATTGACCCAGATCCCCCTCATTTTTTTTAGATTCAGGTAACCGCTAGCCGCTATCTTTGCTTATATGGATGCTTGGCGGGTTCAGACTTTTGGCGTTAGATTGAGAGCTCGAGAGACCACTAGACTTCCTCTCTTTTACGTTGTTTTGTCCCGGCTCTACCGTGGAACCTTTGGGATTGTATTTTGTTTTAACTTCACTTATGCTGGTTGCATGCCTAAATGGATTTTCCGCGTTGTAGACTTAGGACAGGCACAGGGGTTTACCTCGGGGTCTCCAACGGACCTTACGGATTTGGGTGCGAAATCCCACTTTAAACTCCAAATCTTCGGTTTCAAACCTTCAACCTGTACTCAGAGCGCAAGATCCTAACGAGGGGTTTTATCCCTCGAAACATAACTCGGAAATCATAATCCCGGGCCGTTACAGGCGCTCCCATCCCCTAGCTTCCGCCTCAGAGTGATTGCCCCAACGATTGCGAGACTCAACACGCCTAGGGCTCAACGATTCCTCCCTTGCAAAGCGCTGGCGCCGTGGGTTTTCCGCGCTATTGAACTCCTCTTCTCCCTCGCCTCTCCCTTCGGGGTTGTAGGTTCTTCCCTGCGCGAGGACGCTTAGGAGGTGTGGACATGGTCTGTTGCCCTGCTCGTTGCGCTTACCGTAAGCTCTTTCTAGTTGCCTTCGCGCCCCTTCTAACTCGGCAAGGGCTTCCGTGAGCTGGCGGTTATTGTTCATAGCTTCGGCCTCCAGTACAGCTATGCGCTCATTACTGGCGGCTAAGGCAGCAGTGTCGACCGTCGGTATGGTTCCAGCAAGCCCATTGGTGTTAGAAGATCTCTCCATCTCTATTATGTAAACAATTTTTAGGGTAAAAATTGTATCTTCCCCACGGACGGCGTCAATTGTGAGAGGGATTTTCCGCTCACTAGAGAAGATGGAGATCGACAACCTTCACCGATGAGGCCGGAAACCAAAAGAAGAAATCAAGGGGCGGGGCTCAAAGTCCCCGGAGGTGACTCCGACGCCCAAGTCAGTATAAGTGTTTTTGTTCCAAAAGAATCCCCTCTATTGAACGTAACCTCGCCTCTTTATCATGTAATCAATTAATTAACATATTAATTAATTAAGATATCGCAGAGATATTGGATGACTTATCCGTTGGTTAGGATATGAGATTCTGCTTAATAAATAAGTATTAGATCTTACCAATCCTCCGAGATTTATGCTAACGGATAATTTCCCACACAATAATCTAAAATAATCAACATGATTTTTATTTCCTACATACCGACGGTGGATTATTCGAATTTAACAAACCGCATAAATTTATTAAGATAGGAGGAATCAGTGGCGGAGCCAGGGGTGCTTGGGGGTGCTCGAGCACCCCCCTGGCGGAAAAAAAAAATACAAAAAAAATAATAATTTTTTTGCATTTATTTAGTATTTTTTTAATGTAATATAATATATTTAGATGATGTTTGAAACAAGAGTCTTATCTAGCTCAAGTGGTAAGGAGGGAGTGTTGGAATGAGAATTAAAATCTAGAGATCTTTGGTTCAATTCTCAACACCTTCACTTTTTGTTTGTTTTACTATAGCATTAATTCTTCTTCATTTCTCCCTATATTTTTTGTTTCTATCAACTATTTCATTAAAAAAAATGTCATATTTATGTTTAAATTATACGATTAACATTTTCTTTCAATATTGTTTGTTTCTCTTCTATTTTTTTGGTTACTCTCCACTATTCAAATACAAAAAGCATTTTCAAATATCACAATTTTAGTGTTTTTTCAATATTTTTTTAAAAAAATATTCTTAGTAAGTATATACCAAAAAACAATATTTCACACAAAAAAAAATTTAGCACCCCCTGACCCGAGAATCCTGGCTCCGCCACTTGGAGGAATCCACTTATCTTGCAGTTTGAATCTCCGCTTTTTAAAATAATGGATGTACTTCATTTCGTACATTTGATTTAATCTGTTTTGAGCATTAATGTTTAGTATGAAGAGAGAGGGAGCAAGATTTGATTGAACGTTGGAGAAATTAAAGGAGGCAAATGCAAGATCCAACTCTCTTTTTGAGGATTGCCAACTTATCGGATATAATCCTTATAGAATATTTATATTTGTTGCATATCTATAAGCTTTATCCTCATCACGGGTATGAATACAACAAGTAATTCCTTTTAACATCACATGAAAACAACTGTCATCAATTACGGAATATCCTCAAACTAGAGTCATTGTAAATCAATCTCGATCAAACCTGTAATGGGGGCGTTATGGTATCTATCAATTAGGTATCTAGTGAAATACTATATAGCGAATCAATCGACCTGATGCTTGGTGGTTGGAAGATTTATGCCTGCTATATAGCTGTTTTATGCGCGAATTGCCGACATAAGGCCCTCTTGATCAGTGGCGGCCGCAGGATCCTCCGAAAGGTGGGGCGAAATTTTCTAGTGTGTATTGAGATATTGACCTTGAATAAACTTCTTTACCTAAGCTACGATTTTCAACTTAGGAGTGGATTATAGAAAAGTAGGCTTACATTTGCTTACATTTGCTTTGTTGCTATGATAGTTGTTTCTCGACATTCATTGTAAATTCAGACATTTGTCATATTTAGGAGTGTAAACTTATCGAAATTCAATCATGTTAAATTCAAGGCTTTTGCATATTAGTTAGGATTGTAAACTCACCAACTTTATAATATCTTTTGGTTCCCAAAGACATGATATAAATTGTGATTTGAATATGTAGGTTACGAAAATACAAATATTGCATAAAGCTTCACAAATTCAATTCACAAACCCCAAATTCAATTCATAAATTTCATTCTCAAAATCACATACACAATAATTAAAACACAAAATTTTATTCTTCAAATAAAAACTCTAATGAAAATTTCACAAAATTTATTCTCATAATCAAATCATAATTTTACCAATTTATGTAGTTTAATTAGTTTATAGCTAGATAATTTGTATATAGTAGGGAGCTCGAGAAGTGGGAACATAATTAAATAAGGGGTAGAAACATAGAGAGTAGGTGCAAGTTGAACAAATAATAAAAAAAACTTTTGAGGGAGGCGAATTTTTTTTTTTTTTAAAAAAGAGGCTAATTTCACCAATTTTATGGGGTTTAATTAGTTATAGCTAGATAATTTGTATATAATAGGAAAGTCGGGAAGTGGGAATATAATTAAATAAGGGGTAGAACAAAGAAAGTGGGGTGTAAGTTGAACAAATAATAAAAAAAGTTATTTTTAGGGAGGAGAAATTTGCTTTAAAAATTGAGGCTAGTGGGACATGAACCCCCACCTTTTAAGTCTAAAATTAGTTTCCTTCCTTCCCACCAACCAACTAAGCAACTAAGCAAAGTAGACTAATTGATTCTATATTCATCATAATTTTACTTATTATAACACTTCTATATATATAATTTTTTTTTTATTTTTTTTTCCAAACACCGGGGCTCGTGGGTCGAAAGGTGGGGCGGCCGCGTACGCCCGCCCCACCCTGGGGCCGCCCCTGCTCTTGATTGTATATATGAGCCATTCCATGGTTTCACATATATCCCTCTTTATACCAGAATTACCGTACCTAACCTAATACCGATTATTAATCCGAAATTCCATACCATACAAGTCAAATGAGATTACACAAACCTATCTAGCTTAATTTTATCCCACCAAAATAAATTATGAATTAATTGTAAAAAAAGAAAGAGAAAGACTATATAGCTTTTCAAAGCCTTTTGTTTTAGGGTCCGTTAGGCAATGCAAGTAACTTTTCGGAGTTTTTGATTTTATTATTCTATGGTTTTAAATAATTTTTTTTAGTTTAATTAGCTTTTGAAATTTAATTTTTTTAGTTTAATTAGCTTTTGAAAATGATTTTCAATAACTATTCGCTCCAAGTTTTTCAAAACTCTATTCATTTTGTTCTATCTCATCAGCTAGTTTGGGTCTGCTATTCTATCAGTTTGGTTTCCAAACATCTTAATAACTTATAAACACTTAAATTTAACAAATATTTAACACAATTAATCCATCAGCTACCCCATCAGTTATGTATGTGTTACCAAACATACTCTTCATATTATAAAATTTAAATGCGCTAAATATAAATGGCTTAATTAGATTATGGATTTGGAATTTTAACATCTAATAAACCCAAGGTTTTTGAAACTCTTTTTTTTCTTCATTTTTGTAACTATAAGCTACTAAGTCAAAGTTACCAAATATCTTACGAGTTACGAGCTTATATAAACATTTAATAGTTAATTTATAAAATATTTTATACACCTCATATTCATCAAATTCAATTATCTGGTCAGCTATATTAAAAACTGTGTTGTTTGAAGAGTGTAAAATTTATATGGTGGTAAGTGGTAACTAGTAAGTAATATTTGCTTGGGCATTAAAGAGAAGATCGATGTACTTTCCTGGGCAACTGTCAAGAAAAGATGGGTGCCGGTTGCTTTAAAGCTGAGAACACATCCCATTATCTACCAGATAAAAGATAGGGTTTTCCCATTTCTTGTATCCATTCCCCTACCCTCTCTTTCTAGGGTGCTACCTAACCAGGAAAGGGAGACACAAGCTGGGCTGATCATGGGTGGGTTAGTTTAAGAAGCAACAGCAAAATCAAAACAAGCAACAAATTGTAAATTTGGCATACACTCATAAATTAGAAGAGGGTTTCTTTTAGGGGAGAAAGATTTCCTCTCCCTCTTTTTTTTTTTTTTTTTTTTTGAGTTCTTCATCTCTCAAGTTTTTGAGGAAATATTTACATTTATATAAAAGGAAAAGAAAAAGAAGGTGTGTTACTATAGTATTAATTAAAGATGGGGAGAGGGAGGGTTGAGCTCAAAAGGATAGAGAACAAGATTAACAGGCAGGTGACTTTTGCAAAGAGGAGAGGTGGCCTTTTGAAGAAGGCATATGAGCTTTCTGTGCTCTGTGAGGCTGAGATTGCACTCATCATCTTCTCCAACAGAGGCAAACTCTATGAGTTCTGTAGCAGCTCTAGGTATGATTTAATTAATATTTATATATATATTTTGAAATATTTACTCATCCTATGGCCTATCCATCTATGATATGATTTGTATGTCAGATTTGTGGGTTCTAACTTTTCAGATCTAGAACAAGTTTGCTTTAAAGTTTTAATCTTTGCTCCTTGTTATTTGTATGGGGTTTCTTCTGTCTGATCTGGGTTTGGTGTTCATAGCTTGTTCAAGATCTGGGTTTGAATCTCTTCAATAGATTCAAGTAATTTTTCTTTCTTTCTAATTTTTAGGTTTTTAATTACTATCAATCTGATTTGTACTGGGCAATTTTTTTTAGACTTGATGTTAAAAAAAATCTTCAAATTAATGTCCAAAACATAATTTTATGCTAATAATAATAAAGGCAATAATTTTTGTCTAAAAGAAATAAAGGCCTAATCTCTGATTTTGGAGGGAACTAGGGTTCATTCTCCACTCTTATTTTACTTTTATTGGTTATTCACCCCTCACATCTAAAGTTCCTCTTGTCAAGCTCCTCTTTCTTTTCGGTTATTATCTGCTAGGTTTAATCAGAAATATTAAACTGAAAATAATTGAGTGCCTCATACTTTCAAAGGCCCCTCTTTGTTACTCAGTTGCAAAGACAGGATGTGATTCAGTGAGCAATTTATCCACCAAACAATTGAATTGATTCCAAACAGCATCTAAGATTATATATGTAGCTTTCACCTCCAATTAATGTCTCTTTTGAAAAAGTTTTTACCTTATTTTTTTTTCCTTTTATATATTCTTCAGTGACATGAAACCTATAACTTTTAAGGGAAATTGACTTGTTCATGTTTACATGGCGAAATCCAGGAATTATGCCAATTAGATTAATTTTGTGCGATTTTCATGAAAAATTGGGTTCCAAATTGTTGTATAATTGTAGGGTTTCAGATTCTTTGGACAACTAAGATAAATGTTGAGGGGTTTGCTAAACTAATCCAATCAAATGATCGTTTTGCAAAACTAAGTCACTAGTTGTTAAAGTTTGGTGGACTAATAACTTCGGGATGCTCCTCCAGAAAACCAGCACGGCACTAAGTCCGGGTTTGGGGTGCGCGTAAATTCGAAGAATAAAGAATATGGGACCCAACGGCCTTACATCAAACTACAACCCTTTAAAAGCTAGGGCGCAACCTAGACTTTCCAAGGATTAGTAGTCAAAACCAAGTCTTAATGTGTATGTTCCTTCTGACACGTAGACCATTAGGACACATACCAATGCATGAACAAAACACACAAGGGCATACCTTGGGCACGCAGGCCCAAGAATCATGCCATAAAAACATAAAACGAGTCATGTTCCAAGGGGACGCAACCCCAACCGGACACATGAGCTCACAAATCAAACCCAGGGAGGGTTGTTCCTGAGAGCACGCATGCTCCAAAGGCACGCATGCCCTAGGACACAACCCTAAAATCAAAATCAACACATAGTTTCTCAAGTCGAACTTAGGCCAACATGTTCTCAACATCAATGATGGGGAAGGAGTTATAGGCAAGACGGTAGACATGAGTGAGGATGAGCTTCACAATGGCATCTTCATGTATCCGATTACCCTCCATAGCAAGGGCATTCCGAGCATGCCAAAGGAGGTACACGGTGGTGGAAATGGCGTATCTTCGGCTACGGTTAAGGCAGGTCTTGGCTTTGGCGTATCTCCGGAGCCATCTCAAAGCCCTATGAATGGAGTCAACCTCATATGGGATCTTGAAATTTCTCCTCACTCTCTCCCAAATGCCTTTAGTGAAGGGGGATTGGAAGAAGAGGTGCTCGTGAGTCTCAAGGGTGTCATTGCTACAGAACTTGCAAGCAAAGTCAATGTCAAGGGCCACGAAACCAGGTTGTCACCAAGGTACACTGCGAAACCAGAAGTGGAGCGGCGAGTTTCAGGACAACCCGCCCAGTCAGCATCGAAATATGCAGTAAGGGAGTCAAAACGGTTGCGTCTGAGATGCAATCTCATGTCAGAGGTGTCCTTGATGTGCCGGATTATCCGGTTGAGCGCCTGAAGATGATGTTCGCGGGGATCATGCATGTATAAAAAAATCTGCTGGACGGCAAAAGCGATGTGTGGCCTAGTGAAAGTCAAATACTGGAGAGCACCGACCAGACTGTGGTAGCCTGTAGGATCCTCAACCTTAGGACTAGAGGTTGCATCAAGCTTGGACTTGGAGTCGACATGAGTGGTGGCGGGCTTGCAGGACATCATTCTGGCTTTGTCGACGATCTCAAGGGCATACTTTTGTTGATGAAGGAACAGTGCAGAAGGGGTGCGAGTTACAGAGATGCCGAGGAAGTAGCTCAGGGAACCAAGATCAGTCATGGCAAACTCTGAACTCAACAGTGCCATCAGCCTAGACAGCAGGGAAGTAGAGGATGCAATGAGCACTATGTCATCGACGTACAGGAGAAGATAGGCAGTGTCAGACACCGAGTGGAACACAAATAGGGAGTGATCGACTGCCCTGGAACCTAATACCAGTGAGGTACGTGGCGAATCGGTGATACCAGGCGCGAGGCGCCTGTTTTAAGCCATAGAGAGACTTCCGGAGAAGTCAGACGTGCGATGGGCGGGAGCGATCATAGAAGCCTAGCGGTTGATGCATGTACACAGTCTCCTGAAGATTGCCGTGAAGGAAAGCATTCTTGACGTCTAGCTAGTGGATGGGCCAGTCCTTGTTGAGGGCGATACCTAGAACGGTGTGGATGGTAGCAGGTTTGACGATAGGGCTTAAAGTCTCGTCACAGTCAACCCCAACCACCTGAGACTTTCCATTGACCACTAGGCGAGCCTTGTGTCGCTCAAGAGTCCCGTCAGACCTGTACTTATATTTAAACAACCACATGCAGTTAATGATATTAGTGTCCCGAGGCCTCGGAACGAGGTCCCACGTGTCGTTCTTAATTAAAGCACTAAACCCATCGACCATGGCGGCGTGCCAGTTCGGGTCCTATAAGGCCTTGTGTGGTGATTTGGGGAGAGGGGATATGTTAGGGGACGGGGTGAGAAGGTTGTATTTGGGGTTAGGTTTGAAGATCCCGGACTGGGACCGGATCTTCATGGACGGGGCGGGGGGTGCAAGCGGGGCGAGGGGTACAGGCGGAGGCGGAGGCGGGGGGTTCAGAGGGGCTGCGTGATTTGTCGCGGCCGCATCAGGGTGTTGCGCCCGCGGCATATCAACAACTGCGGGGAGCTGATGCGGGTGCCGCCAGGGAGGGTTGGGCGCGGCATGGGGTGCCACGGGTGCAGGAAGGTGCTGCGGCCGCCGCATAACAATTTTAGCGGGGGGGGGTTCTGGTTTGCAAGCGATGCTCCGGATGTGGCCTGGTGAAATAGGTGGCACAGGAGGGGTGGGAATTCGTCAAAATCGGGTGGTGAAGGGGGGTTGGGAACAACAGTGGTAGGTGGTGAGGCGAATGGGAAGGTTTGTTCGTCCAAAATCACATGGCCTGAAGTGACAACCCGATTGGTATCTAAGCGAAGACAACGGTAGCCCCGATGATGTGGGGAGATGCCCAAGAAGACACATTTGGTGGATCGAGAGGAGAGCTTGTGAGGGGCGGTGGCACTCATGTTGGGGAAACAAAGACATCCAAACACTCTAATGTGATTGTAGGAAGGGTAGCGCTTGTAGAGTGCCAAGGTTGGGATGGAGTTGTCAATCGCTTTAGAGGAAAGTATATTGTGGAGATAGGTGGACATGTGAAGTGCCTCAACCTAAAAGGAGAGGGGGAGAGAGGCGTGATGGAGGAGGGTTCAAGTTTTGTCATTGAGGGTACGGAGGATGCGTTCTGCTTTTCCATTTTGTGGAGAGGTTTGAGGGCAAGAGAAGTGGAGGGCTATCCCATTTTGTTGACAAAAGGAGCGAACGAAAGTATTGTCAAACTCGCCTCCCATGTCGCACTGAATAGACTTGGCGGGCAAATTTGAATTGAGTGCGGACAAATGTGTGAAAATTTACAAGATGACTTTGTGTTTCCGATTTGTGACATAGGTGTAAAACCCAAACAAAATTGGTGAAATCATCAAGGACAACCAAATAATATCAAAAACCACTAGCACTCGTCGGAATAGGAGATGTCCACAAGTCACAATGTATAATATCAAATGGTGAAAAAGTATGGGAATGAGAGAGACTAAAGGGTAGTCTTTTACTCTTGACAATTTAACATGAAGAACAAACGACGGAGGCCTTATGGCAAGAAATAAACCGGTTTGAACGGAGAGTGTCCATGACATGATCGTCGGGGTGTCCTAGACGAGCATGCCAGACGTCCGAATGGAGGGTGATGTTGGGAGAAAGAGCGGCGAGAGGTGTCTGACTGGTTGCGGTGGTTACGGGGTATAGGTCTCCTGAGCTATTGCACCACATTATTAGGGTGCCCGTACGTAAATCCGTCACAAGAAAACCAAACGGGTCAAATCGAATCGCCACGTGATTATCGATGGTGAATTGGCGAACGGAGATAAGGTTTTTGACAATGGCAGGGGCAAGGAGCACATTATTGAGTTTCAAAGGGCAGTCAGTGGGTAGGGTAGCAGGGCCCGAACCAACAATTGGAATACGATTTCCGTTCCCGACATAAACCGAAGGCAAAGTTCTAGAATTAAAAACAGTTTGTAGGTTACATGGATTGTTCGTCATGTGAGAAGAGGCCCCGATATCCATATACCAATTTCCGTTCGGCTGCTGAAGACCCAAAGGGGTCGATGGTTACGGCAACGACGCCGCTGGTTGTGTTGTAGACAGCGCCTGCGGTGGAGGGTGGGGAACCAGGTAGCAGTAGGGTTGCTGTAGGTAGGGTAGCGGGTAGCCGACCCAGGGCTGAGGCCAGTACGGCGGGGGGCTAGGCCGGGTGTCCTCCCTGGATAGCATGCTGGGAGCGAACTAGGAATGTCGGCAGTGGGGAATTGACGATGTCTGCCATTGCGAGGGGTTAGGGGAAGAGACAAGCGGCGGCGACAAGGGTGCAAGAGGCAGCGGCTAGGGGTAGCGGTGGCGGCTGAATAGGGGTGCAACAGCTAGGGTTAGCGGCGACGGGTGACTAGGGGTGCGGCGGCTAGGGTTAGCGGCGGTAGGTGACTAGGGATGCAGCGGCTAGGGTTAGCGGCGGCAGGCGTGTGGGCGGCGGCTGGCGAGGCAGCGACGGCGATGGGGTGGTGTGGCGGCGGCGGCAGGTCGGGCGGCGGCAGCAAGGGTTGCGGCGGCGGCGGCGGATCGAGTTTGTGAAACGAAAAATTAGGGTTTCACAAAGAAAGCTAACACCGTGTAAGTGTTTGGATAACTGAGTCATTGTCGGATCTCAGAAGCCTATTCCTGTATATATGTCAAATGGTGAAAATCCTTAGGGTACAATGGTAACTGTACACGATATGAACAATATAAATAATATATGCTAACAACTCCTTCTATTACAGAAGAAAGCCCATATGCAGAGGTTTTAACCATCTCATATAATATATATTGTTGATTTTCTTTCCTTATAATCGATGTGTAATATTTCTATAAACTCAACATTAATAAACCCTCGTTAGTTATTGAGTAGGAAAATGTAATGGTTAAGTGAGTGATCATGGGTTGTTGTGTCCTTGTTCGGCACGTGTTGCAATGGGATGAGCAATTTATAGCTGATGGTAAGTATCCATATATCCTAGTTACCCTAAAGGTGACAAAACCTCATGACCATCAACATTTCAATGGATTCCTTTGCTTACCAATGTTCAATGGCATTCAAGGAAATTTAATTCTCTCGTGTAGAATCATATTGTAAAAGATTATAGAAAAAGACATCCTTCAATATTACACATTCAAGCATGATACATTTTAGGGTAACCTAGATATATGGATTCTTACCATCGCCTATAATTTACTCATTACATTGCAACACAGGTCGAACAAGGATACAACCACCCATGACCATCATTTTATTTGCTTTCTTACCTTCCTCCATGGAGACATTTCTTATGCTAATATCACATAGTTTCTGTTCTTTGACTAAACCTTCAGCGAGAGTTAATACAGTTTGAGTAGCGCACCCGGTTTGAATCTTAGCGAAAGGGGCATATTTAACCAATTCCTTGTCGTTAGTGATAATACCTACATTCATATTCGGGCCTTCTACCACAAATCCATCAGAATCCAGCCTTCTAGATGTGAAGTAATCATGTTCTTCTGCTTCTATTTGAGCGAGAACATTTGGTAGATAATTTACACTCTTGATTTTGGCAAAAATCTTAGACTTTATCGGAATTGTTGTTGTTACAGCTTTCGTACCTTTTGAGTTAGGGGTGAAAGCTCTTTGATTACAATAGAATAAAAGGCGGATGGCTTACACTTTGAGGTATGATAATTAACATATTTTATTCTATTGTAATCGATCTGCCTTTCATTCTATTGTAATGAAAGAGCTTTCACCCCTGACTCAAAAGGTACAAATGTGGTAACAACAACAATTCCTATAGTCTTCGATTTTTCCCAAAATCAAGAGTGTAAATTATCTACCAAATTTTCTCGCTCTCAAATAAAAGCAGAAGATCGTGATTCCTTCAAATCTATATAGCTGGATTCCAATGGGTTTGTGGCAGAAGGCCCGAATATGAATGCACACTTTATCACTAAAGACAAGTAATTGGTTATGACCCTTTTCGCTAAGATTCAAACCGGGTGCCCTACTAATAGAGTATTAACTCTCACTGAAGGTTTAGGTGAAGAAAGGAAACTGTGTGACATTAGCATAAGATATGTCTCCATTAAGGAACGTAAGATAGCAAATGAAATGATGATCATGAGTGGTTGTGTCCTTGTTCGACACGTGTTGCAATGAGATAAGCAAATTATAGGTGATGGTAAGTATCCATATATCTTGGTTACCCTAAAGGTGACAAAACCTCATGACCATCAACATTTCAATGGATTCTTTCGCTTACCAATGTTCAATGGCATTCAAGGAAATTTAATTCTCTCGTGTAGAATCATATTGTAAAAGATTATAGAGAAAGACATCCTTCAATATTACACATTCAAGCATGATACATTTTAGGGTAACCAAGATATATGGATTCTTACCATCACCTATAATTTGCTCATCCCATTGCAACACATGCCGAACAAGGATACAACCATCCATGACCATCATTTCATTTGCTTTCTTACCTTACTCCATGGAGATATTTCTTATGCTATTATCACACAGTTTCCGTTCTTTGACTAAACCTTCAGCGAGAGTTAATACACTTTGAGTAGTGCACCCGGTTTAAAATTTAGCGAAAGGGGGCATATGTAACCAATTCCTTGTCTTTAGTGATAAAGCCTAAATTCATTTTGGGCCTTCTGCCACAAACCCATCGGAATCAGCCCATATAGATATGAAGGAATCATGTTCTTCTGCTTCTATTTGAGCGAGAACATTTGGTAGATAATTTACACTTTTGATTCTGGCAAAAAATCTTAGACTTTATCGGAATTGTTGTTGTTACAGCTTTGGTACCTTTTGAGTCAAGGGGTGAAAGCTCTTTGATTACAATAGAATAAAAGGCGGTTTGCTTACACCTTGAGGTATGATAATTAACATACTTTTTTCTATTGTAATCGATCCGCCTTTCATTCTATTGTAATCAAAGGGCTTTCACCCCTGACTCAAAAGGTACAATTGTGGTAACAACAACAATTCCGGTAAAGTCTTCGATTTTTGCCAGAGTCAAGAGTGTAAATTATCTACCAAATGTTCTCTCTCTCAAATAGAAGTAGAAGAAAATGATTCCATCACATCTATATAGCTGGATTTTGATGGGTTTGTGGCGGAAAACTCGAATATGAATGCAGACTTTATCACTAAAGAGAAGGAATTGATTATGCCCTTTTTCGCTTAGATTCAAACCGAGTGCACTGCTCATAGAGTATTAACTCTCATTGAAGGTTTAGGTCAAGAAGGGAAACTATGTGATATTAGCGTAAGAAATGTCTCCATAGAGGAATGTAAGAAATGAAATGATGATCATGGGTGGTTGTGTCGTTGTTCGGCACGTGTTGTAATGGGATGAGCAAATTATAGGTGATGGTAAGTATCCATATATCTTGGTTACCTTAATGGTGACAAAACCTCATGACCATCAACATTTCAATGGATTCTTTCGCTTATCAATGTTCAATGGCATTCAAGGAAATTTAATTCTCTCGTGTAGAAACATATTGTAAAAGATTATAGAGAAATACATCCTTCAATATTACACATTCAAGCATGATACATTTTAGGTTAACCAAGATATATGGATTCTTACAATCGCCTATAATTTGCTCATCCCATTGCAACACAGGCCGAACAAGGATACAACCACCCATGACCATCATTTCATTTGCTTTCTTACCTTCCTCCATGGAGACATTTCTTATGCTAATATCACATAGTTTTCGTTCTTTGACTAAACCTTCAGCGAGAGTTAATACACTTTGAGTAGTGCACCCGGTTTGAATCATAGCGAATGGGGGCATATTTAACAAATTCCTTGTCTTCAGTGATAAAACCTACATTCATATTTGGGCCTTCTGCCACAAATCCATCGGAATCCAGTTGTGTAGATGTGAAGGAATCATGTTCTTCTGTTTCTATTTGAGCGAGAACATTTGGTACATAATTTACACTCTTGATTCTGGCAAAAATCTTAGACTTTATCGGAATTGTTGCTGTTACAACTTTGGTACCTTTTGAGTCAAGGGGTTAAAGCTCTTTGATTACAATAGAATAAAAGGCGGATTGCTTACACCTTGAGGTATGATAAATAGGTATGAAAATTAACATCTTTTAATCTATTGTAATCAACCCGCCTTTCATTCTATTGTAGTCAAAGAGCTTTCACCCCTGACTCAACGGGTACAAAAGTGGTAACAACAACAATTCCGATAAAGTCTTCGATTTTTTGCAGAATTAAGATTGTAAATTATCTACCAAATGTTCTCGCTGTCAAATAGAAGCAGAAGAACATGATTCCTTCACATCTATATAGCTGGATTCCGAAGGGTTTGTGGCAGAATGCTCGAATATGAATGCAGACTTTATCACTAAAGACAAGGAATTGGTTATGCCCCGTTTCGCTAAGATTCAAACCTGGTGTAATGCTCATATAGTATTAACTCTCACTGAAGGTTTAGGTAAAGACGGGAACTGTGTGATATTAGCATAAGAAATGTCTTCATGGAGGAATGTAAGAAAGCAAATGAAATGATGATCATGGGTGGTTGTGTCCTTGTTCGGCAGTGTTGCAATGGGATGAGCAAATTATAGGTGATGTTAAGTATCCATATATCTAGGTTACCCTAAAGGTGACAAAACCTCATGACCATCAACATTTCAATGGATTCTTTTGCTTACCAATGTTCAATGGCATTCAAGGAAATTTAATTCTCTCGTGTAGAATCATATTGTAAAAGATTATAGAGAAAGGCATCCTTCAATATTACACATTCAAGCATGATACATTTTAGGGTAACCAAGATATATGGATTCTAAACATCGCCTATAAATTGCTCATCCCATTGCAACACAGGCTGAACAAGGATACAACCAACCATGACCATGATTTCATTTGCTTTCTTACCTTACTCCATGGAGATATTTCTTATGCTAGTATCACACAGTTTCCGTTCTTTGACTAAACCTTTAGCGAGAGTTAATACACTTTGAGTAGTGCACCCAGTTTGAATCTTAGCGAATGGGGGCATATTTAACCAATTCCTTGTCTTTAGTGATAAAGCCTAAATTCATATTCGGGCCTTCTGCCACAAATCCATCGGAATCCAGCCATATAGATGTGAAGGAATCATGTTCTTCTGCTTCTATTTGAGCGAGAATATTTGGTAGATAATTTACACTCTTGATTATGGCAAAAATCTTAGACTTTATCGGAATTGTTGTTGGTACAACTTTGGTACCTTTTGAGTCAAGGGGTAAAAGTTCTTGGATTACAATAGAATAAAAGGTGGATTGCTTACACCTTGAGGTATGATAATTAACATCTTTTATTCTACTGTAATTGATCTGCCTTTCATTCTATTGTAATCAAAGAGCTTTCTCCCCTTACTCAAAAGGTACAAATGTGGTAACAACAACAATTCCGATAAAGTCTTCGATTTTTGCCATAATCAAAAGTGTAAATTATCTAACAAATGGTCTCGCTCTCAAATAGAAGTAGAAGAACATGATTCATTCACATCTATATAGCTGGATTCCGATGGGTTTGTGGCAGAAGGCTCGAATATGAATGCAGACTTTATCACTAAAGAGACGGAATTGATTATGCCCCTTTTCGCTAAGATTCAAACCGAGTGCACTGCTCATAAAGTATTAACTCTCACTGAAGGTTTAGGTAAAGAAGGGAAACTGTGTGATATTAGCATAAGACATGTCTCCATGGAGGAATGTAAGGAAGCAAATGAAATGATGATCATGGGTGGTTGTGTCCTTGTCGGCACGTGTGATAGCATCCATTCATATAGGCATTATAGGACTTATTTGAAATAGTTTAGTTGTAAATAATGTCCTCAATCGTCTTAATTTGTGAACTAGTTGTTATGATCATGGAGGCGGATTCTACACATATTTGTCATGAATTTCAGGTGCGAGATATTTAGATGGGAATGCATGAAGCAAAGATAGGATTATATGAGTTAATCCAGGAAGCAAGAGACGTGGGAGCTGGAACAGGTGCTCACCTTTTGTCATTCTTATGCTTGTGGGTGACATTTTGGACCCCAGAAGACGGTTGGAAAGGTCTTAGAAGCACGATTTTATTGCCCCCATATATTCCGTGATGCTTATGCTTTTTGTAAGGTCTGTGATAATTGTCGGCGAGTTGGGAATATGTCCCAATGGAATGAAATGCCCCAATCCCCGCTCATGTTTTGTGAAATTTTTTATGTGTGAGGCATTTACTTTATGGGACCATTTCCTAATTATGGGGGGAATTTATATATATTACTTGCGGTGGACTATGTTTCCAAGTGGGTGAAAGCGAAAGCCACCATGACTGATGATTCCAAAGTGGTGATAGGGATCTTGAAGACACAGATCCTTACAAGGTTTGGGGTCCCAAGGGCAATCATAAGCGATAGAGGAACTCACTTTTGCAACAGGACAGTGAGCGCTCTGCTAAAGAAGTACCATGTCACTCATAAGGTATCGACAGCATACTATCCCCAGACGAATGGCCAAGCAGAGGTGTCAAAGAGAGAGATTAAGTCCATCTTGGAAAAAACAGTGGCCCTGAGTAGCAAGGATTGGAGTATTCGACCAGAGGATGCTCTATGGGCTTACAGGACCGCTTATAAAACACCTATCGGCATGTCTCCATACCGCTTGGTGTTTGGTAAGGCATGCCATCTTCCCGTGGAAATTGAACATCGCGCTTATTGGGCAGTGAAGCAATGCAACATAAGTTTGGATAGTGCAGGGGAGCAGCGGAAGCTACAAGTCCAAGAATTGGATGAAATCAGGAGAGATGCTTATGACAATGCTGAGATTTATAAGGATAAAACAAAGGCATGGCATGATCGTCGCATCTTAAGAAGGGAATTCAAAATAGGTAGGTTGGACCATATATTGTTGTGCAGGTATACTCTTATGGAGCATTTGATATTTATGATTAGATCAACGACACCACATTTAAAGTCAATGGGTAAAGGTTAAAGCTCTATTATGAGAATTTTCCAAAAGAGGTGGTACACGAAGAGGACCTTGATGAGCCAACAATTAAGGAGTAATGATGTCAACCATGTCGTGCCAACGACTCTAAAAAACGGCACTGCTTGGGAGGCAACCTGAGGTAGGTAGATTTAGTTATAATTTTGTTTTAGTTTCTTTTACTGCAGTTTATATTTATTAGTAGGTAGTTTGTGTTTTGTTTTGTTTTCTTTCGACCAAAAAAAAAGTGTTGCGATGAACATTAGCCGCGGCGTGGCTTTTGGGGCCCCACACGGGACCCCAAATAACCCTATCCATACAGATTCTCGGTGCGAGGAACCCCATCCACACAAATCTCCTTCTTGTATCCATAGTTGTCTTCATTCTTTACAAACTCCTCCAAACACCCTCTTCCTCCATAAAAATCTCTCATGTATCCATCTTCATCCAAACTCCATTCCCATGCCTTACAAAATCTAACCCCATATCCACCAACCATCGCCTACAACCGTTTCAAATCCTCTCACATTCCTCCATAAACACCACCCTTTGTTTCATCACCATTCAAACAACCCATTACCATCAAATTTCAACCCAAAATCGCCCGATCTACAAGAAGGTAAGCCGGATCACGAACATCGAAGGAGGAACAAGCATCGACAAGGCCGACCGGCGCTTGGGCCGCGCCCGCGGTTCCCCAGCCGTGCCTGCGGCACAACCGTCTGCAGAAATTTCAACTATGTCGAAAGTGAGTTCTCTTATCTCCTTTACTACTTAGTTGTGTTGCCGGAGTGTAGTTCGTTAGGATGGCTATGCCTGAAGGATTGAGTGATGCTCAAGCGGAGAAATGGAAGGAGTTGGATAAGCGGAAGTTCTTTCAAACGAAGTTTTTCGATAGGGAAACCTTGGCTTTGTTAGGTTTAGAGCAATGTACTATGGAGCTGTTGAATCTTGGTGGATTAGGAAACTTTGTGGGGCTCAATGCTCCAACTTATACTAGCCTGGTCAAGGAGTTTTTTGCTACATTGCGGACGAGGCGTGATATGTGTGAGTTCCGCTTGTTGGTTCAGCCCTTTAGGTTGACAAAGGAGCGATTGGGGCTGATTTTTGGAGTCTCTGCAGCACCAACGGAGGGGTGGCAGGGCCTGAGCAAGAGCGACCGGCCTCGAGGGCCTGTGGCTTTCTGGCGTGGTGCTACTGGTGAGGTGTTTGATCCAAAGAAGGGGGAGTATAACTACCTTATTGTTCATCCAGCTTTGAGGTTGATACACAAGGTCTTGGCCAACGCGTTCTTTGGCCAGGCAGAGGTCAACAAGATTTCACTGACAGACTTAACGTATCTTTGGTGTTTGACACCAGGGGTGCCACATATTCCAGGCTGGGTGGATATGTTTCTTTTTCATTGTCAGGATGTGGTGGAGAAGAGAACACATGCTCAGATTGGATTTGGGGGGATGATTACTCTTATTGCTCGGGAGTTTGTTGACATGGAGAGAGTCACTAATGCGATGCCAGAGCACTTTGTCTATAATGTGTCCCAACTGCGGAGAGCCCAGCTATTGGAGGGGCAGGGTCCTCCAAAGAACCCGCCTGGGTGGATTTAGAGGTATGATCCCAGTGGACAACAACACTTGAAAATACCTAGACTGATGCCATTGTGTTCTACATCGAGGGATTTGTTTCTGGATCCCACTCATCATCCATTGGAGGAGGGTGATGATGATGATGAGGAGCCTTTAGATGGGGATGCTAGGACAGAGGAGATGGATTTTGAGACTAGCGTTCAACATGAGGGCTACTATGGTGGTGCTTGACATTCTGGCACTGCTGGGGTTGGTGGGTCGAGTCCTTATGACTTGACAGAGCAGATACAACGCTTGTCCATCAAACAAGATGAGTTGTGGGTCTACCAGCAGGACATGTGCCAGGAAATGCGCTAGGAATTTCACCATTTATCCACTAGGCTGACAGAGATGCAGAGGAGGCAGGAGGAGTTTTATCGCTTTGCTTATCCGCAGTTTCCACCATTTCCGCCGCCTCCATGAGTTTCATTGTGAGTTTTTCTTTTCTTTTCCTTTTCCATACTAATTCTTGTATTTGTCTTTATCTTCATTGAGGACAATGAAAGACTTAAGTGTGGGGGGGTTATTAGCTAGGATTTAGGTTTTAAATTGCATTAGATAACATGTTTATTTCCATTGCATGTGTATTTCATAGTTTAAAAAAAAACAAAAAAAATCATGTATTAGTTAAGTTTATGTCTTATTTTCCCACATGGAAGATCGCTTGTCCTCTATATTTTAATTGTGATTTATGACGCCCCAAAACTAGGGCTGATACGTGAGCCGAGTAGCTCGGGATCGACTTGGGCTCGGCTCGATAAAAACTCGGCTCGGGATCGCTCGAATAATAAATGAGCTGAGTTCGAGCATTTAAATGAGCTCGAATCGAGCTCGAGCTCGAGTAGCTCGACAACTCGGGAGAAACTTGAATTGACGAAATTACCCCCCAATTACTAAGCAATTTGTTTCACAAGACCCCGTCATCCCCAGGACCCCATTCCGCTTCACTGCTTCAGCCTTCAGCGCGACAGAAACCCTAATCCGTCACCCTCACCGCCTCACGGAGTCACGGCCTCACCCTGGCGGCCTGGCCCTGAGTTCTCCACTGCCTCCATAGTCCAAGCTAGCGACGCCGTCGCCGTCACCGGTCACCCTCCAGCAAAGGCGTCTTCTGTCACGGTGTTGCTCTCCCTTCGAATCCGTCTTCTGTCCGGAGTCCAGCGAATCCGCCTGTCCGGAGTCCAGCGAATCCGTCACCGGTGTTGCTCTCCCTTCAAAAGTCCAGCGAATCCGTCACTGGAGGTAAGAAAGAGTTGTTGGCTTGTTGCTCTCCATTTTCGTTCGACTGTCCAGCGCTCTCCATTTGCGTTTCCATTTCAGATCCGATATGTGTTTCCATTTGCAGAGGAAAGAAAGAGTTGTAGCTCTCCATTTTCGTTCGTTGTTGCTCTCCGGCGCTGTCTGATAGCCTTCGGCCCTTGTTTGGTTCGTTCCCAATCTAGTAATGTCCCTTATTGACCAAGTAAGTGAAGCCATTTCAGATCTGATATTTGTTTCACTTCATTTATATTATGGATGTGTAAATTAAGAAATTGTTGAGCTTCTGACTTTGTTTTAGTTGTAATCGCTGACTTTATTGTTAATCTAATGCAACCAATTGCATTTGCTTCTGTTAATCTAATGGTCTGCAATGGGGAATTAGTAATATCTGTTGTGTGGATCAAAGCGCAAATCATTGATAACTTGAATTACACAACATCAGTTTCCTGTGATGAATTAGGAATCCCGAATCCCTTCAATTCACTGTCGATCCTAGGGTTTAAAGCTTCAACAGCCATGATTCCATGAAATGAAGAACATATTATGATCATATCAACTCCAATTGGAAATTGAACTTGCAGCTTCCATGAGATTCATATATGTAGTGGAATCCGGACAGTAAATTGCACTGAAAATAGGAACTGATGTAGAGGAGTACCGAATACTTACAAGCAATTAGAAGCAATTTGTTTCACTTCATTTATATATTGGAATTCTGATTTGTGATGATAATTTATTTGTAGATTATGTCATCTCCAAATGTCAACGAGTCTCCAAATGTCAACGAGTCTCCAAATGTCAATGAGTCTCAAGGTGTCAATGAATCAGTCGACATAGGGGCTTCTACCACAGCTCCTTCGAATGAGGAAGTTGACGAGGCAACAGAAATGCGTTCGTGTTGCTTATGTCGTTGTTGTGTTCGTGTGTTGCATTTATGTTGTTCTATTTCGAACTTTATCTATTTCGAGTTTATGATGTATTTGAACTTTGTAATGTCGGGTTGTACTCTGAATACTGGTGTGATGTTTTAGATTCCTTTGCAATTCAATTATTTAGGTTATCAAGTTGTTACAACAGGTTATTAGGTACAGGTTATTAGGTACTGGCGTACTTCAATTATTTAGGTTATCAAGCTGTTACAACAGGTTATCAAGCTCGTCTACAGTGTAAACGAGCTCACGAGCTCACGAGCTCGAGCTCAACTCGAGTAATCGAGCTCACGAGCTCGAGCTCGAACTCGGCTCGAGGGGAAGCGAGCTAACGAGCTCGATCTCGAGTATCTCCCCCAGCTCGCGAGCCGAGTTCGAGTGCAGGCTTGAGCTCGTTTTCATATGAAGCTCGAGCTCGAGCTCGGCTCGTTTATAAATGAGCCGAGCTTGAACATTGAGTACTCGAGCTCGTGAGCTCGTATATCACCCCTACCCATGACTAACTTGGATTATTGAAGCTTTGATTTAGTACTTTCATATTTTAGTGAGCATGGTTTATTGATGATTGAGTATGTATGGCTCTTGGATTTGGGCGACATTGAGATTCTGTGCAAATTACCCGGTGAGACTATTTTGGCCTATTTCAGGATAATCTACACTGTGTCCTCTTGCTTGTTGAGTGTACTCTCTTTGATTGCTTCCTCTTTGGATTGCATTTAGATATCTTTTTCAAGGCTGCATTTTATGATTTCTGCGCATGGCTTAAACATGATTGAGGCACATTTATTAGCCCTATTTGACTCATTCCCACCTTACATATTATCCGTTGCTTGAAGCCTATTTGAGCTTGATTGCCTATTCTTTTGTAGCTCCACAAAATTTATCCATAGCCAATTATAGCCTGACCCCATCCGAGAATTTAGGAACAGTTGGTGAATATCTATATTGTGGATGATGGATGATGTGATTTGAGGTATCTTTATGATATGTTTAGTTGTTTCTTACTAGTGCTTATTACTTGGGACCTAAGGAGGATAAAATTCACTTAGGGGTAAAAGTCAAGGAAAATCAATTAATATCGCATGAAAAAAAAAGAAAAAAAAACGAAAGAAAGAAAAAATACAATAAAGGCAAGAGTTGAGTATGCTTGTAGAGTTGTATGCTTGAGATTGGGATTGTATGACATAGTAGAGATATGGTATGAGTTGATGAGTAGTGGTTTGTAATTTGGTGATTTCCCTACTTCCCGGATTATGAGCACCACATGGCCTAAAAATGTTCGTACCTTATGTTTTCTACCTTGGCCCCATTACAACCTGATTGAAAGACCTCATGATTTTTGTTATGCGTGGAGTCACCAGCGGTGGAGAATCAGAACACTAGTGCAAGTCTCTTGTAGCTAAGCTTTTAAAGATTGAGTTTTGAGCGTAAAATTGTTAACGCTAAACACGAGTGAGAGTGAAACACATCCTTTGTGAGGTACAGAATTGACATGTTTGCTTGAGTTTATTGGTTACAAAATATGTGCAATGATGTTGTCAATTTATCATGTTTGCTTCCCTGTAATTTTGAAAGGAACAGTTGGGGTGGATGCATGAAGGGTTTGTCTATGGGGTGATAAGATGTTGTTTTCATTGCTGGAGGACAAGCAAAGGTTTAAGTGTGGGGGAATTTGATAGCATCAATTCATATAGGTATTATAGGACTTATTTATCATAGTTTAGTTGTAAATAATGTCCTCAGTAGTATTAATTTGTGAACTAGTTGTTATGATCACGGAGGCAGATTCTACACATATTTGTCATGAATTTCAGGTGCGAGATATTTAGATGGGAATGCACGAAGCAAAGATAGCATTACACGAGTTAATCAAGGAAACAAGAGACGTGGGAGCTGGAACAGAAGCCGCGCCCGCGGCCAATGCCGAGAGAAAAAGTTGACTGAGCCATTAAGCCACGCCCGCGGCCAAGAAACCGTGCCCGCGGCCTCTGTTAGCACCGAAACCCTATTCTACCGAATTACTTATTTTAATTAGGTTATTTTGTAACCCTTTTGGACGTCTATTAAAGGGGTTTTTATGAGACTTATTATGAACCGTATAGCAATTGAAGAAACCTATAGGAGAGCTTTTGTGCTATGGCGAACTAAACTCCTCTTTCGTATGATTGATTAGTTTGAAGCTTTCGATTTGATATTTCGCGAGATATTCTCTACTCTATTTACTTTTGAGTAATCTTTACCTTCCAATGTCATTGCTTATGATTGAGTTTGTGTTCTATTGGATTGGCCACCTAATATTACTTGAATTCAATCTATCGCTAGATCTATAGGAACGCTAGTTGAAGAACTTAGATCGTAGTAGCAACTTCCGATTATCTAGGGCTAGTTGACTTGGTTGATTGCATGAAGATAAAGATACAATTGGTTTATTGCTAGTTGCTTTATTTCAATTGTTACTGTAGAATTTCCCTGGTGTGCATTGCTATTGTTGAATTGAATCTGGATAGTTTCTAGGCTATTCATCAATAAGGGTGTTTAAAGTCTAGTTGACATATTTACTAATTACAGGGAAAGAATTGAAAGTTATTGTCAAGGTACAATTGATTTTCACAATAGGTACTAGTATAGCTTGGAAAGTACAGGTCGACGTGTTGCAATGGGATGAGCAAATTAAAGGTGATGGTAAGTATCCATATATCTTGGTTACCTTAAAGGTTACAAAACCTCATGACCATCAACATTTCAATGGATTCTTTTGCTTACCAACGTTCAATGGCATTCAAGGAAATTTAATTCTTTCGTGTAGAATCATATTGTAAAAGATTATAGAGAAAGACATCCTTCAATATTACACATTCAAGCATGATAAATTTTAGGGTAACCAAGATATATGGATTCTTACCATCGCCTATAATTTGCTCATCCCATTGCAACACATGGCGAACAAGGATACAACCACCCATGATCATCATTTCATTTGCTTTCTTACCTTACTCCATGGAGATATTTCTTATGCTAATATCACAAAGTTTCCCTTCTTTGACTAAACCTTCAGCGAGAGTTAATACACTTTCAGCAGTGCACCCGGGTTGAATCTTAGCGAAAGAGGGCATATATAACCAATTCCTTGTCTTTAGTGATAAAGCCTATATTCATATTTGGCCTTCTGCAACAAACCCATCGGAATCCAGCCATATAGATGTGAAGGAATCATGTTCTTCTGCTTCTATTTGAGCGAGAATATTTGGTAGATAACTTACACTCTTGATTCTGGCAAAAATCTTAGACTTTATCGGATTTTTTGTTGGTACAGCTTTGGTACCTTTTGAGTTAAGGGGTGAAAGATCTTTGATTACAATAGAATAACAGGCGGATTGCTTCCACCTTGAGGTATGATAAACAAGTATGATAATTTACATCTTTTATTCTATTGTAATCAGTTCGCCTTTTATTCTATTGTAATCAAAGAGCATTCACCCCTGACTCAAAAGGGACCAAAGTGGTAACAACAACAATTCCGATAAAGTCTTCGAATTTTTCCAGAATCAAGAGTGTAAATTATCTACCAAATGTTCTCGCTCTCAAATAGAAGCAGAAGAACATGATTCCTTCACATCTATATAGCTGGATTTTGATGGGTTTGTTGCGGAAAACTCGAATATGAATGTAGACTTTATCACTAAAGACAAGGAATTGATTATGCCCCATTTCACTAAGATTCACACCGGGTGCACAGCTCATAGAGTATTAACGCTCACTGAAGGTTTAGTCAAAGAAGAAAAACTGTGTGATATTAGCATAAGAAATGTCTCCATGGAGGAAGGTAAGAAAGCAAATGAAATGATGGTCATGGGTGGTTGTGTCCTTGTTAGGCACGTGTTGCAATGGGATGAGCAAATTATAGGTGATGGAAAGTATCCATATATCTTGGTTACCCTAAAATGTATCATGCTTGATTGTGTAAAATTGAAGGATGTCTTTCGATCTCTATAATCTTTTACAATATGATTCTACACGAGATAATTAAATTTCCTTGAATGCCATTAAACATTGGTAAGCAAAAGAATCCATTGAAATGTTGATTGTTTGAGGTTTTGTCACCTTTGCAGGCAAAGAAGGCGCAATAGTTCAAGATCTTCTTCACATGATAACCATGCTATGAATTTCGACCCTTCGATAGTTCGCACACCGATAACATACCGTGATATAATTCCCTTCTTTTTATAGCATACTTCCCATTTGACTATTATTTTCATATCAATAAGATCATGATTTATTTTGAAGGTATATTACATATGGAGGAAAAGAGTTAAAGCAAGCTTGATTGTTGTTTAAATGGAGGAGACTACCCGTTGTTGAACAAAAAGTCAACATCGATAAAATATTTCAAGCCTCCTTCTTTCACCTTTTCTTTCAAAATTATAGTAAACTTTCAATTGACTGATTTGGAAGACTCTTGGGTAATGAAGGCATTTCATCATGTGCTTTGGTCGATTCAAGAATTTATTAATGTATGGCTTTTTTTTCAAGAAAAAGGTGTGGCCTTTTCTCTTTGTTATTCAAAATGTGTGGCTTGGTAATGTCTTACTCAGTATTTATTAATGTGTCACGTCCTCCAATGAGTTTTAGAGGACCTGTGCAAATATTAAAATATGATGTCATCGATATTATTTATGAATGTTTTTTATACATATAAAAGTGTATTTAATGTCGAATAATTCTGTTAGTACTGTTATGTAGTCAAGTATTCGAATTCTTAAAACATCAAATTAGTTTTTAGAAAATTAATTTTTTTCAAACTAAAATATTCAATATTGGGAATTTTTTATTAAAAAAATTTACAATTATTTCATATGATATTAAAAATATTAAGAGTATCATCTTATAATATGAATCATAGTTTTTTATGGATTATAAATAATTTTATTTAACTTGAATTTGTTTGGAGGTAAAAAATATTTACGTTTTATAATTTTATTTAATAAGCCCAATGAACACAAGGGACAAAATGAAATAGAGAAGAGAATAAGAAAATTATGACAAATTGGAAATAAGGAATAAAGAAATTACGAAATAAAGGAATAAGGGAAGAAGAAAGAAAATATAGAAAAGAAATTGAAATAAGGAAAAGATGGAGCAAGAGAGAGCTGAACTTGCATCTCTTAAGTTAATGGGAAGCGGCAAAGCGTACACCAATTTTCCACTAGGCTAACCGTGTATAGTTGTTTACTATGTACAACTTTTCCTTTTTATTATAAAATATAATAGCTTTAGAAAAATTGGAGGTCCGGTGCGATCGCACACTTTGCACTTGCTAATTGCCGACCCTGTAAGGTGTAGTGAATTTGTAATACTATTCATGATAAAGTTAGGTTTCGAGTCCATTTTTAATATATAAATTAATTAGATATTGATTAAAAACACAAATAAGGTAAAAATTCAATTTTTTTTATGGACATAAATACTACTGTATTATCAAATCAAGAATCAGCCAAAACAACCAAATATATCATTGACGAGTATTGTGAAATCTTAAGACAATTGGTGAATTTACATAAATCAGCCTTTCAAACCACACCAAATATTTCTAAAGAATAGAAGTAGATGACACAAAATGTAACGGCTAGGGATTATGATTCTCGGGTTACGTTTCAAGGGATGAAACCCCTCGTTAGGATCTTTCGTCCCGAGTACAGGTTGAAGGTTTGAAATTCTAAACTAACTTTTTCAAAGTGGGATTTCATACCCAAGTTCGAAAGGATCGTTACGGTCATTCCAAACCTTTGGGTCCGAGAACTCAGGTGTGAAGTCTCGAAACTGTAATAACATGAGGGGAAATATAAACATAACGCAAGACATATGGAATATATTGAAAAATACAAAACGTATCCGTGCTTGGCAAACTTGGAGACGAAGATTGCCTTGCGACTCGGCCATAGCGATACTATCTGTGACGGAATATATATCGAACTACGTCGGACTTTGTTTTGGAGGATGTGGATTCAGGCTATCCCGCTCCGCTTCAAATAGGCAGTTGTGTGTCAAAGGTACGCGAAGGTGCACGTCGTTAACGACGTGCAAACCCTAAACCTGTACCACTAAACCCAAGCCAAACCCGAAACCCTAACCACCCCTAACCCTCCCCTAGCCAAACCATTAGTCCAAGGTCCAATTGAAACCCGAACCCTATCTATCCAAAAGCGTTCAATAGATAGAAGTACAAAATTAATTATTATTCCAGTACTCAACTCAATCTCTGTTTGTAACTTGAGAAAAAATTAAACATGACTTGACAAAATAATCTAGAAATATAATATCAAAAGGTGAATATAATATAAAAATATAATGTGTAAAAGCTATCCAACAGGAAATAACATAGAAATATAATATCAAACAGTGAATATAATATAAAGATAGATACTACAAAAGTTGTAATAGTCTACATGTACATCATGGTGATCTAGTGGACTGTATAACATCATCCAATATATCCATCACCTCGTCCATCAACTACTCGATCCGAGGGTGGGTGGACAGGGCCCGTAGATAGCCCTGTATGTCGTGCATCCGGGCAGCTATCGCCGGAGGGATAACTGCTGGCTGAGGCAGGTCCACCCATGGATCCAAGGTGATCGGGTGGGCGGGCGCTGGAGGGTTCGGATGGGGTGGCGTAGTGGCCAGCACGTACGGTCGGCTCTGAGATGCGTACTGTTGTTGCAGGAGGATGTGTCAAGTATGAAATAAATATAAAATATAAAATTAAACCGACTCCCTGTCTCAGCAAATAAATACAAGACTTCCTCTCGTTGTAGTAGAAGGTAGTTAGGATCGATCCACGAGGAAGCGTGTTAGTCTCCGCCTTTTCAGTCCAGAAACTCTCGAAATTGACTCAGGAAGCACTCAAAGTCAACTAAGGTCCTCGACGTCGACCACTCAGTCGAACAGAAACTGCAAAACAGAGAAAACAGAATGCAAAACGAAACAAAAACAGGCAATGTCGAGTAAAAATTACTCGACGTCGATTAGATGTGGTCGAAATCGAGTACTGCAGAACCAAAACGTAACTTTCCCGCAACGAACGAAGCACATAAACACGAAATTGGTGGGAAATAAATCAATAAACTAAAGACTTCCAAGATCAGGATTTCAACACCACAACGATAACCATATAAAATAATGGATAAGGTATAAAAGATCATGCCTTTTCATCAAATAACTGTCGTTATTAACAAATAGGAATATAGAGGTTTTAGCATAAACCCTACTTGATACTAACCCTTTTCAAATAACTAACCCAAGTTGTATTAAGATCACTTTTGCTTCAATAACACAAACAAGGATCACCTTCAACTTTCGCAAAAGAATCATGCTCGTAGGGATAGAAGATGAAATCGCATCAAAAGATTGTACCTTTATCGCATTACCTTACTTGGCTACCGTCGGGCTCACCCCGACCCTAGAAGTTTGGTGACTACTCGCTTCTTATCATAACAAACATCAATATAAAAGAAATAACTAATTGCATTAATGAAATAAAATAGAGCTTACAACCGATCGAAAACAAAACGTCTCTCGGCAAACTCCAACTTTACTCGGCCTTGCTCTCTCTCTCTCTCTCTCTCTCTCTCTCTCTCTCTCTCTCTCTCTCTCTCTCTCTCCCTCCTACTCTCGAAACTCCTATGTCTTGTAGCTTGGATTGTTGGATGATTGAATTATTCCAAAACCCAGCCCTAAAACCTTATTTATAGTGTTCAACCTTAGCTAATCTAGGGAAGAACAATCTATGTATATCTAAAACTTTCTATCTAAAAACATGAGATAAAGGAAATAAATCTATAAGGAAACTCCAACTAATGTGGATAGATCCCTCTTGCACTTGATAGATCTTCATGTGGATGGATAGAATTCCACAAATCTTCACTTGCAAGTACTCTATCTTCTCAGATATCCCCTCAATCTCGGACTCAGACTCGGACTGGGTAGTACTCGACTTCGAATAGACTTACTCGACGTCGACTAACACTTTTCTCCCCTGGCTTGTACTCGAGCTCGAGCGTGTTCTAGACTCGACGTGTGTACTCGACGTCGACTAGATGTACTCGACATCGAGTAGCTTTTGGCTCCTCGAGTGGCTTGCTCGAATTCGTGTGAAATACTGGGCTCGTGGCATACTCGATATTTAGAGCCTCAAAGACATACATCGGCGACGATAAGGCGGTCGACCTCGTCCCGCATCTTCTTCACATTCAACAACTTCGTAACAATGTTCGCGCGGGTAGGTGCATTCAGAGGGATGAACTTGGCACAATAGCGTCGATCCTCCATCCTAGCCAGATAGTTGGACAGATCGCCACGGAAGCGAGGGAAGTACGCCCATATCCAAGCCTTGACACAAAACACGATGTGGTTAGAATATAATATAAATATTACTAAACTATAAAACAAATTCAGCGGTCGCGTACCTGCAGTAGCGACGTGCATCCATCTAAACCCTTCGCACCTGCTTGGTTAGCCTCGCCTAGGCCCTTGTAGAGAGAGGCAAGTACACCTGCACCCCATGCAATGTCAGCCGTCCGGGGGATGTCCCAACCAAGGCCGAACATCTTCCACGGGACCCGGCTTTGCGACTTGTCCACAAACAGAGTCGCGGTGAGAGCGGTGGATAGGTACCCAAGGTGCAAAAACAGACGTTGGGCAGGGTCATCTCCTAGCTGCTCCCCTCCCGTATGCGTGGGGATACGCTGCTGCTCAGGATCAGCTGCCCCCTCGGGGTCATCAACGGGTGCGGGGTCAATGAGCGGCCCGTGTCTCGCGATCCACTGGTCCGTCACCACCCCAACGGGGACGCCTCCAGCTCGCCAGTGTGAGCTCAGATCCTGTGGGGTCACCTGGTAGTACTCCGCGACCATTCGGATCTGCTCTGCCTCGCCTAGGTATGACAAACACGACAGACCCTCAATCCGAACCACCTATAGGAAGGCTACGTTGTGCAGCGTGATGGTCATCTCGCCCCACGGAAAATGGAAGGAGCTGGTCTCCGGATGCCAATGCTCCAAGAACACCATGACTATGAACTCATCCACACCCTCCCAATGGAGGGTCTGTAGTTGCGAGATGCCCGAGGGAATCAGATCCTGCCACCAAGTCCCCGAGCCCTCGAAGACGTATGGGTCCACTACAAAAAAAAAATTGTATTAGCAACGGCAAAAAACAATCGCTAAAAGTCAATTTGCCGTCGCCAAACCCAATTTGCGACGGCATAGCGACGGTAAATCAACGGTGGCTAAAATAGCCGTGGCAAATGTATTTTTGCGACGGCAATCTGCCGCCGCTTAGATCTTAGCGACGGCATTTCTGCCATCGTTAAATAAAATCTTAGCCGCCAATTCTGGGAACTTTCCCACCACATTTTCCCGCCTCTTCCCCTCTTTTGCGATGGTTTCTTGCCGTCGCAAATTTTTTAGTCATTTCTATTTTCATATTTATGTTTAATTTCCCGTTACATTTTTTCCTTGATCCACCATTACAATCAAATAATTTAACAACCAACAATGGAAAAATCACCATAAATTCAACCATTAACTTAAATTCATATATAGAGAAAAAGTATAATCAAACAAACAAGTAGCAAGCTAGATTGTTATTTGAAAGTATAAAATCTAAATTTGAGTTTGAAGTCACATGTTTAAGCTTTTCATTGATGAACCCCTACATGGAACAAAAGGAAAATCACGACCTTGAGGAAAAGCACAATCCTAATCTTGGTAATTCACCATTTTAACCTCCTTGACCATGTGATTCTTGTGGGGAAATTTCTTCACTATCGTTGTCTTCAACAACTCCCTCTTTAGCAGCTCACTCTTCTGTTGATAAGAGATGAACCCCATCTCCTATAGACTCCCTTCGTTGAGAACTTGTTCCACCCTATAATAGAAAACCAAAATAAGGAAAAAATAATGAAAATACCTATACAAAAATTACCACACCATCTATTGAAATATTTCTCATGAATATAACTACATTTGACACACCATCTCCTAATACTCTTCTCATGAATATAGCTTTTGATTTAAGCTTCTCAAAGCAGATACGGACATCAACCCATTGACTAATCCTACGAAATGATGATTCAAGTAGCAAGTTTTTATAAACATCATAAAGCAAGAATCATCATCAATGTGTATGCCAAGATCCCAACACGAAATGTGTAGTAGAGAGGAATATACAACACATCTTAACGCCTACTCGAATTCTCATGTTCTTGCAACAAACTAAATTAACCTGACAAATGGAAGCTGACCACGACATCTAAGACACAGGGTAGATTGATATTGCAAATCATTCAAGACAGGTTGCAGCCTTGTAGGTACTAGGATTATTCAGAAAAAATAAATGGAACATGACACATACCAATATGTTGATAAGTAATGATCTGTAAGGGCAGAAGGTCAGCTGCTGTCCTACCATGATGATTATTCCAATAATACAATGTTATCACAGACTTGTTAGAGAAATATGAGATTCAGTGGGAGAGGGAGATTTTTAATCAAATATAACTAGTACCTGTTGAGATCAACATCATAAGCACGATCATAAAGCTCTGCATCAAAGTATAATAGCATGATAAATCATAAAGCTCAACTGCTCTTGAAGCTTGCTGAGTTTTTTTAATTTAATTTTCTTTCAAAAGTACAATAGGTGATTCTGAAAAAAATTGACAATAATTCAATTCCTTCCCTCCACATTAAATTTTTTTCCAGTCAAATTTGTTCATAGATGAAATCCAATACAAGGTGAGAGTATGTAGACAGTCATGACAAGACAAGAACCTAAAATGCCTACAATATTATTCTTTTACCTGGAATGAGTTCCCAAAACTGCAGAAAATGTCCCTCCCTTCTGATGGAAGTGGGGGTCCTGCAAAATAAAACATTAGCCTTTCTAGTTTTTGAGCAGCATCCTGTTAATATAATTTTGAATGACAAAAGGATCTCAAGTAAATTACCTTATGCGTGACAAAAGGATGACACATTGAATGTTTCCATAAACACGAACAAGGATCTCAAGTAAATTACCTGATCTCCTGTTAACTAGCAGAACAAAAGATAGAATTAACTATGAAAGCATAAATGTAAATAACTATTGTTAATAATATTGTACTGATTTCAGGGCAAGGTGTTACAATGATCAATCCAACCAGAAATTTCATTAAGTAGATTCATTATCATTAGCTCTTGGAGAGAACAATCATATGTACAAGGAGCACAATATGAGATGTTCCTTGTCTACCCAAGGCACAAATAATATGGAAATCAAGTTTCCAAGGAGCACAATCTCACCTCGTCATTAGCATGAATAAGCACATCACTACTTTCCAAGTTTTTATATGCTATCCCTCCCGGGACCTATAAGAAAAGCAATCAATGCATATCCTTTAAGACATTTATTTCAAGTAAAAAGCATCCATAATTTATTGCTAAGAGGAAATGCTTCCAACTACTAAATCGATCACCAACAAGCCTCCTAGTTTCTCGAGGTGGAGAAGCATGCTGAACCCTCTGTACAAATGAAAAGAAAGAACATTAATAAGATGAAACACATAGCCAAAATTCATTAACAAAACATGCATAAATGGGGGATTAGAGGCAACACAAGACCATCTCACTATCCCTTTGGAGGCCAACTCGTTGAATTTCATCAAAACCTTTATGGACAAAGGTGACCTACAAAAGAATAAATTGCCTCTATGAGATCCTTAACGAATAACATTAATAACTGAAGAGAAAATCACAAGCACACATGACACAATGCTCACGTCATTTAATTTCTAGAGCAAGAAAAAGACAAACATGGTATACATGGTAAATGCTACCATGAACTTCCTGAGGGGGGAATATGTTCACTAAAAAGGTATTCCACCACCATCTATAAGCTAAATTCATATGAATCCATATTCAAAAATAGTTTGATGCTTTTTAAAAAAGGAAATCATAAAAAAGGGAATGCCATATGAATCCTTATTCAAAAGCACAAGCATTCAAAATGGAGCTCAAAGTGCAAAGTCTATGATCTAATTAATAGCAGCTTAAGGAAGTGGCTGCCCAAAGTGCAACGCGGGCAAAAAATACCTTGAGAATATTTCACAAGCTGTTAAACAATGCAAGAAATTAGGAAGAAATTCAAAAGAGGGCAAAAAATACCAAGTTTAGATAACCAGGGAAAATATTAGCTCAAATTGCCAGCTTATTTCCATTGCATAAATTTAGTTATAGATAGATACGCATGTAAATTTTTTCTAGTTTTTTTTTCTATTCTCCATTTCGATTTCGGTCAATTTCTAAAATTTGATTTCACCTTTACCATTGATGATTTTTCTGAACAACTTCAAACAATCTAAGCTGGTGTAATCACACTTTGAAAAAGAGAGAGACATAAATGATAATACCATATACATCTAGATTCCACTGTAAGCCATAGCATTCAAACCCCACTATCAATTGCTTCAAAAAACCTGCGGAAGCAAAATCCCCCAAAGATAGGGTTTGGGGTTGCAACCCAATAGACAAATCTGAAAAGAAAAAAAAACAAAGAGAGGATGGTTCCTCATAGATCCAACATTAAATAGCACGCCCAACCTTTACCAAGCATGAATTAAGCCACATCTATTCCAAACTTAGATGAAAATCCTTGTCAATCACTTGCCATGAGAAACTGCAATCCATTAAAAAAACGCATCCCCGAAGAATAGCTCAGATTTGGGCCAATTGAGAGCGAAATTGTACCTGGAAAGAGGAGAGGGAGTAGAAATCCGATACATGATAGGAGAAGGTAACACCGTTCCAGAGGCTGACGGGAGATTTCATGATGTCGAGGGAGATGGGGCACCAAAAGTGTCCCAGTACCGGACTTCCTGTATGTTGTTGTAGCGGGGAGAGAGAGGATTGAGACTTAGGGGGAGCGGGGGTGAGATAAAGTGAGGAGGACTTAGGGTTTTCAGGATTGGGACGAGCACCCATCCGCCATGAAAGCTCTCCCGAGCTTTCTCAAACCCTAACTCCTCTCTCTCTCTCGACGGAAACTGTGAGGCGTGAGGGCCTGAGAGGGAGTGCTCAATACTCTTTTATTTCGCTCTTTCCTTTCCTTTTTTTTAATTAAAAAATATAAAATTAAAGCAAATACATAAAATGGGCGACAGCAGTGCCTAGCCATAGCTAAAGTTAGCGACTGAGGGTGTGTTTGGATTCCAAAATGCATTAATTATAATACATTATTTTTATCTCGGTTTATGTGCATGTTTGGTTGCATAGTTAAAAAAGTCACAAAAAACGAGATAAAATATGTAATGTGACCAAACATCTACATAAACCGAGGTAAAAATAATGCATTATAATTAATGCATTTTGGAATCCAAACACACCCTGAGTCAACCCCGTTGCTTAAACCGTGGCAAACACACTCCATTAGCGACTGAAAAAGTGTGTCGTTGCTAACTGGTGTAGCTAAAAGAATTATTTTTTGTAGTGGTCAAACGCAGCCAGGTGACTCGCGCCCGATGGTGGATCTTCAGCAGCGGCAGTTCCACAGTCGCATCCATCCACACCCGATAGGCTCGGTGGCGCCTGTAAGACACCAACAGATCGCCCGGAGGCAAGTATGGGTCGACTTGTGCAGCAGGTCCAGCAGCATGTGCAGGGATGGGCATGGGCTCCTCCTACCCCCCTCCTGCCCCCCTCACCCTCCTTCTGCCTATCCTGCCCGTCGTCCACCCCCTCTACGACGTCAGGGATAGTGTCATCTGGAGAAGCCAACGAAATCAGCGGTGGTGTGCAGGAGGTTAAAGCCTCAGCATCGTGGGTGGCGGAACTAGAAGCCTCGTGGACGCCGGAAGTAGATGCCTCATGGATGGTGGGGGGCATCTGAGCAGCAGGTCTACCCCAACTATCTCATTGACGCAGCTACTGAGTACATTGGCGGATGGCAACGAAGGCTACTGCCCATCCATCGAATCGCCAGAAGAGCGGAAATCAGGCAGACCCTGCCAGAAGCTGTCATTCTCGTCGCACGGGGGGTCCCTATGGTCTGCTGGTCACCCTCTGCACACATCAGTTGATCATCTACTGTATGGGTCGACATCTACTCTCTAACATCAGGTACCGTCACCCCTTCTGCTCCTCCCTCAACCATATCCTCTCCCTCTCCCTCTACCCTAAGCTGACTGACCGCTGCCCGATCGCCGACCCTAACAACCCGTAGGGTACCATCAGTCCTCAAGAGTCGCGACGCCTATTATTATGAAATGTTTAAAAAGTATGTTACTTCCTTTATTACTTATGCTAATTCATTCGATGCAGTTGATTGTTAATGTTTTTTCAATGTGTTATAATGTCTTTTAATGGCATTGAATTTATTTTAATGTCTTCTAATCTCTTTGAACGACTTTCAATGTTTGTTAACGGCTTTTACTGTCTTGTAATGGCTTTTAATGGGTTTTAATGTCTTTTAATGTATTTTAATGACTTTTAATGTATTGTAATGTCTTTTAATGTCTTTTGATGTCTTTTAATGTCTTCTGATATCTTTTAATGTATTTTAAAAGCTTTAAATGTCTTTTAATTTATTTTAATGGCTTGCATACCTTTTAATGTCTTTTACATATTCTAAGGTCATCTTTATCAGTTACTATTCAATACACTAAAAATACTATTTTTTGTTCATAACATCCCTTCTTTACTTTTTCCACTTTAACAATAACATCCCTAGCATCCCAAAACCCATCATTTTTTTACCAATTAAATTTATAAATATACCCCTCTATAACAATTATTTTCAACATGTTTACAATATGATTATAATATTATATTATGATTTAATCAATAAATTTTAATTATCAAATTTATATCATTTATAAAATGAATAAGTAAAAGTATATATGATCCACTTTTTGGTATTCTTTTATATAATTGTATTCAAAGAAAAATTATTTTTTTCAAAATATTGTCAAACATATTCGAAATTAATGTCTACGTGTATGGAAAAATGAATCTAGGATTGTGGTAATTTTTTATTTTTTATTTTAACATTATTAATAACGAAAATTACATATTATATATATAATTTTCATCAACCCAGATTTGATCTTAGTTGTCCAAGTGGCATAATCTGAGACGATTAATCCTACCATCAATGAGAACGTGACACACGTCCCCCCAATCTGATTTGTTGCCATATTTTTTCAGACCCAAAACGCTGCGTTTGACACTCTCCCTAGCCTAAACGGTGTCGCTCAATTTTTGCTTTTCCAAAAAAAAAATTAATTACTAACACAGGAGTTTACAACATCGATGCTAACCGAATGCTTTTATAGCATCCCTTCTTCTGGATACTTGGGCTTCTTCTAATTTTATAATCAAATTAATTCAAGCATCCCTTGTTTTAATTTGCCGATAAAGATGGTCTAAAAACTATAAAAAACTATACACATACAATAAAAAAAACTATATTATAAAACTATGAAACTCTAAACATACAAAAAACATTTCAATTTAATTAAATTATATTATAAAACTATAAAACAATAATCTAAACTATAAAACTATATTATAAAACTATATTACAAACTATAAAATTATAAACAACAAAACTATATTGTACAACTATATATTATATATTATAAACTATAAAACTATAAAACTATAAACAACAAAACTATATTATAAAACTATATATTATAAACTATAAAAACTATAACACTACTAATATAAAATAAAATAAATATATAAAACATACCGGTGGGGTCGAGATAGGAGACACCTCCATATTACGACGCTTCCGCGGCGGTAATAGGGGATGTGTCGCCACCTCCGGCACCATCGCCGACACCACCACCTCCGCCTGATCTCCGGCTGCCACCTCCATCGCCACCGCCTCCGGCGCCTCCTCCACCACCTCCGTATACGCCTCCTGAGACGATTAATCTTTTATTTGTGGTAATTTTTTATTTTTTATTTTAACATTATTAATAACGAAAATTACATATTATATATATAATTTTCATCAACCCAGATTTGATCTTAGTCGTCCAAGTGGCATAATCTGAGACGATTAATCCTACCATCAATGAGAACGTGACACACGTCCCCCCAATCTGATTTGTTGTCATATTTTTTCAGACCCAAAACGCTGCGTTTGACACTCTCCTTAGCCTAAACGGCGTCGCTCAATTTTTGCTTTTCCAAAAAAAAATTAATTACTAACACAGGAGTTTACAACATCGATGTTAACCGAATGCTTTTATAGCATCCCTTCTACTGGATACTTGGGCTTCTTCTAATTTTATAATCAAATTAATTCAAGCATCCCTTGTTTTAATTTGCCGATAAAGATGGTCTAAAAACTATAAAAAACTATACACATACAATAAAAAAAAACTATATTATAAAACTATGAAACTCAAAACATAGAACAAATATTTCAATTTAATTAAATTATATTATAAAACTATAAAACAATAATCTAAACTATATAACTATATTATAAAACTATAAAATTATAAACAACAAAACTATATTTTACAACTATATATTATATATTATAAACTATAAAATTATAAAACTATAAACTATAAACAACAAAACTATATTATAAAACTATATATTATAAACTATAAAAACTATAACACTACTAATATAAAATAAAATAAATATATAAAACATACCGGTGGGGTCGAGACAGGAGACACCTCCGCGGCGGTAATAGGGGATGTGTCGCCACCTCCGGCACCATTGCTGACACCACCACCTCCGCCTGATCTCCGGCTGCCACCTCCATCGCCATCGCCACCACCCTCCACAATCTCCATCTCTGCCACCACCCCACAACCTCTGCTGCCTCCGTACCACCACCCTCCATTGCCGGCGCCGCCTCCTCTGTCTCCATCTCCTCTGTTGGCACCACCACCACCTCCGCCTCCACTTTCTCCATCTCCGGCTCCATCTCTCTCTCTCTCTCTCTCTCTCTCTCTTGCTCGTCGTCATCGGCGAACTCTCTCTCTCTCTCTCTCTCTCTGGATGTGCGATGTGGAGAAAAGGGGCACGTGTTCGTCATTTTTAGATAACGTGTTTGGACGTCGAAAATGACGTGCAACGTTGCACGTCGTTTTTTGGCGTGTAGTTTTGCACGTCACTTTTGACGTGCAATATTGCACGTCTCTTTTGATGTGCAGTATTGCACGTCTCTTTTGACGTGCAAACACAGTTTCAAAAAAAACATAAAAAGGTTCTTGCAGGTCTGGGCACGCTGGGTTGCAATCCCACATGCACATTAATTTGGGCGTGCATGCACTTTAATTACGACGTGCATGCACGTCGTAATTAAAGTGCGGATTTGCGGTGTATATATCCGAGGCGTAATTTTATCATCATATCCTTACATGTGTGACAAGTGTCACAACCTACCATACGCCTCTCTTTATTCTGATATTTAACGGGTAAAAAAATTGCCCTCCCCCTACCAAACATGCAAAAGCCTGCAATATATGTTGATGGGGCTCTTTTTTTTTGTTTTTTGAAACGGAAAAAATTTGGCCATAGAGCAGAGCTCTATCAGCCAAGAGCATCCTTGCGGATAAGACTACGCAATAGAGAGTCATCAGGAGTCAAAAGATCGTTAGAAGCAGAAGCGATACGTGATAAGCGATCAGCTACCAGATTGGCCTCACGGAACACATGACGAATCTCAACAGAACCAAAGAAGTCCAACGAGACTAGACTGTCCGAGACAATCATTTCAGAGTCCCCAATAGGCTTCCCCAAACCTTTCATACTTTTTATTATTGTTAAGTTGTCTCCTTCAATGATAAGGTTAGTTATTTTCAGTTCTTTTGCAGCCCGAAGACCCATACAGAGGCCCAGACTTTCACAGCCACAAACCGAATTGATTGGTGATGGGCCGTTGCCAGTGAAAATTGGAGAACCTATAGAGTCCCGAATGATGAAGCCATAGGTGCCCAAACCATCAGCAGGTAGAGACCCATCAAAATTTAGTTTATAAGTTCCATTTGGTGGGGGTTCCCATTTGGTTCTCTTTCGCTTCGATATTGATCTTGGTTTGTCACCCTTTGGGGATGATTTGTTGTTGCTTGTACAGTAATCCGGTGAATTCAAATTAGATGTTTTCCAGATAAATATTTGTTCTTTTATGAAGGATAAGATGCGTCTTATGTCCGGGTTTATGTTTTCAAATAGTGTTTTGTTTCTGAAGTACCAGATACCCCACCAAACAAAAGCAAGCTCTTCCAACCCTTTTGTTCCAATTGTATTTTTGATGTCCCAGAGTGTGTCGTTCAAGTGTTCGTCTTTGATGAAGCAACCATTAATTTTCCAAAATGTACCCGGGTTAGTTGCGATTAGGGTTTCCCTCGAGACTGGACAGTTCCAAAACAGATGGTTTAGGTCTTCGTAACAGGAGTCGCAGTGGGGGCAGTTTGTCGGAATACCAATGTGTCGAGAAGCTAGTCTGACAGCAGTGGGCACTCCATTCTTTAGGATTTTCCACATGAATGATTTTATTTTTGGGGGGATATCTAGTCCCCAAACCCAGTTTATATATGAAATTTCATGTTTTTTGTGTTTATGTATCATATCAATAGCAGACTTTGTGCGGAACCATCCATTTTTGCTCCATTTCCAATAAAGTCTATCGACCTGTATATGCTGCGGTATTGGTATCGTTTTGATTGTTTCAATTAGATTATTTGGAATGGTGTTTTGTAACTCTTCTTGTAGTTTTTCTTGGTTCCAAACTTTGTTATCTTTAAGGAAATATTTTATGTTGATTGTCTCGTCTATTTGTTGTGTTCCCAAAATAAATGAACTTATAGGCAATTGACAAAGCCACTGGTCATGCACGAAGTTGATAGAGGCGCCGTCCCCTATAGACCAATGTAGACCCTGTTTAAATAAAGGGATTAGTTTTATTAACTGTGTCCACTGCCAGGAAGAGGTTCCATGCTTTCGGTATGTGAGAATGTTTTGGTTTTCAAGATATTTTTCTTTGATTAGTGTCACCCATGAGCTAGTTGGTTCCACTAGTAGTTTCCATAGTAATTTCATCTGAAGGGCTTTATTCATGTCCTCAGAGCTGCGGAGACCAAGCCCACCATTTTCCTTGGTTTTACAAACCTCATACCACCCGATTAGGGGCTTATGGTTCGGGCCTTTGTTCCATAAGAAGTTCCGGTTTATCCTATCAAGTTCCGTGTGAACCGATTTGGGAAGCATAAAGCATTGCATTATGTGTAAGAGTTTGGCTGCAAGTGTTGTTTTGATTAAAGTGCAGCGACCAGCTTGTGAAAGGCAGTTTGCCTTCCACCTGTGAAGCTGCGACTTGGTGCTTGTTATAAGTTCTTTGAATTCTTCCTTTGTCATTCTTCCTTCTATAAGGGGGCAACCCAAGTAGCTGCCCATCTTAGGGGTGTGTGCTATTTCAAGCTCATTTCTGATAAGATTTTTCTGGGTCTTTGAAACATTTCTAGATGTTTGGAATTGAGATTTATGCCTATTTACTCTTTGCCCTGATAAATCTGAGTATTCTTGGAGAATTTTGTTAATTTGGCCACAACCGGTTTTGGTTGCTAATGCGAAGATGACAATGTCGTCTGCAAAAGCTAAGAACGGAATTTTTGTGCCTCCACGCATTAGTTTGATTCCTAGGTGGCTTTGTGGTTTTTCCGATTCTTGTTGTAATCCCCTTGATAGAATTTATGAAATTATTAAGAATAGATATGGTGATAGTGGGCATCCCTGGCGTAAACCCCTCTCGGGAAAAAATATTTCCGTTGGTTCATTGTTCACCAGCACCGAGTATGTGACTGTGGTGATGCATTCTTTGATCCATTCCGTAAATTTGGGCGAGAAGACAAGTCTGAACATAATTGAGAGTAAAAAAATCCACTCAACCATATCAAATCCTTTTTCCATGTCTAGCTTGACCGCCATCCATCCTGATTTTCCATTTTTCTTTGGGAAGGAGTGGAAGATTTCGTTTGCGATTAATATGTTATCTTGTATAGATCTGCCAGAAGAGAAGGCGCTTTGAAGTGGATTAGTTACTTCGGGAATAACCCTTTTGAGTCTTGATGCTATTATTTTGGATATAATTTTATATGTTGTTGAGCATAGGCTAATAGGCCTATAGTGAGATGTTGTGGTCGGGTTGTCTATCTTTGGAATTAATGTTATGAACGTATGGTTTGTCTGTTTTAGAATCTTTCTGCTTAGAAAGAAGCTTTTAACCGCTTTGATGACTGATGGTTCAACAATATGCCAGTACTTTTTGAAGAAGCCAGCCGGAAATCCATCAGGTCCTGGTGATTTGTCGTTGGCAAGGCTGAATACAGCATTTTTAATTTCTGTATTTGTGACATGACGAGTTAACCAATCATTATCTTCGTTTGAGATTTCCTTTCCTACATGATGAAGTAGGTTGGTTAGTGTTTGTTGTCTAGGATGTTGTGTGAATCTTTGGCTAAAATCGTGCTTGATTAGGTTCCTTATTTCTTCTTCATTGTTAGGAGTTATGCCAGCCGTGGTTTGAAGATGTTTTATTATGTTTCTATTTCGTCTTCCGGTTGCTATTTTATGAAAGTATTTCGTGTTGGCGTCAATGGATTTTATATGCATTCATTTCGCCCTTTGCCCCCAATATTTCTGTTGAAAGGAAAGGAGAGAAGAATGCTTTGAAGACAGCCTTTTAATTTTGTTATCCAGATTTTGGTTGTAAGCATTACAAAGATTCTTTTGTGATTCTAGAAGTTCTGTTTCAACTTGTTTAATTTGGAGGAAAACATTTCCAAAGGTTACTTTGCTCCAAAGCTTGCTTTTCCTTTTAACCTCTTGTAGTTTCTTCGTTAATTTGAACATTTTCGAGTCAGGGGAGTCAAGTCTCCAAGATGAGCGCACAACTGCTTCGTAGTCGGGTTTCGTAGTCCATGCCATTTCAAATTTGAAAGGTTGTAATTTTGGTTTGCGGTTATCCATGAGGTCCAACGTGATCTGCGCGTGGTCTGATTTAAGGAAAGCATGGTTTTTTGTGCAAAGGTTTGGGAATTGTTTTAAAATCGGGTGGCTAATCATAGCGCGGTCGAGTTTTTCAAAAATATTGTCGGTACCATGTTCATGTTTTCTCCAAGTGTAATTGTTTCCACACGTCGGTGAATCCACTAGATTGAAAGTACAAATAGTATCTTGGAGTCTAGCGAATCTATTTGCAGTAGGGACCCTGCCCCCCAATTTGTCGGTTGGCTCTAATATTTTGTTAAGGTCCCCTATAATTATCAAAGAGTCCTTTGCATTGCGGATATAATCTGAGAGAGAGGCCCAGAAAGAGTTTTTGACCTTAGCGTAAGGTGTTGCATAAACGAATAAGATTTCGATGTTAATATTAAGGGTTTTGTTTGTGTAGTCTGCTTGAATGATTCGGTCCGTTGCGTTTCTAATAGTAAAGGTTTCATTATGGAAAAGGGATTCTTTCCATAGGAGGCAAACACCCCCGCAAGTCCATTGGATGGACAGAAATGCATTCTATCAAAACCGGGTTTTCTCCAGCATTTTTCCGGAGGAGGGTTTGTTAATTTTGTTTCAGCTAGCATTAGGATTTTTATATGTTCTGCTTTAGTAGTTGCTTCGATGTGGGTCCAAATATTCTTCCTGCTTAGGCCTCTGATATTCCAAAAGCTAAACTTCATTAAAACCTTATTAGGGGAAAACGGTAGTTTGGCGGTTGAGAACTTTAAATATTAGAGTAGAGATTCTCCAATTAATAGGAATTTTAGTTTGTTTATGCTCAGTGTTTTTGGTTTTAACTATCCTTATGAGTTCATTTTAAGATTCCGTTTTAGAATCACCCAAAACAACAGTTCTTTGTTTTGGTTGTGTTTCAAGCTGTTATTGTTAAAAGCTCTATCATTAGTATAATAATTGGTATATAGGCTAAGAGTGGTGGGTCCAATATCTGGAGTATTAAACCGTTTCCCAAATAATTTAGAATCCATGAAGAGGTTTAGGACCAAGCATGAATCATTAGCAAAAACAAGTATTTATAACATAAACCGTATAAATAAGCTCATTTATTGATTTGTAAGACCTGATGCAAAGTTCATAATGTCCTTGATTTACATTGTGGATGCAATAGTTGATTTGTGAGTAAGTCTCATTCACATAAGCTGGAAAGTGTAGAGAACAGGAATCATATTGTATGTAGTTTACAAAATTGAGCAAAGATTTATAAAGCAATATAAGTGAAGCACCCAACGACCTGCTAGTATGAAAGGATTTGAAGTTGGCACAAGTGAGCTCACTTGAGCAAAGACATGGCTTGAGGAAGTAGTTATCCAAGTGGCTATCATGGATCCATTTCAGTATTGTTGAGTACATGTGGTTGAGCATTCCCTGAGCTTGAAACCAACAACCACCAATGCAGAGACCATGAGGCCAACTCAACCAAGCCAGAAGCTGCAAGATAATCAAGTGAATATGTTGCTCAAAGAAATGACTCCCTCGAGCAAGATTAGTATAATGTTTCATAATAGATTCATATTTGTAGTTAATTCTTACAAATATAAGACAGTGATGCATGTGTAGGTTAGGTGATATCATAGCAATACAAGTTTTCAGCTGTGAATAGATAAGTCTAAACTGTGATTGGGATTTTGAACAGGAGTATGAATAAACCAGAAATCTAGCAGCTAGAACCTTCAGTATAAGATCAGTATGATCAATGCCAAAGTATACATTCGAGTAGTAATCAGAGTTAAAATCAAATATAGTTATACAGTTATGATTGAAGCTAGTTGTGTAGTTAATATGGGTTTGTGATAACCTTACAAGTAGTAGGTTAGAGATCTGATCAATGAGAATCAATAAAGACATATTCTTGTAATACCATTTTTTATAACTTGGATGCTTGAAGTAAGGAGTTAATCTATAGTTTTGTTTAGATGCTGTTATTGAGGTAAAGCAACAGTTTAAAACCAACATTAGCAAAAGCTCAGTGACACAGAATTTTAGTGTAAAATAGCAGTAAGATTGATACTGGAGATCCAGTGCTAGTACAAAATATAGTTCTTGATTAATTATAGAAGATTGGTTACAAACACTTGATAAACAAGCAAGGCTAGGATCATAATAGATGGCCACATGGTACCATGGTCTAGTACAAGCTGGGCTAGGACTGCTAGAGTTAATACAAAACCAAAAGTAGATGAGATTAACAACATACAAGTCAAGATTTTGCCAAGAAGTAGGAGTGAGGTGTTTTGCAAAAGGAGATTTATTTTCAAAAGGTGGTGTCGAGGTACTGCATTCATCACATCTGACCCATGGGCAAGGTCTAGTAATCCCATTGCTTGACAAAATCTTGTAATCCATGGATTTACTCTTTTTCTTTGCCACTCTTCAGATTGGAGCTAGCCGTATCATCATCACCTCCCACAGCCTTCCTTTTGAGAGAGCCAGAAGTGGATGAGTCCCTTAGTGGAGCATCAGAGGTAGTGAGCATTCTCATCAGAGAGGTGTTAGAGTGAAGAGAGTGGAATGAGGGTTCAGATATCAGTTCAGCCTGGAGATCAGATACAGGCGCATCAAGAAGATAGCCCTCATCATACTCCCCACCAAGTAAATCATCCTCATCATAATCATAGAGAAGACAAGGGAGGATCTCAGAATCCACTTCAGCTCCTATCTCATTGAAATGATGTGGGTTAGGGAGGGGATAGGCTATTTCCATGTTATCATCATTATAGATTCTGGTGGTGCCATTGTCAGAGATCAGGATTGTGTTGGAATAAGGTGGAATTTCAGTAGCTGGGTTGATAGTAGAAGAGCTGGGCAGCCCCACATCACCCATGCCAACACTGAAACCAGCTGAAGGCTGTCCAGCAGTGACAGGGACCCAGCCAGCAGGGTTACCAGTGATGCCAAAGATAGTGGAAGAGGTCCCAGGAGCAGTCAAACCAGCAGAAACAGGCACCCCACCAGAAGGTGTGGGATCAATTGGATTATCTTGGGTAGTTTCATAAGGTGATTTTGAGCCAATTGAAGAGTTGGAAGATTTTGAGATAGTTTTAAAAGCAATAGCAACACCACCCCTACCAGACAAGTAGGGCTTGTTACCAAAATCATGGATAGGGTTAGGGAGTTTTAGAATCTTTCCTTTCTTTCCCATTGTTTCCCAACCATCTCCCATAACAGGCTTAGGAATCATGTTGATTGGCTTTTTGATTGTGACCTGAAATTTTTTGGGTTTAGGGGAGAAAGTTAGGGCAGTGGTTAAAAAGATGGTCTTGACCCCCACAGTTACCACAACCCTCAGGGAATTCCTCAAACCAAATGATGTGGCCTGATACTTCTAATTTGTTAATTGGAATGAGAATGGTATTGTTCATGGCAATAGCTAAGTCAAGGTTGGTGCAAATCCTAGCATATCTAGCACTAGGATCAACAGTAGGGTCTGATTTTATAAAGGTTCCAAACTTGTTTTTTTCAATAATAAAGGCTAGGGCACCAGGTTTCTTGTAAGCATCAGGAATGGAGGTGATCCTCACCCACATATCAATAGCAGAAGTATTTTCAGTGAGGGGATCAAATTCATCAGACCAAAGTCTGAGAATTATAAGCTGGCCATATACATGGAAAGGAAGAGCTTCCCAGACAGAGATAAGATCATTTGGGTCTGAGAATCCTACCTCAAACCAATGGTTAGGGAGCTCAACAATCTGCAGATCGCCAGAGATCCCCTTCCAGTCAAAGGTGAGCTTGGATACAAGCTTCTTGAACTCTATAGGAGCACCAAAGGCCCTCCCATAAAGCCTTGCATTAGTAGGGAATCGGTACTGAGGTTGAAACTTCTGGAGTTGGGTGAAGAATGACTCAAGATCAAGCTTTTCCTTACCTTTGTCACTTCTCAGTGGCTTAGGAGGGATTTGTTTCTTATGAGATTTTTTGGGTGTCGATGAATCCTCAGAGAGGATTCCCTTCCCTTTGTTTTTGGGTGTCGGTGAATCCTCATAGAGGATTCCCTTCCCTTTGTTTTTGGTTTTGGGGTTTTTGGGTGTCGGTGGATCCTCATTGAGAATCCCCTTCCCTTTGTCGGTTTTGGTTGACTCCATATGAGCAGTAGAGAGTAGATGCCAGTAACAACAGCAGAACATAGAGAAATCAGAGGAATTTTGGTTGTAAGAAGAAAGAAGAAGAAGGAGATAGTTAGGTAAGAGATAGACATTTAATGTTAGAACCCTAGAGCTTAAATAGAGGTCATATAAACACAAGAACCGATTGCAGGTCGCACATCCAACAAATAAGTGGAGATTAGAATAGAGGAGAGAAAGATTGAAGCCATACCTTTCATAGCAATAGATGACATCATAAAGATCAAGCAACCACAGCCAGCGATGATTGCAAAGTGGTTGACCAGATATCCAAGTCGGAAGGCCATACCTCCAAGGCCGTAGAGGACCGTGCTGGCCAAAGAGCCCGTCAAATCGAGCCTGACGGCCAAGGGAAGAGCCCAGTGAGAGAGTGATTAGATCTATAGCATCCCCGAGAAGTGATTGAGAGCAAGCAACACAAAAAGGCACCCGAACCCCAACCCATACTAATCCCCAGAGAAATTTCCAAATTTTGTGCCAGATCCAGTAGATTAGAGATTTAGATTTGAGTTGACAATACTTTCTTTGATTTTTAGGAGGCTTAAATTTCGGATTTGCAGAGAGTTTCACAGGTAGAACAATCGAAAGGACCAATCCTGGTTTGAATCTAGGGTTTCGGATGAAAGGGGTTGGTGAGAAAGGGGGCTCACACGCGAGCGCGTTCTTGTTGAGGAGGAAGGGTTTTTTGGGTGCCATCGGTTTTTGATGGGGCTCATTTATAAGGGTTTTAAGAGAGTTTGGAAGATAGAAACTCTCCTAATGCTTTTTACTGCACCTCTCACCTCTCTCTCTTACGTTTTCTGATTTTTTTCCCCTTAAAAACCCCTAAAATCAGCCGTTGTGGGTGCTCTTAGAAGTTAATATAGTTTTGGTTTTTGTTTTGATTTCGTGTTTGGTTTTGGCATTGATTGATTGTTTTATTATTGTCGATGGTTACTGTTGCAAAAGCTACTGGAATCCATCGGGATTGAGGGCTGAAATCCATCGGGGTCTAGGGCTTTGAACGCCCCCATATCCTTCGTAGCTCTCTAGACATCATCTCTCGAGAAAGGAGCGGCAAGGGCATTGGTGACACTCTGATCAAGCATCGGGAGATGAATGCTGAAAAAGTTGAAAGTAGCACTTGACAGTGACTAGGTGCACTCGACGTCGACCCAAAATCCAGAGACAAACGAGAGCATGCGGATTGAGCCCAAATCTTAGGAGGATTGCTAGCCACATTTTTATTTTTTCTTTTCTACCTTAGATAACTCTTTCCTTGCGGGTATTTTACTATTTACCTAAGGGGATTTTACATTTAGATAAAGTTTTACATAGAGTATTTTATATTTAGATAGAGTTTAGATAAATCACCTTTATTGGGATTAGAATTACTTTCCTTGTCTATAAAGGATTAGCCTACTATAAACAAAGGCCCTTGGCCTAGGTTTTATTCATTCAAGCCAAGTCGTCTTCGGACGCAAATAGTTAGGAAGAGAGAGAGGAGAGCCGAGAGAAGGAGAAGGAAGAGATTGAGAATGGTTGTAAGTTTTAGTTTTAATTTAAAGTTGTTTATTTACATCGTGCTTTGTTTCTAAATCCCCTCTTCTAGGTTTGGGGTGAGCCCAATGATAGATATGTGGGTTTGATTTATAAATTCATTATTATGTGTGTTTCTATCATCATCTACCCTTATGTTTAACAATTGGATGAGAGTTTGTTGTTGCAGGAGGATGTGTCAAGTATGAAATATAAATAGAATATAAAGCAAACTGACTCCCTGTCTCAGCAAATAAATACGAGACTTCCTCACGTTGTAGTAGAAGGCAATCAGGATCGATCCACGAGGAAGCGTGTCAGCGCCCGCCTTTTCAGTTCCAGAAACTATAAAATAGAAGCAATAAAAGCGAAAACAGAAAACTGCAACCCGGTCGATATCGACCTACCCCCCTCGATATCGACTTAAAATCTCGACCACAGTAACTCAATATCGACCCAGAGTACAGAAACCAAAACTCAAAATTTGTGAAATTTAACAATAAACTAAAATACTTCCAAGATCAGGGTTTCAACATCACAACGATAACCATGTAAAATAACACATAAAGGCATAAAAGATAATGCTTTTCATCAAATAACTTTCGTTTTAACAAATAGGAATATAGAGGATTTCACATTAACCCTAGTTGTTACGAACTCTTTTTCACATAATTAATCCAAGTTGTATTAAGATCACTTTCGCTTCAATAATACAAACAAGGATCACCTTCAACTTTCGTAAAAGAATCATTCTCGTAGGGATAGAAGATGAAATCGCATCCAAAGATTGTACCTTTACCGCATCACCTTACATGGCCACCGTCGGGCTCATCCCGACCCTAGAAGTTGGGTGACTACTCGCTCTTCATCTTGAATAAACTCATCAAAGATTTCAAGAAAATAAATTGCATTAAACAAACTAAATAAAACTTACAACCAATCGAAGCCAAATCCACTCTCGCAAAACTCCACTCCAATCGGCTACAAGCTCTTTCTCTCTCTCCTACTTACTTGATATTGTGTGTAAAATTGAATGAATAAAATCCAGCCCCTAGGGCTTTATTTATAGGCTTCATTCCAAGATAATTAGGAAAGAAACTCTATCTATATCTAAATCTATATATCTAATACTTAAAGATTAAATTATGGAAATAAAAGAAATAAATCAACAAGGAAATTATATCTAAAGTAGATAAATCCCTTCCATCTTGATAAAACTTGATAAATCTCCTCTTGAGTTGATAGAATATCTCTTTCTTAATGTGGAAGAAAGCCAGCTCAACCCTCGGTCCAGATTCTGCTCGATTTCGGCCACTGTTGGTCACTCGATATCGACCCAATATGGTCGATATTGACCTCGTCTTCTCAGATCTGCTTCCTGACACTCGATCTCGGCTCCAGGAGGATTTTCGACCAGATTTTAACTCGATATCGACCAGTATAGGTCAATATCGACCTGTGCCTTCCTCTTCCAGCTTCCTGGGTCAATTTCTGGCCTCTAGCAGAATTTTCGACCAAAAACAGGTCGATATCGACCAAGTCTGGTCGAAGTCGACCTCTTCTGTATTTTCCAGCATTCTGCTCTTTTCTTGAAACCCATTTTCCCTAGTCCTCATTCGTTGGATTGATGCATATGAGCATGTTGGAAAGCTCTTTCCGAGGGCTACAACTCTCATGAAGACTTCAAAGCTTAATTTGGATTGATGAATGGCGAAACGTGGGCTTTCCTCCAGCTGCACTATCCTTATCTTCTTCATGACTTTCCTTTAACCTTCAAAGTGCGTCCAATTTCTGCGAAATATAACAAAACATGTGACGACCTACATATATTGCAAATAAACATAAACTACACAAATTATGTACTATTCTAACCCAAATGCATAAAATGCATGAAGAAATCGTTATAAAAGTCAATATAAAACATGACAAAATAGGATCACATTAGAGTTCAAGGAATTCATGTTGCAAACTTGGATAGTAATTAGGGTTTTTATTCAAGATTTTATTAAACCTAATTAAGAAAATGTAGAAACAATTAAGTTTATTTACGAAAGTTAGTGTGCCTAAATTGTTGGAATTAGCGAAAGCTGATTCTTTGATGTAAATCATGCTCTTTTATGTTATTCATGATCTACACATGTGTTTATTGTTGCGGTGATCCCTTACCTTAGAAATTTGCTATTTTATTACTTTATTTTGTTATTTTACATATTGCACAGTTACCCGACATCGATCACCATTCCCTTTCCATCCTCGACATCGGCTAGTCTCAATCGACATCGACAATAACCTTCCACATTTTCCCGCTATCCCCAAACCCTGAAACACTAAACTAGAACCGCTGACTTCTCTCCTGAGGATGAACCTGACTCCACTATCCTATAGTGGGGTCTTGACTACAAATTTATTTGGTCGATAAACCCTCTTGTCAAACCTCAATTTCAAGATTGAGCCAAAACAAAGATGGTTTTCTTGATTCGAAGCCCACAGGTTAAAGATCGGGAATAGCAACGCATCAAGGATCCTATATTTACTTTTGAACATATAGATATAGGCATAAGGCTCACACTTGCCCCTAAGTCACATAGAGTCTTATAGCGATGTTGGCCAAGTCCCATCGTGATTGCAAACTTTCCTGGGTCACTTTTCTTCTTGGGGAAGTCCATCTTACTGCATTTCCTCAGCGATTTCGGCCATAGATCTCTTCTTGCTCAAAACATCCCTAAGGAATATTGCATATGCATGCATCTCATGAAGAGTTTCTATGAATGGAATGGTGACGTTCAACCCCTGAAGCATCCTCACAAAACGCCTAAACTTCCCATTAGTAGGCTTTAATGCCTTGGAGGGAAAGATGAGTGTCTTCTTTGGCTTCGCAACAAAAATCGTCTGGTAGGGTTCTAGAGAGAGCTATGTGGTGGACATCGACCTATATGGTAGGGTTCTAGAGAGAGCTATGTGGGTGATAGGCTAAAATCTACACCCACAAGTGTAAGGGGTTCAGTTGTAGTACATTGAGTGTCGTATTACAAGGACCAATGGAGTATCGATTGTCATTTTAAACTAGTTCGACTAAGTCCAAAAGTAACAAAAAAATTGAGACAAAATGTGTGTGTAAACATAGCAAACAGCGATAAAAAAGTTGAGAAATATATGTATGTATGGAAGATATTCTAGGGCTAGGGATTCACCAACGATGCATCGTCAATATACCAAAATATATTCTCACATGAATGATTTCTAACTCAAAATAGAAGGTAAATTGCCTAGGGTAATCGCAAAGCTCATTTCGGAATCGAAGCGAATGTGTCTGAATTGGTAAACGGATGTGAATCCCACGCTTAAGGGTGCCCGATCGCTTCGAATAGGTAGTCAAATTTAATACCGCATATGCCCGAATCGTCTACACATTTTATTCAAAATAAAACAACTCAACATCTCGAGATTTAATGAATCACAAGTGTCATGAACCCCGGGGTTTCCCTGGCATCAGGCTCATATCAATTCTCACATCTTCGGCTGATCTCGCATGTTTTTTTTTTAATTTTATGCTTCCATGGTTCAGGGGTTTTGTTTGGTGATAAGTGCTTTTAGGACTGGTAGGACTAAAAGCTATTACACGATCTGAATTGAGAACAATTACTTGTTATAGTGTGAAGAATGTGATTGTGGGAGTGTCCCACATTGGTTAGAAATTGTATCAAAGCCTTGCATATAAGCCGGTGGGCTACCCCACCTAATACCAATTGGTTTTAGAATGGAACCTCACTCGGCTTGTGTTCTAGGCTACTAGCGCATGTGCGCCCGTGCACACGACCCCCAGTCATCGGTCCGAGTCGGACTTTGATATGGTATCAGAGCCGAGGTTCGGCATGGTGCGGTGTGGTTTGGATTCCTGGTCTAATTGGCTAGCTGGCCTTAAGGCATTGATTCGTCAATCGCAACTGGCAATATTGCGTGGCCAGGCAGCTGCGCTTGAGGGGGGTGTGTGAAGAATGTGATTGTGGGAGTGTCCCACATTGGTTAGAAATTGTATCAAAGCCTTACTTATAAGCCGGTGGGCTACCCCACCTAATACCAATTGGTTTTAGAATGGAACCTCACTCGGCTTGTGTTCTAGGCTACTAGCGCATGTGCGCCCGTGCACACGACCCCCAGTCATCGGTCCGAGTCGGACTTTCATAGTTCTCCTTTTTGTTTCTCTGTTCATACTTGCGTTTTTGGATTTGGAGTTTTTTGAAACCCTAGATCTGAATATTTGTTTGAATTTGAGATTGAAGCATGAAATTGGTTAGTTGAGAACACTTGACCCTTAAAACTTCAGTCCTTGCCCAACAAATTCGTGTTTTGGTATGCGATTGTGCTTTGTTGTTGTTCTGTTTTTAACCCTCTTCAGAGAACGACGGAGAAGAAGACCGAAGGTCGAGCCTTCTTGGTGAGTCGAAGGCGTTGGTTCGTCGTCGTCCTTCGGGTGACCAGGGACCAGTCCCTCCTCCCCACTTTGGTTGCGGGATCGACGACTTTGAAGACAGGGGCCACTGGTGGTCGAGGGCTAGATGGTTTAGCTAACGATGCCCGCCCTTCGTGGGTGTAGGTGGTGTTCGCTCCATCGCCTAGGACAATCACCAGCAGCCCGGAGCACTACAGATTGGTAATCTCGGGTCTGATTGGATCACGATTCGTCTTCGTGGTGAATCGGTTCCCTTTTTGGCAGCTCTGCGGAATTTCGATCTCGGTCTGATTGGATCTCGATTCACCTTCGTCTTGGGAAATGATATCTTAGGTTTGATTCGATTCCGATTCATCGTCGTGATGAGTCGATTCTATTTTTGACAGACTTGAAAGATGTCGTCGGAAGATTGTGAACGCCATTGCTAAGCTAGGAGATGCCTGAGTGTTCTTGGGACTTCAGGCAAAATTTGTGGCTTGTTGGACTCACACTTGGTCCTTGGTGAGCCTGATTCTTTGATGGGCCCAATTGGGGCTCTCTTGATTAAATTAAATCTAGAATTCTTTTCTTGATTAATGACGAGAACATTTTTTTTTTGCTTGTTTCGGAATTTGATTCCGAGTAAGGGTGTGTTTGGCACCACATTTTAGCTGTTAAAATTGAAAGAGTTTTTTATGTCAAAAAAATAAACAGCTAAAATGTGTGTATGGCAACCCAAAATGAACATTCATCGGTTAAAATTTGTATTTATAAAATAAGCTACTTATGATAGCTTATTTTGGTGTTTATTTGTGTATTTGGTTTGAAAGTACCATAATACCCCTAATAATAACCAAATAAATACCATTTTTTTTACAAATAAACACTTTTTCGTCTCATACAGAGTTTATATTTTTTTAATAAATTTTTAATTATTTTTACCAACAGTTTATAAATTTTACCCTGTTTATAATTTTAGTCAGTTTATTAACTCCGTCTAATACGAACCCGAAGTTAATTGTAACATGGGTCGGAAAAGATTTTTTTGGATAATTTGCTCTCAAGTCTCAATTCTGACCAGAACCCGAAAAAATTAAAATGAGCCATGATGAGTTCACTAAAAATTTTACGTAAAATTTTAAAAGATGTTTTGACCATGATGGGTTGAATTTCTTTATATTGAACTGTTTCTGAGTTATTTTGTTTAACTTGTTGGAGGAAATTTGTTTGGTACAATTTTTTCCTCGATTAAAGACTAGTTTTTTTTTCCAGTGGGAGTATATAAAATTTCAGAACAATGGTTGTTAAGAAATAAAACATACGTTGCTTGGATGTTTACTTGATTTGTGTATTGACGAAATTGATTGCATGCTTTAAGTATCTTTTTGTTTCGAATTTCATGACAATAGATGCCATGATTTACTCATTTTACTCTGTTTATGTAACATGAAGTAACTGACATGTTTTTCTTGTCAATAATAGATGGCAGAAATTTTGACAAAGCAAATGATCGTTGATCTAAACAAGGCCGAGAAGCTGACTGAATCGAATTACGATATGTGGAGTCGTAAGATTAAACTTGTCCTTGATTACTAGGAGGTATTAATATCAAATTTATTTAAATTAAAAAAATCACACATGGTGTGGGTACTGAACTAGTATACTTAATTCATAATATTTTGTGCTTACGTGGCGCGCTCTCAACCCTTCAAGATGTGCACCTGCATCGCCTTCTTCAGGATGTGCTTTGTGTCAAGGGCGGGGTTGGCGGGACGGTCAGCTCATGATTAGGATAAAATGCCAAACAAAGGCTTCATTTGCAGCTTAGGGTTCGTTTGGTGCACCTGCATCGCCCTTTTTTTTTTTTAACGACAAGAAATTGGATGATAGGACAAGTCCTAGGAGCCAAGAGCATCCGAAAGGCTGAAATCACAAAGTGTAGAATCGTCAGAAGGCAATGGGCTACGGAAAGGAACGTCTAGGTGCGATAGACGTTCCGCAACACGGTTAGTTTCGCGATAAACACGACGAATCACTATGGAATTGAAGAAGCCAAGCGTGACAAGACTGTCAGAGACAATCATTTATGAGTCACCCGTTGGCTGCTCATCACCTTTGAGGCTGTTAATGATCGTAAGATTATCTCCTTCGATCTCTAGTCTTGTTATGTTCAGTGTGTGGGCTGCCTATAAACCCTTCCAAAGCCCCAAGCCATCGGAGCCTGTGACGGAGGTGAAAAGAGAAGGCCCAACCCCATAATATATTGGTTCACCTTTACAGTTTCTGATGATAAATCCATAAGATCCATGCCCAGCTGATCCCATAGCACCATCAAAATTTAATTGGGGTTTCCGGGTTTCGGAGGAACCCATTTAGCCTTCCTCCTTTTTTCCTCAGGTCTTGTTACTAGATGTTGATTCCCATTGTCTTGGGCCTCCACACCGTCATCTAGATTTTTTGCAAAGGATAAGATACTCCTTGGGTCAAGTTTGATGTTATCGAATAGTGTTTTGTTCCGAAAGTACCATATGCTCCACCAAACAAAGGCGAGCTTAGTGAAACGATCGAGTCCTATTTTATTTTTGATTTGTTGTATAGTGTCATTTAGGTCAGTTCCTTGTGTGAAGCTAGTGTTTATAGTGACCAATAGAGATGGGTCCATCCAAGTAACCACGTTTTGCGAAATCGGGCATGACCATAGTAGGTTAGCGAGGTCTTCATAGTGTGAATCGCATTGTGGGCAATTAGTTGGAATGCCAAATCCACGAGATGCTAGTCTAACATATGTGGGCACTCCATTCTTGGTGATCTTCCTAATCAAAGTTTTTATTTTAGATGGTCCATCCATATGCAAAATCCAACTCATATCGGACCTTTGATTATTTTTTCCTGCATTGATCATTTCGATTCCTGAGCTAGTAGAGAACCATCCGTTACGGCTCCATTTCCAGTATAACATATCTATATGTATGTGTTTGGGTATCGGGATTGTGAGGATGGATTCAATAATTTCATTGGGTATAATATCTTTTACTGTGTCTCGCATTATTCCTGCATCCCAGGTCTTGTCGCTTGTCAGAAATTGTTGGATTTTGGTATTTGTGTTTATTTATTGAACGTCAGATATTATGTTAATGAGGGGGGTGTCTCCGATCTAGTGGTCCATCCAGAAATTAATGTTATCACCACTGCCAATCGACCATCTGATTCCTTCCTTAAATAGCGGTATAAGTTTGGTTAATTGGGTCCATTGCCAAGAGGCGCCACTTTTCTTGTGGTAATGTAGTATGCTTTGTCCTTTTAGGTATTTTTCCTTTATTATGGAAACCCATGGGTTGCGAGGCTCCGCAAGGATTTTCCAAAGCAGCATCAGTTGTAATGCCTGATTCATATCCTCTGATTTACGAAGGCCCAAGCCCCTATTTTCTTTCGTTTTACAGATCTCAAACCAGCTTATATGCGGTTTATGCGATGGTCCTTTATTCCATAAGAAGTTTATGTTAATCCTATCTAATTCCACATGTACTGATTTGGGTAGCATGAAGCATTGCATTAGGTGTAGTAGTTTTGCTAAAAGTGTTGTTTTGATTAGTATACACCGACCCGCTTGTGAGAGACAGTTGGCCTTCCATTTGTTCAGTTGGGCTTTGGTAGTGCTTAATAACTCTTTGAAGTCGTCTTTTGTTGTGCGTCCACAGATAATAGGACAACCTAAATAACTTCCTAAGTTTGTTGTGTATTGAATTTCTAGTTCATTATGAATTGTGTTTTTTTTAGTTACTGTAGTGTTAGAGGAGGTTTGCAAATTCGATTTGTGCCTGTTAACTCTTTGTCCTAAGAGAGAAGAGAACTCCCTAAGAATCTTATTAATTTGGTCACATGCTGTTTTAGTAGCTGAGGCGAAGATAACAATGTCATCAGCAAAGGCTAAGTATGATATTTTGGTTCCGCTTCTTGTCATCTTGATTCCCATGTGGCTTTTCGGCTTGGCAGATTCAGACTGCAACCCTCTGGACAGAATTTCTGATAGGATCAAGAAGAGGTATGTTGATAGCAAATCTCCCTGACGGAGACCTCCCGATCTGTGGCGTAAATAAGTCTGTTAGTCCGTTGTTAACTAGCACCGAGTACGTAACCGTTGTTATGCACTCTTTAATCCAGCCGACAAAGTGATCAAAAAATCCAAATTTAGTCATTACTGATAGTAAGAATTCCCAGTCTACAAGGTCAAAGGATTTTTCCATGTGTAATTTGACTTCCATCCATCCCATTTTCCCATTTTTTCTTTGAGAAGGAATGGAAAATTTCGTTTGCTATAAGAATGTTATCCTGTATTGCTCATCCCGGTGAGAAAGCGCTTTGTAGAGGGTTGATGAGTTTGGGTATAATTTTTTTTAGTTTGGCCGCCAAAATTTTTGCAATGATTTTGTATGCTGTTGAGCATAGACTAATTGTCCTATATTGAGATGTTTTTTTAGGATTATCACATTTTGGTATTAATGCTATAAAGATATGGTTTGTTTGTTTCAAGATTCTTCCGCTGAGAAAGAAACTTTTCACATCCTTAATTACAGATGGTTATATAATGTGCCAGTATTTTTTCTAGAAGCCAGCAGGGAATCCATCTGGGCCAGGAGATTTATCATTTGCTAGACTAAACACTACGTTCTTGATTTCAGAAATTGAGACTGGCCTTGTCAGCCACTCATTGTCCTCACTTGTTACTTCATTTCTGATGAGGTTAAGCAAATTGCTGGGTGATCGTTGTCTTTGATCTTGTGTGAATCTACCAATGAAATCATTTTTAATGACTTCACGTATATCTTTTTCATGTGTAAGGCTAAGACCGGTCGTGGTTTGGATATTTTTTATGATGTTTCTGTTCCTTCTTCCCGTAGCTATTCTATGAAAGTATTTCGTGTTGGCATCTACTGATTTAATATGGTTCTGTTTCGCTCTCTGTCCCCAATATTTTTGTTGATAGTTTAATAGTGTGGCATGTTTAGCAGATAACCTTCTTATTTTGGTGTCTAAGCTATGATTGTAAGAATTACAAAGTCTGATATGCATATCCTGTAATTCTTCCTCAACTAAGTTTATTTGCCGGAATATATTTCCAAATGTTACTTTGTGACGGAGGGGAAACCTGTCGTTGATTCCGCCAAAGAAAACTCAAACCTAAAGCAAGTATAGCAATAAGCAAGAGGTTGATCCACAGGGAAATTTATAACTCAAGTATGATTTTAATGCCGATTAAGTAACCAAAGGGGGTTTTAGTGTGAAAGTTTTGAAGCAAAGTAACGAACGCAGAGTAAGTGAATTTGGTTTAGACAGATGAGAGAAGCAATTCCACCTACAATTTTCCACTTTATTGGATTGAAGCGATCCTTGTAACTTCTTCTCGTCCTTTTAGGTTTCCTATGAATGCCCTTGTCCCGACCTAATATAGTTACTAGTCCAATCAGTCCTAGAAACCCTTATCAATCGAACAGTCCCTAAAGAAGGATTTAACCCAATTGATAGCTTTAAGTTCAGAGATTAGCCAAGGTATTTACAGTCCCTAAAGAAGGATTTAACAACACATTCAACTTCCTACTCATTCAATTAGTTCAATCAGCCCTAAAGGAACAAGTTTGCCACTTAGGTTAAGGTTCACAATCAGGAATCTACAAAACCTTAGCGATTGAATTGATCTAACGAGTTGACCAGACAAGATAGAACAAATCAATAATCAATCAAGCACAAAGAAGTTGAAGCATTCACAAATAGGAAACCAGGAGCGAGAATTAGAAATTCACAATCAATCCGAATAAAGCTTCAAATTGCAGGCAGAATAGATGAGTTTAGTTCCTCATGGAAGACATCGCTCAAAATCTCTCAAGTGTCTAATGGAACGTAAGAATAGAATGAAAGGTAATAAAAAATAACATAAAAGTGGCCTAATAAAACATCCAAGTCGGCCTCAAAACAACATAGAAAAACTAGGGTTTTTTCCCTCTAAAGCGCTGCGCGCTGACGGTCCGTGCGGCGGCCGCCGCAAGGTTGCGGCGGGCGCAGCAAATAAGCGGCGGACGCAGCATGAATACCGTCCCTGGCGGCGGGCGCTTCATTGGTTTTTCCCGAAAATTCCGTCTCGAATTAGCTCTCGACGTCAACATGAAAGTTGTAACTCTCTGAAAGAGCTTTCTAACGCATGGTCATAATAATCGATCGGACAACCGAGGCCTCCAGAAAGTGCAAAACAAGTTCAGCCTGTCTGGCGACAACTTCTGCAGACTTGTTCTTCGTTTAGGTTCGCTTCTTCTTCTCAGGACCTCTTGAGATCTTCATGTAAGCTTCTTCGATCAACTAGACATTCTCATCTAATGTGTTATCAACTCATGTCTTCTCCTCGGATCTACCATTACCTGAAATAATCAATAAAAGCGTGTAGATTCCGACTCCGACAACATAGAGAACTAATATGCAAATCATGCTTAATCCATCCATGAAATGCATCTTAACTAAGCTAAATGCAACCTATTATGCCTACCTAAATGCATGCTATCAAACTCCCCCACACTTAACTTTTGCTTGTCCTCAAGCAATGATAGAATGAACATGAATCAACGCATCCCACATGAAATCCCTTCAAGTTTCAACCTCATCAAAAAGCAACATCATAGCAGGTGAAAACATAAACCAAGCAAACAAACGTCATAACATGTATTTCAGTGACCAAAGCTTTAGAAGTAGACATTATCCAACCTCACCAGAAATATGTATTTCACTCATGTGTTTAGGCTTTAAGGTACAACTCTCAACTCAAACCAATCATGCACTAAGCTCATAGACATTGACCACCATATCACAAATTCTCTACCGAAATGTCATTACTTGCGGGACATAATAAAGAAAATAAAATGCGACACTTTTTTTTCTTTTTCTTTTGTTTTCTTTTCTCTTTTTTTTTTCTTGTCTTGGTTCTTTCCTTACGCGAAGCGCAAACATGGGTGTCATGAATGGCCCTGGTCTATCAACACCTCAAACTACTAATATGAAGTCCACTTGAACATCTTTTGACGCAAGTTGCAAACATGCGTGTCATGAATGAACCTGGTTACTCAATGATCAAGCTTTCTTTCCTAGTGGATAGTTTTCATACCTTTTTGCGCAAATCATACCCATGGGTGTCATGCGTAGACCCGGTTACTCAATGCATCAACCATTGCCACCTTATTCACTAAATATGCATAAAATTAAACACAAAGACTCAAAATATAAACATAAACTCCGCAAGCAACAAACATGTGCATCGGTCTTCAAAAATAGATATTGCAGTCAATGCCAAGAGGTAGCAACACTAGGCGAGTAATTCACACAATTGAGCAAAAGAATTCAAATAAGGCCAAACATCCTCACAGGGTCATGTTTTTAGGACTTCAATCATACTTTAGCTTAATCATACATGCTCAATTACATTTGCTAGCTCATGTTCCACAAAAATCAAATAGCAATAATAATCAAAACATCCAGAACTCCATGGGATTTTTATGAATCATGCTTGAAATTTAAAATAGAGGACAAACTAAGCAAGATGGGTATTTGAATAACACATATATATGCAATGCATGATCTAATTTTACTATTTTCGAATTTTTTTTTTTAATTACGAAAATTAGAAATTAGAAATTAAACTGAACTAAATAGAAATTACAGAAACTTAAACATGATGCACAAATTTAAATATGATCTCCTATATGCATCTATATACAGAAATCCTCTCCCCCACACTTATAATTTTCATTGTCCTCAATGAAACAGTAAAGACAACAAAAGTGAATCACATATAATCAGGGTGAAGGAAAAGAAAAAGGAAAAAGAAAGAAAAACTTACCTCGGGTTGCCTCCCGAGAAGCGCCTTTGTTTCAAGTCGTTGGCTCGACGTAATAGCCCTTGATTGGCCTATGTTCCTCCACCAGGGTCACCAACACCAGTCATCTCATTGACAAATGCGGGCACCCTTGAAAGGTGTAGCTTTCTGTCCAAGCTGTCATCCATGACCCTCAGCTTCTCTCCTTGAACTATGCCTGGGGGTTGTCCTGGAATCACAAAAGGTTTCAATTTGTTAGGAGGGTCAAATTTCTATAAACTATGTTCCTTAGGTGTCTCTAACAAATCACGAAAATTATTGGTGCGATCAATATTGTCAGAAATAGGCATATCTAAAGAGTTTTCAGGAGAAAGCTTAGCATGATTAAAGAGAGAGAATTCTATCTTTCTTCCATCAAACTCCATAGTCAATAGACCCTCACAACAATCAATTTTCGTTTTTGCAGTTTTCAGGAATGGTCTTCCTAGTATAATGGGTGTTTCAGGGGCTCCCTGCTCCATATCTAAAACAAAGAAATCAACAGGGAAAAACAAATCATCCACCATAACCAAAACATCTTCAACAACGCCTCTTGGCCGGATTTGTGATCGATCAGCAAGTTGCACTGTAACCCCATTCTCAGTCAGAACACCCAAACCCAAAGACATGTACATGTTATAGGAAATAACATTAATTGAGGCTCCTAGATCTAGCATGGCTTGTTTGAATCTAGTATTCCCAATTGCACATGGAATTGTAAACATACCTGGATCTCCACATTTTTCAGGCAATTTCCTTTGCAACATAGCAGAGACATTTTCATTCAAGCTTACCTTTTCCTTCTTTTTCAGTCTTTGCTTCTTCTTGATGGTGCACAATTCCTTCAAAAATTTAGCATATCTAGGAATGCTCTTAATTAATTTGAGTAAAGGAATATTTACCTCGCATTTACTGAATGTCTCGAAGATTTCCTGGTCATTCTCATACCTTCGTGTATCTTTCAAGGCTTCCGGGAAAGGCGGAATGGGCTTTGGAGTCTCCATAGGTAAAGGAGAAGAGGGAGAAGAAGAAGAAGGAGAAGAAAGAGGGAGAGAAGAAGAAAGAGGTAAGGGAGAAAACGTACCAGAAGAAGAATCGGCGGCGGGAGCACCTGCGGCGGGCGTCGCTTCCTCCCTGGCATCACCTACGGCGGGCCCCGCGTGATTGCTGTCTCTGGCGGCGGGCACCGCAGGGGTGTTGCGGCGGGCGCCGCTTGGTTGCTGCGGCCGCCGCACGACAGTTCGGCCGTTTTCGTCTTCAATTATTTCTATTTCCTCGTCCATTATCTCCTCATCGTCCTTTTGATTTGTGACAACCAGTTCCTTGCCACTCCTAAGTGTTATTGCACTGACATTCTCCTTAGGATTCTCAACCGTTTGCGATGGAAGCTTCCCTGAATCGTTTGCTTCCTTCGCACTTAAGACCTGAATGAGCTGACTCAGTTGATTCTCCAAATTTGTGATCCGGTCTGATTGTTGTTTCTCAACCTTCAAGACCAGCCGTGACAATTTCTGTATTGGATCCTCAATAGGCTCATTGGAGTGTGGTTGGCCTCCCTGTCGAGGTTCAAATTGTTGGTGGGGCCTTCCCTGTTGCCCCCCTTGCTGATAGAAAGGTTCTTGGTAGTTTCCATAACCATTACCCTGCTGATAGCCTCCATTGTAGTTATTGTTGAAGTACCCAGGATTACCAAAGTTGCCTTGCCTAGGCCTTTATGGAGCAAAATTCCCAATGGCATTCAAATCAACATTAGGATCTTGTAAGAGCGAGCACATGTCCATAGGATGAGTGAATTGATTGCAAAGACCACATGCCTTCAATTGTTGAGGATTTCTATCAAGGACCAATTGTTTCATCATCTCCTTCACCTCTGCCATATCCGTCTGAAGTGCAGCCACAGGAGCATCAACAGCGAGTACACCCCTAGCACGAGAACTTTTATTGAACTGTCTGGAGCCCTCAGATAGCTCCTTAAACACCTCCCAAGTTGCGGTAGGCGTCTTGTTCAGCATGTTACCTCCACAAGCAGAATTCACTGTTTTCCGCTCTATATCAGTCAACCCATTAAATAGAAAGAGAACCAGATCCTTTTGAGAGTACCCATGGCATGGGCAGCTGGCGCAGAGTTTCTTGAAGCGCTCAAAATACTCATGTATAGACTCTGTCGCGTGCTGCTCAATGCTGCTGATGGATCTTTTCAAAGCATTGAGCTTTGTTGCAGGGAAGTACATCTCTAGGAAAACTCTTTTCATCTCAGCCCAGGTAGAAATAGAGTCAGGTGGTAGATAGAAGAACCATTCATTCGCATCATCCTTCAAAGAGAAGGGAAAAGCTCTCAGCTTGATTTGCTCATCAGTTACGTTCTCCGGTTTCATCCCAACCACCACCCTATGGAATTCAGAAAGATGCTTGTGGGGGTCCTCCCCACTCAGCCCATGGAATTTGGGTAGAAGATGAACTACCCCTGACTTCAGCTCAAAGTTGACTCCTTCTGCTAGCGCAGGGAATTGGATTGCTAGGGGTTGCTGTGCCAGATCAGGAGCAGAAAGCTCCTTAAGAGTGCGGTTCGCCATCTCTGCAATGCTTTCTACAGAGAAGAATTAGTAGCAAAGGTATGGACCCTATAAGACGGTCCACACCAAAATCAACACTAAAAACACACAAGAATTTAATAAAAATTCCCCGGCAACGGCGCCAAATTTGACGGAGGGGAAACCTGTCGTTGATTCCGCCAAAGAAAACTCAAACCTAAAGCAAGTATAGCAATAAGCAAGAGGTCGATCCACAGGGAAATTTATAACTCAAGTATGATTTTAATGCCGATTAAGTAACCAAAGGGGGTTTTAGTGTGAAAGTTTTGAAGCAAAGTAACGAACGCAGAGTAAGTGAATTTGGTTTAGACAGATGAGAGAAGCAATTCCACCTACAATTTTCCACTTTATTGGATTGATCGCCTTGTAACTTCTTCTCGTCCTTTTAGGTTTCCTATGAATGCCCTTGTCCCGGCCTAATATAGTTACTAGTCCAATCAGTCCTAGAAACCCTTATCAATCGAACAGTCCCTAAAGAAGGATTTAACCCAATTGATAGCTTTAAGTTCAGAGATTAGCCAAGGTATTTGCAGTCCCTAAAGAAGGATTTAACAACACATTCAACTTCCTACTCATTCAATTAGTTCAATCAGCCCTAAAGGAACAAGTTTGCCACTTAGGTTAAGGTTCACAATCAGGAATCTACAAAACCTTAGCGATTGAATTGATCTAACGAGTTGGCCAGACAAGATAGAACAAATCAATAATCAATCAAGCACAAAGAAGTTGAAGCATTCACAAATAGGAAACCAGGAGCGAGAATTAGAAACTCACAATCAATCCGAATAAAGCTTCAAATTGCAGGCAGAATAGATGAGTTTAGTTCCTCATGGAAGACATCGCTCAAAATCTCTCAAGTGGCTAATGGAACGTAAGAATAGAATGAAAGGTAATAAAAAATAACATAAAAGTGGCCTAATAAAACATCCAAGTCGGCCTCAAAACAACATAGAAAAACTAGGGTTTTTTCCCTCTAAAGCGCTGCGCGCTGACGGTCCGTGCGGCGGCCGCCGCAAGGTTGCGGCGGGCGCAGCAAATAAGTGGCGGGCGCAGCATGAATAACGCCCCTGGCGGCGGGCGCTGCATTGGTTTTTCCCGAAAATTCCGTCTCGAATTAGCTCTCGACGTCAACATGAAAGTTGTAGCTCTCTGAAAGATCTTTCCAACGCATGGTCATAATAATCGATCGGGGAACCGAGGCCTCCAGAAAGTGCAAAACAAGTTCAGCATGTCTGGCGACAACTTCTGCAGACTTGTTCTTCGTTTAGGTTTGCTTCTTCTTCTCAGGACCTCTTGAGATCTTCATGTAAGCTTCTTCGATCAACTAGACATTCTCATCTAATGCGTTATCAACTCATGTCTTCTCCTCGGATCTACCATTACCTGAAATAATCAATAAAAGCGTGTAGATTCCGACTCCGACAACATAGAGAACTAATATGCAAATCATGCTTAATCCATCCATGAAATGCATCTTAACTAAGCTAAATGCAACCTATTATGCCTACCTAAATGCATGCTATCACTTTGCTATATAATTTGCTCTTCATTTTGACTTCCTGAAGTTTCCTAGTTAATTTAAACATGTAAGAACCTGAAGGATCAACTCGTCAAGCACCACGAACCAGAGCTTCAAAATTTGGCCTCGTAGTCCAGTCCATTTCAAATTTGAAAGGTTGAAGCTTGGGTCTCTGATTATCCATCAGGTCTAATGTGATTTGGGAATGATCTGATTTGATAAAAGCATGATTTTTAGTACATAGTTTCGGGAAATATTGTAGTAGACTATAGCTGACTAGTGCTTGGTCCAATTTTTCAAAGATATTGTCATTTCCATGCTGCCTCTTCCTCCATCTATATTTGTTTCCAAAAGTCGGTGCATCAATTAGGTTATGGGTTGTGATCAACTCCTTGATTCTTATGAATCTCCCCATGGTCGGTGGATTCCCACCCAACTTGTCGCTTGGTTCAAGAATCTCATTTAAATCGCCAATTATGATTACATGACCATTTGTATTTTTGACTTGAGTTGACAATGTATTCCAAAACTCTTGTTTTTCCCTTTCGATGGTGGGGGCATAGACAAAGAAGATTGTGATTTCTATGTTTAACGTGTGGTTTTAATATATTGTTTTTACTGTTCTGTTATCCGAACTTGTCACCTTAAATGTTTCGTTTTAAAGTTGGGAGTCCTTCCAAAGAAGGCAAAGACCTCCAGCAAGACCATTTAAAGGAAAGAAATGCATTTTATCGGAGCCCAGTTTTTTCTAGCAGTTATCCTTGGGTGGTTGTTGGAGTTTTGTTTCTGTTAGCATTAATATTTTGATATGTTCAGTTCTGCAAGTTGATTCTATCGGGGTCCATATGTTTCTTTTGTTGAGACCTCTAATGTTCCAATAGTTGATCTTCATTTGACATGTTTGTGCAAGACTGGGTAAGTCCTATGGCGACTGGTTTAGGATTTGGCTTGTGCCTTTCCTATTCGTAGAATACTTCTGTAGAGCTTAAATGATTGCCTGTTTGTTAATGCCGAGTGATAACTCCCTCCCTTGATGAAAATCGGAATAGATGTTTCAAAGGCTTTGACAGGATATTTGTGTCAAAGGCCTTGGAGCATTAACAGTTGATGAAATACAAAACCTATCTTATTATTCGTATATTATTTTATCTTATTATATACTTCCATTATATTATATATATATGAATGACTAACCATTTCAGGAAGTATATTCGAGATTACATCCTTCCTTATACATGTTGAGGAGATCAGTTCAAAATAGATCATGGTGTTTCAAAGTATCCATATATAGAAGATTGAAGATCATGACTGATTGGAAAGAGCCGTTGGAGATCTGGTGTTGAAGATCCTCACGCTCCATGCTATTATATAAAGGAAAGGAAGGAGAAGAAGAAGATACAAGTGCTACACACGAGCTTTCATTCATTCAAGCGATCTGTCTTCCAAGTGTCTCTCTGCTAAGCGCTCAAGAGTTTGTTGTTTATTTCAAAGCCTTTGAGAGTCACTGTGAGCTTATAGGATATATTTATTTCAAGTGTTACTCGAGAGTTTACAACTCGGGAAGTTGAACTAGGCTATTGATTTGCGAGAGTTAGAGGATTGTACTAGATAGCTGAGAGAGGTGGGGCTCTTCTAGATTGGTCTAGGACTCCAAGGGAACGTGAGTTGACTAGATTGCAATTGTATAGGAGAGAGGCTTCTCGGTGAGCTATTCGGATCCTAAGCTAAGCAATCAATAAAGCCTTTGAATCCTAGGGTTGTGGAAGAACCCTAGGCGGGGACGTAGGCCAAGTTGCGCTGAACCTCGTAAACAATTACTCGTGTTCTTTACTTATTGCTTTACCTTATTTCTGCACTTGGTTCGAATTGTTTAACTTTGTGATTCAGGTTTATCTCAAAGATTTTGGTACAAGCTCCAAAAGTCTTGAGACTTTCTGCGAAAAACGGGCATACTCTATTCAACCCCCCTTCTAGAGTATTTCTTATTACATTGTTTTTATATTATCGAACCTTCAATTGGTATCAGAGCTATATTCACTGCTTTTGATCTAACAATCTTGTGAGTTTTCGATCACGTCTGGTGAAGCAAGCGGAGGATTTGCACAGGGAAGGTCCACAAGCAGACTGCCACTCTTTGTAGGAAACAACTTTGTCCACTGGAGATCTTTGATGAAGATGTTCATCATAGACCAAGATCTAGAGCTTTGGAACATTATAGAGAATGGTCCGAAGATTCCAGAGAAGGATGGACCAAATGACACCAAAGTTGCAAGGAAGGAGTCTGAATACAACCAAGCGGATCTTGAAACCATCTCCAAGAACTACAGGGCTATTAACTTACTTTATTGTGGTCTTAGCACTGATGAGTTTAACCGTATCTCTTCTTGTAGGTCAGCTAAAGAGATTTGGGACAAGTTGGTCGTCACCTATGAAGGAACGAGCCAAGTAAAAGACACCAAGATCAGCATCTTCCTTCGAAAGTACGAGCTCTTTAAGATGAAGTCTGATGAGTCAATCAAGGCCATGTTCACACGATTCACATAAATCACCAACAACCTTGACTCTCTCGGCAAGAGCTTTACCAACGTTGAGAAAGTAAGGAAGATACTGAGGTGCCTTCCAAAGGAGAAATGGGGTCCAAAAGTAACAGCTATAGAGGAAGCCCAGGACCTCACCACTCTACCCCTTGATGACCTTCTTGGAAAGCTGATCACGCATGAGATGATCCTTAATGAAGACGATAGAGAACTTCCAACCAGCACTAAGAACCTGGCACTCAAGTCTAAGAAGGATGAGTCCAAGGATGGATCTGATTCCGAAGATGAGGATGACGATGAGGATGATCCTTTTGCTCTTATCACAAGAGGCCTTGCTAGAATTCTCAAAATGAAGAAGCAATTCAACAACAAGGATGGATCAGAGTCTTCAAAATTTCGAGGTAAGCCTCAATACAACAAGTATGAAAAGAAGACTAAACCGTTGTCTTGTTTTGAATGTGGTGAAACAGATCATCTTGTGAAGGACTGCCCTCAAAAGACAAAGAGTCAGCCCAAGAAAGGTGACAAATGGAAGAAGAAAGCCATGGTGGCTACTTGGAGTGATTCCGACTCTGACTCCGATGATGAGAAGGCCAACATCTGTCTTATGGCCTCAGAAGATGGATCCCACGATGAAAAGCTTGAAGCTACTGTAAGAGAACTTATGGAAAGTCAAAAAGAGGTATTATCGGAATTCCTTTCAAATATGATTGCCAATGAAGAGATGCTTATTGCCCAAACTAACATTCTTATTAAGAGAACTGTGGACCAGGAAAGAACTATTGAGGATCTGTCTATGAGGGTCAAAGGTCTTGAAGCTTCTTATTCAGGTCTTGACATTAAAGTCAAGACGCTTGACTCGGAGAAATCTGAACTCAAGCAAGATCTCTCCTCTCTAAGAAATGAGCATCATGACTTAGAGAACGAGAAGATCTCCCTGAATAATAAGATTCTAAACCAACAGACAGCCCTCATAAGTTTTACCAAATCCAAAGGCACTCTCGATAAGATGTTGGGTGAGCAACAAAGCTCTCTAAACAAAAGTGGTATTGGTTACAATCCAACGTTTTTAAAGAAGCAACACATTACCACTTTTGTAAAGGCTAAAGGAAGCAGAACCTCTCCTATATGTCACCATTGTGCTAGAAAGGGACATGTAAAAGAGACATGCCCTTATAGAAGAAAGGATCCATACATTATTCGTAATACATTTCCTGTTCATTTGAGAAAAGAACGGATAACACAAGTTTGGGTTCCAAAAGGCACTATTTTACCAAATATGGTTTACCCCAACAATGGATCCAAATTTGCTTATTGGTCTAGCCACAAAGGTTGATGTTTGTCTTGCAGGAGATCACCAAGGTGAAAGAACACAAATGGATTATTGATAGTGGATGTTCGAGGCATATGAGTGGAAAGAGTTCTCTCTTTCATGATCTAAAGGAGCAATCCACGGGAACAATCACTCTTGGTGACAAAGGGAAATGCGACATTGTTGGTATTGGTAGTGTTGGAAGTGATTCCAGCCATAGTATTAAAAATGTCTATCTTGTTAATGGTTTAAAGTATAATCTGCTTAGCGTTTCTCAATTATGTGATAGTGGTAACAATGTCAGATTTAACAAGAAAAGATGTATAGTGTGCAGAGATGATACATGTGAAGTTATTCTGACTGCATATCGTTACAACAACATATACGCTGTAAATGCTGATCAAGTGGCACAAGGAAGCTTAACCTGTTTAAAAGCCTTGACGGACGATCCAAAGCTTTGTCACAGGAGACTCGGTCATGTGAGTCCACATACACTACAGAAGCTTGTGTCCAAAGAGCTTGTAAGAGGGCTACCTGAGATGGACTTCAAAGATATAGATCTTAATATCCATGAAGAGAACGAGGAAGGTGATGATGTTGCTACCATGAACACAGAGAAAAGGAACATGCAGGAACCGATTCTTAACACTGAAGAATTGGCCCAAGGTGTTGAAGATTCATCCAAAGCCCTTGGTGTCCAATCCAACAGTGTTGAGACGTCAAAAACTGCTGTAACTGAACCTAACAGGACCACGGAGTCAAATGTACCACAAATTAATCCTGATGGTGTGATGAATCAAGGAGCTGAGACTAGCAAAAGGAAATTCAAATACTCCTCATCACACTCATTAAAGGATATCATTTCTGACCCTACTTCTAGTGTTCAAACTCGTTCTAAACTTAAAGATCTTTGTGCTTTTAACGCGTTTGTTTCTCTTATTGAGCCAAAGAAGGTAAATGAGGCACTTCAGGAGCCAGACTGGATTATAGCTATGCAAAGTGAACTTAACGAATTTGAGAGGAACAAAGTCTGGACTTTGAAGCCTAGACCAAAGCATCAATCAGTCATTGGCACTCGATGGGTATTTCGAAACAAGCTGGATGAGAATGGTAAGGTTGTGAGGAACAAGGCAAGGCTTGTTGCCCAAGGCTACAATCAAGAGGAAGGTATTGACTACGAGGAGACCTTTGCTCCCGTAGCCAGGCTTGAAGCCATTCTCATTTTATTAGCATTTGCATCTTTCATGAGCATAAAGTTATATCAAATGGATGTCAAGTGTGCTTTTCTTAATGGTTTCTTGGAGAAAGAAGTTTATGTTGCTCAACCCCCAGGTTTTGAAAGCTGAGAATTCCCCAATCATGTTTACAAACTTGACAAGGCGCTTTATGGTTTGAAACAAGCCCCAAGAGCTTGGTACGAGCGCTTGTCTAAATATCTTTTAGAAAATGATTTTAAAAGGGGGTTGATCGACAAAACTCTTTTTATCAAGACCAAAGGAAAGGACATCTTGGTTATCCAAATTTATGTTGATGATATATTATTTGGTGCTACTAACACATCTTTGTGCAAGGAATTTTCTGACATCATGTGCAGTGAATTTGAGATGAGCTTGATGGGTGAACTCAACTTCTTTTTGGGGTTACAAGTTCATCAATCCAAGAAAGGGATCTTCGTCAACCAAAGCAAGTACACTAAGGATCTCTTGAAGAAGTTCAAGATGGATCAATCCAAGGCAGCCAAGACTCCCATGAGCTCGATATTGTCTCTAGATCAAGACAAGACTGGAATAAGTGTCAATCAAAAGGAGTATCGAGGAATGATTGGATCTTTATTATATCTCACGGCTAGTAGACCTGACATCATGTTTAGTGTTTGCATGTGTGCTAGGTTTCAAGCCGATCCTAAAGAATCTCACCTCGTGGCTGTGAAGAGGATCTTTCGATATCTCAATGGCACTAAGGAACTTGGACTATGGTACCCAAAGCAAAAGGATTTCACTTTAATTGGATATTCTGATGCAGATTTTGCAGGCTACAAGGTGGATAGGAAGAGCACATCAGGATGTTGCCAATTCTTAGGAGCATCCTTGATCAGTTGGCACTCAAAGAAGCAAAATTTAGTTGCTCTATCCACTGCAGAAGCCGAATACATTGCAGTTGGAGCCTGTTGCTCCCAAATCCTTTGGATAGCTCAACAAATGCGAGATCTTGGCATCAACCTCAAAGGTATTCCAATTAAGTGTGACAATACAAGTGCCATCTCCATCACTAAGAATCCTGTTCAGCATTCAAGGACCAAGCATATTGATGTAAGGCATCATTTCATTAGAGATCACGTTGAAAAAGGTGATGTGTCCATATCTTTTATTTCTACTGATTATCAATGGGCTAACATCTTTACTAAGCCTTTGGCAGAGGACAAGTTCACCTTCATTAGACGAGAGATTGGGATGCTTAACAAGGATGCACTTTCGTAGGGGGAGCTTTCCCTTTACGAAAGATAAACTCCACTCAGTGTCAAGACCTTTGAGAGTTATGTCAAGGTCTGCAAACTGAACAGTGGAGTACATATATCGGATCACACATTTTTGGTTAAATATCTTCCTAGATATTTAATCAATTATTTTTATTATTTCAAAAATCCGTTTTTATCCTTGAACCGTTGGAGATATTTTATTTTGGAACAAAATCTTTTCAGTTATCTCCCTCCTATTTATTTGGATTATTTGAAATTTGAATTTGGAAGTTTTTAAATTGGCAAGTATCATTACCTCCCCCCATTGGAACTCTCAATCGTCCCATCAATCCGTCACCCTCTCTCTCTACTTAAACCAAATCTTGTACCCGATTACTCCACACCTCAGAAATTATCCAAACCCTTTCCACTTCTTCATCTTCAACCTCTCAATCGCCTCTCAAGAAACCCTAACCGACTACTTCCATGGCACCCAAAACCAAGAAAGTTGTCACTCCCAAAAGACTTGGCGCCACCCCCAAGGGACGCGAGGCCACTGCTACCTCTCTCACACCCGAACCTGCTACTCAAGCCATCATCCCAGCCGTTGTCCAAAGCACCATTAAGGCGAGCACGACCACGGCTCCCAAAGGCTCTCAGAAGCGCGTTGCTAAGAAACCTCTGAGTGCTAAACAAAAGGGGAAGAGAAAGATCTTGGTTGAGGAAGAGGACGAGGAAGTGGAGGAAGACGACCTTGATGCCGCCCGGGAAAGAGATGCTGCCAGGGAAGCTGAGGAAGAGGCCTTGAGGCAGAAAAAGGCCGATGAGGAGACCAAACTTGCTAAGAAAAAGGCCGAGGAAGAAGCTGAGCGGATTCGGAAGGAAGCCGAAGCCGAGGAGGTTCCATCCGAGGTGGAGCCTGAGGAAGAAGAAGAAGAGGAGCAAGAGGGATCTGGAGAGGACGAGGAACCAGAAGGAGATGACGCGGGGTCCGCTGAGGACCCGGGGTCTGAGGAAGAGGAGGAAGAATCTCCCTCTCCTTCTCCTCCTCCCCCGTCTCTGAAGAAGCGGAAAGCCCCTGTTCCTGTCAAGCCTCCATCCCCCAAGCGCACCAGGAAGGGCACTGTCAAGGGTCTTGCAGCGCCGGTCAAGAGAGCTGCTCCAACGGTTGCGCGCAGAAAGAATGCAGACCCCCCGGCCTATATCCAGGTAAATCAATCCTTGCCCTCCTCTTGGTTTCAAGATGCTGAGACTGCTAGTAAGTGGGTAGACGAGTTTAGAACTCGTAAGATTAGTTGTTCTGATTTTTTAGATGTTGAGTTCTTCGAAGCTTTGAAGTTACCTTGCATTGAGCTCCTCAAAAAATCCCCAGCCTGAAACCTTCTTAATCTTGAGACTGTTTACTACCCCGAGCTTACCCGACTCTTCTACATTAACCTAAAAGCCAAAAACGACACTGATGGTTGGTCTTTGGAGTCTGACGTCAAAGGGGTTAGAATCTCTCTCAACTCCAATGATTTTGCAGATTCCCTAGGCTTACCTACACCAATTCCACCGGCTGAAATCCACCCCTCAAAAGAAAATTGCATCATCCTAGCCCGAGCCAAATATCTTCTACCTGAAGCATCCAACAACACCTCAAAGCAACTAACCCACGCATCCCTAACCCTTGAGGCAAAAATTACATTTAACATCATTGTTAGATGCCTCCTACCCCGTCTTAACTCTGGCTCACTCCTTACCGACAATGCCATGGTCCTGCTCTACCGCATTCTCAATGGCCTTGATCCTGATCTGGCCAACACTATCCTTGGAACCATGGCTCATGCCAGAAAAGCCAGAAAAGGCTCTCCCCTCCCCTTTGCTACCCTTTTGACCCCTATCTTCAAAGCTTCTGGAATTGATGTCAAAAATGAAGAACAGCTGCGTCATACGGGTAAGTTCGACTCTAAAGGCCTTGAAAAGATTGGCATCACTCGGTCTCCCCAAGGGACCTTGAGTCTTGCCACTCCTTCAAAAGCCTTTCCCACTGCTCCAGCTTTCGATGAACGCATGGACAACCTAGAGTTGGGCTTGGAGGAAGTTCGCCCGGATATTAAGGAGCTGCAGAAGGAGGTGATGACAACGATGAGTGGGATTTCAACGATGCTGGAAGGACTGTGGACGAGGCTCACTGATGATGCTCTGGAATGACTTAGCCTAAACCTTAACCCACCCTATCCCACCCCTGACTTGATACTTTGCTGGTTTGTTGGAAACTTTTTCAAAACTTTTGGTGAATTTCTGGTGACTATTTTTACCTCCGCCCTTTGTTGAAAGGCAAAAAGGGGGAGATGATCGTTAGACTTTGAAAACCTCTGCTTAAAGGTCTTGAAAGACCTTGGTTTTTTTATTTATGGTTTTCAGTTGGATGTTCTCTTTCTTTAAAATTATTTGATCCAACATTTGTCTAACCCTTGCAGGTACTTAGTCCGATTTTATTTATGATATATCTGTTCGACTAAGTTGCAGGGATGCACAGGTTTTGTCTTTCATCAAGGGGGAGATTGATAACTCCCTCCCTTGATGAAAATCGGAATAGATGTTTCAAAGGCTTTGACAGGATATTTGTGTCAAAGGCCTTGGAGCATTAACAGTTGATGAAATACAAACCATTATATTATATATATATATATATGAATGACTAACCATTTCAGGAAGTATATTCGAGATTACATCCTTCCTTATACATGTTGAGGAGATCAGTTCAAAATAGATCATGGCGTTTCAAAGTATCCATATATAGAAGATTGAAGATCATGACTGATTGGAAAGAGCCGTTGGAGATCTGGTGTTGAAGATCCTCACGCTCCATGCTATTATATAAAGAAAAGGAAGGAGAAGACAGAAGATACAAGTGCTACACACGAGCTTTCATTCATTCAAGCGATCTGTCTTCCAAGTGTCTCTCTACTAAGTGCTCAAGAGTTTGTTGTTTATTTCAAAGCCTTTGAGATTCACTGTGAGCTTATATGATATATTTATTTCAAGTGTTACTCGAGAGTTTACAACTCGGGAAGTTGCACTAGGCTATTGATTTGCGAGAGTTAGAGGATTGTACTAGATAGCTAAGAGAGGTGGGGCTCTTCTAGATTGGTCTAGGACTCCAAGGGAACGTGAGTTGACTAGATTGCAATTGTATAGGAGAGAGGCTTCTCGGTGAGCTATTAGGATCCTAAGCTAAGCAATCAATAAAGCCTTTGAATCCTAGGGTTGTGGAAGAACCCTAGGCGGGGACGTAGGCCAAGTTGCGCTGAACCTCGTAAATAATTACTCGTGTTCTTTACTTATTGCTTTACCTTATTTCCGCACTTGGTTCGAATTGTTTAACTTTGTGATTCAGGTTTATCTCAAAGGTTTTGGTACAAGCTCCAAAAGTCTTGAGACTTTCTGCGAAAAACGGGCATACTCTATTCAACCCCCCTTCTAGAGTATTTCTTATTACATTGTTTTTATATTATCGAACCTTCACCGAGTATTAAGCAACTTCATTCAAACTAGCAATAGTATTTTGATATTATTTTGTTACATTTTTAATCAAATAGTACAACTGGGTCAAAAGAATATAAATGCAAGGAATAAGGTTACACAGTTTATAAGAGATTAGAAGCAAATGGTAATATAGTTTATAGGAGATTAGAAACAAATGGTAATATAGTGTGGTAGGTACCCTGGGAGTGTAAATCCAGTATTGTAGGCTTTGTACAGATTGTAATAGCAAGGATGAGTTACAAGTTAGCAGCAAATGGATCCAGCTCACACACCAGACCATGCAAGTGAAGCAGCTTCAAGAGTTCAATGCAGCTGTAGCAGAGCAGCTAGTGGTTGGTGTTTTGTTAGATTTTCCAGGCATACATCTTCTGTCAATGAGTTCCTATAGGGTGCATAATGAATTCAGGGACTCGAGAGAGAAGCTCTTCCGAGTTATGTTAGTCATAGTTTCAGTTTTATCTGTATTCAGTTGATTGCAATCCAAATTGAAATTGCAGGTCTTGCAATAGGTAAAAATTATATGCAATTTGTGAGTACCAAGTATTAAACAAACGTAGATAATATGACTAGTTTAGTGGATGTTCCTTTCGGCTTGATGTCAGGGTATTTCAAACCTTTGGTGGAAGGGCATCCCAATTGGTTTACATGAGGTTATCCCAGTTAGTTGTTTAGAGATGTCAAGTTCCCCTTTACCCTTATCGTACTTAAATGATTTGGAGGGGGCAGTTGATTGTTGGGTGTCGCAATAGTGCTTCCTGAGGGTTTGGGTGGATGTGTTGGGGTTCAGGGGGTTACATTTAGTAACCTTGCCTTTACCAGTAAAACAAATTCTATCAGTAAATGAGTTAGTGATAAAATAGGAAGATAAATTATTGTTACTGTCAATCACTAATCCATTAAGAAGGAATGAAGAGAGGTGCAACAAAGGGTTGTATCTGGTTACCTATTTAGAAGTGGGATTGGGTTCTTTGAAGTTGAACCTGACTGACTTGAAGTTGTTGTAAGGCCTAGCAGGTATCAGAGATGTGAATTTAGTCAAGATACCAAGCAAGGCAGGCAGAGGAGTGTGAAGACACAATCGAACAACCTGTGGTAAGATGAAAGTAGATACCGAGTTCTCGGGGAAACCCCGGATTTTAGTTAAGTTTAGTGATAATCTTAGTGCAGTATGAGCAACAGGAACGAACAGATGCTTGTGCTTGTGGTTATGAAGCAGTGATACAAATATGACAGTAACACTAGCCATATAGAGAGTAGTTATCATAAAGCATTAGTAGTCTTTGTAATAGATTAGAGACCAGTCTAGTTGATGTATAATTGTGGACTTTGGAATCAAGGTTATTGCTGAAAATTTAATAAAGCAGATAATCTAATATGAGATTTATATAGGTAGAGAGGAATGTGTAGGTACTGAAGTCTGTTGGGACTCGGGATCGGGGGTCGTGTGCACACGTGTGCCCTTGCGTTAATAGCCTAGCACATAAGTCGAGCGGGGTTCCATCCTAAACCCAATTGGCAATAGGAGGAGTAACCAACTAGCTTATATACTAGGGCTTGATCTTTCATATTTTCCATGTGGGACTCTTTTGGTCTCTTCACATACTTTCATTCTCTCAGCACGTCCCCGCAAGTGCAACCAGGGTTGTTTTTCGCCTTTAGTTGACACTTGTACAATGGGTCTAACATCTCATTCTCTTTTTAGCTAGTTCAGGATCGAGAGTCGGACCGTTTGGCTTTTCCACTCTGATACCATACTGCAGAGACCAAAAGAGTCCCACATGGAAAATATGAAAGATCAAGCGATACTATATAAGCTAGTGGGTTACTCCTCCTATTGCCAATTGGTTTTAGGATGGAACCCCGCTCGGCTTATGTGCTAGGCTATTAGCGCAAGGGCGCACGTGTGCACACGACCCCCGATCCCGAGTCCCGACGGACTTCAGTATGGTATCAGCCTAACCTTCAATCCTCTTCCGCACCTAACTCTAGCCCCCTTCCTTTTTGAGTCACTATGTCGATTGCGTCCTCCTTCTCTTCCACATCGATCCCCGCCACCAAATCTGACAATCTCAACCCCCTTAAGGCCACCATGGTTTGGCGTCAAACCGTCAAATATGCCTTTGATGCCTATGAACTCGACTCTTTCCTCACAAATGATTCTGCTCCTCCCACACATCTCTCGTCGCCACCCCCAACTGATGGCGAATCTCCCGCACCACCGACTGCCAATCCCGTCTTCGCCGTTTGGAAGCGCAAGGAACGTCTCGTCTTGGTATGGATTCAATCGACTCTCTCCGCTCCCCTCCTTGCCCATGTCGCTAGAGCTGCTACCACCTCTGTTGCCTGAGCTCCCCTAGAACGGATGTTTCATGCCCAGACGAGGGCTCGTGAGATGCATCTAAAGCAACAGATGCAGTCCTTTGTCAAAGGAAATCTCGCTATCATGGAGTACTTTGAGAAAAAGCGCTCCTTTTCTGATTCCCTTACCGAGTGCAACCATGTTGTACCCGATGATGACTTTGTTGCGTGCGTCCTCCACAGATTGGATGCCTCCTACAATGCCTTTAGAACCTCCTTTTATATGCAGCCCGGACCCATCACTTCAGAGGAACTCTTCGGTCTTCTTCTACAAGAGGAGGATCACTAGGAGCAGCAGCCCTCCGCCAATATAGTGAGCGACGGCAGCTCTCGCAATCAGCGGTCTTTGACTCGCAATCGCGACTCTCCTGCAGCCCCCAACTTGTCGTCCTCGGACCGCCCTCGTATATCCTGCCAGATCTGCAAGCGGACTAATCATGAGGCCCTGAACTGTTTCCAGCGTCTCAATGTATCCGACTTCCCTCCCACCTATCGTCGTCACCCTCGCAGCAACAGGGGATGGGGTCGGGCGGTTTCCGTGACGGCTCTGGCTCTAGCAAGTTCGGTCCTCCGCAGCGCAATGCCTACAACGTTATGGTTCCTCCGTCGGCCATCGTCGATCCCGCTTGGTATGTTTATTCCGGCGCCACCAATCACATCACCAACGACTTTGGGAACATGTCTGTTAGTGCCGACTACTCCAGCAATGATGGTCTCCAAGTTGGCAACGAAATTGGGAAAGTCTGTTTTGCCTGCCCAGAATTGTTGTGTCTGCAACTACACAATGTCCTATTTGTGCCTAAAATTACCAAAAATTTATTTAGTGTCTCTCAACTAACTCGTGACAATGATGTCTACATGCTATTGTATCGTTCTTGTTGATTTGTGAAGGATTTGCAGGGTCGGACACTCCTAAAATGAACTGTTGAGAATGGACTTTACCGGCTTGGTGTTCCTCTACCATCGTCCCCACCCTCATTCTCTCCTCATCGCGTCTTCCTTTGTGAGCAGACCTATCTTCAGACTTGGCACCATCGCCTCGGCCATCCTCATGAGTCTTCTCTTCGGTGTCTAGTCTCTCAGTTTAAACTACCTATTTTGGTCAACAATTTACATTCTGTTTGCGAGCCTTATAAGTTAGGAAAAAGTCATCGTCTACCATTACAAAACTCTCATCAGTCTAGTTCAACACCTTTTGAATTAGTTTACTCGGATGTTTGTGGTACATCCCCTGTTGCTTCTGTCAATGCCAATCATTATTTCTTAATATTTGTCGATGATTGCACCAAATTTGTGTGGATATATTTCTTATCACAAAAATCCCAGGTTCTACTCACATTTCAATTGTTTCAAAAGATGATTGAGACCCAGTTCCCAACCAAAATCAAACACCTTCAATCTGACTGGGGTGGCGAGTATCGCAATGTCTTCACCTATTTACAAACACAAGGTATTCTGCATCGTGTCTCATGTCCCCACACCCAATCTCAAAATGGCGCAGCAAAACGGTGTCATCAAACCATAGTTGAGAAAGGCCTTGCCCTTCTCGCTCATGCCAAGATGCCAACTTGTCAATGGGAACATGCTTTCCAGACTTATTTCTACCTTCACAACCGCACTCTTACGCCAATTCTCCATAACAAATCCCCTTATGATTGCCTATATGGGAAAACTCCGGACTATGGGTTTCTCAAGTCCTTTGATTGTCTCCTCTACCCGTTCCTACGCCTCTATAACGATAACAAGCTTGAGCACTGATCCCTTCCCTGTGTCTTCGTCGGCCAAAACTCCAAACACAAAGGGTATAGCTTCCATGTCCCAACTCGTCATCTCTACATCGCTCGTCATGTTATATTTGACGAGTCGGTGTTTCCATACCCATCACATGCTTCACTCACTCGTACAACGCATACCCCATCGGTCTCCCCTACATCTCTGTCTGTCCTCCAACAAGGCGCCTTCATACTTCTGGCACCACAGTGGGATCATATCATCCGTCCTCCCATCCCATTCCAGCTCGACATCGAGGACACCTAGCCGGCATCACCCGTATCGCTCTCGGCCTCTCCTGCGTCTTCCGATTCTGAGACCTCTTCATCATCCCGAGATACATCCACCGAGCCACCTCTTCATCCATCCATCCCTCACCCTCACCTTCATTGTCACCACCTCCACCTCCGCAACCCACTCGACAAAGTACCCGGCAACGTCAGCAATCAGTCCTTCTCAAGGACTTTGTTTGTGGCAAACCTACAGCCCTCACCACCATAAAATACCCGCTACCCCCCTCCCCGGATCACTATCCTGAACAAAAAACCTTCATTCAGGCCTCAAAACTTCCCGAATGGCAGAATGCGATGCAGGTTGAATATGATGCTCTCGTTCGTAATGGGAGTTGGGAACATTGTCCCGCGTCCTCCTAAGACTAACATTGTTGGGTGTAAGTAGGTGTATAGGATCAAGCGTCATGCAGACGGTTCTATTGAGCATCACAATGCTCGTTTGGTTGCAAAAGGCTTGAATCAAGAGGAGGGAGTGGACTATTTCGACAGTTTTAGCCCAGTGATCAAACCGACCACCATCTGTGTCATCCTTTGTCTCTCCATCACTCACAAATGGCCACTGCGTCAGGTAGACATTAATAAAGCCTTTCTGAACGGTGACCTCTCTGAACAGGTTTACATGGATTAACCTCTTGGCTTCATTGACCGTACTCAGCCTATGCATGTCTGTTGACTCAAAAAGGCCCTGTATGGCCTCAAACAGGCATCGCGAGCTTGGTTCACCAAGCTCAAGCTCTTCCTCCTGCACCATCACTTCTCGGCATGCAAATCCGACTCCTCTTTCTTTATCTGTCGGGCTAATGGTTTCACTCTATTGGTCCTCATTTATGTTGACGATCTCATTATCATTGGCTCCTCTCAATTAGCCATTGATCAGTTTGTTCTTCGCCTAAATAGCGCATTCTCTCTGCGTAATCTAGGCGCATTGCACTATTTCCTCGGCATTGAACTACTTCCACATGATGGTGCTATTCTATTGACTCAGCAAAAGTACATTCGAGACTTGCTTCTCCGCAGCAAGATGACAGACGCCCGTCCCATCGCATCTCTTGCCGAGCCTGGGTCTCGCCTGGTTCAAACTAGTGATCCAGTCGCCGATCCTCATTTATATCGGAGCATTGTTGGTGCTCTACAATGTGTCACCATCACGCGTCCGGAGATATCCTATGTCGTCAACAGAGTGTGCCAGTTCATACATAACCCCACAGAAATTCATTGGTCTGCTGTCAAGCGCATCCTGCGCTACCTCAAGGGCACTATATCTCACGGTCTTCGTCTCCGAGCAGCCACTGATGCTCGATTGGTTGCCTTCACTAATGCTGCTTGGGCTTCAGACATGGATGACTACCGATCCCAACACGGTTTCACCATCTTTTATGGTGGTAACCTCGTTAGTTGGTCTTCTCGAAAGCAAAAGATGGTTGCTCGATCTAGCACTGAGGCCAAGTACCGTGACATCGCCTTCACTGCAGCTGAACTTCTTTGGCTTTGCCAACTTCTAGCCGAACTCCAGGAACGAGTAGCGGGCTCTCCGCCTTGGAAGTGGCTGGTTCATTACGCTTCGTGACAAGCTTTATGTGCGCTCTCCGCCATGAGCTTACAGGGGGTATTAGGATAGAAACATATCTTTTATTTTGATAAAGTTGTATCTTTTCATATCCTCTTATGTATATCCTATCTTGGGAGATCCTTGATCTCCAAGCATTGTAACCCTATATATTTTCATATTTTCAATGAATGAAATCAAGCTTTCTCACAAACATTAATTCTCTATAGTAGGAGAGTTACTTTGTGATGAAGCTGAATTCAGTGGCGGCTAAACAATTGAATCAAATAATACATCCGATCACAAAAGTACCAAACCTTAAATGTGTTGACGGTGTTTGTTTTCTGCTGCAGAAGAGTTAGAAAGGCATTGATGAGGATCGAGCAGGCCAAACAGAATGGCCTTATTACTTCATTACTTAGCAAAATCATGTCAGACTTTTGTTTCAGTTGGTGCTTTTGGAGTTGGTTGTAGAATGTGTTAAGGTCGATTTTCCCTTTGCCCTTGTCGGTTTTAGTCGACTTGGAGGGATTAGGTTTGGATTGGGATTCACCCGAGGGCTTCCCATTTGGGGTTTTTTTGGGTGTCAGTGGATTCTCAGAGAGAATCCCCTTCCCTTTGAGTTTAGATGGGTTATTTGCCATTAAAGCTAATTTAGAGGGGTTGAAGAAGAACCAGGCTGCAAATTCAGATAAGAGAAGAGAGATGAGAGGACAAGGAGAATAGGAGTGTGATGTGTGAGCATTAAGTTGGATACCTGTGATTTTAGAAGCGAGATTCAGAGGGGGGATTAGAGAGGTCAATCTCCCAGCAACTCAACGAACTGGGGAAGCAATGATGGTGAAGCCCGTTTCGAGCGACGACTTCCCAAATCTGGAAATCCGAGAAGCAGCACTCGACAAATCCTCCGTACCACACAGAGGAGGATAAACCAGAGGAAAGCCCTCTGAAAATAGCGGTCGTTGCAGTGAGATGAGACCACAACGCCGATTTTATTGAACATTGTAGTCGGAACCCTAGCAGAGAAAGCAGGCGCCCTTTCACCCCCTCCGGGATCCATTTATTAGGCCAGATCCAGTTCCAGAAGCAATTTAATTTGATGTAGAAGAAAAAGGAAATCCAAAGGATCACGAATAAATAGTAGAGCTTTGTTTCTACCGATTTGGAGCTCGAAGTACAGAAACGTGAGGGAGAGGAGATCCATATCCAGAAACAAAAAGCAAAGGCTTTCGGTCTCCAATTGATTTGAGGGATCCATAGATGCAAGTCGGGAAGCTTTAAATCGAAATGATTGATCAACGAGAATTTCTCAGATCTAGGGCTATTTGCTTTTTCAGGTTTGGGGGAGAGAGAAGGTGGCGCGTGTAAGGGCGCGTACTTGTGGGGATTTTGGGTTTTCATTCCGGGTTGACGTGTTCAACTGCATCGCCTTCTTCAGGATGTGCTTTGTGTAAACTGTCAACCAACAATCAAGAATCAATTTTAATTTTTGTTAGCTAGAGAGTATTTTCTGTGATGATATATGCAAATATGAGTGAGATGTAGCCAAGAAATATGCGTGAGATGAGCCTTGGCTATAAGAGTTGTTGTTAGGTTAACTCTAAATTATATGATAATGACCTCATGATTATACTTTTTAATTCTAGGCGTAATCATAATTATTTAAGTCATTATAAAAGTGTGGACAGGAATTGTAAGGGCTAAATCACCATGATCTAATCACTAAAGCAACCATCAAAACAAAACTGCTACACCATGGCTGCTGATGAGGTGATACATTACCATCCGTTATCTATCGAGCAATTACGCAGTAATTTTTTGCAACGAAGGGTCGATGAAACAAATGGGAGCTGCTTTGATTGGTTGATTAACCGAAGATTAGTTAAAGTCGCTTGGCTTGACTACTTTGATGTTCTCCTCATTCAAGTATGCTACGATTGCGTTCTTCTGCCAGCTCTTGAAGCTCCTGCATCCGACGAGTCAGTAGATTGAGAAACAACTTGCATATGAAACCTAAGGGCCTAAAATTCTATCATGAATGAGAAATTAGGCTTACTTTTGATCAAGATGAGCCAAGATTTCACCTCCAGGATAAGATGCTTTTGTGGCCTCATATGCAACCGTAATGGATTGCTTCCATGTTCCGCCTATGTCTTTTGTATCATTCGTCGCTTTTGACAAGCCTGGATCATCCATTGGCAATGAATACCCAGAAAGCAGATGGCCTACCCATATGTTATTTTTCATGTAAGCAGTTATCAGTGTAATATAGCAAAGTGACGAATTAGCTAGGGCCTATCTGGTACATCGTGCTTGTGCTTATATGATGATTTTAACACACAAGAGATATTATCAAGATTTATAATGTGACTTGTAATCATGCGAGTTTAAAAACCATGCTAACAAGGTATACTAATAAGACTTTGTGTGTGCATCCAAACATGCTTACATGTCTATCTAACTATCATATTCATCCATCCAAGAATAGTATTAAGAGCACCCCCAATGGTAGGGTGCCACAAATTTTCTCTCCCTTTTCCTTATTCGTCCATCTCACTTTCTACTAACTTTATTCTCAATATTCCCAATTCATTTCTCCCTCCTTACCAGGTTTCCCAAAAACCTATCTCATCACTTTCTTCTTGCTTATTACACGCTCCGTTAATTAAAACTTATCCTTTTAGAAATCTGCACAATTTATAATAAAACAAACAAAAATACACTTATATCCCTAATTATTACTCTACTTTTTTACTTTCTTAAAAACTACAACTAACACTACAAGGGCAATTTTGTAAAGTGGATGACAAAATAACTAAAATGGCATGTTATTTTAAACAAGATTTATATTCTAAAACGACATTTTTTCTTAACGGAAGGAGTATATTTTTCCTATAACTTCAAATATTAAAAATTTGAATTGATTAATCAATATAAAAAATTTAATTTAAAATTTCAATTATATTTGATAATTAGTTTTAATAATTTAAAATATTTTTAAATAAATTGTTAAAAAATTGAAAATTAAAAAAAAATATTAATTTAAAATTGAATAAATGTCTCCAAAGAGAACTTCTGAAATCTATGCATATTAATTTAAAATTTATAATAAATTTTAATATTTTTAAATAATTTAATAAAAGTCTCCAAGAGAACTTCTGAAATCTATGCATATTATTAACTATTAAATAATCATAAAATTGAATACGGCATTGGAATGCTATATACTGCAATAGCTTTCGCACGATAGGCTATCCGAAACAGCCAAGCAAAGAGCTTAAAGCTAAAGAAGACAAACTTTGAGCATTTGGAAAATGAAACGGGAGCAGAAGAAGAAAATGAATGCATTTCAATTCACTTCCTACAAGGGTAGACCAGTAGTAAAAAGTTACCAAATTATGTCCATATGCCGAGGTACATAATGTATTAATGTCCACCTCCTATCCCGAGTAGAACCTTCTTCGTATCATACTCCCTGGTTCAATCATGACAGAAAACACAATTGGAGTTCCATAGAAGGCATGGGATGCATTAACAGATCAATTCAATGTTCTGACGGCTACAGCGAAGAGAAGAGGAAATCCTTGATTTTAAGGTAATTATAAATCTTCAGTGGAAATCATGGAATCAGGTAAATGAAGGGCAAGAACAAAACAACTTACCTGTTCCATTCACCCACAGGAGTAGCACCTCCAAGTCCAAGTCCTTGCCACACCAGCTGCAAGCAACGAAAAATAGTTGAAAAATGATAACTTACTGATCAATTAGAAGTAGGAATTGCTTGCTTAAGACCAATTTAAGATGGAAATCAGCCTTGACAATCTGCTGAACCACAAACTTAGTGGACACAAACTCAACTCTAGGAAAGTTTACTAGAGAAGGACATTGTACCTGAGCCATAACCAATGCAGCATCCTCTCTTACCCAGCAATCTATCGTGCTACCTACATAGTCAAAATAATCTGTATGAGATCTCCATAATTCTGTACATTACGATTTTCAGCACAATGACAGCATTCGTTATACTCAGATCACCTAAGAGTTCCCGACTCAAGCTTACTAACTAACCATAGAATTCGCGGGTCCAGATTCAACATCAACTATCAACTATTCTTAATTAAACCGACTCCCTCAATAATGTATAAGATATGGCAACCCACTGAGTACTGTACCCTAATTTAATCTTTCCTGTAGAAGCAAAGTCTAATTGCAAGCGAATTAAAAAGGGAAGCACTCACCGATCTCCAAGAACATAGTTGGTTTACTTGTAACGGGTCCATGATGAGTAACCTCCATGGTAATCTACACAAATGAAGATACATTAGAATAACTTGGAACAAGTACACATTGACCTAAAATCAGCAAGAAAAAAATCAAGCCATCTTACTAATACTGTAATTCCCACCTCAAATTCAGGAACTAAATTATGAGACTCAGCAATGTTCTTCAGGAGCTTGATCCAAGCCGCCATCCGAGGATCAGGAGGTGCAGCCCATCCCGGTCTCCCTCCTTGGGGAGGCACCTCCCCATCTTTCAAATGAGGAATCCCTGTCCATGATCAATATTCATTCCAAATCATCACACAAAAAAAAACGGATCCATCAAATATATAATAGGCGATTTGCAAAACTAGGGCATCTCAAAGTTCGAATTTTGAAACTAGATCTTTAGTAAAAGTCCAGTTGATCCATCAATATACAATTGGCACACTAAATTGCCTGGGCCAATTTTGAACCAAATTCCTATATATTATCTGATCCATAAAATGAAAGATACATTGCTACATAACAGCAATCAACAAGCTGCAAAACTGAAATCATACATACAAATGGACATCGAAAGAAGTGTAATTTTCAAATGTTCAGTACCAATGGGGTGGAGTCTGTTTGGCAGGTGGGTATTTTAGGGAAGGGGAGGGATTGGAAATTTGAGAAAGAGAAGGGAAGGGAAAGAATTTCACTTCAAATTCCACTAATTTGCTGGGTTGTGAAATTCCATGAAATAGGGCAGTTACTAAAGTTTAAAATCCCTCCCATTCATTCCAATTATCCACCCGAACGTTCAATTCATTTTCCCTTCTATTCCCTTCCTAAAAATCCCATCAAATTTCATCATCCAAACGGAGGGTTAGGGCGGGGCGGTTGGAAACGGCGGTATGCTTGCTGAGGAAGATGACGTTATCAACAACCTCATCGCCATGGATGACCTCTTCCTCCCAGCGGCGGTCAAGATCGTCCTCCTCCACAATACTCCGATCATGCTGCGGTAGCCTCACCCCTTGATTCAAGAAACTCCTTATCCCCTACAAAGATGAAAACTCGCCGCAATTCAATGAAAAAAATTTCACAGAGGGAGAGAGATCAGGAAAGGGGGAAAAGGTCCGGACTTGGAAAGATGGACCGGGTTTCCAGCCGGGCATGGCGAGAAGGGCGGTGGCGGGGCCGTTGGAGGCCGGGTCAGCCGTCGTCGACACCACTAGAGCCACCATCTGATGGTTGATTTGGGGAGGTAGGCGGTGAATTGAAGAGGGTTTGAATAAATAGGGGCGAAATTGGTGGCGGAGGTATCCGAATCCAACTTTGGATCTTGCGATAGGGCAGACGCACATAGACAAGGAATCTGTTGCCGCTAACAGTGTTAGGAATAATGGTTTGTGTTTTCAGTCGAGTCTAGGCATGCAGTCAAGTGGGCTTCGGCCTTTATGTTTGCTGAGCAATAGGCTCGTTCTTGTTAGTGTGTTAAGAGCCCCGGTCTAAGTAAACCGGTTTGTCAGTGTTTTAATTTCCAGTAAACCCATGGTCTATATGTACTAGTCTCCAAATTCAGTAGAAGGTATCCAAATACAAATTATCAAATTCCCAATATCAAAACCTCTCTAAATCAGATCTTCGTTCTAGATCCCTTTGAATCAACCCATCTCTCTTTGTGGTTGGTTTCTAGGCCTAGAATACTCAGTTTCGAGATCGATCTTCGATCTTCTACCTGAGATTCGATCTATCTATCTGCTGATCCTTGTTATCTCTATAGCAATGGTGGCAACCGGTGGTTTTCCTGTTTTAGTGGTATCAGAGCAGAACGAGCCTTCGGAGATTGAGAAGCTGCAAGAATCGTTTAAGGACGAATCCGACGAAATCAGGAAGATCAGATCAACGAACGCGGAGATGAAACGGTGCATGAGTGAAATGAAGGAGAAGCTCACTGCCCTGCTAGCGGCGAATGGACTCCTAGACAGCCCAACCAAGTCTCAGGAAATCGACGACCCTTCTACAGTAGGTAGTTCGTCGACGACTCTCACGCTGGATCCATCAAATCCGCTCAAATTAGGCCAAGTGATCAAGCCGACGGATGATGAAGAAGAGGATCTCCCTCTTCCGACGATCGAGAAATTGCCTAAGTCCATAGCTGATCCCGTCCTTGCAAAGGAAATCACCAGTTTGACGGCTCAGGATAACAATCAAATCGTCGAAAAGGAGCGCCCAGATCCGTTTGCTCTCCAAGTGATCAGCGACAATCAAATCGTATCCCAGGCGTTTGAGGTAAAGAAATCAATGGACAATAAGGTAATTGAAATTTTAGAGGATTTCACTAGAGATTATGAGCTGGTGATTGACAATACAGTGGACCTCGATGTAGCTGATTTGAGTATCTATAAGTCTAAATTAGATGGCCATTTACGAGCCCTTTGTTTTGATCCTGGAGGAGTATGTTTGATGGTTGACAGCCATGGTTTGCGGGAGGAATCGCCTAAGCCTAGAGGTGAGGGTCCTAACCTTGCAAAGGATCTTACCAATACAAGCGCTCACCAAGTGTTCGACAAAATGCCGGAGTTGCTAAAGAAGGTGATTGAGCTGCCAGCTGTGTTTCCCAGAGGAATTTGGAGGGCTGAGAGTGCACTAAATTTGGGAATCTCCACGATAATCCAAATTGAAGGACAAGGGGTCCCGAGTTTTGATCCGGGAGGCACAATGGATCTTGTGATAAGGGGACTCTCCTATGTTCACCAAGTTACCGAGCTCAAACTCTTCCGTGTTCATCAATTTGTCTGGATCAGCCCCTCTACAGAGCCACCAGCAACTTGGTCCCTCAAAGAGCCTCAACCTGCGATAACCTATGATCCCGGAGGAAGTGGATCAACAATGTCACTCGGTGAGAGTTCTACTGAATTAGAGTTGTTTCTCGCAGGGATTGGGGATTGGCAATATACTCATGTCAAGTTGAGTACTATGAAAGACATGTTTCAAGCTTATTGGCATGCCATTAACGATTTCCAATCTGATTTTTTCACTCACAAGTTGGAGGTAAGTCTCCCATTAGATCTATTGGCACTGCACACTCTTGTCATTGATAATGTGTGGCAATATGGAGATACTCTTGTTCTTCTGAAATGGATTGAGTACTCTTCACATGAGCAAATAGAGGTGCTGGTTTTTTACCCTGGAGGTAAAAGGTTTAGGCTTGGTGATGATGAGATTTTCCTGTCAATTGAGAACAAAAAGACTCTTCATGTGTATTTGAGTAGGAGAACACCAGTTAGCTTACTCGTAGTTGTGTCTAGTGTCGATTCAAGGGCGCAAGGAAATGCTTGTAAGCAAGCTGCTCAATTCAGTCCCTTCGCAGAGATGCAATCAGCGTGGCTCCTATGCGGTTTCGATTTCAGAAAATTGGTCATCAATTGGGGTGAATGGCATTGGAAAACTGCAGCTCAGAGAAGCTTCTTTGTTGATATGTTGGTGACATATCATATTATATTAGCTTGCACTTCTCAACAAGGTAAGGGGTATATGCTTGGTTATCTAATTTTTGATCCTGGAGGTAAGCGAGGAGGAGCTAAGGTTTTGAAGAGCAAGCCTACTCTGCCCACTGAAATTGTAAATTTGAAGAGTGATATGCACTATACTACTGCCCAGCTCAGCTCCTCTGAAGAGCCACCAGAAGCTTGGGTCCGCAATGATCCCGATTTCGATATGATATCAAGGTCTTCAACTCAGTTAGTGATGATCTCTGAGGTCCAAAGACAGCTTACAAGGTCTGATAAATGCTCTTACATCTGTTTCGATATGATGATTTTTTATCCCGGTGGTGGAAAACTGTTAGCTTGTCGTCCAGATGTAATTAGTTCATTCCTGCTGCTTCTGAATTCACTATTTCTGTTCGGTCGTGAGTGTTTCACCCAGCGCAAAGAAGGGCATGTTTATATGCCTGAGTCCATGTTTCGCATACCATATTTCCCTCAGCTTGACAAGGGTTCCCTTGAGGTATACACACTAGCAACGGCAACTGCAACATCCTCAACCCCATGTTTTTGGGTTTGCTGTCGCCAAGCTTTCGAGTTTGTTTGGACAGGGCCTGCAGGAGCCTCTTCCTTTGTTTTCGATCCCGGTGGAAAATGCGCACAACTTACTGGAGAAATGCTGTTTTTTCTGGTGGGTGCTCATCTTGAAGAAGGGAGTATTGCTATTGATCATTGAGGACAATGATTCCTTGAAGAAGGGAGTATTGTAACAGGAATAATGGTTTGTGTTTTGTGTCGAGTTTAGGCATGCAGTCAAGTGGGCTTCGGCCTTTATGTTTGCTGAGCAATAGGCTCGTTCTTGTTAGTGTGTTAAGAGCCCCGGTCTAAGTAAACCGGTTTGTCAGTGTTTTAATTCCCAGTAAACCCATGGTCTATATGTACTGGTCTCCAAATTCAGTAGAAGGTATCCAAATACAAATTATCAAATTCCCAATCTCAAAACCTCTCTCAATCAGATCTTCGTTCTAGATCCCTTTGAATCAACCCTTCTCTCTTTGTGGTTGGTTTCTAGGCCTAGAATACTCAGTTTCGAGATCGATCTTCAATCTTCTACCTGAGATTCGATCTATCTATCTGCTGATCCTTGTTATCTCCGTAGCAATGGTGGCAACTGGTGGTTTTCCTGTTTCACAGTGAAGCTGCTGCTGCTGCAGAGTCAGAGTCGAGTGTCGCAAAAACAACGAGGAGGGAGAAAATAATTGATAAGGGATTCAGAAACACTTTCTCGCGGTTTGAACTCATGACATGGGACTGGATTTTTTTTAAGGCGAAAATTCATAAAACCATCATTTATTCACCTTTGTTTGCAATTAATCACCCTCTATTCAAATATTTTCACTTAACCACCCTTTATTCACCTTTTTTTCAATTAACCACCAATTATTCAAAATATTTCACTTAACCACTCCTTATAACAAATTGTTTGCAAGTAACCACACATCCTCCCATTTTTCTTTAAACTAAACTTCTCTTAAATTCAACTTAAAAGTAAAAGACGAAAATGCACCCAAATTTGGTTTTACAGTTTTCATTTATTATTATTTATACAAAATTATCATTAATGTATGCAAGTTATGCCCATTTCTGCTAGTAGGTCAGATGTAGTCATACCTCTTTCGGTCATTGACGCTTTATTTGCACCGTCCTCTGGCAATGCTTCATAGTAGACCTGTCAAAACACGATCCGAACCGATCGACCCGACCCAAACGACCCAAAATTTTTTGGTCAAGAGCCGAAAATTTTGACCCAAAATTTTTTTTCTACCCGACCCCGAAAATCGGGTAATTTTTCGGGTCATCTGGGTTTAGACCCGGTGACCCAATTGATCCGGTGAACCGATTAACCCGATTGATTTATAATTATATATGATTAATTTTTTTATGGAGATTCCAATTTATTACATTTTATAATTACAATCACTTGATCTTTCATTTTCAAATCAGCTTTTATATTTATTTGTATTGTATAATACTCTCTCCGATCGATAATATTTGATTTTTAAGAAGATAAAAACATTAAAATATTAAAACAATTCTATGATTAATACTAATTGCATGAAATTATTTATTTTTGAAAAATTATTTAAAATTTTGCTATTTTAGATATTTTTAAATTTTATTAAAAATTACAAGAAATAATAAAAATCAAATATTTTAGATCAAATATAGTATATAATTACAAGCGCTGGAACTTAAGAACCACGTCTTTAATTTTAGCATTTTAAAATTATCACAAAATTACCAAATCGTAATTTTTTTAATTTAAAAAATAGAAATTGACAAACTTGAAATCGACCCGATTTGACCCGAAATCAACCCGATTTGACCCGAAATCGACCCGATTTGACCCGAAATCGGGCCAAAATCGAGTTCAAGTCAACTCGGATCTACACAGGACCCGTTTTACGCGAAACCCGAAATGACCAAATTTGGGGGCATTTTCGTCTTTTACTTTTAAGTTGAATTTAAAGAAAAATGGGAGGATGGGTGGTCATTTGCAAACAATTTGTTATAAGGGGTGGTTAAGTGAAAATATTTGAATAAGGGGTGGTTAATTGCAAAAAAATGTGAATAAAGGGTGGTTAAGTGAAAATTTTTGAATAAGGGGTGGTTAATTGCAAACAAAGGTGAATAAAGGGTGGTTTTATGCATTTTTGCCTTTTTTTTAAATTAGGTAAAAATTCGACATCTGACATATCTAGATCTCGATGGCCGGCAGACGGAAAACCGTCAAAAACAAATAAAAATACAAGGAAGGTGCAAGGTACATGCAAACGAGCTCTACAAAGCAAAACAAAAACACAACTAATCCGAACAAGACGAGGATATAGACGAAGGACGAAGTCAAGCACTACCCCGGAGCAGCACCGTAGGTCAGCGGTACAACAGGAGCCACTTGTGGGTTGTGAAAACGAACCTCTAAGGAATCATTCTTCCCGAGAAGGGAGATGTATCGATAAACACATTTATTTTTTTAAGGGTGGATGACTTGATGGGGGTACGAGTGGATGACTGGATGCCTTGGCTCTGTTTGACAAAATGTTATTTTCTTAAGGGGTAAAGATTATTTTTTTTAAAAATAATTGAGGGTCATGGAGGTGGAAGAGGTGGAGATTGTTTTTTTTTTTAAATCTAATATAACACAATATAGTGTTTGGTGGATATATGGATTTTTTTTCATAAAAATAAAATGACAAAATTGCCCTTATTTTAATTTATGTAGAATGGTTGTAGGGATAGATGCAATGTCAAAAAGTACTCAACACAAGCAGCACAAAACGGCTAAATGCAATCAGTCCATTGTCGACCTCCCTCTTTCATTTCTCACCGAGCAGCAGCGAATGTGACAGACGCACATAGACAATCAGCCACTTTTTTTATCCGAATTGTTTGCATGCATAACTCAATCCGAATTTTTTTTGCTGAAATGCGGATATCCGCTTGCAAGGGTAGGCTGGTAGTAGGTCATCCAATGGGGTACAGCTGGACTCCATCTCGGATGCAGGTACAGTGAGAGATAGAGGGAGAGTGAGAGCTCTACTCCTGAAAAGCGAAGAAGAGAGATGAAGAGGGAGAAAGCACCTTTTTGCAGTCGTAGAGGACATGAGAGAGAGAGAGAGAGAGAGAGAGAGAGAGAGAGAGAGAGAGAGAGAGAGAGAGTTGAAATAGAAAAGTGCAGACTGAGGAGAGAGAGATCAGTGAGAGTGTCAGTGAGGGGGGAAAATATACTTTCAATTAAATTATAAGTTTCAGAGAAAACCAATTGAAGAAGGAAAGGTCCGGAGGTTTATTTGAAGGATCACGTGGAAGCAGTAAGTTTTAACTGGACATCAATATTGGATACACATGTCACATTTTGTATTTAACTGGACAAGAATTTACCTATGAAAAACAGAGCATAACGACATGCCACCTATTGGAATCGAATGGAGAAGATTTCTGGGAGAAGCAGATTCACTATAATGACATCTTTTTTTATTTGTGCCCAATTATTATATTTACCCATATTTGGATGCCATGATTTTGTTCTCTCCTATCAACGCTACTATGCCTTACCCATATTGGAATCGAATGGAGAAGAGTGACAGTGAAGAGTGATAGTGAGGGGGCATAAACATACTTATAATTAAATGTTAAGTTTAATAGAAAAACCATCGAAGAAGAAGAAATTGGGTGGAGGTTAATTTGTAGGCCGCGTGTAAGAGCTTTGTTGTAACTAGACATGTAATGCAAAAAACATGACACGTATTGAAATCTACTAGACATGAAATCTCGGAGACAGATTCAATAACATTAAACAAATACAACACTGGAGAAAACATTTAAAAGACAGTAGCAAAGAGTAGCAAAATACAAGACATTGAAATCGAATTTTACGGTAACAAGAAGCGAAATTGTTATTGCATGGTGAATCTGTATGCATCCCACTCGAAGTGCGGGCGCTTACTGCGGGCACGATGATCAGTTGTCTCGTCGCTTAGTGGAAAGTTGACCGTGAATGTTCGGTCATTCCCATAACCGGACACACGAATGACCCTGTCGGACCAATACCCATCGTTGACGCAGTAGACGACACGGTCTTCGGGCATATAGCTAGGCGTCATACGAAATACGGGGTGGACGGGGACAAATTTGTAGAACCGGACCTCTCTTAGCAGGTCTCTTTTGTTGTTGCGTAGGAGGGTCACATATTCGACCTCCTAGTGGCTAGGGTCCACTTTGCGTACAAGGGTTGCCTCGTAGAACGACCCGAGCATCCCAAACTCACCGCCGACGATCTCTACTCTTTGATTTCGTCGATATGGCGGCGACGACATTGGTCCTACATAAAAGAACAAAAATAAGGTAGTATAATGATACAAGTAGCACAACTGAAATCTACACAAATGAAATGATTGACAAACCTCCATCGTCCTATTCATCGGATGATATAACGATGGGGACAGGTCGGGGAGGGAGGGCAGATGAGGAGGCACGGTGGTGTGATGAGGATGCCATTTCGTTGAAGGGTTGTTGGAGAGGTTGTTAAATGTCAATAGGGATTTAACTTCACCAATTTGTGGGGAGTATGGATGGTGAATGGCTATCATATATAAGTGGTGTGTATGGGAAATATCAACACTATTAAGCATGTGACCATTGAGGAAAAAAAAAAGTAGTAGAAGAAGACATTAAATTGCACTATCTTGTTGTTGACTACTGCAGGTTCGATAATATAAAACAAGGTAATATAGAAATACTCTAGAAGGGGGGTTGAATAGAGTATGCCCGTTTTTCGCAGAAAGTCTCAAGACTTTTGGAGCTCGTATAAAACTCTTTGAGATTAAACCTGAATCACAAAGATAGACAATCGAACCAAGTGCGGAAATAAGGTAAAGAAATAGATAAAGGACACCAATAATTGTTTACGAGGTTCGGCACGAACTTGGCCTACGTCCCCGCCTAAGGTTCTTCCACAACCCTAGGATTCAAAAGGTTTTATTGATTCGCTTAGCTTAGGATCCTAATAGCTCACCGAGAAGCCTCTCTCCTATACAATTGCAATCTAGTCAACTCACGTTCCCTTGGAGTCCTAGACCAATCTAGAAGAGCCCCACCTCTCTCAGCTATCTAGTACAATCCTCTTACTCTCACAAATCAATAGCCTAGTGCAACTTCCCGAGTTACAAACTCTCGAGTAACACTATAAATGAATATATCCTATAAGCTCACAGTGTAACTCTCAAAGGCTTTGAAATAAAACAACAAACTCTTGAGCGCTAGCAGAGAGTACACTTGGAAGACAGATCTTGCTTGAATGAATGAAAGCTCGTGTAACACTTCTGTGTTCTGTCTTCTTCTTCCTTTCCTTTATAGAAGCAACATGGCGCATAAGGATCATCAACACCGAATCTTCAACAACGGCTAGTTTGGATCATGGCGTGCCCATATCTTCTATTTTTGGACACTTCGAAGACATGATCTCTCAAATTGGATCTCCTCAATATGCACCATAAGGAAATAAGTGATTTCGAAAATACTTCCTGAAAGATTAGTTACACATATATATAATATAAAGGAAGTATATAATAATATTACATACTATTCGGACATATAGAGAAGGTTTTGGATTTCATCAACTGTTAAAGCTCCAAGACCTTTGACACAAACATCCTATCAAGGCATTTGAAACTTTATTCCGATTTTCATCAAGGGAGGGAGTTATCAATCCCCCCCTTGATGAAAGACAAAACCTGTGCATCCCTGCAACTTAGTCAAGCATAAATAATATAAGAGAAATCAGACTAAGTACCTGCATGGGTTAGACAAATGTTGGATCAAAATGTTTAAAGCATGAAAAATCCAAGCCATCCAACCGAAAACCAAAACTCAAAAACCAAGGTCTTCCAAGACCTTCAAGCAGAACGGTTTTCAAGTCTAAACAACCACAGATCATCTCCCCCTTTTTGTCTTTCAACAAAGGAAGGAGGTAAAACAGTCACCAAAAGTTTTGAAATTGTTTCCAAAAACTAGCAATGTATCAAGTTTGGGATAGGGATAGGGTAGGGTAGGGTTTAAGCTTTGTCGTCCGGAGCATCATCAGTGAGCCTCGTCCACAGACCTTGCAACATCTTGGATATCCCGCTCATCTCCGTCATAACCTCCTTGTGCAGCTCCTTGATATCCAGGCGAACTTCCTCCAAGCCCAACTCTAGGTTGTCCATGCGTTCATCGAAGGCTGAAGCAGTGGGAAGAGCTTTTGAAGGAGTGGAAAGACTCAAGGTCCCTTGGGGAGACCGAGTGATGCCAATCTTTTCAAGGCCCTTGGAGTCGAACTTACCCATATGACGATGCTGTTCTTCATTTTTGACATCAATTCCAGAAGCTTTGAAGAGAGGGGTCAAAAGGGTGGCAAAAGGGAGGGGAGAGCCTTTTCTAGCTTTTCTAGCATGAGCCATGGTTCCAAGGATAGTGTTGGCCAGATCAAGGTCAAGGTCATTTAGGATGTGGTAAAGTAGGACCATGGCATTATCAGTAAGGAGTGAGCCAAAGTTAAGACGGGGTAAGAGGCATCGAACAATGATGTTGAAAATAATTTTTGCCTCAAGCGTAAGGGATGAGTGGGTGAGTTACTTTGAGGTGCTGTTGGATGCTTCGGGTAGGAGGTACTTGGCTCGGGTAAGAATGATGCAGTTTTCTTTTGAGGGGTGTATTTCAGAAGGTGGACATGGGCTAGGCAGGCCAAGGAAATCTGCAAAGTCATTGGAGTTGAAAGAGATTCTAACCCCTTTGACAACAGACTCCAAAGACCAACCATTGGTGTCGTGTTTGGCTTTTAGGTTAATGTAGAACAGGCGAGTAAGCTGGGGATAGTGTTGTGAGCAGAATCTGCCATGTTTTACAGCAACTTTTATATCGATTTCTCTATACATTTCATGCATTTGTGTTAAGATAGTACAGAATCTGTGTAGTTTATGTTTATTTGCCAAAAGTATGGAATCTACACCAGTTTCTGTTTAAATCGCAGAAATCGAGGCATTTACAGCAATTCTACAGAAGGTCGGAAAAGCTCGGAAAACCATTACAGAAGTCCAAGGTCAAAGCAGCGGAACGAATCGGAGAGCAAGTCTAGTCGACATCGAGTGGGCCCTACTCGACCTAGACGAGCCATGACCGAGCGGCCATAGTCGAGCAAGCTTGCTCGAGAAACCAAGCTCCCCGAACTCCGGAACCCTACTCGACCTAGACAAGCACTAGTCTAGGTCGACGAAGCCCGGACAGACCACCCGGAGTCCTCGAGGAGAGCTGGTCGACGAAACCCGGACAGACCACCCGGAGTCCTCGAGGAGAGCTGATCGACGAAGCCGAGGACGACAAGGCGAGAATCGCTGCCGCGGACCAGACCAGTCGCTGCCAGCGGAGAGAGCCAACCCGAGCACCCAACTCGATCTCGACGAGTCTTACTCGAGATCGACGAAGACCCAGAAGCCATGTCCGAGTCCTTCGAGGAGATCCACTCGAGAAACCCTAGTCGCCGAGCCAGTCTACTCGACCTCGACTAGTCCAACTCGAGGTCGACGAAGGCCAGTGAGCCAAGATGAGCCACATCGAGCAGATCTAGCCGAGACGACGAGTCAAGCCGAGCCACCTTACTCGACCTCGACGAGCCCTACTCGAGGTCGACAATAGCCCAGTTCCAGAAGCTTCTCGACTTGTCTTGTCCGAGTAGAGTTGACGTTGCTTGGTCGCGAAGGCGAGGATTCTATCCGATCTATCAAGTTCTATCTATGGAAGGCGGAATCTATCAAGACATGAAGACTTTCCCATATTAGTTTTATCTTTTTTCTTATGGATTTAATTCCATTAAACATTTATCTATCATTAAAGCAATTTAGATAGAAATTTAGATATAGATATTTATCTTCTTTCCTAGATTAGCTAGGGAATGAAGGCTATAAATAAGGCCCTAGGGGCTCAGTTTTAGGGGATATCATCACAATTCAATATTGAAGAGAAGTAGTTAGTTCCATTCAGATACAGTTAGGAGTTTGAGGTTTTTAAGGTTTTGGCGGTTTACGAAAGTTGATTGCCAGGATTGTAAAGGCTTTGAATTTAGTTTTTTTTTTAATGCAAGTTTCTTTCATCAATTCAATGTCTGCGGTTGCGATGAGGCGTGAGTAGTCCACCCACTTCTGGGGCTTGGGTGAGCCCGACGGTGGCCATGTGAGGCGATGCGACAAAGGTCAGATCTTTTGTGTGATTCATCTTCTATCCCTATGAGCATGATTCTTTTGCGAGAGTTGAAGGTGATCCTTGTTTGTGTTATTGAAGCGAAAGTAATCTTAATACAACTTGGATTAATTATGTGAAAAGGGTTAGTAACAATTAGGGTTTATGCGAGAGCCTCTATATGCCTAGTTGTTAATAACGAAAGTTATTTGATGGAAAGCATGATCTTTTATGCCTTTATGTGTTACTTTGCATGGTTATCGTTGTGGTGTTGAAACCCTAGCCTTGGAGGTCTTTTAATATATTGATTTATTTCGTCGAATTTCTAAGTTCTGTCTTTAAATTTGCAAGTTTTAAAGTTTCTGTCTTTTACTGTTTCTAGTCGACATAGACCAGTGTCTAGTCGATCTCGAGTTACTGTTGTCGAGGTCGAGTAGAAGTTAGTCTGTGTCGAGGTAGGTTTTGTTCTGTCTTCGTTGATTTTCACTTTCTGTCGAGCTGTGTTCGTCGATCTCGAGTTGACCTTAGTCGAGATCGAGTTGGCTTCTGCTTGTCGAGTGGTTTGCATTTGCTTTATTTTCTGTTTTCAGTTACTGCTTTTGTCGAGATAGAGGACAGCTTTGTCGAGATCGACAAGCTTCTGTGTCCTTGCTTTTAGTTCCTGTTTGCTTTCGTCTTTGCTTTGTCTTTTATTTCTGTCTTTTGTTATTTACTTTAGTTGCCCTTGCCGGGATTATTTGTTTCTGCTTCTGTGTTTGTTTCTGCTTTTCTGCTGCTGTGTCTGTGAGAATCTGATAGCTACCTGAGAACTGCTGACGTGCTTCCTCGTGGATTCGATCCTGACTTTTCTCTTACTACAACGGGAGGAAGTCTTGTAATTATTTGCTGAGACAGGGGAGTCGTTATAATCCATATTCTTATTCTATACTTGACTTACTCCTGCAACAACAGATAGTAAATGGTTTCAAGATTGAGAAGGGTCCAGGCTGGGGATTTTTTGAGAAGATCAATGCAGGGTAGCTTCAAAGCTTCGAAGAACTCAATATCCGAAAAATCAGAACAACAAATCCTACGAGATCGAAACTCATCTACCCACTTACCAGCAGTCTCAGCATCTTCAAACCAAGAGGAGGGCAAGGATTGGTTTACCTGGATGTATGCAGGTGGGTCGGCATTCTTCCTGCAAGCAATTGTCGGAGCAGCTCTCTTGGTAGGCGCTTCAAGACTTCTGAGGGTGCCCTTCCTGGTGCGCTTGGGAGATGGAGGCTTGACAGCAATTGGGGCTTTCCGCTTCTTTGGAGACGGGGGAGGAGGAGAAGGAGAGAGAGATTCTTCCTCCTCTTCCTCAGACCCCGAGTCCTCACCGGACCCTGCTTCATCTCCTTCAACTTCCTCGTCCTCTCCAGATCCCTCTTGCTCTTCGTCTTCTTCCTCAGGCTCCTCCTCAGATGGAACCTCCTCGGCTTCGGCTTCCTTCCGAATCCTCTTAGCTTCCTCCTCGGCCAGTTTCCTTGCAAGCTCGGCCTCCTCATCGACCTTTTTCTTCTTCAAGGCTTCCTCTTCGGCTTCCTTGGCAGCATCTCTTTCCAGAATAGCGTTGAGATCATCTTCCTCCTCTTCCTCGTCCACCTCCTCAGCTAAGATCTTCTTTTTCCCTTTCTGTTTAGCACTGAGGGGCTTCTTAGCAGAGCGCTTTTGAGAGCCCTTGGTAACAGTGGCCGTGTTCTCAGCGATGGTGCTCTGGACAACAGTTGGGACAATGGCTTGAGGAGTGGGTTCAGGTGTGGGAGAGGTGGCAATGACCTGATGTCCCTTGGGGGTGGCGCCAAGTCTTTTGGGTGTGGAAGCTTTCTTTGTTTTGGGTGCCATGGAGGAAATCGGCTAGGGTTTTCTTAGAATAGGTTGAGAGGTTGAAGAAGGAGAAGGTGAAAGGGTTTTGGATAAGTTTTGAGAGTGTGATGGAATCGGGTACAGACTTGGGTATAAGTAAAGAGAGATGATGGAGTGATGGGAAGGGTTTAGAGTTCTAAGGGAAGAAATGATATCATTGCCAAAATTTGAAAGGTTTCCAATTCAAAATTCAAACTTTTCCATTAAAATCGGGCTGAATAACTGACGGATTTAGTTCCAAAATTAAGATATCTCAACGGTTTAAAAAAAACATAAAAGGCAATTTTGAAATCCGATAAAAGTATAATTGATTAAATATCTAAAAAGATATTAACCAAATATATGTGATCCGATATATATGATCTACCATTTAGTTCACAAACCTTGACATAATTCTCAAGGGTCTTGACAGTAAGTAGAATTTAATTTTCGTAAAGCGAATACTCCCCCTATGAAAGTGCATCCTTGTTAAGCATCCCAATCTCTCGTCTTATGAAGGTGAACCTGTCCTCTGCCAAAGGCTTAGTAAAAATGTCAGCCCATTGATAATCAGTTGAAATAAACGAAATGGACACATCACCTTTTTTGACATGGTCTCTAATGAAATGATGTCTTACATCAATATGTTTGGTCCTTGAATGCTGAACATGATTCTTAGTGATGGAGATGGCACTTGTATTGTCACACTTAATTGGAATGCCTTTGAGGTTGATGCCAAGATCTCGCATTTGTTGAGCTATCCAAAGGATTTGGGAGCAACAGGCTCCAACTGCAATGTATTCGGCTTCTGCAGTGGATAGAGCGAATGAGTTTTGTTTCTTTGAGTGCCAACTGATTAAGGATGCTCCTAGGAATTGGCAACATCCTGATGTGCTCTTCCTATCCACCTTATAGCTTGCAAAATCTGCATCAGAATATCCAATTAATGTGAAATCCTTTTGCTTTGGGTACCATAGTCCAAGCTCCTTAGTGCCATTGAGATATCGAAAGATCCTTTTCACAACCACGAGGTGAGATTCTTTAGGATCAGCTTGAAACCTAGCACACATGCAAACACTAAACATGATGTCAGGTCTACTAGCCGTGAGATATAATAAAGATCCAATCATTCCTCGACACTCCTTTTGATTGACATTTTTCTCAGTCTTGTCTTGATCTAGAGACAATGTTGAGCTCATGGGAGTCTTGACTGCTTTGGATTGATCCATCTTGAACATCTTCAAGAGATCCTTAGTGTACTTGCTTTGGTTGACAAAGATCCCTTTCTTGGATTGATGAACTTGTAATCCCAAAAAGAAGTTGAGTTCACCCTTCAAGCTCATCTCGAATTCACTGCACATGATGTCAGAAAATTCCTTGCACAAAGATGTGTTAGTAGCACCAAATAATATATCATCAACATAAATTTGAATAACCAAAATGTCCTTTCCTTTGGTCTTGATAAAAAGAGTCTTGTCGATCAACCCCCTTTTAAAATCATTTTCTAAAAGATATTTTGACAAGCGCTCATACCAAGCTCTTGGGGCTTGTTTCAAACCATAAAGCGCTTTGTCAAGTTTATAAACATGATTGGGAAATTCTGAACTTTCAAAACCTGGGGTTTGAGCCACATAAACTTCTTCCTCTAAGAAACCATTAAGAAAAGCACACTTGACATCCATTTGATATAACTTTATGCTCATAAAAGATGCAAATGCTAATAAAATGCGAATAGCTTCAAGCCTGGCTACGGGAGCAAAGGTCTCCTCTTAGTCAATACCTTCCTCTTGATTGTTGCCTTGAGCAACAAGCCTTGCCTTGTTCCTTACGATCTTACCATTCTCATTTAGCTTGTTTCGAAATACCCATCGTGTGCCAATGACTGATTGATGCTTTGGCCTAGACTTCAAGGTCCAGACTTTGTTTCTTTCAAATTCGTTGAGCTCACTTTGCATGGCAATGATCCAGTCTGGCTCTTGAAGTGCCTCATCTACCTTCTTTGGCTCAATAAGAGAAACAAACGCGTGAAAAGCACAAAGATCTTTAAGTTTAGAACGAGTTTGAGCACTAGAAGTAGGGTCAGAAATGATATCCTTTAATGAGTATGATGAGGAGTATTTGAATTTCCTTTTGCTAGTCTCAGCTCCTTGATTCGTCACACCGGTAGGATTGACTTGTGGTACATCTGACTCCGTGGTCCTGTTAGGTTCAGTTACAACAGTTTCCGACGTCTCAACACCGTTGGATTGTACACCAAGGGCTTTGGACGAATCTTCAACACCTTGGGCCAATTCTTTAGTGTTAAGAATCTGTTCCTGCATGTTCCTCTTCTCTGTGTTCTTGGTAGCAACATCATCACCTTCCTCGTTCTCTGCATGGATGTTAAGATCTATATCTGCAACACTTTCACTCAAAGTACCGTCATTGCATTCATCAAAAATAACATGTATACTTTCTTCAACTAACTGGGTCCTTTTATTGAAGATTCTATAAGCTTTGCTACTCGTAGAGTAGCCAAGAAATATATCTTCATCACTACGCGCATCAAATTTCCCAAGGTTATCTTTTCCATTGTTATGAACAAAACAAGTACAACCAAAGGGTTTAAAATAAGATATAAGAGGTTTGCGGCCTTTGAAAAGTTCATAAGGAGTTTTCTTTAAGATGGAACGAATAAGACAACGATTCAAAATGTAGTTAGCTGTGTTAACAGCTTCAACCCAATAGGTTTTAGGTAATGCATTTTATAAAAGCATAGTCCTGGCCATATCCTCTAAGGTGCGGTTCTTGCGTTCCACAACCCCATTTTGTTGAGGTGTCCTAGGAGCAGAAAAGTTATGAGAGATGCCATATTAAGCACAAAACAAATCAAACTGAAGTTGATCAAAGTTTGTAACTCCGAATTGACACTATGGGCTCATTTCTTAAAGTTTGTAACTCCTTACAAAGTTTTGAAAACTCAAATAAGGCCTCTGATTTTTCTTTTAAAAATGCAACCCAAGTATATCTAGAAAAATCATCAACAACAACTAGCATGTACTTTTTACCATTGGGAGATTTGACTCGCATAGGACCAGATAAATCCATATGTAAAAGTTCAAGAGGTCTAGAAGAACTTACAAACTTTTTGGGTTTGAAGGAGCTACGTGTTTGTTTACCTCGTGTGCATGCATTGCACATATCAATACCTTTGAAGTCCATCTCAGGTAGCCCTCTTACAAGCCATTTAGCCACAAGCTTCTGTAGTGTATGTGGACTCACATGACCGAGTCTCCTGTGCCAGAGCTTTGGATCGTCCGTCAAAGTCTTTAGACAGGTTAAGCTTCCTTGTGCCACTTGATCAGCATTTACGGCGTATATATTGTTGTAACGATATGCAGTCAATATAACTTCACCTGTATCTTCTCTGCACACTATACATCTTTTCTTGTTAAATCTGACATTGTTGCCACTATCACATAATTGAGAGACACTAAGCAAATTATACTTTAAACCATTAACAAGATAGACATTTTTAATACTATGGCTTGAATCGCTTCAAACACTACCAATACCAACGATGTCGCATTTTCCTTTGTCACCAAGAGTGATCGTTCCCGTGGATTGCTCCTTTAAATCATGAAAGAGAGAACTCTTCCCACTCATATGCCTTGAGCATACACTATCAATAATCCATTTGTGTTCTTTCACCTTGGTGATCTCCTGCAAGACAAACATCAACCTTTGTGGCTAGACTAATAAGCAAATTTGGATCCATTGTTGGGGTAAACCATATTTGGTAAAATAGTGCCTTTTGGAACCCAAACTTGTGTTATCCGTTCTTTTCTCAAATGATCAGGAAATGTATTGCGAATAATATATGGATCCTTTCTTCTATAGGGCCAGGTCTCTTTTACATGTCCCTTTCTAGCACAATGGTGACATATAGGAGAGGTTCTGCTTCCTTTTGCCTTTACAAAAGTGGTAATGTGTTGCTTCTTGAAAAACCTTGGATTGTAACCAATACCACTTTTGTTTAGAGAACTTTGTTGCTCACCCAACATCCTATAAAGAGTGCCTTTGGATTTGGTAAAACTTATGAGGGCTGTCTGTTGATCTTGAATCTTATTATTCAGGGAGATCTTCTCGTTCTCTAAGTCATGATGCTCACTTCTTAGAGAGGAGAGATCTTGCTTGAGTTCAGATTTCTCCGAGTCAAGCGTCTTGACTTTAATGTCAAGACCTGAATAAGAAGTTTCAAGACTTTTAACCCTCATAGACAGATCCTCAATAGTTATTTCCTGGTCCATAGTTCTCTTAATAAGAATGTTAGTTTGGGCAATAAGCTTCTCTTCATTGGCAATCATATTGTAAAGGAATTCCGATAATACCTCTTTTGGACTTGCCATAAGTTCTCTTACAGTAGCTTCAAGCTTTTCATCGTGGGATTCATCTTCTGAGGCCATAAGACAAATATTGGCCTTCTCGCCATCGGAGTCAGAGTCGGAGTCGCTCCAAGTTGCCACCATGGCTTTCTTCTTCCATTTGTCACCCTTCTTGGACAGGCTTTTTGTCTTTTGAGGGCAGTCCTTTACAAAATGATCTGTTTCACCACATTTAAAGCAAGACAACGGTTTAGTCTTCTTTTCATACTTGTTGTATTAAGGCTTACCTCGAAATTTTGAAGGCTCTGATCCATCCTTGTTGTTGAATTGCTTTTTCATTTTGAGAATTCGAGCAAGGCCTCTAGTGATAAGAGCAAAAGGATCATCCTCATCGTCATCCTCATCTTCGGAATCAGATCCATCTTTAGGCTCATCTTTCTTAGACTTGAGTGCCAAGTTCTTAGTGCTAGCTGGAAGTTCTCCATCGTCTTCATTAAGGATCATCTCGTGCGTGATCATCTTCCCAAGAAGGTCATCGAGGGGTAGAGTGGTGAGGTCCCGTGCTTCCTCAATGGTTGTTACTTTTGGACCCCATTTTTCCTTTGGGAGGCACTTCAGTATCTTCCTCACTTTCTCAACGTTGGTAAAGCTCTTGCCGAGAGAGTCAAGGTTGTTGGTGATTTCTGTGAATCGTGTGAACATAGCCTTGATTGTCTCATCAGACTTCATCTTGAAGAGCTCATACTTTCGAAGGAAGATGCTGATCTTGGTGGCTTTCACTTGGCTTGTTCCTTCATAGGTGACGACCAGTTTGTCCCAAATCTCTTTAGCTGACCTACAAGATGAAATACGGTTAAACTCATCAGTGCTAAGACCACAATAAAGTAAGTTAATAACCCTGTAGTTTTTGGAGACGAGTTCAAGATCTGCTTGGATGTATTCAGACTCCTTCTTTGCGACTTTGGTTCCATTTGGTCCTTCTTTCTCTGGAATCTTCGGACCATTCTCAATAATGTTCCAAAGTTCCAGATCTTGATCTATAATGAACATTTTCATCAAGGATCTCCAGTGGACAAAGTTGTTTCCTACAAAGAGTGGTGGTCTGCTCGTGGACCTTCCCTGTGCAAATCCTCCGCTTGCTTCACCAGACATGATCGAAAACTCACAAGATTGTAAGATCAAAAGCAGTGAGTAAAGCTCTGATACCAATTGAAGGTTCGATAATATAAAACAAGGTAATATAGAAATACTCTAGAAGGGGGGTTGAATAGAGTATGCCCGTTTTTCGCAGAAAGTCTCAAGACTTTTGGAGCTCATATAAAACCCTTTGAGATTAATCCTGAATCACAAAGTTAGTGTTGAACAAAAATGCGCGAATAATTGGAAAATATATTTTATTTAATTTTTTAGAATTTGAGTTCGACCCCTTTTGGTTATCCTCTTGATTCGAAGTCGTGTCGACACCAAGACTTAAGTGGTTTTGGTGATTTGGGCTGCACCCGAATTTTTAACGGGTTGCCTACGTATCTCTTGGGAGAGAATCAAGCCTTACGTAGTTCAGAGTATTTAATTTGGTTTGGTTTTTGAGTGTTGGTTATTGAACCCGACGAGCTTGAGCTTTATATCGGGTGTCCTACGTACCCGTTTGGAACGGGATCAAATCACCCGTAGTTCTTTTAAGGACAAATTTAATTTAATTTGAGACGTGCGACTGGATCCAATGTATATTTGAATTTTAACATCGGATTTCCTACGTAACTCGTAAAAGAGCATCAAGTCTTCACGTAGTTCTTTTTTTTTAAGAACCGTTTGAATTTGGTGGAAATTTGATTTAGGGTTTTGACTCCGTTTTGTTTAGAAGTCAATTTTGAGATCGACCCACTAGAATAAACCGGCAATGAAATTTTACGAGTTTAACTTTAGGATTTTATTAAACCCAATTCTTAACTTGTACCGATTATAATTCTTATATTTGAGTGGGTAAGTTTTGTGATTAATCCAAATATTTGTTTCTATCAAATGGAAATTATTCCGTAGCTGGGCAAGATTTTCCAAGAGGCTTAAGCCCACTGTCAAGTTCAACAACACAGCCCATTTTTTTTATAAGCTGTATTTTTTTTTCTTTCTTTCTTCAACCTTCAGAGGGGCTTCCTCTTCTGTCCCAATCGACGGAAGAACAAAACCTCCAAACAGAGTGGCCCTTCGACTGTGACGCCGCTCCGACACCCCGCTTGGATCCCTGACTTTGGGCATTCGAAATGGGTGAAGGCGAAGCGAGGGCGGACAGAAGACGAGGGCGACGGACACGACAACCCGTGGCTGCATCGCCACTGGTCAGGTGCGTTCCTTTTTTTTTACTCAACCTCACCCCAAATATGATGTTTAGCTGGGAGTTTTAGATGATTGACGCCCTGAATTTGTGATTTCCGCTCGCATCTAGACGTTTATTTGCCCTCCTGATTTTGATTTCGATTTCTAGGGTTGCGATTTGGGAAATTAGGGCTTTTCGGTTTGAGGTAGAAGGATTTCCCCTTTTTTCCTTTCCCTTAATTTGTCTTTGATTTAATCCAATTTGTTGATTTGTAATTTTGGATTTTCGTTTGGAAGGCTACGACGGAGAAGACTAGCGGGAGAGTAAACGCTCGGGAGCTCCAAAGCCATAAGAATTCCGACTTCAAAGATTACCGGGTTATCATTCTTGAATCTTTGAACATTCACTCCAATTGTTAATTTTGTTTAGGGCCTTGATAATTTATTAATTTATGCTCAGATTTCAGTATTCCTATCGCCCTTTCAAAGGAAAGATCACTCCTGAAGGTCGCCGCAAATACAGACCCTCCAGCCAGGTATGTTCGGTTTGATTTTCTCCTTTCTTGCTTCTGTGGGATGATTAGACTGTTTTGGTTAGGACCATTTGAGGCCTTTAGTTTTGTGTTTTGCAACACTTTTCCCTAGTAGGAGTTTAATTTGGTGTCTTTGCTTGTGTGGCTGCCTTGTTTTTGTTTGATTCTTTTTTTTTTATTTCTCTCTTGAAACGTGTAGATTTAGGCTTTGAATGAGATTTTGTATCTCTTTGATATTTCCCAGTTCATGTCTCGCAGAAGATATTGCCCAGTTCATGTCTCGCAGAAATTTTGACAGAGGGAATTTATGTGGAATTTTTCTCTCTCTTTGATTCCGCTCCGAAACCTCTGTTTGTTTTCCAACGTCATTGTTTGATTGCTTGTGAATTTGTTTCCCTTCGACTGCTTGAATTAGTCGCTTAGTTTAGGAAAAATCCAGCAGCATTTCGCCCTCTTTTAGGGCTGTGTGATGATTCTAAAACCCAAGCCACAAGCGAAAGCTCGCAAGGTTTGCAAGGGCGGGGTTTCGAGAATCGGTTTTGACATCACTTCGACTTGTTTTGGGGCAATTTGATGACTCCGACTTGATGAAGTTGCTGTAGTAACAATTTTTTTCTTTTCCTTTTGCTTGTGTGAAATTGCTTGTGATTTGTGTGCAAACTTGCTTGCATGTTTTAAGCTTTTGGGCAGCACTTCGCCCTCTCCTAGGACAGTTTGGTGATTCCGAAACCCAGGCCACAAGCGAAAGCCCGCAGGGTTTGCTAGGGCGGGGTTTCGAGAATCGATTTCGGCAGCAATTCCACCCAATTTGAGTAGTTTAATGATTCCGGAACCCAGGCCACAAGCGAAAGCCCGCAGGGTTTGCCAGGGCGGGGTTCTGGGAATCGCGTGAAGAGGTTGATTTTGCCTGCATCTTGCTTGCCTTCAGGGGGATTTTATGGTGCTCGAAACCCAGGCCACAAGCGAAAGCCCGCAGTGTTTGCCAGGGCGGGGTTTCGAGATCCAAAAGAGCCTAGATAAAAGCTCCTACCTTGCTTTGTGATTTCTGCAGTAGTGTGCTGTCTTTTTTTTTTTTCTGGTGTTTGTATTGCTTAGCCGTATATGTCAGCCTTTTTTTTTCCTCCTTTCAAAGGGCATAGGTCTTCTTTTATAGGGGAAAAGAAAGAAAGAGGAGATACACATTTTTTCCTTTTCATGTACAACCAATATCTTTTCTTTTCCTTTGATTTGGAAAGCATATATTTATGTGTACATGAATTTCTCTGTAAAACCATATTTGAGAGAGGCTTGACTTTTGTGAATGATTCTTTCCCTATATAATAAGCCATATGTCGATTTGACTTGTTATGCATAGACTCTCCTAGCCTATTTTGGCTTAATATATTATATTTATTTATTTTATTGCTGCATTTTCTTTCACTTTGCCATTTCATTCACTTTGCCTACAACAGGCCCTCGACTTGGATTTTTTTTATGAATGGGTTGGGCCTTGCTTTGTGAACTACTTAGGCTAGGCCTAACATGAACATCCATCTAACTCATTTTTCCTTTTTATTTTGCAGCAGGAACTTGAGCAGATGGAACAAGACATCAGAGAAAAAACAAGACACGCTCGACCATAAGGAACTTTGCTGCCCAAGCTACTTTTTCTGTAATTTGGACAACTCCACTTAGTTTCCTTACATTGTATGTCCAGTCTCCTGTATAATTCAGTTTGCGAATTTTTAATACGCTAAAATAATGTATTCAATACGTAACACAATCCGAGCGCTCTTTATTGTTTGTAATTATTTTCACCAAACTTGCTCTGGCATATACGAACTATCATATGAAGTTTTTTTTTTTTTCACGAAAATAATCCCATGAGCGTGTACGGTAACATTTTAATAAATGATGAATTTTTACACCCAAACAGATGCCCCCGAACTTTGAATTTGTGAGAAGCTCGACGAACAGATTCAAAGTTCGCCCTTGATCTTTTGACCTCATTTAATTTGGTCTTTGATTAAGAACAATACAGATCTCACGTATGGGGCGCTTTATCTTGACTTGGTGTGATATTCACTCGACGACCAACGCAATTTTTATCATTATTGGCCAACCTCAAGACAGTACACTTGAATTCCCATTGAAAGGGGAAGATTGGTGTTGTTTTTGTTTTTGGGGCTGCATCCAGCATTCTTGACTAGCTATAGATTGCCTACGTACCCTCTTAACGAGGGATCAAGCCATTCGTAGTTCATTTGGGCACCCTTTTTCTCATATGTATTACAGGGTGCTTTTGCCTCGGACTAACTTCAAGTCCATACTTCTCATTTTATTGAACTGGGATCTTTTTTTTTTTAATTTTTTTTAATTTTTTTTACCGCATCACTCAAATCATCTGGGCCCACCTTCTAGGAAGGGTTTCCCAAATGCTTTGACTATCATCTGCGAACCCAAATTTTTTCTTTTTTTCTTTTCCTTTTTTTTTGCGACTGAATTTGACGTATTTTGGTTGTCAAACGTCCTACGTACTCCTTGTTGGAGATCAAGTCATGACGTAGTTCTGGGCACTTTCACTCTCGAGGCTTCACGTGCAATATTTCTTCATGAATTTTCCATTCACGCAGGAGTATACCACTTCACCTTCGGCATTTGAGAGCTCATATGCCCCTTTAGGGAAAACTTTGGTCACCACATAAGGACATTCCCATTTTGCCTGAAACTTTCGTTGGGATTTTCGGTTGCCCACAATTGGTCGCCTAATGGTAAGGACCAAGTCACCAACAATAAATGAGCGAAATTTGACCCGTTTATTGAATGCCCCAGCCACTTGGGCTTGGTAGATTTCCAATTTTTGTTGTGTTGCTAGCCGATGCTCATCCAATGCTTCGAGCTCGGCCAGGCGGATCTTGACATTCTCTTCCGGGTCGGTGAGCTGAACTGCAACTCTGAGAGATGGCAACTGAATTTCTAAGGGTAAAACAGCTTCAGACCCAAAGACCAGGTTGTAAGGCGTACAACCAGTCAATGTGCGTGTTGTTGTCCGATAAGCCCATAGTGCCTCCGGTAGTCGTTCATGCCAATCTCTTTTGGATTTTGACACCATCTTCTTTAAAATCTTGCATAGCACTTTATTAAATGCCTCAGCTTGACCATTTGATGACGGGTTATAGCTCGATGAGAAGCTATGCTTAAACCCAAACTTCTCGCTCAACTTCACCAGCATCTGATTTTTTAAGTAGAGAGCGTTGTCCGAGATGATTTTTGAAGGAACTCCATATCGATAGATCAGAGTTCTTATGAAGTTAGCGACTTCCTTAGCTCCCACTTCCTTCAACGGTATAGCTTCGGCCCATTTGGAGAAGTAGTCTGTAGCAGCCAAGATATACTGGTGCCCTCGAGAGGACGATGGATTTATACACCCTACAACGTCGAGACCCCATGCATTAAATGGCCATGACAAAGTAGTCGGGTGCAACAATTGAGGAGGCTGGTGTATGAAGTCGCTGTGAATTTGACAAGCGTGGCAAGCTTTAGAAAAATCCATGGCATCCTTCACCATTGATGTCCAATAATAGCCCAATCGTTTGATTTGATTAGCTAATTTTGGACCGGCTTGATGCGCCCCGCACACCCCAGCGTGGGTTTCTGCGAGGATATATTTTGCTTCCTCATTTGACAGGCATCTTAACATTCCATCGAACGTCCTTCGATACAAAGTGTCGTTCTTAAGTAGGGACCTTAACACTCGCCTTTTAACATCAACTCTTTTTTTAGCATCATCGGGAAGGACCCCATGACGAAGATACTCAATGAGCGGATGTCGCCAGTCTGTTTCTTCCTCAACTTCATATACGGAAACGACATCCACCTCTTCGTTGGGCTCGACTCGCTCCAAAGCTGACATAAGCAAATGTCGGTCCCCGATTGTAATCTCGATCTCTCTTTCACTTGGCAATGTCAGTGACGCGGCCAATTTAGCCAATGCATCTGCTTGGTCATTTTCGGACCTTGATATATGCACAACTTCTATCTGATGGAACTGGTGCAGTAGATGCTTGGCTCTTTGATGCAAAAGAAGCAAATTTGTGTTTTTGACTTCATACTGGCCATTCAGCTGCCTGATTACTAACTGAGAGTCACTAAACACCTTTATTGGATCAGCATTCATCTCAAGAGCTATCTCTAGGCCAATGATGAGTGCCTCATATTCTGCCACGTTGTTTGTGCAGTTTTCTAAAAGAGAAAATGAATAAGGCACTATTCCCTCGGTTGGGGTGATGAATACTATGCCTACTCTGGCCCCTCTTCTCTTTGCAGCACCGTCAAAGTATAACTGCCAAGATTTTTCTTCTGTCATGAAGACTTCTTCATCTGGCAAATCATCCACTAACTCCTCGTTATCGGGAGTAGGATGGGCGGCTAAGAAATCGGCTATGACTTGCCCCTTGGCCGTCTTTTGAGGCACAAACTTGATGTCAAAGGGAACCAGGAGCATAGCCCATTTAGCTAGTCTTCATGAAAACACCGTCTTGGACAAAATGTACCGCAAAGGATCAGCTTTGGAGATTAATGTGATTTGATGAGACAAGAGATAATGTCGTAGCTTTTGGATAGCAAAGATCAACGCCAGACATATCTTCTCCATAGCAGGATAATTTAGTTCTTCCCCAACCATCGTTCGGCTGATGTAGTACAAGGCATTTTCCTTTCCTTCATCATTATTTTGGGCTAGCATTGCCCCTAACGACTGCTCAAGACTTGCGGTGTACAAGACTAAGGGTTTTCCTTGAACTGGTGCCATGAGGACTGGCGGGTCAGTTAAGTATTTCTTGATGCTGTCGAGAGCATTCTGACAGGCTTGGTCCCATATGAATGGAACGTCTTTCTTCATCAACCTCAGAAAGGGCTGACACCTCCCCGTCAAATTTGAAATGAAATGCCGGATGTAGGCAAGTTTTCCTTGTAGACATCGCAACTCACGAAGATTCCTCGGGGCTAGCATTTGCACGATTGCCTTGATTTTATTGGGGTCGATTTCTATGCCCCGTCCTCGAACAATGAAGCCAAGAAACTTGCCTGAAGTTACACCAAAGGCACACTTAAGGGGATTCAGTTTCAATTGATGTTTCCGCAACCTTTCGAAGATCCTCTTGAGATCATGCAAATGATCATCTCTTTTCTTTGTTTTCACCACTAGGTCATCCACATAACACTCAATGGTGTTGTGAAGCAAATCATGAAAGATCACCGTCATGGCTCTTTGATAGGTCGCTCCCGCATTTTTCAGACCAAAAGGCATTACTGTATAGCAATACGTGCCCAGAGGTGTCCGGAAAGCCGTTAACTCTTCGTCCTCGGGATGCATTTTAATCTGATTATACCCCGAGAAGCCATCCATGAAGGATAAGGCCTGAAAACCTGTGTGGAGGAATCAACCAATAACTCGGTTATCGGAAGAGGGAATTCATCCTTGGGACATGCTTCATTTAAGTCCCGAAAATCCACACAGATACGTAGTTGGCCGTTCTTCTTCTTGACGGGAACAATGTTTGCCAACCAGATTGGGTATTGGACCTCACGAATGAATCCAACCTCAATGAGCTTGTTGACTTCAGTTTAATCTGCACTGTCAGCTCGGGCTGAAAACGACGTTGAGCCTGCTTTACTGGCTTTTCCTCTTCGGAGACAGATAGCTTGTGCATAGCCACCTTAGGATCCAAACCAGGCATGTCTTGATATCCCCAAACAAATACATCTCTATATTCGTTGAGAAGATGCTCGTATGATCCTCTTTCTTCTTCTGTTAGAAAAGAACTAACGAACATGAGCTTAGGATCTTCTGTAGTCCCCAAGTTGATCTCTTGTAGTTTGTCAACCGTAGCTTGACCCCCATCTTCCATTTCTGGCGGAGCAGGTTGGACCACATTAAGAAAATCCTGAGGATTTTCACCTGGCTCACTCCTTGGATAGGTCAACACTATATTTACTTCTTCTGTTTGAGCATCCATGGGATCCTCATCTTCGTAAGTGGAGGTTTCTGGCTTCTTATCCTTCAGCTTCCACTTTTTGGTCTTCTTAGTGTTGGCCCTTTTGTGTTTAGGCACATTAACTCTTCCAAGCCTCTCAAACACAGAAACTCTTGGAGCACATGTCCCAAGTCGTTTGAAAACCGTGACTCGAGGTGCATTTATTGCGTCTTGTGAGAACATATTTTGCTCTTGGCTTGTTAGAGTCATAGGCTCTAAGACTTTAGCAGATAATAACTCTCCCTCTTGAGAGATTTGTAGATCATCCATCGGGATCTCATTGAGGGATTTCCGCGAAGCTTTGCTTTTCAGTAGAGGTCTTGTCGCCTTCACTTTGATGGCCTTATGATGCTTTGAAGAGGCTTGCTCGACTGGTGCCTTAGAAGACTCACCCTTGAACACCACCCTTACGTTTTCATTCCTCTTATCTCCGAAATGTCTTTGAATGACCAACTTCTTCTTCGGAACTGATTGGTCGATTTTGCGGAGAGGACAAGTGTAGCTTGTCATTAGGGAATGCATAGCCTTCTCTGCTGCACTCAATGGCTTCTGGCCGGGTTGTCTTTTATCCTTAGGTGTGTACTTGAATAGCACCTTCGGACGTGTCTCTGGCTCTTCTCTTCTTCGGACAAGAGAGACCTTGGGTGACGGAGACTCTTCTTGGGTCATTGCTCCCTTTTGAGGACTGACACCTTTACCCTCCTCTTTCACTTCCACACGTGGATTGGAGTTAGAGTGCACGGTCTTGTAGAATTTGGTGTCTGCGTAATTAACGCTTTCACCTTGAAAAGGATCGCTATCACCAAGGATAGTCCTTTCATTTCTGTTTTCATCGGTGTACTTCAAGCACTGATGAAGTGTAGAAGCAATCGACTTGCTGGCGTGGAGCCATGTCCTCCCTAGTAAAGCATTATAGGAGGTTCCAACGTCAATGACATGGAAAAGAGCATCCTTGTAGAGATCATCCAAAACCACTTTCAAAACAATGGCACCCAAAGCCTTTTGACCAACCTGATTGAAACCTTGAATGGTGAGCAATGTGGGCGACAAATGATCGACGGTCAATCCCATTGCCTCCTGACGAGAGGGTTTCTCGACCAAATAAATTTGTAGTCAAGACCCCCGCTATAGTATAGGGGAGTCAGGTTCGTCCTCAGGAGAGAAGTCAGCGGTTCTAGGTTTAGTGTGTTTTGGGGTTTAGGGATAGCGGGAAAAGGTGGGGAGGTTGTTGTTGATGTCGACTAAGACTTGGTCGATGTCGAGGGAATGATAGAAGAAGAGGTGGTCGGTGTCGGGTAACTTTGCAGGATAAAAATAATAAAATAAAATAAATAAAGATGCAAACTTCCAAGGTTGGGGATCACCACAACAATAAACATATGCGCAGATCATAAATCACATAAAGATGCATGCTTTATATCAAATAACTTTCGTTATTAACAAATAGGAATATAGAGGCTTTCGCATAAACCCTAAGTGTTACTATCTTTTCTTAATTAGGATCAACCAACTTTCGCAGGCAAAGCCTAATTACTATCCAAATTCATAATTAATTCACTTTCGCTTCATAATTGCAAATAAGGAATTGTCTTCGACTGTCACGAAGGATTAAGCACATAGATAGATGATAATAAAGACACACAAAATCATGAATTCATAAATCAAATAAACATATCTATGTTGGGATCACCCCAACCCTAGAAGAAGAAAAATTAGAAAGAAAACATGATGAAAGAAATTAAGTTTGACATAACATAAACTAAAACTTACAAAACCTTCCAAACGTTCCTCCTCTATCTCCTCTCTCGCCTCCTCTCTCTCTCCCTCCCTCCTTCTCTCTCTCTCACCTCCTCCCTCTCCTTGCGCTCTAAGACGACTTGACTTGAATGAATGAAAATCAGCCCCCTAGGGCTTTATTTATAGCCTTCTAATCCTTGCTAATCAAGTATAGAATCTTCTATCTATATCTACTTAAAGCTTAAAGATAAATAAATTGCTTAAAGGAAATAAATCTTTAAAGGAAAACTATATCTAAACTAGGTAATATGTCTTCATGTTGATAGATCTTCCTTCCATAGATAGATGATGATAGATTTCGGTCTACTCGACCTCCTTCGTGCCCAAGGAATCCCAGCTCGACTCAGATTACTCAACCGCGTAACGCGTTTTCGGACTTTGCTCGTCGATCTCGACAAGGATCTTGTCGATCTCGAGTAGCCCTCCTCTGTCTCGAGTAGGATTGTTGGTCGACTCGGCGTCTCGGCTAGTTGGTGCTCGATGTGACTCGGACATGACTCACAGGTCTAGTCGATCTCGAGTAGCCTTCCTCTGTCTCGAGTAGGATTGGCTCATCGACTAGGTCTTCCCGGGTGGCTCTGCTCGACCGGCTCGGATCTGGACTCGGGGCTCGTCGATCTCGACTAGATCTCCTCGAGTTCGAGTAGAGTTGGCTCGGCTTCTCGACAGATCGTCGACTCCGGACATGGCACTAAGGTGTCGTCGATCTCGACAAGGCCTCCTCGAGATCGAGTAGGGTTCCGGGATCGGGTTGTCTTTGACTCAGTGTCCTCGATCAGCTCTGCTCGACCAGGTGTGCTCGACCAGACCCTCGTCGAGATCGAGTACGGTGTACTCGAGATCGAGTAGAGTTCTCTCAGCTTTCTGCTCTGTTCTTGAAACGCACTTTCCTGAGTCCTCGTTCGCCGGATTGACGCATATGATCATGCGTTGGAAAGCTCTTTTCGAGGGCTACAACTTTCATGAAGACATCAAAGCTTGATTCCGAATGATGAATACCGGAAAATGGCCTTTTCTCCAGCTGCACCATCCTTAGCTTCTCCACGAGTTTCCTTTAAGCTCCAAAGTGCGTCCGATTTCTGCGAAATATAACCAAAACTTGTGTAGACCTCCATATATTGCAAATAAGTGTAAAATACACAGATTCTGTATTGTTCTAACCCAAATGTATGCAATATATGCAGAAATCGATATAGAAATAAGTGTAAAACATGGCGAATTAGGCTCACATCAAACACCCCATACTTAAGCTTGCTTGTCCTCAAGCAATACTTTTATTTGTCATTCAGGGGAAGAAATCAAAACTCTCAACATATTAGATTCATTGCCATATAACCCTGCAATCAATTACCATCCTCGAAAAGGTACTTATGTCACAGATCCATGCATGTGCAATTATACAAAAGCAACTTCTACTCACAAAAGGGGGGTTATGCAAAAACAATTTTTATGTGACAAAGCATTAATAATCAAGAGGACTTTAATTTAAGCTCAAATAAGGAGTAGAATTGGTAAAAGGCTAAAGGTGGACAATTTTTGGCAATGTGGTGCTAATGATCCGGGGAAATGGAGTATTTCCAAATTGAATTTCATACCACATTCTTTCTCATAAGATTCATCACCTTTCATACTGCTTTTATCAATAATGCTTTTACCTCTCTAACCTCAGCACTGCCTTCTCGCGAGTCGCAAACATGGGTGTCATGAATGGCCCCGGATACTTAGTGCTTTGGACTCCTCACAATGTGTCCCATCTCTCCAAACTATTATCTCAAAGAGCAGGGTCAATCTACCTCTATCTCCTGAGGTGATTGGATTTTCTTTCACTCATTAAATTTTCCATATTTTTCAAACAATTTCCTTCAAAACTCCAATAATGATAATAACAACACAACAACCATATAAAATCTCCATAATGTAACATCATTCTCAATATAATCCCCGGATAAGGTAAATAATGGCAATATTTAGATCATGTGGAGCAATAATTGAAATAAGGCATATTATGGCTTTTGTGTAATGCATAAGCATAGGTAAGGCTAGGATTATAAACAATGAGCATTATATGGAAATATAAAGTCCTCCATCATCTTATCATGCAACATGTCAAAAGCAATTTCAAATTTTACCTCTTTTCATGGTTTTCAAGAAAATAATGCACTTCATTGTGACTTCCCTTTACTAGGCAATTTCATGCTATATCTCTAATGAATCCAATTTTGCATCGTTGAGTTCAATAAAGCTTCCATGACATTATTCAAAAATTTCAATGGGGGTCATTTTTTCAAACTTTGGAAAACCTGCATATATAAGCGCATAAATAAATAATGCATTCCAAAATAGCCATGTAGCAATTCTAAGAAATAATGCACAAGTAATGTCAAATATGATAAATATGCATGAAGTAAGCCCTTCCCCCACCCCATACTTAAACATTACAGTGTCCTCACTGTATAAAAACAAGATAAGGGTAAAGAAAGAAACTCACTAGACAGGTGTGCAGGGCCTCAAAATGTCGAATGGAAGCACCTCCTAGGCTGAATATGACTATAGCTTGGTTCTATCCATGGGCCTGAAAAGTAGAAGACATATACCCATAATAGAAACAACAAAAACCAAAGAAATGTTCAAAACCAAAAACAAAAACAAAGTCTCAAATGTCCTAAAAAGTCTATGTACATGCTCTAGATTTTATAGTCGCTAGGCCGACTTTCCATTTATGCTCAAGGTGGCATTTGTAGGGCCCATGTAGCTTGGGCCTCAAATAGTACTCCATTCTTGTCCATCAGCTACAATCCTCCAGAATGGATCTTGTTCACCACGAAAGGTCCCATCCGCTTCTTGTTGAACTTGTTAGGAAACCAATGATCCTTTGATTTAGAGACATAGAGCTTGTCTCCAACTTCATACTCCTTGGGCTCATCATTGGAAATCCTGCACAATCGCACATACCAAGGCAGACCTCTCCCATGTATAGATAAATCTTTAATGGAAATAGGAGAAGAAAGATCCATACCTTGGCTTACCTTCGCAGAGACGGAATCGGGGACCACTGTGTTTGGTCGATATCGACTAGGGCTAGTCGATCTTGACGAGTCTGCAGTTTCTGGTGGTGGTCTGGTCAAAGAGGCAGAAGTCGACGAAGAAGGCTTGTCGACCTCGAGTAGCCTACTCGATCTCGAGTAGAGCTCCGCTCCTGGTGGCTGCAGCGTCGAGGAAGAGGGCTCTGGTGGAGTCGGGTGGTGGTCGATCTTGACAAGCTTAGTAGAGATCGACGAGGATCCTTGCTCTGGTGGTCTCAGCGTCAAGGAAGCAGGGACTGGGCTCTCCGAGTGGTGGTCGACATCGACAAGGGTGGTCGAGATCGACGACCTCTGGCCGTCTGGTAGAGTCAGTGTCGAGGGAGATGAAGCCGAGGCCGTCGAGTGGTGGTCGACCTCGACAAGTCTAGTCGAGATCGACGAGCCTGGTTTGTCTGGTTCGCTGCTCGATGATGCTGGTGCTGGTGGAGTCTCATTGGTCTGGTCAAGGTCGACTAGAGTTACCTTGGTCTATGTCGATTGGATTCTCTGTGTTCTCCTTGAGGATTGCCATGATCTCCTCCACCTGGGCCTCCATGTCCCTCTTTTCCAGCTCCTCAGGGGTCATATTTCTGACCTTGGGTTCCCCGCAGGTGATGTAGCCAGCTGAGATAGATTTGACCTCTTCCATTGGACCTGTATGCCTTTCAGTTTTATTAAAGGAATACTCAATTACCTCATCGCTGATGTTGAAGGTGAGCACTCCTTTCCTTACGCTTATGTTGGCATCCACCGTTGCCAAGAATGGTCTTCCTAAAATAATTGGACAAGCAGGATCTTCTTGCATATCAACAACTAGAAAATTAGCAAGGACAAAGAATTTACCTACTTGTACTGGGACGTTGTCCACCATGCCTGTTGGGATGACCACAGTGTTGTTGGCCATTTAAGTCTAGCATCCACAGGCTCCAGGGCACCTATCTTAATCTTGGACCAAATCGTTAAAGGCATTATACTCAGACTAGCTCCAAGATCACATAGGGCATTAATTTTATATGGACAAAATCCAATAGTTATAGCAAACTTACCTGGATCCGGCCTCTTCTCCAATATGTCCAGATGGCTGCATTCCTCTGTGATTTCAGCCATTGACCGCTTTTTGCTCAGAATCTCCTTCAGGAATTTGACATAGGATGACATTTCATTGAGAGCTTCTGTGAAGGGTATAGTGACGTTGAGTTTCTGAAGCATCTTGATGAAGCGCTGAAATTTCTTTTCTGCCGGGTCCTTTAGAGATTTTGTGGGGAAAGGCAGCTTCTTTTTCTGAGTCGGAGCCAGAACAGACGTCGGAGGTGCTGCATGCTGCTCTATGTCGACCAGGGGCTCCTCGACATCGACTAGAGTCTTGTCGACATCGACCAGGTTGGGCGTAGTCGAGTTGTTGTGCGACGCAGACGAAGATTTTTGCAGGTTCTCCTCGAGGTCGATGAGGCCTTCGTCGAGATCGACCACTGCTTTGTCGAGATCGACTAGCTGTTCCTCGCTATTCTGCTGCTTTCCGACCTCTGGCTCTTTTAGTTGATGGCCGCTTCTGAGTTTTACAGCAGCGATGTGTCCAGTCTTTCCCTTCGGATTTGGTTCTGAAGATCCAGGGAGCGCACCAGACTGTCTGGGAATTCCTGCCGCCAGCTGACCAATCTGTGTATCAACTGATTTTCGCCAGATATCAATTTCCCCAAGCCTAGAGTTGACACCTTGCATCTGAGTATAGACGGAGTTGAAAGATTGCCTAGTTTCTGAGTGGTTCCTCCGTATTTCCTCCATGACTGTCTGTATATCATCCTTTTTTTGGTCCCTTTCTGGATGTCCTGGAGCTCTGTAGGGCGGGGGGTTCCTAGGGACACCTTGGTTCCATTGTGGTTGCTGAAACCTTTGGTCCCCCATGTAGCGACTAGGACCCCCTGCGTATGCTGCATCCTCATGGTGCTCTGCCAACTTGACTTGCTCTGTGTGTGGGCACTCATTAGTGGTGTGCCTTTGCGATCCGCATTCAATGCAAGGTTGGTTGACAGAGAGATACTTTACTTGCTTGATGAGCTTCCTATTCTGGTCTCTGTAGTATTGCTCCCTTACATCAGGATCAATCTCCTTAGGTGGCTCATAGAGGGGCATGGATGGTGCTGGCCTGGCGTATGGGTTCTCTTCATAGGTTGCAGTAGACCCATACTTGTTGTCGTAGTTAGTGAGCTTCTCTAGCACACCCCATGCGTCACTTGGTGGCATTGTCAGATACTCATAGCGAGTGTAATGGTTGATCCGGTCCTTAGTGACTTGATCAAGAGAGTTGAAGAAGATCTCCTGAATGACGTAGGGTGGCTGTCCATGAGTAGGGCAAGATCGCAGAAGTTCCTTGTAGCGCTCCCATGCCTTTGCCAGCGGTTCCCCTTGCTTCTGTTTGAAAGCGGTGATTCTCTCGCGGAGATGTGCTGTTTTGGCGGGTGGGAAGAATTTGTTCAGAAACTCTTGCTCTACTTGGGCCCAGGTTGTGAGTGATCTTGCTTTCAGCCCTTCCAGCCATTTCAGTGCAGGCCCAGCGAGAGACCAGCGAAAAGATTTCATCTTGACATATTCCAAGGTTGTACCTTCAGCAATAGTACGGCACATGTCAGAAAAGTTTGTAATATGTTCAAGAGGACACTCATTAAATCTACCATAAAAGGCATTATTTTTCAGCTCTATAAGAAATTGAGTGTGAATTTCAAAAGAGTTATCAGGGATAAGAATCGCCGATTCAGGCACGACGAGAGTTGGGTGCCTGTAGTCCTCTCCCGTGGGTGGAAATTGGGCAAGCTCAGCCTGTGCTTGTTCCCTTGCTGCTCTCTCAGCGACGATAGCAGCATCCTTAGCGGCGATAGCAGTATCCTTTGCGGCCAATTCCCTGGTAAGCCTAGCGACCAGCTGTTCTTGTGTCTCCGCAGCTGCCATGGCTCTTTGTAGTTTAGCTCGGATGTGAAATAGGCGTTCCGGTTCGTCTAAGGCGTCAAACTCAGGTGTTTGACCAGAACGGCGCATACACCTGAAAAGTAACTCAAAGAAACAGTGAGAACTGACTACCTAAGGCGCGAATGATTGCTTCCCCGGCAACGGCGCCAATTTGACGAGAGGGTTTCTCGACCAAATAAATTTGTAGTCAAGACCCCCGCTATAGTATAGGGGATTCAGGTTCATCCTCAGGAGAGAAGTCAGCGGTTCTAGGTTTAGTGTGTTTTGGGGTTCAGGGATAGCGGGAAAAGGTGGGGAGGTTGTTGTCGATGTCGACTAAGACTTGGTCGATGTCTAGGGAATGATAGAAGAAGAGGTGGTCGGTGTCGGGTAACTTTGCAGGATAAAAATAATAAAATAAAATAAATAAAGATGCAAACTTCCAAGGTTAGGGATCACCACAACAATAAACATATGCGCAGATCATAAATCACATAAAGATGCATGCTTTATATCAAATAACTTTCGTTATTAACAAATAGGAATATAGAGGCTTTCGCATAAACCCTAAGTGTTACTACCTTTTCTTAATTAGGATCAACCAACTTTCGCAGGCAAAGCCTAATTACTATCCAAATTCATAATTAAGTCACTTTCGCTTCATAATTGCAAGTAAGGAATTGTCCTCGACTGTCGCAAAGGATTAAGCACATAGGTAGATGATAATAAAGACACACAAAATCATGAATTAATAAATCAAATAAACATATCTATGTTGGGATCACCCCAACCCTAGAAGAAGGAAAATTAGAAAGCAAACATGATGAAAGAAATTAACTTTGACATAAAATAAACTAAAACTTACAAAACCTTCCAAACATTCCTCCTCTCTCGCCTCCTCTCTCTCTCTCTCTCTCTCTCTCTCTCTCTCTCCCCCCCCCCCCCCTCTCTCTCTCTCTCCTTCTCTCTCTCTCGCCTCCTCCCTCTCCTTGCGCCCTAAGACGACTTGACTTGAATGAATGAAAATAAGCCCCCTAGGGCTTTATTTATAGCCTTCTAATCCTTGCTAATCAAGTATAGAATCTTCTATCTATATCTACTTAAAGCTTAAAGATAAATAAATTGCTTAAAGGAAATAAATCTTTAAAGGAAAACTATATCTAAACTAGGTAATATGTCTTCATGTTGATAGATCTTCCTTCCATAGATAGATGATGATAGATTTCGGTCTACTCGACCTCCTTCGTGCCCAAGGAATCCCAGCTCGACTCGGATTGCTCAACCGCGTAACGCGTTTTCGGACTTTGCTCGTCGATCTCGACAAGGATCTTGTCGATCTCGAGTAGCCCTCCTCTGTCTCGAGTAGGATTGTTGGTCGACTCGGCGTCTCGGCTAGCTGGTGCTCGATGTGACTCGGACATGACTCACAGGTCTAGTCGATCTCGAGTAGCCTTCCTCTGTCTCGAGTAGGATTGGCTCATCGAATAGGTCTTCCCGGGTGGCTCTGCTCGACCGGCTCGGATCTGGACTCGGGGCTCGTCGATCTCGACTAGATCTCCTCGAGATCGAGTAGAGTTGGCTCGGCTTCTCGACAGATCGTCGACTCCGGACATGGCACTAAGGTGTCGTCGATCTCGACAAGGCCTCCTCGAGATCAAGTAGGGTTCTGGGATCAGGTTGTCTCTGACTCAGTGTCCTCGATCAGCTCTGCTCGACCAGGTGTGCTCGACCAGCCCTCGTCGAGATCGAGTACGGTGTACTCGAGATCGAGTAGAGTTCTCTCAGCTTTCTGCTCTGTTCTTGAAACGCACTTTCCCGAGTCCTCGTTCGTCGGATTGACGCATATGACCATGCGTTGGAAAGCTCTTTTCGAGGGCTACAACTTTCATGAAGACATCAAAGCTTGATTCCGAATGATGAATACCGGAAAATGGCCTTTTCTCCAGCTGCACCATCCTTAGCTTCTCCACGAGTTTCCTTTAAGCTCCAAAGTGCGTCCGATTTCTGCGAAATATAACCAAAACTTGTGTAGACCTCCATATATTGCAAATAAGTGTAAAATACACAAATTCTGTATTGTTCTAACCCAAATGTATGCAATATATGCAGAAATCGATATAGAAAAAAGTGTAAAACATGGCGAATTAGGCTCACATCACCTCCAACACCCGTAAAGGTAATAGATTCACCGCAGACCCACAATCCTGCAGGATTCTGTTGATCTTTGCATCTCCAATCGTACCCGTGACATATAATGGTCTATTGTGATAGGTGCTTCCTAATTGGAGGTCTCCGTTGGAGATCGTTATGGATGCCATGCATGAAGCACATTGAGATGGAGTGGGTAAAGTCACCTCATCAACCTCCGCTTGATCCACTTGATCTTTATAGTCTTCCGGATCCATGAGAGCTTGAATTAAGACTTTCTTTAACTCGGGGGACATTTGCAACACATCATATACACTTAAGGGCGTGCTGGAATGCGCTTTAAATGGTCGATCACATCGTACTTCACCTGCTCCTTGGGAGAAGCCTTACGAAGCAACATAGGCTTTCGCGGCACCACAACCCTTTGGGCAGATGCCCCAGCTTCTTGGTCTTTTTGAGCCGATGAGGGAGTCTCATTTTCAACCGCCTCTTCGAAATTTGAAGCATCTGAAGTCTCGTTGACAAGTGGCCCCCTCCCTTTCCCTTTTTCTTTGGGCTTAAGAGGTGGCAAATTTTTCCCCGAACGAAGAGTAACTTCATCAGCCTCTAACTCCTCTTCCTCAACCGTTTCGGCCCACGTGGCCATGCAACATTGAACAATTTCTTCTTCCTAAAATAACTCCTCCTCGGAAGGATCATTTTCTAGGAGCTCTTTCGGAATAAAGTCTTTAAGAGTAATCATTTGGCGTATAGGCTGAATATACTCTTCATCAGAATCATCTTCTGATTTCTTGTCCTTCTTGTTCTTTTTCTTTTTGTTTTTCCTCTCGGGCTTTCTACCAATCACTCTAAAGCCCGTAGGTCTGCTGCGTCGGGTACTCCCTGGATGAGACTTCTTTCGACTTAGACATACCTGCCACCCAGAACCATCATCCTCATCTGCATCATGCGAGAGCGATTCTTCGATGTTTGACTGCATTAGGACCTCGTATAAGGTCGGGCGGCCTGGTTCATCCCTTGGCATGTCAGGATATGCCCATACAGTGCGCACTTTGTCACGCAGCTGAAATTGCACCGGGACTGCCTTCGGGGGTAGTGACACCGTAGGGATGTCATCTAGTGCAAGAACAACCTCGACCTCTTCTACTATAGAGACGGGGTTTGACGGGGATGCCTGACCTTTTGAGCTTGATCCCTCCATCTCAATCTTTCCCTTGTTAATCATCCTCTCGACGATATCCTTGAATAAGTAGCAGTCTTCAATTGGATGACTAACAATGCGGTGGTAAGGGCAGTATTTCGGATCACCTGTCTTATTAGCCTCGTTCGGCCTTTTCGGTTCTGGGAGTGACAACATTTTTGCAGCCATCAATTCGTTGAATATCCCTCTTACATCCTCATCGTCAAAGGGATATTTCTTCTGCTTCCTCTCCTCGAGAGATAGTCTTTTAGTCGGCTCTCTAGTTTGGGTCTTCTCTTGTGACTTGGAGTTGCTCCCTAAGGATTTTCCTTGAGGCTTAATGAAGGTAGCCATGGAATCTCCTTTCTTTGTGGGCTTTTTGTTTTCATCCCTCCTTCCTTCATTAATTTGAGGTCGGTTCGTTGTAAGCTTGCGTCGAGCCAGTTGTCGCTCAACATTGCAAGCCTTTGAAACCAAGGTATCGAAAAAACGAGGCTCCGCACTTCCAACATGAATTGCAAGCTCGGGAAGTAGATTGTTGACGCACATCTGCACACACGCTTCTTCGCTCAATTTCTCTGAGCATTGCAGTCTCAAACTTCTCCATCTTGCGATGAAGTCATTAGCTGACTCATTTGACCTCTGTTGGGTGTTTGCCAAGTCCATGATGGAGACTCTGGCTTTCGAGCTCACAAATTGAGCCAAGAATTCTTTTTGTAAGTCATCCCATGTATGGATAGACTCTAGTTGAAGCTGTGTGTACCAAGTGAAGGCTGACCCTCGTAATGACTGGACAAACTGCCTAATCAATAGAGGATCACTTAAGGCGGTTTCTCCGCATGCTGAGTAAAAGTGGGCCAAGTGCTCACGAGGTGACCCGTTAATCCCATCGAATTTGTCAAAGTTTGGCCTCTGATAATTCGGAGGAAATGGGATGGCATCAAACTCCGCAGGATAAGGCTTTATGTAGCCAATCACAGGCGGACTATGAGAAATCTTGAATTCCCGGATCTCTTGTGCGATCCATTCTTTTATTTCCTGAGGAGAGACAGAGGCACTGCTTTCTCCAGTGTTGGGGGTCTCTTGCCTGTTCTCCGAATTTCGATCTTGCCTATTCTCCAGATTCTGCTGTTGGAGCTGGTCCATGAGCAATTTAATTTGAGCGTCTCTCTCCTCTAGCTTTTTTTGTAGTTCCTGGAGCTGCTCTTCGGTGCTTGTTGCCCCAGTCACTAAAACTGGCATGCTCTCCACTTCCTCTTCAGAGTCGTCAGATGATCCACCTTCGCTTATGACAAGCGAAAAATCCTCCTTTTGAAATAGAGAAGTGGAATCCCCATATAGCGGGGAACCCTGCTTTTCTTCTAGAACCATTTCTTGGTTCGACGATTGAGTTGTCACTCCAACATATGACTCGGCCTTAGACATAGACCTTGTCACACGTCGTTCACATTTTTGGTTTGGAAGTGACGTTGATTTCAGACCCTTTCCTCTCCCCTGGGCCTGAGGAACCTTCGAAGCCTCCTTTTGAGGGTTAGTAGGCTTTGATACCTCAACCTCTAGAACCTTGGCTTTTTTAGCCTTCACATTTGAGGACATCCCTTCTGACTCCCCATCGGAATAAGAGGTGACCAAAACTTGAGCTACATTGTCCAAGTCCACAGAAATTGACCCAACCAAGACTTGTCTCGAGCTGCCAAGCAGGTCCTTAGCAGCACTCCACAACGTTGCGTTGGCTAGTTCCAAAGCAGGGGAACGAGCCAATTTGCGAAGAGCTCCAGTTTTTCCGCGTTGGGAGCCACACTTACGCCCCCTCTTCCTGCGAGGTTTGTTCTTCTTCTTTGCCTCATTCACAACTGGCTTTGAAACCTTCACTGGGTTACCACTTCTCTTGATAACCCGAATGATTGGCCCACGAGCAGTCTCAGGGGTGGGCTCATTTCCGTCGGCTACATCTTCTTGGATGGCCTCAAAGCTGTTGTTAGTTGCGATCTCAGCCAGGATGGATTCCCTGGTCACATCAAATTGAACCTTGAATGACCTTCTTCTCACCCAGCGATCGCCCTCCACGAGGAAAGTTGCTGGCAGTTCGTTAAAGTTGATCGTAACTCTTGGTGCCATTTCCTGATAACAAAAAGAAATAGGCAAACATTAGTATCAACATAACTAAGAGATAAAAAGGCAAAAAGGGTTCCACTGGGCGTGCCAAAAATATGTTGAACAAAAATGCGCGAATAATTGAAAAACATATTTTATTTAATTTTTTAGAATTTGAGTTCGACCCCTTTTGGTTATCCTCTTGATTCGAAGTCGTGTCGACACCAAGACTTAAGTGGTTTTGGTGATTTAGGCTGCACCCGAATTTTTAACGGGTTGCCTACGTATCTCTTGGGAGAGAATCAAGCCTTACGTAGTTCAGAGTATTTAATTTGGTTTGGTTTTTGGGTGTTGGTGATTGAACCCGACGAGCTTGAGCTTTATATCGGGTGTCCTACGTACCGGTTTGGAACGGGATCAAATCACCCGTAGTTCTTTTAAGGACAAATTTAATTTAATTTGAGATGTGCGACTGGATCCAATGTATATTTGAATTTTAACATCGGATTTCCTACGTAACTCGTAAAAGAGCATCAAGTCTTCACGTAGTTCTTTTTTTTTTTAAGAACCATTTGAATTTGGTGGAAATTTGATTTAGGGTTTTGACTCCGTTTTGTTTAGAAGTGAATTTTGAGATCGACCCACTAGAATAAACCGGCAATGAAATTTTACGAGTTTAACTTTAGGATTTTATTAAACCCAATTCTTAACTTGTGCCGATTATAATTCTTATATTTGAGTGGGTAAGTTTTGTGATTAATCCAAATATTTGTTTCTATCAAATGGAAATTATTCCGTAGCTTGGCAAGATTTTCCAAGGGGCTTAAGCCCACTGTCAAGTTCAACAACACAAAGCTGTATTTTTTTTTCTTTCTTTCTTTCTTCAACCTTCAGACGGGCTTCCTCTTCTATGCCAATCGACGGAAGAACAAAACCACCAAACAGAGTGGCCCTCCGACTGCGACGCCGCTCCGACACCCCGCTTGGATCCCTGACTTTGGGCATTCGAAATGGGTGAAGGCGAAGCGAGGGCGGACTGAAGACGAGGGCGACGGACACGATAACCCGTGGCTGCGTCGCCACTGGTCAGGTGCGTTCCCTTTTTTTTGTACTCAACCTCACCCCAAATATGATGTTTAGCTGGGAGTTTTAGATGATTGACGCCCTGAATTTGTGATTTCCGCTCGCATCTACACGTTTATTTGCCCTCCTGATTTTGATTTCGATTTCTAGGGTTGCGATTTGGGAAATTAGGGCTTTTCGGTTTGAGGTAGAAGGATTTCCCCTTTTTTCCTTTCCCTTAATTTGTCTTTGATTTAATCCAATTTTTTGATTTATAATTTTGGATTTTCGTTTGGAAGGCTATGACGGAGAAGACTAGCGGGAGAGTAAACGCTCGGGAGCTCCAAAGCCATAAGAATTCCGACTTCAAAGATTGCCGGGTTAGCATTCTTGAATCTATGAACATTCACCCCAATTGTTAATTTTGTTTAGTGCCTTGATAATTTATTAATTTATGCTCATATTTCAGTATTCCCATCGCCCTTTCAAAGGAATGATCACTCCTGAAGGTCGCTGCAAATACAGACCCTCCAACCAGGTATGTTCGGTTTGATTTTCTCCTTTCTTGCTTCTGTGGGATGATTAGACTGTTTTGGTTAGGACCATTTGAGGCCTTTAGTTTTGTGTTTTGCAACACTTTTCCCTAGTAGGAGTTTAATTTGGTGTCTTTGCTTGTGTGGCTGCCTTGTTTTTGTTTGATTCTTTTTTTTTATTTCTCTCTTGAAACGTGTAGATTTAGGCTTTGAATGAGATTTTTTATCTCTTTGATATTGCCCAGTTCATGTCTCGCAGAAGATATTGCCCAGTTCATGTCTCGCAGAAATTTTGACAGAGGGAATTTATGTGGAATTTTTCTCTGTCTTTGATTCCGCTCCGAAACCTCTGTTTGTTTTCCAACTTCATTGTTTGATTGCTTGTGAATTTGTTTCCCTTCGACTGCTTGAATTAGTCGCTTAGTTTAGGAAAAATCCAGCAGCATTTCGCCCTCTTTTAGGGCTGTGTGATGATTCTGAAACCCAAGCCACAAGCGAAAGCTCGCAAGGTTTGCAAGGGCGGGGTTTCGAGAATCGATTTTGACAGCACTTCGACTTGTTTTGGGGCAATTTGATGACTCCGACTTGATGAAGTTGCTGCAGTAACAATTTTTTTCTTTTCCTTTTGCTTGTGTGAAATTGCTTGTGATTTGTGTGCAAACTTGCTGGCATGTTTTAAGCTTTTGGGTAGCACTTCGCCCTCCCTTAGGACAGTTTGGTGATTTCGAAACCCAGGCCACAAGCGAAAGCCCGCAGGGTTTGCTAGGGCGGGGTTTCGAGAATCCATTTTGACAGCACTTCGACTTGTTTTGGGGCAATTTGATGACTCCGACTTGATGAAGTTGTTGCAGTAACAATTTTTTTCTTTTCCTTTTGCTTGTGTGAAATTGCTTGTGATTTGTGTGCAAACTTGCTGGCATGTTTTAAGCTTTTGGGCAGCACTTCGCCCTCCCTTAGGACAGGTTGGTGATTCCGAAACCCATGCCACAAGCGAAAGCCCGCAGGGTTTGCTAGGGCGGGGTTTCGAGAATCGATTTCAGCAGCAATTCCACCCAATTTGAGTAGTTTAATGATTCCGAAACCCAGGCCACAAGCGAAAGCCCGCAGGGTTTGGCAGGGCGGGGTTCCGGGAATCGCGTGAAGAGGTTGATTTTGCCTGCATCTTGCCTGCCTTCAGGGGGATTTTATGGTGCTCGAAACCCAGGCCACAAGCGAAAGCCCACAGGGTTTGACAGGGCGGGGTTTCGAGAACCAAAAGAGCCTAGATAAAAGCTCGTACCTTGCTTTGTGATTTCTGCAGTAGTGTGCTGTCTTTTTTTTTTCTGGTGTTTGTATTGCTTAGCCGTATATGTCAGCCTTTTTTTTGCTCCTTTCAAAGGGCCTAGGTCTTCTTCTATAGGGGAAAAGAAAGAAAGAGGAGATACACGTTTTTTCCTTTTCATGAACAGCCAATATCTTTTCTTTTCCTTTGATTTGGAAAACATATATATTTATGTGTACAGGAATTTCTCTGTAAAACCATATTTGAGAGAGGCTTGACTTTTGTGAATGATTCTTTCCCTATATAATAAGCCATATGTCGATTTGACTTGCTATGCATAGACTCTCCTAGCCTATTTTGGCTTAATATATTATATTTATTTATTTTATTGCTGCATTTTCTTTCACTTTGCCATTTCATTCACTTTGCCTACAACAGGCCCTCGACTTGGATTTTTTTTGTGAATGGGTTGGGCCTTGCTTTGTGAACTACTTAGGCTAGGTCTAACATGAACATCCATCTAACTCATTTTTTCTTTTTATTTTGCAGCAGGAACTTGAGCAGATGGAACAAGACATCAGAGAAAAAACAAGACACGCTCGACCATAAGGAACTTTGCTGCCCAAGCTACTTTTTCTGTAATTTGGACAACTCCACTTAGTTTCCTTACATTGTATATCCAGTCTCCTGTATAATTCAGTTTACGAATTTGTAATACGCTAAAATAATGTATTCAATACGTAACACAATCCGAGCGCTCTTTATTGTTTGTAATTATTGTCACCAAACTTGCTCTCGCATATACGAACTATCACATGAAGTTTTTTTTTTTTTCACGAAAATAATCCCATGAGCGTGTACGGTAACATTTTAATAAATGATGAATTTTTACACCCAAACAGTTAGACAATCGAACCAAGTGCGGAAATAAGGTAAAGCAATAGATAAAGGACACGAGTAATTGTTTACGAGGTTCGGCACGAACTTGGCCTACGTCCCCGCCTAGGGTTCTTCCACAACCCTAGGATTCAAAAGGCTTTATATATTCGCTTAGCTTAGGATCCTAATAGCTCACCGAGAAGCCTCTCTCTCCTATACAATTGCAATCTAGTCAACTCACGTTCCCTTGGAGTCCTAGACCAATCTAGAAGAGCCCCACCTCTCTCAAATATCTAGTACAATCCTCTTATTCTCATAAATCAATAGCCTAGTGCAACTTCCCAAGTTACAAACTCTCGAGTAACACTATAAATGAATATATCCTATAAGCTCACAGTGTAACTCTCAAAGGCTTTGAAATAAAACAACAAACTCTTGAGCGCCAGCAGAGAGTACACTTGGAAGACAGATCTCGCTTGAATGAATGAAAGCTCGTGTAACACTTGTGTGTTCTGTCTTCTTCTTCCTTTCCTTTATAGAAGCAACATGGCGCATAAGGATCTTCAACACCGGATCTTCAACAACGGCTAGTTTGGATCATGGCGCGCCCGGATCTTCTATTTTTGGACACATCGAAGACATGATCTCTCAAATTGGATCTCCTCAATATGCACCATAAGGAAAGAAGTGATTTCGAAAATACTTCCTGAAAGATTAGTTACACATATATATAATATAAAGGAAGTATATAATAATATTAAATACTATTCGGACATATAGAGCAAGTTTTGGATTTCACCCAACTGTTAAAGCTCCAAGACCTTTGACACAAACATCCTGTCAATGCCTTTGAAACTTTATTCCGATTTTCATCAAGGGAGGGAGTTATCAACTACAATTAACATGGCAATGTGCTGGTATATACATGACACATGTCACTTCTGACATGACAACAATGAAGGGGATTTACTGCTTGTTAAACGATACATGACACCCATAAAAATCAACTCCCCGATCAATAATTCCCTACTGGGCATCTAACAGTTTTCAACTGGACATATTTTCAAGGGGTTTTATTCAATGTATGATCTTAATATAAAACCGGGTTTCCCACTCACACTTCATACTTATATTTTCAAAACAGTAGGAAAATATAATTTGACCCAATAAATACAATTTTAAACCATATGAAGTTGAAACCAATAAATACAATTTGACCCAACAAAAAATTCAGATAGAGGGAGAGAGAGAGAGAGACAAAAGTGGGAGGGGAATCGTGCAAAGGAGAGAGAGCCTGTGAGAAAGGACAGTGGATATGACCAGAGAGAGAGAGAGAGAGAGAGAGAGAGAGAGAGAGAGAGAGAGTAAATTTCCCGCCCAGGCAATTGCGCCAAAAGAGAATAAGAGGGAGAGGAGGGAGGAGGGGGAGACTATAAACTCATTCAAGCGCTTGAGACTTATTGAAGTTTACTGGACAGACACCGACTTCTTGTAGAGAATGAGTAAGTCTTCCTTCTATTTAGGTTATGCGATACATTTCTCCCTAATATATGTTCATCTCCCTGTAAAACTGAATGTCTCCCCCTCTAACTAATGGAACAGGGGACAAATCGTTCGTCTGTATCATTGTATTGTTTGGCGGATGGTGGGCTTGTGAAGAGGGCACTTTGGTCGTGAAGGGGTCAAGGAGCCAGAAGGCCGTCTTGGTAGAAGAAAGTATTGACTATGTCTCCCTGAAGAAACAGTTGATGGCCAAGTTTAATGTCGTTGGGAGGAGGCATGACGTCGAGCTCACATATGTAAAGCCGAAGAAGGAAGGGTGCATACCTTTTTCCATTGAGGATGACGAAGACTTGTAGGCCTACAAGCTTGTAAACGGTCTTTCCGGAGAACGATCTTGGCCTATCGACCTCCATGACTCCCTGCTACGTAGAGTTGGTGGAGAAGTGGCCACTACAGAAGGATCCACAATGGGTCATTCAGTCGGGGGTGGCCCGCCCGTGACCCAAGAAGATCACCCAAAGACGGAGCCCCGCTTGGCAGGGGATGAATAAGTGGAAATTTTGGGAGCACAAGGTGTCCATAGACAAAGAACCGGTGTCCAGTTAGAAAATCAGATCGTCAAGTTGTAATATCCACGTGTCCAGTTATAGCCAAGCGAGTAGTTGGATCTGGAGAACGCAGTTGCAGTTGGACGTGGGAAGCAGGAAATTCGTGTGAGAAGTGACGTTGAAGATGTAGTCAGCCCGTGGGATTAGGAGGCGGAGTGAGCGACGCGGAAAAGGGAAGACCGGAGCGTTTCCAACAACTGTCGAAATTGAACCAACAGAGTGAGTGGGTGTAGCTGGGAAATTGGAAAAGCGAAGCCGCACCTAGCGGTGGAATAGGAATTTCCAGTTACGACGCCTTTTGCAATTATGTACATAGTTACCCCATTTTGATGTGAAATATGATGCATTTGTTCTACTTTGTGTGTGTCTGGGGGGGGGGGGTTGTCCTACTTTGTGCGGGGGGGGGGGGATTGTTCTACTTTGAGTGTGTGTGGGGGGGGGGGGGGGGGGCAGGGTTGTTCAACGGAAGTGTACATGACATTACCCGCTTTTGACATGCTAGTAACTGTTGTTGCAGGAGGATGGTCAAGTATGAAAATAAATATAAAATATGAAATCAAACTGACTCCCTGTCTCGGCAAATAAATATTAGACTTAAACCCGTTGTAGTAAAAGGTAGTCAGGATAGATCCATGAGGAAACGTGTCAGCGCCCGCCTTTTCAAGTTCAAAATCGCTCTCGATTTCGACTCTGGAAGTACTCGACGTCGACCAGGTGTCCTCGACGTCGATCACTCGGTCGAGTAAAACTGCAAACAGAAGCAAACAGAAACGCAAACGAACGAAAACGAAGCAAATCGAGTAACAGAGAGTACTCGACGTCGACTAGAACTACTCAACGTCGAGTAGAATTCAGGCGATGTCGAGTGCTTTGCAGTGTAAAAACGTGACCTTTGCAATGACAGAAATAAAACAGAAGCAACACGAAAATTGTGGGAAATTCAATAAACTAAAAGACTTCCAGAATCGGGGTATCATCGCCACAACGACAACCATATCAAATAATGCATAAAGTATAAAAGATCATGTCTTTTCATCAAATAACTGTCGTTATTAACAAATAGGAATATAGAGGCTTTCGCATAAACCCTAATTGTTACTAACCCTTTTTCACATAATTAATCCAAGTTGTATTATGATCACTTTCACTTCAATAACACAAACAAGGATCACCTTCCACTTTTGCAAAAGAATCATGCTCGTAGGGATAGAAGACGAAATCACATCAAAAGATTGTACCTTTTTTCATTACCTTACATGGCAACCGCCGGGCTCACCCCGACCCTAGAAGTTGGGTGACTACTTGATTCTCATCATGAATAAACACATCAATAACAAAAAGGAACTAAATTGCATTAAAATAAACTGAACAAAGTACAAACCGAACAAGCCAGATCACTTCCGTTTTCTTTGCTCCACTCGGCCTCTCTCTTTCTCTCTACTCTCGAAAACTCTTATTGGCTTTGTAGCTTGGATTGTTGGATGATTGAATGAATCTAAAATCCAGCTCCTAAAGCCTTTTTTATAGTGTTCCAAGTAGCTAATCTAGGAAGGAACAACTATAACTATATCTAAAACTTTCTATCTAAAAACACAAGATAAAACTTAATTGATAAACTAAATAAATATATAAGAAAACTAGTCGGGCATCGTCGGAGGCTCTCGATGGCTCGTCGGACCTGCGTTGGACATGGGTGAGTGTGATGGTGAAGCTCGAGGACCATTCCGATCGAAGACGGAGGAAAACGGCTTACCGAACTAGCGAAGCGCGCTCGAACAGAGAAAGGGGCTTCGGTGGCGGCGCTGGGAGTTCATGGGCGGCGTCGGGGCGGTGGTGGATGTCGGAAGAAGTGGCTCGGCCTGCTGCTGTTGCTGCTCGTCGAGGAACGCGGACGTGGAGGCAGGTGGTGCTGGTTATGGGCTCGAGAAAACAGAGAACGGAGAGCTTCGGGTGCCACTGGCGGTGCTCAGGCGTGGCTGTGGTCGAGACTGCTGCTGCCAAAGGTATGGGACAGGGAGGTGGTGTGGGTGGCGATGGTGAGAGCAGTGATGGTGAGGGAGAAGGTGATGGTGAAAGGTAACGGTGATGGTGAAGTCGGATGGAGAGGATGACGATGGCGTGAAGTGAAGACAAGGTGTAGGTGGGCAGGTGAACCGAAGAGGGATGGGTTCGGGTTACAGGGTATGAGGAGGGAGTGGGTGTGAGATTGAGTGTGAAATTGGTTAAAACCAATACCCGAAATAAATCCCCAATACGCAAATTTTGAATCCCGTAATTAGTTCCTAAATGTTTGTTCCTCGAATCTCGCTTTCTCGGTCGATTAGATTTTTAAAACCAGAACAACATATCGTAATCCGATAATTATTTTGAATTTTCGAGGTAAAGGGACGGAAATCGTTAGTTAAATTTATATTCCGGTCGAAATCCGCTAAACGAGTTTTAAAACCGATTTAATTTCATTTTTAATTCTCTTTTTCCGAAAAAATTAGGATTTGAAAATCCGAGCCTTTACAGACTGCCTCATGATTGTTAACGCAATCAATGTTGTCTAGCCGATTCCTTGGGAGATTGAGATTCTTATATCGGATTCTCTCCGCTTGCTTCGCAGTTTTTGAAGTGGCTTCTGTTACTCATATCTTTAGGGAAGCCAACAGTGCAGCTGATCGTCTCGCTCACCTGGCCTTAGAGTCCGCTCCGTCATCCTGGGGTTCTAATTCTGAGTTCCAGACTCTCATCCGTAGGGACGCACTTGGGTGGTGGTACAACCGCGATTGACACCCCTAAATTCTCACTTGTATCAAAAAAATATATATATATATATATATATATATATATATATATATATATATATATATATAATATATATATATATATATATATATATATATATATATATATATATATATATATATATATATATATATATATATATATATATATAGGGGTTGGTTCTGGTGTACTCAGCCCTTAACGTGTATCATGTACACAAATCTGAGTCGTTGATTGAATGAAATGGATGGCTGAGATTAAAAGACAATTTTAGCTTTTTTTTTAAAATTAAAAATCAATAGGATCCACGTTTTTTCTTGCCCACTTGCTGAATTGGGGGCGTTTGTGATGCACTCTCTTGACATTATTCGATGGTATATCTGGATTATTCGATCGTATCGACGGATTATGCGATGGTATATCTGGATTATTCGATCGTATCGACAGATTATGCGATGGTATATCTGGATTATTCAATCGTATCGACGGATTATGTGATGGTATCGATGAATTATTCTAATTGGCTACCACCTTGAAAACGCCCTAAACTTTTAACTAATAATTATTCGATGATATCGCTTGATTATTCAATGATATCGCTTGATTATTCGATGATGTTACAATATTATGCAGTTGTCATTTTAACAAATAACTAAATATTATTCGATGGTATTGCTGGATTATTTAATGGTATCACATGATTATTCGATACTATATGCATTTTTCATTTATATGAATGCCAACCTAAAAAAAACTCATATCCTTAAACACAAAATCGGTTCATACACCTGAATAATTCGGTCCATACACCTGAATAATTCGGCTTTTCTACCGAATACCTCTGACATTGAATAAATTGCAGGTAACTTTAACATTCAACATTCAACATTCAACCTTCAAAAACAAAATTGCAGGCAACCTTCATATGATTGTAAATGAACATATACATTTAATAATTTAAAATCTAAAAAAATGCTCCAAAGCTCAACATCTGCTAGCTAATCCAATGGCGTTGCTTTTTGCTTCTCTTCCATTGTTAATTTAATCCATGATCCATCATTATCCAGATTACTCAATTCCCAGCACTTCCAAATGAGAAAATAGAACAAGCAACACATAGCAGAAAGAAGAATAACTACTGAATAAGGACGTATAGGGATTTTAGATCAAATACATCAAACACCATTATGAGACACCAAAGCGCAGGGTCCAAACTTACCTAAACCTGCTCGGCGGCGCACATCTGCACCACAAACCTCGACACCTTTGCAGTCACCATCGCCTCCTCTTTCCAGTCGCCATCGCCTCTTCTTGCACTCACCAGCACACCATCGGCATCGCCTATGCTTCCAATCAAATGAACCACCCCTTTCATTGTGAATCGAGAAGGGATGAGGAGAAGAGAAAGGAGCGATTTATCCCACCAGCACACCATCGCCATTCCAAATCACCGCCGAAATCGCCATCGATTTGCCCCCAATCTGCACCTCATGGCACGGATCCGCCTTCGAATGCCGGTAAGAGACTTGTCGCCGCCGTCATTGTGAATCGAGAAGGGATGAGGATAAGAGAAATGGGCGATTTATCCCACCAGCACACCATCTCCGTTCCAAATCGCCACCGATTTGCCCCCGATCTGCACCTCACGGCTCCGCCTTTGTGGTCCGCCTTCGCCGCACCTCACGGATCCGCCTTCGAATGCCAGAAAGAGACTTGTCGCCTCCGTCGTTGGAGTCCCAATCGCTCGTCCAGCCTCTGCCTAGCCCTCGCCCGACCGTCTCCCCTTCTCTTTATCTAATTCTCTAGGGTTGAAAAAGATTGTTGGCAGGGGTGGGATTGTACGCGCTTCTATAGAAGTGGGGGGTGTTTTTTTTATTTTTAATTTTCAATTACTAAAAATGAAGGATTAATCTTAGCCTTCCAATTCCTCTAAATCAATGGTTAGGATTTGTGTACATGATATATATTAAGCCTTGAGTACATATGATCCACACTATATATATATATATATATATATATATATATATATATTTATTTATTGTGAAAACTTTTAATATATACATATGATCCACACTATATACATTAAGCCTTGAGGTTGAAGTGGAAACCCCCGTTCCCATAGAAACCAATTTATTATGAAAACTCAGCCCTTGGTTCTGAATCAATGGTCATTTATAAAAGGTGGCAATTTTGAAATTTACTTGAAGTTTAAGCCTTTTTATTAAAAAAAAAAAACTACTCGTTGTCATAGAAAGCCCTTCCCATCTCAGATTTCTCAGATCGCTCACCGACTCTTTCCATCGCTCCTGCTGCGAAGATTCTCAGATCGCTCTCCGCCTCTTTCAATCGCTCATGGCGCAAGCCTCCCCCCACTTCGTTGCCTCAGTCGCGCTCCACCTCTGCTCGGTCTCCCTCCGCCTCTGCTCGGTCTCTCTCGCTGCGTCAGTCGCTCTCCGCCTCTTCCCCTCTTTGCCTAGATCTGTCAATAAATTTAGGATTTCTTATCTGATTCGATTTTGATTTTGATAAGGGGGTAAGTAGCGAGGCATAGAAAATTTTGCGAGAAGCCTGGTCTGGTTGGGTGAAACAAAGAGTTGGATTAGAAGAGTTGCGAGAAGCCCTGGCGGGTTGCGAGAAGCCCTGTTAGGTTGGGTGAGACGAACTCATACTGCCGGGAGACGACAACTAGTTGTCAGGTTCAGACTTTTTTTTTTATATAAAATTAGTTGGATTAGATTAGTGCTATGGTTCAATGTGGTGTTAATCCCCATGACCATGATTTAGCTGTTTTCAATATACTGGTATGGTTGTTTGCTTTTGTGAAATGTGAATTGGAGTTCAAGCTATGGTTGTCTGTTTATGTGAAATATGAATTGGAGCTCAAGCTATTGTTGCTATTTAGAATATTGTCATGTTGTCTAAATTCTCAGGTTGTGCGTAGAGAATAGCTTTGATTTTTGAAGTTGCTAGGTTGTCTGTTTGTGCATGGAGAATAGCTTTGATTTTTGAAGTTGCTATTGAGAAGTGAAATTGAGAAGAATGTTAAGTAAAATGTGAGAAGTGCAAGCTGAGTTATGAGTTTATGAATATCTTTTCAAGTCTATTAGCTCAATGGAAGAGCAGTGTGTTATTATACACAAGATATGTGTTCGAATCCCATATAGACTTTCTCTACACAATAGATCTACAACAATAATCTGAAACAGAAGCAATAATCTGAAAAAACAAACAGCTATTGAGAAGTTAAATGGAGTTTGTGGGTAATAAATTGAGAACTGAAACTGAGAAGTGAAATTGAGAAAGTGCAATTTGGTTTGTTTCATTGAGTAGTGTAATTTTGAGATTCCCTCTATTTGGTTTGTTTCATTAAGTAGTGCAATTTGGTTTGTTTCATTGAGAATTGCCCATAAAAAAATTTCTCAGGTTGTAGAAAATGGTGCAATTTGGTTTGTTTCATTAAGTCTATTAGCTCAATGGAAGAGCAATGTGTTATTACACGCATGACATGGGTTCGAATCCCATATAGACTCTCTCTACACAACATATCTAAGAAACAAACCGACATCAATATGGCAGTAGCCGAAAAATCTGAAAACCTGATTTAGTGAATAATAGATTATCACATCCTAATCAATAATACCAAAATACCAATGTAGCTTATGTGAGATTCGAACTCACATCATGTGTATAATAACACATCACTCTACCATTTGAGCTAATAAGTTTTCCTATAAATAAGCTTTGATGGCTCAAATAAGGAGCACATTGTGATAAATTATACTAGTTGAATTGCATCTCCCAATAAGAATTAATCTTTAGGATCATTTTAAGGTACATCAACAGAAATTAAGACGAGCTAATAACATCATAGCACATCGAATAAGTAATGGCCATAGTCAGGTTAGAGCAACAAAATAGAAAATTAAGGAGCGCATTTGTGATAAATTGCAAATTTGATGAGCAAAATACAAATTATGATGACTGATAGAAAACATACAACCGAAATTACAATTCAGTTCATATATGGAGCACAATACAAATTATGATGACGATAAAATCAGCAAGGAACTTAATGGATGGACAACTAACTGAAAGATTTGCAATGAAAGATTTGCATTGTAAATTAGGATTGTTCAGAATCCTACACTAGCCATCTTCCACATCTGAAAAACAGTTCACAAACTCCAAAACCCTAACAAAACTCCCACAAAAGTCATCATCTAGTCCATTCTTACTAACAGACTGCAGTATGATTGAAATAATCTCATCAGAAGCATATGAATCCTCCTTGTTCTCGTCAGAAAGCCATATTTTGATGGGCAAACACATCCCTAATCAGAACCTTGATCTCGCCCCAACTAATTTGATCAAAAATCAAAATCCAAACCATACCTCGTCATCCTCTCAATTAAGCGATGAAAACCAAACCACAAGCAGAAACAAAATTGACATCATTAAAATCAAAATCAAAATCCCCGAACTTGACAAGTAGGGAAGAGGCGGAGAGAGAAATCAAGGGTAAATCACGGACGAGGCACCAGCGAAATCAAGATCGGAGGGGAAGAGTCGGAGGCGCACCTTGGCTGAGAGTCTGAGACAAGGGAGGGGGTTAAGGGTTTACCGTCTGAGACAAGCGAGAGAGGAAGAGAGGCGTCGTCGAACAGCAAGTGAGGGGCGGCGCTGGCGAGCAGCTAGTGAGGGGGTGGTGCCGACGATTGCTGAGGAAGGGAGAGACGCTTTGAACTGAACACCTCTGATTGATCGGGAGAAGAGAGGGTTTGATAATTCCTTTTAATGGTTAACAAAAAAAGGCTTAAATTTCACCTAAATTACAAAATTGCCACGACTTTCTAATAACCATTGATCAAGAAATGAAGGGCTGAGATTAAAAGTTTCCACAATAAATTGGTTTCTATGGGAAGGGTTGTTTCCAGTTGAACCTTCCCCTATATATATATATATATATATATATATATATATATATATATATAGGGTTTGCTTCAAATGTAAAAAGTCTTTAACATGTAAAATTTGCTTATCGTGTAAAATTTACTAATGGGCCTAATTTAATTACTAAAGGGCCTAATTTCATTAGTAGAATGTCTGCCCCCCCTGCCCATCTGTGTGCCCCCCCCTTGCCCCCCTTCTCGGACCAGATTTTTTTTGTTTTTATATCCCATAATTTTTTTTTCGTGTTAACACTTTCTGCTGCGCAAGTATAACTTGCTTTTGTGCACATATAACATCTTATTGTGCAAATATAAGTTTATTTTGTGCAGACATAATAATTCATTATGGGGTAAATAGGTAAATGTGCCTATTTCAATTATAAAAATTTATAATTGAAATATGTTTTATTTATGGGTAAATTGGTAAATATGTCTAATTTTATGGGTAAATACACTTTTTTCCGTTTTCGACACCTTTTGTGCAACTGTGAAGTGCATTTGTGGACATGTGAAGTGGATTTGTGCAACTGTGAAGTGCATTTGTGCAACTGTAAATTACATTTGTGCAACTTTAAAAAGAAAATATAAGAACATAAAGTGTGAAAATAAAATTGTAATGTGCAAATTTAGAATACAAGTGTGCAAAAGTAGAATACAATTGTGCAAAAGTAAGATACAATTGTGCAGATTTAGAATACAATTGTGCAAATGTAAGATCATAATGTGCAATAATAAGACAAAAGATGTGCTTTTGAAATCGATGTTTTATTTTTTATTTTTTTTACTTTTGAGAGTTTGAGTTCACCTCTCGGATAATTTAGGTTGATAGATGTAAGTTTGAAATCGATTTTTTTACGTATAAGCTTTTAAAATTAAAGTGCATAAATAAGATTAAATGTGCATAATTAAGGTTAAAAAGTGCATAACTAAGATTATAATGTGCATGATTAACAATTTGCGATTGTTGCGCTCTTGTCTATTATGTAACCTATGTGGGATTTGAGCCCACATCTTTTGTGCAAACGCACATTGCTCTACCGATTGAGCTAATAGGCTAAATTATGATTTTTATGCTAAAATAGAAGAACCTAATCGACCTAAAGCATATCGCAATAAAATTCAAAAATTCAATTAGCTCATGATTCACAAACAATTTGACAATGCTATAAACATGAAATTAGCTCCAAATCAACCCAACATCACAACCATATAATCAATTTCAATCAATTTGGATGTTAGCAAAAAACCCCAAATTCTAAAATATATCGCAATAAAATTCTAAAATCCAATTAGATCATGATCCATAAACAATTTGACAATACTGTGAACATGAAATTAGTCCAAATCAACCCAAAAACACAACCATATCATTAATTTCAATCAATTTGGCTGTTGGCAAAAAAAACCCAAATTCTAAAGCATATCGCAATATAAAATTCTAAACTTCAATTAGCTCATGATCCATAAACAATTTGACAATCATATGAACATGAAATTAGCTCAAAATCAACCCAACAACACGACCATATCATCAATTTCAATCAATTTGGCTTTTGGAAAAAAGCCTCAAATTCAAAAGCATATCGCACTATAAAATTCTAAAATCCAATTAGCTAATGATCTATAAACAATTTGACAATGATATGAACAAGAAATTAGCTCAAAATCAACCCAACAACACAACCATATCACCAATTTCAATCAATTTGGCTTTTGGCAAAAAGCCCCAAATTCCGCTCCTAAATCAAACCCTAGGTTTTCAATCTCAACCTAAATCATTCAAACACTATTTTGTGCAAATATAATTTTAAAATGTGCAAATATAATATTATGTTGTGCGTTTATAAACTACGGAATAATTTTGTAATTTATTAAATTTAGATAAGGGCATATTTGGGAAGAAAGGGAAAATATGGGTCAAAATTGTAATTTCATCATCATCTTCCTCACATCGACCCAGTAACCCTCTGTAGAAACGACGGTTGAGCAGTGGACTTCGGCGAGCTCCTGGTGGCAGCCTAGGGCATGGCGGAGCAAGGGGAAGGCAGATACGGGACCGTGGTGGTGTGGCGTGTCCGTTGGTGGCAATCGCTGGTGGCTTCGGTGGTGGGAAGGTGGCGGTCGAAGGCGGCGAATCGGCGCTCCGGTGTTGCTGGGCAAGGTGGAGTGGGTTGGCGATTCCAATGATTCCGATGGGGATTCCGGCTATTGCGAGGAGTAGAAGCCGAATCCACGTCTACCTTGTCGAATTGACCAATGCACGATGCTCGATTTTGGCGATTGCGAGGCTTCCGGCGATTGCAACGATTCCGGTGATTGAGAGGATTCCGACGATTACAACAAGGAATATTCCGATAATTGAGACTTCGCGCTACCCCATGGTCGATGCCTTGCCTCCTGCCATGCTCGATGCCACCGCCTCGGCCTCCTGCCATGGCCGCTTCCGTGTTCTGTGCGCAGAGGGAGAGATGGTGATGGAGGACGGCTCAGTTTTTTTTACCCAACCGGTTCGGTTATTTTTTTTAACAAAATGAGGCGTGGTCTGGTTTTCACTAAAAGACAAAATTTTACACGTTAAGCGTATTTTACATGTTAAGGAGTTTTTACATTTTAAAGCTTCCCTATATATATATATATGTATGTATGTATATATTTTAAATCTCAAAAGTACTTAATGATATAAATTTTATAATTAAGTTTTAGTAATTAAATACTAACATAATATTATAATCATATTATAAGCATGTTGAAAATAATTGTTATAGAGAGGCTTATTTGTAAATTGAAATGGTAAAAAAAAGATAGGTTGTGAGATACTAGAGATGATATTGTTAAAGTGGAAAAAGTAAGGAAGGGATGTTGTGCTGATGTGGCGGAGAGAGATAAATAAAAAAAATAGTATATTTTAGTATCTTGAATAGTAATTGTTCAACATGGTCTTATTCATATGATAACAATTAACAAAAATAATTGGTGTTTTGTATGTTAAATTTATAATAATAAACCTGTGTTAAAATCAAAAACATTTAACATTCTAGCATTAAAATGTTGATGTTCAATAACCATTTCAAGTCGGGTCGGGTTGAGAATCGAGTCGGGTTGTCGGGTCAGGTTGAGAGTCGGATCGGGTTCAAAGTCGGGTCGGGTTTATCTGTGTTTGGGACTGTTTCGAGTCGGGTCACGTTCGAGTCGTGTTCGGACTCGGGTTCAGGTTACGGATGACTCCATATTTTTGGGTTTCGGTCGGGTTCGGGTTAGTCGGGTCGGGTCAGATTTTGCCAGCTCTAACTACGGGGATGAAATTTATCAATCACATTAGAGATTTATAATATCAATTTCTTTACTTTCATCCACTTCGAGGGATTTAATGTTTTCTATTTCGGGAGACCGATTAAATTATTTATAAACGTGGTTAGTTATATATATCATAATATAATATGTTTACCTTCTAAGCATGTAAAGCATGTAAAGAGTGTAGGTAATAACTAAACAAAATAAATGGGATCATGTCTCAGTTTTAATTAGAAAAACAAATTGCACTTACCTCCACGATGGTGTAGAACTCCAGGGGCAATTAATATAATATATATATATATATATATATATATATATATATATATATATATATATATATATATACATCCTCTTCGGGGATATACCTCTTTATCCACTTCAGGGGATAAATAATTAAGATTATATATTTTATATTTTATTTCCACTTCAAGGGATAAAATTCATCACTTCGGGATTCATATAACTTACACATCATCTTCCGGGATATGTTCATATACTTCACAAGGGCAAAATATGCAACCCCGAGGCCGTTTTATGTAATTATAAAAAGATATGAGCCAATATGCGATTTTAAAATATTTGGGCTGGTTTCATAATTAATAAAAACCTACAACCATTAAAAACCTTTCTTCCTCGAAGAGACTCGTCGTGACCTTGCGTTCGAGTTCTGGGTCGATCGGCGTGATGAGAACTTCTCGCTCCCGGCGGAAGATCTCGTTCGACGTTCTGCTTCGATCAGCGTGATAAGAACATCTCACTCCTGATGGAAGATCTCTCTGACGGTGGTAAAATCAGGCCGCTGAAGCCGCTGCTTGGCTTCCAACTCGGATGTGGCGAGGCCTCTGATTATACGGGCGGTAGTTGCCGGGGGAGCGTCTCCTACAACAGTAGGTAGATGATCGGTGGATGATCATCGTGTTGTCGTCGTCCTTGTTCTGATAAGGTCAGGGTTCAACCTCAGGGCACCGTGAAGACAACAAGGCCGATTTTGTAATTAATCCAACCAAATCGATCGTGTTCTTCAATCAAACAGAGGCGGCGTCAGGGCACCAGGAAGGCGCCAAGTCCGGTCCTGGTTGGGGTCAAACGCTGTCTCCAAACGCCTATTCCTTAGATTCGGCAGCGGCTTCACCTTTGGATGCCGAGATCCTCCGATGCGATTGTTGAAGTTGCCAAGGATTGCTTCCACCTCGTCTAGGCTCGATAGCAACTCGTCGTTGGAATTAGATTTGATCGGAGGAGGTGGTGTTAATGGTGGAGATTGTTGATCAGCCATCATGACCATCTGGGGATGTATTGCGGCAATTTAGAGCAGCCATCATGACCATCTGGGGATGTATTGCAGCCATCATGACCAAGGAGGCGAAATTAGGGTAAACTCATGTTGATAACTTATTGTAAACTAGGGCAAAAAAAAGGGAGAAGAATATGAGATTGTATTCAACTGATGTGTCTTGTGGGGTATCGACCAATATAATATATATGAGTCATATCCTTGGACTCCAAGTATAAGATAAATCTATCTAAAGAGGTAAAACTTTATTTATGTAAAGTGTATATCTTCGTACATCCACATAGTAATATTATAACATATACCAATTTTTATATTACGTTTTAAGTACTAATAATGGTACATTTTTTTAGTAACCATTCCGGAATGGCTCACCGGAAAGGACTTGTGGATAATAGTCATAGGTCCCCGGTTCAAACCCCGGAATGAACGCTCTTTATTTACCAATTCAAGGTATATTTTTTTAGTCAATTGACGGTTAACTAAAATAAGGGTGTTGTTAGATACACCGCAAACCCCCATTAAAAATACACGTCATAATTAACGTGCAGACATTTTCAATTAATTAGCATGCTAAAAAATTCAATTAACCCACTTCAACCTTGTACGTCAATTCCGACATGCAGAATTTGGGGTGTATTTATTTTCTCCGCTAAAATAATCTAATGTGACGATACATTCAAGGGAAAAGACAAAATGTGGATCTCTCTCTCTCTCTCTCTCTCTCTCTCACACACACACACACATCTTGGGGAGCAACGAGGATCGTCTAGTCTGCTATTGTAGTCCATACCGTAGTCCAAATTATCTCATTGGTTAAACTGAAATTTCTAATGATTTTCTTATTTAAGTATTTGTACCTTATAATTTATTTTAATGCTTGTCGGCCAATGAAATTTAAGGGACCATAAAAATAGACTACGGTGTTGGACTAGACGATTTTCACCGCTTGGGGAGTGAAGATGGAAGCATGTACGTACCCTATTGATAGTATAGTATACGGGGCACATCAGGTACAATGGAGGTATCAACCAACATTGATCGCAGTAGGGATTCTTTACAACCTTCCATGCTCCACTCCCTACTCCACCTATTTATTTGAACATTTATTTTTTTAAAAAAAAATTATATTTATATTTTTAATATCTATTTTTATATATTTATAAAATTTTATTTCAAAAAATCATGTTTTAAAATTTTTAATAATTATATTGTGTAAAATATTGCCTTTTTAATTTTAAAAAATAATTTTTTAAAACAAAATTTTATAAATATATAAAACCAAATGTTAGGAATATAAATATAAATTTTTTATTTTTTTTAAGATTATATAAATGTTAAAATAAATTTGTGGAGTAGAGAGTGGAGTATGAAATGTGTTGTAGAAGACCTTGTTTGCATTGATCGTGGCAGCATCAGTACTGTAATTCAGTCTTTTTACGGAGTAATAAACTTACCTACTTCCCGTTTCTTTTTATTTGAGTTTTTAAGTCATTTATATATTTTCAAAACATAAAAACCATAAAAAATATTAAATTTTTTATTCAATCTTTTTAATAATATTATATTTATTAGTAATAAATATGAGATTATTAAAAAATTTATTTAAAAAATATTTTATATTACACCCTCCGTTTGGAAATATATCTTTTTTAGATCTATGCACGCTAATTAAGAAATCTTATATTACTAGTGGAATAGTAATAAGTTAAAATTTTTTTTTTTTTTCAATTCGTAAGGAGGAGAGTAGGGCTGATGTAAAAATTAGAGTAATGATTATATGTAAAAAGTAGGTTATGTTTAATGATTAAATCTAAAATAACATGTATTTTTAACAAAATTATATGGGATAAAAGGACATGTATTGAGGGACGGAGGGATTAGTTTTTATCGCCTTAAAAAATATATAGGAATAATAAAAAGTCGATTGATTAGGAATAGAGGGAGTATTTAACTTGATATTTTAGATTTTTTTTAATGCTCAATGGTTTAGGGATTAATATGCCCTTTTGTTAAAAAAAATATTTGGTCTCAAAAGTTAAAGTGAGCCTCATGGAATCGATTTTTCATGTATTTTTCTCTAATGATTTTAATCCAAATGTTATTTAGTTCTTCTAGAATTTTCCATAATAAATTACACATAACCACCCTTAAATTAGGATAGTTTTCACATAACCATCCATAAAATCATAAATTACATAAAACCACCCATAAATTACATTTATTTTCAAAAGACCACCAATCCATTAAACCTCTATTTGTTTTGTTTGAAAAGACTAAAATACCCCTAATTCAAACTTATTTTTTAAAGGAAAGACTGAGGTGGCAATTGGGCGGGTCGGGTCGGATTCGGTTAGTCGGGTTTCAAGTAATGTTTAATAGTTTGGTCATTTGGTTGGGTAGGGTTCGGGTTTCGGTTATTCAGGTTTTGATTGTCTCGGGTTTCAGTTACTTTGGGTTTGGATAGTCTCAAGTTTTCATTATTTCAATATTCATTTTGAATTTTTTACTAGAATGTATCTTAAAATTTGGGTTATTTCGGGTTTTGTTTATAATGGGTTCGAGTCTTAACGGGTTTCGGTTGAATTGCGTTTGGTTCATTCAGATTTGGTTGAGTTTCGGTTAATCAGATTTTGGGTCCAAAATGCGTCGGGTTGGGTCGGTGTTTTGGACAATCGGTTCCAGGTCGACCGGGTAAGGTTTTCGGGTTGGGTTTTGCCAGCTCTAGGGTTATTGCATGTATTTTATGATTTATTTTGACATTTTACCTTGAAGAAAGCAATGAACTTAAACATTGTAGAACATATATAAATACTCGAATCAATATATATGCATCAGATTTGCAATCTGAAGAGCAGAGATTTGCAATTGCTCTTGTCGGTCTCCCCTTCTTCAAATGCTGAATAAGAAGTGAATAGGCTCTAAAATAAATCCAAATTATGACTCCCTCTATTCAGAAAAACATGTCGTTTATTATTTACTCACGTTTTTTTAGGATGATAAAATATCCATTTTTTTTAAAATATTTTTAACAGTTCCGTACTTATTAACAATACTATCAAATTATATATTATTAAAAAATATAAAAAAAATGAATATTTTATATAGTTTTTATCATCTTAAAAAATGTACATGAATAATAAACGACATGTTTTGTCGAACTAATAGAGTACTTAAAAAGCCCAAATTATTACTTTTAAAAAAACTAAGATATGTGGGCATTTTTTTCTTTACAAATGAAAGAAATGGACATTTAACAAATGGGTGGTCTTTTGAAAACAAATATAATTTATGGGTGGTCTTTTGTAATTTATAATTTTATGGGTGGTTATGTGAAAACTAACCTAATTTATGGGTGGTTATGTGTAATTTATGTGAAAACTAATCCCCTAATTTATGGGTAGTGCTTTGTTGATATCCTTGGATTTGTGTAGGCCTAAACTTCCATTTTTCTTGGTTTTACAAATTTTGTTCCATCCAATTAATGGTTTGTATGCTTTATTTGCTCCAAAAGAATGATCTAGTCCGTATTTAATTGGTCTAATTCTTTGTGAATTTCTGTTCGTAGCATAAAATTTTGCATCACAAAATTTGGCTTCATAGCTAGAATGGATTTGATAAGGATCGTTCTCCTTGTTGGGACAAAGAGTTTGTCTTCCATTTTGTCAGTTAGATTCTTTTTTTTTTAATTATGTCATCAAATGTGTTTCTATTTACTCTCTGGTTTATGTAGGTTTGGTACTCTTGTCGTCAATAATTTGTTTCACCTTGTTACACGATTCAGTGCCTGCTTTGGCAAAAATCATAATATCATCAACAATAGAGAGAAAAGGGATTCATGTACCTGATATAATGATGTCAAAATCGATTATTTTCAATTCATCAAATGTTTGTTGTATAGTTTCCGGGCAAGAATTTATGCTAATATTATAAAGAGGTTTTGGTGAGATGGGGTCCCCTTGTCGAAGTCCTCAACTTCGTCTAAAGATTTATGTTGTTCCATCATTGACAGGGACCGAGAATGAGACCGTTTTCACACATTCTTTAATTCAAGCAATGAATCTTGTACAAAAACCAAATTCAATCAAGACATGGAACAAGAAGTCATAATCCGCCCTTTCATATGCTTTTTCCATATCAAGTTTAATTGTCATCCATATTTCTTTTCCTTTCCATCCTCTAATTGAATGAAAGATCTCGTGTGCAATTAGCACGTTGTCCTAGATGGCTTTGTCGGGCACAAAGGCCCCTTGGAGTAGGTGGATTATTTCTCCTATGACTCCTTTTAGTCTCTAAACAATGATCTTAGTTATTATCTTATAGATTATTGAGCATAAACTAATTGGTCTGTAATGGTTTATGGTATTTGAGTTCTCAAATTTTGGAATAAGTGATATAAAGGTGTGGTTGCTCTGTTTTGGTATTTTTCTTGAAGCAAACAATCCTTTAACTACTCTTATTAAGCCATGGCCAATAATGTCCCAGTATTTTTGGTAAAACTCAACTATCATTCCATCGAGACCAGGTGATTTATTTTTCCCAATTGAGAAAGTGGCATGTTTGATTTCGCTATTAGACACAACTCTAGTTAATTTCTCGTTATCCGCATTCCTGATTTATGTTGTAATTAGATCAAGGTATTCATTTGTTTTACTCATGTTGAAGGTCTCTTTTATGAATCTTTTTCGAAGTCATTTTTTTTTCTTTTGCTATATTTTCCTCCCCTACTACATTTGTGCCTTCAACTGTCCGTATTTACTTAATTACTATTCCGTTTCTTCTTCCTGTCATTGTTTTATGGAAATATCCTAAATTTGTATCGATAAGTTTTAGGTGTTTTGTCTTTGCTCTTTGATTCTAGTAGATCTTATGGTATTATAATAGTTTCTCCTTTTTCCTTAGGAGTCTTAGATTGGGTGCCCTCGCCCGGTCATCTTGGTTGTTTATGTTTTGCTACTGAACTTGGAGTAATTGATCATGTACCTTTTTTAGTTGCCTAAAAGTATTTCCAAATATCTTTTTGTTCCATTATTTAGAGTTTCTTGAGTATTTTTGTTTTTTGGGCAAGGATGTCCATGTGGGATCTTATTGCAGTTGTCCTTCATGCTGGTTTTGCAATGTTTGCATAGTCCTGCCGAGTCATCCATATTTTTTCAAATTTGAAGGGTTTCACTTTATGGTTGTTATCTTTTTGAAGCCCAATTGAGATCGGGAAGTTGTTTGAAGAGGAGACTATACTCTTTTAATTTAGAGGGAACGTTGTTATGGTAAATATATTATTTTAGATATTTGAATGTCTAATTTTTAAAACTGTTTTTTTAATGATTATAAAAATGGTATTCGTATTTTTTAAGAAAGTTCGAAGTCATAGAGAAGTACAAATGTATTTTTGTTTGATATTAAAAATAAATAAATTTCTAAAATTACATGTTTTAATTAACAAAGAGAGTTGGTGCGGCTATAATGTCTTGTGTTCTAACAACCCAAATAGTAATATCTCTATCCTCAAACAATAGCTAGTATCAGTAGCAAGTAAAGGTCGATCCCATAGAGAGTGCGTGCGACTTTGGCTAAGAGCAGTGTGTAAACAAGAGACTCGTAACAATAGCAAGAGAGAGATAAGGATAATAGTAGCAATGATTATATCAAGAGATAATAATGATGATAATATAGCTTCACTTATAATTGCAACATTGGTAACTTCATGATCATCGAGTTATTTTGGTTATGCTTGCTTATCTTAGTGTCGGTTTGTGCACAGAGTTGTATACCTTCCAATTCGATCACTATTCAACTCCTTAAACTCTTATATGGGGTTCGAGAAGCAATAAGTCCCTAATCATCTAAGCATGTAGCTCATGTAATTCCCACACATTTCGATGTGTCACCTAGTTGTTAAACTAGCCATTGCTTCCGCTAACAATAACACTTTATTACCTGTCATTACTCTCACATATGCATGATTTCCAACCCGATCCTTAAGATACGTTTTCTATTTTATGGGAATAACTCCCATAATAGAGGATGTAGTTATAATCCCTAGCATGTTGTTTATCTATTCTAATGGCTAGTTAAGACGAATAAAGAACATAAACATGTGGAGAACAAGAGTAATGTATAACCAAATATGCATAAACCATATATTAACTATAAAATAGCATATAAACAACCCTCACATGTTGATAATGCAAATTTCATATATGCATTATAGGTTTTTTTTTATTGTAATTAGGTAGTGGTTTTTCTATGATTTGAGTCTAGTTTCGTATATTGCTTGTGAAGTATTCGAGTTTGGAATCTACACGTTTTTAGTGTTTATTTTGCAGAATTACGTTATGCATAATTACTAGTATAGCGATGAAGTCCGGTGTCGAACCCACAGGGAGAAGCAATTTTCTATTCAATAACTCTAAACAAACACTTATAACAAAGCGACGATTCTTAACAAATAGAAAATATGTAAAAGTAACCAGATTGCAAATCAAAAAGCAAATAGCTATCAAAGTAGAAAGAACATTTCACCTATAATTCTCTGACAATGGTTGGAATTCATGGTCCTCGGATTGATCTATCAATTATTCATATTCCTAGGTCTACTTGACTAAAGTTGAGAGATCCATAGAGATTCATTCATCTTATTCAATATCACTAAAGAATAGCATTAAGAACTCAAGTAATCAAGACCAATTGGCACATTGACTCTACGCAATTAAGACCAATAGGCGCATACCGAACTCAATCCTAATCGAATATCCTCAACATAGATCAACTGAAATTATCCACTATAAAGACAAAGAGACATCACTACCATCAATACCTTTGTTTGCTATCGAGAAAACAACAACGAATTCATAGCTAAAGACGCAATTCCTAACATGTTGATCAGGCATAGAAAGTAACACAAATATAAATTAAGCACAAGATGATAACTAAGAACATGAATAATCAAATAGAATCAAATCCTCACATTCCAAACAACCATGTCTTCGAATCACAGGCGAAACTATGAGTTTGGCAACTCATAGGCCAATTCTCTCTCTCTCTCTCTCTCTCTCTCTCTCTCTAATGGAGTTCATAGGCTCTCTCTAAAATTGTTCTCTCCTCAAAAGAACTGAAAAACAACTAATAAAGCTTCCCAAATGTCGGCCAAACCCTAGAAGAAAATACTAGAAAATAATATAAAATAAAAGTCTTTGGATCCAAAACCGTGTTTCCGGAATCTGGGGTCATGGTGGGCACCGTGAAAGGGGCAGCGGGCGCCGTCTCTACAGTGTCCGACGTTCTTCAATTTCCTTCAACGGATTCAAATGTCGTGCCTCCTTGATCTTCCTTAGCTCATCCTTAGCCTCCATGTTCTCCAAAACATGCTTCTTAAGGTCTTCCCAAGGTCCATTCAAGGTGGGAATGTAATTCTGTAGAATAAACACTAAAAACGCATAGATTCCGAACTCAAATAATGCATAAGTAATATACAAAACTAGACTCAAAACATAACAAAATCATTACCTAATAGCAATAAAAAACACCTATAATGCATATATGAAATATGCATTATCAAATCCCCCCAAACTTAACTCTTGCTTGTCCTTAAGCAACCGTAAGGAAAGACATCAATAGTGAAAATATTTCATAATTTTACTCATCAAAAGAAACACCATCAATAGTGAAAATATAACCAAACATATAAACGTCATAACATGTATCTATGGGATCAAGTTGCTTGCATGCTAAACAATCAACCTTACCAAGGCAAAAATGTGTATCTCTCACTCTCATGTGTTTAGGCTTTAAGCATACACTCACCTCAATTCCATACACAAGCATCAACTCAAATATTGGCATTTATATCACAAAATTTCCATCGGATACGTCAATGCAAAAATAGGGACATCAAGAGGACTTTCGCTCAATGGAAACCTTCACATAGAAGATTCAATTCGGCGAGGTTGTAATGGGGCTTGGTAGAAACATAAGGGTAAGGAATTGTATTTGGTCATGCGGTGCAATAAATTCTAGGAACACAAGATTCTAATAATCCCAACATAACACAAACCAACTCAATAAATCAAGCTCACAAGTGCACAACATCTCTCAATATCCTCAAAATAACTCCGAAAATCATCATCTCATCTCATCAAAAACATCTCATCTCATCATCTTAGATATCATGCAATCTCAACACCCAACCAATATATATCATAACCAACATAAATCCCAATTCTTCCTCATTATGCAAACATAAAATAAATGGCTCTTTTATTCTTCTTTTTTTTTTCTTTTTTTTTCGGATTTTTTTTAACTTGACCCAAAATACATGGAAATCAAATGCATAAGAATGATGGACTAAATAAGCAGATCACATTACATCTTCTCAAAACCATAAACCATAAAATCACACTTTAGCTTCATTATCCTCACTCTCCAAAATAGATTTCATAACCCACTCAAAATCTCAATTCCCTCGGAATAAGTGTAAGGCTCATCATAGTGTAAAGGCCCGGATTTTTAAATCCTAATTCTCGGAAAAAGAAATGAAATATGAATTTAAATCGAGTTAACTAAAATCTCTTAAAATGAATTCCGGCATATAATTATTTTAAATGGGCTTTCATTCAGATTTATTTTCGCTTTCGCTTGCTAAAATTTGAAAGTATAATATAATTTTATTATTTGATTCAGTTCGAGAATTCGATTTAAATTTGAAGTTTTATGCTTTATATCTTTTGAGTCGGGTTAAAGTCGAGAGAGGGGGTTTTGGGATTTGATTCCGGTATTTTGAATTGTGGTTTGTGGGACCACTTGAGACCCTTGTCTCTTTCCTCCCTTAGCCGAATAGCAGCATTGGCAATGGAAATCTCCAGCCCCCTTCTGAAATTAGACAAACAAGCACCCACCTCTCCTTTCTCCTCACTGTGCTTCTCCAATTCTTGGCAAAGTGCCAAGAGGTCCTTGCTTGCAGTTTCCACGCCAAGCCCTCCCCTTCTCCTTTCAAATCCAGAATTTGAATCCCCACCCTCACATCCTCTTGATTTCGCACCCAGTTGCAGAGAACCCATCCCCCTTTTTTCTTTCGGTTCAGTCCACCACCACCCATCCTCCTATGTTACACTGAGCGCAGCCCCGAACATCTGAGCACCGCCCAAACACATCTCTTGTCTCCCCTTCCAGTCGAGCAGCCGCGGAGGGCCCCCAACGTCACCACTGTCACCTCCATCTTCCTCCTCCTGTGGAAGCCGAGAGCACCCAACTCCTTCCTTCTTTCTCCTCGACAATCATTAGCAGCCCAGCCGTTCCTGTTTCCCTCTCGAAAACGCCGAGCCAGGCGGAGCAGCCCCAGAATCGAAGTCGCCAGCGTCGTTTCCCAGGAGCACACCCCTCCCTGTTCCGACCTAGCTCCGGTAAAGTCCTTTCCTTCTTTTGTTTCGACCAATAGCTCGACAAAAATCCACCTTTTGACATCCTATTGTCGTCCTAGGCCAGGCTCGTTGATTCCGACTCTGACGAGGCTGGATCGAGCATTCCGACGAACCTTCAAGACCTCTCGGTGAGCTCGCTTTCCTCCCCCTTTTCTTAGTCGCGTTAGAGTTGATAGATTACATAGGTCTTAATATTGTATAGTGGGCCAAAAGCCCATTAAGGCCCAATACCTTTGTAACCTATATATATGATTATCAATGAATGGAAACCCTCGAGGAGGACTTTACATCAATTCCGCTATTCTACATGGTATCACAGCCTTTTCTTCCTAACGGAACCCTAAATTGATCCTCCCTCTTCCTCCGACCTTCCTCCTCCCCGCCGCCTCTCCGGCCCCTGCTCTCGACACCCCCTCGCACAGCGACACCGCCGCCTTCTCCCTCTCCAAGGCCACCGTCGCCGGATCCACCATCCTCGGATCCCCTGCACCGCCACCCTTTCCCCTCCCTCTCTCGGCCAGCGTCGTCCCCAGGCGCGTCCAAGCCAGGTTCAACGCGCCCGCGCCAGCCCCCACGCGCCCGCGCCAGCCCCCACGCGCCCGCGCCAGGTCACCCTCCCGCGTCGTCCCCATGCACCCATACTCTACCTCTCGACATGCCGGCCCTCACGCCTGTCTGACATCGCCTGATCCAGGCTATGTTCCGCCAGCTCTGCATCACGCCTTCTCCTCTACGCAGCAGACATCTTCAGATTCTTCTTGGTACATGGACACTGGTGCCACCTCTCACATGACGAACTCCTCAGGTAACCTCTCCTCTATTTCTTTTAAGGGCCCTGCCCCCTCTATTATCGTCGGAAATGGTGGTCGTCTTGCTACTTCGGGTATTGGCCACGCCAATTTACAGACCCCAACCCACCCACTACACCTCAACAATGTCCTTATTGCCCCAAAGATTGTCAAAAACCTTATCTCTGTCCGTCGGTTCACTACTGACAACAACGTTTCCCTTACGTTTGATCCCTATGGTTTCTCTGTGAACGATCTTACTACGGGGGTTACTCGCATGCGATGTAACAGCACCGGGGAGCTCTACCCTGTCACACCACCTCCTGCGTCCCGTCAATCGTGTCCGGTCGCCCTCTCGGCATCGTCGTCCAGCCTCTGGCATGCACGCCTGGGCCATCCTAGCGCTGCCGTTCTAGATGTCCTCCGTTCCCAGAACCTTGTCACATGTACTAAAGACCCACGCTCTGGTTTATGCTCTTCCTGCCAACTACGCAAACATGCCCGACTGCCGTTCCAACGGTCTTTGACCTCTACCCTTGCTCCATTTGATATCATTCACAACGACATTTGGACCTCTCCCGTGCCTAGCAAGGAGGGTCACAAGTACTACCTCTTGTTTCTGGATGATTACACTCATTACTTATGGGTCTTCCCGTTGCATTTCAAGTCCCAAGTGTTTCCTATTTTTGCCAGATTCCATACCTACATCAAAACACAATTCCACATGTCCATCAAATGTTTCCAGTGTGACAATGGTCGTGAGTTTGACAACAGAGACTTTCACTCCTTCTTTGCCGCAAATGGGATCTCATATCGCTTGTCTTGCCCCTATACTTCTCAGCAGAATGGCAAGGCAGAAAGAATCATCAGAACCATCACCAACATGATGCGCTCTCTCCTCTTCCACGCATCTATTCCCCTTCCCTATTGGCCTCATGCCTTATCCACCACATGTTATCTCCTAAACATTCTCCCTTCCACTACCCTACAAAATCGCTCGCCGGCTCAGACTCTTTATTACACCGAGCCTAGGTATGATCACCTTCGTACCTTTGGTTGCTTATGCTTCCCTAATCAGTCATCCACTGCCCCCCACAAGCTTCACCCTCGTTCCACCCCTTGTGTCTTTCTTGGCTACCCGTCTGATCATCGCGGTTACATTTGCCTCGATATCAAGACTCACAAGATCATTCTCTCTCGTCATGTCACCTTTGATGAGTCGCGATTTCCCTTCGCGTCTCCCACACCCCCTGTGTCGTCCACAGAGTCTGAGTCGCCTTTCCCCCACTTCATTCTTCCCCAGAGCTCTCCCGGTGCTCCTGCGTCTCCCCCTCCCCCACCTCCCCCGCCACCATCCATCACCAGACCACACACCCGCAGCGTCTCCGGTGTCTTTCGACCCCGACAGATCGTCTCCATGACCGCCGACCATCACCCCGCTATACACCCCACATCCCCTCCACCACCATCAGCGCCTCCCCTACGCGCGGCGCCCGCCGCATGGCTTGCTGCGCCCGCCACAACCCACTTTGCGGCGCCCCCCGCAAGAACCTCGCCCCTCCCTCCCCTACGCGCGCCCGCGTCCCAAGCTGGCGCGCCCGCGCCCCAACCTGGCGCGCCCGCGCCCCAACCTGGCGCTCCCACGTCCTCCGCTGGCGTGCCCACGTCCTTAGCCTCTCTTGCTCCCATCCGTCCCGACACCCAATCACCCTCTGCCTCCACCCAGACCTCCCTCTCCCCCATTCCCACCTCCCACAAAACAGCCCTCCAAGACCCGAATTGGCAGGCGGCTATGCTCGACGAATACAGGGCCCTTACAAAGAACGGTACTTGGGTTCTGGTCCCTCGCCCTCCTGAGGCGAATGTCATTCGTTGTATGTGGCTCTTCCGTCACAAGTTCCGCTCTGATGGGATGTTAGAGCGCTACAAAGCACGTCTTGTGGTCAACGGACGATCTCAGCAGGTAGGTATTGACTGTGATGAGACCTTCAGCCCCGTCGTCAAGCCTGCCACTATCCGAGTGGTGTTGAGGTTAGCACTGTCACGCAAATGGGCAATTCATCAGCTGGATGTCAAGAATGCGTTTCTTCATGGTCATCTGAATGAGACAGTATACATGTTTCAGCCGCCAGGATTTGCTGATGCTGATCGTCCCAAGCACGTCTGTCTCCTTAAGCGCTCTCTGTATGGTCTAAAACAGGCTCCGCGGGCTTGGTTCCAGCGCTTTGCTTCACATCTGCTACGCTTAGGCTTCATCGGCAGCCGCTTAGATTCGTCTCTGTTCATCTATCGCAGAGGCTCTAACATGGCCTTCCTATTACTATATGTCGACGACATCATTCTCACCGCCTCTTCTGATTCTCTTCGGACGTCCATTATTTCGAAGTTGAGTGCGGAATTCGCCATGTCTGATCTGGGTGAGTTGTCCTACTTCTTGGGAGTTGCTGTTCAGCGTCATGACTCTGGTCTGTTTCTCTCACAGAGTAAGTATGCTGCCGAGATTGTTGCTCGGGCTAAGATGGTCAACTGTAATCCAGCCGCCACCCCTGTCGATACATCCAACAAGCTCAGTGCTCACTCTGGTCCTTTGGTTGATGACCCGACATTGTACAGGAGCCTCGCTGGTGCTCTACAGTATCTCACTTTCACCAGGCCTGACATCAGTTACGCCGTTCAGCAGGTCTGCTTGTTCATGCATGCCCCCAGGGAACCACACTTTCAGGCCTTGAAGCGGATTATTCGGTACATCAGCGGCACCCTCGAGCTCGGCACCACGATCACTCCTTCCGCTAAGCTTGATCTTGTTGCTTACACTGATGCGGATTGGGGTGGTTGTCCTGACACACGTCGTTCCACGTCTGGTTACTGTGTCTTCCTCAACGACACCCTTGTGTCATGGTCAGCTAAGCGTCAGTCTGTCGTGTCTCGTTCCAGCGCTGAAGCGGAATACAGAGGTGTTGCCAACGTTGTCTCCGAGTGCTCTTGGCTTCGCAATCTCCTGCTTGAGCTCCGTTGCCCTCTTATGAAGGCCACTCTGGTCTACACTGACAACGTCTCCGCCGTCTATCTAGCTAGCAACCCGGTCCAGCATCAACGCACGAAGCACATTGAGCTTGATCTCCACTTCGTCAGGGACAAGGTTGCCATAGGACATGTTCGCGTTCTACATGTCCCGTCCTCGTATCAGTACGCTGATATATTCACCAAGGGTTTACCTAGACAGTTGTTCATTGATTTTCGCTCCAGTCTCACTGTACGACCCCCTCCAGTTTCGACTGCGGGGGTTTGATAGATTACATAGGTCTTAATATTGTATAGTGGGCCAAAAGCCCATTAAGGCCCAATACCTTTGTAACCTATATATATGATTATCAATGAATGGAAACCCTCGAGGAGGACTTTACATCAATTCCGCTATTCTACAAGAGTATTGGGTTGTGGTCGGAATCGGATTTCCGTCTGTTTGGGGTCGGTTGGGGTTGAGAACGCCACCGGCAAGGCCTGGATTCCTCCTCTCCACCTCTGATTACATTCGTCGGCGTGCAGAGCCTTGTTCTATCTGCTTGAGGAAGATGAGTTCCGGGCTTTTGGGCCTATTCTTGTCCGGGTCCTTCTTTCAATCCGGGTTCTATTCTTTCGGGCCGAGTCTCTCCTCTCCTTCCCTTGTTCTGTTGTCCGGATCGGGTTTAGCTTTTCGGGTCGGATCCTATTCTCTCTTCTTTTCTTCCTTGAACCGGATTGGGCTTTGGACTTCAGATTCGTGTCCGGATCCGGGTTTTGGGCTTGGTTCGGGTATATAGGTTGGGCTGTTGGGTTATTTGGGTTTTGTTATTTATTAATTATTATGGTTATATATTTGTCATGTGTTATTCAATTAGTTTAAATTCGGTCTATTTGATATATATTGTATAAATTATTTCTGAAATTATTATTATATTATAAAATGGGTTAAAAGTGATATTGTTTGGAATATATATTTTATGATGTTTTAATATGTGATTAGGAATTTTAAAGTGATTTATTGAGATTAATTGATAAAGTAATTTGCTTAATACGTTTTATAAATAGGGATTTTAAGGATGGATTTATTTTAATGTTTATTTTAGATAAACATTGTTGCTAAATTGTTTAGAAAAGGTTTTCAGTCGTTCGAAAATGATTCTTAAAGGAGTTGATGTGTTGAATCCAAAATGCCGGAATTAGTTCTACAATATGATTTTAAGGTTTAAATGTCTAATGTCGGGATTCTTTTCCTTGGTTTGATGATGTTGGTTTTAAAAAGGAAATTGGGAGAATGATTTTGGTTGATGTTGATCGTAGCGAAAAGGTTTTGGAAAATGGTTTTACTATCGATTGGTTTTGAGAATGTTGGGAACTTGGGTTCGTGCGTATGAATGATGGACCGGTAGCTTATGGAAATGGCTTGATGATAGGTGTGTATTGCTTCTGGATTGCTTTGGAGTTGTATTTGGGCCCTTGCTTGTGTTATCTTGATGTTCTGCATCTTCAGGTAAGTTCCCTAGGGGACTTACTCAGGTTGGACATTCATGCCTGTTGTTGCATTTTATGTTAGGTGTTGCATCTGCATAAAAGCATGCCATGTAGTATCCTGTTTAGGTTGCACTAATTGAATGAGCATCTGCTTACTTTATGCGTTTGAAACAGAACGGCCGTTATCTGTGATAGTCCTAGAGTCTTTGCTAGGGTCATAGGGTAGCCCAGTCTCATCGGGTACCCTGAGTCAATCGAGTCATGAACTTCCTTATATTATGCATGCGGGCTTTATTGTGGAGCGGGTTAGGCATGCGTGCCGCCCGATTATCCAGTCTCCGCCCTATCGGAAGGGGGTAGAGGTAGGAGAGGGATATGCCACTTGGCATTGTCTTGGGCCCTTTACAGTATTTTTACACATTATGATAACTAGGAGCATGCTAGTGTGCTTGACTTTCGTACTGCATTAGAGCATCTTTATTAGGTATAGCACATACTATGTGGCCTCAGCGAGGACTGCCGATCCCGCATGAGTGGCTCGATCTGACTCCTTTCCCCGTTCTTTTTTTTAAGACATTTTCTGCAGATTTTGAGTGCTCGATGCTTATATGATGGGGTTCCCTTTTGGCGAAACGAAGAATCTGGCTAATATCCTAACTTAGTAAAATGGTAATTACCCACTCATAATTTGGTTTTGTCCGGCTCTGTCGTGACCCTTGTATCCTTATTTTACTTCCGCTTTACTTTCGTTGAAATGGATTCCGCGACATAGTCTTAGGACAGGTTCAGGGTACCCAACGGCCCTGCGAGGTTTTTAGGGTTTGAAATCCCTCTTTCTACTAATCTTAAAATGAGTTTGAAACTTCGACCCGTACCTGGATTGCAAGATCCGAACAAGGGGTATTATCTCTTGAAACGTAACCCGGAAATCATAATTCTGGGCCGTTACAAAGATGGTATCAGAGCCGAGGTTGTGCAATTCGGGTACGCAAGGGTCGAGTGTATGTTTTGGAAAAATGCCCATGAATTTCAAAGGATTTGAAAGGATTTTAAAAAGGGCAAAATGAACTTAAGATGCCTAACCAAAATGGGACTAAGTAATGAACTCGACTTGTAATAAAAGTGAAAAACCGACCAGACGGGGACACGAGTGGGTAGTAAAGGCGTTAGACCACCCCTAATGGGTATAGTTGGGAACGGTAGGCAAAATATCAGCTTGTTCTTTACAGATGGGTTGGGAGACTCCAAGGAGATCATTATGAGTGTGACTAACTGATTCTGTGTTGAATGCTTTCTATGCTAGATATCTGATTTGGATACCCTAACTATGAAATGTGTATTGACTTATTTGTGCAAACGGGATAGTGGGAGTACCCTTGTTTCCGTGTGGTCAAACCCAGCTTGTGTGGAACAGTCCCTTCCACTATGTTAACCCCTTGACTGTTCTATCTAGCCTTTTCCTGGATGTCAGTGTCTTCCACGGGGAATTGGGTTGGTAACCACCTTGTGTCGGGAATCATGTATGGATATGAAGGTTGTTTGAGTGTGTATTCAAAGGTGGTTCTTGATGGCATTTTGAGTCAAAAGTAAGGTCTTTCCGGGGCTGTCTTTCCTTATTCTTATGATGATCAGCCATTGTCTTCTTGCCATGAAGAGTCATACCGGAGTCCCACGGGAAAGAGGGGTGATGAGTCGGTTGGGAAAAGTCAATGGTTGCCCTTAGGGATCTCTGTCCGGTTGTAATGGTGACTCTCTCTGAATTGCATGATATGATTTTGTAATCTACCGCATGTACCTTGCAAATGGTCATTAGTAAGAAGCTGCTTATGTTATGTCTCGCCTTCTGTCATGGTTTTATTGTTTAAGCTCATATTGTGGTTAATTAACTTGCTCACGTCTCGTGTTGTGTCTTGCTTTATATCCTGTTGTATGATTACGTGTTTATTGTTATAGCATGTTTACTTGGCTTACTGATCGTATGATTCTACATGTGCTACCCTTTAACCTACGGATTAATCTTTAATGTGAAATTGTGCTTACATGATTTGATGTTCATGATGACCATTGTGTGATTCCTAGTTACAATTGTTACATTCCTATCAATCCAACATGTTTTACTTAGTATGCTGCATCGCCATACAAGTGCATGAATGTAAATGTCATATGCTGAAAAGCTGCATAATTGACGTCCTCCATGTGAATAGGTTCATGATAGTGTGATTAACTCTTCTTTATATGAATGCGCGTAAATAATGTCATTAGAATGCTAACTGATAAGGCCTTGATGATTATCATACCTTTTGTGACAAATTTATAGCATGCTCGTCTAATTATATTCATGAGGTAGACTATTGTCGGTTATTCTTCAATAAATGTTGTTGTGTGTTACTTGCGTTGAATGGAGAATATGTTGGTATAATTGAGGCTTGAAAGATGCATCTTTTACCCCAATATGTGTTGATTTGAACTCATGTCCCCGTATCTAGTCACATTGCCCGTTACTTAGACTTGTATTATACCTCACTGCATTTCCTCCCATGCGTCTATAACATTGGGAAGTGATTGATTGAGCTCTTGCATATGGTCATGTAATCAATTAAAGACATGTATGTATCGTATGTATATTGAGCCATTAGTATCATGTAAGACCCTTGGTTGTGATTGGTGCGAGTTTATACCTTACCACAATATTGTTGATTCTCTCTTGAGTCAAGTCTCTAATAGTGTGAATCTTCCCTCTTCATATCCTCTTAGAATGTTTTGCTCATCTTTATGAGATTAATGTTAATTTTGACAATCGACTTGCTTTCCGTGATGGTTAATTCTAACATGCATACATGTTCTCGCTCGGTGGTATTCCTCTATTACTACATGGTACTTTCTCATGCTTGCATGAACCTATGACTTGACACCTCGCATGATCACACACCACGCTATGTCGTGATTTTGCATACGCATGCACCTAAATGTTAGAATGAATCTATTCGAATTACCTTGGTTGTAGTAAGGTTTTGATATGTGCTAGTAAGTACCTTGTAGGGCTTTATGCTCCCCAATAAGACTGGCTAAATGGCGACTTGCCATACTTATTCTATTACGTGAACATGCTTGTCCTATGATGTGATAGTTGTTATACCGTTTTATGTGCACTATGACAATTGTTCCCAACATGCTTATAATCTATCACTGGTGATGTCATCTTGGTTACTCTCTGTAATGATGCCTCATGCTTCATGAACATTATGTTGAACTCTTTTAAACGACTCTTGACTATGCACATGCCTTATCATATATCGCTAGCATTGTGTAGGATCTTCGCTTTCTAAATGTGTTCCGTTGTATGATTACATGCCATTATCATCCTATTATGCGATCATTGTTGCCCGGTGTGATAGTTAATACACTACTCTTATATATTCTCATATTACGCTTAGCCTGATCGTTATGTTATATCTCGCCATGCTATAATTGACCTCCCCTGTTGCTGCATGTACCATGCTTGGACATTCGTTCGTTTACATGATACATGTCATCCTCATTAAATCCCATATGACTTCGAATCTTGCATGATCATTACCGATTCCGCATATCTTGCATGAAGTTGTTAGGCATATCTGCTTCCATGAAATACTAGAATGTTAGCTTGTCTCACAAGCATCGTTGTAGGACTTGATTGTGTCTTTGATATGAAATACGAATGTTGTCCCCCCTGAGATAGGTACGTGTTAGTATGGATTAATGTGATTGATATGCTCCATGATGAATTCATTTTGCTCGTCACCATTGTAACCTAATAGACTTCTGAAGGTTCGATAATGTAAAAACAATGTAATAAGAAATACTCTAGAAGGGGGGTTGAATAGAGTATGCCCGTTTTTCGCAGAAAGTCTCAAGACTTTTGAAGCTTGAATCAAAACTCTTGAGATTAAACCTGAATCACAAAGTTAGACAATCGAACCAAGTGCGGAAATAAGGTAAAGCAAATAAGTAATGGACACGAGTAATTGTTTACGAGGTTCACCACAACAGGCCTACGTCCCCGCCTAGGGTTCTTCCACAACCCTAGGATTCAAAGGCTTTATTGATTGCTTAGCTTAGGATCCTAATAGCTCACCGAGAAGCCTCTCTCCTATACAATTGCAATCTAGTCAACTCACGTTCCCTTGGAGTCCTAGACCAATCTAGAAGAGCCCCACCTCTCCCAGCTATCTAGTACAATCCTCTAACTCTCGCAAATCAATAGCCTAGTGCAACTTCCCGAGTTATAAACTCTCGAGTAACACTTGAAATGAATATATCCTATAAGCTCACAGTGCCTCTCAAAGGCTTTGAAATAAACAACAAACTATTTGAGCGCTTTGCAGAGAGACACTTGGAAGACAGATCGCTTGAATGAATTGAAGATCGTGTGTAGCACTTGTTCGTTCTTGTTATCTCTGTCTTCTTCTTTCTTTCCTTTATATAAGAGTGGAATGGCGCCTGAGGATCTTCACCAACGGCTCCATGAATCAGGCTTGATTCTTCAATCTTCTATATATGGACACTTTGAAGCCATGATCCATTTTGAAATAGATCTCCTCAATAACTCTATAAACGAAGGTTATAATCTCGAAAATACTTCCTGAAACAGTTAGTCCAACGAATATATATAATATAAAGGAAGTATATAATAAGATAAAATAATATACGAATAATAGGATAGGTTTTGTATTTCATCAACTGTTAATGCTCCAAGGCCTTTGACACAAACATCCTGTCAAAGCCTTTGGAACATCTTTTCCGATTTTCATCAAGGGAGGGAGTTATTAATCTCCCCCTTGATGAAAGACAAAACCTGTGCAACCCTGCAACTTAGTCAAACAAATATATCATAATAAAAAACAGACTAAGTACCTGCAAGGGTTAGACCAATGTTGGATCAAATAATTTTTTAAGTAAGAAAACATCCAACCGAAAACCAGAAATCAAAAAGCAAGGTCTTCCAAGACCTTTAATCAGAGGTTTTCAAGGTCTAACGATCATCTCCCCCTTTTTGTCTTTCAACAAAGGGCGGAGGTAAAACAGTCACCAAAAGTTACCAAAAGTTTTGAAAATGTTTCCAAAAACCAGCAAAGTAACAAGTTTCAGGGTGGGATAGGGTGGGTTAAGGTTTAGGCTTGGTCAATCCAGAGCATCATCAGTGAGCCTCGCCCACAGTCCTTCCAGCATCGTTGAAATCCCGGTCATCTTCGTCATCACCTCCGTCTGCAGCTCCTTAATATCCAGGCGAACTTCCTCCAAGCCCAACTCTAGGTTGTCCATGCGTTCATCGAAAGCTGGAGCAGTGGGAAAGGCTTTTGAAGGAGTGGCAAGACTCAAGGTCCCTTGGAGAGACCGAGTGATGCCAATCTTTTCAAGGCCTTTAGAGTCGAACATACCCGTATGACGCAACTGTTCTTCATTTTTGAGATCAATTCCAAAAGCTTTGAAGATAGGGGTCAAAAGGGTAGCAAAGGGGAGGGGGGAGCCTTTTCGAGCTTTTCTGGCATGGGCCATGGTTCCAAGGATGGTGTTGGCCAGATCAGGATCAAGGCCATTAAGAATGCGGTAGAGCAGGACCATGACATTGTCGGTTAGGAGTGAGCCAGAGTTGAGACGGGGGAAGAGGCATCTAACAATGATGTTAAAGATAATTTTTGCCTTAAGGGTTAGGGATGAGTGGGTGAGTTGCTTTGAGGTGCTATTGGCTGCTTCGGGTAGGAGATATTTGGCTCGGGCTAGGATGATGCAGTTTTCTTTACAGGGGTGGATTTCAGATGGTGGAACAGGGGTAGGTAAGCCAAGGAGATCTGCAAAATCATTGGGGTTGAGAGAGATTCTAACCCCTTTGACAACAGTCTCCAAAGACCAACCATCAGTGTCGTTCTTGGCTTTGAGGTTGATGTAGAAGAGTCGGGTAAGCTCAGGGTAGTAAACAGTTTCTCGGTTAAGAAGAGTCCAGGCTGGGGAATTTTTGAGGAGCTCAATGCAAGGCATCTTCAAAGCTTCAAAGAATTCGAAATCTAAAAAATCTGAACAGCTAAGCTTACGAGTACGAAACTCGTCTACCCACTTACCAGCAGTCTCAGCATCTAAAAACAAAGAGGAGGGCAATGATTGATTTACCTGGATATAGGCCGGGGGTTCAGCGTTCTTCCTGCGTGCAACAGTTGGAGCAGCTTTCTTGGCAGGCGCTACAAGACTCTTGACAGTGCCCTTCCTGGTACGCTTAGGGGAGGGAGGCTTGACTGGAGTAGGGGCTTTCCGCTTCTTCGGAGACGGGGGAGGAGGAGGAGAAGGAGAGGGAGTTTCTTCCTCCTCTTCCTCAGACCCCGAGTCCTCACCGGACCCCGCATCATCACCTTCAGGTTCCTCGTCCTCTCCGGATTCCTCGTGCTCTTCCTCTTCCTCTTTTTCTTCCTCAGGCTCCACCTCGGATGGAACCTCTTCGGCTTCGGATTCCTTCCGAATCCGCTCAGCCTCCTCCTCAGCCAGTCTCTTAGCAAGCTCAGCCTCCTCATCGGCCTTTTTCTGTTTCAAGGCCTCCTCCTCGGCTTCCCTGGCAGCATCTCTTTCCAGGGCGGCATCAAGGTCGTCTTCCTCTTCTTCCTCATCCTCTTCCTCAGCCAGGATCTTTCTCTTCCCCTTTTGTTTAGCACTCAAGGGTTTCTTAGCAGCACGTTTCTGAGAGCCTTTGGGAGCCGTGGCTGAGCTCGACTTGACGGTGCTCTGGACAACTGCTGGGATGATGGCTTGAGTAGCAGGTTCGGATGTGGGAGAGGTGGCAGTGGCCTGGCGTCCCTTGGGGGTGGCGCCAAGTCTTTTGGGAGTGACGACTTTCTTGGTTTTAGGTGCCATGGAGGTAGTCGGTTAGGGTTTCTTTGAGAGGTTGAAGATGAAGGAGTGGAAAGGGTTTGGAAAAATCTGAGTGTGGGTTGTAAAAGGGTACAGATTTGGTTTAAGTAGAGAGAGAGGGTGACGGATTGATGGGATGGGTTTAGGGTTCCAAGGAAAGAAATCATTACCTTGCCAAGTTGAAGGATTTTCAAATTCAAATTTGAATTCAAATTACCATAAAAATCGGACTAAACACAAACCGATATAGTTCAAAAAATAAAAAATCTTAACGGTTAAGGAAATCATAGAAATAGGCAATTTTTGAAATCCGATTAAAACAAATATAATTGATTAAATATCTAAAAAGATATTAACCAAAAATATATGATCCGTTATATGTGCTCCACTGTTCAGTTGGCAGACCTTGACATAACTCTCAAAGGTCTTGACACTGAGTGGAGTTTATCTTTCGTAAAGGGAAAGCTCCCCCTACGAAAGTGCATCCTTGTCAAGCATCCCAATCTCTCGTCTAATGAAGGTGAACCTGTCCTCTGCCAAAGGCTTAGTAAAAATGTCAGCCCATTGATAATCAGTAGAAATAAAAGATATGGACACATCACCTTTTTCAACATGATCTCTAATGAAGTGATGTCTTACATCAATATGCTTGGTCCTCGAATGCTGAACAGGGTTCTTAGTGATGGATATGGCACTTGTATTGTCACACTTAATTGGGATACTCTTGAGGTTGATGCCAAGATCTCGCATTTGTTGAGCTATCCAAAGGATTTGGGAGCAACAAGCTCCAGCTGCAATGTATTCGGCTTCTGCAGTGGATAGAGCAACTGAGTTTTGCTTCTTTGAGTGCCAACTGATCAAAGATGCTCCTAAGAATTGGCAACATCCTGATGTGCTCTTTCTATCCACCTTGTAACCTGCAAAATCTGCATCAGAATATCCAATTAAAGTGAAATCCTTTTGCTTTGGGTACCATAGTCCAAGTTCCTTAGTGCCATTGAGATATCGAAAGATCCTCTTCACAGCCACGAGGTGAGATTCTTTGGGATCAGCTTGAAACCTAGCACAGATGCAAACACTAAACATAATGTCAGGTCTACTAGCCGTGAGATATAACAAAGATCCAATAATTCCCCGATACTCCTTTTGATTGACACTAGTTCCAGTCTTGTCTTGATCTAGAGACAATGTTGAGCTCATGGGAGTCTTGGCTGCTTTGGATTGATCCATCTTGAACTTCTTCAAGAGATCCTTAGTGTACTTGCTTTGGTTGACGAAGATCCCTTTCTTGGATTGATGAACTTGTAACCCCAAAAAGAAGTTTAGTTCACCCATTAAGCTCATCTCAAATTCACTGCACATAATGTCAGAAAATTCCTTGCACAAAGATGTGTTAGTAGCACCAAATAATATATCATCAACATAAATTTGAATAACCAAAATGTCCTTTCCTTTGGTCTTGATAAAAAGAGTCTCGTCGATCAACCCTCTTTTAAAATCATTTTCTAAAAGATATTTTGACAAGCGCTCGTACCAAGCTCTTGGGGCTTGTTTCAAACCATAAAGCGCCTTGTCAAGTTTGTAAACATGATTGGGAAATTCCGAGCTTTCAAAACCTGGGGGTTGAGCAACATAGACTTCTTCTTCCAAGAAACCATTAAGAAAAGCACACTTGACATCCATTTGATATAACTTTATGCTCATAAAAGATGCAAATGCTAATAAAATGCGAATGGCTTCAAGCCTGGCTACGGGAGCAAAGGTCTCCTCGTAGTCAATACCTTCCTCTTGATTGTAGCCTTGAGCAACAAGCCGTGCCTTGTTCCTCACAATCTTGCCATTCTCATCTAACTTGTTTCGAAACACCCATCGAGTGCCAATGACTGATTGATGCTTTGGTCTAGGCTTCAAAGTCCAGACTTTGTTCCTCTCAAATTCATTAAGTTCACTTTGCATAGCTATAATCCAGTCTGGCTCTTGAAGTGCCTCATTTACCTTCTTTGGCTCAATAAGAGAAACAAACGCGTTAAAAGCACAAAGATATTTAAGTTTAGAACGAGTTTGAACACTAGAAGTAGTGTCAGAAATGATATCCTTTAATGAGTGTGAAGAGGAGTATTTGAATTTCCTTTTGCTAGTCTCAGCTCCTTGATTCGTCACACCATCAGGATCGATTTGTGGTACATCTGACTCCGTGGTCCTGTTAGGTTCAGTTACAGCAGTTTCTGACATCTCAACACTGTTGGATTGGACACCAAGGGCTTTGGACGCATCTTCAACACCTTGGGCCAATTCTTCAGTGTTAAGAATCGGTTCCTGCATGTTCCTCTTCTCTGTGTTCTTGGTGGCAGCACCATCACCTTCCTCGTTCTCTTCATGGATATTAAGATCTATATCTGCAACACTTTCACTCAAAGCACCATCATTGCATTCATCAAAAATAACATGTATACTTTCTTCAACTACATGGGTCCTTTTATTGAAGATTCTATAAACTTTGCTACTCGTGGAATAGCCAAGAAATATACCTTCATCACTACGCGCATCAAATTTCCCAAGGTTATCTTTTCCATTGTTATGAACAAAACAAGTACAGCCAAAGGGTTTGAAATAAGATATAAGTGGTTTGCGGCCTTTGAAAAGTTCATAAGGAGTTTTCTTTAAGATAGAACGTATAAGACAACGATTTAAAATGTAATTAGCTGTGTTAACAGCTTCAGCCCAATAGGTTTTAGGTAATGCATTTTCTAAAAGCATAGTCCTAGCCATATCCTCTAAGGTGCGGTTCTTGCGTTCCACAACCCCGTTTTGTTGAGGTGTCCTAGGAGCAGAAAAGTTATGGGAGATGCCATATTTAGAAAAAAATAAATCAAATTGAAGTTGATCAAACTCCCTACCATGATCACTCCGAATAGACACTATGGGCTCATTTCTTAAAGTTTGCAACTTCTTACAAAGTTTTGAAAACCCAAATAAGGCCTCTGATTTTTCTGACTCGCATAGGACCACATAAATCCATATGTAAAAGTTCAAGGGGTCTAGAAGAACTTACAACCTTTTTGGGTTTGAAGGAGCTACGTGTTTGTTTACCTCGTGTGCAAGCATTGCACATGTCAATACCTTTGAAGTCCATCTCAGGTAGCCCTCTTACAAGCCCTTTGAACACAAGCTTCTGTAGTGTATGTGGACTCACATGACCGAGTCTCCTGTGCCAAAGCTTTGGATCGTCCGTCAAGGCCTTTAAGCATGTTAAGCTTCCTTGTGACACTTGATCAGCATTTACAGCGTATATGTTATTGTAGCGATATGCAGTTAGAATAACTTCACCTGTATCATCTCTGCACACTATACATCTTTTCTTGTAAAATCTGACATTGCTACCGCTATCACATAATTGAGAGACACTAAGCAAATTATACTTTAAACCATTGACAAGATAGACATTTTTAATACTATGGCTGGAATCACTTCCAACACTACCAATACCAACAATGTCGCATTTCCCTTTGTCACCAAGAGTGATTGTTCCCGTGGATTGCTCCTTTAAATCATGAAAGAGAGAACTCTTCCCACTCATATGCCTCGAGCAACCACTATCAATAATCCATTTGTGTTCTTTCACCTTGGTGATCTCCTGCAAAACAAACATCAACCTTTGTGGCTAGACCAATAAGCAAATTTGGATCCATTGTTGGGATAAACCATATTAGGTAAAATAGTGTCTTTTGGGACCCAAACTTGTGTTATCCGTTCTTTTCTCAAATGAACAGGAAATGTATTGCGAATAATATAAGGATCCTTTCTTCTATAAGGGCAGGTCTCTTTTACATGTCCCTTTCTAGCACAATGGTGACATATAGGAGAGGTTCTGCTTCCTTTAGCCTTTACAAAAGTGGTAATGTGTTGCTTCTTTAAAAACTTTGGATTGTAACCAATACTACTTTTGTTTAGAGAGCTTTCTTGCTCACCCAACATCTTATCGAGAGTGCCTTTGGATTTGGTAAAACTTATGAGGGCTGTCTGTTGGTCTAGAATCTTATTATTCAGGGAGATCTTCTCGTTCTCTAAGTCATGATGCTCATTTCTTAGAGAGGAGAGATCTTGCTTGAGTTCAGATTTCTCCGAGTCAAGCGTCTTGACTTTAATGTCAAGACCTGAATAAGAAGCTTCAAGACCTTTGACCCTCATAGACAGATCCTCAATAGTTCTTTCCTGGTCCACAGTTCTCTTAATAAGAATGTTAGTTTGGGAAATAAGCATCTCTTCATTGGCAATCATATTTGAAAGGAATTCCGATAATACCTCTTTTTGACTTTCCATAAGTTCTCTTACAGTAGCTTCAAGCTTTTCATCGTGGGATCCATCTTCTGAGGCCATAAGACAGATGTTGGCCTTCTCATCATCGGAGTCAGAGTCGGAATCACTCCAAGTAGCCACCATGGCTTTCTTCTTCCATTTGTCACCTTTCTTGGGCTGGCTCTTTGTCTTTTGAGGGCAGTCCTTCACAAGATGATCTGTTTCACCACATTCAAAACAAGACAACGGTTTAGTCTTCTTTTCATACTTGTTGTATTGAGGCTTACCTCGAAATTTTGAAGACTCTGATCCATCCTTGTTGTTGAATTGCTTCTTCATTTTGAGAATTTTAGCAAGGCCTCTTGTGATAAGAGTAAAAGGATCATCCTCATCGTCATCCTCATCTTCAGAATCAGATCCATCCTTGGACTCATCCTTCTTAGACTTGAGTGCCAAGTTCTTGGTGCTAGCTGGAAGTTCTCCATCGTCTTCATTAAGGATCATCTCATGCGTGATCAGCTTTCCAAGAAGGTCATCAAGGGGTAAAGTGGTGAGGTCCTGGGCTTCCTCTATAGCTGTTACTTTTGGACCCCATTTCTCCTTTGGAAGGCACCTCAGTATCTTCCTCACTTTCTCAACGTTGGTAAAGCTCTTGCCGAGAGAGTCAAGGTTGTTGGTGATTTCTGTGAATCGTGTGAACATGGCTTTGATTGACTCATCGGACTTCATCTTGAAGAGCTCATACTTTCGAAGGAAGATGCTGATCTTGGTGTCTTTTACTTGGCTCGTTCCTTCATAGGTGACGACCAACTTGTCCCAAATCTCTTTAGCTGACCTACAAGAGGAAATACGGTTAAACTCATCAGTGCTAAGACCACAATAAAGTAAGTTGATAGCCCTGTAGTTTTTGGAGATGGTTTCAAGGTCTGGTTGGTTGTAATCAGACTCCTTCTTTGCCACTTTGGTATCGTTTGGTCCTTCCTTCTCTGGAATCTTCGGACCATTCTCTATAATGTTCCAAAGCTCTAGATCTTGGTCTATGATGAACATCTTCATCAAAGATCTCCAGTGGACAAAGTTGTTTCCTACAAAGAGTGGTGGTCTGCTTGTGGACCTTCCCTGTGCAAATCCTCCGCTTGCTTCACCAGACATGATCGAAAACTCACAAGATTGTTAGATCAAAAGCAGTGAGTAAAGCTCTGATACCAATTGAAGGTTCGATAATGTAAAAACAATGTAATAAGAAATACTCTAGAAGGGGGGTTGAATAGAGTATGCCCGTTTTTCGCAGAAAGTCTCAAGACTTTTGAAGCTTGAATCAAAACTCTTGAGATTAAACCTGAATCACAAAGTTAGACAATCGAACCAAGTGCGGAAATAAGGTAAAGCAAATAAGTAAAGGACACGAGTAATTGTTTACGAGGTTCAGCACAACAGGCCTACGTCCCCGCCTAGGGTTCTTCCACAACCCTAGGATTCAAAGGCTTTATTGATTGCTTAGCTTAGGATCCTAATAGCTCACCGAGAAGCCTCTCTCCTATACAATTGCAATCTAGTTAACTCACGTTCCCTTGGAGTCCTAGACCAATCTAGAAGAGCCCCACCTCTCTCAGCTATCTAGTACAATCCTCTAACTCTCGCAAATCAATAGCCTAGTGCAACTTCCCGAGTTATAAACTCTCGAGTAACACTTGAAATGAATATATCCTATAAGCTCACAGTGACTCTCAAAGGCTTTGAAATAAACAACAAACTATTTGAGCGCTTTGCAGAGAGACACTTGGAAGACAGATCGCTTGAATGAATTGAAGCTCGTGTGTAGCACTTGTTCGTTCTTGTTATCTCTGTCTTCTTCTTTCTTTCCTTTATATAAGAGTGGAATGGCGCCTGAGGATCTTCACCAACGGCTCCATGAATCAGGCTTGATTCTTCAATCTTCTATATATGGACACTTTGAAGCCATGATCCATTTTGAAATAGATCTCCTCAATAACTCTATAAAGAAAGGTTATAATCTCGAAAATACTTCCTGAAACAGTTAGTCCAACGAATATATATATAATATAAAGGAAGTATATAATAAGATAAAATAATATACGAATAATAGGATAGGTTTTGTATTTCATCAACTGTTAATGCTCCAAGGCCTTTGACACAAACATCATGTCAAAGCCTTTGGAACATCTTTTCCGATTTTCATCAAGGGAGGGAGTTATCAAAGCGTATTTCGAATGAATTCCCAATTCAGATAGTCATACACCTTTTGTAGATCAACCTTTATCATACATCCCGATTTTCCAACTCAGATGCTTTATGCACTTTCGGTTTATTTGAGAATATGCAGTGTATAAGTAAGTAAAAGAGATCAAGACTCAAAATCAATGACACATTCAAGTGTGGGGGTGGGCTTCCCTACAGGATCTACACCAGCGCATTGTTATATCCAGCACAAGGATCCTAACCATCCTCCCGTTGGCAATTGTTGTTGCAGGAGGATGGTCAAGTATGAAATAAATATAAAGTATAGATCAGACTGACTTCCCTGTCTCAGCAAATAAATACAAGACTTCCTCCCGTTGTAGTAGAAGGTTGTCAGGATCGAATCCACGAGGAAGCACGTCAGCAGTTCTTAGGTAGCTGTAAATTCTCACAGAAAAGCAGAAAAGACAGAAACAAAGGAACAAAGGAAGAAAGACAAAGCAAGCAGAAAATAAAGGAAAGCAACAGACGTATTCGATCTCGACTAAGGCCTACTCGAGATCGACGACAGCAACTCGACAAAAACTGAAAAATCGACAACAGAAGCAGAAACTCCACTCGACCTAGACAAGACCGTACTCGAGATCGACTAAGGCCTACTCGATCTCGACTATCTCCTCCTCTGTATCGACTAGAAAGACAGAAAACTTAAATTGCAAATTTCGAACCCAAAACTCAGATTTCCGATGAAATAAATTCAATATATAAAAGACTTCCAAAGCCAGGGTATCAACACCACAACGATAACCATGCAAAGTAACACATAAGGCATAAAAGATCATGCTTTCCATCAAAATAACTTTCGTTATTAACAAATAGGCATATAGAGGCTTTCGCATAAACCCTAATTGTTACTAACCCTTTTCACATAATTAACCCAAGTTGCATTAAGATCACTTTCGCTTCAATAACACAAACAAGGATCACCTTCAACTCTCGCAAAAGAATCATGCTTATAGGGATAGAAGATGAATTGCATAAAAAGATCTGACCTTTACCGCATCACCTCACATGGCCACCGTCGGGCTCACCCCAGCCCCAGAAGCGGGTGGACTACTCGCTCTTCATTATCAAGAAAGACATCAAATAACAAAAGAAACTAACTTGCATTGAATTTAAATAAAGAAAGCTTACAACCCAAAAGACAAATCCGCTTTCGCCTTTCCACCTTGCTTGCTACAAACTCTCTTTCTCTACTCCTACTTACTTGAATGAAATTGATTGTGTTTTTGAATGATTGAAAAACCAGCCCCTGGGGCTTTATTTATAGCTTTCTAATCCTTGCTAATCAAGGATAGAATCTTCTATCTATATCTAGAATTATATCTACTTGCTAAAAGATAAATAAATGCAACAATGGAATTAAATCTTTAAAGGGAAATAATAAATCTAAAGTCTTCCATGGATAGATCTTCCTTCTTCATGATCAATGTTGATAGATTTGGATAGAATCGGCAGTCTTCGCACCCAAGCAATCCCAAGTCGAGTAGAATTGGTCAAACCGAGTAACGCGGCTCTGGAGGTCTACTCGATCTCGACAAAGGTCTAGTCAATCTCGAGTAGGATTATGGTCGACTGGCTCGGCTCGAGTAGATCTGCTCGGCATGGCTCGGATCTGGGCTCCTGGGTGTCGTTGATCTCGACTAGGGCTTCTCGAGATCGACTAGGGGTGTGGTTGAAGATGACTTTCTGGTGATGTCGAGGACTCCTCCTCGGCATGGACTCGGAATGGCGTCAGGGTTTACTCGAGCTCGACAAGGATCTCCTCGAGATCGAGTAGAGTTGCTCGGCGTCTTCGTCCTCGGCTTCTCGATCAGCTCCTCTTCTCGTCGACTCCGGGTGTGGTGCTGAGGTGTCGTCGATCTCAACTAGGTCTTGTCGAGATCGAGTTGGCTTCCGGAGTCAGGTTGCCTCGGACTTGGTTTCCTCGACCAGGCTTTGTCGACCAAGTCTGCTCGGACTCTCTACTCGAGATCGAGTAAGGTGTACTCGACATAGAGTAGCTCGGTTTGTCCTGGTTCTGTACTCTCGGATTCTGGACTTCTGTAGTTGTTTTCCGAGCTCTTTTGACCTTCCTTAGAATTGCTGTAAAACGTCTCGAATTCTGCGAATTAAACAGAAACTGGTGTAGATTCCATAATTTGGCAACTAAACATAAACTATATAGATTCTGTACTATCTTAGCCCAAATGAATGAAATGTATGCAGAAATTGATATAAAAGTTACTGTAAAACACGGCACATTCATCTCACAACAAACACCCCATACTTAAGCTTGCTTGTCCTCAAGCAATACCTTTATTTGTCATTTAGGGGAAGAAATCAAAACTCTCAACATCTTAGATTCATTCTTATATAACCCAGTAGTCAATTACCATCCTCGAAAAGATACTAGTGTCACAGATCCATGCATGTGTAATTATATAAAAGCAACATCTAGTCACAAAAGGAGGGTTATGCAAAACATTCATTCGTGACAAAGAATTAATAATCAAGAAGACTTTAATTTAAGCTCAAATAAGGAGTAGAATTGGTAAAAGGCAAAAGGTGGGCAATTTTTGGCAATGTGGTGCTAATGATCCGGGGAAATGGAGTATTTCCAAATTGAATTTCCACATTCCTCCTCCATAAGATTCGTCACCGTTCATAATGCTTTTTCTCAATAATAAATCTTTTACCTCTCTAACCTCAGCACTGCCTTCTCGCGAGTCGCAAACATGGGTGTCATGAATGGCCCCGGATACTTAGTGCTTTGGACTCCTCACAATGTGTCCCATCTCTCCAAACTATTATCTCAGAGAGCAGGGTCAATCTACCTTTATCTCCTAAGGTGATTGGATTTTCTTTCAACATAATCCCCGGATAAGGTAAAGAATGACAAATATTTAGAACATGTGGAGCAATATATGAAATAAGGCATAATATGGCTTTTGTGATGCATAAGCATGGGTAAGGCTAGGATTATAACAATGAGCATATTATGGAAATATAAAGTCCTCCATCATCTTATCATGCAACATGTCAAAAGCAACTTCAAATTTTACCTCCTTTCATGGTTTTCAAGAAATAATGCACTTCATTGTGACTTCCCTTCACTAGGCAATTTCATGCTATATCTCTAATGAATCCAATTTTGCATCGTCGAGTTCAATATAAAACTTCCATGACATTAACCAAAATTTTCAATTGGGGTCATTTTTCAAACTTTGGAAAACATGCATATAAGCCCATAAATCAATAATGAATTCCAAAATAGCCATGTAGCAATTTAGGGTCATTTTTCAAACTTTGGAAAACATGCATAGAAGCCCAAAAATCAATAATGAATTCCAAAATAGCCATGTAGCAATTTATAAAAACAAGGGTAAAGAAAGAAACTCACTAGACTGGTGTGCAGGGCTTCTAAATTTCGAATGGAAGCACCTCCTGGGTCGAGTATGAATATTGCTTGGTTCTATCCATGGACCTGAAAAGTATCGAAGACATATACCCACAAAAGAAAAAAACAAAAACCAAAAATGTTCAAAACCAAAAACAAGCAAAAAACAATGTCCCAAAAAATGTCCTAAAAAAGTCTATGTACAAGCTCTAGATTTTATAGTCGCTACGCCGACTTTCTATTTAGCTCAAGGTGGCATCTGCAGGGCCCATGTAGCTTGGGCCTCAAATAGGACTCCATTCTTGTCCATCAGCTGTAATCCTCCAGAATGGATCTTGTTCACCACGAAAGGTCCCATCCGCTTCTTGGTGAATTTGTTGGGAAACCAATGATCCTTTGATTTAGAGACATAGAGCTTGTCTCCAACTTCATACTCATTGGGCTCATCATTGGAAATCCTACATAAGCGCACATACCAAGGCAAACCTCTCCCATGTATAGATAGATCTTTGTTTGAAGGCGGTGATTTTCTGGCGGAGATGTGCTGTTTTGGCAGGTGGGAAGAATTTATTCAGAAATTCTTGCTCTACTTGGGCCCATGTTGTTAGGGATCTTGGTTTCAGCCCTTCAAGCCACTTCAGTGCAGGTCCAGCGAGAGACCAGCGAAAAGCCTTCATCTTGACATATTCCAAAGTTGTACCTTCAGCAAGAGTACAACACATGTCAGAAAAATTTGTAATATGTTCAAGAGGACACTCATTAAATCTACCATAAAAGGCGTTATTTTTAAGCTCTATAAGAAATTGAGTGCGAATTTCAAAAGAGTTGTTAGGGATTAGAATCGCCGATTCAGGCACGACGAGCGTTGGATGCATATAATCCTCTGCAGTGGTTGGGAACTGTGCAAGCTCAGCTTCTGCTTGCTCCCTTGCTGCTTTCTCAGTGGCGATAGCAGCATCTTTAGCGGCTAGTTCCCTTGTGAGCCTTGCGATTAGCTGTTCCTATGTTTCAGCGGCTGCCATGGCTCTTTGCACTCTAGTTCTGATGTGTAGAAGGCGTTCCGGTTCGTCTAAGGCGTCAAACTCAGGTGTTTGACCAGAACGGCACATATACCTGCGAAGTAACTCAAAGAAAAAGTGAGAACTGACTACCTAAGGCGCGAATGATAGCTTCCCCGGCAACAGCGCCAATTTGTTGTTGCAGGAGGATGGTCAAGTATGAAATAAATCTAAAGTATAGATCAGACTGACTTCCCTGTCTCAACAAATAAATACAAGACTTCCTCCCGTTGTAGTAGAAGGTTGTCAGGATCGAATCCACGAGGAAGCACGTCAGCAGTTCTTAGGTAGCTGTAAATTCTCACAGAAAAGCAGAAAAGACAGAAACAAAGGAAGAAAGACAAAGCAAGCAGAAAATAGAGGAAAGCAACAGACGTACTCGATCTCGACTAAAGCCTACTCGAGATCGACGACAGCAAATCGACAGAAACTGAAAAATCGACAACAGAAGCAGACTCTCTACTCGACCTAGAAAAGACCGTCCTCGAGGTCGACTAAGGCCTACTCGATCTCGACGAGCTCCTCCTCTGTATCGACTAGAAAGACAGAAAACTTAAATTGCAAATTTCGAACCCAAAACTCAGATTTCCGACGAAATAAATTCAATATATAAAAGACTTCCAAAGCCAGGGTATCAACACCACAACGATAACCATGCAAAGTAAAACATAAAGGCATAAAAGATCATGCTTTCCATCAAAATAACTTTCGTTATTAACAAATAGGCATATAGAGGCTTTCGCATAAACCCTAATTGTTACTAACCCTTTTCACATAATTAACCCAAGTTGCATTAAGATCACTTTTGCTTCAATAACACAAACAAGGATCACCTTCAACTCTCGCAAAAGAATCATGCTTATAGGGATAGAAGATGAATTGCATAAAAAGATCTGACCTTTACCGCATCACCTCACATGGCCACCGTCGGGCTCACCCCAGCCCCAGAAGCGGGTGGACTACTCGCTCTTCATTATCAAGAAAGACATTAAATAACAAAAGAAACTAACTTGCATTGAATTTAAATAAAGAAAGCTTACAACCCACAAGACAAATCCGCTTTCGCCTTTCCACCTTGCTTGCTACAAACTCTCTCTCTCTACTCCTACTTTCTTGAATGAAATTGATTGTATTTCTGAATGATTGAAAAACCAGCCCCTAGGGCTTTATTTATAGCTTTCGAATCCTTGCTAATCAAGGATAGAATCTTCTATCTATATCTAGAATTATATCTACTTGCTAAAAGATAAATAAATGCAACAAGGGAATTATATCTTTAAAGGGAAATAATAAATCTAAAGTCTTCCATGGATAGATCTTCCTTCTTCATGATCAATGTTGATAGATTTGGATAGAATCGGCAATGTTCGCACCCAAGCAATCCCAAGTCGAGTAGAATTGGTAAAACCGAGTAACGCGGCTCTGGAGGTCTACTCGATCTCGACAAAGGTCTAGTCGATCTCGAGTAGGATTATGGTCGACTGGCTCGGCTCGGGTAGATCTGCTCGACATGGCTCGGATCTGGGCTCCTGGGTGTCGTCGATCTCGACTAGGGCTTCTCGAGATAGACTAGGGGTGTGGTTGAAGATGACTCTCTGGTGATGTCGAGGACTCCTCCTCGGCATGGTCTCGGACTGGCGTCAGGGTTTACTCGAGCTCGACAAGGATCTCCTCAAGATCGAGTAGAGTTGCTCGGCGTCTTCGTCCTCGGCTTCTCGATCAGCTCCTCTTCTCGTCGACTCCGGAGTCAGGTTTCCTCGGACTTGGTTTCCTCGACCAGGCTTTGTCGACCAAGTCTGCTCGGACTCTCTACGCGAGATCGAGTAAGGTGTACTCGACATAGAGTAGCTCGGTTTGTCCTGGTTCTGTACTCTCGGATTCTGGACGTCTGTAGTTGTTTTCCGAGCTCTTCTGACCTTCCTTAGAATTGCTGTAAAACGTCTCGAATTCTGCGAATTAAACAGAAACTGGTCTAGATTCCATAATTTGGCAAATAAACATAAACTACATAGATTCTGTACTATCTTAGCCCAAATGAATAAAATGTATGCAGAAATTGATATAAAAGTTATTGTAAAACATGGCAGATTCAGCTCACAACAGCAATGTGCACCTAAGCCCGAGGTGCAAGCAGGCGAGGTCCCTGAGGATCATGCACTTCAAAGATGGATTATGATGCTTATATGCAGCGAACGAAGCCCACTTATCATGAGTTTAGTAGGGCAAGCATCTCACGAGATGGATCACATGGAGCAGAAACGGGCAATAAGTTCGTCACATGGAGGATCCACATGTCACATACTCAGACTTTGGAGGAACAAGCTCATCCCAATAGGGCGATTTCACCTTCCCATCGAGGCATTACTTGGAGAGATCCCATAGCCACATAATAAGCACCCTTGGCCACCAGATTGGAAGAGTCGAGGTGAACTAGGCAATAATGGGACAAAAGGATCGATGGGATCGAGCAACGTATGGATGGGTACGATCAAGATGTCCTAACAATTGTAGCCAATGAGGAAGCCCAAATGAAAACCTTAAATGACTCTTGCGGGTTGTTCCAAGGGAGAAAAATCCATGGCTAACCACTACCACCACAAGAGTAATCTACTAAGCTTTATTGAGTAATTTTTCTCAAACCTAAGCTTTATTGAGTAATTTTTTTGTATTTAATGTTTCCTTGAGGTTAATGAAAGATTTAAGTGTGGGGAAGGGATTTATTGCATTGTGTTAGATCATATTTCAAATTTCTGCATGCATTTCATGTTTATTTTCAACCTTTTTCATGCATTGAAAATAAAAAAATGTCGGAAATCCAAAAATATCATGCATTGCATTTAGGTGTTATTAAATATCTCATCTTACCTTAGTTTGTCCTCTAAATCATTATTATGACCTTTAATGCATATATCCCATAATTTGATTAAATTACATAATTTTGTCGCATATTAAAATGGTTTTTGATTGGACCATGATTAGAGAATGTAATTAAGCATGTATGGTCTAAGTTCCTAGACATGACTGAAACCCAAAATATATTTGTCCTAGTCAGAATTTTTAGCATTATAGGGATATTCTGAATATTCGCTCTACTTTTGTTGTGTGATTTCCTAATCTCCTGCCCTCTTAGTATTTACATGTTTAACTATTTTTGAGGGCCAACTATATACATGTTCATTTCGTATAAGTTTCATACGATAAAGGCACCTTTTAGTCATATCTATCCATATCTAACCTACATTATACCTTTACTTGAAGCCAATTTAGCCTTTACTTTCAAAGTTCCACATAATATATTGTATTCTTAGCCGATAATAAGCATGACCCCTTCAATAATTAGGATTAGAGTTGGTTATGATTGATTTATTTGGAGAGATACAGTGCTCGTGATTAGGTTTCGATAAAATGATGCATTTTCTCAATGGGTTACTCGGGTGGGCCTTGCGTAGACCCAATACTTCTTTGGCCCATTTATGGGACGACCCCACGACGATCTATAAGTAGGGATTCCTCCTTTGTTTCACCCTCATTTCGCATTTTTTGGAGGCTTATTTTGAAAGAGAGTAAGAGAGACACCAAAAAGGTTTGTTCTTTGCAGGGGACGTTGCCGGAATTTGCTCGGAGACCTAGTTTCTTGTTTGATCAACTTATCGATGTTTCTCTTCCATTTCTCTGCAAGTAAGTGCTTCTCGATTTCCTTTTGTTCCATTTATGTTCTCGATTTTTGTCATAGGCCATCCTTAGAGTAATGGGGGTTTTTTCGGTGGTTGAAAACACCTTTCCCAGGGGAGGGAGTAAGGTGTTTGTGTATTGGAAGGAACGGTTTCTTTCCAGTGCTCCGTTTCCCTCTCCTCTTTTCCTTGTGTCATAGTTGTATGAGTGACGTTCTTGGGTTTTAATTGGTGGCGTAGTTATGATGGAGGTGGTGCTTTTTTGGGGGAATCAGGGGTTCTTCGATGTTTGCAGGCGAAAAAACTCCTTTATTCTTCTCTCTAAAAGAGAGAAACTTTATGGAGGAGATGAAAAGATGTTTTTTAACCGTCACCCCCCGGGGGAAATGTCTTTTCAACACGCCTAGGTGTGGCGTGTGAGGTGTCAACATGACCCTTTTGAAGGGTTTTTTTGCGCCAATTTTATTCGATCGCGATTCTAAAAAGGCCATTTCCCTTTGTTGATTCTTTTCCCTTGCGTCTTTCCATGATCTTTTCCTCTTAGATGTTTATACACTTAGCAATGTCGACAGGGAGTGATAGCCAGAATAGGGGTGTTGGCTATGAGGATCAGGAGGTAAGCTCCTCGCAAACTAGGAGCTCCGCGATGCATGATGATTCGGAGGCGACGGTGTCTTCTGCTCACCTTCCGTGGCCTGAAGTGATGTCCCACGGAGAAAGAGGAAGAGGGACAAAGCTTGTGACTCCAAAAAAAATGAAAAAGAAAAGAATGGTGGGGACCATAAAACTTCCCCTATCAAAGGGTGATCCGGTGTACTATCATATATCTGAGTCTATTAACGACCTGCGCAAAAAGAGAGAGTCGGCTCGCGCGCCAAAGAGAAAAAAGAAAATGACTCGGGTGGTTCTCGACGACTTTGATGTGCCTACTTACAAAATGGAGGAAGTCGGCAATTGTAGCTTCTGCGGAGGGTTTACTCATTCTCCTCCCTAGCATATCCCTACTATTTTCAAGGAGCGTGTGGCTCCTACTTTAGTTGAGACAAGAGGGAAAAATCGATCTTGGAACCTTTTTACCTCGAAATGGTGTCCCAAATCTTTCCTTGGCCTACCGGGGTAGAGATAGGCTTGGCTTCTGTGCATGGAGGATGTTTGAATGCGTATCAGAATCATGTCGTCATTCACCTGGAGAGTTTGTCTCAAGGATTTTTACTTCCCTTGCCCAAGCTTTACATTGATCTTCTCGTGAAGATAAACTCTTGCCCTTCTCAACTTGTCATCAATGTCTGGATGTTCTTGGCCGCCTACATCATGCGATGTACTGCATTAAGTAGAAAACTTCATTAGATCATCTGGTTTCGATCCTAACCTTGCGGCATGATCAAGAAGGGCTCGTGTCTGCTTCCTTGAGCAGAAACATAGTAGTGAGGTTATTCAGTAAGTCTGGTTGGAGAAAAAATGGTTTCTTGTCTACGACCCGTCCGGGGTCTTTTTGAACTTCATCACTATCCCCGGCGTTTATCAGGCCCCTTCAAAGAACAAAAGTATCGTGGTTAAAATATGGAGATCGACTTTTAGTCGTGGGGGTCCTTCGCGTAAGCGTAATTTTAAAGAAGTAGTGACCCCTGTTCGTCTAGAAATGGTCAGCCTTAGTCTTCCACATCCTCAGGGTGGGTATTGAATCTATTCTTTGTTAGTTGCGATCCCTTGTGCCTCTATCAACTCTTTAACTGTGGTGAAGTTTTATTCTGACTTTTTCTTTTGTGTTTTCCTTTACATATGTTGTTGGATCTCGGGACACTTTCCGCGAAGGCCATGAAAGGGAAAAACATCGTCAATACCCTGGGTGCTTCTGGTTCGTGTGTTGTAGATAATCGGCAACAGATAAGCCCGCGCACCTCTCAGCCTGCCGTGGAGGTTGGTCATGAGAAAAAATCATGGACGAGGGACACAATTTGTCGGTAGATCACCTACCTCTTGTTCTTCGTGGTGAGAAAAAGAAAATGGAGGAGGTGGTGGTTGGTAGGATTCTAAGTAATGAACTGATCACCAAATCGGGGATTTTCATGACAACTTATAGGCAACCTGGCTTTTCTCCTCTTGATTTCAAAAGATTTACTATCCCGGAGAACCATTGTACGGTTGAAAGGGATTACCTCCATCATGTTACGGTTGAGGAGTTGTTTGAACAAGGGCAAAAATCGATAGGTTGGGTAAACCCTATCATGACTTTTCTTTTCGCTTAATCAATTTTTTTCCTCGTTTTCTTATTTAACGGTTTTTCTCATCACGTATTTTTATAGGGCAACCTGCAATGGGCTGAGGTGACTGAGCGCTTGAGAAAGTATGGAGATTATGTGAGGGATTTGAAGAAGGAGAAGAAGAGCTTGCAAACCCGGGTGGAAAAACATAAGGATGTGGAGCTTCAAGAGGGGACTATTAGCAGCCTACAAGTGGCTTTAGACAAGTCTGAAAAAGACTTGGAGGCGGTGAGAGGCGAGCTGGATGTGTCACGGGTCGAGTTCTCGAAGCTCCAAGAGAAAGAAGTTGAGCGCGAGTTGGCTGTGGGACTAATGGATAGTCAAATTCGAGGGCTTGAAGCTGAGCTGAAAGAGGGTCGCGATGGGCTTTTCAATGTAAAGGGGTGGCTGGAGCGTTTTACCTCCGGCGAAGATGTCGTTTTCACAAAGAACACCCTCCATGACTATCTGTTAATTGACAAGGTCGAGAGTGGTTGAACATGTTTCTCAAGACGGATAGCGACGACATTCTCTACGACCATCTAGTTGAGGCATTTGCCCAAGGAGTCGACGGTGGTGTTATTCAAAGTGTCAATCATTTCGCCTATCTTGGTGATAATGTTAGGATGTTCCTGCATAGCTCTGATATCGGTGATATGAAACTTGAGGATCCTCAACGAGGCTTGCCTCCTTCACCTCCTGCTTCTTTAGGCAAGATCCCAGCAGCCAACCCCTCTCACGATCAGACGAACCCTCCTTCTGCCGACGTCTAACTAAGTTTCTCCTCTATTATCCTTTTTGTCAAGTATTTAGGTTTTTTTTTTCTTTTTGGAAATGATAGGAAGTGTGTTTGAAACATTCTTACCTGCGATGTGGGCTTATGCTTCGTCATGGTTCGTACTTCGGTGGTGGATATGTTGGCCCATGTCATAGTTGCATACTTTATCATGGTTAATATTTTAGTCTGTTAATATTCTGGTTTTAACTTTCTCATTTGGCTATTTTGCCGGTTATATCCTTTTCCCTTTATTCCCCTGGAATTTCTTTGTTATCGTTATTTCGTTTAACTTGTGACACCCTTACCAATCTCCTGTTATTGAGCGTTTTATGAAATAACCCGCGATATGAGATAAACAAGGGTTCGCAGATTGATCATATAAACTTTCATGCTTTATTTGTCACGAGACTCGAAAGCAAAAGTAGTTTTTTACATACATCATTTTGTTTTTGAGTCGCTTTTTAGGCCATTTCTATATTTTTTTCCTATCATAGGAGGTCATAGGAAATATCTCCGTTTTCTTCTAGTCCTAGGTGCTCTATTGCTACATCGAAGTGTGATTCTCCTTTGTATTCGAACGTGAGGCAACATCCGATTCTTAGGTTATTGTTCACTATGAATTCTCTCCAACCTTCTGATAGAGAGAACCAATCTCCTTCATCTCTTTCAACTAATACAAGGAATTCTTGGTTTAGAGGGGAGCATAAGAAAATTTGATCGAGAACTTCCTATTTGAATTCTACGAAGATGTATGGTAAGGGAAGCTTGACTAGGTGGCTTTCTCTATGGATTATTCTGATGAACCTAGGGTTTGCGAATGTCATGATATTTGTGATAAAGTTGGTTGGGGAGATTTCCCCTGAAGTCAGATCAGAGCTAGGCATTTTTCTTTGGGTGGGGTGTAGGTTTGGGGTATCACTATGTGACTATTTATACCAGGGTTTTGAATGCGGTGGTAAGTGTTACTTTTCTGGATTGGTTTTGACTTTTTCTGAGCCAGTAGATGTGTGTTGAGTATTGGTTTTGCAAGTTGCTAGCTGTCTTGCGATCGATTGTAAGGTTGTTGCCACTTGGAAGACGGCTAAGTTTATCCGGTGTTTTTTTGTCATGAGATTGTTGATTTTTTATGATCTCGTGGCGCAAGAAGGTGGTTTAGCGGTATTTATTGTTGATTTTACTTTTATTACCTATATAAGAGGTGACACTCTTCCATGCCGCTTGCCATAAATAATTTCAGTAATCACGTCTACCATTTCGGTTGCTCTTTCGAATGTACCCATTCCTCGCATTCGAGGTTTTACTCGGGATATACTGGTGGAAAGACATTTATACATGCTTGTAAGTCTGCTTTATTTATTTTGGATTTCTATTATGTCTTATTTTGTTTTGAGATGTTTTCTTCTTTTGCAGCCTCTGCCTTATGTGTATCGCGACTATGGTAATGAAGTTTTGGACTATGTGAATTTGTGGTCACAAACTGATGAAGAATTCCTAGTGAGGGTGGAGACAATGTGCCCTGATTTTTATTGGTTTATTGAGGGGTGGCGCGAGTTTACTAATGCTAATGAACTTCGAATTGGTACTCGTTTGGTCTTTGAGTATGAAGGACACTCTTGTTTTGATGTTGTTGCAATTAATTCGGAGCCTGATCAAAATGGTGATTTAGACTTTACTGTTCGTTTTTAATCTTTTAGATCGACGGTTTTGGCGATGTGTTTGTTTTGTGTTTTCATGTGCTTGTATAAGGGAATTCGCAAGTGATTGTAATAAATTTATTTTCAGGCTGTGATTAATAACAATGCGATTTCAGGAATGTTGTCCAGTGCCTTACACTTCTTCCAATTATGTTTTTTTTTTTTTTGTTGGATCCCTTTCCGGTTTGTCAGGTCCCATCTTCTTTCTCAATAGCATGTCATCCTTTTTATAACAAGTAAGCACTCTATTTTCATCAAGTTGTGAGAGGTGATCAGCCCCTGTTATTCTAGGAGGCACGGAATCAAATTCCCGTCCATCATAAAATGACTTCGAATCTCTTCGATACTTTTGATTATAGGGCATGAACCGCCTAGTTCTATCGTACAACCACTTGTGGCTAGCTTTTAAGTATATTGCACCTAACCCTTATGTTGCAATTTGGACATGCATACTCACCTTCAGTACTCCACCCAGACAAATTTGCATAGGCTGGAAAGTCATTGATAGTCCATAGCACGGCAGCATGCATTTGAAACATTTCATTGGCAGAAGCATCAAATGTTTCTACACCCACTTCCCACAATTCCTTTAGCTCCTCTATCAAAGGCTCTAAATACACATCTATCTTATCTCCAGGTCCTTTTGGTCCATCAATAAGCACAGAAAGGTATATATACGGTTGCTTTAAGATGTACATAAGTGGTAAGTTGTAAAGAACTAGGATGATCGGCCACATGCTATGATTGACATTTTGATTACCAAAATGATTAAATCCATCAGAAGCAATACCTAAGCACACATTCCTCATCTCATCTCCGAAACTAGGGTGTTTGTCATCAAGGTGCTTCCAAGCAGGAGAGTCGTCCGGGTGCCAGTACACACCATCATCAACACGGTTTAAGTAATGCCATTTCATACGGGTGGCAAACTCCATTGTTGCAAACAATCTTTGTAATCGTGGTTTCAACGGAAAATACCTAGCTTGTTGTGTAGCTTTTCGTGTGCCTGATTGACAATCATCAACAGTTTTCCTCCAGCGCGATTCATTGCATATTGCACAAGCATCTAGGATTGGATCTTCATTTCGAAAGAGCATACAACTATTAGGACATGCGTCCACAGTTGTGAAAGTGAAGCCTAAATCGTCCACTAACTTCTGCGCTTGATAATAAGATTTCGGAAGGTGAACCCCATCTGGCAATACTTCAGAAAATATGTCTAGCAACTCTTTGAATGAGTGGTCGGTCCATCCGTGTAAACTCTTTGCTTTTAAGAGACGGAGAACGAAGGACAATGACGTGTGCTTCGTAGAACTCGGATATAGAGGAAGATTAGCGGCTTCCATTAGCTTCATAAACTGGCCAGTGCACTCAGTTGGACCAGGAGTAACACCCTCACGGTGGGCATCATGATCTAGATTTTCCGACGTCGGTACGTTAGTCCTTCCGAAAGCATCTTCCACCATTCTCTCCATACGCACATCCATATACCCATCTAACTCAGGTGGCACTACATTTCTCTCCCGTGGTTCCTCGATCGGATCATGAATGGTCTCCCCGTGTTTAGTCCATAACTTATAACTAACCAAAAATCCAATGTCTTGAAGTTGCTTCCGCACAACTTTTCTAAGATATAATACCCTATTCTTGCATTTCCTATAAGGGTAGTATATGCAACTCCCAACCTCCTTGTTGGCATATGCAAAGTCTAAAAATTCATCTAGCTTTGCAAAATATGCCTCAGAAATCCTAGTACTCCAATCAATCTCCTTGTTGTCTTCTTGCCTTTGTATGTTTACTCAATCAGTGCATTGAAACAAAACAAAGACATGGAAACAAGCAAGCATATGGAGACATGGAGACATCTGTAAAAAAAACTAATGACATGCTATAAAAAGAAACTACAAAGCATACAAAAAGCAACAAAAAAAGCAACAAAAACCGAGGACCCGAACAAATGCACCTGATTGCTACAGTACCCAAGTGAAAGATAGTCACATGCTGAACATTGGCCTCTCCCTTGCCATTCATACCTCTCCCCTACAGATTTACAATGTATATATATCCTACCATTCATAACATCTCCCCTACATATTTCTACCCATTCATAACCTCTCCCCTACAGATTTCTACCCATTCATAACCTTTCCCCTTCAACGATAGGAATCCTCTTCATACCACCACGACTCTTCATCAGGCCTCCCTCCCCGCCATGTCCCCATCAATATATGGTCCGATAGCTCGGACGAAGGGTATGATTACATAGGTTAGTCACTGATTTTATCGGTTTAGTATTCATTTTTTTTACATATATCCCTAAATTAGCTTGTCTTTGGTTTGTATGCAGCACCAATGTCGACGCCATACTGGCCAAATCAGATAGTGGAGGTAATAGGGGCAGAAGGCGGGATGTTAGGATCATTGTACGAGGGGACCGTTCTAAGGAGAGTGGATCCAAGCCACTATGAAATGGAGTACATCACCCTCACAAACGACAACCATGAGCCACTTGTGGAAATAGTGCAGGTTGGATGACTACATCCACAACCGCCTCGGGTTAGGTATCGGTTGGTTTACACGATCGATGACAGCGCTGATTGCCGTGCCCTTGATGGGTTTTGGACAGGTAATGTGGTTGGGCATGGTCAATGGTTTGGGAATATTCCAACTTACAGTGTCCACTTCCCGTTGACCGGGGATACGCATGATTATTGTGTCTATGAGATGCACCCACACTTTGAGTGGAATGGAACCAGATGGACCACGCACCCCCATTTTCGCTACTTGCTACGATAGACTACTATTTGAATGTGTTGTATTGGTTTATCCGTACTGTGTTTTATGGGCTTCCTTGTTTGTTGGAGGATTTTAAATGTTTATGTCGTTGTTGTGTAATCCTATGGTATTTTGCTACTGATTGTTTGGTTAATATTGATCTATTAATGTTGGATTATGGCACATTATTGTCGGTTTCTTAAAAGAAATGGTTTTAATGTTTGAAGACTATCTTCTCTCAGTTTATACTTGAGAAAATATGACCATTATTTAATACTTGAAATTAAACTAAGATTACAACCTGTGTGTTGGGTAGTTTTCTTAAGGAATTTTATTAGTGATCTTATCTTATTCGCACTTTTTGTGCTTACTTCTACTGCTACCTACTGTTTTTACCCCACTTGCTTCTCTTTGATTATATTATTTTTACATTTAATCTTTAATAATTATTGACTTCGTAAACTTATCCCTTTGTCCTAGCTATCTCTCTCCTTGTGTTGCTGTCATGTCCTCAAATAAGAGGTAGAAACCCAACCCTTGACATGTTACTATATATTGGGAGGTAATATAAATCAAGAGGTGTCACCGATGATAAATGGGATAAAGATCAGATTAAACGATATGAACATGTTCACCCCTAATCTAAAAGAGAATATGGTTAAAACAATAAGTGTTAGGGCTTCTACCTTTAAAATGCACGTTTAGCACACAAACACAGGAAATCTTCATTATAAAAAAGCATAATATTAGCTAGCTTTGTAATTCTGAAGCCAACTAGGCTAATTAGAATAACAATGAATACAATAGGGTTCAAGGTTCTAAAACCAATTCAACTTTCCTGCCCCAACTTTCAAACAAATTGATTCAAGGTTTTCTATCACATTAAAAATATATACAGTTACACTAAGTTTGAGAAGCAAGGACAAGAAAATTGATAAGACTTTATGCACTACGCAGTACACTAAGTTGTTAGGATGGTTAGTTCCATAAATATAATATTTTTAAGCTAATGTGACTTGAAGCCTTGTTAACAATTCATGCTTCAAATGTGAGGAAAACATTAACAAATGAATAGAAAATTTGGACATGACAAACATGAGTAAAAGGAAAATGAACTCATCGTGGAAAGTCTTCAAAAGCTGAACTTGGGTTTCCATTTCCTTAGTTTCCTGTTATACTTGATCAACTGAGTACCTATCCTCCAAGCAACAAGGACCTTCAATAAGCCTGCCAAAATAGACATATTTGAGATCTCTTGATAGTTCACACAATCATTGTAATCACATATTTGTATGTTCTCCTCGTGATCTCCCAATTAGTTTTGATTAAGATAAGAAATATGAATACCATCTAACTGATCATGTTTCAAGGGAGGTAAACTCAGCATCAAAAAAGTGTTGGAGAAGATCAAAAGTAAGTATAAGAATTTAAAAGCACACTAAGACATCTAGGAGACTAGGACTTATGAAACATTCAAGTATAAAAACTAATATCAAAAGTAAATATAAGAAAGTAAAAACACTAAGATCAAAAGTAAATATAAGAATGTAAAAACACTAAGATCAAAAGTAAATATAAGAATGTAAAAAAGTATTGGAGAATATCGTCGGAGAAACAAAGGTTGCGTAAAAAAGTATGATGGGGCAAACTTACTTAGAGTTGTGGTCATCAAAAGATTAATGAAATGTTATATACATGCTAATGCAACAAGAAAAAGCCACAAAAGCCTCAACCTTTCTAAGAAATACCATGAGCATTGTTCATTAATCATTAGCCTAGGTAGATATAAACTCATCAGTCCTTCACTCCTCCCCCCCTCCCCCATATAACAATTCTTACTGTCTTATATTTATAGTATAGGCCTTTTAGTTTCACCATGTCATATGTAGAGATGAGCATTGTTCATTAATCATCATCCTAGGTAGATATGTAAAGTCATCAGTCCTTCCCCCCTTCCCCATATAACAATTCTTACTGTATCATTTTATAGTACAGCTCTTTTTGGCTTCACCATAATCACATACTGAAAGTCTGCAGACAATATACCTAAATCACACAGCAAAATCCTTCCTAAACGCTAAAGGTAGCCACTTGGCTATTCACAAGGAGATGACACTTGAGCATAACAAATCAAGGTTGAAGAGTGTCAAACACAATTAGAGTAAGCTTCTCTCTCATTCATTTTCTGAGTCTCCATACACATGCTAACACCTAATATTGAAGCTATCAAACTAATGGTTCTATGCTTGCACCTTTTTTGTGCAAAAGCTCAGTGAAAATTATTAAATAAAAACCAAATCAAAGCTCAGGAATTGGGAACAAAGGGGGAAAAGAGGAGAGTAATCATCTCAACTCAGAAGCTAATGTACGTACTTTATATTCTCAACTGGAGATGATCGGGAAGCATATGTGATAACTCCACTCCCTTGATGAAAATCGAAATTAGTTTCAAAGGCTTTGACAGACAGTTTGTGTAAAAGGTCTTGAAGCTACAACTGTGTTGATGAAATACAAAACCTGTAATCTATTATATTATGTCCGAATATTGTTATATGTTTTTATATGCTTCAAGATATTATTTTTTATATACTAACATTTCAGGAAGCTTTTTGAATAATATCTCCTTCCTTGGGCTGAATAACGTGGAGAATAAAATCAGAAAGATCGTGGTTTCAGAGTTTCCTAGTTTAGAAGATCTCAAAGATCCACCCGCAAGCCATCATCCAAGTTAGCCGTTGGAGAAGATTTCTTCCTCAAGTGGCTCCGATTATCTTCACTATATAAAGGAGATGAAGAAGAGAAGGAAGACTGACGAACTCTTACACATCAACGCTCTACATCGCACTCAGTCTTCAAGCATACTTCTCTCTTCTTCGTGTTCTCTCTCTGCTTGTTCTTAAGAGTCTTATATTTTGTTTCAAACCATTTCAGAGTTACACAGTGAGCTTATAGGATATATTCTGAGAGAGTGTTATACTCGAGAATTTATAACTCAGGAAGTGGACACTAGGCGATTGATTCACGAAGTGTAAGAGGATTGTACTAGATAGCTGAGAGAGGTGGGGCTCTTCTAGATTGGTCTAGGACTCCAAGGGAACGTGAGTTGACTAGATTGCAATTGTATATGAGAGAGGCTTCTCGGTGAGCTATTAGGATCCTAAGTCTTTTGAATCAATAAAGCCGGTTGAATCCTAGGGTTGTGGAAGAACCCTAGGCGGGGACGTAGGCCAAGTTCGTGCCGAACCTCGTTAACAATTCATTGCGTCCTTTACTTATTGATTTACCATATTTCCGCACTTGTTTCGAATTGTATAACTCTTCTGTGATTCAGGTTTGCCAGAAGAAAGAATTACGTCTAATCTCAAAGGGTTTTGCACGTGCTTCAAAAGTCCTGAGATTATCTGCGAAAATCCAGCATACTCTATTCAACCCCTCTTCTAGAGTATCTTTATATTACTTTGTTATACATTATCGAACCTTCAATTGGTATCAGAGCTTTACTCACTGCTTTTGATCTAACAATCTTGTGAGTTTTTTTATCATGTCTGGTGAAGCAAGCGGAGGATTTGCACAAGGGAGGTATACCATTAGACCACCACTCTTTGTAGGAAACAACTTTTTCCACTGGAGGTCCTTGATGAAAATGTTCATTATAGATCAAGATCTGGAACTTTGGAACATTATAGAGAATGGTCCGAAGATTCCGGTGAAAGACGGACCAAATGGAACCAATGTCGCGAAGACCGAGGCTGAATTCATCCAAGCGGATCTTGAACTCGTCTCCAAAAACTACAGGGCTATTAACTTACTATATTGTGGTCTTAGCACTGATGAGTTTAGCTGTATTTCATCTTGTAGGTCAGCTAAAGAGATTTGAGACAAGCTGGTTGTCACCTACGAAGGAACTAGCCAAGTAAAGGACACCAAGATCAGCATCTTCCTTCGAAAGTATGAACTTTTCAAAATGAAGCCTGATGAGTCTATTAAGGAAATGTTCACAGAGATCACCAACAACCTTGACTCTCTCGGCAAGAGCTTTAAGAACGTTGAAAAAGTGAGGAAGATATTGAGGTGTCTCCCAAAAGACAAATGGGGCCCTAAAGTGACAACCATATAGAAAGCCCAAGATCTCACCACTCTGCCCCTTGATGACTTGCTTGGGAAGCTGATCACACATGAGATGATTCTCAATGAAGATGATGGAGAACTCCCAACAAGCACTAAGAACTTTGCACTCAAGTCTAAGAAGGATGAGCCCAAAAATGTGTCTGATTCTGAAGATGAGGATGATGATGAGGATGATCCCTTTGATCTCATTACAAGGGGTCTTTCTCGAATCCTCAAGATGAAGAAGCAATTCAACAACAAAGATGGATCAGAGTCTTCTAAATTTCGAGGTAAGTATCAATACAACAAATATGACAAGAAGACTAAACCTTTGTCTTGTTTTGAATGTGGTGAAACAGACCATCTAGTGAAAGATTGCCCTCAAAAGACGAAGAGCCAGTTCAAGAAAGGTGATAGATGGAAAAAGAAAGACATGGTGGCAACTTGGAGTGATTCCGACTCAGGTGACTCAAATTCCGATGATGAAAAGGCCAACCTTTGTCTCATGGCCACAGGAGATGAATCCCATGATGAGCAACTCGAGGTAACTGTAAGAGAGCTCATGGCAAGTCCAAAAAAGGTACTATCGGAATTTCTTTTTAATATGATTGCCAATGAAGAGAAACTTATTGCCCAAACTAACACTCTTATCAAGAAAACCGTGGACCAGGAAAGAACTATTGAGGAACTGTCTAGGCGGGTCAAAAGTCTTGAAACTTCTTATTCAGGTCTTGACATTAAAGTCAAGACTCTTGACTCAGTGAAATCTGAACTCAAGCAAGATCTCTCGTCTCTGAGAAGTGAACATCATGACTTAAAGTACGAGAAGATCTCTCTAAATAATAAGATTCAAGACCAACAGACAACCCTCATCAGTTTTACCAAGTCCAAGGGCACTCTTGATAGGATGTTGGGTGAGCAACAAAGTTCTCTAAACAGAAGTGGTATTGGTTACAACCCGAGGTTTTTAAAGAAGCAACACATTAACACTTTTGTGAAGGAAAAAGGAAGAAGAATCTCTCCTATATGTCACCACTGTGCGAGAAAGGGGCATGTAAGAGAGACCTGCCCCTATAGAAGAAAGGATCCTCATATTATTCGCAATACATTTCCTGTTCACTTGAGAAAAGAACGGATAACGCAAGTTTGGGTCCCCAAAGGCACTATTTTACCAAATATGGTTTATCCCAATAAAGGATCTAAATTTGCTCACTGGTCTAGCCACAAAGGTTGATGTTTGTTTTGTAGGAGATCACAAAGGTGAAAGAGCAAAAATGGATTATTGATAGTGGATGCTCAAGGCATATGAGTGGAAGGAGTTCTCTCTTTCATGATTTAAAGAAGCAATCCACTGGAACAATCATTCTCGGTGACAAAGGAAAGTGTGACATCGTTGGTATTGGTAGTGTTGGGAGTGATTCCAACCATATTATTAAAAATGTCTATCTTGTGAATTGTTTGAAGTATAATTTGCTTAGCGTTTCTCAATTATGTGATAGTGGCAATGATGTCAGATTTAACAAGAAAAGATGTCTAGTGTGCAGAGAAGATACAGGTGAAGTTGTTCTAACTTCATATCGGTACAACAATATATATGTTGTAAATGTTGAGCAAGTGGCACAAGGAAGCTTAACCTGTCTAAAGGCTTTGACGGACGATCCAAAGCGCTGGCACAGGAGACTCGGTCATGTGAGCCCACATACATTACATAAGCTTGTGTCCAAAGGGCTTGTAAGAGGACTACCTGAGATGGATTTCAAATGTATTGATATGTGCAAAGCATGCACACGAGAGAACGAGGATGGTGATGATGCTGCTATCAAAAACACAGAGAAGAGGAACATGCAGGAACAGATTCTCAACACTGAAGAATTGGCCCAAGGTGTTGAAGATTCGTCCAAAGCCCTTGGTGTCCAATCCAACAGTGTTGAAACGTCAGAAGCTGTTGTAACTGAACCTAACAGATCCATGGAGTCAGATGTACCACAAATCAATCCTACTGGTGTAACGAATAAAGGAGTTGAGACTAGCAAATGAAAATTCAAATACTCCTCATCACACTCATTAAAGGATATCATTTATGACCCTACATCTAGTGTTCAAACTTGTGCTAAACTTAAAGATCTTTGTGCTCTTCACGCGTTTGTTTCTCTTATAGAACCAAAGAAGGTAGATAAGGCCCTTCAAGAGCCAGACTGGATCATTGCTATGCAAAGTGAGCTTAACGAATTTGAAAGGAACAAAGTCTAGACCTTGAAGCCTAGGCCAAAGCATCAATCAGTCATTGGCACACGTTGGGTATTTCGAAACAAGCTAGATGAGAATGGTAAGATCGCGAGGAACAAAGTAAGGCTTGTTGCTCAAGGCTACAATCAAGAGGAAGGTATTGACTACGAGGAGACCTTTGTTCCCGTAGCCAGGCTTGAAGCCATTCGCATATTATTAGCATTTGCATCTTTTATGAGCATAAAGTTATATCAAATGGATGTCAAGTGTGCTTTTCTTAATGGTTTCTTAGAGGAAGAAGTCTATGTGGCTTAACCCCCAGGTTTTGAAAGTTTGGAATTTCCTAATCATGTTTATAAACTAGACAAAGTGCTTTATGGTTTGAAACGAGCCCCAAGAGCTAGGTATGAGCGCTTGTCAAAATATCTTTTAGAAAATGATTTTAAAAGGGGGCTGATCGACAAGACTCTTTTTATCAAGATCAAAGGAAATGACATTTTGGTTATTCAAATATATGTTGATGATATATTGTTTGGTGCTACTAACACATCTTTGTGCAATGAATTTTCTGACATCATGTGCAGTGAATTTGAGATGAGCTTGATGGGTGAACTCAATTTCTTTTTGGGATTACAAGTTCATCAATTCTAGAAATGGATCTTTGTCAACCAAAGCAAGTACACGAAGTTCAAGATGGATCAATCCAAAGCAGCCAAGACACCCATGAGCTCAACATTATCTCTAGATCAAGACAAGACGGGGAAGAGTGTCAGTCAGAAGGAGTATCAAGGAATGATTGGATCTTTGCTATATCTTACAGCTAGTAGACCTGACATCATGTTTAGTGTTTTCATGTGTGCTAGGTTTCAAGCTGATCCTAAATAATCTCACCTCATGGATGTGAAGAGGATCTTTCGATATCTCAATGGCACTAAGGAGCTTGGCTTATGGTACCCAAAGCAAAAAGATTTTACATTAATCGAGTATTCTGATGCAGATTTTGCAGGCTATAAGGTGGATAGGAAGAGCACGTCAGAATGTTGCCAATTCTTAGGAGCATCCTTGATCAGTTGGCATTCAAAGAAACAAAACTCACCTGCTTTATCCACTGTTGAATCCGAATACATAGTCGATGGAGCTTGCTGCTCCCAGATCCTTTGGATAGCTCAACAAATGAGAGATCTTGGCATCAACCCCAAAGGTATTCCCATTAGGTGTGACAACACAAGTGTCATATCAATCACAAAGAATCATGTTCAGCATTCAAGGACATAGCATATTGATGTAAGGCATCATTTCATTAGAGACCATGTCGAAAAAGGTGATGTGTCCATATCTTTTATTTCAACTGATTATCAATGGGCTGGCATTTTTACTAAGCCTTTGGCAGAGCACAGGTTCACCTTCATTACACGTGAGATTGGAATGATTAACATGGATGCACTTTCGTAGGGGGAGCTTTCCCTTTACGAAAGATAATTTCTACTCAGTGTCAAGATCATTGAACCTCGTTTCAAAGGTTGTGAACTGAACAGTAGAGTACATATAACGGATCAGATATTTGGCTGATATCTTATTAGATATTTGATCAAATATGGTTTTAATGGATTTTAACCTTCTTTATATGTTACCTATTTTATTTACAGAAAAATCCTTTTATTTTATCCGAGTATAGTTTATTTGTGGAAATTATTTTAATATCGGATAAATCTTTTCTTGCCTTTAAGATTTGAAAGGATATTTTTGAATTTTGAAATTGTTTTGGTAAGTCTGATTTTGGTGACTATTTTCACGCTCCTCCCTTTGTTGAAAGACAAAAAGGGTGAGATGGTTTGATGGTTTTGACTTTAAAACTTATGATCCAACATTTGTCTAATCCATGTAGGTACTTTGTCCGATTTTGCCTATGATATATCTGTTTGACTAAGTTGCAAGGATGCACAGGTTTTGTCTTTCATCAAGGGGGAGATTGATAACTCCACTCCTTTGATGAAAATCGGAATTAGTTTCAAAGGCTTTGACAGACAGTTTGTGTCAAAGGTCTTGAAGCTACAACTGTGTTGATGAAACACAAAACCTGTAATCTATTATATTATGTCCGAATATTATTATATGTTATTATATGCTTCCAGATATTATTTTATATATACTAACATTTCAGGAAGCTTTTTGAATAATATCTCCTTCCTTGGGCTGCATAACGTGGAGAATAAAATCGGAAAGATTGTGGCTTCGGAATTTCCCAGTTTAGAAGATCTCAAAGATCCACCCGCAAGCCATAATCCAAGTTAGCCGTTGGAGAAGATTCCTTCCTCAAGTTGCGCCGATTATCTTCACTATATAAAGGAGATGAAGAAGAGAAGGAAGACTGAAGAACTCTTACACATCAACACTCTACATCACACTCAGTCTTCAAGCATGCTTCTCTCTTCTTCGTGTTCTCTCTCTGCTTGTTCTTAAGAGTCTTATATTTTGTTTCAAACCATTTGAGAGTTACACAGTGAGCTTATAGGATATATTCTGAGAGAGTGTTATACTCGAGAGTTTGTAACTCAGGAAGTGGACACTAGGCGATTGATTCACGAAGTGTAAAAGGATTGTACTATATAGCTGAGAGAGGTGGGGCTCTTCTAGATTGGTCTAGGACTCCAAGGGAACGTGAGTTGACTAGATTGCAATTGTATAGGAGAGAGGCTACTCGGTGATCTATTAGGATCCTAAGTCTTGTGAATCAATAAAGTCGGTTGAATCCTAGGGTTGTGGAAGAACCCTAGGCGGGGACGTAGGCCAAGTTCGTGCCGAACCTCGTTAATAATTCTTTGCGTCCTTTACTTATTGTTTTACCATATTTTCGCACTTGTTTCGAATTGTATAACTCTGCTGTGATTCAGGTTTGCTAGAAGAAAGAATTACGTCTAATCTCAAAGGGTTTTGCAAGTGCTTCAAAAGTCTTGAGATTATCTGCGAAAATCCGGCATACTCTATTCAACCCCCCTTCTAGAGTATCTTTATATTACTTTGTTATACATTATCGAACCTTCAATATGGATATCGCAATCTCACATTCTACAAAGAGAAAAGAGAACAGAGGTATTAGGGTGAAGATTTCCGGATGGAAGAGGGAAAAGGAAATCTCATATTCTGCAATTGATGTCTGCGAAGTGGACCAAAACTGGCAAATCAAAACCCTATTTCATTCCCCACATTCGGAACAAATTTGAAAAACCCTAGATGGAGAGAGATTACACAAATTCGGAACAAATGGAGAGATTACCTAGTAATTTGACACAAAATCGAACAAACCCTTTCCCCACATTAAACCCTAACCAACATATTACACTACCGCTTACTTCGACACAAAATCGAACAAAGAACGGGGGATGAGTACCTGCTGCAGGAGAGTCTCCAGCGACCAAGACCGGCACCTTGGCTCTACAGACTTTTCCGCTGGCGACCTTCGATCTAGAGTCTCCGGCGACCGACGCCAACCTTCGAGCGGGTTAGAGTTAGGGATGACAGTCGGAGCAATGCTCCCTCTCTTTTCTTCTGGTATGGAGATACTGAGAGGTCAAGCCGGTTAGGTTGTTTTCTAATTGTGTGTTTTTTTTTCACCGAATCGAATAAACAAGGTTCTTTAGCTACGGAGGCAACGGAGCCGTAGCAAATTTTAGAAAATCGCCTCTTTTTTGCGACGGTCGATTATTGCCGTTGCTACCATCCGTAGCAAATTCTGGTTTTTTTTTTGTGTGTGTTTAGCTACGCCAACATCACCCCGAAGCTACTGTTTTGATTTTATTTCCTTGATGCAATGCCTACCGTAGCAAATGCCGTAGCAAAAGGGTGCCAATGGCTACGCCACACATCTGTCGAAGCTACCAAGGGTGACAAATTTAATTATTTTTTGTAGTGCTTCAAGCAGGAAGGCGATCGAAGAATTAGTCGCCGCCTCTATCTTCGAACCCCATCTATCTTCGATGACAGAGGATCTAGCGTTCTTTCTAGGGCTTCTCTCTTCAGATGGATGGGTTTCGAAGTCAACCGAGTAGGAGTAGTCTATTCGCCGTCGTGGGTGTACCAGCAGAGGAGCATGGTGGCGCAACGGTGGAGGATGTAGATCATGTTTTCGATCTCTTGTGAAGGATATCAGATATGAGAGTCCTAATTACAAAGCCTCGTAGACTTGGAACCTCTTTTTTGAGCTGTAATCTCCTAATTCATATCTAAATTTAATGACTTCTTGGTTTGACCAAAAAAAAAAATTGACTTTTTTATTTGAGATTGATTGTGTCCACTCCACTCCCTCTTCCCTTTTTTCTGGTGTAATTTGCATGTTTCTTGGTACTGTTATATTTTACTAGGATTTGTTCAAGGTAACTATCTTGGTGAGTGATTCTTGTTTAATTATGCAACAGTACTGACTTGGTACTCTAAAATGGAGAAACAGTTAGGATGGGTAAGAGGTTCATATTGTAATCAAAACTAAAATAAGGTCATGGACACTGTAACCACTATAAAAACAAGGTCATAAACACTGTCACCACTATAAAAACAGGGTTATAGACACTGTAACCAAAGGAAAATCCTAGGACAAGGAAGCACAAACCCTAAAGGGGCTAATGAGAAGCCAAAATACATGTGGTGGCAAATTCTCCTCTAATAAATAAATGGGTAAGGAGGTCATAGACGTTGTAATCAAAATAAAACAAGGGTCATAGACATTGTCACCACTATAAAAACAGGGCCATAAACATTGTCACCACTATAAAAAAAAGAGTCATAGACAATGTAACCAAATGAAAACCCTTCCAATATATGAATGAGTAAGAGGGTCATAGACGTTGTCACCACTGTTAAATTAAACAAAGTCAAAGACATTGTCATCACTATGAAAAAGGGGGTCATAGACACTGTAATCGAAGGAAAACCCTATAGACGTTGTAACCAAAATAAAAATAGGGTCATAGCCACTGTCACCACTATAAAAACAAGGTCATAGACACTATAACCAAAGGAAAACCCTAGGACAAGGGAAGTACAAATCCTATAGGGACTAATGAGAAGCCAAAATATATGTGGTGGCAATTCTCCTCTAATAAACGAATGGGTAAGAGGGTCATAGACGTTGTAACCAAAATAAAAATAGGATTATAGACATTGTCACCACTATAAAAACAGGGTCATAGACACTATCACCACTATAAAAACAAGGTTATAGACATTGTAACAAATGGAAAACCTAAGACAAGGGAAGCACAAACCCTATAAGGGCTAATGAGAAGCCAAAATACATGTGGTGACAATTCTTCTCTAATATATGAATGGGTAAGAAGATCATAGAAGTTGTAACCAAAATAAAAACGAGGTCATAAACACTGTAACCAAAATGAAAATAGTGACATAAATGTTATCACCAAAGGAAAACCCTATGATTACGGTCATAGACGTTGTAAATAAAATAATAATAGGGTTATAGAAGCTGTAACCAAAATCTTTCTCAGTGTGTCGTATATTCTGAGACTCGGCACTCTTTCCATGGTGTAAGCGTGAAATCAAACAAGTCGGAGACACCGCCGAGATCCATCAACGAAATCGAACTATTCAATGAAATAAAACTCAAGCTGGATCCGAATTGCTTGGAATGAGTCGGAGACGCCACCAAGTTCCATCGAGCGCGAGACACACCATCGAGAGTCGATCTGGATCGCGCCTTGGAATCGCAGTTGGAAGAGGGGCGCGACTTCGAATTGCAGTCGGAGGACGGGTGCAAGATGAGGGAAGGTTGCGAGGGCTTGGGATGCTTCTAAGAGCAGAAATCGGCGAACTTGTAGAGGTTGATGAGACCGTCGGTGAAGATCTGAATGGAACAGGGGCAAACTTGGTATTATGAAAAAAATTTGGACATTTGCTAACAAATCCAAAACCCTATGACAATTACTAAATGGGCTATTGGAAAAAGCATTTGGGCCAAATTTCTTCTATGATTAATGTTTAATAAAAATATTTAATTATTTGTATATATTACCTATTAATTGTATATTGATTTTAATTAAACTGAATTTAGTTTATAGTTACTTTAAAACTTTGAAAAAAAAAAAGAATATTGCCTTCGTAACAAAATAATTGACCATTTGGGGGTTTTCACACTTCTTAAGGAACCTAAAATTAGAAAGTGGAATAGTTAAAAATTTAGCAAATAAATAATGTGGAAAAAAAAGAAACCAATGAAAAAAAAAATTAGTATGGGAAGTTGGAGTATTAATAGAATATCTTGGAAATCAAATATAATTAATGAGATGAATTGGGTTCAAATGGACTAATATTTTGTTACAAGATAAAGTAGCCAAAAAGACAATTATTTCATTAAGGATGGAGTACAAAGAAACTATTTTAATTTAAAATAACAACGTAAGAACTCGGGCAATAAAACTAATAAATAATTAAAGAAAGGCAAAAAAAACTTGATTGGTGGAAAATATAATATTAAAGAGAGATTGCATAGATGCAGAAAGTATTTTATTTTAACGATATATATAGGTATAGTTTTTTAAACATTTTTTTCTAACCTATGTCCCTTGACAATTTAAACATAAGTTAATCATCTCGTGTTGTGAGGTGGGTTGTGGACTTGTATGATAAAAAAAATTGAAAATCCTACGTCAAATCATTGATTGTACAAGCTATAAAATTGGTTTTTTTTAAACCGAAAATAATTTGGCAATAATAAGACCTTATATGCCAAGAGCATCCCATCGGATGAAATCAAGAAGCGCAGGATCGTCAGGTGTCCATGGTCTAGAGAAGGCATGTGAGAGATGCGAAAGTCGATCAGCAAATCGGTTAGCCTCTCTAAAGACGTGACGAATCAATACAGATTGGAAAAAACCAAGGGAGACTAGACTGTCTGAGACAATCATTTTAGAGTCACCCGGAGGTTTTCCGCAGCCCTTAAGGGCGTTTAAAATGGTGAAGTTATCACCTTCAATAATTAGGTTAGGTATATTGAGTTGTCTTGCTGTATTGATACCATTCCAGAGGCCAAGACATTCCGCCCCGGCAATGGATGCAATTGATGCTGGTCTAGCACCACAGAAGATTGGTTTGCCGGTGTGATTTCTAATTATATATCCAAATGAGCCCCCCCCCCCAAATTAGGAGTGAAAGCACCGTCAAAATTCAGTTTAAAAGTTCATGTATCTAGTGCCTGCTAATTAGCCTTGTTTCTTGCCTTTTGAGATGTGGGCCTAATGGTCTTGTTCCTAGTATCTCGGTCTTGATCATCAGTGGTTTCATTAATATATTTAGAGGTATTCCATAAAGATCTTTGGTCTCTAACAAAAGAGATTATGCTTTGTATGTTTGTTGTTGTGTTATCAAAGAGGGATTTGTTACGAGAGTACCAAATGCCCCACCAACCAAAAGCAAGCTTAGCGAACATTTGGGAGCCCATTCTCTCTTTTATGGTGTTTATGGTATTATTTAGTTCAGTTCCTTGTGCAAAACAATTGTTTAAGGTGATGATCAGTCTTGGGTCTAGGTTTGCTAATACTGCTCTAGAGATTAGGCAATCCCAAAGTAAGTGATGAAGATCCTCGTAATTTGAATCACAGTTAGGGCAAGTTGTAGGAATTCCCAAACCCCGAGAAGCTAGTCTAACTGATGTGGGTAATCCATTTTTTGTGATTTTCCATAATAGCGTTTTGACTTTGGAGGAAATGTCCAAACTCCAGATCCATCTCATATCTGATCTATGATGTCTTTCGGAGTAGTTGATCATTTGGATAGCTGAGCTTGTGCTAAACCATCTGCTTCTGCTCCATTTCCAGTACAATCTATCCATGTGAATATTTTTGGGGATGGGGGAAGTAAGAATTAGATCCAGTATCTCGTTGTCTAAAATGTTTTGAAATGTGGCAATTAGTTTTTCTGGGTTCCAGGTTTTATGTTGTGAAATAAATTGGTCGACACTAGTACTAGTATCAACTGGTGTCATGTCATTGATTGTGGAAATAAGAGGTGATGTGCCAATCCACTGATCAGACTAGATGTTGATATTCTTGCCAGTCCCAATCGACCAACGAATTCCATTCTTAAAGAGTGGAAGAAGATTGGTTAGTTGAGTCCACTGCCACGAGGCATCACCCTTCTTGTGATATTGAAGTATGTTACGATATTTTAGATATTTTTCTGTGACTAAGGTAACACAAGGGTTTTGAGGTTCCGCTAAAATTTTCCATAAAAGTTTTAATTGTAAAGTTTTGTTCATGTCCTCGGAGTTTCGGAGACCTAGTCCACCGTTGGACTTTTCTTTGCAGACCTCAAACCAGCTGATGAGAGGCTTGTGATTAGGACCATTGTTCCATAGAAAGTTTCGGTTGATTTTATCTACCTCCGCATGGATTTGTCTTTGTAGAAGAAAGCACTGCATGAGGTGCAGAGGTTTGGCCAATAACGTAGTTTTAATTAATGTGCACCGACCAGCTTGAGATAAACAATTTGCTTTCCATTTGGTGAGTTGGGATTTGGTAACATTAAGAAGATCAGAGAATGTATCCTTTGTAACTCTAACACTAATGATGGGACACCCAAGATAAGGGCCCAAATTGTTTGTATAGTTGATTTCTAGCTCATTATGGATTAAGGTTTTTTTGGTTTGGTGTTATGTTCTCTGTTGTTTGAAAATGTGATTTATGTCTGTTAACCTTTTGTCCTGATAGTGCACTAAATTCTCGGAGTACCTTATTAATCTGGTCACAGGCAGTTTTTGTTGTTGATGCGAAGATGACAATGTCATCTGCAAAGGCAAGAAAAGGGATTCTGGTACCATTTTGTGTTAAAGTGATTCCTAAGTGACTATGAGGAGTTGTAGATTCTTGGTAAAGTCCTCGGGCAAGGACTTCTGATAGTATGAGAAACAGATAAGGCGATAGAGGGTCCCCTTGTCTAAGACCCCTCTGAGGTGTGAAGAGATCCGTGGGTTCATTGTTTACTAGGACCGAATAGGAAACAGTGGTTATGCATTCCTTAATCCATCCAACAAAATGTGGTGAGAATCCAAATCTATCCATTACAGAGAGTAGGAATTCCCAGTCAACAAGATCAAATGCCCTTTCCATGTCAAGTTTGACTGCCATCCAACCAAATTTACCTTTTTTCCTAGAGAAGGAGTGAAAGACTTCGTTTGCAATTAGGATGTTATCCTGTATGGCCCTTCCAGCCGTGAAAGCGCTCTGTAATGGGTTAATTATTTTGGGCAGGATTTTTTTTAGCCTTGCAGCCATAATTTTGGAGATTATCTTGTATGTTGTGGAGCATAGACTAATGGGCCTATAGTGCAAAGCTATTGTTGGGTGTCACATTTTGGGATTAATGCTATAAAGGTGTGGTTTATTTTTTTTAAGATTCTGCCACTAAGAAAGAAACCTTTGACCGCCTTAGTGACACAAGGTCCAACTATATGCCAATATTTTTTAAAGAACCCTACAGGAAAATCGTCAGGGCCAGGGGATTTGTCATTTGCTAAACTGAGTACTGCTTTCTTGATTTCTGCGTTCGTTATTTGCTTTGTGAGTCACTCATTGTCCTGATCGTTAATTTCTTTATTTATGTTAGTAAGTAGGTTGCTCGGGATTTGGTGTCTTAGTGTGTGTTGGTATCTTTTTATGAAGTCTTATTTTGTTACTTCTCTGATTTCTCTATCTGTCGTGACAGATATTCCTGTTGTTGTTTGCAGTGATTTTATTATGTTTCTGTTTCTTCTTCCTGTCGCTATTCTATGGAAGTACTTAGTATTAGCATCAATTAACTTTATATGGTTTCTTTTAGCTCGTTGCCCCCAGTAAGTGTTTTGATATTTTAGTAAGGATGCATGTTTAGCACTTAACCTTTTGATCTTGTCCTAAATCCTTTGATCATATATGTTACAAATTTGTGTTTGGAGGCTCTGAAGTTCGGTTTCCACATTTGAGATTTGCTGAAATATGTTGCCAAATGTTAGCTTACTCCATATCTTTCTCTTTCTTTTGACTTCCATCAGTTTTCAAGTTAATTTATATAAATTTGAACCTGGGTTATCGATCTGTCGGGCAATCCTGACTACAGTTTCAAATTCCGGTCTCGTGGTCCAGGCCAGTTCAAATTTGAAAGGTTGTAGCTTGGGTTTTTGCTTATCCATAAGATCAAAAGTAATTTGAGTATGATCCGATCTAATGAAAGCATGGTTTTTTGTGTGTAAGTTGGGGAATTGTTGTAGTAGGGTATGGCTTATTAGTGTTCTATCTATTTTTTCATGTATGTTATCGGGTCCTTCAGATCGCTTTCTCCAAGTGTACTTATTACCTATCGTCAGAGAGTCCACCAAGTTATGAGTGGTTATAAATTCCGAAAGTCGGCGAAATTTATGCAAATTAGGGGGACCCCCCCCCCCTCCCCCAGTTTGTTAGAAGGTTCCAGAATTTCGTTTAGATCTCCCATGATGATCAAATGGCCGGGGAGCCCCCTTATAGAGCTCGACAGGGCATTCTAGAAGTCGTCCTTATCATTTTCATGGGGCGGGGCGTAGACAAATATAATTGTGATTTCTAACGAAAGAGTATGATTGGTATATTTTGCATGTATTGTTCTACTATCCGAGTTTATTATTTGAAGTGATTCGTTGTTAAATTGAGATGCCTTCCAGAGGAGGCAAATCCCTCCTGAAAGTCCAATGGAAGGGCAGAAATAGATGTTGTCAAATCCTTGTTTCTTCCAGCACTTTTCTGGTGGCAGATTTTGTAACTTGGTTTCGGCAAGAGCTAAAATTTTCATATGTTCGGTTCTACATGTTGATTCAATATGTGTCCATATATGTTTCTTACACCATAGACATTCCAATAACTAAATTTCATTGAGAACTAATCTTTTGCTTTGGGGTAGAAGCGTGTATTCGGCTTTGGGAAATTCAAAATTGTCCATAAATTTGGTTATTTAGAATGGCAGAGTTCCGAAGTGCGCCGTACAGATTGTTTAAAACATTTGAGTTGGAAGGTAGATTTCAGTCTTATAATCTAAAATAATGAACATGATTTTTATTTCCAACATACCGACGGTGGATTCTTCGAATTAAACAAACCGCATATATAAATTTATTAAGATAGGAGGAATCACTTATCTTGCATTTTGAATCTCCACTTTTTAAAATAATGGATGTACTTCATTTCGTACATTTGATTTAATCTGTTTTGAGCATTAATGTTTAGTAGGAAGAGAGAGGGAGCAAGATTTGATTGAACGTTGGAGAAATTAAAGGAGGCAAATGCAAGATCCAACTCCCTTTTTGAGGACTGCAAACTTATCGGATATAATCCTTATAGAATATTTATATTTGTTGCATATCTACAACTTTTATCCTCATCAAGGGTATGAATACAACAAGTAATTCCTTTAACATCACATGAAAACAACTGTCATCGTTGTAAATCAATCTCGATCAACCTGTAATAGGGTCGTTTTGGTATCTATCAATTAGGTATCAAGTGAAATACTATAGCGAATCAATCGACCTGATGCTTGGTGGTTGGAAGATTGATGCATGCTATATAGCTGTTATATGCGCGAATTGCCGACATAAGGCCCTCTTGATTGTATATATGAGCCATTCCATGCTTTCACATATATATACCCCTCTTTATACCAGAATTACCGAACCTAATACCGATTATTAATCCAAATTTTCATACCATACAAGTCAAATGAGACTACACAAACCTATCTAAATTAATTTTTTCCCACCAAAATAAATTATGAATTAATTGTAAACAAAAGAAAGAAAAAGACTATATAGCTTTTCAAAGCCTTTTGTTTTAGGGTCCGTTAGGCAATGCAGGTAGATTTTCGGAGTTTTTGGTTTTAATATTCTATAGTTTTAAATAATTAAATAAAATATTTTAGTTTAATTAGCTTTCGAAATTTGATTTTTTTTTAGTTTAATTACCTTTTGAAATTTGAATTTTTTTAGTTTAATTAACTTTTGAAATTTGATTTTCAATAACTATTCACTCCAAGTTTTTCAAAACTCTATTTATTTTCTCCTATCTCATAAGCTAGTTTGGGTCAGCTATTCTATCAGCTTGGTTTCAATACATCTTACTAACTTATAAACACTTAAATTTAACAAATATTTAACACAATTAATCCATCAGCTACCCCATCAGTTACGTACGTGTTACCAAGCAGAATCTTGGTATTATAAAATTTAAATGCGCTAAATATAAATGGTTTAATTAGATTATGGATTTGGAATTTTAACATCTAATAAACCCAAGTTTTTTGAAACTCTTTTTTTTCTTCATTTTTGTAACTAAGCTACTAAGTCAAAGTTACCAAATATCTTACCAACTTATATAAAAATTTAATAGTTTAATTTAACAAATATTTTATACACCTCATATTCATCAAATTCAATTATCTGGTCAGCTATAGTAAAAATTGTGTTGTTTGAAGAGTGTAAAATTTATATGGTGGTAAGTGGTAACTAGTAAGTACTCCGTAATATTTGCTTGGGCATTAAAGAGAAGATGTACTTTCCTGGGCAACTGTCAAGAAAAGATGGGTGCCGGTTGCTTTAAAGCTGAGAACACATCCCATTATCTACCAGATAAAAGATAGGGTTTTCCCATTTCTTGTATCCATTCCCCTACCCTCTCTTTCGAGGGTGCTACCTAACCAGGAAAGGGAGACACAAGCTGGGCTGATCATGGGTGGGTTAGTTTAAGAAGCAACAGCAAAATCAAAACAAGCAACAAATTCTAAATATGGCATACACTCATAAATTAGAAGAGGGTTTCTTTTAGGGGAGAAAGATTTCCTCTCTCTTTTTTTTTTTTTTTGAGTTCTTCATCTCTCAAGTTTTTGAGGAAATATTTACATTTATATAAAAAGGAAAAGAAAAAGAAGGTGTGTTACTATATTATTAATTAAAGATGGGGAGAGGGAGGGTTGAGCTCAAAAGGATAGAGAACAAGATTAACAGGCAGGTGACTTTTGCAAAGAGGAGAGGTGGCCTTTTGAAGAAGGCATATGAGCTTTCTGTGCTCTGTGAGGCTGAGATTGCACTCATCATCTTCTCCAACAGAGGCAAACTCTATGAGTTCTGTAGCAGCTCTAGGTATGATTTAATTAATATTTATATATATATTTTGAAATATTTACTCATCCTATGGCCTATCCATCTATGATATGATTTGTATGTCAGATTTGTGGGTTCTAACTTTTCAGATCTAGAACAAGTTTGCTTTAAAGTTTTAATCTTTGCTCCTTGTTATTTGTATGGGGTTTCTTCTGTCTGATCTGGGTTTGGTGTTCATAGCTTGTTCAAGATCTGGGTTTGAATCTCTTCAATAGATTCAAGTAATTTATTTTTCTTTCTAATTTTTAGGTTTTTAATTACTATCGATCTGATTTGTACTGGGCAATTTTTTTTAGACTTGATGTTAAAAAAAATCTTCAAATTAATGTCCAAAACATAATTTTATGCTAATAATAATAAAGGCAATAATTTTTGTCTAAAAGAAATAAAGGCCTAATCTCTGATTTTGGAGGGAACTATGGGTTCATTCTCCACTCTTATTTTACTTTTATTGGTTATTCACCCCTCACATCTAAAGTTCCTCTTGTCAAGCTCCTCTTTCTTTTCGGTTATTATCTGCTAGGTTTAATCAGAAATATTAAACTGAAAATAATTGAGTGCCTCATACTTTCAAAGGCCCCTCTTTGTTACTCAGTTACAAAGACAGGATGTGATTCAGTGAGCAATTTATCCACCAGACAATTGAATTGATTCCAAACAGCATCTAAGATTATATATGTAGCTTTCACCTCCAATTAATGTCTCTTTTGAAAAAGTTTTTACCTTATTTTTTTTTTTCCTTTTATATATTCTTCAGTGACATGAAAGCTATAACTTTTAAGGGAAATTGACTTGTTCATGTTTACATGGCGAAATCCAGGAATTATGCCAATTAGATTAATTTTGTGCGAATTTCATGAAAAATTGGGTTCCAAATTGTTGTATAATTGTAGGGTTTCAGATTCTTTGGACAACTAAGATAAAAGTTGAGGGGTTTGCTAAACTAATCCAATCAAATGATCGTTTTGCAAAACTAAGTCACTAGTTGTTAAAGTTTAGTGGACTAATAACTTCGGGATGCTCCTTCTATTACAAAAGTAACCCCATATGTAGAGGTTTTAACCATCTCATATAATATATATTGTTGATTATCTTTCCTTAGAATCGATGTGTAATATTTCTATAAACTCAACATTAATAAACCCTCGTTAGTTATTGAGTAGGAAAATGTAATGGTTAAGTGAGTGAATCTAGTCCAGTAGTCCTTGTTTAAATTATGAATCATTAATCAAAGAAGAGGTGCATTGGAGCATGCTGTTTGCAGATGACATTGTACTAGTGGACAACTCAAGAACAAGTTTGGCACGTAGACTTGAAAGCTGGAGAAGGGTTCTGGAGTCTAAGGGGTTCAAGTTGAGTAGGACCAATACCGAGTATGTTCGTTTCAGTTTTGGAGAGGGTAGGGAGGCTAAGACTTCTGTTTTATTGGTGGAATATCTTGTCCCTCGAAAAGAGTTTTTCAAGTACCTTGACTCGTACGTTCAAAGTAGTGGGGTATAGACAGGGACATCGAACATCGAATCCAGGCGGGGTGGCAAAGATGGAGAAGAGGGTCGGGAGTGTTGTGCGACAGGAAAGTGTCAGCAAAACTGAAAGGAATATTATATAGGATGGTGGTTCGACCAACCGTACTTTATGGCTTTGAGTGTTGTCCTACATCTAAAGCACAAGAACATAAAGTGTCAGTGGCTGAGATGAGAATGTTGCGATGGATGAGTGGACACACGAGACTCGACAAAGTCAGAAACGAAGACATAAGGAGCAAGGTTGGAGTTGCGAGTATAGTGGACAAGTTGCACGCGGAAGTATAGACTGCGTTGGTTTGGACATGCATGTGCGTAGGAGACCGCCTTCGGCTCCGGTACATAGGTGTGAGAGTTTAGATCTTAGTGATATCCATATGGGGAGAGGTAGACCGAGGAAGTGTTGGATGGAGGTCATTCGGCATGAATCTCAATCTTCTGAACATGTTGGAAGATATGACTGCAGTCTGCAGATAGGGACCACTGGAGGAGGTGCATTCAGGATACTGATGTATAGAGTTCTGGGCCTTCATGTTTTGTCTTTTTGTCCATGCTTTCTTTTTGTGTGCTTCTTTGCTTCCTTTCTGAGTCTGATGTCCCTTTGTGAGTTCTGCTTTGTTATAGCTCCTATTTCCTATTGTTTTGGGTCTATCGGAAACACTTTCTCGACTCGTTCGGGGAAAGAGTGCGTACATTCTGACCCTCAGACCGTGCTTTTGCGGGATATACTGGGTTGTTGTCGTTGTTGTAGTAATCAAAATTGTAACTATTAATCTCAATTCATTTTTCATACAAAATTTGTTTCACTTTTCCTCATTTTACTATCTAGTTTTAGTATCTTGTTTTAGGATAAGTTAATCATATCCCAATAATCCTAACTATTTTCCCTTTGCTTCTCTAGACTAAAAAAAATTGTTATCGATCGTTCACTTCTTAGCTATAAGATTTGGTTAATATCTTTTCCATTTCTTACTCTTCTAAAAATCTGAGTGTCATATGCTTTGCTAAGGCTGACATATACTGATCAATGAATTCGCACTATGAGATTTGCTATACTGAACAATGAATTCTAACAATGCCTTATTTGCTGCTTGCAGCATTCAAAAGACTCTTGAAAGGTATCAAAGATGCAGTTATGGTTCACTAGAGTCTACTAATCCATCAAAGGAGGCAGAGGTTAACTCAGCATATATATTTACTCTTTGATTATAAGAACTGGTTATTTCAATAACTGCAACAGTTCGATTAAGATGATTCATCTGAATGTGCAGAGCTACCAAGAGTATCTAAAGCTAAAAGCAAAAGTGGATGTTCTGCAGAGGTCACAGAGGTACCAATTGTACATTCTTTAAGCTAAAGCTATGATCTATATGCATATGTAAATTCACCACAAACTTGTTGGTTTGTTCTGCTATGTTTGGCAATTGTTCTTTTGGGGATTCAACTCTTTTCCGGGCTTCATTTGTTGTCCCTAAGCTCTGTTACCTTGTTGGTTTGTTCATGGAATACTTTCTCTTCCTACTTCAATAGGATTGAACCCGGAATAAGAGCTCGAACCTAGCTCTATTACCATGTTGAAAGAAAGGAGTTTCTCAAATCTTCTAAATTCAAATGATTGTTTCATCCCCACTAATTAACCTACTAATCTAATAAGTAATTAATTCCTAAAATCCCTATAACTAATCCAGCCACTATCATGAACTAACCTAACGGCCACACAATTCACTATCTAAATTAATTTGTAACCTTAATTTTGAATCATTAATCCAACAAAAAATAATCAAAATAATAAAATCCTAGACATAGTTGTTATAGGTAGTTTGACATCATCAGTTAGCTTTTCAGATTTTTACGTTTTGATATTATATATATATAGTTTTAAATGAAATAAAAATAAGATTTTAGTTTAATTAACTTTTGCAATTGGAACTTTTCAAAAGCTACTCACCCAAGTTTTTTGGAGTTTTGGGTTTTCTATTTACAAGTTTCTATTAACTACTCTAACAAAGTCTTATCAAACTTAATAGCAGGTTATTAACATATATTTAACACGAATAATTCATTAGCTTAGACTACCCATCGGTTTCATCCATCGGCTACCCTTTCATCAAACAAAGCCAAATTCTTCATTTTCGTACTTCTCTCATAATTATTTCGACTTTATTCACTCGTAGAATCACAACAAGAACCACTAACAATTTGCACTACATCTTGCAGGAATATACTGGGAGAGGACTTGAGTGACTTAGGCACAAAGGACCTTGAAAACCTTGAGCATCAACTAGATAAATCCTTGAGGCTAATCAGGTCAACAAGGGTATGTCACACTATACCTATCTTCTTCATGCAATTCAATAAAGATGGAGTTCTTAACTGATTTATCCACAGTATATAAACACTCAACCAAAGTTGTGCCCCAAGGCCCCCAAGAATGTTATCAAATATTACTGCATCTATTTGAGTCACTTGTTGTCCATGAGAACTTGAAGTTATAGATCGATTATATGGATAGGGCGACCTTTGGCACATTCTTTATAGCAACTATATATGTTGAAGCATAATGTTGATTAAGCTCCTGTACGACGTACATTGTCGTCTCAGGGGAACGATATGTACATGCTGTACCAAAGAAACTAGTTGTTCTTTGAAGGTTTAAACTATAAGGTTCTTTTGTTGGATAAGTTAAAACCTCACATTGTAGAAGTGAGCTCTAATGCCACACTAGATAAAGGATTTATGTTATAGGCTGTGCAGTAAGGATATCTAACATTTTTAAGTTAATTTTTCCACCATCCTATTTGTCTTCCTTTAACAACACATAATGCATGCTTGCCTTATAAATTTTTATTAGTTCTAAGTTAATATCTTTCACAAAGTTACTTCAATCTCAATGTCTGCTGTTATAAAATTTTGTTATGAAGAGATGTTTATTTTTGGGTGCATATAATAAATAAATTTTGATATCAAATATTAAATGAAAACAAAAAAAACCGTGGTTTAAATATGATATTTTAATGTAAAAATTCATATAATATAAATTAATAGATTTTTTAAATACATGTGTAGCACGATAAATATTTTTTTCGAAAAATATAGAAAGAAAAATATAATTTTTTTTTAATATATCAATTTTAAATGCAAAAAAATTAACAAGATTGAAAATTATTGCAACAAAGCCCTTCAATTATGGTTTAAATATGACATTTATAGTTAGAAAATCATGGGAATAAAAATAAATATAATATAATCTTTTTAATATGTGTAGCACAATGAATACCTTTGTAAAAAATATTAAAATAAAACTATAAATATGTCATTTTGAATTGGAAAAATTTCCAAGGAATGAAATTATAATAAAAAATTCATAGGAATAAAAATTAATAGAATTTTTTTAAATATATGTATAAAACATCATAAATGCTTTTGTGAAAATATAAAAAGAAAACTATAAAATATGACATTTTTAATTGGAAAATTTTGTCAGGAATGAAAAGTATTGCATAATAAAGGTATACAATGAGATTTGAATTCATGACCCTTTGCATTAATGACACTTCGTTTTATGTATTAGCAACTAAGCTAGACAATACTTGTATTCTTTTTCCTTTTTTTTTTTTTTTTTTTAAATTTTAACCTTATTTTTGTTAGAGTTCTAAGCTTGAAGAGCGTCTTACTAGAGCTGATTATGGATGCATATGCCTATATATATGGTTGAGTTTCACAGGATATAACTTATCTCATCTACTCTTCTGTAGACCCATATTTTGCTTGACCAACTGGCTGATCTACAAAGAAAGGTAATTTCTACATCTAGCTCGATCACTAGCAGATTCGCTCTTCGATACACACTAATTGTATTTATGCAAGCTCATTTGGCACTGACTGACTTTGTGATCGATCAATTGATGTACATTCAGGAGGAAGATCTCCTCGAATCCAACCGATCTCTGAAGCACGAGGTATAACACAGCCTTAATTATATTATACTTAAGCGCAATATCAAATAAGTACTTAGTAGGTACAAATGAGTATATATCTTATCAGCAAACAACACATCGTGTGGTACAGATTTTATTGAATGCCATGGTAACTTAATTGATGTCTCCCAAAAAAAAAAAAAGAAGAAGTTGTGCTTCAAATAGCATCCCCGGAAACTTAGATTAGCTATTAACCTATTGAACAAAGCACTGATGTCATGTGGTTGTGGCAGCTGGAAGAAAACTTTGCCTTGCTGCGGAGGCCATCCAAAGATGGCGTGACAGCTGACAACATCCCATATGGCGGCCACAACCACCACCAAGCGCCAGCTCAGCCCGAAAGCTTCTTTGAGGCTCTCCAGTGTGACAACAACGTGCTGCAGCTAGGGTATGCATAAGAATTTCTGAATGTGTTACAACAAAAGTCTGATGACCCAATTAGGTGAAATTTCATTGTTCATATTTGTTGATGGTACAGCTTTAACATGCCAGTTCCCGAGGACTTGAATGCATCGACTTCAGCGCAGAATGCGAGTGGCTTTGCAACCGGATGGTTGCTCTGAAGTGGAAACCGCGGTCGATTTGAGGTGTAATAATAAACTTCAAATGTGATCTAGTGACACAATAGAAATAAGTGATCATATGCGTAGATGTTATCAGGGTTTTTTTCATGGTTGTAAGGTGTAATTTATCTTATACTTGATTTCAGGTGACTGACTACCTGTGGCGGTTTACATCAGAATAAGTTAGAAAGTTAACTACCTGACATCACTGCCTTAAACTACTTCCTATTCATAGTAGATCATTGAAGTGCAAGGATTTGAACGGGGCAAATCCAATTAATTAGCGTATTTCCTTCTAATCAGACACTTTGGCTAATTCATTCATGCTGCCCTAACTATATTCCAGAGTCAGGGTTTACCACACAACAATGTATCCTCGATAGACTATATAATTTTCATGCATGAACAAATTGAAAAGAGATATTTTAAGGTAAACTATCTAAAGTCATTATCACTCAGTCTACGCACACTACAACAGAAAGGATTATTAGCGACAAATGTTTCAGTGTCAAATTATTTTTCTTCGGTAAATGTGGCCTTTAGCGACGAACATATACGTTCCTCGTAAAAAGGACCATGAACTTTAGAGAGAAACTTATATTCCTCGCTAAAAGTGATATTCAACGACAAATTTTTTGGTTCGTCGTTAATTGTTAACATGATATGGTCGCCTAAACCATAAGGAAAATAGCGACGAATTTGGAGCTTTTAGCGAGGAATGAATTCATCACTTAAAAGACATTCGTCGAGGAATTTACATTTTTGTCACTATATGTTAGGTGAGAATTATGTAAAATCCGTCAACTGTATTAGCAACAAAAATTGTGATTTCTCGCTAAAAGTATGTGTTTCCCGAGAAAATAATTTGTCGCTTAACGAATAAGTTGGCGAGGAAATTCCATTTTCATCGTTATTGCTTGGGTAAAAATAGAGAACATGGCTCAAAGACATTAACGAGAAAAGTTTAAATTCCTCACCATAGGTTCATCTTTTAGGAGAAATATTTTTGTAATTGAAACAACTATTTACGAAGGAAATATCACTTTTGTTGTTATATATAATAGATAGATAGATATAATATATATTAATAAATTAAACTTATAGTAATGTTTAATTTTTTTAGTATAGTGCATGATACATCTAGAATACTATGTAATATCACTTCATATCTATGAAAAAAATCTATAATAAAAAATACATGATATTAAATGACTTTATAACACTAGGTCAAAAAAGGTGTTTTACATCACTAAATATACAGCGGTTCCATGTCCATTTGATGTATTAAAACACGTTTTGCTTTTATACATCAGTTACTTATTATAACCGGTGTAATAGGTGTTCTTAAAATATATATACCCGATGTGTAAAATATATACATTGGATGCTAAATAAACCGATGTAAAATGAGTGGTGTATAAAGTTTTTTTTTTTACGGAAAATAAATCTGAAAAATGGGCTGAAGACGAGGGTCCGAGACCAGTTACAAAGTAGGTGAGTAGGAGTCTCCAGTTCGATCCAAACCCTAGACTTGTGAGAGGCGCGATTGCTCCTTCTCCGACGGCCCCTGCTCAGCCCGCTTCTTCTCCGGCCGACGACCACCCTTTCTTCATCTTCGGCACTTGAACACTCAATCCACCGTCATTGCTACTTCTTCTTCGGCCACTCCTTCTACTTCTTCATCGGTCGCCCCTGCCGCATCTCAAACCCTAAACGTTCAATCCACCGTCGTTGCTGCTTCTTCGGTCGCCCCTACATCTTCTCCGTTGTCGCTGCTCGTCCGCTCACCCCACTGGAACCCTCCATCTCCGCGTCGCCCCTTGTCAGTACCCTAACCCATGACATCCTCGCACCACCACTTCCTCGCTGTTAATCCACCACCACGGCTCCGTTCATCTCCATCGTCCTTTCTCTTCACATCTCTAAGAGGTACGCCCTTTCTCTCTCTCCTGCAATCAATCGAAGTTTTTACTTGAAGTCGACTACCAATTAGGGCTAATCGTGTTCCTAAAAAATCAGTTTGTACTTGAAATCAATCGAAGCTTAATAATCAGCCATCTAGTTATTTCATTGAACTTGTCATTAGGTCAGTCATTTTTAGTTCTGAATTCTGCTGATGTTCTATATCTTGCAAACTTATTTCTCCTCTAAAGAGTTGTGTGTTTGTCTCTTACTTTGAACACTGTCAGAATTGCTTGTATGATTTCCTACTCTTGGTGTCAGAGAACATTGTTTGAGTTATCTTTGTTTCGGTGTCGGATGAGCATATGCTATATCTAAAACTGTTTTAGTATTGTATCAGAACGAGAAGGAAATTTCGAATCATACTAAGTTTTGGCTGACTGCCATCAACATCGACAATTTGGTCTGATATATGTTGAATCAAATTCATGACTGTGAGCTAGTTTTATCAACCTTACTGATTTTCTATTATTTGAGAAACATGTCCTCCTTTTTTATGCTTTGAAGGTAGACAAACTATTGGATCCTGCACATAGTCCGTCTGTAGTATAAAGGAGCTAAATCTAATTTTGCATTGTTTAGGCATACCTTACAGAGGAGACTCTAGGTGTTGTGAGGGAGTTGCTTCCTGAATCTGTTGATGGTGAACTAGCTGTTGTTTGCTCTTGGGCTGATCAGATGCATTTCCACTATCCCTGGAGCAGTGCTTTGCACTATGTTGATACCCCGGATTTTAAATGCTAGTATGATTACTACAGTAAGTTACACCTTTCACCACTTCTGATGTGTTTTTCAATGTGAGTGGTTAGTTTCCTTGATTTCTATTCCTATTTTACATGGCTATGTGAGCGTCTTCCATACCCATTTTACTTTTGCACATTTCTTTCTCTTCCATACACATTTCTTTCTCTCTTGACTTTTAGATATGCTATATATAAAATAGTCTTTTGCATATTTCTTGACCTTTCACCACTTCGGATAGATAGCTGTGTATATTTCTTAATTTCATTGTTTGATTTGAGGAATAAAAAAATATATAAACATAATTCTAAATTTCTAATCTTCTACTCCACTAATCTTCTCATGTTTAATGTTATTTTAAAAAAAAAATCAAAGCCCTTGATCCACACTTCCACAGTCCAAACACGTATCAAAACCTACTCTTCAACCCTCCATTTTCAGATCCGAGTCTCTCTCTCTCTCCTCGTCTCGCTCTAGCCTCCTTCTCCGGTACCTCTTATCGTCGCTACTATTCAGTTCATGGCTTCATGCAATAATCTCTTCCACCATCTTGGGTAAGTTCCTTATTCTTGATATATTATGATTATGAATAGATATTTTTGATATGTCTAATAACATATTTCTTAATCTCGGCCTTTGTTTGCAGCTTTACTGACATTATAAGCTGGGTAACGCTCCTAGAAATTCACGTTTAGTAGTTGATTATTTGGTTTGTGCACTTTTTGCAGCTTCATATCCGATCTTGATCTATCTACGCATTTCCTTCTTGTACAAGGCTTCAGATGCAGGTACATTGATATCTTCTCTTTTTAGCTTCAGCGTAATAAGAGCATTTCCTTCTTGTACAAGGCTTGAGATGCAGGTACATTGATGTCGATAGGCAACCTCGATTTTATGGATAACTCAGCGGCATGTTTTAACTATTTATTCCTACTTGCTTTTTATGTCGAGTATGTTCTCTATAGAATTCAGTAATTGGTTAATTATGTGTTGATCCTTTACAATTAGTTGCATGCCTACACTCTGATTTTTTTTTTAAGTCTTGTATATATTATTAATGATTGTTAAACTAAAGTTATGCTATGGTTGTTCAAGAGGGAGTGAATGGGATGTCTTTAGCTCTAATGTGTTTCTAAATAGAAAGAATGCAAATTATAGGGCGGGGAAAGATAATATTATTTTATTTAAGCCTATTAGCTCAAATGATAGAGCGATGTGCTAAAGCACAATGATGCAGGTTCAAATCCTGCATAGGCTACTATAATAATTACAAAAAAAAAATATTTATCATTAATGAGGAAATAAATCTTTTAGCGAGGAAATCATATTTATCGATAAATATCATCATTAACGAGGAAATATACAATTTTGCGAGGAATTAAATTTTATCGCCGTGTGCATTCAACGACTACTATGGAATCCTTCTGCGTATTTATCGACAAATATAATTACCTTTTACGATAAATTTAATAGTCGCTAAAGACCTATAGCGACAAATGTTGATTTCCTCGCAAAATATTTTTTTGCGACGATTTCATTTTTCCACGTTAGATTCTTTTGTGAGGAGCTTTCAGTGACCATTTAAAAAGGAAGCATATTTCCTCGCTAAATAGCTTTAGCGACGAAATATCGATGTTCAACGAGGAAAAATTTCATCGCTAAAATTGATTTCTGTTGTAGTGGCATGTTGCAATAACTATATCTGTTTCAATTAATTACCACTCAGCTTGCGCTTGTTGCAGAATCAATCAAGTTTGACTCATTAAGCACTTAGACCCTAGTGAGAAAATCGATCAAACAATCGCAAGCGCAATCTGCATAACCAACTCAAACCTAGATTGTCTACTATAGTTTAATATCCTCAAGAGATTTAAATAGATTGCTCATAAACAATTCTCAAGTTCAATCCATGTTTTCCAACAACTTTGTCTATGTATCCAATCTCAATTCGGAGCCGGCGCATATTGAACATCAAAAGTGATACGTTTGGAATCCCCGATCCTTTGCATGTGGGCTTCAGCTCAAGAACCACGCCGTATATTTGCTAAGATCTTGCAATGCTCTTCCGATATCTCCTGATTGACAATTGAATTAAACTAATTAAACAATAATTCTTAACTTAAAGAAATTCTAACGGAAATAAACTTTAATTAAACCTAAACTAGTGAATAACTAACTAAAAGGAACTAATTAGCAAAGTAACAGTAACGATGAAGAAAGAAAGCAAGAAGGTGATCGAAGGGGTGCAAAAGCTCGCGGGAACAGGATCCGGGTTCGCCGGTGCGGACAAGGAAACGCAGGAGCTTGGCTCCTCAGGGCGCTGGATGCAATCGCGAGCGGGACAGTGTGCGTGACAACGAGACAACAAGGGCGCGCGATCGACGAAGCCGGGGTTCGCGAGTAGCGCTGGGGATCCTGGGCTGTGCGGAGCGAGGACGTCGGGGACTGCGGAGCGAGGGCGCCTGGGACTGCGGAGCGAGGGCACGGCGCTGCGATGCAGGAGCACCGCGCTCGCTGGAGCGGATCTCCTCGCGGGTGAAACCAAGGGCTGACCTCCTTCTTGCGACAGCTTCTCGACGAAGGTTTGGCCTGTGCTCGATGACGACGGAAAAAACAGGAAGGGGATGGTGATTTGTGTTGCCGAAAGATCTCAAGAACAAAAGTGGGAAAGTGTTTTGGGATTGATAATCGAAGAACCCTTAATCCATAAAGGGTTTCTTCAATTCTATTTCAATCTGATTAAATCAAAGTGCATAAACATGAATTTATAGTAAAGGTTATGAGAGATCTAACCAATCCTTCCTTGCAAAGGAAAGGGGTTTGGATAGATTAATTCTATCTAAGATAAATAAAATAACTTTAAGATAAATAAATCCTAATGAGATAGATATTTAATAACTTGGTGGCTAAGTATTATATCTAGAAGAGATATAATTAATTTCCACCTTATTTATCTAATTGCATGAAATAATAAAATAATAAAATAAACTAGATAATTGGCCCAAGCACAAGGATCTCGGCCCATGTACTCGACAAGCTCCTTTGGCCCACTCGACATTGGTGGTCTCGAGTGCCTTAGGAAATGTCGAGTGAGGTTTGGCTCATGGCGGGTGTAGACGAGTCTTCATGAGCTCCGTGTGTGGACGCAAGCTCACTTCTTGTGCTGGCGGAGTAACCTTGAGCCAAGTGATCCAGGGTGGCCTGAACCCTTGCTCTAAAGTTCCATGGTGACAGACAAGAAAGGCCTTAGTTGCATTTTGAATCTTCTTGGCCCTTGCACGAGTGGCAGGGCCATCAAATGGAACCTTCATGTTGTCCTCAATGTCACCAGGATTCATCGATAATTGCACGGCATCATTCTCCTCCACTCGACTTCGATTTGTCCTCAAATCGTCGTCAGAGTCATCGTCAGGCACGAACAAGGATAAATCGGCGACGTTGAATGTAGAATGGACGTTGTACTTATCGGCAGGGAGATCCAGCTTGTATGCATTAGGACCCATCTTCTGAACCACTCTGAATGGTCCATCTCCCCTGGGGTCCAGCTTAGATTTCCGTTGTTGCGGAAACCTTTCCTTCCTGAGATGCATCTAGACCAGATCACCAACGTTGAACTGCACATCCTTGCGATGCTTGTCCTTTGCGGCCTTGTATTGCGCAATCTTCCGCTCTAGCTGCGCCTTGGTACGGTCATGCAAGCTTTTGATGAAGTCCACTTGCTTAGCTGCATCCACGCTCTCCTTGTCCTTATATGGCCGAGGCATCATGTCCACTGGAGTTAAGGGATTTCGGCCATATACTACTTCGAAGGGGGTCATCTTTGTTGCAGAGTGCCTAGACCTGCTATATGCAAATTCTGCAAATGGTAGGCAGTCCCCCACCTCCGGAGGTTAGTTCGCAGCATGACTCTAAGGAGAGCCCCAAGAGTTCTATTTGTGACCTCAGTTTGGCCATCAGTTTGTGGGTGACAAGAAGTAGAAAATAGCAATTTTGTACCCAATTTAGACCATAGAGTTTTCCAAAAAGAGCTTAAGAATTTAGGATCACGGTCAGAAACTATAGACAATGGCAATCCATGTAAGCGAACAACATCTTTAAAGAATAAATGAGCAACATGAATAGCATCATCAGTTTTATGATATGGAATAAAATGAGCCATTTTGGAAAATCTATCTACAACAACAAATATGGAATCATGACCCTTAGAAGTTCTAGGCAAATCTACAATGAAATCCATAGAAACATCTTCCCAGGGTGCATTAGCAATAGGCAAAGGTTGGTATAGACCATTAGCATTAGATTTCGATTTGGCTTTAGCACATGTAACACAACTTTTGACAAATCTCAGCACATAATTAGACATTTTAGGCCAAAAGTAATGTTCCTTAAGTCCAGCTAAGGTTTTTTTGAAACCACCATGTCCCCTAGATTCATGATTTTCTTGGGTTAATAATCGGCGAATAGAAGAAGATGGGATACAAAGCTTGCCCATCTTAAACAAATACCCATTATCAACAAAAAATGAATCAACTTCACCTTTGGACACACATTGAGCATATATAGATTTAAAGAAACTATCAGAAGCATACATTTCCTTTATCAAAGCAAAACCCAAAACATGTGCATCCATATGGTTTAAGAGGACATACCTGCGTGATAGCTCGTCAGCTACCACATTATCCTTTCCCTTCTTGTGGTGAACCACATAGGAAAAGGTCTCTATAAACTCCACCCATCGAGCAAGTCGCCTGCTGAGCACTGCTAGTCCTTTGAGGTACTTCAGAGCTTCATGATCTGAATGAATCACAAACTCCTTAGGCCAGAGATAATGTTGCCAAGTCTGTAAGCAGCGAACCAGTGCAAATAGCTCCTTGTCGTAGGTAGAATAGTTGAACTCAGCGGTGCCCAACTTTTCGCTGAAGTAGGCGATGGGACGCTTGTTCTGCAGCAGGACCCCTCCAATGCCAGTGCTAGAAGCGTCACACTCGAGCTCAAACGGTTGAGCAAAGTCAGGTAACTGCAGCACTGGGGCGTGTGTAAGGCGGTCCTTGTGGGCGTCGAAAGCCTTTTGATGTGAGTCAGACCAGCGAAATGTCACATCTTTCTTCGTCAGCTCATGTAGGGGGGCGGCAATCAGGCTGAAGTCCTTGACAAAACGTCGGTAGAAGCCAGCAAGGCCCAAGAATGAGCGGACATGAGTGGGTGTTGTCGGCCTGGCCCACTCCTGAGTAGCATGAATCTTCTCCTCATCCACCTTCAATCCAGATGCAGTCACTACAAAACCAAGAAAAATGGTAGACTCGGATGCAAAAGAACACTTCTTTAAATTGGCATATAATTTCTCTTTCCTAAGACAATCAAAGACCAATTTTAAGCGACTTAAATGATTATGCATATTCTTACTATAGATTAAGATATCGTCAAAATAGACAACGACAAATTTTCCTAAGTGTCTTCTAAGCACATGGTTCATAAGCCTCATAAAAGTAGAAGGTGCATTTGTCAAACCAAAAGGCATTACTAACCATTCATATAAGCCATACTTAGTTTTAAAAGCCGTTTTCCATTCATCACCCTGTTTCATCCTAATTTGATGATATCCACTTCTAAGGTCAATTTTAGAAAAAATAGAAGCACCATGAAGTTCATTAAGCATATCATCTAAACGAGGAATAGGGTGGCGATACTTAACCGTTATTTGGTTGATTGCGCAACAATCAACACACATGCGCCAGGAGCCATCCTTCTTAGGAACCAAAATGACAGGAACGGCGCAGGGAGACAGGCTTTCTCGAACAAAGCCTTTGTCCATCAATTCTGTGACTTGGCGTTGCAGCTCCTTTGTCTCCTCAGGACTAGCTCTATAAGAGGCGTGATTAGGCAAGGCTGCTCCAGGTACAAAGTCAATCTGGTGCTCAATACCTCTAATAGGAGGCAAGCCTTGGGGTAGTTCAGCTGGAAGCACATCCAAATAATCCTGTAGAAGAGCAGCAATAGGTGCAGGAATATGACTCAATTCAACATTAAGTAATACATGTTTCATGACCAGGAGAATATGAGGTCGATGAGCATTCCAGGTGATGGTCCCTTGCTGAGGGTGAGAGACCAAAGATCGACGTTCTACAGAGCCCTTAAGTGCAGCAGAAGAGGGCTGAGTCGACGTCGAGTGGGGAAGAGGCGGCGCCAAGGGGGCTGCAGGGGCGGCTGAAGGGGCCGCGGGCGCGGCTTGCTGGGCCGCGGGGGCGGCCTGCTGGGCCGCGGGGGCGGCCTGCTGGGCCGAGCTCGCCTTGAGTTTTGCCATCCTCTCAGCTTCTCTTTCGGCGTTCTTTTGTTGCTTCTTGCGAACTTGGTCCTTCAGAATAGTGTGTGGCGAAAGGGGTAGGAGAGTAACTCTCCTCCCGTCATAGGTGAAAGCATATGTATTTGCACGACCATCATGAAGAACAGAACGATCATATAACCAAGGACAGCCTAATAATATATGACTACAATCCATGCGAGCAACATCACATAATATTTTATCATGATGAACAATCTGATTTCAGGTTAATGCAAGTTCTTTACTCTCTTGATTTATTTTTTTGAATTTAGGCTCGGCTTTTTCTGATTTTTTTTTATACGATGAACAATCTGCTGTAATATGGAGGCAACAACCGAAAATTTAAGAGCAAGAAAAAATAAAAAATAATAAGCTGCGATGATCTAAAAGTAAGCAAAAATAAAGGAAATAGGGAAAATAGGCTAGAAACTGGAGAAATTAGGGTTCTTTAGTGGTGCAAGTTCATATAATGCTTTTAATCCAAGAATCACAGTCATAGGTATGATATGTAGCAACTAGGAATAAAAGATCACAACTTGGAGTCAAGAACTCAATATCTTCGAAATTAAAGATCCAAACAAAGAATAACAAAAATAAAGTGCCAATTTTGATGGGTGAATAATAAAGATTCAACTTTTATGCATCGGCTTATGGTGAAAAATAAGGCACGAAAAAGAAATCACTCAATAAAGAAATCAAGAGAGTAAAGAACTTGCATTAACCTGAAATCTGATACCACTTGATACGTTTGGAATCCCCGATCCTTTGCCTGTGGGCTTCAGATCAAGAACCACGCCGTATATTTGCTAAGATCTTGCAATGCTCTTCCGATATCTCCTGATTGACAATTGAATTAAACTAATTAAACAATAATTCTTAACTTAAAGAAATTCTAACGGAAATAAACTTTAATTAAACCTAAACTAGTGAATAACTAACTAAAAGGAACTAATTAGCAAAGTAACAGTAACGATGAACAAAGAAAGCAAGAAGGTGATCGAAGGGGTACGAAAGCTCGCGGGAATAGGATCCGGGTTCGCCGGTGCGGACACGGAAACGCTGGAGCTTGGCTCCTCAGGGCGTTGGATGCAATCGCGAGCGGGACAGTGTGCGTGACAACGAGACAACAAGGGCGCGCGATCGACGGAGCCGGGGTTCGCGAGTAGCGCTGGGGATCTTGGGCTGTGCGGAGCGAGGACGTCGGGGACTGCGTAGCGAGGGCCCTTGGGACTGCGGAGCGAGGGCACGGCGCTGCGATGCAGGGGCGCCGCGCTCGCTGGAGCGGATCTCCTCGCGGGTGAAACCAAGGGCTGGCCTCCTTCTTGCGACAGCTTCTTGACGAAGGTTTGGCCTGTGCTCGATGAGGACGGAAAAAATAGGAAGGGGATGGTGATTTGTGTTGCCGAAAGATCTCAAGAACAAAAGTGGGAAAGTGTTTTGGGATTGATAATCGAAGAACCCTTAATCCATAAAGGGTTTCTTCAATTCTATTTCAATCTGATTAAATCAAAGTGCATAAACATGAATTTACAGTAAAGCTTATGAGAGATCTAATCAATCCTTCCTTGCAAAGGAAAGGGGTTTGGATAGATTAATTCTATCTAAGATAAATAAAATAACTTTAAGATAAATAAATCCTAATGAGATAGATATTTAATAACTTGGTGGCTAAGTATTATATCTAGAAGAGATATAATTAATTTCCACCTTATTTATCTAATTGCATGAAATAATAAAATAATTAAATAAACTAGATAATTGGCCCAAGCACAAGGATCTCGGCCCATGTACTCGACAAGCTCCTTTGGCCCACTCGACATTCGTGGTCTCGAGTGCCTTAGGAAATGCCGAGTGAGGTTTGGCTCATGGCGGGTGTAGACGAGTGTTCATGAGCTCCGTGTGTGGACGCAAGCTCACTTCTTGTGCTGGCGGAGTAACCTTGAGCCAAGTGATCCAGGGTGGCCTGAACCCTTGCTCCAAAGTTCCATGGTGACGGACAAGAAAGGCCTTAGTTGCATTTTGAATCTTCTTGGCCCTTGCACGAGTGATAGGGCCATCAAATGGAACCTTCATGTTGTCCTCAATGTCACCAGGAGTCATCGATAATTGCACGGCATCAAAAAGGATTCCAATCAATCATAGGATTGATCGGATTAAGCATTCATGGATCAAATCAAACAAACAATAGAATTCATTTAGGCAATCATCACGCACATGTCTATCTCAGCATCGCCGGGATCACCCCAACCCAAGAACAAGAAAACTAGCCAGACATGGATTCAGACACAATCAAAGAACTCATGATGAATGAATATGAAACTAGATTAACAAAATGTATTCTTGAATCCAGCAAAACAAACCTTCAAGAGGAAATCTCTTAAAGAGCCTAAAACTCTCAATGTATGTCACTAGTTTCTGACGTGAAAATTGGATCTCCTCTAATCTAACCCTAATTCTCTATCTATATTCCTAAAAGGAAAATGTGAAAATAATTATAAAAATAATAAAACATCCAAAAAGGTCATCCAACAATAGATAAAAATGGATAAAAAAATCCCGAAGTCGTAACGCGGAAAGGCAAGTATCGAGTCGATACTTCAGAGTATCGAGTCGATATGTAGCTACTGTAAAGCAATCTGGCTCGGAATGTGAAGGTATCGAGTCCATACCCATTAGTATCGAGTCGATAGGTCGTGTTTTCTAAAATTTCAGGGATTCCGGGTCGGAACCTATGGATATCGAGTCGATACATGAAAGTTACGGGTCGATACTTTGACTCGGTGTCAGCTTCTTGGCTCGATTTCTCCATTTTGCAGGCCGAATTTGCAAAAGTGCTCAACATGAAAATTGTAGGTATTTGAATCAGCTTTCCAACGAGCTATAGAACGTCTCCATCCAAATTCTGTGGAGCTCAAACGACTCATTTTACTGAGACGTCGTCAAGCAGGAATTATCCGAAATATGTCGGTTCGGCAATGGGCTAGCTCTTCTTAGCTTGATTTCTAGCACTTGAGACCGCTATGCAAGGCTCTTTCAGTGTCCATGAACATGTGAAACATGGCTTCACTAAATCCCACTCCATCGTGAATCTAAATTTGCATCGAACAAGCTCCAAATCACCTGAAACAAATGAAACATGAGTGTAGACATCTATTCTAGAAACTAAACCAAAACATATATAAAAGACATGCAAAACATATAAAATAACTTAAAAACGACTATAAATTGTTTCCTATAACACGTGGAATATGATGATATCAAAATACCCTATACTTAGACATTGCTTGTCCCCAAGCAAGACTAGTCAATTGCAACCACAAGTGCAAGAAAGAATGTTTGCCTCAACTTATTCAAGCCCTTTCGATAATAATAATGCAATCAAAATCTCAAGACAAGTGTCATCATAGCATGTTTCCTCATTACCGGAGACAAAACAATCAAAAGTCATAAACCTCACATGGATATTTTATGTGGATCACTCTCACTCAAATGTGTTTAAAGGAATGAAATTTACGCTAGGTCTCAACAATTGTGCTTATATATACCATAGGCATGCCCAACGTTCTACAACTCCACCACTTGAGATCATGCACAAAACAAAATTCACGAGGACTTTTATAAGGGTTGTAATGGGGCTAAGGTAAAGAAAAATAAGGTATGGAAATATTTAGGCTATGTGGGCAAAAATCCGGGAAAAAGACATGCCAAAGAGCAACCAGTAAAACACCAATGCCAACAACTTCACAAACCAAACCAACTTATACTCAACTCCATCACAAACAATGCATTCTCAATTGAGCACTTCAAATTTCAATCAACCATTTTCTTTCTTTTTCATGTTTGGCACTCTTTTCTTACCTCTCTAGTATCAATGTCGTTTTACGCGAATACAAACATTTGTGATGAATGCACCCGGTTACTAAGTGTCTCAGCTGCCTCAGCTGCATATTTTTCTCCTTGTGTGAATTTTATCCTCCACAAGCAGGATCGGTTACTAACCGTATTTTTTTCTTCTTGACTTTTGCCCATGAGTGAATTTTATCCTCCTTCTGTCCCAAGGAGTTTCTACAACATTGCATAAATCATTCAAAGCAGAATATATCAAATACGTGACACCAATGATCTTCACCCCATACTTGGCTTTTTGCCACTTCATCATCACAACCATTCAATAAAATCAGACCAATTTCCCGAACAGCTAAAAAGGCTTAAATAATATGGCTTGGATAATTTTGTGGAGCTTCCAAAAAATAGGCTATAGGGTCAAAGGGGTTTCAAGCAGAGGGATCATGTAAAAGGTAGGTAAAGAGAGGGAAAATGGCTAATGAAATCAAGGCCTCAATCATTTTAATGTCATGTACACAAATCGTATAATGCAGCCTCAAATAAGAGTCGAAAGCAAGTTCTGAAGATTGCAACAAAAGTGAGTGTCAAACATGAAAAAGAATAAGAGGACCCATATAAACATTAGTCGGTTAGGTTCAAATCTCACAAGGCTTTTGTTTAGGGACTAAATCATGCTTATCTTAACAAATAACTCCATGCTAGACAATTCATCAAAGAGATAATGACATATAAATATGAGGCGAATGTTAGCATCGTAGGCAAACATCCCATCATTGTGGCTATTATGAAATTTCGGGATATTATCAATCAATAAAAAAAACTTTCATAGACTCCAAATAAACGACTCAAACTAAAACAGACATGAGACAAACATGCTTTATTTTTTTATGACATTTTTTTTTAAGTTTTCTAATTATTCATATGCAAAACATAAAAATAAAAGGAATGAATATGACTATACCCCGTACTTAAATCCTACATTGTCCCCAATGTAGAACTCAACCAAGAGGTACTACCCTAACTATATGCAAATGAATTAAAACAAATAAAACAAAATAAAATAAAAAAGAAAAATATAGAAAACTAACATTGGGTTGCCTCCCAAGCAGCGCTTTTTTATAGGTCATATGATACTTGGTCATTTCAACACTTTAGAAAACGTTTGAACTTTCCAGAGTGAATGGTCCATGGTTCTCTCCATCCATTTAGCAGAGTCCTCTTCGAGCAACAAAACATAGATCGTTTGATGCACTTGCTCTCAAAGTATGTGCTTCTCTTCCTTGTCTTTACTCTTGTTCCCTTTTTGCTTCCATTAGTGTCAATATCTTCACACAATTGGATTTCTTCCTGGGGTATTGCGCGCGATGGTATGTCCGGTGGACGCACAATCACATGTACTTCTTGCAACTTGGAACAATGTGTTGCATTAGTGAAGATTTCTGTTAGTGGGTCATCCATGTGCCACTTTACAAGCATCCCTGCAAATGCCCCAAATTGTTGTCCCTTGTGTTCTTGTATCACCACTTGAGAGATGGGTAAGGGTGATGTGTAGTCTTTATGATCCGCAAAGGAGTACTCTTGATGATCTGCGAATGAGTAATCAACATGAACAACCAATCTGGGCTCTTCATTGGGCTTTTCTTTTGTGGACTCCTTTGTTGTCAGCGCGACTACATTTAATAGAAATCGCTCTATTGATTCCAATACTTCAGAGTTGACGAGTTCGTCATCCTCCTCAGGCTTTTCAAAACTGGGGTCGTGTGGCTCATCTCCATGGTCTTCCATCTCAATTGATTTGTCAATGTAATCATAAGAATCATTGAAGGAATAATGAAATAAGAATAGGAAAAATAACAAATTGCAAGCTATAGAACGTATAAAATAACATAAAAACGACTATTCTAGAAACTAAACCAAAACACGAGTGTAGACATGTATTCTAGAAACTAAACCAAAACCTATATAAAAGACATGCAAAACATATAAAATAGCTTAAAAACGACTATAAATTGTTTCCTATAACACGTGGAATATGATGATATTATATAACGAGATGAACATCACGGACTATAATCTACCAAGTTCTTGTAGAATACACATTCTGCATCATCGCATGATTAAATATGGGGTTTGTAAGACACCATCTGTGAAAAACACCTAAAAAGAACTCATATACACTAAAAGGTTCTATTGCGCGCAATTGTTTAAGATTTGAAGGTGTGAAAACATTAGCTAAGGTGTTCGATGGAAGGTGATCTGGATCTGATCATGAATCAATCCAAAGAGGGCTCAGGGAGAGGGAGAGAACCGATTTTGAAGATGAACAATGAATGAATGTTTGAATTGCATATCGTTATTACATTGCATAATGTGCTTTATATATCAAATTCACTTATAAGGGTACTGATCCTATACAATGATGGTCCACCTTTAGTCTATGAAACCTCACCCATAAACCGCTTGATCACATCACAAACACATATCTCAACACCCCCCCTCAAACTTGGGGTGGCGATAACCCAAGTTTGGACAAGAGATGATTTTTGATGATGTGAGGGAAGAACCTTAGTGAGGATGTCTGCAAGCTGAGAAGCAGTAGGAATGTGACAAAGATCAATCAAGCCTTCAACCACCTTCTCGCATGTGAAGTGACAATCTATTACTATGTGCTTCGAGGATTCATGAAAAACAGGATTCTTGGCTATCACAAAACATAATGATAGGCTTGATAGGAGCAACATTTAGTTCCTCCAAAATACGGACCGACCGGGTGACCGCTGTTGTAGTCTAAGCCATTGCTCGATACTTGACCTCAATGGAGTTGCGAGGAACCACACCCTGTTTCTTAGATTTCCAACTAATTGGGAATCTCCAAGAACGATGACGAAGTCATTGGCTGAACATATGTTGTGAGCACAAGAAGCTCAGTCGGAGTCTGTGTAAGCAACAATATTAGGAGCATCAAAACCATTGAGCAGAATTCCATGGTGCAAGGAGCCTGCAAGATAGCGAATGGTGTGATGAAGAGCCGCCAAATGAGAGCTCATTGGAGACTGCATATACCGACTGAGGCACTGAACATCAAAATAGAGACCTGGACGAGTGTTGATGAGAAAGTTTAACTTCCCAACCATCTTCCTATAATAAGAGGCATCCTCCAACAAATCACCTTGGGTAGGATCAAGACAAAGGTTATGTGGAAGAGGAGTGCAAGCGGGACGAATGTCAACAAGTGCAGACTCTTGAATAATGTCCTTACTGAATTTATGCTGAGAAAGATGGATGCTACTGGAACTGTATGAAACCTCCAATCCTAAGAAATAGAGAAGCAAACCTATATCCTAGATACTAAAATACTGATCAAGGAAGGCCTTAAGGTGAGAGATTTCAGAGGTGTTAGAGCCCGTGAATAGAAGATCATCCACGCACACAACAACAATGGTGATAGGGCCATTGATTTTCTTTATGAACAAAGAATAGGCATGCTTCAACTAAACATACTGAAGAGACAACAAAGTCGTCGTAAGCTTGTAAAACCACTGGCGCCTGGCTTGCTTCAAGCCGTAATGAGACTTTTGAAGCTTTCACACAAGATTAGGAGGTGCATGAAAATCTTCAGAAGGCCGCATATACACTTTCTCATATAAATCACTATGAATAAATGCATTGTTTACATCCATATGATGCAAAGACCAATTATATGAAGCAACAACAACAAGGATGGTGCGAATAGCAGTCATCCTGACCACCGAAGAAAAGGTCTCATGATAATCAATTCTCTCTGTTTATTCAAGTATATCCTCTGCCAACCAAGCGGGCCTTGTGTCTGTCCAAGCTGCCATCCACCTTCAATTTCACTTTCACACCCATTTGCAATCAATGACACGCTTACCTGCAGGAAGAGGAATTAGAATACAAGTATAATTAGCAGTCAAGGCATCAATCTCTTTTTCCACAGCTAAAACCCAATTTGGGTCCTTAACAGCCTCTTTGTAGAAAGTGGGTTCAACATATGAGGTGAATTTGGATGTGAAAGTAAAGGAATAAGAAGGGAGAGCAGAGGCAAAAAAAGCATGATGGTAATAAGGAGGATGAGAAGAAGAGGAAGACACATTGCACACATAGTCACGAAGTTGAGTAGGAGGATTGGAACTTCAAGTGGATCTCCAAAGGATTTATGGGGCAGGAGGGACTATAAAAGCTGGAGAGATGGGTGGAGAAACAACATCTGTAACATTTTTAGGTAATGGGGCCTAGGGAGTAGGAGAATAGGAATCAAGACTGGCAGAAGGGGACAAGGGTTTGAGAGATGTGTTTAGAAAGATGGAAGAGGGAAATGTGGAAGCAGGATTAGGAAGAGTGACAGAGGAATCAAAAGAAGAAGGAGAATGGAAAGGAAAGCAAGTTTCATGAAAGACCACATCCCGAGAATGAAAGATAACCTTGGTAAGAAGGTGTAGAACTGTGTAGGCACTTCTGCCATATTTGTATCCCAAGAAAACATAGGGACTTGCTCGTGGTTGAAACTTATCACGCCCTCTCTTCAAGGTACTGACAAAGCACAAACAACCAAACACATGAAGAAGAGAATATGAGGGTAGTTTGTGAAAGAGCATTTCATATGGGGATTTGTTAAAAAGCACATGCAAAGGAGACCGATTGATCAAGTGTATAGCATTGAAAATACATTCTCAAAATAGGTAAGTTAGCTTGAAACTTCAAGGCATGAGCAACCTCTAACATATGCTTATGCTTCCTCTTTACCACACCATTCTATTGAGGGGAATCAACACAACTTGTTTGATGGATAATGCCACGAGAGGCAAAGAAATGAACCATGGGTTTATCAAGGAATTCAACTGCATTATCTGACCTCATGGCCTTAACGGATTAATGGAATTGTGTTTGAACAAGAGAAACAAAATTTCGAAGAATAGACAATGTGTTTGTTTTAGAAGTCATGAGGTATGTCCAAGTGCATTTGGTATAATCATCCACCAATGTCAAAAAGAATTGGTATCCATTATGAGTGCTACATTTATAAGGCCCCCAAGTATCAAAGAAAACCAAATGAAATGGAGCCAGGGATGTATGATCACGAAGATGAAAAGATTGCCTATGCAGCTTTGCTTGAGGACAAATTTGACATAAGACAAAAGAGGAAACATTCATAGAGGAATCAACAAACTTAATTTATGAGAAAGGAAAATGCCCCATTCGGCAATGTAACAACTGAGCTGTACAATTTGCTGAAAAGCAAGAGTCATTCTCATGTGTAGAGTACACAGAAGATTTATTACAAATCGGGAACTGATGTTGTAAAGTAAACGATAACTCAGGAAAGGAGTCCAACTCATATGGTTTGTGTGCAATGTATAATCCCCGCTCCTCACTTCCAATTACTAGATCGAGGTTTCCTCATCAATTGCCTTGGATGATACATGAGGTATGAGTAAATAAGACATTAGAATAAAGGTCAATGGAAAGTTTCTGAATAGAGAGCACATTTAAATGGAAATTAGGTACATGGAGCACCTCATTCAGGAAAAATTTGAGGAGACGAATTAACATTTCCAACAAAAGAAAAATCAGCTTTCTTATTCTTTGGTATATTAATGGAAGAAGGTTTGGTAAGTGGCTTATAGGTTTTGAATAAACTGATATTTGGGGACATATGATCAGTGACACCATTGTCTAAGATCCAAGATGAGTTAACCATAGAAGAAAAGAGACGCGTGTTCTTACCTACTAACATAGCAGTGGAATCTTGAACCTCATGACGCTGCAAGAGGGACAACAAATGCTGGTACTGCTCCTGTGTAATGGAAGATGATGAAGATGTTGAGGCAGCTACATTTCTTCTTTTGGTAGAAGAAGAACTGTCAATGGGAAAACAATGAAGCTTCTAGCATTTGTCAACCGCATGACCAAGATTTTTGCAATGAATGCAAAAAGGTCTAGAGCCATTAGAAGTAACAAATCCATTAGGACTAGGAGAAGGTACCAACACTACTACTAGAAGAGGGAGCCGTGTCACTTCCATCATTTCGCAATTATATGACCATTAGTTTTGCAGTGATCACAATACATTCCTGAGGTGGAATGCTCGATATTTACGGGAGAGGAAATGAGACTATTACGAAATAGATTGTATGAAAGCAACTTCTTTATCATTTTAGATATGAGAATTAATACAAGTGAACCAAAAGTTAGTAGCCAAGAAATTTACTAAGTCACATATATTGCATTAGCTCATTTGGAAGTTCTAGAAGTAACTCCAATTAAAACTAACAAATATTAAGTAGCTCCCAAATATGCCAGAAGCATGCAAGATGAATTGCAAAAAAGTCTATTATAGGTTTTTATGAGAATGTATTTACCAAAAGTGGATATAACTTACGTTCCAAATATCATTGATGAACGTGGTACTCATATACCGATATTGATTGTTGAATATTAATTCAAAGGATTGAACAATTCAAAATGCTTGAAGCATTAATGTTTGCAAAGTTTTGAAAAATTCCGCGTGGTTCCCACGAAGTTTTGTAAAAGTCCACATGGTGCCCACGACGTTTTTCAAAAGTTTGTGTGATAACAATAATAGGTTTTAATATTAAAAAATTGTAATTAAAAATTATATTATTGTACATTATAATTTGGAAAAACACTCAACAAGATTGGATATTAGTTTGAATCTTTTTAAAACTAGTTTTTTTATATAAATTTTCTTAGAGATAAACTAACTAATTTTTTTTTCTCAAAAATCTTACGTCTTTAATTTTTATTTTTTCTCAATATTTAGTTTTTATTTATAAGGAAATGAGGGAAAAGAAAACGTAATATGGAGTATTACCCATTCACCATTGCAAAAATTTATACAAAATTTTAAAATTACAAGAAGATATAGACACTTTTCCCCATTAAACCAACTTCATATGAAATAAATTTTCGGTGAATTTTTTGGCGTAGTAACCTGGGTTGAAGAATTTAATAACGTGGTGTGACATCATAAATTCCCAAAATTCAATTTTTTGTAAAAACCAAATTTAACCAATTTAATTTTCTAAATCATATATTTTAGAGCTATATATTTACTTACCAAAATTTATAAAAACTAAAATTTGGCATTTAAGAACGCGGTGCCATACTATTTTCCTATTTTTAATACTCAATTAAAATATGAAACTTTTAATTGTGTATTACAAATTATCTCATATGAAAATTGGTTTAATGTGAAAAAGTGTACGTGTATATCTTCTTGTAATTTTCAATTTTTCTATTAATATTAGTTCATTGTAAATGGGTAATATTACTGCATAGTTCTTATTATTTTTTCCTCATTTCCTTATAAATAAAATCTAAATATTAAAAACAAATAAAAATTAAATACGTAAGATTTTTTAGAAAAAAAATTTGGTTAGTTGTAGGTAAGAAAATGTATATAAAAATTAGTTTTTAAAAAGATTCCAACTAATACAGAATCTTGTTAAGTGTTTTCCAAATCATGTACAATAATAGTGTAATTTTTAATATCAATTTTTCAATATTAAAACCCATTATTGTTATCACATAAACTTTTGAAAAACTTCGTGGGCACCATGTGGACTTTTACAAAACTTCATGGGCACCACGCGGAATTTTCCTTGATTAAAAATCAACATAAGAGTATTTGAAGTACGTACCTATAATTATGATAAAAATCAGCATAGGAGTATTGATAAAAATCAGCATAGGAGTATCTGAAGTACGTACCTATAATTATGAAAATTGCGACACTGTATTGGGTCTTGAAGTACCATACAAAGTTGTATTCTTATATACAAAGTTGTACTCTTATATCCTTGATCTAGGTTTTTTGATCAAACTGAGATTTTTCAAGGTAAGGTTTTTGACAAGACATGACAACATATCCCCCCCGATCGAATGATGAAAATCACATTGGGTTCTATTGGTAACACTATACACACCAATTCTGCACTTCCACCAAAACTCGGCACTTTGTTAGTTTTTTTAATCCAATCGGTACCGTTTTGTTCTTCTTTCTCTAGCAAAATCACGTTGCTCTCACGTTGCCTTGGTTTTCGCGCCCATAAACCCCAGTTTTTGGGGCACTTGCAAACGAATCCAAACACCCGGATTCATGGATTTTTCTTTTTTTTTTTCCCACTTGGCGCCTTTATGAACCCCGGATTCATGGATGCGGGTGCTCGAAATATCACAAAATCACTATAAAATAATTTTTTCTAATCGAAAACGTCGGTAAGCTCCCCTTAATTTTTTCTAATCGAAAGCGTCGAGAAATTGCTCCAAGCTCACCGACGATCCTTGGTCCAGGTCCGAGAAGCCACCGAGCCTTCGACAAGCCCCGAAGCACCTTCGGTGACCCGTCACGCTCAATCTGCTCGGTGAACTTGCAAACGTATTAAATGTAATGTGATGACATCAGTAGGTGATGGCATCACTCAGGCTTATAAAAGGCCTTGCAATAACCACTTTCAGTTGATGAAAATACAGATTCCATTTTACAATTCGATCCCAGTTCATGTCCTCTCTCTCTCTCTCTCTCTCTCTCTCTCTCTCTCTCGCGTTCCCTCTCTCTCTAAGAGATGATCAGCTAATTCAAGATCTTGTGAATCTGATCAAGTCAACATGGTATCAGAGCATTGATGAATTCTGATCAAGATCACGATGCAGAATCGCACTGAAATTAGGAACACTTCTGGACGTGAGCGTGAGTGCCGGTGGGACCAGATCAAAACCATGGATTTACATAATACATTCTTCATCTATCCTGCCGACAATTCAGGTTTGACTCTTACTAGTTTGCAACTCACTAGTGACAATTACCGTCGTTGGAGTCGTGCAATGTTAAAGGCTCTCTCAGTTAAAAACAAGCTAGGTTTTATTGATGTATCACTTGTTGAAACTCCAAAAAATTCTCTGCCATGGCAGCGATGCAATGATGTTGTGTGTTCATGGATTCTTAATACTGTGTCTAAAGAAATCTATGTCACTATTAATGAATTCGATTTGTCTAAGGAGATGTGGGACGATCTCCAAGAAAGCTTTGGTCAGAAAAATGGACCTCTGATCTTTCAGATTAAGCAATAAATCACTGAGTGTAATCAAGGCTCTTCATTAGTTACATAATACTTCACCAAGATCAAAGGCTTATGGCAACATTTGACTGGAATTGTGTCTCCAATTAGATGCATTTGTGGCAAATGCGAGTGCAACATAACTGAGAAGCTCGAAGCAGTTGAGCAAGAAGACAAGTTAATAAGATTCTTGATGGGGCTGAATGAGAAGTATGATGCAGCAAGGAGACAGTTCTTGATGACAAAGCCATTGTCAACTGCAAGTGAAGCTCATTCACTTCTAGTTCAAGATGAAGTGAGCTTGAAGATTACTCGTGGTGATGTGTCCAACACAGAATCCACAACACTCATGGGAAAACACCAGAGTGAGAGATTAGATGCTCGTGGTGATAAGCCTAAGAAAGATAAGTGCACTCATTGTCATGGTTATCACAAATCTGACAGATGCTGGGGAAATGTATGGCTACCCAAGCTGGCACTTTAAAAGCAAGCAAAAGCCTCAGCAACCCAGGTCTGATGGACAAGAAGAGAGAGGAAGGCAGTTCAAAGCAGGGAATGCAGCTGGTACAACTAACAAGAGTGGAGGTGACGGTGAATCATCCTTCAAGAACTTGTCCCCTGAAAACCCAAACCTGATGATGTCTCTGCTGCAGCTTATGGAGCAAAGAAGTAAGCCTTCATATGAGGTGAATCTTGCAGGTAAGTTTCTATGTTGTAATGTCTCTAACGGTTCTCAAGTATGGATCTTAGACACAAGAGCTACAGACCATATGGCATGTGACATTATCTTTCTTAAAAATCCAAAACCTGTAGACAAACCATGCTAGGTACGTACATCCTCTATACTGAGCACTCTTACCTTTCTTAACACTCTCTTCATTACCAAGTTTAAGTTCAATCCCATCTCTATAAGCAAGCTGGTTCATGATTTTGGTTATGACCTTCATTTGGTATCTAACACCATTTTCATACAGGACCCTGCACGGAAGAGAGTGATTGCAGTTGGTGAGGAATTTGAAGGCCTGTATTACTTGGTCTCTAAATCCAGAATGAGCGAAGTCCTCTCCAAATCTACTTGGTGCAATTCTGTGTCTTTACTTATGTTTTTACCTACCAATGACAGTGTGAAAAAATAAAAGTGCCTTGTGGCATCTTCGTCTTGGTCATGCACCTGTTGAGAAACTCAAAGGTGTTTCTAGCATTCATTCAATTATAAATGCTTAACCTGATTTTGTATGCACTATATGCCCTTTGGCAAAGCAAGTAAAACCTTCTTTCGATTATAGTCTGTCTCATGTTGATAATGTATCTGAGTTGTTATACTGTGATCTATGGGGGCCTTATGAAACTCCTACCTACACATGCCACAAATATTTTCTCACAATTATGGATGACATGATTAGGGGAGTGTGGGCTTACCTTATGAAATCTACGACTGAAACCTTCACTCACATTAAGTCTTTCATTGCCATGGTTGAAACACAATTCAAAACAAGAGTGAAAATTGTGAGGAGTGACCAAGACACTGAATTTTTCAACTCCGATGTTACCTCATTCTTCCAAAGAAAGGGCATTGTCCATCAAAGTTCTTGCACTTCCACTCCTCAAAAAAATGCGCATGAGTAGGGAAAACACAGATACGTATTAGAAACTGCAAGAGCACTTAGGTTCCATGACTCTCTTCTTGTGAGATTTCGGGGTGACTGTGTGCTTACAACCACATATATCATAAACAGATTGCCAAATTCTATTCTAAAAAATAAATCCCCTTATGAGTGCTTGTTTGGTGAAGCTCATGATTATGGGAAACTCATGGTGTTTGAGTGTTTGTGATTTGTTTATACTATAAGCGCCAACAGAAAAAAGCTTCATCCCAAAATAGATGCTTGGGTGTTCTTGGGTTACCCTTTTGGATTCAAAGGCTATAAAGTGTACAACTTACATACTCATAAAACACATATCAGCAGAGACATCAAATTCCATGAGGATGTGTTTCCTTTCAGCTCAGATTTCAAGTCAAAACATACCTTGTCAACTCTTGACATTTCTGACAACATTGTTGCCCCTCTTTTGCCATCTTCTGATCATGATTTCATTCCTATTGAAGTCTATGATCCACCTCATCATTCTTCTCTAAATCCACCTAGTTAGTTTGAATCTCATGGAGACTACACACCTACTCATGTCGTCCTGTATTTGATGACATTCTTGTCACAACAAAGTGTCTCCACCCCCTGTAAGACACTCCACAAGACAAACCAAACCCTCTTTTTGGATGAAGGATTATGTGTGCAAAGCCTCAAAGGAATCATCTACTGCAGCTCTCTTTTGTAAGCCTATCTCTCCCTATCCAATTCACTTTTTTCTTTCTTACACATCTTGCTCTTCTTCTTACCACAAGTTCATATGTAATGCAACTTCTGTGTCTGAGCCTACTTCTGTACTTGAGGCATTACAACAACCTTCTTGGTGTGAAGCCATGCTTAAAAAATTGGGTACTCTTGAGAGAAACAAACCTGGGTGTTAACTTCTCTACCTCCTAGGAAGTCCTAGGTTAGTTTCAAATGGCTCTTCAAAGTGAAGTATAAAGCCGATGGCTCATTGGATAGGTACAAGGCTAGACGTGTAGCTCGAGGATTCTCTCAAATGCATGGCATTGACTATAGTGAAACATTTGCTCTAGTGACCAAGATGATTTCTATAAGAACTCTTCTCTTTATAGCAGTTGCTAAGAACTGCAGTCTTCATCAGTTAGATATGACAAATGCCTTCCTCCATGGTGATCTGGAGGAGGAAGTGTACATGGAGCTACCTCCAGCATATCATAAGCTAAACCTTCTCCTTGCTCACCCTCAGGGCAGACCTCATATTCAAGGGAGAGTGTGAGATGGATGAGAAGCTAGTGTGCAAGTTGGTGAAATCCTTGTATGGTTTAAAGCAAGCACCAAGGCAGTGGTTTGCAAAATTCTCTCAAGTTGTGCAAGGGGCAGGGTACAAGCAGTCTAAGGCAGATTACTCTCTATTTGTCAAGAAGACTGATAAATCCATCACTGCTCTATTGGTGTATCTAGATGACATGGTAATCACAGGGAACTGTGAAAAAGAAATAGCAAGATTGAAAGCACATCTGAATAAGCAATTTCAAATAAAGGATCTAGGAGGAATGAGATACTTCTTGGGTATAGAAGTTGAAAGAAACAAGGAAGGCATACACCTGAATCAGAGAAAGTATGTCTTGGAGCTTCTGGAAGGTGCAGGAATGATAAATGCCAAGCCTGTTGCAACTCCTCTAGATCCTAAAATCAAGTTCAGAGCTGAAGGAGCTTATGCCATTGTGAATGTAGAGTCATACAGAAAACTGTAGGCAGTTGCAAGTTGATATATCTAACTATTACTCGACCTGACATATGTTATGCAGTCCAGATCTTGAGTGAGTTTATACACAAACCAACCGATGATCATTGGCAGGCTATGAAAAATGTGTTGAGGTATTTGAAACAAGCTCCAGGACAAGACTTACTACTCTCATCCAAGTCTAACATAAAGCCAAGTGCCTACTCTGATGCTGATTGGCAAAGTTGCCATATGACAAGGAAGTCCTTAACTGGGTTCTGTGTTCTACTTGGAAGTTCACTGATTTCATGGAGAACTAAGAAGAAAACGTATGTAGCCATGTCATTTGCAAAATCAGAGTACAAAGCAATGGCTACAACATCTTGTCAAATCACTTGGCTTATAAAATTGTTGAAGGATTTGGAAATTGAGCAATCAGAGCCTGTGGGACTCCACTATGATAATCAATCAGCAATGTATATTGCAAAGAACCCTGTGTTTCATGAGAGAATGAAACACAACGAGGGTGATTGTCACCTAGTAAGAGATAAGGTCCTAAGCAAGGAAATTGTGCTCGGCTATATCAGTACAAAGGACCAACCTGCAAATGTGTTTACCAAGGCTATCTCATCTCATATGATCAGTATATGAGAAATTTAAGCAAGTTAAGAGTTGTGAATTTGTTTGAGATTACTTAGAACTCCTACCTTGACGGGGAGTGCCAAATGTAATGTGATGACATCTGTAAGTGGTTAGATTACATCACTCGGGCTTGTAAAAGGTCTTGATGTAACCACTTTCAGTTGATGAAAATACAGATTCCATTTTACGGTTCCATCCCAGTTCATGTCCTCTCTCTCTGGTTCCCTCTTTCTCTAAGTTGTGATCAGCTAATTCAAGATCTTGTGAATATGATCAAATCAAGAAAACCTCCCTTCAATTCTTTTTTTCTCTTTTGTGTTGCTTTTCGCTTAAAATGGCGAGAGAGAGAGAGAGCAGCGAGGACCAGTGTGGGTGGCGCGAACAGTGTGTGAGCTAGCAAAAGGAAGTGTGAGAGAGAAGGGACCAAGCTGGTAACGCCAAGTTGTGAGCCTAGAACGCCGAAGAAGGACGAGCGAAGAGGAATGAAGAAGTGAAGAAGGAAGAAGGCGGGAGAAGAACGAAATTGCAGACAGTTGAACAAAGAAGGCAAGCTCGGGAGGAAGCTGGAGAAGAACGGAGAGGTGGGCCCCCCTTTAGCTCACATGTCGGTCCCGCGTTTTTTAGTTTATTGTTTCAAGGAAAATTTAAAAAAAAAACTACCCCTTAAATATGGGTGTTTTCACTTAACCACCCCTTGAATTCAAAATTACAGAAAACCACCATTTAAATGGTTTTTACTTACAGCTAACCACTCGTTCATCTATTTTCATTAATTTATCATTAAATATATTATATTTTAATATTTTTAAACTTAAATTTGATTATATATATATTCAAAATTTTAATTTAAGGGCTCGATTATATTTCAACGATAATTTTATTTATTTTAAAAAACAATAATAAATTGTCTACTATAGATCATTAATTTTAAAATTGCAAGTGACCTAAATTTTAGAGGGTCATTCAAATTTTGAAGTACTTAAATTGCAAGTGAGTATATTTCGTTGATTCTTATGGGTCTATGGTAGGTCAATTTGGAACAATTTGTCTCTCACCATAACACAAAAGATCTTAAAATGAGTACAATTATAAATCAATTATTTTCTTCAACCCTTTTCATAGTCATGGTATGAAGTATATTATATCTATGAAAATCTGGTTTCAATATCAAATACAATATGAATAAAAACACTTATAAACAGCTGAAAAGAAATCGTCTAATAGATGTTAACTTAGATTAATTAGATTCCGATTAATAATACAAACGATCATAAAAACGAGAAAAAACCAAAATATTTTATTTTCTTCATCTCAGATCACAAATATGGTGTGAAATATATTATGGTGAGTAAAATAAGGTTTCAATATTAAATACAATAAGAATAATAAAAACGAAAAAGTTAAAACATTTAAAAACAAATTGTCTATTATAGATCAATTTTCAATAATATGGATTCTCATGAAAATATACATTACCTTAAAATGAGTAAAAACACAAATCATTCATTTATTCAGCCTGATTCACAACCATTGTGTGAAATATATTATGCTGATGAAAATCAGGTTTCAGTAATAAATAAAATACGAGTAATAAATATCAAAAATAAAAAATATCTAAAGAAATAATCTATTCGAAATCAAATCAAAGTGGAATAATTGGGCTCCGGTTATATTTTACACGACCTTACAACAAGTAAAAATATAAATCATTCATTTTTTTGCCGTCCGTTTCACAGGCATGGTTGAAATTTATTATGGTCATAAAAATCAACTTTCAATATCAAATACAATGGAAATAAAAAATATAAAATACTCTATACTCAACCCGTCATATATTTAAAACAATTTAAGATGTGTAATATAATGAGTAATAGATAAAGTAACATAGAGGATTCGAACTCAATTTTCTTAGGCAAAAAACTATAAGATTTCTTTTATTTGCATTCAGATAAAGTGGATGTCAGGAGAAGTGAGGAAGCGATCGATTTATTATTTTTTTGTTAATTTAAAGTATTGATCGTCTCGAGAAAGCACTTCATCATGATAATCAAATACTTCGAAGAAATACGTGACAACGGACAAGAAGCATGGACAAAATGACACATAATAGATTTTCATATTTTGTAGGGTATGTCAAACTCGGTTGAAAATATTCCAAAAAAATCCAAACATGGTTTGGCAAAAGTACTACCAAGTAGTTCTTAAGATATTCGGAAAATTCACGAGGTACCCCTGAGGTAGGGCTGTTACTTGAGCAGGGTAGCTCGAGCTCGGCTCGGGCTCGGCTCGGAAAAAGCTCGACTCGGGCTTGCTCGAATTAAATATGAGCCAAGCTTGAGCAGAATTCTGAGCTCGAGCTCGGCTCGAGTAGCTCGTATAGCTCATTTTATGGGTGAAATTACAGTTCTCCCCCTATGTTTTATTTAACCCCATGTAAATAGGTTTTATTTAACCCCTTGTAAATAGGGCGTATATCTCGTTTCGTAGGTGAAATTACAGTTCTGTCCCTAGGTCTTATTTAACCTCTTCTTCTAAAGAGTCTGTCAGCCGCTTTGCCTTTTGGACTCCATTCACTTTGAATCACATATCTACATTTTGTGAGTAGCTCGAGCTCGACTCGGCTCGTCTCGACTCGGCTCGATAAAATGAGGCTCGAGCTTGAGCTCGGCTCGTTTGTAAACGAGCCAAGCTTGAACACCCACTACTGGAGCTCGTTAGCTCGTATATCAGCCCTACCCTGAGGTATGGGGTATTTCGCGAGGTATACAAGACTTTGGGCTATTTCGCCAGATACCCCTGAGATTTGTAAAATTTCCGTGAAATACCCCTCCGTTTGTTTTATAAACTTCTCCGTTAACTTTTATTAAAGAAAAATGAAATTAATTAATAGAACAGAGACAACTTACCTTCTTCTTCCTTTGGACTGCGTTGGAAAGAGAGGGCAGGGATGGCGAGCTTGGACGAAGGCAGGGCCGGACCTGAAATTTTTAAGGTCCGAGGCGAGATTTTAAAATGGGCCCTGTTCAGATCAAAGGGAACGAATAGGGTAGAGACTAGAGATTAATCAACAAAGTAAGCATATATATCTCCCACAACCTAAATTCATCTAAACCCTTATGCTATTCACTTGTCTGTGAGTGATACTTGTACTCCAAATCAAGCATCTTCGTTGCATACAACTAGAACAGATAGATCAACTCTCTATTAGACTAAATTCACTTCTTTTCCAATCTACCCCTCTTTCTACTATAATTCATCAAAATCCCTCCTACAATTACCCAAATATGTGAAAATATTCCCTTTCAATCCCCTCATAAAGTTTCCCAATTTCTTCCATCCAAAACACACTGCAAATGATACTTACACAGCCTAAACTTGGTCTCAACTTCGTCAAAATTGCATCATCATACACAAATAAGTCAATAATTTTAATTATAAAAAAACCTGTTCATTTCTTGTGGTCGGACGAAATGTTTCTCCTACAACCAAGACAGGATCGGCTTGTTCTTGTCCAGTTTGGGCAACTTCTTCAAATTTCCAAGTAAAGAAAGCAGAGAGATATGAGAAACCCTAACGGATCGTTCGATCGGTTGTTCTCTCTCCCACAACAAATTGAACGGCGTGCGTGAGTGGCGACCACGGAGAATTGATGCTCAGACTTCAAAGGATTAGAGAATCGATGTTCGATCCGCGGCTCTTCTTTCCAGCTGTATTCAGGGTTTTTTTAATATATATGGGCCCTTATTGGAAGTGGGCCTGAGGCGACGGCCTCTTGGGCCTCGCCTCAGGTCCGGGCCTGGGCGAAGGGACTGGGGACACGGCTCGGAGCGACGGTGTCTGGTACTCTGGTGGCCCAATCAACGAAGGCCTAGTGGAGCGAAGCTCGAGAGGGAGGGTGACTCAGAGAGGAGACACAGTGAGGGAGAAGCTTGAAAGGAAGGGCAATTTAGAGAGGAGGACCTCGCCCGACACCAGCACCGGCGTCGACTGGAATCTAGAGGTGAAGTCTGGTGACAGGGGCAAAGAAGGTATGTCTTCTTTGAAGTTTTTTGAAAATTAAGGTTTAGATTTTGTTTTCTACCCAATTTTCTCCAAAATTTGGGGTTTCAAATTTGGAGTTTGAGTTTAAGTTTGGTGATGAATTGCTGAATTTGGTTGTGGTTAATTTGATTTGATTCAGCTCTAATATCCGAGTTAGATAGACTGAGATAAAAACACAGTAGTACGTTAAACATATACACATATTTTTCACGTGAGATAAAGCAATGTAGCGTAACTGTTGTTTTATGTGCTTGAGAATGTGATACTCTATGGGGAGGATGCAGAGGTCAGGACTTAGGAGAGTACATAGATAGTTAATGGGACTGAATCAGGGGTGAAAAAGAGACAATTTGAGCCAGCCTATAACAGCGAAGTTCAAAATGTACAGGAGGGCTTGACAGCCACGGGTGCAACCGAATAGAGAGCGAGCTTGATTGAAAAGCACCCTTTTGAAGGAGCAACCCTGAAAATGCAGCAAATAGTAGAGGTATTATAGTGAGCTGTACAGAACATGGTGCAATAGCTAAGCAAATCAATGCAACATATTAGAAAAGAGGTAAAACGACAAAAAAACTAATAACTTGATTTATGCTCATACCTTACCACACATGGATTGGTTTCCAATTTGTGGCATTACTTGTTATATATAATAGCTTAATTCATGTAGTAAAGCTATGGCAGCAAGCCAGCTATTATATATATCGTTTGAAGATTAATTCAAAGCTATGACAACAAGTGTTTGTTTTTAGCCTATTAGCTCAAACGAAAGAGCATTGTGCTCGTGCACAAGGATGTGGGTTCAAATCCTACATAGACTTATTGAATTCTGTAAGTACTTTCACTTAATTTTAGAAAATAATTCGGCTTTCTTTCCCATATGATTGTTAACGAAATGATTTTGATTTAAGCTGTCATACTTCAATGTGTTTATTGCCTTATATCTCAAACACAGAAAAATGATAATTAGAGAGAATCGGATGCATGGTAAACTATCAAGTTGAACATCATTTTGTTTAAGATCACATATTAGCCTATGTGGGAGTCGAACTCACATCTTTGTGTGCAAACACATTGCTCTACCAATTGAGCTAATAGGCTACTTGTGAATCTAAGCTTAATATTAGTTAGTCTCAAACAAAGTCAATCTCAATAATAAATACGCTCAATGACAAAGTGGGAAACAATATAGCTTACTCTGCCATTATATATCATAATTGAATCAAACCATGGAAAAAGGGATATCCTATAGAGATAAAGCACACAAATAAGAATTTGGCTGAAGTATCAAAATGCTTAACATAATTCTTTGTCCAAGGTATGACAATCATGGGACACACAAAGAAGAATTAGGCTAAAGTAGAACATGAAAAGTGAACAAATGAAGAAAGAACAAATCAAGCGATAATATCCAGTGTTTTTTATATTTGAACATACTTCCACTGTTAATATTTTTAAAGTTGCATTCAAATGTTCCACCAAACACTAAATGCTTAAGGATTTTAGAGCACCTACTTTCCTCAACAAAATCTCACTTATAAAGTATTGACTTCATTCCTTTCACATGAAACTCAATTAAACTTCATGGGGTTGTCAACTCTAGTGGCATGTGCATGAGTACAACAAACATGTTACAGCTATTTAGTTGCTGCTAAGCATTCATAAAAAAGACAAAAGGCATCAGTTACAATAATCGTACAAAGCACAGGTTTATTTCAGAAGCTGAAAATTGAAAACTTTTACACAAGTCCTTTACATCCCTAATACACCCTCTCGAACTTTTTATTCTCGCCGGCCAGGTTTAGATTTCAATCATATTTATGTACAATATAGCACAAGTGACAAGACTATTTCTTGACCTCTTAGATGCTATGGATTCCTAGAAGAGAATAAAAGTGAAAACAATGATGTAGCTTAACCAATTTGATGGGAGAATTTTGGGGGGAGGGGGGCTTAACTTGGCTATCTTCAATGAGTTTATGAGGCAATCAAGAAAGCTTTGAGATTTTTTATTTCAGCTCCCTGTCAGAAAAGGCTAATAAAACTTGATTATGTCATCTACCTTCTTTCATTGTACTAGGATTATAGCATTTGACCAATAACCATAAACAAAAATCAGAAAGCCAAGCAATGTCAATTGGTTTCTTCAAGGTAACTCACTCAAATTGTTACTAAAACTTGACATCCTAAGAATTCGTATATTATCATGAAAAGACTGGCTTACAATTGTATTCTAAGCCCTCATATATAGATATTTTTCCAATAATTATGTCATGAATTGGTTGATGGGAGTTTTTATTTACATAAAACGAGCAAACCTGTAAAATCTATAGCATATCTATCAACTAAGGATTTCCATCAGTATTTTCTTTCTCAATCGTATCTATTTATTTCCATCCAACTCTAGTGGGCTTGGAATGTACAATTCTTTCGAAATAGTCCATTTGCAACATTAACCATAATTGATATTAGTTCGCTGGAATCGTAACATAAACACTAACTCCAAATACACATGAGAAACCAATTGAGTATAGAATGGAAGTTCAATTTTCAATATAAACCCTAATTAAATGTCAGAAACAGGAAGAAATTTTAGAGACGTACCCGCTAACACCCACCATTGGGGGACTCTTAGTAGGCCGACTCATCGGTGTTTGGCCTCCACCCCTCTAGGCAGGATCGCCTCCTCTCTTAGCCGGGCTCTTCGAGTGGACTCTGCTCTCCCAGTTGCCTCTCGCTGTGTTGTTTCTCATTTTTGCTATGCTATTCACTCAAGCTTTCTTTCGTTCTGCTATTCCCTCAAGCTTTCTTTTGATCCGCGATTCCCTCGAGCTTTCTTTCGTTTTTTTTTTCAAAAGTAACGGAGCAGTGAGCCAGTGACCCAATCCGTTAAGTTTAACCACGGAAGGCTCGAGGCAAAATCTAACAAGAATACAGGGGTACCACACGAAATATGTAAAAAAGTTGTATACCCCGTGAAAATTGCAATACCGTAAGAGTACCCGGTGAAATTTCCGTAAAATATTTCTACCCAGCGAAATTAAAAAAAAAAAAAAAACAAACAAAAAAAATGGAACCTTCTCTCGCCTAAGGCCAACCCACAAAAAGCAAAAAAGAAAGAGAAACCGAACAATTAACTTTGGTAAAAGCAGCAAACCAAATTACTCTGTACAAAAAGTGGAGTAACTAACTCCCTTAATTAGTCCCATCTCTGTTCACTTTTCCTCCCTAATCATCCCATTAATTCACTAGAAAGCCAAAACCCTTCCCGTTCCATCATAACTGGCCTACATAAAGATACAAAGGCATAGATACATCAATTGCAATGGCCCCATTGGCCCCTACTAGTACCATCTTTGATGACAGTCACGTTCCTTTGATGAACTGAACCCACATGAGAAAATAATTATGATAAAGCAAACCAGAGCATCCAAAATCATTGCAATCGAAGCCCGGAGAGAGTAAATTAAAGGAACTAGTTGCTTAAATACATCACTGCATATACCGAGCTTCAATAATTCTCCTCTGTTTCCTTAACCCTCGCCGGAAAATCAAGATGGGTCACCGTACGGCCGGTGCCAAGCTTCCGTCTTTCTGCCTGAATCGGATCCGGCCACCCCGCAGCGGGGCCCGCCACCCGTCTTTGAGGTTTCAGAGGAAGACGGCGGAGGAATTGGGGTATGAGAAAACAGAGCAGATCAAAGCAGAGGAGGGGAGTGAAAGAGGCAGCAGTGGGGCGGCAGAGGAGGGTGTTGGCGGCGGTGAGGAGAAGCCGGAACCGGTAGGGAATGTGGTTAGAAGGAAGATAATGGTGGTTGTGGATTCGAGTGCAGAAGCTAAGGGAGCGCTTCAATGGGCATTGACGCATTCAGCTCAAAGTGATGATACTTTGGTTCTTCTACATGCTTCCAAGCCATCCAAACAAGGTTTCCAATCCTCCTGATCGATCTCTTTCCCTTTTGGTTTGGGTCGGGTCAATTCGATTTTAGGTCAATTTCAGGTTTGAGTATAAATATCGAGTCTAGACGATTTCGTATTCGAGACTATATTACATTGGTTGGACTATTTAAGCGACGATCACATTCTAATTCGTTTAAGCTCTTTTTTCGAGTCGGCTTAATTTCAGGTCATTTTAATTATTGAATGGACTTATAGTCAAACTGTGTTAGTTATCAATTCAAACCTAGATACCGAAAATAAACTGTTAACCAAATGATGGTTATTTGGTTTGGTTACAGGAGACAAAGGAAGGGCCAACAAGAAGATGGCACCAAGGGCTTATGAGCTTCTCCACACAATGAAGAAAATGTGCAACAATAAGAGACCAGAGGTAGCTAGCTCTTCAACATACAACAAACTAGTAGTCTACATAGCTTCTTAAAAGGGGGATTGAAATTGCCTAAATCATGATATATTGTTTGTTTTCCTATGTGAATGAATAGGTGCAAGTGGAGATAACAGCGGTGGAAGGGAGGGAAAAAGGACCAACCATAGTTGAAGAGGCGAAAAAGAAAGGAGTGTCCTTGCTGGTCTTGGGGCAGAAGAAGAAGGCCTCCACCACATGGAGGCTGCTGATGATGTGGGCGGGGAGCAGGGTGGCTGCCACTACTATGGCTGGCGGTGGGAGAGGAGGAGCGGTGGAGTACTGCATACAGAATGCGGAATGTATGGCGATAGCGGTGAGGAGGAAGAGCAAGAAGGTTGGAGGATATTTGATCACCACCAAGAGGCATAAGGACTTTTGGCTTTTGGCTTAATCTGCTTCACTCCATGCTTCCTTCCTAATGGCATTTATATATGATTTTTGGTTAATTACATTTGGGTATGTGATTTGTGTGTGTGTGTGTGTGGATTGGCTAATTGATGTACAAAATGACTGCATATGGATGGTTGAAATGAAATTAAAATAGGAGCAATGAGCACCAATTTGTCATGTTCTCAAAAATGGTGAAGTAGGCTTTGTTTGGCTTAGATCCACGTAAATTGGCTTAGATCTAACATCATCCCACACTCTTTTCCGGTTAGAATCACCTCCTTACGACAGTTTTCCTTATATTGTCCTAGTAAACAAATCTTAACTCTTATATCAAATCAACAGTTAAAAACTAATCTTTAAAATTAATGAATAATTAAATTAATTAAAATTTCTCTCAAATTAATCTTTTTCCTTCAATCAAATCGGTGTGGATCCATCGGTTTTCAAATTAATCAATAACTAATCCATCTTCTTTTTCTTTGGGTGATTTTGGTGGAGGGTCTTTTTTAAATATCCAATTAGTCACCTAGCCCATAAATCAATTTAATTAGTTTTACCCTAGTCCGCTTCGCATAAGGTGGGTTGGTCAATGGTCAACCGTTTGACCATTGACCAACCCATTTTACCGTTGACCAACCCATTTTGATGCCAACTTTTTTTTTTTTTTTTTGATGCCAATTTTTTTTTTTTTTTTTGATGCCAACTTTTTTTTTATTTTAGTGATGTCATATTTTATCGTTTTGATGCCAAAATTTTACTATATTTTATTTTCACTTTGATGCCACTTTTTTAAGTCAATTTTTTGATAATATTTTTTTTACCGTGATGCCGTATTTTTGATGATATTTTTTCAAAGTAGTATTTTTGATGACATTTTTTTCTTTAATGTGATACAAATTTTTCAAAATGGCATCAATGGTCAACGTGACATTAGAGTAAACAAAAAATGTCATGACAATATTTTGATTCCACGTTTTAAGCTCTTATGCCATCATTTATATAAAATTGTCACCACAAAATGTTGGCATCAAAACGGTAAAATATGGCATCACTAAAAAAAAAAAAAGTTCGCATCAAAAAAAAAAAAAAAAGTTGGCATCAAAAAAAAAAAAAAGTTGGCATCAAAAAAAAAAAAAAAAAAATTGGCATCAAAATGGGTTGACCGGTCAACGGTGACCGGTCAAGAGGGCTAAACAAGCTAAAAAAATAATTAATGGGCTAAGCATGCTAAAAAAACAATTAATGGGCCTGTAACCAAATATGCTTAAAGGGCTTTTTCAACAAATTTCCTCTTTTTCTTTCCTCTCGTATTATCTGCCGTTTAAAAAAAAAATGGACCATGATTAGAAGAGTTTGAAATCGACATCCCAACCAAACTCAATGTCAGACCATGATCTTGGTAAATTTACCTGATAAAACTCGCTAATTATGTCAGGAATGATGCATTGGTAATTATTTAGGTAATCATAATCTGGTAATTAATTTGTTGGGTTTCCCTCCTATATTGGGGGAAGAGTCCAATGGACTATTTAGCATATGGTTTTTATCATGTGAAGTTTTGTCCTCCTCCTTTATAAAATGGAATGTCTTTCCTTTTGAGAAAGTAAGAGAGAGAAAACAAAGACTGAGAAAGGGAGAAAAGAGAGATCTTGGAGAGGAATCACGTATGCCTTAGTTCAGCCCATTTTGAAGTGCCCCGATCGACGACCAAACGACCTCTGATTGGGACGATTTTCTGGTATGTTGTTCACCTCATCATAGGCTTCATTTTGTACGGTTGGATCGTCGTTTTGAGCCTCCAATCTCATATCCCCTTTGTTAGTGTTCTCTCTTGGGTTTTGTTGATTTCCACCAATTGGGTGATGAAATTTGGAGATTTGGCCAAGCTTGTTGATGCTTGATGATGTTGTATGCCTCTAGCTTTGTCTAGGGAAGATTGTACCCACTTGTTATTGTTGATTGTGGAAGTTTCTGTCTCCCGTGGTTTTTTCCCCGTTTTGGGGTTTCCACGTAAATCTGGTGTTCTTTGTGCTTGGTTATTTTATCTTCTGTTTGTATCTGATTGTTGGTTTGGGTTGCTTGAGTTTGGCTCTCTGGTTTACAGTTCTTGTCCATCCCGATTCGTGTGTGAAAAAGGGGTTTGTGTGACGTCCCCCTGCTTCCTCGTTCACAACAGACTGGTATCAGAGCATTTGGTTTAGGATGGAGGAAAAGAACAGTTTTCAGGGAATGATTGTTTTGAATTCAGGCAACTACTCAGATTGGAAGATAAAGATGGAAGATCTTTTGTATGTGAAAGATCTGTATGAGCCGATTGTGCACAAAGAGATTCCAACGGGTGTCGTTGATGTTGAATGGAAAATTCTGAATCGAAAAGCGGTAGCTACGATCAGACAATTTGTTGATGTGAGTGTGCTCCAGCATATTGCCAATGACACGAATGCTTATGAGTTATGATATAATCTTGAAGGGATGTATGAGAGGAAGAATGCCCTCAACAAGGCGTCATTGATGAGAAAGCTTGTGAAATTGGAGTACAAAGATGGTGAGAGCATTGTTGTGCATTTGAGCACATTTCAGGGCTTTTTGAATCAGTTATCTTCTGCGAAGATGTCGTTAGATGATGAGTTGCAGGCTCTACTACTACTCTCCTCATTGCCGGATAGTTGGGGTACACTTGTCGTGTCACTTAGTAATTCCGCTCCGGAAGGCAAGCGGACTATGGAATGTGTGAAAGCTAGTCTTTTGAACGAAGAGACTAGAAGGAAGGAGATGGGTATCTGTTCACAGCTAGAGGCTAATGTGACGCAGGGTTCTGAAGGAGTAAGCAACGACAGCAGCAGAACAGAGACAAGTCCAAAGGGAGATGGAAGTCTCAAAGCAAGTACATTTGCTATTATTGTGAGAAGTCGGGTCACATTCAAAAGTATTGCCGAAAGTTCAAGAGGGACAAAGGCAAAGAACCTGAGAAATCGGAGACGCCGAGAAATCAAGAAGATAAAGACACTGCTGCTCTTACAATCAGTGATGACTTAGTGGAGTTGTTTGTGGCGGTTGATGAAGGTTCCTTGAATCTTGCAAGTGATGAGTGCACTTGGATTGTTGATTCAGCTGCTTCATATCACATTACTCCACACAAGGAATACTTCTCGTCTTACACTTGTGGAGATTTTGGCCGTGTGAGGATGGGAAATGATGGCGTGTCCAATGTTGTTGGCATGGGCACAGTTTGTTTGTTGACATCCACTGGTTGCAGTTTGATTTTGAGAAATCTACGCCATGTTCTTGATATTAGATTGAATTTGATATCTTCTGGGATACTTGATGATGATGGTTATGCTCAAAATGCACAAGGCGATGTTTGGAAGTGCTCCAAGGGAAACTTGATTGTAGCCCGAGCAAAGAAGCAAAATACCATGTATGTGATGCAAGCCAAGATTTGCAGAGAAGAAGCAAATGTGATTGATGATGGTGCCGGAGAGCTATGGCACAAGCGGCTTGGACACATGAGCGAGAGGGGTTTGCAAATGCTTGCCAAGAAGGACATTCTCCCGGATATGCAAGGTATTTATCTCAAACCTTGTGTTGATTGCCTAGCTGGAAAGCAACATCGAGTAGCATTTCATACCCGACCTCCATCTAGAAGAAAGCATGCATTAGATCTTGTTCATACTGATGTGTGCTCTATGGATTGCAAGTCACATGGTGGTGCACAATATTTTGTCACTTTTATTGATGACTATTCTAAAAAATTGTGGACTTTTGTGTTGAAAAGCAAAGATCAGGTTCTGACAGTTTTTAAGGAGTTCCAAGCCAGAGTTGAACGAGAGACTGGTTTGAAGTTGAAGTGTGTCAGATCAGATAATGGTGGAGAGTACAGGGGTCCGTTTGAGCAGTATTGCAAGAGTCAGGGCATCAGGCTTGAGAAAACAGTTCCGAAGATGCCACAGCTGAATGGGCTTGCAGAGAGGATGAACAGAACCATAACAGAAAGAGTCAGAAGTATGTTGTCGACTGCAAAGCTGCCAAAGTCCTATTGGGCGGAGGCAATGCTGACTGTTGTGGATCTCATCAATCGCTCGCCTTCAGTTCCTCTTGATGGTGATGTTCCACAGAGGGTTTGGACTGGGAGAGATGTTTCCTTCCAGCATTTGAGAGTCTTTGGATGCCTAGCATATGTTCATATTGCTAGAGATCAGAGATCGAAGCTTGATAGCAAGACAAAGCCATGCATCTTCCTAGGGTACTCAGAGGATGAATTTGGGTACATATTGTGGGATCTTACAGACAAGAAAGTGGTCAGAAGCAGAGATGTTGTGTTCATGGAAGACAGGACTATTGATGACTGGAAGCTCCAGCGACCGTCGTCTTCCTCTCATGCTCCAGTCACCTTTGATCCCGTTTTTCCTCAAGTTGTGCAGAGAAGTTCAGTTCAGAATCAGCAGGAAGGTGAGCATGATGATGGTGATGTTGATCCACCAGAAGTTCCACAACCTCAACAAGAGGAGCCCCCTATCCAACCTGAAGTTGAGTTGAGAAGATCCACCAGAGAGAGACAGACTTCCTCATGATACTCAACCAGGGATTATGTGTTGTTGACTGATTCAGGAGAGCCTGAATGCTATGAGGAAGCTATGTCAGATGTGCATCAGAAGGAGTGGTACAATGCCATGCAGGATGAGATGAGTTCCTTGCATGAGAACCACACCTATGACTTGGTGAAATTGCCTAAAGGCAAGAAAGCTCTCAAGAACAAATGGGTTTTTCGTTTGAGGTCTGGAGAAGATGGTACACCTCCCAGGTTGTTCTAGGCATGGCTGCTAGCATGGACCTAGAGGTCGAGCAACTTGATGTGAAAACCGCCTTCCTTCATGGTGATTTGGAAGAAGAAATCTACATGGAGCAACCTGAAGGTTTTGAAGTCAAGGGAAAAGAGAAGATGGTTTGTCGTCTCAGAAAGAGCTTGTATGGTTTGAAACAAGCACCTCGGCAATGGTACAAGAAGTTCGAGTCTTTTATGATCGACCACAAATTCCACAAGCCACATGCCGACCACTGCGTGTTTGTGAAGAATTACGCCGAAGGTGACTTTCTGATTCTCTTGCTTTATGTGGATGATATGCTTATTGTTGGTCGGGATACCTACAAGATTGCTAGTTTGAAGACTGCATTGAAGAAGTCCTTTTCTATGAAGGACCTTGGCCTTGCAAGATAGATTTTGGGCATGCAGATTACCTGTGACAGAAAGAATCAGAAGTTGTGGATATCACAAGAAAGATACATTGAGAAGGTGCTGCAAAGATTCAACATGGACAAGGCTAAACCCATGAGTTCTCCACTTGCAGTGAACATGAAGCTGAGTTCTGATCAGTGTCCTACAAGTGAGAAAGAGAAATAGGAGATGAAGAAGGTGCCTTATGCTTCAGCCGTTGGTAGTCTGATGTATGCCATGGTTTGCACTAGGCCAGACATCGCCTATGAAGTTGGAGTTATCAGCAGGTTCATGAGTAATCCCGGAAAGGAGCATTGGGCTGCAGTGAACTGGATTCTCAAGTATCTCATAGGCACTTCGAGAGTGTGTTTGTGCTTTGGTCCTGGAAAACCTATGCTTGATGGTTTTACAGATGCAGACATGTCAGGTGATATTGACACGAGCGATCCACATCTGGATATCTGATTACATTCGCAGGGGGAACAGTCTCATGGCAATCGAGACTGCAGAAGTGTGTTGCTTTGTCAACAACAGAAGCAGAGTATATGGCTGCAGTTGAAGCTGGTAAGAAGATGATATGGATGAGAGACTTCCTAGAGGAGTTGGGAGTGTAGCAAGCTAGCTACCCACTCTATTGTGACAATCAGAGTGCCATCCACCTTGCCAAGAATGCCGCCTACCATTCTCGAACCAAGCACATCCGAAGAAGGTATTATTGGCTTCGAGAAAGAGTAGAAGACGATGATTTTGAGCTCATGAAGATCCACACAAATGACAACGGATCAGATATTCTCTCTTACTTTCCATTTGGGAAAGTAAGAGAGAGAAAACAAAGAGTGAGAAAGGGAGAAAAGAGAGATCTTGGAGAGGAATCCCGTATGCCCTAGTTCAGCCCATTTTGAAGTGCCCTGATCGACGACCAAACAACCTCCGATTGGGACGATTTTCTGGTATGTTGTTCACCTCATCATATGCTTCATTTTGTATGGTTGGATCATCGTTTTGAGCCGCCAATCTCATATCCCCTTTGTTAGTGTTATCTCTTGGGTTTTGTTGATTTCCACCAATTGGGTGATGAAATTTGGAGATTTGGCCAAGCTTGTTGATGCTTGATGATGTTGTATGCCTCTAGCTTTGTCTAGGAAAGATTGTGCCCACTTGTTATTGTTGATAGTGGAAGTTTCTGTCTCCCCTGGTTTTTTCCCCGTTTTGGGGTTTCCACGTAAATCTGTTGTTCTTTGTGCTTGGTTATTTTATCTTCTGTTTGTATCTGATTGTTGGTTTGGGTTGCTTGAGTTTGGCTCTCTGGTTTAAAGGTCTTGTCCATCCCGATTCGTGTCTGAAAAAGGGGTGTGTGTGACGTCCCCCTGCTTCCTCGTTCACAACATAATTTAGATCCAACTAGTCGTTCGGTAACCGTGTTCTCAAAATCGAGCAAGCAGTCTGTTAGACTCATTTTTCTTAACCTTGTGTAATTCTGAGTTGTTACATTGGATGTATATATTGTAAGGTCGATTGTATTGATTTTGGGTCAATCCGACCTAAAACTGATCTCAACTATCCCTGGGCTTTGAGCCCACTCGGATACCTTTTGTCTCTCATGAGAGCTTGAGAAACGACGTTGTTCAGCTTATGCTCTCCCTTATAAGGGTAATGAAACCCTAATCTCAGGTTCGAGAGAGGTGCTTGCTTACTTTAGCTTTGTTCTTGACTCTGAAGGCGATTTCGAGGGTTCCATACCTAGCCGGCGTTTGTGAGTGTAGATTAAGCTCCCTTCCATCCAAATACACTCAGTGACATTGTGTTAAGAGAGATTTGTAGCCTCTTTGCCCTTTAGGTTCTGACCTCGGTGGCTGGTGTCCTTGTTAAGGCTAATTGTTGCGACAATTCTCTTCTCTCTCTTTTGCTTTGGTTTTGATTTGGTTGTAACTTGCTTTCATTATCAATGCATTAGTTTCTGTTTATGTTTCTGGTGTATTGGAACGATTCTCTTCAAATTGGTATAAGAGCATTTGGGTTTTAAAGGGTTTTCTCGTTTTAAATCTGGATATGTTGAAGCTTTTGAGTTCTCAGTTCTCTTAGGCTCCTGATTTGCTACTTTCTTAGATTTTCTGTTGAAGCTTAGGGGGTACTTCATCCTTCTAAGCTCCAGATCTACAAAGATAAAGCGTCATTTGTCCCGGATCTTTATATCTGTTGAAGTTTCTGGAGCTTGCACTCCTTAAGGCTCGTGATCTTTCAAGATCCGAGAGCTTTTCTGATAGAAACTCCAGATGTGAGTTCCTTGGTGACCTTCCCTTGTCGCTCATCTCTGATTCTATTGAAGTTCCTGGAGCTAGCTCTCCTTAAGGCTCTGGATCCCAAAGATCTAGCAAGCTCTTCTAAAAGGAACTCCAAATCTAGGGTTTTGAATAAATATTCCGTCGGAAACATGGATCTGTCAAAACATTTCAGATCTGAACAAAAACCCTCGGAAGTATTTGAGTTTTGAAGATTACCCTCTTCACAACTCTCCTTGAATGCTCTTACTTTTACTTCCACTAGCACTTTACGAGATTCAAACTCTTACCTTGACAGTTGTAGGGTTTGAGTGCTCACCTCTCTCTAATATTTACGGATTTTATCTTTCACTTGTTGCAGGAACTTTGATTTATCATGTCTAATAACTCTTATCGTATTAAACAATTTGATGGCACTACTGATGTGAGCCTAAATTGTCATGTTTTACACTTACTTTTATATCGATTACTGCATGCATTTTATACATTTGGGTTAGAATAGATCAGATTCTATGTAGTTTACACTTAATTGCCAAATTATGGAGTCTACACTAGTTTATGTTTAAATTTGCAGAAATCGAGGCATTTACAGCAATTCAGAGAAAGGATGAAAAGCTCGAAGTCAACTACAGAAAGTCCAAGGTCATGGAGTAGCTGAACCAGCACAAATCGAGCGGAAAACAAGAAAGAGCACTCGACACAGTCCTAGTTGACGTCGACTAAACCTAGTCGAAGTCGAGTACATCAGGCGAGTCGAGCACGAGACGAGAAGAGATCCACTCGAGAAGCCCAGAGCTACTCGACGTCGAGTAACCCTACTCGATGTCGAGTACAAACGTTGAGTCCACCAGGTGCCCGAGCTCGAGTACAATCCAGGAGAAGAAAGTGCTAGTCGACGTCGAGTAACTCTACTCGAAGTCGAGTACCCCAGTCTGAGTTCGAGTCCGAGATCGAGTGGAGTACGAGAAGATAGACTACTTGCAAGAGAAGATATGTGGAATTCTATCCATCCACATGAAGATCTATCAAGTCCAAGAGGGATTTATCCACATTAGATAGTTTCCTTATAGATTTATTTCCTTTAATCATTTAGTTTTATCTTATGTATCTAGATAGAAAGTGTTATATATAGATAGATTGTTCTTCCCTAGATTAGCTAAGGTTGAACACTATAAATAAGGCTTTAGGATCTGGGTTTTGGGATCATTCAATCATCTAACAATCCAAGCCACAAGTGTTCGATTAGAGTTTCGAGAGCTAGAGAGAAAGAGAGAGGCCGAGTGGAGCAAAGGGAGCGGAAGTTGTCTGGCTTTGTTCGGTTTGTACTTTCTTCAGTTTTATTAAATGCAAGTAGTTATTTCTTTTATGATATTGATGTTTGTTATGATGAGAAGCGAGTAGTCACCCAACTTCTAGGGTCGGGGTGAGCCCGACAGTAGCCATGTAAGGTAATGCGATAAAGGTACAATTTTTTATGCGATTTCGTCTTCTATCCATACGAGCATGATTCTTTTGCGAAAGTTGAAGGTGATCCTTGTTTGTGTTATTGAAACGAAAGTGATCTTAATCCAACTTAGATTAATTATGTGAAAAGGGTTAGTAACAATTAGGGTTTATGCGAAAGCCTCTATCTTCCTACTTGTTAATAACGACAGTTATTTGATAAAAAGGCATGATCTTTTATACCTTATGCGTTATTTTATGGGGTTATCGGTGTGGCATTGAAACCCCGATTTTGGAAGTCTCTTAGTTTATTGAGTTTATTCCCACCGATTTCGTGTTTACTTTCGTCCTATTTCTATTTTAAAGTTACGGTTTTCAATTCTGTTCTACTCGATTTCGACGACACTGGTTGACGTCAAGTGCTACAGTAGTCAACGTCGAGTACCTTCACACGAGATCGACTGTCTTGCTTTGTTTTCTTGCATTTTTGTTCTCTATTTTGCAGTTTTTACTCGACTGAGTGGTCGATGTCGAGGACCTTAATCGCGCGATTGGTTGTCGAAGAAGCAATCAATCGCGCCATTTTTAGTTCCTTTTTACTCTTTTTGTTTTGTTTTGTTTTGAAGGTGCATGCGAAGAACTGATCGCACACTTATAGACCCTATTCTCAAACCACAGCGATACTTCCGTCTTTGACAAAGGTTAAGGAGGATGTTGCAAACACACAACAAGAACGAGGTCCAACTCACACCAGCACAGAAGCTTGAGCAACTCCGCCTACGGATTGAGGAATGAACCATCAGAGAAGCAGAACACGCCCGACGAGAGGCGGAATATACACAAAATCAACAAAGGCGGGAGGCAAGGGTAGATCGCGAGGTCAACGCGAGAAGGGAACTTGAGGAGCAGATTGGGCATGTCCCAGCCAACACAAAGGAGTATCTGCATCCTATTTTGGAAGTTCCAGAATCACCGATCGTTCTTCCCCCTGTTAATTACGAAATCCGTCCTTCTTTTATTACTGAAATTAGGAGAAGTCAATTTAGGGGAAGACCCAATGAATGTCCTTTAGATCATGTTACAAGTTTTTTAGATTTATGCAAAGCTATTGAAGATGATGCTAATCTAGAATACTTAAAACTAAAGGTTTTTCGTTAGTCCCTTGCAGGAATAGCCTCACAGTGGCTTGAAGAATTGTCAGCATGATCAATTTGCACTTGGAATGAACTACATGACTTGTTCCTTAACAAGTTCTTTCCTCCTGCAAAGACAGCTGCGCTCAGACAACATATCACGACTTTCAGACAAAAGCCAGGGGAAACATTAGCACAGGTTTGGGAGCGCTACAAAAGGCTTCTGAAATCCTATCTTACGCGTAGACAACCACCCTACGTCATCCAGGAGATCAAATACTCATGGCTGAACACTACTGCGTGCACACATGGAGATCAAATACTCATGGCTGAAACCCACGAAGAGGCGAGGTATGCAGGGAAAAACTACTCAGGGCAGCATCAACAACAACAAAACTGGAGCCACTATCGCCAGCCCCAACATCAAAGAGACCCCCCACCCTATAGAGCTCCTGGTCACCCTAACAGAAAAGGTAAGAAGGATGAGATGAAGGTTATTCTTGAGGAAATTTGGAGGAATCATTCAGATAGCAAGCAATCAATCAATTCCATCCACACTCAACTGCATGCCATCAACTCTAGACTTGGGGAGATTGATATCTCGCGGAAATCTATTGAGACCCAAATTGGTCAATTGGCAACATTCGTCCCCAAGTAGTCAGATACTCTCCATGAATCCTCTGAACCTAATCCTAAAACTAAATCTACAAGACAGGTAGCTGCTATGAATCTGAGGAGTGGGCGTCAGACACAAACGCCCGAGCAAAACGCGGAGCAAAAGGATGCAAAAGACTACTCTATGTCGAGTAACCCAGTCGACGTCGACCACCCTTCCATCTAAATACACTCAGTGGCATTGTGTTAAGAGAGATTTGTAGCCTCTTTTCCCTTTAGGTTCTGACCTTGGCAGCTAGTGTCCTCGTTGAGGCTAATCGTTGCTACAATCCTCTTCTATCTATTTTGCTTTGGTTTTGATTTGGTTGTAACTTCCTTTCTTTATCAATGCATTAGTTTCTGTTTATGTTTCCGGTGTTTTGGAACGATTCTCTTCAAATTGGTATCAAAGCATTCGGGTTTTAAAGGGTTTTCTCATTCTAAATATGGATCTGTTGAAGCTTTTGAGTTCTCAGGTCTCTTAGGCTCCAGATCTGGTACTTTCTTCGATTTTCTGTTGAAGCTTCAGGGTTCTAAGGTCAAGATCTATGAAAATAAAGCGTCATTTGTCCCGAATCTCTATATCTATTGAAGTTTGAAGAGCTTGCACTCCTTAAGGCTTGAGATCTTTCAAGATCTGAGAGCTTTTCTGATAGAAACTACATATCTGAGTCCCTTGGTGACATTCCCTTATCACTCGTCTCTGATTCTGTTGAAGTTCCTGGAGCTAGCTCTCCTTAAGGCTCTGGATCCCAAAGAACTAGCAAGCTCTTCTGAAAGGAACTCCAGATCTAAGGTTTGGAAGACATATTCAGTCAGAAACTTGGATCTGTCAAAACATTTCAGATCTGAACAAAAACCCTCGGAAGTAGTTGAGTTTTGAAGATTACCCTCTTCATAACTCTCCTTGAATGCTCTTACTTTTTCTTCCGCTAGCACTTTACGAGATTCAAACTCTTAGCTTCACAACTGTAGGGTTTGAGTGCTCACCTCTCTCCAATATTTACTGATTTTATCTTTCACTTTTTGCAGGAACTTTGATTTATCATGTCTTATAACTCTTATCGTATTAAACCATTTGATTGCACTACTGACTTTACCATGTGGCAAGTTAAGATGAAAGCTATTTCGATCAAGGAAAAATGCTGGAAAGCAGTTGTCAATGAGCTTCCTCAAGATATGACTGTTGAGGCTAATAAAAAACTTGATCTCATTGCACACAATGAGATCATGATTCGAATATTAGATGAGGTAGCTCGATAGGTAGTAACTTGTGATACTTCTGTGTCTTTATGGAAAGCTTTGCAAGATCTTTATCAAGTTAAGACTTTGTCGAGTAGAATATCTTTGTTGTTTCTTATTTTCAATTTTAAAATGGATGCTTCTGTGTCTTTGGATGATAATCTGGATAGATTCCTTAGGATGACACAAGAGCTTGAACGTTGTGATGATAAAATTGATGATACCCACCAAGCTGTTATTCTCCTTAATGCTTTTCCATCTCAGTTTGATACCTTTAAAGATGTTATTCGGTTCAGTAATGAGTCATTTGATTAAGAAAAGAATTGTTGAGGCTATTGCTCAGAAAAATGAGATTATCAAAGTGTTTAAATTGACAGGTGATAAATATGATATATCTGGTTCTAAAACTTATGTGCTTTTTACTAAGGGAAACTCTAAGAATAGAAAGAGGAACAAGAAAAAGGACAAGGACAAAGCTCCTGAGCATGGTAAGAAGCATTGTACCTACTGCAAGAAAAACAATCATGTCATTGCTGATTGCTATAAGAAAAAATATGATAAGGAAAATAAATCTAAAAATGGTACTACTGCTGTGCTTGATTCCTCTGTTTTTTATTCTTCTAAGTTGCTTATGGTTGCCTGTGATAGTCCCTCTGATGCTTAGCTTTTAGACTCTGGTTGTACTATGCATGTTACACCTGATAAGAATGTTTTTTTTATCATCTTGATGAGTTTGCTAAGGGTGAGGTTAGACTTGGTGATTTATCTGTTCTTAAGATTAAAGGCACAGGCAATTTTCCTTTTAAAATGCATGATGGTGTTATTAGAACCCTCCAACAAGTCAGGTGGGTACCTGACTTGAAGAGGAATCTGTTATCTGTTTTTGTGTTTGATTACTTGAACTGTGATATTAATACTAAAAATGGAATCAAAACTGTTTCTCTGAATGGTAAGGTTCTCATCAAAGGTATTAAGAAAGGTGGCTTATATCATATGGTTGGAAACCCTATTCTTTGTGCTTCATCTTTGTCTGCTGAGTGCTCTGCTTCTATGAATATGCATAAAATTATGTTGTGGCATTCTAGACTTGGTCATATTGGCAACAAAGTGCTCAATCATTTGTTCAGACAAGGTATGGTTGAAGGTAAACCCTCTGAGCTTAAACACTATGAAAACTGTCTGTTTAGAAATCATGCTAAATATGTGTTTGTTGGTTCAAAGTATGTTGCTCATAAGCCCCTAGACTATGTACACGCGGACCTATGGGGACCTGCCCAGGTGGACACAATAGGTGAAAGGATGTTCTTCCTTTCACTTATTGACCACCATTCCAGAAAGGTTTGGGTGCACATTCTTAGGGCTAAGAGTGATACCTTTGATGCTTTTAAACTTTGGAAAAAAACGTTGAGGGTCACATTACCTTTAAACTTAAATGTCTTAGAAACTGACAACGATCTTGAGTTTTGCAAGAAAGATTTTAATGGCTTCTGCCATACATATGGTATTAAAAGGAATCTCACAGTTCCAGGTAATCCACAATAGAATGGGACAACAGAGAGAATGAATAGGACCTTGCTTGAAAAGGAAAGGTGCCTTCTCATTAGCTCTGGTCTGAGACCTTCAATGTAGGGGGAGGCAGTCGCCACTGCAGCATACCTGATCAACATATCTCCCTCTTCTACAATTGGTTTGAAAACTCCACAGGAACTGTGGAGTGGAACCAAGCCCAACATAGCACACTTGTAACCTTTTGGATGCACTGGCAAGTTGCAACTAAGGTCTGTCAAGTGTGTTATGATTGGCTATCCAGAGGGGATCAAAGGCTATAAGTTACTTGTTATCCAACCAGGAGGGTACAAAGTAATCATTAGCAGAGATGTCATTTTCATTGAAACTGAATTTCATTTCAAAAAATCCTCTAAGAATGATTTTGGGAATGCAAGTGTTCAGTTCTATGATCCAAAAGCTCAAGAAGCTATTCTGGATGATGAATTTGACATCACTATCCCCAATGGAAGCAACTCCACTCCTGATAGTTATGTTGAGCAAGTCATTACTCCTTCAAGGACTGATGACAACCCTCACCAATCAGGTGGGGAGGTAAGTAACTCTGACTCAAGCTCCACCTCTACCGCTTCTTCTGACCCCTCTAGTGCTGATAATTATGAAAATGCCTTGTCTGAAAATGAAATTGAGCATGATACGTTTGAGCTTGATGTTTCTGATTCTCCTGATCATGATGTTTCTGATTCTTCTGATTCTGAGCACGTTTCTAAAATTTTTGATGAGATGTCTGATTTGTCTAATTACCAGCTTACTAGAGAAAGATCTCCTAGGGTGGAAATTCGAAACAACAAATATTTCACTAATAAGATTGAGTTTGCTTTTGTGATTGCTGAGGTTGTTGATGCTTATACTGCTGAGTTATTTGAACATGCCATTAAATGTAAACATGCTGATAAGTGGATGCTTGTTATGAAAGAGGAAATAAACTCCATGACAGCCAATAAACTATGGAAACTGGTTCCAAAGCCTAAAAATGCTAGGTTGATTGGCTGTAAATGGGTTTATAAGCTCAAAAACATTGTGGAACCTGGTAGCCAACCTAACTATCAGGCTAGGTTGGTAGCCAAAGGATTCACACAGAAAGAAGGGATTGATTACAATGATATTTTTGCTCCTATTGTGAAATATAAAACACTGAGACTTCTACTTGCTATTGCTGCTATTTATGACTATGAAATTGATCATGCTTGCTTATTATATGAGACAACCCAAGGGTTTTCAGGATCATTCTAAACCTGATCATGTTTGATTATTAAAAAAATCTTTGTATGGCTTGAAGCAATCTCCTAGGAAGTGGAATAAGAAATTTGACAATTGCATGTTTAAGCTTGGCTTTAGAATGAGCAGATATGATCCATGTTTATATTTCATGCATGTGAAAACTGAATGTCCCGTATATGTCTTGCTGTATGTTGATGACATTCTCATTATATGCAAGTCTAGAGCAAAGTTACTTGATGTTAAGGAATCTCTCAAGAAATTTTTTGACATGAATGATTTGGGCCCTACTCAGAAAATTCTTGGCATTAAGATTTCAAGAGATAGATCCAAACATCAAATATTTTTGTCTCAAAAGGATTATCTTCATAAAGTTCTTAATAGGTTCAAGGTTTCTAATATCAAGCATGCTCCTATGCCCTTAGGAGGTGACCTATATGAAATCTGATCCATATGATGCAGTTGTTGGGTCAATTATGTATGATATGATCTAAACCAAGCCTGACCTTTCTTTTGCAGTGAGTGTGTTGAGCAGGCATATGTCTAACCCTGTAGACAAACACTGGGTGGCCATGAAATATCTACTGAGATACATTGTTGGTACACTTGATGTTGGTTTGTTTTACGGTTTGCATACTGCACCCTCTGAGTTGTTTGGCTTTGTGGACTCTAACTATGCTAGCAATAAAGATAACACGAAGTCTACCACCTCTTTCTTCTATACCTGGTGTGGGAACTGTGTTTCTTGGAAGGCTTAGTTGCATCCTATAGTTGCTCTATCATCGAAAGAAGCAGAGTACATAACTGCTCCTGAAGCCTCCAAGGAAGCAATCTAGCTCCAGAATATTATGAAAGAGGTGGATAGAAAGAACCATAAATCTGTATTGCATACAGATAGCCAGAGTGCCCTTTATTTGTGCAAAGATCCTATCTACCATGAGAGGACTAAGCACATTGATGTTCGTTACCACTTCATACAAGTGTTGGTATCCAAAAATCTTCTTAGTGTTAAGAAGATTGATGGAAAGCTTAATCATGCAGACTTTGGTACTAAGATTGTAACCATTGATACGTTTCTCTTTTGTAGGGAATTCCTGCACGTGATCAAATCCAACTGAGGCTGAGAAGGGTATGAAATAGCCGATGATAGACAAAGGAGTAAAGCCATTTCACATTCAACAAGGAAGATTTACGATATGTGTAAACTCAGAATTAGGAGGGTAAATTGTTAGGATCATTTTTCTTAACCTTGTGTAATTCTGAGTGGTTACATTGGATGATTATGTTGTAAGGTTGATTGTATTGGTTTTGGGTCAATCCGGCCCAAAACTGATCTCAACTATTCCAAGGCTTTAAGCCAACTCGGATACCTTGTGTCTCTCCTGAGAGCTTGAGCAAAGATGTCGTTCGGCTTATGCTCTCCCTTATAAGGGTAATGAAACCCTAATCTGAGGTTCGAGAGAGGCGCTTGCTTACTGTAGCTTTGTTCTTGACTCCGAAGGCGATTTCTAGGGTTCCATACCTAGCCGGCCTTTGTGAGCGTAGATCAAGCTCCCTTCCATCCAAATACACTGATGCAGTGCAAACGTCGATGACTCCTAGTGCCATTGAGGACAACGTGAAGGTATCATTCGATGGTTCTATCACTCGTGCAAGAGTTAAGAAGATTCAAGATGCAACTAAAGCACTTCTTGTCTGTTACTAGGGAACAATGGAGCAAGGGTTCATGCCACCCTAGATCACTTTGCTCAGGACTACACCACCAGCACAGGAGTTGAGCTTGCATCCACAAACAGAGCTCATGAAGATTCATCAACACTCCCCATGACAACACATCACTCGGCACACATGTGACACTCGGCCTACACACATATCGAGTGGAGCATGGGCTATGCCGAGTGAGACTATGGGGTTTTTGAGTCCTCTTGTGATGGGCCGATTCTATTAATTAACTATGTTCCATTATTTTATGCAATGTAGGATTAATAAGGTGGAATTAATTATATCTACTCCAGGTATAATTCTTGTCCACTAAGGTTTATCTTTTTAGGTTTATTTATGTTTAGGTATTCAATTCTATCTTTTATCAAACCAAAACTCTATCTTGCATGATAGAATTGGTTATGCAATTTCTATTTAAACATTGTATTTCCCTTCAATTTAAATCAGATTGAATATAGAATTGAGAAAACCTTTTGGCTAAATCGGTTTAATTAATTAGTTGATTAATATGTTCAAATGAGAAGATATCGAAGAACATTGCAAGATCGGGAAAATATACGGCGTGGTTCTTGATCTTGAGCCCACAGTGATCTTGATTAATATGTTCAAATGAGAAGATATCAAATGAGAAGATTTCTAGCCTATTTCCCTTATTTTCTTTATTTTTGCTTACTTTTATATCATCATAGCTTAGTTTCTTTTTATATAAATTTTATTCTCTATTTCTGTCGCCATTACAGTGATCTTACATCGATAGTAGCTTAGTAAAAAAAAAAAGCCGAGAGCAATTCTTACAAAAAAAATAGCATACCTTATTCGTTTGAGTTAGTAACTGAAGGTTCGATAATGTATAACAATGTATTATAAAGATACTCTAGAAGCGGGGTTAAATAGAGTATGCCGGATTTTTGCAGATAATCTCAAGGCTTTTGAAGCACTTGCAAAACCCTTTGAGATTAGACGTAATTCTTTCTTCTGGCAAACCTGAATCACAACAGAGTTATACAATTCGAAACAAGTGCGGAAATAAGGTAAAACAATAAGTAAAGGACGCAACGAATTGTTAACGAGGTTCGACATGAACTTGGCCTACGTCCCCGCCTAGGGTTCTTCCACAACCCTAGGATTCAACCGGCTTTTATTGATTCATAAGACTTAGGATCCTAATAGCTCACCGAGAAGTCTCTCTCCTATACAATTGCAATCTAGTCAACTCACGTTCCCTTGGAGTCCTAGACCAATCTAGAAGAGCCCCACCTTTCTCAGCTATCTAGTACAATCCTCTTACACTTAGTGAATCAATCACCTAGTGTCCACTTCATGAGTTATAAACTCTCGAGTATAACACTCTCTCAAAATATATCCTATAAGCTCACTGTGTAACTCTCAAATGCTTTGAAACAAAATATAAGACTCTTAAGAACAAGCAGAGAGAACACGAAGAAGAGAGAAGTGTGCTTGAAGACTGAGTGCGATGTAGAGGGTTGATGTTGTAAGAGTTCGTCAGTCTTCCTTCCCTTCTTCATCTCCTTTATATAGTGAAGATCATCGGCGCCACTTAAGGAAGGAATCTTCTCCAACGGCTAACTTGGATTATGGCTTGCGGGTGGATCTTTGAGATCTTCTAAACTGGGAAACTCTGAAGCCACAATCTTTCCGATTTGATCTTCTAATCTTTTCGTCTTTGGAAGGAGATATAATTCGAAAAGCTTCCTGAAATGTTAGTGCATATATAATAATATCTAGAAGCCTATAATAACATATAATAATATTCGGACATAATATAATAAAGTACAGGTTTTGTGTTTCATCAACACAGCTGTAGCTTCAAGACCTTTGACACAAACTGTCTGTCAAAGCCTTTAAAACTAATTCCGATTTTCATCAAGGGAGTGGAGTTATCAGTAACTCTTGCATTGTGTTATTTCTTTTCATTAGCTACTTGTTAGATGATCTAATTGGTTTGAAGCTTCTCAAAGAACCCCCCTTTGTGTGATTTTGTGATGTGCCGACACAAGAGCCTTGGTCACACCCCTCTTTTTCTGAACCGTGTTGCAACCGTCAGATTATAGTTGACGGAGTGTGTGGACTTGATTACCCTTGTAATTTCATTGATTATACAACCATATTGCTGAATTTTATTTGCATCACATTGTATTCTTTTCCTTACATATTAGCCGCTAGTTCTTACTTGCTATCCTTTGATATCTGAGTTGTGACTGATTTAACTTGCAATTTGATCTTAACTTCCTATCTTCAATATTGCATAATTCTGTATCAAGGGAAGATTGCTTGAATATTGTGCCTTGTTTTCTTGCCTACTTGATTTCTAAACCCTAATCACTCTTTGAATCAAAAGGGCTTGCATTACTTGGTTTCTGGTCTTTGCTCCGTTTACTTGTTGCTCTTCTGATATTGTAGGAACATGTCTAACGACAAAGACGAACATATATAGCTGTTCCCCTACCCCTCATGCTAGCCTTACTGCATCCGATATGCAGTACATCATTGATTCTGCCTCAAAAGCCACTACACTGGCTGCTATGGCACAGATGGAGGCTTCCAACAAAGCCTACGACAATCGTTTTGCCATCGATTGGGCTCAAGAACGTGCTTATTTCACTACCCAGATCAACCCAGCTATTGATCGGAAATTCGAGGAGAAGAAACTAAATGAGGCTTCTGGTTCTACGCCTCCAGAAGGTAAGACACCCCTTTTAGGTAAACCACCCCAGTTTGGTCAATTACATTTTAAAATTAGATCTGCTACGCCTAACCCTTTTTGTAGGAACACGTCTAACAACAAAGACGAACATAGCTCTTCCCCTACACCTCATGCTAGCCTTACTGCACCGATGTGCAGTACATCATTGATTCTGCCTCAAAAGTCGCTACACTGGCTGCTATGGCACAGATGGAGGCTTCCAACAAAGCCCATGACAATCGTTTTTCCATCGATTGGGCTCAAGAACTTGGTTATTTCACTACCCAGATCGACCCAGCTATTGCTCCGAAATTCGAGGAGATGAAACAGAATGAGGCTTCTGGTTCTACGCCTCCAGAAGGTAAGACACCCCTTTCAGGTAAACCACCCCAGTCTGGTCAATTACATTTTAAAATTAGATTTCCTACGCCTAACCCTTTTGAAGGAGAGAATGACAATGATCCCCTATACGGATTTAACGGTCAAGATAACCGGCGAGAACACACACCCCCTCCACGGCAGCAGCAGGGTCGGCCTCAACAGAATTACAAGACTCACACCAATCCTCTGTTCATTAGATCCACTTGGTACAACGGTCGTAGCAACGCTGATCTGAACGACATGCCCCATTTGGAGGACGCTTACCAAGAGGTAGATCCTAACTTTGATCATTTACCTAATCCTAATTTTGGTCATCCTAGAACTGAAAATGCGTAGGCTATCCAATAACGAGATGTCAAGAATAAACTAGAAACTTTTGATGGTACTAATGATCTTAAAGCTTGTCTTGTTTGGGAGGATCATACCAATTATATGATTGACCATCTACGCTATGATGAGACAGAAAGGTTGGAGGTTGTTGCCCTACATTTCACAGGTATGGCTCGCTCTTGGTGGTTTCGCACACGTGAAATCCGTCGTCATCAAGGTAAGCAACCTGTTGAAACTTGGCCTCAACTACGCTATCTACTGAAGCAAAGGCACGTGCTTGAGGAGTATACAGAGACAATCAGGATGTGACTTGCCTCATGTTGACAAGGATCTCACTCACCCATGGAGTACAGAGACGAGCTTGAACGCCTCATTCATCAGACTAATATTTATATTACTGAACGTGCTTTGTGTACTCAATTTCTTGCTGGTCTTAATATTTCTATTAAGAATCCTTTATCTATTCATTCTATTAGAAATATTAACACTTTGACTCATAAAGTGCAACTTCTATATGATCAGCAGCAATAGTAGAGGGTCAAAATCGACCAATCCTCACAAGGTCGCAGGTTTGTTCCATTCCCTTCTTCTAGACAATTCAGATCTTCATCTAACCCTTCTATGAAGAAAAATGCAGTTCCCAACTCACCTAAATAGGGTTATCAGGTCGAAACTAGGAGAGTTGTTGCACTATCTAAAGAACGCACTAAAGACATCCGCTGCTTCACTTGTGGTGGTTCTGGACATGTCTCTCGTGAATGCCCTCAGAAAAGGAAGGTCCTTCTCAATGATTTGGGAGACCATTACTATGAGGAGGAGACTGTCGATGACCATATAATTTTGAGTGAAGTGGAGGAGGACCAGACGCATGATCCTGAAGAAGAGATCGATCCCAACAGCTTTCAGGATGCTCCCTGTCTTGTCAATCGTCGGGTCCTACACATTCAAGAACCTCTCATGGCTGATCAAAGGGGGAACATCTTCCATACCAAATGTGTGGTTCGCGAGGCTACCTTAAACATCATCATTAATGGAGGAATTTGCTACAACCTCATCAATGAAAAAGTATTGGATTTCTTGCATTTGAGTACTACTCCTAGAGCTACTCACTATGGACTGAATGGTATTACTGATGATGGATCTGATATTATGGTTACTAAACAATGCTTAGTGTCTATTTATATTGGTTCATACCATGATAATATTTAATATGATATTGCTAGAATGAACTGTAGTCGTATTTGTAACGGCCCGGGATTATGATTCCCGAGTTACGTTTCGAGGGATAAAACCCCTCGTTAGGATCTTGCGCTCCGAGTACAAGTTGAAGGTTTGAAACCGAAGATTTGTAGTTTAAAGTGGGATTTCGCACCCAAATCTGGAAGGTCCGTTGGAGACCCCGGGGCAAACCCATGTACCTGTCATAAGTCTACAACGCGGGAAATCGTTTATCATGCAAAGGGCATAGGTTCTGAAAACGATACAACGGGCGCCACGGCAGAGCCGGGTCAAAACAGAATATAAATAGGGAGAAATCCCAAAACATGAATCTGGTGAAGTCAGGTTTCAAACACTCACTCTCCGCCATATGAATGGACCCCGTCATAACAGCATAAAATCAAGCAGTGTATCGGGTACCTGAAACTATACCACCAAGTCAGGCCAAGAGTCCGCCCGTGGGTCCTCTGACCGCGCTGAGGACATATAATACGCCTATACCTAGAATAAAGGATGCCTTCATGCAATACTGGAATATTAACCACACTATCATGTTCCTAATTCATATGTGCAGAATATTAAGTAAGGCCTTAACAAAGAATACCAAGTGGTATATCCCTCTTCTACCACCACCCCCTTTACAGATAGGGTGGAGACTGGCCAGTTCGATGCTATAATCATATCAAATCTCATCATCATATCATATCTCATCATCATATCATATCTCATGCCCATCTCGTATCTCGTGATATATATAAATGACTCGAGAAGGACAACACCCGATGAAGTTGGGCTGCCCTATGACCCTAGCAAGGACTCTAGGACTCACAGATAACGGTCGTTCTGTATTCAAACGCATATAGAATAAGGATGCTCATTCGTAAATGCAACTCCTAAGCATGATACTACATGATTCTCTTATGCATATGCAACACCTACATACTATATGACACATCAGGCAGGAGGTACTGGTTACTGAGTAAGCCCCGGAGGACTTACCTGGCTAGCAGATCGGCAACAGGAGAATCCAGCACACAATATTCACAATCACAGAGTATCACCTAGTACATAATGGAATATACATAAGTCTACATCCAACTATTAAGCACTCAAGCACACCTCAATCATTAGAACAAGTAACATATTATGGAAGTCATTTCATCGCATCATCCGCTCCTCAAGACTACATCGTTTTCCATAAATCATTGATAAACCAATTCCACATGTTCATATATATCATTTCCGCATATACCTCAACGGTTCATCAAAATCATAAGACATAATTTGTGTGATATAAAATCCTACTAGATCGTCGTAATTATCCAACATTTAATCTCATATAATAATTCACCACAAGTCATGCTATTAGTCATACACATCATAATGTTAGTCAAACGATCATATTATCATGCTAGTTAGTCATCGAATAAGTCTTATTCCCAAGTTAGTTTCAGAACCGTTTCAAATCCCAGTTAAATAGTTAAGTATTCCGACCCTTGAAAATAATCGCCAAATTCCCTTTTAAATTTATTTATTAGATTACTTCCCAACCTTGAAATTCTTTTCCAAATTCTTTATAAATCTTGAAATCCCAATAATATATTTTAAATCTCAAATACCATTCATTTAACACTTTTATAAATTATTTCCAAATCCCCCTAAAATCTCGACCATTTTTATTTAATAAATCAACCCTTATAATTCTTCCAAAATATAATAATTTATCTTTTAAATCCTCAATTACTATTATAATATATTTTAATTACCGTTAATTAGTTAAATAATAAACGGATAACCCGAACCGTACCGGACCGAACCGAACCCGTTTAAATAATCTAAACCGGTTAAATAACAAATATATATATACAATGTTAGTAAAGAAGACGAAGCTCCCGCCATGTAGGTTGTCTTCCTCCCCGGATTTCCAAAGAAGACGAAGCTCCAGCCATAGATTTGGCCGATGGAGCTCGACCTCGCCGGCAACGTCCAGTCGTGGCTCACCGGCTCCGACTCCATGGACCCGCCCCACCCTCAGCTCGCTCGCTCTCCCTTTCACGTGCCTGCTGCTCCCGCGCTCTCGCCTCACGCTCGCGGCTCGGTGTTGCTCGCCCACGCCTCTCTCGAGCTCGCCGGAGTTCTCGAGCTAACCCAATCGTCCCGCACTCAGCCCTCGCTCACTCCCGACTAATCTAAACATCGGAAAAGACTGAAAAAAACGAATCGAAACGAGTATAATTTTGGAGCTCACCGAGATGGATTTTTCGCGACTTCGGAGCTCTCGATCGGAGTTCTGGGCTTCGTCGGTGGCTCGCGATGGCTCGTCGGACCTGTACCGGACATGGGTGAGTGTGTTGGTGAAGACCGAAGGTGATTTCGATCGGAAACGAAGGAGAACGGCTTACCGGAACGAGGCTTCCCAAAACAGAGCAAGGAGGCTGTTCAGTGGCTCGTCGACGGCGCTGGTGGCTCCGATGCTGCTGGTGGCGCCTTGGCGGATGCTGGCGGCGCTGGTGGTGGTCCGGCAACGACGGAACGGCGGCTAAAGATGGTGATTGGCGGTGATTGATGAAGCATCGGGGAGCTAGAGGTGGCGGCTCGGTGGCGTTGAAACAGGGGAACCCGAGGGGTGGTGCTGACCCGCTGCTACTGGAAACGGAGAGAGAGGCTTGAGGGCTCTTGACTCAGCTTCAATGGAGGATGGGAGGAGGCGACGAGCAAGGTGGGTGGCGTTGGGGTTCCTGGCTCTCGACAAAATAGGGGCGAGAGATGGAGGAAAGGTTGACGGTGAAAGATGGTGATGGAGAGCAGGTGAAGGGAATGGGGTGATCCTCAATGGCTTATGGAGGGAGATAAGTTGATTTGAAAGGGTATGGTGAGGTAAGGTGAGGGAGTGGTTGAAGATTGGGTGTTGAATTGGTTAATAAATACCCGGAATTAAATTCTGAATACGTGAATTTTGGATACTAAAATTAGTTCTTGAATGTTAGTTTCTCTGACTCTCGCTTTCTCGATCAATTAGATTTTTAAAATAGACAAGGATATCGTCATCCGATAATTATTTTAAATTTGAGCCGGAATCCGTTAAACGAGCTTTTAATTTGATTTAAATTCATTTTTAATCCTCTTTTTCCGAACAATTAGGATTTGTAAAATCCGAGCCTTTACATCATCCACCTCTAAAAACAAGTCTCGTCCCCGAGATAAAAATCATTTTAAAATAGGGGATGAAGTTTGAAATTGGTGAGTCCAAGGATCATGTCATTGACCCCGTAAGTATCTCATAAGTGCCCCTATGAGATCCTCACAGTAGCATTGCCGTGATCATAATATCCCCAATAGACCGTAGCAAGAATGTGATATGGGCCCCTACCACATCCTTACTCCGACTCCTCGGTCATATCATAACTCAAAACATCACAACGTCCTGTCTAAAACACCGTTCAAAACTTCAAGTTCAGCATTAGTCAAAAGCATTCCTAACCTCTTCACTCATCCTACCATCAACTTCTAAAGGCTAATCTCATATTCTCTTCCTAGGTTCTAAGACATAATCAAGGTTCAACAGTTCAATTTCTATCATTTCCATCATCAAGCATATTGTGTATATATATATCGAATAACAATAGCACCTCACGTCTAATAGCATAACATAATCACCTCAAGAATAGCCACATAGCATAGCATATCTAGCATCGTATCATATATGGTAGAATTTATCACATCATCTCACGGAAGTTACACATCATATCAATCATATAAGCACGCTATATCAATTAGATAAGTACATCATACTCATTCTAACTACCAAGCGTCATCGAATTAGAGGTAAACAACTACTTTCGTACAGTAGCATTCCATCGAGTTCAGGGATAACTATGTTAGTACTACAGTTCCCTATTGTCAACGGCAACACATCATATAATCAACATAGTCTATAGCATAAAATTCGCACCACATTCGGCCCCAAGTAAAGCATATGCTAGATCACATCATCCAGAGAACCTGCCTATAACTACCAATCATGACGAAACACGACCACTACCCATCAACTCTTGCATTAATTAAGATTAAATTCACCAAGTTCTACCAACTCCAACCACTTCGACATCCCAATCTAAAGTCATTCCTTCCATTCGACCATTTAAACCTATCTCTCGGGGTTCCCAAATCACAACATTCCCTTATTCCGACAAGCTGAACAACTCGGTCTACTACCAAGACTCCATATATAATACGTCCTTGCCCCAGGGGTCCTCTATTAGTCTCATCTTTACCCTCTAAGAGAAATTCTATATCCTCAACTAAACCGCTCTCACGATTGATCTAGACACCTCTTAACAATCTCGCTTACTCTTTCTAGGCTCTCAAGACTCCGCCTGAACATCATCCCCCAAAGAGATATCTCGAATCACCTTGCTAACCTGATCATATTCCACACACTACTGACAACTCTCACCAACCATCCACCTCTAAGAATCCAACACATACTAATTATCTTACACCTATCACTCTCGACCAGCTCTAATGCAGAATCCATCTCGTGCTACTCCCAACCACGAATTACCAAGACCCTCATCACCAATGCCTATCCTGAAAGACCGGCCAATGATTTTACCTACTCATCCCATTCCAGAACTCACGAAACCTGAACCACTCAAGTTACCACTCCTTCACCAACCTTCAAAAATCTCTTATCCTCTAGCATCCTCAATGCCTTCTGCTTTGCCTAATTCCCAAATCTATACTCATAATCTCCCTATCTCAACCTTAAGCCCACAGTCTTACTAGGAATCTCAACTACATCCTTGCCTAACTACCAGCCTTTCCTCGAAGATTCATCTCACATCCTCAAATACCTCAATAGTCACAATAACCTCCACTCATAAATCTCGATTCATTCCCTATGCCAAAATCCTCCAACAACGATCTAGAAATCTTTCACTCATACTTTCCCCAAACATTACCAATCCTATCTAAACAACCCCAAATACTCATCATACGACCAACCCTGATGTGAATAACCTAATATCCTCGATCGATAAATTCCCAAGCAACCTCAAACTACTCTTCCTTGGCAATTCCTCACCTCACCCCTTACCGAAATCGCTCCCACGCACAACACACATCACCTAGTCCCATATTCTACGATTCCTCAGACGTTACTTAATCGATCATCCTCGACACCGCCCACGATCCGCTCCTAGACTATCTAGACACCCTCCTTAGCGCACCAATCCGTCTCACAACACCTCCCCTCAAAAATCCCCCGATCAACTCCTAGCTCGCCCATCCACCTCTAGAACTATCCTAACTACCTCTACCCACACCCAAACTCAAGATCACCCTAATGAAACTAGTCTAGACCCAAACCAACCACTATCTTATACTACCCACCCACACTACCTACCTAGACTACCACATCTCACTAGGACATTTCCCTCGAAGTCTCGCCATACTACTCCACTCCTCACCTAAGACATGCATGGAGCTCAACTATACTCACTGACCACTATCTCCGACCAGTCCCAACTCACTCGACTCTACCGAAGCTAACGCATCCATCCTGCACACCCTCTCGCCCATCTCATGACCAAGAACAAAGACTTCAATCCCTCTGCCACTTTCCGACCTAGCTTACCGAAGAATCTCTCAACTCGTGCCCAAGAAGAAGCACCACCAGACATATAACCCATAACCTACTCACCAGTAAGTCAGTATACCAAGCACCAAGGCACATCATCATAGAAACACGTTAGTCAGGCAATCATTGCTACTAGTTCAGCACATCCGTCATCACGCATTCAATTATGTCAGTTCTTGGCCTATCACACAACATCAATTCCGATTAGTATAGAAGAATCCACGATTGAATTAAGAACGTCCTTCCTTGAGTCATCTAAGAGAATCACGTACGCGGCTACCATTTTTCAAATGTGTTCGTTCTTTGTATACTTTTGGCGACGTCAGTCCTGTGGTCTATGGGTCATGGACCTATCACACTTCCGTTGCGCCGCTCCGGTGCCACTTGGTCGTCGGTTCTTTCTCGCATGTCGGCGCTCATCGAAAGATCGTAAGGGTTAGTAGTTACGGAGATAGGGGAGAGACAAGGGCGGACAACACAACTTCCTTAACATGGACCAGGACTAGGGACGACGAGACCAAGGAGGAGATCCCAACCCGAGAGTTACAACGATGCCCTTATAATTGTTGCACGCAAACATATAAAATTCAAGAGGTATCGTCACATTATTTCACACTAGTATGCACCTATCTCAAGGAATATCGTTTTATGCATTCATAACATGTTCATATAATCATCTTTATATGTGCGCAGAACAAGCTAGCAACCTATCATTTCATTCACCAATCATGCTTGAGAGACCAAGAACATGTATGCAAAGACTAAGATGGGACATATATGGCATAAGTTATGCAAGACCTAGAAAACATCACAAGATATCATATGCACAACTTATCACTCATTTAGAGACACAATTAAGCAAGTCATAATGTTACGGGGTTGAGACAAGCATGCTAAGATGTACCATAAAAAAAAACATGTTAAGGGTATATTCAGTTCATGCAGGGTTGGTATAGCAAATATCTCATCACATACATCCATATCCGCATATTAAGACTAGGACGTCACACAATCATACGAGGGCCTATAACTGGGAGGTATATGTCTTACATGATACTAGCAATACTCCTTAAACATGTACACAGTCAACGAGGTCCGATTAGGTTAATTTGGCATGCTAAGTCATCTGATTCACGTGTTAAACATGCAACGAGAGTTGACCCCACTATCATGGACCTAGTTCATGGGGAGACAGTAATCATGGGAATTCAATACATACGGCACTTACATCCACTCATGAGTGCAACCATGCAAGGTACGAGGCAAGTCATGCTGAATTATACCAATATACAATTTCATGAAATCACAAGGAGGGTATCATTATAACTTGACAGAATTCTCTAAGGGCAATCACCGACTCTTCACCCTGTTTCCCCGTGGGACACTAGTATGACTGGTTTGGTAGAACACGAAGACATTTACACTGTTTCCGAGAGAAGATGGTAGAATTCGTGTTTAGACTCGTTTGGCAAGGAGACACGGTTGACCATTACGAGACTCAAGAGGGGTGACTCCATAAGACAATGCACTCATAACTTGGAATATTGTCGATCATCAACCTCAGATCACCCTCACATCATACATAATCCCCGGAAGTAGTTAGTTGACCGACCCAATTGCCCGTAGAGAACGTTGACATTAGGTGTGAGACTCGATGAACATCTATGGTTGGAATACAAATAGGACTCAAGTCAAAAGGAACGGACACTCTCGACCCTTACTAACACATCCAAGTGCTTTGGTGGGACGGACGATGGAATCGGGATTATCAAGGGGGTTGTACTATGGAATAACTATTCCGACAAGACAGAAAATCTGATTACATAAGGACAAGGTTCCCTCCCGCTATCCCGTTTAAACATACAGTCATTCAACACATGATTCAAGTCAAGGCATACTAATTAGTTCGCTACCCTAAGCACAATAGAGCACTCATCACGGAAGCAATCAACAAGATTAATATGATCCTCTTCAAGGAGGATCGCCCTCGGGCCCAATTGCATATATGTATATATATAAACGTAAGCATAGAGCCGATCTATGCCGTCCTTCGAGGGACGGCTGACCGGAGGGGCAAAACCTCACGGCCTCCTAACTCAACACTCCAACCTCCGTGGTGTTCCTTGGAGTCTTCTAGGCCCATCTGTAAATAAAAGCTAGTATTTTGTCTACCGTTCCCCGAATTCTACATCCATAAGGGATGTCTACCGCTTGGGTCTCTACCCACGAGATTATTTCCCCTTTATTCATTTTAGGTTTTAAGTCCAATTAAATTCATTTTGCCCTTTATAAAATATTTTCCAAAACCATTTAAAAACATTGGGCGATTTACAAAACCTCTTCAACCTATTGTACTCGGATTGCTAAACCTCAGCTCTGATACCACCTTTGTAACGGCCCGGGATTATGATTCCCGAGTTACGTTTCGAGGGATAAAACCCCTCGTTAGGATCTTGCGCTCCGAGTACAAGTTGAAGGTTTGAAACCGAAGATTTGTAGTTTAAAGTGGGATTTCGCACCCAAATCTGGAAGGTCCGTTGGAGACCCCGGGGCAAACCCATGTACCTGTCATAAGTCTACAACGCGGGAAATCGTTTATCATGCAAAGGGCATAGGTTCTGAAAACGATACAACGGGCGCCACGGCAGAGCCGGGTCAAAACAGAATATAAATAGGGAGAAATCCCAAAACATGAATCTGGTGAAGTCAGGTTTCAAACACTCACTCTCCGCCATATGAATGGACCCCGTCATAACAGCATAAAATCAAGCAGTGTATCGGGTACCTGAAACTATACCACCAAGTCAGGCCAAGAGTCCGCCCGTGGGTCCTCTGACCGCGCTGAGGACATATAATACGCCTATACCTAGAATAAAGGATGCCTTCATGCAATACTGGAATATTAACCACACTATCATGTTCCTAATTCATATGTGCAGAATATTAAGTAAGGCCTTAACAAAGAATACCAAGTGGTATATCCCTCTTCTACCACCACCCCCTTTACAGATAGGGTGGAGACTGGCCAGTTCGATGCTATAATCATATCAAATCTCATCATCATATCATATCTCATCATCATATCATATCTCATGCCCATCTCGTATCTCGTGATATATATAAATGACTCGAGAAGGACAACACCCGATGAAGTTGGGCTGCCCTATGACCCTAGCAAGGACTCTAGGACTCACAGATAACGGTCGTTCTGTATTCAAACGCATATAGAATAAGGATGCTCATTCGTAAATGCAACTCCTAAGCATGATACTACATGATTCTCTTATGCATATGCAACACCTACATACTATATGACACATCAGGCAGGAGGTACTGGTTACTGAGTAAGCCCCGGAGGACTTACCTGGCTAGCAGATCGGCAACAGGAGAATCCAGCACACAATATTCACAATCACAGAGTATCACCTAGTACATAATGGAATATACATAAGTCTACATCCAACTATTAAGCACTCAAGCACACCTCAATCATTAGAACAAGTAACATATTATGGAAGTCATTTCATCGCATCATCCGCTCCTCAAGACTACATCGTTTTCCATAAATCATTGATAAACCAATTCCACATGTTCATATATATCATTTCCGCATATACCTCAACGGTTCATCAAAATCATAAGACATAATTTGTGTGATATAAAATCCTACTAGATCGTCGTAATTATCCAACATTTAATCTCATATAATAATTCACCACAAGTCATGCTATTAGTCATACACATCATAATGTTAGTCAAACGATCATATTATCATGCTAGTTAGTCATCGAATAAGTCTTATTCCCAAGTTAGTTTCAGAACCGTTTCAAATCCCAGTTAAATAGTTAAGTATTCCGACCCTTGAAAATAATCGCCAAATTCCCTTTTAAATTTATTTATTAGATTACTTCCCAACCTTGAAATTCTTTTCCAAATTCTTTATAAATCTTGAAATCCCAATAATATATTTTAAATCTCAAATACCATTCATTTAACACTTTTATAAATTATTTCCAAATCCCCCTAAAATCTCGACCATTTTTATTTAATAAATCAACCCTTATAATTCTTCCAAAATATAATAATTTATCTTTTAAATCCTCAATTACTATTATAATATATTTTAATTACCGTTAATTAGTTAAATAATAAACGGATAACCCGAACCGTACCGGACCGAACCGAACCCGTTTAAATAATCTAAACCGGTTAAATAACAAATATATATATACAATGTTAGTAAAGAAGACGAAGCTCCCGCCATGTAGGTTGTCTTCCTCCCCGGATTTCCAAAGAAGACGAAGCTCCAGCCATAGATTTGGCCGATGGAGCTCGACCTCGCCGGCAACGTCCAGTCGTGGCTCACCGGCTCCGACTCCATGGACCCGCCCCACCCTCAGCTCGCTCGCTCTCCCTTTCACGTGCCTGCTGCTCCCGCGCTCTCGCCTCACGCTCGCGGCTCGGTGTTGCTCGCCCACGCCTCTCTCGAGCTCGCCGGAGTTCTCGAGCTAACCCAATCGTCCCGCACTCAGCCCTCGCTCACTCCCGACTAATCTAAACATCGGAAAAGACTGAAAAAAACGAATCGAAACGAGTATAATTTTGGAGCTCACCGAGATGGATTTTTCGCGACTTCGGAGCTCTCGATCGGAGTTCTGGGCTTCGTCGGTGGCTCGCGATGGCTCGTCGGACCTGTACCGGACATGGGTGAGTGTGTTGGTGAAGACCGAAGGTGATTTCGATCGGAAACGAAGGAGAACGGCTTACCGGAACGAGGCTTCCCAAAACAGAGCAAGGAGGCTGTTCAGTGGCTCGTCGACGGCGCTGGTGGCTCCGATGCTGCTGGTGGCGCCTTGGCGGATGCTGGCGGCGCTGGTGGTGGTCCGGCAACGACGGAACGGCGGCTAAAGATGGTGATTGGCGGTGATTGATGAAGCATCGGGGAGCTAGAGGTGGCGGCTCGGTGGCGTTGAAACAGGGGAACCCGAGGGGTGGTGCTGACCCGCTGCTACTGGAAACGGAGAGAGAGGCTTGAGGGCTCTTGACTCAGCTTCAATGGAGGATGGGAGGAGGCGACGAGCAAGGTGGGTGGCGTTGGGGTTCCTGGCTCTCGACAAAATAGGGGCGAGAGATGGAGGAAAGGTTGACGGTGAAAGATGGTGATGGAGAGCAGGTGAAGGGAATGGGGTGATCCTCAATGGCTTATGGAGGGAGATAAGTTGATTTGAAAGGGTATGGTGAGGTAAGGTGAGGGAGTGGTTGAAGATTGGGTGTTGAATTGGTTAATAAATACCCGGAATTAAATTCTGAATACGTGAATTTTGGATACTAAAATTAGTTCTTGAATGTTAGTTTCTCTGACTCTCGCTTTCTCGATCAATTAGATTTTTAAAATAGACAAGGATATCGTCATCCGATAATTATTTTAAATTTGAGCCGGAATCCGTTAAACGAGCTTTTAATTTGATTTAAATTCATTTTTAATCCTCTTTTTCCGAACAATTAGGATTTGTAAAATCCGAGCCTTTACAGTATTTTGCTTGGTCGCCCTTGGTTATATGACCGTTCTGTTATACATGATGGTCGTGCCAATACATATTCCTTCACTTTTGATGGGAGGAGAGTTACTCTCCTACCCTTTTCACCTCAAGCTGTTTTGAAGGAACAAGTTCGCAAGTGACAACAACAGGACGCTCAAAAGGAGGCCCAAAGGATGGAGATGAGACGTGAGGCCTCAGCTGGCCAAACCGCACACGTGGCCAAAGCAACTGCACCCGCGGCCAAATCAGGCCCACCCCCTATTGTGGCCGCACCCGTGGCTTCTGGACCCCCACCCGCGGCCTCACCCACGTCCACCCTTTCCCCTTCTTCTTCGACACAACCTTCTTCTACTTCGCTTAAAGGCTCTGTCGAACGACGATCTCTTGTCTCTCAGCCGCAGAACGAGACAATCACCTGTAATGCTCATCGACCTCATATCCTTTTGATCATGAAAGAGGTATTGCTTAATGTTGTGGATTTAAGTCATATTCCTGCACCTATTGCTGCTCTTTTGCAGGATTATTTAGATGTCCTTCCCGCATATCTACCTCAAGGATTGCCGCCCATTCGAGGGATTGAACATCATATTGACTTCATCCCTAGCGCACCCTTGCCTAATCACGCCGCCTACAGAGCTAGCCTTGAGGAAACGAAGAAGTTGCAACGCCAAGTCACGGAACTGATGGACAAAGGCTTTCTTCAAGAGAGCTTAAGCCCTTGTGTCGTGCCTGTGATATTGGTCCCAAATAAGGATGGCTCATGGCGCATGTGTGTTGATTGCAGGGCAATCAACCAAATTATAGTTAAGTATCATCACCCTATTCCTCGTTTAGATGATATGCTTGATGAACTATATGGTGCATGTATATTTTCTAAAATTGATCTTAAAAGTGGCTATCATCATATTAGGATGTATTGTAAGCCTAATTTGCCATGTTTTACACTTACTTTTATATCGATTTCTGCATGCATTTCATGCATTTGGGCTAAGATAGTACAGAATCTATGTAGTTTATGTTTATTTGCCAAATTATGAAATCTACACCAGTTTCTGTTTAATTTCGCAGAATTCGAGGCAAATTACAGCAGTTCTGAGAAAGTTGGAAAAGCTCAGAAATCAACTACAGAAGTCCAAGGTCAAGATGCAGCAGAACCAGTCGAATCAAGCTAGGAACCCATGTTTACTCGATCTAGAGTAAACCTACTCGATATCGATGAGAGTATCCGAGCACAGGCCTTGTCGACTAAGAGCATTGTCGAGAACCAGATCAACCCGACTCCGGAAACCCTACTCGATCTCGAGTACACCTAGTCGAGATCGACAACGCCTAGACACTATATCCGGAGTCGATGAAGCTGTGCCATGTCGAGGAGCCAAAGACGGAGACGCCGAGCCAACCCTACTCGATCTCGAGGAGCCTTGTCGAGATCGAGGACCACCATGGCGCCAGTCCGAGTCCATGCCGAGGAGGAGTTCCTCGACCACACCAGGCCACACATCCTCATCGCCAGATCTACTCGATCTCGAGTTGTGTTGTCGAGATTGAGGACCCAGGAGCCAAGATCCGAGCTTGATCGAGCAGAGCTACCCGACCAATCCAGCCAGCCCAAGTCGATGACCACCGTGATCGAGATCGAGTAAACCTACTCGAGATCGACGAGCCGCGTCCGAAGCCGCGTTACGCGATTTGAGCACTCCTACGCGCTTTGGGAATCCTTGGGGCCGAACGAAGCCGAGTCTATCCGAAATCCATCAAGTTCTATACATGGAAGACGAGATCTATCAAACATGAGAAGACTTAACTATTTAGATATTATTTCCCCTTTTAGATTTAATTATGTTGTTGCTTTTATTTATCATTAAGCCTTTAGATATAGATTTAGATATAGATTTAGATAAAGATAGATGTATTATATCCTCGAATAGCAAGGAATAGAAGGCTATAAATAAAGCCCTAGGGGTTAGTTTTTCATCATTCAATTCACATGTTAGAGAAGGAGTTCCACAGAGACAGTTTAGGAGTTCTAAGGTTTTTAGGGTTTTGGCATTCAGCGAAAGTTGGATTGCCGAGATTGTAAATGCTTTGAATTTAGTTTAATACAAGTTAGTTCTTTTCATCCATCAAAGATGTCTGCTATTGCGATGAAGAGCGAGTAGTCCACCCACTTCTGGGGCTAGGGTGAGCCCGACGGTGGCCATGTGAAGTGCTATGATACCCCGAAACACCAACTCATAGCGGTTTCAAGTTTTTGAATAAGAAGAAACCCCGAAACGTCTCAGAAACGGTCAACGTTTCGTTGACCAAAAAGTCAAGAAACGGTCAACGTTTCCATGGAGGTAGAAACGTTTCTTCACTGATATGTAGGGTTTCCCAATTTTTTTAGTTGAAAAAATTATAAAAAATCCCTAAATCAATCTTTCTTCCTCTTCAGTCTAAAATCCCTTCCTGTAGGTTGTAAGCCATCAGCCTCCTCTTCCATTTTTGATCACCCTTTCCTCCAGTCCACCACTCCACCATCTGTTCAGGGCCTTCAAGCGAGGCGATTGTCTCCTCCCGTCCCGGCAACCCTAGCCGCCGGCCAGCCTCTCTCATCGCTCAGTCGCTCGCTCTTTCTAGATCTGTCTGCTCGACGGCGCTCGCTCAGTCGCTCACTCTTCTCCTGGATGGCTGTCGGCTGGACTAATACTCATATCAGTGCACTACTGCTCTCTCGCCCTTAGGGTACAAAATGTCATCCTATTTTGAAATTAACCGGGCCTGTTTCTTAGGCTTGTAAAAAGAAATTTGTCATCTTTTATAAAAAGCCCAATATGGAATATAATTATTAATAGGATTGCTATATATACAAATATTAATTCTTATTTAAACTTTACAAATGTTATATACTTATATATATCAGTATCAATCATCAATATATTTAAACTTTGCAAATGTTATATACTTAGAAGATTGATGTGGGTACTCAGATTGAGTACTATGTGTTATTTTTAATTATGTTGTTATTTTGAACCTAAATTACTTTATTTTGTTGGTTTGTAAGACATTTAAAGTGTTTGACATGTCTGTATTGATTTCTGTTAAGGACGCTGATTATGTTTATCACGGTTTTGAACATTTCACTTTGTAGCCTTAGTGTTGCATTATATGTGTATGACTTGCTGATATATTTATTGTTCTTCTTTAGACCTTTAAATGAACATATAATTCATGTTGCCGTTTCCTCGGCGTTTCCGTTTCCTATAAATTTTGGATTGCCGTTTCCCCGTTTTCGTTTTCGTTTCGTTTCCTAGTGCCGTTTCCGTTTCCGTGTAACATAGGTGAACTGATGCGGTAAAGGTCAGATCTTTTGATGCAATTCGTCTTCTATCCCTATGAGCATGATTCTTTTGCGAGAGTTGAAGGTGATCCTTGTTTGTATTATTGAAGCGAAAGTGATCTTAATGCAACTTGGGTTAATTATGTGAAAATGTTAGTAACAATTAGGGTTTATGCGAAAGCCTCTATATGCCTATTTGTTAATAACGAAAGTTATTTTGATGGAAAGCATGATCTTTTATGCCTTTATGTGTTACTTTGCATGGTTATCGTTGTGGCGTTGATACCCTGGCTTTGGAAGTTCTTTATATATTGATTTATTTCTATCGAAATTCTGAGTTCTATGTTCGAAATCTGCAATTTGAGGTTTTCTGTGTTTTTGTCGATCTAGAGGAAAAGCTAGTCGATATCGAGTAGGGGTTTGTCGATCTCGAGTAAGGCCTTGTCTAGATCGAGTTGTTGTTGTGCTTTTATCGTCGATTTTCAGTTTCTGTCTCTACTGTTGTTAGTCGATCTCGAGTACTGTACTTGTCGAGATCGAGTAGCTTCTGTCTTTGCTTTTATTTCTTGCTTTTGTTTGTTATTTCTGTCTTTCTTTCTTTGTTCCTTTGTTTCTTTCTTCTGTTTGCCTTTCTGTGAGATTTACAACTGCCTAGGATCCGCTGACACACTTCCTCGTGGATTCGATCCTGACTTTCTCTTACTGCATTGGAGGGTGACTTGTAATTATTTGCGTGGGCCTAAATCTGGTTTAATCTATTTTATTATATTTCATACTTGATTTCCTCCTGCAACAACAAATTGGCGTCGTTGCCGGGGAAGCTATGATTCGCTCCTTAGGTAGTCAGTTCTCACTTTTTCTTTAAGTTACTTTACAGGTGTATGCGCCGTTCTGGTCAACCACCTGAGTTTTGACGGCTTAAACTAACCAGAGCGCCTTCTACACATCAGAGCTAAACTACAAAGAGCCATGACAGCTCCAGAGACACAGGAACAACTGATCGAGAGGCTCATGAGGGATCTAGCCGCCAGGGATGCTGCTCTCGCCATTGAGAGAGTAGGCAGGCAACAGGAAGCTAAGCGTGCGAGGCAAGCAGAAGCTGAGCTTGCCCTATACCCAACCACTGCAGAGGATTATATGCACCCGACTCTCGTCGTGTCTGAATTGGCCATTCTAATCCCTGAAAACAACTATCAAATTCGCACTAAATTCCTTATTGAAATTAAAAATCATGCTTTTCATGGTAGATTTAATGAATGCCCTATGCGCCATATTACCAACTTTACTGACATGTGTCGTACTTTTTCTGAAGGTACCACCTTGGAGTACATCTTGATGAAAGCTTTCCGTTGGTCTTTGGCTGGTCCTGCATTGAAGTGGTTGGAAGGGCTGAAACCACGATCTCTCACAACATGGGCTCAAGTGAAGCAGGAATTTCTGAACAAATTCTTTCCTCCCGCCAAGACAGCACTCCTGCGCCAAAAGATCACATCTTTCAAACAACAGTCTGGGGAGACGCTAGCAAAGGCATGGGAACGCTATAAAGATCTACTGCGATCCTGCCCTACACAAGGACAGCAACCCTGCGTAGTTCAAGAGATCTTCTTTAACTCTCTGGACTTGGCTGCAAAGGACAGAATTACCACATATACTCACTATGAGTATCTGACAATGCCGCCTCCTGACGCATGGGCTGCTCTAGACAAGCTAACAAATTATGGTAACAAGTATGGGACTCCAGTCAACTACGAGGAGAACCAAATCTCAAGGGAAAGACTGGACACATCGCTGCTGTAAAACTCAGAAGCGGCCATCAACTGCAAGAGCCAGAGGTCGGAAAGCAGCAGAACACAGGAGAAAAACATGTCGTCTAGCAGCAAGTCGACAAGAACCTAGTCGATCTCGACGAGGGCCAACTCGATCTCGAGGAACAATTAGGCCAGCCTTCGTCTGCACAGCACAGCAACTCGACACCACCCAATCTGGTCGAGATCGAGGAAGGCGTGGTCGAGATCGAGGACGGTCAACCCGAGATCGAGGAAACTGCAGCACCTCCGACATCTGTTCTGGCTCCGACTCAGAAAAAGAAGTTGCATTTGCCCACAAAATCTCCAAATGACCCAGCAGAAAAGAAATTTCAGCGCTTCATCAAGATGCTTCAGAAACTCAATGTCACCATCCCTTTTACAGGAGCTCTCAATGAAATGTCGTCCTATGTCGAGTTCCTGAAGGAGATTCTGAGCAAAAAGCGATCAATGGCTAAGATTACAGAGGAATGCAGCCATTTGGACATACTAGAAAAGAGGCCAGATCCAGGTAAGTTTGCTATATCTATTGGATTTGGTCCATATAAAAATAATGCCTTATGTGATCTTGGAGCTAGTGTGAGTATAATGCCTTTAACAATTTGGTCCAAGATTAAGATAGGTGCCCTAGAGCATATGGATGCTAGACTTTACATGGCCAACAACACAGTGGTCATTCCAACAGGCATGGTGGACAATGTGCCAGTACAAGTAGGTAAATTCTTTGTCCATTCTGATTTCCCAGTTGTTGATATGCAAGAAGACCCTGCTTGTCCAATTATTCTAGGAAGACCCTTCTTGGCAACGGTGGATGCCAACATAAGCGTGAGGAAAGGAGTGCTCACTTTCAACATCAGCGATGAGTCAATTGAGTATTCCTTTAATAAAACTGAAAGGCATACAGGTCCAATGGAAGAGGTAAAATCTATCTCAGCTGGCTACATCACTTGCGGGGAACCTAAGGTAAGAAATATGACCACTGAGGAGCTGAAAAAGAGGGAAATGGAGGCCCAGGTAGAGGAGATCATGGCAATCCTAAAGGAGGACACAGAGAATCCAATCGACACAGACCAATGTACGTCGTTATGGACTAACTATTTTTTGGATGCCTTGACAAGAACCAAGTATGGGGTCAAAGTCGACCAAGATTCCCGGACATCGAGGACTCTAGTCGATCTCGACCAACACCAGGAGCCTCCACCAGCACCAGCCTCGTCGAGCAGCCAGACAGAAGTCTAGCCCTCCTCGAGATCGAGTACACTACTCGAGATCGACCACCACCTCCCTGCCTCGACTTCGCCTTCCTCGACGCTGACTCCACCAGACGGCCAAACCTACTCGAGATCGACCACCTTATTCGAGATCGACCAAGCTTCCCCAGCTCCTCCATCCTCGAGCAGCTCACCACCAGAAAACTCGTCGAGATCGAGTACTCTTACTCGAGATCGACCAAACACCGTGGTCCTCGATTCCGTCGCTGCGAAGGTAAGCCAAGGTATGGATCTTTCATCTCTTATTTCCATTAAAGATCTATCTATACATGGGAGAGGTTTGCCTTGGTATGTGCGCTTATGTAGGATATCCAATGATGAGCCCAAGGAGTATGAAGTTGGAGAAAAGATCTATGTCTCTAAATCAAAAGATCATTGGTTCCCTAATAAATTCAACAAGAAGCGGATGGGGCCTTTTGTGGTGAACAAGATCCATTCTGGAGGATTGCAGGTGATGGACAAAAATGGAGTCCTATTTGAAGCCCAAGCTACATGGGCCCTGCAAATGCCACCTTGAGCTCAATGGAAAAGTCGGCCTAGCGACTATAAAATCTAGAGCTTGTAAATAGACATTTATTTTTGGGACTTTTGAGACTTTGTTGCTTTTGTTTGTTTTTGGTTTTTGAACATTTTTAGTTTTTCTATTGTGGGTATATGTCTTCTACACTTTTCAGGACCATGGATAGAAGCAAGCTATATTCAAACTCGGCCCAGGCGATTCTTTTAGAGGCACTGCACACCTGCCTAGTGAGTTTCTTTCTTTACCCTTGTTTTTATACAGTGAGGACACTGTAATGTTTAAGTATGGGGTGGGGGAAGGGCCTACTTTGTGCATATTTGACCATATTTGACATTATTTGTGCATTTTTTAGGTTTATTTCTTGAATTGCTTATACATGACTATTTTGGAATTCATTATTGATTTATGGGCTTATATGCATGTTTTCCAAAATTTTGAAAAATGACCCCCGTTCAAATTTTTTGATTAATGTCATGGAAGCTTTATATTGAACTCGACGATGCAAAATTGGATTCATTAGAGATATAGCATGAAATTGCCTAGTAAAGGGAAGTCACAATGAAGTGCATATTTTATTGAAAACCATGAAAGGAGGTAAAATTTGAAGTTGCTTTTGACATGTTGCATGATAAGATGATGGAGGACTTTATATTTCCATATAATTCTCATATGTTTATAATCCTAGTCATACCTATGCTTATGCATCACAAAAAGACATAATATGCCTTATTTCAAATATTGCTCCACATGATCTAAATATTGCCCATTCTTTACCTAATTTCCTATCCGGGGATTATGTTGAGAATGATGTTACATTATGGAGATGTTATATGGTGTTTGTATCATTATTGGAGTTTGGTAGGAAAATGTTTGAAAAGTATGGAAAATTTAATGAGTGAAAGAAAATCCAATCACCTCAGGAGATAAAGGTAGATTGACCCTACTCGTTGAGATAATAGTTCGGCGAGATGGGACACATTGTGAGGAGTCCAAAGCACTAAGTATCCGGGGCCATTCATGACACCCATGTTTGCGACTCGCGAGAAGGTAGTGCTAAGGTTAGAGAGGTAACAACATTATTATTGAGAAAAGCAATATGAAAGGTGATGAATCTTATGGAAAAGTTGTGTGGTATGAAAAGTTTGGAAATACTCCATTTCCCCGAATTATTAGCACCACATTGCCCAAAAATTGCACACCTTTAGCCTTGTACCAATCTACTCCTTATTGAGCTTAAATTAAAGTCCTCTTGATTATTAATGCTTTGTCACTTAAGAATGTTTTGCATAACCCTCCTTTTGTGAGTAGATGTTGCTTTTGTATTACTGCACATGCATGGATTTGTGACATTAGTACCTTTTCAAGGATGGTAATTGATTGCAGGGACATATAAGAATGAATCTAATATGTTGAGAGTTTTGATTCCTTCCCCTAAATGACAATTAAAAGTATTGTTTGAGGACAAGCAAGCTTAAGTATGGGGTGTTTGTTGTAAGCCTAATTTGCCATGTTTTACACTTACTTTTGTATCGATTTCTGCATGCATTTCATGCATTTGGGCTAAGATAGTACAAAATCTATGTAGTTTATGTTTATTTGCCAAATTATGGAATCTACACCAGTTTCTGTTTAATTTCGCAGAATTCGAGGCAAATTACAATAGTTCTGAGGAAGGTCGGAAAAGCTCAGAAATCAACTACAGAAGTCCAAGGTCAAGATGCAACAGAACCAGTCGAATCAAGCTAGGAACCCATGTTTACTCGATCTAGAGTAAACCTACTCGATCTCGATGATAGTGTCCGAGCACAGGCCTTGTCCACTAAGAGCATTGTCGAGAACCAGATCAACCCGACTTCGGAAACCCTACTCGATCTCGAGTACATCTAGTCGAGATCGACAACGCCTAGACACCATGTCCGGAGTCGATGAAGTTGTGCTATGTCGAGAAGCCGAAGACGGAGACGTTGAGCCAACCCTACTCGATCTCGAGGAGCCTTGTCGACGCCAGAGGAAAAGCTAGTCGAGATCTACTCGGCTACACCAGGCCACACATCCTCGACCACACCAGGCCACACATCCTCGACGCCAGATCTACTCGATCTCGAGTTGTGTTGTCGAGATCGAGGACCCATGAGCCAAGATTCGAGCTTGATCGAGCAGAGCTACCCGACCAAGCCTGCCAACCCAAGTTGATGACCACCCTGGTCGAGATCGAGTAAACCTACTCAAGATCGACGAGCCGCGTCCGAAGCCGCGTTACGCGGTTTGAGCAGTCCTACGCGCTTTGGTAATCCTTGGGGCCGAAGGAAGCCGAGTCTATACGAAATCCATGAAGTTCTATCCATGGAAGACGAGATCTATCAAACATGAGAAGACTTACCTATTTAGATATTATTTCCCCTTTTAGATTTAATTATGTTGTTGCTTTTATTTATCATTAAACCTTTAGATATAGATTTAGATGTAGATTTAGATAAAGATAGATGTATTCTATCCTTGAATAGCAAGGAATAGAAGGCTATAAATAAAGCCCTAGGGGCTGGTTTTTCATCATTCAATTCACAAGTTAGAGAAGTAGTTCCACAGAGAGAGTTTAGGAGTTCTATGGTTTTTAGGGTTTTGGCATTCAGCGAAAGTTGGATTGCCGGGATTGTAAAGGCTTTGAATTTAGTTTAATGCAAGTTAGTTCTTTTCATCCATCAAAGATGTCTGCTATTGCGATGAAGAGCGAGTAGTCCACCCACATCTAGGGCTGGGGTGAGCCCGAAGGTGGCCATGTGAAGTGATGCGGTAAAGGTCAGATCTTTTGATGCAATTCGTCTTCTATCCCTATGAGCATAATTCTTTTGCGAGAGTTGAAGGTGATCATTGTTTGTACTATTGTAGCGAAAGTGATATTAATGCAACTTGGGTTAATTACGTGAAAAGGTTAGCAACAATTAGGGTTTATGCGAAAGCCACTATATGCCTATTTGTTAATAACGAAAGTTATTTTGATGGAAATCATGATCTTTTATGCCTTTATGTGTTACCTTGGATGGTTATCGTTGTGGCGTTGATACCCTGGCTTTGGAAGTTCTTTATATATTGATTTATTTATGTCGAAATTCTCAGTTTTGTGTTCGAAATCTACAATTTGAGGTTTTCTGTATTTTTGTCGATCTGGAGGAAAAGCTAGTGAAGATCGAGTAGGGGTTTGTCGATCTCGAGTAAGGCTTTGTCTAGATCGAGTTGTTGTTGTGCTTCTGTCGTCGATTTTCAGTTTTTGTCTCTGTTGTTGTTAGTCGATCTCGAGTACCGTACTTGTCGAGATTGAGTAGCTTCTGTCTTTGCTTTTATTTCTTGCTTTCGTTTGTTATTTCCGTCTTTCTTTCTTTGTTCCTTTGTTTCTGTCTTCTGTTTGCTTTTCTGTGAGATTTACAGCTGCCTAGGATCCGCTGACATGCTTCCTCGTGGATTCGATCCTGACTTTCTCTTACTGCATTGGAGGGAGTCTTGTAATTATTTGCGTGGGCCTAAATCTGGTTTAATCTATTTTATTATATTTCATACTTGATTTCCTCCTCACAACAGGATGAAACAGGGGGATGAAATGAAAGCAACGTTTAAAACTAAGTATGGACTATATGAATGGTTAGTAATGCCTTTTGGTTTAACAAATGCTCCTTCTACTTTTATGAGGCTTATGAACCATGTTCTTAGACGATACTTAGGTAAATTGTTGTTGCAGGAGGATGGTTAAGTATGAAAATATAAATAAATATAAAAGCAAACTGACTCCCTGTCTCAGCAAATAAACACAAGACTTCCTCCTGTTATAGTAGAAGGTAGTCAGGATCGATCCACGAAGAAGCGTGTCAGCGCCCGCCTTTTCAGTCCCAGATCCGAGCACGATTTCGACCAGGAGAGTACTCGATATCGAGTAGGGTACTTGACTTTGAACACACTGTCGACCAAAATAGAAGGCAGAAACGAACAGAAACCGAAAACGAAATCAAAACTAATCGAACTCGACCAAACCAACTCGATGTCGACCAACTTTCCTTGACGTCGACCAATAGTGCTTGATCTCGAGTAAACATCGTAACAAAATTCGAATATTTTCGCAAGACAAAACACGAAACTGATGAAATAAATCAATAAACTAAAGACTTCCAAGATCAGGGTATCAACACCACAACGATAACCATGTAAAATAACACATAAAGGCATTAAACATCAGGCTTTTCATCAAATAACTCTCGTTATTAACAAATAGGAAAATAGAGGCTTTTGTATAAACCATAATCTTTACTAACCCTTTTTTACATAATTAATCCAAGTTGCATTAAGATCACTTTCGCTTCAATAACAAAAACAAGGATCACCTTCAACTTTTGCAAAAGAATCATGCTCATAGGGATAGAAGACGAAATCGCATCAAAAGATTGTACCTTTTCGCATCACCTCACATGGCTACCGTCGGGCTCACCCCGACCCTAGAAGTTGGGTGACTACTCGTTCTTCATCATGAATAAACACATCAAAGCTTTCAGGAAAACAAATTGCATTAAATAAACTAAATAAGACTTACAACCGAATAAAGCCAACTCCGATCTCGCTTCGCAATTCCACTCGGCTCCAAATCTCTCTCTACTCGCGATGTCTCTCTAATTGGAAATAAAATTGAATGCCTAGAAAACAACCCTTAAGGCTTTATTTTTAGTATTCATTCCCTAGCTAATCTAGGAAAGAAATATCTATCTATATTTAAACTTTCTATCTAATAACATTAAGATTAAATTTGGAAATAAAATAATTAAATCTAAAAGGAAATAAAGCTAATGTGGATAAATCATCCTTCTCTTGATAGATCTTGATATCTCTTGATAGAATATCTCGAATCTTGGCTTGCAAGTAATCACAAATGCTCGGATTTCTCCTTGTACTCGACTCGGACTGCTCTGGAATGTCCTCAACGTCGACCAAACTCCTCGACGTCGAGTAGAATTCTTCTCTCCTTAGATTTGTTTCGAGCTCGGCTAGCTTCTAGGACATCGACATGTACTCGACATCGACCACGTTGGTCGACGTCGACTAGAACTGTGTTGCTCGAGTGACTCCTGCTCGACTTCTGGGTTTCGACTTGACTTACTCGATATTGGCCAAAGTTGGTCAACATCGACCAGACTGTATCGATTTGATCTTTCTCGTTCTTTGCTCGATTTGTCCTGGTTCCGCTGCTCCTTGACCTTGGAATTTTTGTAGTTGACTTCGAGCTTGGACTTTCTGTAGTTCTCTTAATTGCTGTAAATTGCCCCGATTTCTACGAAATTAAACAGAAACTAGTGTAGACTCCATAATTTGGAAAATAAGCATAAACTACACAAATTATGTACTATTCAAACCCAAATGCATAAAATGCATGCAGAAATCGATATAAAAGTCATTATAAAACATGGAAAATTAGGCTCACAACAAACACCCCATACTTAAGCTTGCTTGTCCTCAAGAAATACTCTTAATGGTCATTCAGGAGAAGAAATCAAAACTCTCAACATATTAGATTCATTGCCATATGTCCTTGTAATCAATTATCATCCTCGAAAAGGTACTAATTTCACAAATATATGCATGTGCAATAAAAGCAACATCTACTCACAAAAGGAGGGTTATGCAAAACAATTCATAAGTGACAAAGCAAAAATAATCAAAAGGACTTTAATTTAAGCTCAATAAGGAATAGATTGGTAAAAGGGTAAAGGTAGACAATAATTGGCCATGTGGTGCTAATGATCCAGGGAAATGGAGTACTTTCCAAATTTTCATACCACATTCCTTCTTCCTTTTTTTTTTTCAATATTATGATTTTACCTCTCTAACCTCAGCATTGCCTTCTCGCGAGTCGCAAACATGGGTGTCATGAATGACCCCGGATACTTAGTGCTTCGGACTCCTCACCTTGGTGTCCCATCCTGTGGAACTATTATCTCAACGTAGGCTGGGTCGATCTACCTTTATCTCCTGAGGTGACCGAATTTTCTTTCACTCATTAAATTTTCCATAATATTTTGTATTTCCTGCCAAACTCCAATAATAGCAACAACACAAACACCATATAATAATCTCCAATATGTAATTTCATTCTCAATCGCCGGATAGGAAATAAGGTAAAGAATGGGCAATATTTAGATCATGTGGAGCAAAGTATGAAATAAGGCTCAATATGGCATTTTTTATGCATAAGCATAGGTAAAGGCTAGGATATAACAATATGAGTATTATATGGAAAATATAAAGTCCTCCATCCTCTTATCATGCAACATGTCAAAAGCAACTTCAAATTTTACCTCTTTTCATGGTTTTTCATAAAAATATGCATTTCATTGTGACTTCCCTTTACTAGGCAATTTCATGCTATATCCCTAATGAATCCAATTTTGCATCGTCGAGTTCAATTTAAGCTTCCATGATACATATTCCAAAAAAAATTAATGGGGGTGATTTTTATAAACTTTGGAAAACACGTGTAAGCACTTAAATCAAATATGGAATCCAAAATAGCCATGTATAAGCAATTCAAGAAATAAACTTTAAATATGCACACATAATGTCAAATAAAGTCAAATATGCACAAAGTTATCCCTTCCCCCACCCCATACTTAAACATTACAGTGTCCTCAATGTATAAAAACACGGGTAAAGAAAGAAACTGACTAGACAGGTGTGCTGATCGTCGGAATCGAGTGCAAATGTTTTTGTAGAGTTGGTCGACATCGAGGAAGGTGGTCGATGTCGATAAAATTGGTCGACTTCGACTAGGTGTACTCGAGATCGAGTAAAGTGAAACCCCATGGTGACTTTTCTCCTCGAGATGGGTGGTGGACGTCGAGTACTCCTACAACTGCTTAATACCTGCAAAAAAAAAAAAAAAAAAAGCAATAATGTCCAAAAATTAAAAAACTAAATGTTTTATTTACAAGCTCTACACTTTATATTCGCTAGGCCGACTTTCTCCGTTAAGCTCAAGGTGGCATCTACAGGGCCCATGTAGCTCGAGCTTCAAACAAGACTCCATTCTTGTCCATCATCTGTAGTCCTCCTGAATGGATCTTGTTCACCGTGAAAGGTCTCATCTTCTTCCTGTTAAATTTGTTGTGAAACCAATGATCCTTAGATTTGGTGACATGGACTTTGTCTCCAACTTCATACTCCTTGGGTTCTGATGTCCATGTTTTGTGCCATGTTTTATATTGACTTTTATATCGATTTATGTATACATTTCATGCATTTGGGTTAGAATAGTAAATAATCTGTGTGGTTTATGCTTGTTTTCCAAATTATGGAGTCTACACTAGTTTATGTTTAATTTCGCAGAAATCGGACGCACTTTGGAGCTTAAAGGAAAGTCATGAAGAAGCTAAGGATGGTGCAGCTGGAGGAAAGCCCGCTTTTCGCCATTCATTATTTTGAATCAATCTTTGATGTCTTCATGAGAATTGTATCCCTCGAAAAGAGCTTTCCCACGCATACTCATATGCATCAATCCGACGAACGAGGACTTGGGAAAGTGTGTTTCAAGAATAGAGCAGAATGCTGAGAACTGAACAGTGGTCGATATCGACCTAATCTTGGTCAAAAATCTCCAGATCGACTCGAAATGACCAGCAGACAAGAAGACAACTCGATATCGACCAACAAGCAATTCGACATTCTTCCAGGAGCCGAGATCGAGTGAGCTGAAGAGAAGCCGAGGAGATAGCTCGATATCGACCAACTGCCAGTGATGAACATAGGTCGATTCCGAGTTCTATCCTGATTCCGAGTGAGAAGATATTCCAAGGGAAGATTCCCTGCACATGAAGACTTGAGAGATATATATTTTTATCTTTTTATATTTTTATCTATCTTAAGGGTAGAACATTTAAGGGGGATTTTGCAAAATAGCCACGAAAATGGGCTTATTTTGCGAAATATCCACGTTTTGGGATATTTTTGTAAAATGTCCTAAATAAAAGCCTCCACCCTCCCTCCCAAGCGCCTTTCTCTCTCCTCCAGCTCTCAATCTCCGAACGCTCTCTCCTCTGCTCTTCTCCTCCTCCGATCTCCGTCTTCCTCTTCCTGTTCCTCAGATCCGTGCCTTCCTCGGAGATCCAAGAGCGAACGATCGATGGAGCGGAGCAAGAAGCAATTTCATGGATCTATGGCTTCGGATCTATTGCGCGGGTCGAGATCTGATAAGGAGGTCGAGATCTATGGCTTCGGCGCCAAACCTGTAGCAATTCCGTCCATCTTTCTCCTTTCATCCTTATCAATCGATCGAAGATCGATTGATAAGAAACTCGAACTCGTGAGTTTCCTAGGGTTTAGAAATCTCATCTGTTTTTCCCGGCGTCGCAGACCATTGGTGAGCGAGCGAGCGACGCTCAGCGAGGGAGCGAGGGAGCGGAAGCATCGCCGAGATTTTCGAGTTCCTTATTAATCTATCAATCGATCGAAGATCGATTGATAGATTGCTTCTCTCTTGGCCACCGATTTGGCGTTGAACGCTCTTACCGTTGATTTGGCGTTCAATGCTCTTACCGCTGTTCTTGCTGTTCTTGATCTTACCGCTGCAAATTTGAGGTTTGTTGATCAGTTGTTTGCTTCAATTTCTGGCCACCGATTATGATCCCGATTACGTCGGAATTCGCCGACTTCTTCTTTGTAATGAGATTTCCAATCGGCGAGGGTGATCAATTATGTGTGCGAATATAAATCCTCTCCTGCAGCATCCTCCCAAAAATTGCAGAGACAACCAGAAAGGTTTTTTTTTGCTCATGGATGCAACCCAGGTAGCTAAAGATGGCTTGGAGGTACCAAGGGGACACTGACAAATATAGGTACGTCTCTAAACAATTGAGCTTTCAACTTTGTAATGAGATTTTCAACCTCTTTAGACAAATTTACCTTTGATGCTTAAGACGGTTTTTGGGACATGAATATTTTACAGTTGAAAAGCTGCGGTTGAGCTGAGAGAAGAGCATAAATTGATCTTCCCCAGTTCCAAGAATTTGGATGGATAGGACCTACAAATACAATCCGATAGTTCACTAGGCAAGAGGGTTTTCTTTAAAGAGTATATATGTTCAAATGATTTATTTGAAATGCTCAAATGAATCTCTAATTATTGGTAATTGGTAATGCTTTATGCAGGTACATCTTCCCAGTCATCCTATAACTATCTGCATCAAAGGATAACACAATCAAGCTTTGGGATTTGACGATGACCACATCTAGGATTCTTTAAAGCCCTTTGCAGACATTTACCGGCCAGATCAATGTGAAGGTATGCCTTTCCTCCAAATTTTTTAGTTTCTACTGTGTACTGTTGAGTAACTAAGAAGACGGAGTAATGGGCAGTTTCATTATGTTCCAGAATTTTGTGGGGCTATAGGTGTCGGATGGCTACATTGCTGCCGGATCAGAAACGAATGAGGTAGTGCATCATCTCCTATGTTTAAGCTCTTGATTTTGAGTGACTTTGTTATTGCAAATTGAATCACTGGTGTGTCAGCATATATTGGTAATAAATCTCCACCCATCTTATTTTATTATTTTGTGAAGCATATTAGCTCAAATCGGTAGAGAGTTGTGTACAAACACAAAGATACGGGTTCAAATCCCATATAGGCTATCGGGTTGTTGGTTGTGTAAACTTTGGTTGAAGAATTGAGCCACTTGAATTGGAGACAAATAGAATGAAAAGTGTTTCTTGGAGGTGCTGACACAAATAAAATACAATTGTGCAAATCTAAAATACAGTTGTGCAAATCTAAACTAAATTTGTGCAACTCTAAACTAAAGTTGTGCAACTCTAAACTAAAGTTGTGCAACACTAAAATACGGTTGTGCAACTCTAAAAAATGTGCTTACATTAAGAAAAAAAAGTGCTGAAACGGAAAAAATATATACCGAACTACAAAGTTATTACTTAGGAAGATGACTCGATTGTAACTAATATGTGTGTCAGCACTAATTGTAACTAATATCAGTGTCAACACTAACTGTAACTAATATTAGTGTCAGCACTAATTGTAACTAATATCAGTGTCAACACTAATTTTCACCACTAGTTGTGCAAAAATAAAGTATTGATGAGCAAAAATAAGAGCATGTTGTGCAATAATTTATTGACAATGTATGAAACTATATTGAGAGAAAATAAGATCATGTTGAAAACAAATTCACAAGTCTCGATTTTTGTGCAAAAATAACCTATAGTTGAACAAAAATAAGATGATGTTGAGCAAAATTTCACCAATCTCCCATGTTGTGCAATTATTGTCTATTGATGAGCAAAAATAAGACCATGTTGTGCAATAATCCATTAAAAAAGTATAAAATTATATTTATGTAAAGTAAAATCATGTTGAGACACAATTTCCCAAGTCTCAAATGTTGTGCAAAAATAGAGTATTGATGAGCAAAAATAAGAGCATGTTGTGCAATATATTATTGAGAAAGTATGAAATTATTTGAGAAAAAATAAGATCATGTTGAAATAAGATCATGTTGAAACTATTGTTGAGCAAAAATAAGATCAAGTTGAGCAAAATTCCCACAATCCCCCTTGTTGTGCAATCATAGTCTATTAATGAGCAAAAATAAGACCATGTTGTGGAATAATCTATTGAGCAACTATAAAATTATATTGAGAGCAAATAAGATCACGTTGAAAACAAATTCACAAGTCTCGATTGTTGTGCAAAAATAACATATAGTTGAGCAAAAATAAGATGATATTGAGCGAAATTTCACCAATCCCCCATGTTGTGCAATTTTCCTCTATTGATGAGCAAAAATAAGACCGTGTTGTGCAATAATCTATTAAAAAAATACAAAATTATATTTACAAAAAATAAGATTATGTGGAGACACAATTTCACAAGTCTCGATTGTTGTGCAAAAATAAAGAATTATTGAGCAAAAATAAGAGCATGTTGTGCAAATATAATCGTAAGTTGTGCAAATATGAATCAAATCTTTTTTTTTTAACATTTTGTAGTGCAAATATAAGAGTACGATGTGCAAATATAACTGTAAATTGTGCAAATATGATCCAAGTCTAGTTGAGAGTTGCACTTTTTTCCGTGTCATCACTTTTTTTCCCATGTCAGCACATTTTTTAGAGTTGCACAAGCATGGATAAAAATTTCACAAAGAATCGAAGAAGCACAGGACAAATGAATCATAAGCCGATCAGATGATGTCGAACAATTCCATCAAGTCTGGATAACAATTTCACAAATATCATCCAAATCTAGTTATTTTTTAATTTTTTTACATGGATAACAATTTTTTTTTACTTTATAATATTATTCGTGCGCTTTTTATTCTAATTTGTTCACTTTTTATTCTATTTGTATCAGCACTTTTTTAAAATATTTTTTTTTCACGCCAACACTTTTTTAAAGTTTTTTTTCTTTTTTCCATCCCATCACAAATTTGAAAATTTGCACAATTTTCAGATTGTGCAAATTAAAAAGACTTTGGGTGAGCTGAATTTCCAAGAAGCAAACTAGAGTGAATATGCACAAGACAGTAGAAACAAACTTTCAGATTTTATAAAGTATCACCAAAAGGTACACAACAATTAGTGCCCAAAATCCATCTCTCTGTGGAACTCTCATTTCCTTGTGCATTCACAACAATCAGTGTCCAAAATCCAATCTATGGATTTCAAGTTACTCAATGTTTTCCTTTATTAAGAAAAAATACTGGTACTACTGCATTAACTCCCAATTATATTTGATTTTTTAAATTTCGTCGGATAACTCTTAAAGGTTTAAACTTTAATGTCCTTTGTCAGGTGTATCACAAATGTGTACAGTAATGCCTTTCCCCATTGGAACCTTTAGTAAAGCAATGGAAGATACTAAATGAATGATTCTACACTAGTTTTGATACCAGAAATGTTGGAGAGCAAATGGATGTTTAGTTTAAACTAGAAACATCAATAGCTTGAATTCATGATCCTTATCCCAATCCCTGCAATTTTATTTACAACTCAAACTAAGAATCTGAGGGTTCACTTGAATTACAAAGAATGAACGATGAGCTATAGAAATTACAAATTACAGAACAGATACCGAAACTTGATTCTCAATCAAGTATTTATGGAGCTCATAACCAGCAAATACAAGAGGAAACTGGCTAGGCTCCCCAAACTATATTTCTATGACTCGGCATCAGCGAGAGGCTCTTTGAGGTTTGTTGTCCAAACAAATCCGGGTGCATATGACCTGGGTCCTGCAAGCGACCTATATATATAGAGTTTCTCCACATCACACTCGTCTGACCTAGAATCTGGAGGCCCTCTCTCATCAATGACCTCAACATTCAATTTCAGGTGCTTCTGACCGAGTAACTTACATGCTTGGTAACTCACGAGGCACGATGAAATCCAAAGGGATCGCATTGTCTCCAGCTTACCGGCATTAGCCAGCAAGGCTCCATCGCCAAAAGGGCAACCCTGATCTCCAACAAAAGACCAAAACAATGAGCTAAAATCATATTTAAAAATAGACAAGAATATGCAAAATAGACATGAATTCATTTAAAGTTTTAAGAAGACTTGATCACTTCAAATTCATATCAAAAGACGCTACAAACAACCAGCAGTTCACACACATTCTCTCTCTCTCTCTCACACACACACACACACACACACACACACACACACACACACACACACACACACACACACACACACACACACACACACACACACACACACACACACACACACACTATACATACAAAAGAATTCGATTATGAGGTAGCACTAAAAAAGAAGACAGACACACAGACACTAAAGAATTCGATTATAACGTTAAATCAAGTGAGTTGGCTGGCTCCGCAGATGCAAGCTCTTTCACTAATTGTCATGCTCTTTTCCCATAGATCTTGTTCGGCTCCACAGAGGCACCCATCCTACCGGGGCATTTCATCAACGTGTCGTTTTAGCCTTGAGCAAAAGTTTCAACTAGATGATATTAAGATAGTGAGATGAAACATGTACTCAAGCCTAAAACTTGTTGAAACAACTATCTACTAAATTTTCAATGACTAAATGTGAGGTATCCATCAATATGAGATGCAAAGAAAAATATTAGATCTTCCCATCACCGTGCACACACTATACACAGATGCACAACTCTCTCTTGGAGTTGCACAACTCTCTCTTGGAGTTGCACAACTCTCTCTTTCAGTTGCACAATCAGTAAAAGTGGCTAAAAATAGCTGAAGATTTAATGATCATCAGCAAGTACCTCCAGCCGCTCCCAGCTACAAAAGCGAACAGTATTATCATACTCGTGTGAAGGGCAATATTTCTGCGACCAAAATGGATGGCATCTTTACTCAATCAAACCGGCTGAATTTGTTGGATAAAAATATGTCCAGCTGTTAATGTAGAAATTACATATAACAAACTGATTGACGAGAACATGTTGTAGAATATACAAGTGCAATTGCATATTTCCTTACAAATTGGTGACACACTTCACATTTAGGGTGTGACAACTCTCTGAAACGGGATTTGTGGTACGAATCCCTCCCTGAGAAAGAGAACTTGAATCAACAAAAAATGACAGTAAGAGTAGATTGACAGAGAGATCAAGACAATACAAAAGTGCTGGTGATGTGCATAAGAACTGAAATAAGATATATGAGCTTTTGGACTACCTCATATTCAGTGATCGGGTAACTACAGCCACGACACCTAAAGCACTCTGGATGGAAGTACGTCCCCATGCACCCCAGATAGTTTCCATATCCGATGTCATGGTTACTGCCACCACATACTCTACATATCCAACGAAACGCATCTGAGGTATACTTTTAACAGAACAAGTCTTATAGTTAGTGGTTAATGTGAGCAGGAATGTTTGTTTGATGGAGAAGAATTTCTAAGCTTCAGTTGCAATTGTGAAGTACTTGGAAGAAAACTGCTGATAGTGAAGGGTTTACACTTTACAGTGGTTCTTTTACTGAACTTTTTTCCATTTACATATGAGTAACTTCTGTTTCAATTGCATTATTTGATACAAAGAGATCATCATGGCAGTCATCTTGGTACTAAATCCCTATCTAATCATTTTTAGATAAAACTAAATTTTTTTTTTGGCTCAATATTGATGGAAGGCAGAAATTCTTGACCAAACTAGCATCTGCGCAGGACATCATCAGCTATGTTATGGGGAACGGAATGATTTGTTCTCAAAATAGGATATATGAATATTCAATGTGCACTAGAGCGATATTAGAGAAATTCAAATGCACAAAAATGCAATGTCAATGACTGTAAGAGAGATGAGGCAGGGATAGAGATTGCCTCGTTGATGCTCCAAATTCGCACGGTGCAGTCATCACTTCCACTGACGTATTGTTACAGAAAGGCTGCCTCAAAGACCCTCCATCATGTTAAATTTAAAATGCAGACAAATAATGGCCAGTGACGTATTATTACCTCCGCATCCAGTATAAAAGAAATTGTAGAAAATTTACATGCATCTTGAATAATATGCACCACATCAGGAAATTTTGATGTAGTTTCATCCCCATTTCGTGAAAAGATGCGCACAAATCGATCAAGCAACTTATGAATTTGGCCTAACAAATCTAAATTCATACCAACTTTGCATCAATGCACAATTTTCGCTTCAGAATTGAGCCTTCACCAATTCTTTTATTTTCCCTAGTGCTGCTAGAAGACAGCTTTCTGAGTGCGTTTGATTCAGTAGTTTCACAACTCTCTCTTAGAGTTGCACAACTCTCTCTTAGAGTTGCACAACTCTCTCTTAGAGTTGCACAACTCTCTCTTAGTGTTGCACAACTCTCTCTTACAGTTGCACAACAGTTGTAGTAGTACATCCAAGCTACAAAAAATACACAGCCAAAATGCCCCTTTCAAGAGCCAAGAACATATGTTCACTTCAAAGCAACTAACAGCAAAATTGCACAACCAAAATGCCAATAAGAAAGTATTTCATGGATTCCAGAGTTCAATTTGTGAATCAAAAACCTGAATTTGCAGCAGAAGCGAAAAAGTAGATCTTTCATTATGTAGCAGAAAAAATAGAGTATGGTAAGGACACAAGATATGGAATCTATGGATGCAAGGAGAGAGTTAACCCATTTCTCTCCTTGAATGGCAGGATATTGCATTCAACATCAAATAAGATCAGGACTACCATCCAGAAACAATATTGCATTCAACATCCAGGAACAAGCAAAATCCGAAAAAGATACAAAAACCAAGTGAAGGAGAGATTACCCTTTTCTCTATTACTTTTACTTTTCTATCATAAGCGCGCCCAAATGAAACTCAAAGTCAGCTTTTAGTTGAGATTGTTCATTGGAGTTAGTAGGGGAAGTTGGGAACTTCAGGTGCATAGCCAAACATACACATAGTTATTGATAAGGATGGAAGAGAAATCAATAAAGAAGAACACATAATATTCCATACCTTAATCATTTTATATACACAATAGACCGATAATGCATAGCCAAGCATATTCTGCATATTGCCCTTCCAAGTCCGAGAAAAAGCAGTAGCAGCCTGTCAAAATGCATAAACAATTACTCCACTAAAATAGAAAATACAAAGGAATATCTGCTTTTGCAACTATATAACTTATTCGAAAATGAGATGGTATCTTTCTATTCTTGATGTTGCTTATTAATGTGAAGCCTCTGCCTACATATCTTTTGACAATTTATACCCAAGTACTTCAGTCAAGAAAACACAAACATGGCATAGGATAAATTAGACCAAACCGACACATAACATTTCTATATTTTGGAGAATTCGTACAACAAATGAATGAAATACATGCTTATTTGCACTACATCAACCTCTGCTGTTAGATAGTAAAATTACTTGAATAGTCTAAAGTATGCACAATAGGCATTGACCAATCTCACGTGAATAGACAATACAGCAGACATATACAGATGTTCTACAAACCTCGTTAGCATTAGGAATAGAAATTTTGCAAAAGAGAGTAGGCACAGTGAAAATAGGAGAACTTCACCTTAGCTTGTCGACGCTCATAGATCTCCAAGAATAGCTGTTCTGACAAGAAAAAGGAAAAAATTGAGACCTGTTACTGGAAGACAATGAGAGAAATTGCTTCGACAATGAGAAATTGGCAATCGAAATCAGATCGATGAGAGAAATCGCTTCAACAATGAGACATGTTGCTGGAAGACCTCGCTCACTCGCTCGACCTTGCTGCCCGACGATTTGTGCTCGCCTGAGATGAAGGATAAGGCGGTTGTGAGCTCTCCGATAAAGCCATCCCTGCCGAGCCTGTCCGTCATCGCTGCTCGACCTTGAGGGGTGTACGCGTGCGAGAGAATGGGAAAGAGAAATCCAGAAGGAGAGAGAGAGAGAGAGAGAGAGAGAGAGAGAGAGCGCTCCGGCGAGGCAAGCTTTAGGTCGACGGCGAGCGAGTAAGCTCCAGGTCGTCGACGGCTTGAATCCAAATCTCAGGCTTTCAGATCTGATGGAATTCGGGAGAGGGGACGGGTTTTCCAATGAAGAACCGGTGAAGGAAGAAGCGCAAAGAGAGAGAGGAAGAGAGAGAGGATATTTGGGATACACAAAAAAATGTCCATACAAAGCGAAAATAAGTATATATAGTGGTCATTTTGCTAAATTGTCCAAAAATGCGACCATTTTCCAACTACGTCCAAATAAAGTGCCTATTTTGCAAAAAAAATCAACATTTAATTACCTTTTAGGATTTATCTTGTTTACCTAAATTAGATTTATTTTCTTTCCAAGTAGAATTATATCCTTAGATAGAAGATAGAGTTTCCTTACCTTGGCTAGCAAGGATTAATGCCTATAAATAAAGCCCATGGGGCTAGTTTTTTATTCATTCCATCTTAGAAGAAAATAGCGAGTAGGAGAGAGAGAGAGAGAGAGTGGAGGCCGAGAGTGGTTTGTTCTGCGAGAGCAGATTTGGCTTCGATCGGTTGTAAGCTTTGGTTTATTTTAATGCAAGTAGTTATTTCCCTTTTATTATTGATGTCTTTCCTATGATGAAGTGCGAGTAGTGCACCTACTTCTAGGGTCGGGGTGAGCCCGACGATAGCCAAGCGTGCTTGAGGTAAAGATTCGACTTTTATTGTGTTTTGATCATTGATAGAGATATTTTCGCAGTCGTTAAATCCTATCAAATAATTCTGAACTAACCTAACTAGTATAGCTTGGCAAGTACGGGTCGAACCCAAAGAGACTTGTGTAATTCGTATGATCAATTTGTATGCTAAAGTGAGAAGATATGAAAAGGGGGTTTTGGAAGTATGCAAAGTAACACAAAAATAAGCAAAGGTTGCAATGATGATGATTGATAACAATATGTAAGAAACACGCTTGATTAATTAGTATCCACTCTCAATTTGAATTCCGATCCTTGAAATTCCCTAAACCTATTATTCTTGAGCAACCTATTGTGAAAATAATTGTACCTTGACAATAACTTTAAATTCCTTCCCTGCAATTAGTGAATATGTCAACTGGACTCTAAACACCCTTATTGATGAATAACTTAGAAACTATCCAGATTCAATTCAACAATAGCAATGCACACCAAGGAAATTCAATAGGAACAATTGAAATAAAGCAACTACCAATAAACCAATTGTATCTTTATCTTCATGCAATCAACCAAGTCAACTAGCCTTAGATGATCACAAGTTGCTACTATGATCTAAGTTCTTCAACTAGCGTCCCTATAGATCTAGCGATAGATTGAATTCAAGTAATATTAGGTGGCCAATCCAATAGAACACAAACTCAATCATAAGCAATGACAATGGAAGATAAAGATTACTCAACAGTAAATAGAGTATAGAATATCTCAAGGAATATCAAATCAAAAGCTTCAAACTAATCAATCAAACGAAAAAGGAGTTTAGTTCGTCATAGCACAAAAGCTCTTCTCTAGGGTTTCTTTAATTGCTAAACGGTCTATAATAAGTAATTCGGCAGAATAGGGTTCCGGTGCTGGTAGAGGCCGCGGGCGCGGCTCAGGACTTGGTCAGCCTTTTGCTCTCGGCATTGGCCACGGGCGCGGCTACTTGGCCGCGGGCGCGACTCACTATTCACAGCAATCTTCTCCTTAGCTCTTTGGTCGACTCTTGTGATCCCACTTTTACATTTCATGCCTCTCTCATCCAAGTTCATCATACATGAAATTAACCACAAATATGTGTAGATTCCGCCTTGATAACCATAACTATCTAATTCACAAATTAATACTAATGAGGACATTATTTACACCTAAACTATGCTAAATAAGTCCTATAGCACCTATATGAATTCATGCTATCAAATTCCCCCACACTTAAACCTTTTCTTGTCCTCAAGCAATGAAAACAACATCATATCACCCCACAGACAAACCCTTCATGCATCCACCCTAACTATTCCTTTAGAAATTACAGGGAAGCAAACATGATAAATTGACAACATCATTGCACATATTTTGTAACCAATAAACTCAAGCAAACATGTCAATTCTGCACCTCACAAAGGATGTGTTTCACTCTCACTCGTGTTTAGGGTTAACAGTTTCACGCTCAATAATCAATCTTTGAAAGCTTAGCTACAAGAGACTTGCACGAGTGTTCTAATTCTCCACCGCTGGTGACTCCACACACAACAAAAATCATGAGGTCTTTCAATCAGGTTGTAATGGGGCCAAGGTAGAAAACATAAGGTATGGACATTCTTAAGCCATGTGGTGCTCATAATCCGGGAATTAAAGAAATCACCTAATTACAAACCACTACTCATCAACTCATACCATATGTCTACCATGTCATACAATTCCAATCTCAAGCATACAACTCTACAAGCATACTCAACTCTTTCTTTTATTATATATTTTTTTCTTTTTTTTTTCTTTTTTTATCTTTTTTTTTCATGCTATGTTAATTGATTTTCCTTGACTTTTACCCATAAGTGAATTTTATCCTCTTTAGGTCCCAAGTAATAAGCACTAGTAAGAAACAAATAAACGTAACATAAAGATACCTCAAATCATACCATCCATCACTGAAACCATCATCCACAATATAGATATTCACCAACTATTCCTAAATTCCCGGATGGGGTCACGCTATAATTGGCTATGGATAAATTTTGTGGGGCTAGAAAAGAATAGGCAATCAAGCTCAAATGGGCTTCAAGCAACGGATAATATATAAGGTGGGAATGAGTCAAATAGGGCTAATAAAGATGCATCAATCATGGTTATGCCATGCGCAGAAATCATAAAATGCAGCCTTGAAAAAGATATCTAAATCCAAGTCAAAGAGGAAGCAATCAAAGAGAGTACACTCAACAAGCAAGAGGACACAATATAGATTGTCCTGAAATAGGCCAAAATAGTCTCACCGGGTAATTTGCACATAATCTCAATGTCGCATAAATCCAAGAGTCATACATGCTCAATCATCAATAAACCATGCTCACTAAAATATGAAAATACTAAATCAAAGCTTCAACAATCCAAGTGAGTCATGGGGCATCATAAATCACAAATAAAATATAGACGACAAGTGATCTTCCATGTTGGAAAATAAGACCTAAACTTAACTAATGCATGATTTTTTTTTATTTTTTTTTAAGACTATGAAATAAACATGCAATGAAATAATATGAAATAAACATGCAAAGAAAATAAACATGTTATCTAATGCAATTTAAAACCTAAATCCTAGCTAATAACCCCCCACACTTAATTAAGATAAAGATAAATACAAGAATTAGTATGGAAAAGGAAAAGAAAAGAAAAACTCCTAATGAACCTCATGGAGGTGGCGAGAAATACGGAAACTGCGACACTTCAAACCATTTACGGCAACTCAACCAAGTAGAACGAGGAGGAGATTAATACAATTGAATCACATTCGAAGGTTGTTGCATAGGAAGGGCCACAGGCGCGGCAGGTAGGCCGCAGGCGCGACTTCATATGTATTCCAACCTTTTCTGATATTATGAAGGTTGCGGGCGCGGTTCTTGGGCCGCGGGCGCGGCTCAATTCGCCCTTGTTCTCTTAACTTGTCCTGATATGTTAGTTACTGCCGAAACCAACCCAAACTACCTACTATTAAATAGAAAATGCAACAAAAGAAATTAAAGCAAAGTATGAATAAACCTACTTACCTCGGGTTGCCTCCCGAGCAGCGCCTTTGTTTTATGTCGTTGGCTCGACTTATTCAAGCTCAAATCTCAGGGTATGGTTCGTTGAGAACCAACTCTTTAACTACATCCTTGTTATCCCGTCCAAGGTAGCCTACATTCCCTTTCAGAAATGATTCCTATATACCAAATTGACATTTCTTACTATGCGAGGTTAGCGTTAAAAGCTTAGGATCTGGTGATTGGGTGGACTTCCCAACACAACCGTCTCACTTCCCTGCATTTTCTTGTGTGTTAGCGTACAAGCTATAATATTTAGGAACATCATGAAACAATGACTCAATAACATCTGACAAACATAACGAATGAACATCAGGAGTTTGCTTGATAACATCATCGGTATTGTATATCACTTTCTCCCCATCAAACTCCATTGTTAGAGAGCCGTCATAAACATCAATCTTAGTCCTAGAAGTTTTAAGAAATGGTCTACCTAACAAAATGGGGACCGCCGCATTGTCACATTTCATATCTAGAACAAAGAAATCTGCAGGAAACATAAGCTCGCCGACTTTAACCAAAACATCTTTAACTACCCCTCTTGGGCTCACAGTGGAACAGTCAGCCAATTGAATAAGTGTCCTAGTGTCCTGCAATGGTCCTAATCCCAAAGAGTTGTACAAGTAATAAGGCAAAACATTAATAGATGCACCTAAATCAAGCATGGCTCTATCAAATTTTAATGCACCTATATCACATGGAATACTAAATATGCCTGGATCACCACACTTCTCAGGAATTCTTCGTTGCAAAATAGCAGACACATTTGCACTTACCTTCACCTTCTTCTTTGCCTTTTCTTTTTGTTTCCTCTTTATCGTACAAATTCCTTTTAGAAACTTAGCATAACGAGGAATAAACTTAATCAATTTGATCAAAGGGATGTTTACCTCACACTTACTGAAAGTGTCGAAGAGTTCTTTGTCATTCTCAGGTTTCCTTGTCTCCTTTAATGCCTCGGGAAGGGGGGAATGGGCTTGCCCGAGCTGAGTGGTGGGAAATTTGGACGAACATAATTGTCTCATGTGCCAACAAATGGGTCACGGGCACGGTTAGGGGGGCCGCGGGCGAGGCTCAACGAAGTTGTCAACTTCTGCCTCCCCGTCATGGCTGCGGGCGCGGCTCATTTGCCTGCAGACCTTCATCTTCTTCTTCCTGCATACCCATGTGGCCTTTTTCATTATCTTGTATTGTGCCAATAAGCTCCTTAGTCCTTACCGCTCCTCAATGTCATTGCGCTCACATTCTCTATTGGGTTAACCACTGTTTGAGATGGTAGTTTGGTCGAATCACGTGCCTGGAGTTCGCTCATCTTTTGAGCCAATTGGCTCACTTGTTTCTCCAAGGTCCTGCTATGCTCAGCCTGCAACATAACCGCCTGCATGAATTGCTTATTTTGCTCAACTAGCGTCTTTAATGGATCATCCGGTGTTGCGTTGCCTTGTGAGGGGTCCCTTTGCCTGTCATATTGCTGTTGGGGTCTAAAATGGGGCCCTCCTTGTTGGTTGAGCGGGGTTTGTTGGTTCACATAACCATAGCCCTGTTGGTAGCCTGCATCATAATTACTAGCATTGAAATTATTAGAATTAGCATAATTACCAAACATGGGTCTTTGTGGCACAAAACCTCCCATGGCATTCAACCCAACACTTGGCTCTTGCAAAATTGGACATGTGTCTGTAGGATGATATGGATCAGCGTAAATGCCATATGCCTTAAGTTGTTGTGGAGTTCCCTGTAGCACAAACCTTTTTATCATCTCCTTCAACTCCGCCACATTGCTATATAAGGCGGAAGATGAGGAGTCAACTGCAAGCACCCATCGAGCGTGTAGTCCCTTGCTGAATTGTCTAGAGCCCTCGACAAGCTCTGAAAACACCTCCCAAGTAGCATTGGGTGTTTAGTTTAAGATGTTGCCTCCACAGGCGGAGTTCACCGTCTTGCGCTCTTCATCAAGCAACCCATCGAATAAAAAGAGCACCAAATCCTTCTTTGAGAAACCATGGTAGGGGCAGCTAGAGCAAAGCTTCTTAAAGCGCTCGAAGTAATCATAAAGGGTTTCTGTCGCCTGCTGGTCAATGCTGCCGATAGCCTTTTTCAGGCTATTCAACCTCGTCGCAGGAAAGTACTTCTCCAGAAAGAGACGCTTCAATGCAGTCCATATGGTTGCACTACCTGGGGGCAAGTAGTAGAACCATTCATTAGCGGTATCCTTTAGTGAGAATGGGAATGCCCTCAATTTAATTTGCTCCTTCGTGACATTGCATGGCTTCATTCCCACCATGATAGTATGGAACTCAGACAAGTGCTTGTGCGTGTCCTCACCACTCAATCCATGGAATTTGGGTAGGAGATGAAACACCCCAGACTTTAGCTCCAAGTTCACACCTTCCTCGAGTTCAGGGAACACGACCGCCAATGGTTCTTGGGCCAAGTCAGGCGTTGTGAGCTCCTTCATCATTCGGTTATCTTCGTTAGCAGCCATCTCTATACTCTCTTCTTCTCCTTGATTGAAAGGTAACTCGCGAAAGTGATCGCGATTCTCACGTCGTAGCCTACGAAGTGTCTTCTCAATATCTGGATCAAAAGGCAAAATAGCGGAATTAGTAGCACGAGTGTGGACCATATAGATGATCCACACCAGAAATAGCACACAAATGAAACATACAAATTATCAAACAAGTCCCCGGCAACGGCGCCAAATTTGATAGAGATATTTTCGTAGTCGTTAAATCCTATCAAATAGTTCTGAACTAACCTAAGTAGTATAGCTTGGCAAGTACAGGTCGAACCCAAAGAGACTTGTGCAATTCGTCTGATCAATTTGTATGCTAAAGTGAGAAGATATGAAAAGGGGGTTTTGGAAGTATGCAATGTAACACAAAAATAAGCAAAGGATGCAATGATGATGATTGATAACAATATGTGAGAAACACGCTCGATTAATTAGTATCCACTCTCAATTTGAATTCCGATCCTTGAAATTCCCTAAACCTATTTTTCTTCAGCAACCTATTGTGAAAATCAATTGTACCTTGACAATAACTTTCAATTCCTTCCCTGCAATTAGTGAATATGTCAACTAGACTCTAAACACCCTTATTGATGAATAACCTAGAAACTATCCAGATTCAATTCAACAACAGCAATACACACCAAGGAAATTCAATAGGAACAATTGAAATAAAGACCCTACCAATAAACCAATTGTATATTTATCTTAATGCAATCAACCAAGTCAACTAGCCTTAGATGATCACAAGTTGCTACTACGATCTAAGTTCTTCAACTAGCGTCCCTATAGATCTAGCGATAGATTGAATTCAAGTAATATTAGGTGGCCAGTCCAATAGAACGCAAACTCAATCATAAGCAATGACAATGGAAGATAAAGATTACTCAAAAGTAAATAGAGTAGAGAATATCTCACGGAATATCAAATCGAAAGCTTCAAACTAATCAATCAAACAAAAGAGGAGTTTAGTTCGCCATAGCACAAAAGCTCTGCTCTAGGCTTTCTTTAATTGCTAAACGGTCTATAATAAGTCTCCTTAAAAAACCCTTAAATAGGCGTCCCAAAAGGGTTACAAAATAACCTAATTTAAATAAGTAATTCGGCAGAATAGGGTTCCGGTGCTGGTAGAGGCCGCGGGCGCGGCTCAGGACTTGGTCAGCCTTTTGCTCTCGGCATTGGCCGCGGGCGCGGCTACTTGGCCGCAGGTGCGACTCACTATTCACAACAATCTTCTCCTTTGCTCTTTGTCCGACTCTTGTGATCCCACTTTTACATTTCATGCCTCTCCCATCCAAGTTCATCATACCTGAAATTAACCACAAATATGTGTAGATTCCGCCTCGATAACCATAACAATCTAATTCATAAATTAATACTAATGAGGACATTATTTACACCTAAACTATGCTAAATAAGTCCTATAACACCTATATGAATGCATGCTATCAATCATCCTTTGCCTTTTATATGTTTATTACCTATTTAATAGAGATTCAGGTTAACAACTTGGATTATAAACATAAAATTGGTAGATACAATTAGGGTTTCTTGAAAAAGTTGTCTAATTGTTGGGAAAGGCGAAAGCTTGATCCTTTGATGTGATTGCATGATTATTTTTCTTTATCTTGCCTTGTGTATGTTTGGTTATCGTTGTTGCAAACCTCGATCTTGGAAGTTTTTATTTACATAGTTTATTCCGAAATCTGCGAACTGTTGCTTTTATTTACGTACTGCATCCTACTCGATTTCGACCAACACTGGTCGATATCGACTTCTAATTCCCGATCCAGAAAGATCGCTGCTTGTTTGTGTTTCTACAGATACAGGTAGAAAACGAGGACTTGGTCGATATCGAGCATACAGATCGATATCGAGTGAGTTTGGCCTATATCGACTACCTTCTTCACAGAACCATGAAATCGACCGAATTTGGTCAATATTGAGCTATTTGGTCGATATCGGCTAGATTCCCCGAGTCGAAATCGACGTGAATTCTTCGCTACCTTATATCCGCTGTCCAGCTTTCTCGAGGATCGATCATGACTTCCTATTGCTACATCGGGAGGAAGTCTTGTAATCATTTGCGTAGGAAGAGTCTGGTTTGATTTATATATTTATATTTTGAACTCGATTTCCTCCTATAACAAAATTGGCGTCGTTGTCGGGTAAGCAATCATTCGCGCCTTAGGTAGTTAGATCTCACGTTTCTTTTGAGTTACTTTGCAGGTGTATGCGCCGTTCTGATCAACCACCTGAGTTTGACTCCTTAGACGACCCGAAACGCCTTATACACATTCACTCTAGATTGAAAAGGATCATGGCGACCGCCGAAACACAAGCCCAGACGATTGAGAGGCTCCAAAGGGAGCTAGAAGCCAACAATGCTGCTTTCGCCGCTAAGAGAGCACGCACTGAGCAGGAAGCTGAAATGAGGAGGCAGGCAGAGGCTGAGCTTGCCCAATACCCTACCACTGCTGAGGATTACATGCACCCGACTTTTGTCGTGCCTGAATCGGCTAATCTAGTCCCTCATCATAACTTTGAAATTCGCACTGCTTTCCTTATTGAAATTAAAAATAATGATTTTCAAGGAAAATTTAATGAATGCCCTCTCGAACATATTACTACTTTTTATGATATGTGCCAAACTCTTGCTGAAGGCACTACCCTTGAATATGTAAAAATGAAAGCTTTTTGTTGGTCTCTTGCAGGTCCAGCATTGAAGTGGCTTGAAGGTCTCCCTGCGCGATCCCTCATAACATGGGCAAAGGTTAGGAATGCGTTCCTCAACAAGTTCTTTCCTCTCGCCAAGACATCGCTCCTCAGACAAAAGATTACAACTTTCAAACAAAAGCATGGGGAACCGCTAGCAAGAGCATGTGATCGGTACAAGGATCTGTTGTGATCCTGCCTCACTCATGGGCAGCCACCATACGTCATTCAGGAGATTTTCTACAATTCTCTTGATCTGGATGCCAAAGAAAGGATCATTCAGTACACACAATATGAGTATCTGACTCAGACATCAGCGGAGGCATGGGCTACTATCGAAAGGCTCACCAGCATCGACAACACGTATGGGGCTCCTGCAAATTACGATGAAAACATCTATGCCAGGCCAGCCCCATCCATGCCCCTCTATGAGCCTCCTAAGGAGATTGATCCAGATGTCAATGAGCAGTACTACAGAGATCATAATCGCAAGCTCCTCAAGAAAGTGAAGTTTCTTTCTGTTAACCAACCTTGCATTGAATGTGGCTCACAGCGGCACACCACTCCAGAGTGCCCACATACAGAGCAAGTCAGGATGGCAAAAACTCACGAGGAAGTAGCTTACGCAAGGGGTCCCAATCGCTATATAGGGGACCAGCGGTTCCATCAACCACAGTGGAACCAAGGTGTCCCTAGGAACCCCCCACCATACAGAACTCCAGGACATCCAGAAAGGGACCAGCGGAAGGATGATTTACAGATGATCCTCAACGAGATGAGGAGAAACTAAGCACAATAGCAGCAATGTACAAGCGCCATCCAGACTCCACTCCATGGCCTCAATACACGACTCGGGGAGATGTATATTTGGAAGAAGAACATGGAGACCCAAATGGGTCAACTCGTGCAACAGATCCTTAGACTAGCCGGAAAGCTCCCTGGGCACACAGATCCCAATTCTAAGGGGCAATCTGGACACGTCGCTGCTGTAAAGCTCAGGAGCGGTCGCGAACTGCACGAACCAGAGGTCGGAGAAGCGAACGAAGGAACTGGACAACAGGTCAAAATCGACCAAGCACTGGTCGATATCGACCATCCTCAGGTCAATATTGACCCATATGCACCAGCAAACCGGGACCGACCACGCCAGTCGAAATCGACCAAAAATAGGTCGATATCGACCAACATGTGGTCGATATCGAGCAGCCTCCAATCGATATTGACTCTTCTTCATCGCTTGCGACAGATGATTCTGCTCCAAAACCAAAGAAGACGCTTCATTTCCCTTCCAAGCCGCTAAAGGATCCCACTGCAGGTAAGTCTAAACGTTTTGTTAAGATTCTTCAAGAACTGAATGTTTCAATTCCTTTTACAGAAGCTCTTCAAGAGATGCCTGCATATGTCAAGTTCCTCAAGGAAATCCTTAGCAACAAGCGATCAATCTCAGAAATCGCCAGCGACTGCAAAAGGATGGACTTCCCTGAGAAGAGACCTGACCCTTGTAAGTTTTCTATTACTGTGGGATTTGGACAATATAGATGTAAAGACCGAAAAATTTAATTATTATTTAATTAATTTCCGAGGGATAATCCGAGCAATTATCCTCCTTTTACGATTTTCAAAACCTGGGAAAATTTAAAATTTTTGGATGGCATATTTTATATGGAAAGAGGATTACAATTCCGATCTAATGGAATTCGTATGATAATTTTCCGAGAAATATTGGCGAGGCAAAGGCCTTGTCATCCATTTATTTCGGTAACTTTCATAACTTGCGAGACGTCTTTTAACCTCCAAATGCCGCCTCCCCCCCCCCCCCCCCCCCTATGACCCATTTCAGCCCCATTTTGATGATCTTCATGAGCCATCATTTTGTTGATTAAAGAATAAAACCCCACCATGGATTGACACCTTTGAATAACCAAGTCCTATTCCATTCACTATGCTACCTAATACACACCAACTCCTTGACCACCCTTGCCCACCCTTTTGGCTCCATAAAGAACCCCAACTGGCTCCCATTCTCACCCATCTACACCACCAAAATCGGAGAGAGAAGAGAGAAAGAAAAGAGGGAAGCCATTGTTGGCCTAGCAACACCTCAACTTCAAACCACCATAACTCCCTCCTCACTCAAGCTTTTTGGCTGATTCTTGAAGCCAAATATCTGCAAATCAGAGGCCTATCCAACCGCAGTTCTTGCACAAAAATCCAGACCAGCTAAGCCAGCCGTTGAGCCCCATTTCCGAGCCAGCAGTGTCGAGCCCTTTGTGTTCTTGAGGTTTTCAAGTGTGTTTGGCTGAGTCTTGGTTTCCTACCCTTCAAATCTGATTTTGTACTTGTTGTAAAACCAATTTTGAAGGTTTTTGTATAAGACTTCTATTTATGTTTTGGTTTGGATTTGTCAAAAATGCTAGGTGTTTGGCGCAAGCTCCCTGGAAGCTTGGAGGGGTAATTTGGTCTTTTTCGAGAGAGGCTTCGAGGGTAATCTCTCATCCACCTTTCCCTCTGTAGATTAGGAGCTTTATGTGTAAATTAGGGCTTAGGAAGTGGAGCCTCTATGTGTTTTGGTTGCGTTTTGCAGCAAACATAAAAAAACAGCAAAATGGATATATGTGCCTCTATAAGTTGGACTTTATTTCCAAAAATTACGGCAATCCAACGGTTGGATCAAGAGTTATTATAATTTTAGTAACCAGTGATTATAATGACTCGATTAAAAAAACTTGGTTAAGGGAATGCTAAGAATATGGTTAAATATATGATGGCATAACCTAAACTTAGAGCATATAAAATACAGAAATGAAGTATACCTATAACTTGGCTTATGAACTGATAAGAAGAAAATCAATTATGTGATAATACGATATAGATTATAACTGATTAAGTCCAGATCACTTAACCAAAGTGCGTAATCTATAGAATCGTGAACCTCATGTGGATGTATGTTGATTATTAGGTTGGGTACCATGCATTAGAATACCACCTAATGAAAGCTTAGCGAAATTAATAGGCTCGTGTTGATTGGATCCTTGGTTGTGCACTTTATTGCTTGCTTATTCTCCGGACTCCAGGTAAGTCCTCTGGACTTACTCATGATGGATTTATGTGATACTCTTTGTCTTATCGAGAGTCTGCATGCATCACGCGACCTAGTAACGTGTTTAGGAATATAAACTGGTAATATGACGTAGGATGAACTTAGAAAATCCAATAATTCATATGTATGTTATGTGTCTATGGTAGGACGGCCGTCAAAATCTGAATAAATGACTTATACTCGATGGAACACGAATGAAATGATAATGAAAGACTTATGATGAGAAAGAATGAGTATGTTTGAGAATGATGAGTACGTTTGAGAGGATATTATGATATGATGGTGATGATGATTATGATGATGATACGGGCCCTTGTGTGTTTATTTGGCATTTATATATATATATATATATATATATATATATATATATATATATATATATATATATATATATATATATATATATATGTAGATATATATATATATACACACACTTGCTTATGTGTTACATTTTAAAATTCATGTAGTTTAAGTATGCCATTTTATATGGCATTGAGTGTGTATATTTTCAATGATTGACCTATTATTCTTGGTAGACCTTTTCTAGCTACTGCAGATGCTAATATCAGCGTCAATAAGCGACGATAGGTAATAAGGTCTTAGATTTCTCTTTTGTCCCTACAAAGAAGGAAATTACATGGCTGGAGGTGAAGAGCATAGAAAACCACGAGGTAACAATAGAGAAAAGCACCAGAGAAATCCTCGATATCGATAATTCGAACTCGATATCGACCACCCAACTCGATATCGACCACCCATACTCGATATCGACTTCTTCTAATGAGCTTCAAACCTGCCAAGAGCCTAAGTATGGGGTCCCTCTGATCGACGTCGACCCCTTCCACTCGACATCGACTGACTCCCAGCCAAAAGATATCCCATTTGGACATGAAAAGGTAAGATCTGGTAGAATCCGTACTCCTCCTCCGTCCATTAATAAAAATAAAATTTTTAGAGGAGACAAGGCCCCGTGGCAGGCAAACCTGCGCATGATGAGGACTGAAAAGAAGAAGAAGGAATGTAAAGGGATCTATATGAACAACAATATATCAGCGGAGCTTGCATACTATAATCAGGACCTAGATGATCCAGAAGAAGGGCCAAGCACAAGAGGTCCCAATATTGAGGGTTCCTAAAACTTTTGAATTTTCTTTAGGACTTTAAAACTTATGGTTTTTGGTTTTGGTTTGAAATACTTCATGTGGGAAATCTTGTCTTCTTGTGAAAGCTAACATTTTTCAGGTCGAAAACACGGGGATCGAGTGAAACTGTCGCACCAACCTGGTCGATATCGACCAATACTAGTCGATATCGACCTCTGAGGCGATTTCGACCAGAAGCTGAGAAGATGAAGCAGGTCGATTTCGACCAGACTTACTCGATATCGAGTGAGTTGGTCGATATCGACCAAAACCCCCAATTTCAACCAGTTGATCACGCTTGGAATCCGACAAATTGCAATCGATATCGAGCTCTATTCGATTGATATTGACTTCTAGCAATCTACTGTAGCCCAATTTCAACCCTACAACGCGTTATTCGGTGAGTTCCTTCCTTTACCCTTGTTTTTTTTATTTTCATATAGTGGGGACACTGTATATTCTATGTATGGGGTGGGGAAAAAGCTCATTATCATTTTATTCTTGTTTTTGGTTTTACATGCTAAATTTTGGGGAAATTTTTAATTTTTATGCTTAATTGCTAAACTCAAAGTTTTATGAGACATCTCCCAAAGCTTGTAAATTGTTTAAATAAATAGTGTCATGGAAGTTACATTGAACTCGACGATGCAAAATTGGATTCATTAGAGATATAGCATGAAATTGCCTAGTAAAGGGAAGTCACAATGAAGTGTATTATTTTCTTGAAAACCATGAAAGGAGGTAAAATTGGATATTGCTTTTGACATGTTTCATGATAAGAGGATGGAGGACTTTATATTTCCATATAATGCTCATATGTTTATATCATAGCCTTACCTATGTTTATGCATCACAAAAGCCATATTATGCCATATTTCATATTTTACTCCACATGTTCTAAATATTGCCATTCTTTACATTATCCGGGGATTATGTTGAGAATGAAGTCACATTATGGAGATATTATATGGTCTTTGTGTTGTTATTGGAGTTTAGCATGAAATTGAAAAATTATGGAAAATTTAATGAGGGAAAGAAAATTTGATCACCTCAGGAGATAAAGGTAGATCGACCCTGCTCGTTGAGATAATAGTTCGGCGAGATGGGACACATAAGTGAGGAGTCCAAAGCACTAAGTATCCGGGGCCATTCATGACACCCATGTTTGCAACTCGCGAGAAGAAAATGCTGATGTTAGAGAGGTAAAAACATATAAGTGAAAAAAAAGAGTGATTTATGAGAGGCAATGTTCTAAAAGGCGCTAGGCGGTGGGTTGCCGCCAAGCGCCTAGGCGGTTAGGCGGGTGCCCAGGCGGCGCCTAGGCGGACATGGAACAAACTTAATTATTTCCTTATATTTTGAAGCATAACACATGTAAATAATTCATATAATGTAATAATAATCCATAATATCATTCATAAACCCAAATTTATCGTGTTTAACTAGCATTAAAGTAAATAAATGCAAAAGTAGGCATCTGATTAGCGACTTTAAACCCTCTAAAATCCAAAACATATCCAAAACCATGTGTTTGACTCAAAAACAAATATATTCCAACATGGGGATAAAAAAACCCTAAGTTGAATAATCACGTGCCTAAAAGCTAAAATTGAATAATTGTCGGGTTAGGCGGGCCTAGGCGTGCCTAGGCGTCCCCTAGGCGGGATTAAGCGGGCCTAGGCGGGGTATAGGCGGCGCCTAGGCAAGACTAGGCGGTGTCTAGGCGGATTACCGCCTAGAGGCCCGCCTAGGCTTAAAAATTCCCAGGTGCTCTCCCGCCTAGCGCCTAGGCGCGATTTTTAGAACACTGATGAGAGGATGAGTGATGTGGAAATTATTAAACGGAGAAAGTGCATCAAAGCAAGGTTTGAAGAAATTCTCCCCGGATTTAGCACCACATTACCCAAATATAGCCTACCACTATACCTTTTACCTTTTTCTTCACCATGAGCTTGCATAAAGTTCTCTTGATTATTAATGCTTTGTCACTTATGGATTGTTTTGCATAACCTTCCTTTTGTGAGCAGATGTTTCATTTTATTGCACTTGCATGGATTTGTGGCATTAGTACCTTTTCAATGATGGTAATTGATTGCAGGGTTATATGAGAATGAACCTATGATGTTGAGAGTTTGATTTCTTTCCGTGAATGACCATCCAAGTTATTGCTTGGGGACAAGCAAGCTTAAGTATGGGATGATTTGATGTCCATGTTTTGTGTCATGTTTTATATTGACTTTTATATCGATTTCTGTATACATTTCATGCATTTGGGTTAGAATAGTACATAATCTATGTAGTTTATGCTTATTTGACAAATTATGGAGTTTCCACTAGTTTATGCTTAATTTCGCAGAAATCGGACGCACTTTGGAGCTTAATGGAAAGTCATGAAGAAGCTAAGGATGGTGCAGCTGGAGGAAAGCTCACTTTTCGCCATTCATCATTCTGAATTAAGCATTGATGTCTTCATGTGAGTTGTATCCCTCGAAAAGAGCTTTCCAACGCATACTCATATGCGTCTATCCGGCGAACGAGGACTCGGTAAAGTGCGTTTCAAGAATAGAGCAGAATGTTGAGAACTGAAGGTCGAAAATCTCCAGATCGACTCGAAATGGCCAGCAGACAAGAAGACAACTCGATATCGACCAGTTTTGGTCGATATCAACCAACAAGAAACTCGATATTCTTCCAGGAGCCGATATCGAGTGAGATGAAGAGAAGCCGAGGAGATAGCTCGATGTCGACCAACTTTGGTCGATATCGACCAACTGCGAGTGATGAGCATAAGTCGATTCCGTGTTCTATCCTGATTCCGAGTGAGAAGATATTCGAAGGGAAGATTCATTGCACTTGCACATGAAGACTTGAGAGATATTTTATCTTTTTATCTTTTTATCTATCCTAAGGGTGGAACATTTAATTACCCTTTAGGATTTATCTTCTTTTCCTAAATTAGATTTATTTTCTTTCCAAGTAGAATTATATCCTTAGATAGAAGATAGAGTTTCCTTACCTTGGCTAGCTAGGATTAAGACCTATAAATAAAGCCCACGGGGCTAGTTTTTCATTCATTACATCTTAGAAGAAAATAACGAGTACGAGAGAGAAAGTAGAGGCCGAGAGTGGTTTGTCCTGCGAGAGCGGATTTGGCTTCGATCGGTTACAAGATTTGGTTTATTTTAATGCAAGTAGTAATTTCCCTTTTATTATTGATGTCTTTTCCTATGATGAAGAGCGAATAGTCCACCTACTTCTAGGGTCGGGGTGAGCCCGACGATAGCCAAGCGTGCTTGAGGTAAAGATTCGACTTTTATTGTGTTTTGATCATCCACTGCCGTTTATATGTTTATTACCTATTTAATAGAGATTCAGGTAAACAACTTGGATTATAAATATAAAATTGGTAGATACAATTAGGATTTCTTGAAAGAGTTGTCTAATTGTTGGAAAAGGTGAAAGCTTGATCCTTTGATGTGATTGCATGATTATTTCTCTCTATCTTGCCTTGTGTATGTTTGATTATCGTTGTTGCAAACCCCTATCTTGGAAGTTTTTTTTTACAGAGTTTATTCCGAAATCTGCGAATTGTTGCTTTTATTTACGTACTGCATCCTACTCGATTTCGACCAACACTAGTCGATATCGACTTCTAATTCCCGATCCATAAAGATCGCTGCTTGTTTGTGTTTCTGCAGGTACATGTCCATATCGAGGACTTGGTCGATATTGAGCATACAGGTCGATATCGAGTGAGTTTGGCCGATATCAACTACCTTCTGCATAGAACCCAAAAATCGACTGGATTTGGTCGATATTGAGCTATTTGGTCGATATCGAGTAGATTCTCTAAGTCGAAATCAACATGAGTTCTCCGTTACCTAAGATCCGCTGACCAGCTTCCCTGAGGATCGATCCTGACTTCATATTGCTACATCGGGAGGAAATCTTGTAATCATTTGCGTAGGCAGAGTCTAGTTTGATTTATATATTTATATTTTGAACTCGATTTTCTCCTACAACAGGATCGTCATTGTAAACCCTACATAAGCGCACATACCAAAGCAAACATCTCCCATGTATAGATAAATAATTAATTGAAATAGGAGAAGAGATGTCAGTACCTTGGCTTACCTTCGCAGAATAGGATTTCGGGACCTCGAGGTCTAGTCGCATCGAGTACAGGTACTCGACGTCGAGGACTAACCTTCGTTGGGTGGACTGCTGGTCGAGGAAAGCGGGGTCGAGGAAGGTTGGGACTAGTCGACGTCGAGGAGTCCTCGGCCTCAGATGGATTACTCGACGCTGCTGCTGTTGGTGGAGGGCTCTGAGTCGGGTCGACGTCGACTAGAGTACTCGACGTCGAGTAGCTCTGGTCGACTTCGACCCCATACTTGAATCCTGGCAAGGCATCCGAAAAGAAGTTAATCGATATCGACTTACCTTGGTTGATGTCGAGTAGGTCTTATGTGTCGTCGTTCATGATGGCCATGATCTCCTCCACCTGGGCTTTCATATTCCTCTTTTTCAGCTCCTCGGGAGTCATATTTCCTACCTTAGGCTCCCCGCAAGTGATATACCTAGCTGATATAGACTTGACCTCTTCCATTGGACCTGTGTGTCTTTCAGTTTTATTAAAGGAATACTAAATTACCTCATCGGTGATGTTGAAAGTGAGCACTCCTTTCCTTACGCTTATGTTGGCATCCACCGTCGCCAAGAAGGGCCTTCCCAGAATGATTGGACAAGAAGGGTCCTCTGCCATATCAATAACTAATAAATTAGCAAGGACAAATAACTTACATACTTGCACTGGTACATTGTCCACCATGCCTGTTGGGATAACCACCGTGTTGTTCGCCATGTATAATTTTGCATCCACAGGCTCTAAAGCACCTATCTTAATCTTGGACCAGATTGATAAAGGCATTATACTCACACTGGCTCCCAAATTACGCAAAGCATTGAATTTATATTGACCAAATCCAATGGTTATAGCAAACTTACCTGGATCTGGCCTTTTCTCTAGAACGTCCATCTGCTGCACTCCTCTACGATCTCATCCATTGATCAATTTTTGCTTAAGATCTCCTTGAGGAACTTGACGTACGATGGCATCTCATTAAGAGCTTCTGTGAAGGGTATTGTGACGTTGAGCCATTAAAGCATCTTTATGAAACGCTGGAATTTCTTCTCTGCTGGGTCCTTTGGAGATTTTGTTGGGAAAGACAGCGTTTTCTTCATCGGAGGTGCAGAAGGGTGGTCGACAGGGGCAGAAGGGTGGTCGATGTCAACTAAGTTTTCCTTGACTTCGATGACAGTGGTCGATTTCGGGTTGAGCGTGGCATGTTGGTAGATATCGATCAAGGTCTCCTAGATATCGACCAGGTTGTGGTCGACGTCGACTGGGCTGGTCGATGTCGAGTAGTCTGCTGCGACCTTCTCCTTTGTGTTCTGATCGGACGTCTATGTCTATCACCCCCTCCTTAGGTTCATGGAAGCCACCTATCATGTAGATTTACCTTTAAGGTTAGGTTCAGAGGATCCAGGGAGCGTACCTCATTGCTTGGGGACGGATGTTTCCAGTTGACCAATCTGGGTCTCAATAGATTTCCGCTAGATATCGATTTCCCCAAGCCTAGAGTTGACGCCATGCAGCTGAGTGTGGATGGAATTTATAGATTTCTTGGTGTCTGAATGATTGCTGCACATCTCCTCAAGAATAGTCTACATGTCATTTTTCTTACCTTCTCTGTCAGGGTGACCATGAGCTATGTAGGGCGAGGGATTCTGATGCTGGGGCTGGCGATAGTTGCTCCAGTTCTCGTTCTGATGTGGTCTTGAGTAGTGTCCCCCTGCATAGCTTACCTCTTCGTGGGTTTCTGATTGATGTACTTGATCGACGTGTGGGCACGCAGTAGTGTTGTGCCTCACAGACCCACATTCCCAGCAACGCTTATCCTTAGACAGAAACTTAACCTGCTTGGTGAGACGACGTACCTGATCATTGTGCAATTGGTCCCTGACGTCTGGATCAACCTCCTTTGATGGCACATACAACGACATAGATGGGGCAGGCCTTTCATATCTTTCATCGACAGAGGCCGCAGAAGTCCCATATGTGTTGTCGTAGTTGGCCAGCGTCTCAAAGACCTGCCAAGCACGGCGTGGAGTGTACTCGAGATACCCATAGGCGGTGTAGTTGTTGATCCGATCCTTAGTAGGCGCATCCAGGAAATTGAAGATGATCTCCTGGATGATGTAGGGTGGTTGTCCATACATAGGACAGGATTTCATGGGCAGCCACCCTACATCATCCAGGAGTCTTTGCAGGAGGAAAGAACTTGTTGAGGAAGAGATCATGTAGTTCGTTCCAAGTGTGAATTGATTGTGGTGGAAATCCTTCCAATCGTTGTTGAGATATTCTAGATTAGCACCATCTTTGCATTGGTTGGGACATGCCCAGTCTTTGCATTGGTTGGGACATGCCCAATCGTTGTTGAGATATTCTATATTAGATCGTGAGGTCAACACGAAAAGCCTTTAGTTTGAGATATTCTAGATTAGCACCATCAGCAATAGCTTCACATAAATCTAGAAAAGTAATAACATGCTCTAAAGGACATTCATTGATTCTTCCCCTAAATTGACTCCTCCTAATTTCAGTAATAAAAGAAGGACGAATTTTAAAATTAACAGGGGGAAGAACGATCGACGATTCTGGGACTTCTAGAGTAGGATGCAGATACTCCTTTGCATTGGTTGGGACATGCCCAATCCGCTCCTCAAGTTCCCTTCTCGTGTTGACCTCACGATCTACCTTTGCCTCCCACCGTTGTTGATTCTGTGCATATTCCGCCTCTCGGTGGGCGTGTTGTGCTTCTCTGGTGGTGAGTTCCTCAATCCGTAGGCGGAGTTGCTCAAGCTTCTGTGCTGGTATGAGCGGGACCGCATTATCGTTGTTGGATCTTGACATGAGTCTCCTCCTAAGCCTTTTCTAAAGATGGAAGAAACGTTCTAGGTTGAGAATAGGGTCGATAGGCGTGCAATCAGTTCTTCGCATGCACCTGAGAAACAAAAACAAAAAGAAACAAGTAAAAAGAAACTAAAAGGCAAAAAGAAGAGTAAAAGGAACTATAAAGGGTGCAATTGATTGCTTCCCCGGCAATGGCGCCTGTTGTAGGAGGAAATTGAGACTTGCAATAAAATATAAATAAAGCAAAGCAAACCAGATTTCGTCCCTTGCAAATGATTACAAGACTCCCTCCCTATGCAATAGTGGGAAGTCAGGATCGATCCTCGAGGAAGCGTGTCAGCGGATCTCAGGTAGCTGTAAATTTCACAGACAGAAAAGCAGAAAGACATAAAAAAAGACAGAAATAACAAAGCAAAGTAGAAAATAAAGAAAAGAAGCAGAATTAACTCGATCTCGACAACAGCTATGTCGATATCGACTAAATCTATGTTGACAACAGAAACAGAAATCGACAACAGAAAGCAGACTCAGCAAACACAGTGTCGAGTAAAACCTTCCTCGATATCGAGTAAAGCCAACTCGATATCGACGAAAAATTTCCCGAGATCGACAAACAGCAGGAACTTAAATTGCAAATTTCGAACACAGAACTCAGATTTCCGATGAAATAAATCAATATACTAAAAGACTTCCAAAGCCAGGGTATCAACACCACAACGATAACCATGCAAAGTAACACATAAAGGCATAAAAGATCATGCTTTCCATCAAATAACTTTCGTTATTAACAAATAGGAATATAGAGGCTTTCGCATAAACCCTAATTGTTACTAACCCTTATTCACATAATTTATCCAAGTTGCATTAAGTTCACTTTTGCTTCAATAACACAAACAAGGATAACCTTCAACTTTCGCAAAAGAATCATGCCCATAGGGATAGAAGACGAATTGCATAGAAAGATTGTACATTTACCGCATCACCTTACATGGCCACCGTCGGGCTAACCCCAGCCACTACAAGAAAACTTCAATTATACATCTGTTGTCAACAGATGTCTTTCAAAAAAATTTACGATCTCTTTATGCGTGTAGTAAAAGATCAAAATTTTCCACATCGGTTTTAAGCAGATGTCTTTTCTTAATTAAAACCCCTCATTTTTTGTTATGACATATTCACTTGTTGATGAATATCCATAATTTGTCATTTGAAAACATGTGAAGATGTCCTTTTAAAGCAAAAAAGTGACATTTACATCTTTATTTATAAAAATAAGTGATGTCTTAATACAAAATAGACAACAATTTTTGTTTTAGTAACCACGTTTATAATCATGTTCAATATATAATTTATGATTTTATATTGTTTTAATTTAATTAACCACATAAAATATAGGCATAACTGGTGTATTTTCATATTATCAACATCGCATTGAGAGTATTCATTGTTTGTGTATTAATTTCATATTCATTATATTTGATATTATATTGTTCTAAAATAATGCACTATTGTGGTTGTATACACAAAAGATGTCGTTTCATATAGTTACAACAGTTTTTCCAAAATAAAATGACGTTGTTGCTACAATGACACATCAGTTTATTTTGTAGATAACGATGTTACTTTGACAAATATATATCAGTTCATATATCATTCTAATGTTCAAACTGGTTTTGCGCATTGATTTAAATGAACAAACTGATGTGTATAATCATATTGGCATCTGTCTCAATATACGAATATGATGTTAAATGTATGAATGCACTTCTATTTTCATATTTAATCCGATGTTTAATTTTGGGATACGCAACACGCTTTGATCGATAAAACATCGCATTTTGTATGGTCTTCAAAATGATAGGCTGTTTAATAAAAACATGTACATATATACTTCAAAATACGTCGTCGCTATTCCACAAAGGATTTAACCTATATATAGAGATATACAAGATTACAAGGTAGCATATAATAAACTCAAAATTGTTTAGAGAGAAAAGAAAGAACTCGACAAACAAGCAAGACCTCCAACTCGGACTCTCGAAGCGCAGCAACTCGGTAACTCACACCAAAGTAACCCTAGACAAAAATGGTTAAATTGGTCTGAATTAGAATCAAGTTAAGAATCAAACACAAAAGCAAGTACTCTCCAAATCCTGTCCAGAAACCCGACTTAGAGAGAGCTCTCATCACCAAAAATAACCAAGTAATGAGACAGAATACAAAGTAACGAAATTAAATTAGAAGATTAACAAAACCTAATACAATCATCATATACAATCATCATAAAATCATCCCATTTCACAACATTACTCGCAATTTTCCAAATCCAGGATCCATCTACGTTCAGCTACTCAAAGACACAAGGGGAAAAACAATATTCATGTTGAGAGAGGAACAAACCTTGGCCTTGTTGATTAACGCACCAGATCGAGCTAGTCCCGACCTCGGGCTTGCTCTTCCTAGACCAATTATTTGCTACAGATCTCTTGAGCTCCGATTTTGCCTAATTCAACAAAACCGAAAAAGCATTAATCATGAACATCAAACATATCAAGTCTCCCATTCACAATCAAATAAAATTAGAAAACAAAATAAACTCACAAGTATCATTCCCAGTTCACAAATCGACCCACTCGCTAATCAACCCAACAATTCCACTTTAGATGAGTAAGAATTATCATGCCATGGATAGTTGCTAGATGATATTCCATCCCGTGATCTCTCAGAGATTCACTTTCTCTGGCTTTCATGTAATATTTTCAGGGGATTATATGTTATCTAATTAAGAAAAATAAATGTCCCTTTCTTTTCTAATTAATACTATTTGAAAAACAGTTTGTTACTCTACTACATACAAGAACTGGAGCAAAAAATCATGTATAAATTGGCCTTATCAATCCGTTAAAAAGAGAAAGCAATAGACTACCAGCTAACTTGTTTGGGATTCAGCTATGTGTTTGGTATTGTGAACGAATTTGCATCCCTCGCCGAGAACTTCATAGATTTCCTGATTTTCACTAAAACAATTAATTGAGAACATTAGAAAGTGCAAGATACCAAAGCAAATCAAAATCAGTAAATAGAACTTACAAATTCAATCTTTCAACTAGCAATTTTTCACGGAGGCTCCCTGTTGTTGCAGGAGTTGGTCAAGTATTGAAATAGATGTAAAATATAGTTCAGATAGACTCCCCTGTCTCAGCAAATAAATACAAGACTTCCTCCCGTTGTAGTAAGAGAAAAGTCAGGATCGAATCCACGAGGAAGCACGTCCGCAGTTCTTAAGTAGCTATCAGATTCTCACAGAAGCAGCAGAAAGACAGAAACACAAACAGAAGCAGAAACAAATAATCCCGGCAAGGGCAAATAAAACAAAAGCAAATAACAAAGCAAAGCAAAAGCAAAGGTCCTCGTCGATCTCGACAAACAGTACTCGAGATAGACAAGGGTGGTCGACAACAGTGGCTCAGGATCGAAAACGAAGCAACTCGACAAAGGCAAGTCAACTCGAACTCGACTACCCCCTCCTCGAGATCGACAAGGATCAGCAAGGACAGACAACAGAAAATCGACAAAGGGCAGAAACTTCAACTCGACCTAGACCAGTTCTCGTCGAGATCGACAAGAACCGTACTCTATCTCGACCAAGTCCTACTCTATGTCGACAAGAACAGAAATTTAAAGGAATGTAAATTGCAATTGCTCAAAACCCAAACTCAGCTTTTTGACGGAAAATAAACTCAATATATAAAAAGACCTCCAAGGCTAGGGTTTCAACACCACAATGGTAACCATGCAAAACAACACATAAAGGCATAAAAGATCATGCTTTCCATCAAATAACTTTCGTCATTAACAACTAGGCATATAGAGGCTCTCGCATAAACCCTAATTGTTACTAACCCTTTTTCACATAATTAATCCAAGTTGCATTAAGATCACTTTCGCTTCAATAACACAAACAAGGATCACCTTCAACTCTCGCAAAAGAATCATGCTTTATAGGGATAGAAGATAAATCGCATAAAAATCTGACCTTTATTGTATCGCCTCACATGGCCACCGTCGGGCTCACCCCAGCCCCAGAAGTGGGTGGACTACTCACGCCTCATCGCAATTGCAGACATTGAATTGATGAAAGAAACTTGCATAAAACTATATTCAAAGCCTTTACAATCTTGGCAATCAACTTTCGCTGTAAGCCAAAACCTTAAAAACTTTAGAACTCCTAAACTGTATCTCTGAATGGAACTAACTAATTGTCTCTTCGAAATTGGATCCTTAAAACTGAGCCCCTAGGGCCTTATTTATAGCCTTCATTCCCTAGCTAATCTAGAAAAGAAGATATCTATCTATATCTAAAATTATATCTACTTGCTTTAAAGATAAATAAAATGTTTAATGGAATTAAAATCCATAAGGGAAAAGATAAAACTAAATATGGAAATATGTCTTCATGATGGTAGATCTTGCTCCTTCCATGGATAGACTTGATAGATCGGATAGATTTCAGCAACTTCGGATAGAATTTTCCGCCTTCAGCACCAAGGAATCCAATTCTACTCGGACAAGGGCTCGTCGAGAAGATTCTGGATACGGCCTTACTCGACCTCGACAAGGTCTTGTCGACCTCGAGTAGGGTTAGTCGCCTCGGCTCGCTGGTGCTCGATGTGCTCGGACCTGGGCACCTGAGTGCTTGTCGACCTCGACCACGCCTTGTCGACCTCGACAAGGGTTGGGTCATCGACTAGACTCCCTCGGGTGGATCTCCTCGGGTTGCTCGGACATGGCTCAGGGCGGCTCGTCGACTTCGACAAGCCCTAGTCGACTTCGAGTACGGGGGCTCGCCGACTAGGGTTTCTCGAGCAGCTTTCCTCGATGGACTCGGATCTGGTGCTATGGCTTCGTCGACCTCGACTAGCAGTCCTCGAGATCGAGTTGGCTTTGGGACTTGGGTTGGCTGGCTTCTCGAGCGGGCTTGTTCGACCATGTCTGCTCGGTCATGGCTAGTCTAGGTCGACCAGGCCTACTCGAGATCGAGTAGCCTGGGTCTTTGGACTTGTTCCGCTGCTTTGATCTTTGGACTTCTGTAGCGGTTTTCCGAGCTTTTCCGACTTTCTGTATAATTGCTGTAAATGCCTCGATTTCTGCGATTTAAACAGAAACTGGTGTAGGTTCCATAATTTTGGCAAATAAACATAAACTACACAGATTCTGTACTATCTTAACCTAAATGCATGAAATGTATACAGAAATCGATATAAAAGTTGCTGTAAAACATGGCAGATTCTGCTCACAACAAACACCCCATACTTAAGCTTGCTTGTCCTCAAGCAATACTTTTACTTGTCATTCAGGGGAAGAATTCAAACTCTCAACATCTTAGATTCATTCTTATATGTCCCTGCAATCAATTACCATCCTCGAAAAGGTACTAGTGTCACAGATTCATGCACGTGCAAATATGTAAAAGTAACATCTACTCACAAAAGGAGGGTATTGCATAAACAATTTATTCGTGACAAAGCATTGATAATCAAGAAGACTTTAATTTAAGCTCATGAAGGAGTAGATTGGTAAAAGGCTAAACGGTGGGCAATTTCTGGCAATGTGGTGCTTTAATGATCCGGGGAAATGTAGTACTTTTCCAAACTTTGAATTTCATTCCACATTCCTTTTCCACTTGATTCATCACCTTTCATATTGCTTTTCTCAATAATATTGCTTTTTTTCAATAATAATGCTTTTACCTCTCTAACCTCAGCACTGCCTTCTCGCGAGTCGCAAACATGTGTGTCATGAATGGCCCCGGATACTTAGTGCTTTGGACTCCTCACAATGTGTCCCATCTCTCCAAACTATTATCTCAGAGAGCAGGGTCAATCTACCTTTATCTCCTGAGGTGATTGGATTTTCTTTCACTCATTAAATTTTCCATATATTTCAAACACTTTCCTTCCAAACTCCAAATATGATAATAACACAAATACCATATGACAATCTCCATAATGTAACATCATTCTCAATATAATCCCCGGATAAGGTAAAGAATGGAAATATTTAGTTCATGTGGAGCAATATTTGAAATAAGGCATATTTATGACTTTTGTGATGCATAAGCATAGGTAAGGCTAGGAATTAACAATGAGCATTATATGGAAATATAAAGTCCTCCATCATCTTATCATGCAACATGTCAAAAGCAACTTCAAATTTTACCTCCTTTCATGGTTTTCATGAAATAATGCACTTCATTGTGACTTCCCTTTACTAGGCAATTTCATGATATATCTCTAATGAATCCAATTTTGCATCGTCGAGTTCAATATAAGCTTCCATGACATTAATCAAAATTTCAAATGGGGGTCATTTTTTCAAACTTTGGAAAACATGCATATAAGCACATAATTCAAATAATGGTTTCAAAAAAATAGCCATGTAGCAATTCTAAGAAATAATGCATAAGTAATGTCAAATATGATCAATGTGCACTAAGTAAGCCCTTCCCCCACCCCATACTTAAACATTACAGTGTCCTCACTGTATATAAAACAATGTAAAGGGTAAAGAAAGAAACTCACAAGACAGATGTGCAGAGCCGCATAATTTCGAACACCTCCTAGTCCGAGCATTCATGTAGCTTGGTTCTATCCATGACCTGAAAAGTAGAAGACATATACCCAAAAATAGAAACAACCAAAACCAAAAACAATGTTCAAAACCAAAAAACAAAGTCTTAAAAGTCCTAAAAAAGTCTATGTACATGCTCTAGATTTTATAGTCGCTAGGCCGACTTTCCATTTATGCTCAAGGTGGCATCTGCAGAGCCCATGTAGCTTGGGCCTCAAATAGGACTCCATTCTTGTCCATCAGCTGTAATCCTCCAGAATGGATTTTGTTCACCACGAATGGTTCCATCCGCTTCTTGTTGAATTTGTTAGGAAACCAATGATCCTTTGATTTAGAGACATAGAGCTTGTCTCCAACTTCATACTCCTTAGGGTCATCATTGGAAATCCTGCACAATCGCACATACCAAGGCAGACCTCTCCCATGTATAGATAAATCTTTGATGGAAATAGGAGAAGAAAGATCCATACCTTGACTTACCTTCGTGGAAACGGAATCGGGCACTACTGTATTTGGTCGATCTCGACTAGGGCTCCTCGAGATCGACGAGGCTGCAGGTTCTGGTGGTGGTGGCTTCATCGAGGAGGATGAAGTCGAGGAAGGGGGGTTGTCGACATCGACAAGACTGGTCGACCTCGATGAAGACTCTGGCTCTGGTGGCGCCGATTGGTGGTCGACCTCGACAAGACTTGTCGAGATCGACGAGGGTTTCTCTCCTGGTTGCTGCGGCGTCGAGGAAGCAGGGGCGGTGCTCTCCGAGTGCTGGTCGACATCGAGTAACTTCCTCGAGATCGACAAGGGCTCTGGTCCTGGAGTTGGCAGCGTCGAGGAAGACAAGTCTGGTGGCTCCGAGTTTTGGTCGACCTCGACGAGACTACTCGAGGTCGAGTAGGGCTGTTCCTCTGGTTTGCTGATCGGCTTCGGTGGAGTCACCTTGGTCTGGTCGAGATCGACTAGGGTCTGCTCGATCTTGACCCCATACTTAGTTCCTTTGTTCTCCTTAAGGATTGCCATGATCTCCTCCACCTGGGCCTCCATGTCCCTCTTTTCCAGCTCCTCCGGGGTCATATTTCTAATCTTGGGTTCCCCGCAAGTGATGTAGCCAGCTGAGATAGATTTGACCTCTTCCATTGGACCCGTATACCTTTCAGTTTTGTTGAAGGAATACTCAATTACTTCATCGCTGATGTTGAAGGTGAGCACTCCTTTCCGTACGCTTATGTTGGCATCCACCGTCGCCAAGAATGGTCTCCCTAGAATAATTGGACAAGCAGGATCTTCTTGCATATCAATAATTAAGAAATCAGCAGGGACGAAGAATTTACCTACTTGTACTGGAACATTTTCCATCATGCCTGTTGGAATGACCACCGTGTTGTTGGCCATGTAAAGTCTAGCATCCACAGGCTCTAGGGCTCCTATCTTAATCTTGGACCAAATCGTTAAAGGCATAATACTAACACTGGCTCCAAGATCACATAAAGCATTAATTTTGTATGGACCAAATCCAATAGTTATAGCAAACTTATCTGGATCTGGTCGTTTTTCCAGTATGTCCAACTGGCTGCACTCCTCTGTAATTTCCGCCATTGATCGCTTTTTGCTCAGAATCTCCTTCAGAAATTTGACATAGGACGGCATTTCATTGAGAGCTTCCGTGAAGGGTATGGTGACATTCAGCTTTTGAAGCATCTTGATGAAGCGCTGAAACTTTTTCTCCGATGGGTCCTTTAGAGATTTTGTGGGGAAAGGTAGCTTCTTTTTCTGAGTCGGAGCCAGAACAGACGTCGGAGTTGCTGTAGAATTCTCGACCAGGGGCTCCTCGACATCGACAAGGGTCTTGTCGAGATCGACCAGTTTGGGCCCAGTCGAGTTGTTGTTCGGCGCAGACGAAGATTCTGGAGATTTTTCCTCGACCTCGAGTAGACCTTTGTCGAGGTCGACTAGGCTCTGGTCGAGATCGACGATGGGTTTGTCGACCTCGATTTGCTGTTCCTCGCTGTTCTGCCGCTCTCCGACCTCTGACTCTTTCAGTTGATGCCCGCTCCTGAGTTTTACAGCAGCTATGTGTCCAGTCTTTCCCTTAGGATTTGGTTCTGTTTGCCCAGGGAGCTTGCCGGACTGTCGTGGGATCTGTGCAGAAATCTGTCCTATCTGTGTCTCAATCCCCCTTTTCCAGATGTCCAGTTCTCCAAATTTGGTGGTGATGTTCTGGAACTGGTTGTTGATGGTCCCTTGATTTCGTCGCATATCCTCAAGGATCAGTTGCAGATCATCCTTCTTTTGATCCCTTTCTGGATGTCCTGGAGCTCTGTAGGGTGGAGGATTCCTAGGGGGACCTTGATTCCATTGCTGTTGATAAGGCCTTTGATCCCCCATATAGCGATTAGGCCCTCCTGCGTAAGCTGCATCCTCATGATGTTCTGCCATCCTGACTTGCTCTGTGTGTGGGCACTCAGTAGTGGTGTGCCTCTGTGATCCGCATTCGATGCAAGGTTGGTTGACAGACAGATATTTGACTTGTTTGAGGAGCTTCTTATTCTGGTCTCTGTAGTATTGCTCCCTGACATCTGGATCAATCTCCTTTGATGGCTCATAGAGGGGCATGGATGGTGCTGGCCTGGCGTATGGGTTCTCTTCATAAGTTGCAGTAGACCCATATTTGTTGTCGTAGTTGGTGAGCTTCTCTAGCACACCCCATGCGTCACTTGGCGGCATCGTCAGATACTCGTAGTGAGTATAATTGTTGATTCTGTCCTTAGTGACTTGGTCAAGAGAGTTGAAGAAGATCTCCTGAATGATGCAGGGTGGCTGTCCATGAGTAGGGCAAGATCGCAGAAGTTCCTTGTAGCGCTCCCATGCCTTTGCCAGCGGTTCCCCTTTCTGCTGCTTAAAGGCGGTGATTTTCTGGCGGAGATATGCTGTTTTGGCAGGTGGGAAGAATTTGTTCAGAAATTCTTGCTCTACTTGGGCCCAGGTTGTGAGTGATCTTGCTTTTAGCCCTTCCAGCCATTTCAGTGCAGGCCCAGCGAGAGACCAGCGAAAAGATTTCATCTTGACATATTCCAAGGTTGTGCCTTCTGCAAGAGTACGACACATATCATGGAAATTAGTAATATGTTCCAGAGGGCACTCATTAAATCTGCCGTAAAAGGCATTATTTTTAAGCTCTATAAGAAATTGAGTGCGAATTTCAAAAGAATTTTCAGGGATTAGAATCGCCGATTCAGGCACGACGAGCGTAGGATGCATATAATCCTCAGCAGTGGTTGGATATTGGGCAAGCTCAGCTTGTGCTTGTTCCTTTTCTGCTCTCTCAGCGGCGAGAGCAGCATCCCTGGCGGCTAGATCCCTGGTAAGCCTAGCGATCAGCTGCTCCTGTGTTTCAGCGTCCTCCATGGATCTTTGAAGTCTATTTCTGATGTGTAGAAGGCGCTCTGGTTCGTCTAAACCGTAGTACTCAGGTGGGATGCCAGAACGGCGCATACACCTGAAAAGTAACTCAAAGAAACAGTGAGAACTGACTACCTAAGGCGCGATTGATTGCCTCCCCGGCAACGGCGCCAATTTGTTGTTGCAGGAGTTGGTCAAGTATTGAAATAGATGTAAAATATAGTTCAGATAGACTCCCCTGTCTCAGCAAATAAATACAAGACTTCCTCCCGTTGTAGTAAGAGAAAAGTCAGGATCGAATCCACGAGGAAGCACATCCGCAGTTCTTAAGTAGCTATCAGATTCTCACAGAAGCAGCAGAAAGACAGAAACACAAACAGAAGCAGAAACAAATAATCCCGCAAAGGCAAATAAAACAAAAGCAAATAACAAAGCAAAGCAAAAGCAAAGGTTCTCGTCGATCTCGACAAACAGTACTCGAGATAGACAAGGGTGGTCGACAACAGTGGCTCAGGATCGAAAACGAAGCAACTCGACAAAGGCAAGTCAACTCGACCTCGACTACCCCCTCCTCGAGATCGACAAGAATCAGCAAGGACAGACAACAGAAAATCGACAAAGGGCAGAAACTTCAACTCAACCTAGACCAGTTCTCGTCGAGATCGACAAGAACCGTACTCTATCTCGACCAAGTCCTACTCTGTGTCGACAAGAACAGAAATTTAAAGGAATGTAAATTGCAATTGCTCAAAACCCAAACTCAGCTTTTTGACGGAAAATAAACTCAATATATAAAAAGACCTCAAAGGCTAGGGTTTCAACACCACAACGGTAACCATGCAAAACAACACATAAAGGCATAAAAGATCATGCTTTCCATCAAATAACTTTCGTCATTAACAACTAGGCATATAGAGGCTCTCGCATAAACCCTAATTGTTACTAACCCTTTTTCACATAATTAATCCAAGTTGCATTAACATCACTTTCGCTTCAATAACACAAACAAGGATCACCTTCAACTCTCGCAAAAGAATCATGCTTTATAGGGATAGAAGATAAATCGCATAAAAATCTGACCTTTATTGTATCGCCTCACATTGCCATCGTCGGGCTCACCCCAGCCCCAGAAGTGGGTGGACTACTCACGCCTCATCGCAATTGCAGACATTGAATTGATGAAAGAAACTTGCATAAAACTATATTCAAAGCCTTTACAATCTTGGCAATCAACTTTCGCTGTAAGCCAAAACCTTAAAAACTTTAGAACTCCTAAACTGTATCTCTGAATGGAACTAACTAATTGTCTCTTCGAAATTGGATCCTTAAAACTGAGCCCCTAGGGCCTTATTTATAGCCTTCATTCCCTAGCTAATCTAGGAAAGAAGATATCTATCTATATCTAAAATTATATCTACTTGCTTTAAAGATAAATAAAATGTTTAATGGAATTAAAATCCATAAGGGAAAAGATAAAACTAAATATGGAAATATGTCTTCATGATGGTAGATCTTGCTCCTTCCATGGATAGACTTGATAGATCGGATAGATTTCAGCAACTTCGGATAGAATTTTCTGCCTTCGGCACCAAGGAATCCAATTCTACTCGGACAAGGGCTCGTCGAGAAGATTCTGGATACGGCCTTACTCGACCTCGACAAGGTCTTGTCGACCTCGAGTAGGGTTAGTCACCTCGGCTCGCTGGTGCTCGATGTGCTCGGACCTGGGCACCTGAGTGCTTGTCGACCTCGACCACGCCTTGTCGACCTCGACAAGGGTTGGGTCATCGACTAGACTCCCTCGGGTGGATCTCCTCGGGTTGCTCGGACATGGCTCAGGGCGGCTCGTCGACTTCGACAAGCCCTAGTCGACTTCGAGTACGGGGGCTCGCCAACTAGGGTTTCTCGAGCAGCTTTCCTCGATGGACTCGGATCTGGTGCTATGGATTCGTCGACCTCGACTAGCAGTCCTCGAGATCGAGTTGGCTTCGGGACTTGGGTTGGCTGGCTTCTCGAGCGGGCTTGTTCGACCATGTCTGCTCGGTCATGGCTAGTCTAGGTCGACCAGGCCTACTCGAGATCGAGTAGCCTGGGTCTTTGGACTTGTTCCGCTGCTTTGATCTTTGGACTTCTGTAGCGGTTTTCCGAGCTTTTCCGACTTTCTGTATAATTGCTGTAAATGCCTCGATTTCTGCGATTTAAACAGAAACTGGTGTAGGTTCCATAATTTTGGCAAATAAACATAAACTACACAGATTCTGTACTATCTTAACCTAAATGCATGAAATGTATACAGAAATCGATATAAAAGTTGCTGTAAAACATGGCAGATTCTGCTCACAACACTCCCTAATGGTTACGAAGGAAAGAGGTTAGGGTATATATTAAGCCCAATGTTCAGTAGGCAGAGAAATTGAAGCAGCGACAGCTATGAGACTGAGAATATGCATATCAGGCCATGGACATATGTCGGAGAAGGCGGATCTTACTTTTAAAGCGTGGGGAGACAAAAGCAAATAATCTTCTCTCTCCCACTCAGCATCACAAACATAGCATAAAAAAATTCTCATCAAAGCATATCACCAAACACATGCATCGGACCATGAGTTAAAAGAAAATGCAAGAGAAAAAAAAGGTGTCAAAGCATAGTAGCAAAACTTTAATGTGAATAGATGTTGAAGAGTGGTTTACCTAAAAATCAGAGTGGCATTCGAGGAGTGGAATCTGATGGTTGTTGATCTTGCACAATCATCGAGCTTGGTCAAATGAGCCTCGTTTATACTTTCCATTTTCAGCAAAAAAAAAATGATGAGTTTATAGAAGGATCTACCATCCATGGATAAAGCCAACGGTAAGAATAAGGTAGAGAAAAGGAATTAGAGTGATTCACTCAATTCATTCAGCAAAGCTCAATAGGATCACCAGGCACATAATTCATTGATTCACTCAATTCGACCTTCTTAAAAAGACGTCATGCGATTATAACATACAAAGAAGTAAACAAATTAAAACTGGTTGTGAACTCAAGTTGACAAATGCCAAATTATGAAGAGATGCTTGAATCTCAAGACAAAAGTATCAAAATAATATAGAGGCTCATGAATCTATATTTTCTGCTATGATAGATCTTTTTATCATTTTCAGGGATCTTTCTAGCCCCCTTTATAAAATCTTTATAGTCATCTGGGATCTCAATCCTTCTAAAAATGTGTAACGTGGGTTTTTATTCACACACGAATAATTTGATTATGGAGTTAATTGACGTTTTTGTGCTCGTACTAAGGAAAGGAATCCAACATATATGCACCCTCCGAGAGAGTATAAACTATAAAGAGCTAATGTGTACGTGACAGAGCTCCTTCAATACTCTTAGAAGATTTCTGATTTTGTTCCTCTAGTTGCTGTAGAAGTTTCAGTGTCAAAGACCTACCAGTGCCCTCATAACTTTTTGGAGCAAGATCTAACAAAACATGGCATCAAAAAAATCAAAGCATCCCATTAGTGAACTGCTTATAACAGTGACAATGAGAAAAATCGAATCAAAGGAAAGAAGATAATCATATTACACATAAAACAACGGCAAAAAATATATTTCACAAGCAGATAAAATTTGCAATAGTAGCTTCAACCTTTTTTTACCAACAATATTCCAAAGGAAAAATAGAATATGATTGGATAAATAAGCGGAATACAGATATTCATTTTACACATAAAACAACAAGAGGGAAACTCCTTGTGAGCCATCAACACATTGCACCAAGTATACCTGCGTTTGCGAGACTCCTCGGTTTTGAACACCATCCCAAACCTCATGCCCACGGAAATCTATGGCCCATGAACTGCTTTGCGGTGTACTTGTGCACAGAGATAACAAATTCAGAAGGGAATGATCAGTAAACAAGGAAAGATAACTTGTTAATGCCATCCGAAATCAGTGCATTCAAAGATGGTAAAATTGACTACAAGCACACCTTGGATTGTAGAAGACTGTAAATGGGCTTTTGATGGTAGCAGCATGGGCTACTGTTGCAAAGACACCAATGTGCATACAGTCAGCAGAGAGGATCAAATATCAAGGACACCGATGTGCATAGAGGGAAGAAAGAAAATTGAGCAAGACCATAGCACTAGAGGATCAAATATCAAGGTTTGGATGATACGGAAGTGAGATCATGTATTGACGTTTCTGTTATAATCTGTAAGCATTTTTAGAAAATCCACAGGATAAAGTTCCGCAAAAAAGGCATATTTAGAAAATCCACAACACTAAAAGGAGCCTTGTTGTTGAATTCTCACAACTATGAACTCCTGACTCTACAACATGACTTAAGTAAAAGGAAAGAATGAGGAGATCATCAAGCACTAGCACTCCAAATTATGCAAAGTAGAAAAATGTTTAAGTAGAGAGTGAATTGATGAGAGACCACAAGAATACATTAAAATTCATTGATCATTTAGTTCTGCCCAAGACAATCCCATACTCAAATGAGTACTCATTTACTTTTAGCTTTGAAAAAACTAATACTCTGCATTAGCCCATTAACTGATACTTTGTAGTAATGTATGAGTCTTGAGAACAAGCAAAAAGAAAAAAAAACAAGGAATAAATTATAACTATGAAGTTTAAACAACACCTTTAGTCTATCTACACCACACACTTGATTTGTATGTTTATTATCATATAGCTGATCGAAGGGTCACCACACAAGCAACAACCAAAGAGTAACTTGTCTGAAAGAAACATCCATTCAAAATAATTAGTGCAAGGTGCCTGACATTGTGCACAAACCCTAATTGAACTCCAACAGTAAGCCCCCAAATGAAACATCCCAATTCGAACTCCAATAGAAAATTAGAAATATCCCAATTTGAACCAAAACAGTAAGCCCGCCAGATGAAACCCTAATTGAACCCCAAATTAAGTTATAGGTCTTGCGAATCGAAAGGGGAGGAATTCACATGGGTTACCTGAATTTCACCAAGAGGGGAGGGATTCACATGGCTCGCGAATTTAAAGGCGAGGGATTCACATAGAAGTGGCGACCGGCGAACACCGACAAATCAAGTGAGATCTGAGGAAGGGGAAAGGACGAGCTTCAACATCGACATATAACTAGTGGCATTGATCTTTACGAATATGTTCCGGTTCTTTCTCGCTAGCGTCAAAGAGAAGGAGATCTCATATCTGTGGGTGGCGGCGGCAGATCTCAGATCTGTTTTATCTTTGTTCACCTGGGTGTTTGAGAGAGAGAGGGGTAAGGTTTGGGGTTTCAAGAGAAATATATGTCAGATCTGTGGGTGGCGGCGGCAGAGGTGGTGGTGGTGGTGGTGGCGGCGACGGTAGGGGTGGTGGTGACATCTAGGTGAGGGCGGCTGCGGAGGTGGTGATGGAATATGTAGCCTCCAAGGGAAATTTGAGAAACGCTCTAGACGAAGGAGACAAGAGGAGAGGTGATTGAATGTGAGGGGAGATAGAGAAATTGAATCTTATTTACTACTGAGTGTTACAAATTTTCGAAGAGGGGTCAGATTTTTTCTTTTAAGTGTTGGACCTATTTTATTTCAAAAAGCGGGTCAATTTTTGTTTGAAGTTTTAAACATTACCTCCAAAATTTGAAACCCGGGCTTCAAATTTTTTCTAAGTGTTTGATTCCGCCCTTTTTCCCTACACGTGCGCGTTTCTATTTTTTTCAAACTAATAATTTAACATCTGTCCATATATTTGACCATTGTGTAAAAAATTTTAAACATCACAAAAAAAAAATTAGTGATGTAGTAGATTAATTTAACATCTGTTGCTTTTTTGACAGACTTAAATCGCATGATGTCTAATTGCGGTATTCTAGTAGTGAGCCCTAGAAGTGGGTGGACTACTCGCTCTTCATTATCAAGAAACTCATCAAATAACAAAAGGAAATAATTTGCATTAAATAAACCAAAGAAAGCTTACAACCAATCGAAGTCAAATCCGCTTTCGCCTTTCCAACTTCTCTCGCCACAAGCTCTCTTCTCTACTCTCTCTATGTAACTAATTGTGTGTGAAATTGAATGCTTAGAAATCATCCCCTAAGGCCTTATTTATAGGCTTCGTTCCCTCTCTAATTAGGAAAGAACATCCTATCTATATTTATATCTACTTACTTAAGATAAAATAATGAAATAAATAATTAAATCGAAAAGGGAAATTATATCTAAAGTAGGTAAATCTTCCATGTGTTGATAGATGTGGATAGATCTCGGCAAACTCAGACTCCTTCGGCTCCAAGCAAAGCCAAACCGCGTCGGACAGCTCACCGCGTAACGCGGCTCCAGAAAGATCTCCTCGATATCGAGTAGTTTACTCGATATCGAGTAAAGTGTGTCGTCGACTTGGCTAGGCTCCGCATCTCGGGTTGCTGCTGCTCGATCCGGCTCGGTCAGGTGATCTGGGGTCCTCGATATCGACAAGTTTCGTCGATATCGAGTAAAGTTGTGTCGACTTTGTGCTGTTGGGCTTGGTCGAGTACTCTTCCCCGATACTGGCTTGCACAGGTCATGCCGAGGTTGTCGATATCGACAAGTTTCATCGATATCGAGTAACTAGTTCTCGGTGTCTCCAGTACTCGGCTTCTCGACTTGGCGTGGCTTCCTCGACTCCGGGCATAGGTTCATGGTGTTGTCGATATCGAGTAAACTACTCGATATCGAGTAGGCTTGTGGAGTCGGGTTGGCTCTAGCTCTCAGCTCCTCGATCAGCTCTACTCGACCAGGCATGTGCTCGGACATCTTTGTCGATATCGACTAAAATAATTTGATAACGAGTAACTTCTGGTTTCCAGCTTGATTCGTCCTGGTTCTGTAATCTTTTGACCTTGGACTTCTGTAGTTGATTTCCGAGCTTTTCCAACCTTTCTAAGAACTGCTGTAAATTGCCTCGAATTCTGCGAATTTAAATAGAAACTGGTGTAGATTATATAATTTGGCAAATGAACATAAACACAATAGATTATGTACTATTCTAGCCCAAATGCATGAAATGTATGCAGAAAACGATATAAAAGTTACTGTAAAACATGGCAGATTCAGCTCACAACATCGCCAATTCGTTGTTGCAAAAGGATGGTCAAGTATGAAAACATAAATAAATATAAAAGCAAATTGACTCCCTGTCTCAGCAAATAAATACAAGACTTCCTCCCGTTGTAGTAGAAAGTAGTCAGGATCGATCCACAAGGAAGAATGGTAGCGCCCGCATTTTCAGTCCCAGATCTCAGCACGATTTCGACCAGGAGAGTACTCGACTTCGAACACACTGTCGACCAAAACAGAAAGCAGAAACGAACAGAAACCGAAAACGAAAGCAAAACTAATCAAACTCGACCAAACCAACTCGACGTCGACCAACTTTCCTCGACGTCGACCAACAATGCTCGATCTCGAGTAAACAGCGTAACAAAATTAGAATATTTTCGCAAGACAAAACACAAAACTGATGAAATAAATCAATAAACTAAAGACTTCCAAGATCAGGGTATCAACACCACAACGATAACCATGTAAAATAACACATAAAGGCATAAAAGATCATGCTTTTCATCAAATAGCTCTCGTTATTAACAAATAGGAAAATAGAGGCTTTCGCATAAACCCTAATTGTTAATAACCCTTTTTCACATAATTAATCCAAGTTGCATTAAGATCACTTTCGCTTCAATAACACAAACAAGGATCACCTTCAACTTTCGCAAAAGAATCATGCTCATAGGGATAGAAGACGAAATCGCATCAAAAGATTGTACCTTTTCGCATCACCTCACATGGCTACCGTCGGGCTTACCCCGACCCTAGAAGTTGGGTGACTACTTGCTCTTCATCATGAATAAACACATCAAAGATTTGAGGAAAATAAATTGCATTAAATAAACTTAATAAGACTTACAACCGAATAAAGCCAACTCTGCTCTCGCTTCACAACTCCACTCGGCTCCAAATCTCTCTCTACTCGTTATGTCTCTCTAATTGGAACTGAAATTGAATGCCTAGAAAACAGCCCTTAAGGCTTTATTTATAGTATTCATGCCCTAGCTAATCTAGGAAAGAAATATCTATCTATATCTAAACTTTCTATCTAATAACATTAAGATTAAATTTGGAAATAAAATAATTAAATCTAAAAGGAAATAAAGCTAATGTGGATAAATATTCCTTCTCTTGATAGATCTTGATATCTCTTGATAGAATATCTCAAATCTTGTCTTGCATGTAACCACAAATGCTCGGATTTCTCCTTGTACTCGACTCGGACTGGTCTGGAATGTCCTCGACGTCGAACAAACTCCTCGACGTCGAGTAGAATTCTTCTCTCTTTGGATTGTACTCGAGCTCGGCTAGCTTCTGGGACATTGACATGTGCTCGACATCGACCAGGTTTGTCGACGTCTACTAGAACTGTGTTGCTCGAGTGACTCCTGCTCGACTTCTAGGTTTCGACTTGACTTACTCAATATCGACCAAAGTTGGTCGACATCAACTAGACTGTGTCGAGTTGATCTTTCTCGTTCTTTTCTGGATTTGTCCTTGTTCCGCTGCTCCTTGACCTTGGACTTTCTATAGTTGACTTACCCAATATCGACCAATGTTGGTCATTTTTGGGTCTTGCGGGGGCTGAATCAAGGACATTAGCAACATAGCCGCATCTCTCCATGAGCTGACCAAGAAAGATGTGATGTTTCGCTGGACAGACTCACATCAGACGGCATTCGATGCTCTCAAGGATCGACTCACCCATGCCCCAGTGCTGCAACTACCAGACTTCGCACAACCGTTCGAGCTCGAGTGTGATGCTTCTAGCACTGGCATTGCTGGGGTTCTACTGCAGAATATGCGTCATATTGCCTATTTTAGTGAGAAGTTAGGCCCCGTTGTTCTCAACTATTCTACTTATAACAAGGATTTGTCCGCTCTTGTTCGATGCTTATAGACTTGCCAACACTACTGATAACTCCACTCCCTTGATGAAAATCGGAAATGGTTTCAAAGGCTTTGACACATGGCTTGTGTCAAAGGTCTTGAAGCTACAATTATGTTGATGAAACACAAAACCTGTACTTTATGTTTATTATGTCCGAATGTTATTATATGTTATTAATATATATTTCCAGATATTATTTATATGCTAACCATGCATCATGAATTTCGAAAATGATCTCATTCCTTGAGCTGAATCACGTGAAGAATCAAATCAGATATTATGGCTTTAGAGTTTCCCATAATAGAAGATTGTGAAGATTGTCATGCTCTATTCTAGTATAAAAGGAGATGAAGAAGAGAGAGAGGACTGGCGGACACTTACGAATATCATTGCATAATCAGCCCTCAAGTTTACGATCTCTCTTCAGCGTGTTCTCTCTGCTTTTTCTTAATAGTCTTATATTTTGTTTCAAAGCATTTGAGAGTTACACAGTGAGCTTATAGGATATATTTCGAGAGAGTGTTATACTCGAGAGTTTGTAACTCAGGAAGTGGACACTAGGCGATTGATTCACGAAGTGTAAGAGGATTGTACTAGATAGCTAAGAGAGGTGGGGCTCTTCTAGATTTGTCTAGGACTCCAAGGGAACGTGAGTTGACTAGATTGCAATTGTATAGGAGAGAGGCTTCTCGGTGAGCTAATAGGATCCTAAGTCTTGTGAATCAATAAACCCGATAGAATCCAAGGGTTATGGAAGAACCCTAGGTGGGGACGTAGGCCAAGTTTGTGCCGAACCTCGTTAACAATTCGTTGCGTCCTTTACTTATCGCTTTACCATAATTCCGCACTTGTTTCGAATTGTATAACTTTGTTGTGATTCAGGTTTTCCAGAAGAAAGAATTACGTCTAATCTCAAAGGGTTTTGCAAGAACTCCAAAAGTCTTGAGATTATCTGCGAAAATCCGGCATACTCTATTCAACCCCCCTTCCAGAGTATCTTTATATTACTTTGTTATATATTATCGAACCTTCAAGTACCTTTGGCCTAATGACTTTGTGATTCATTCGGATCATGAAGCTCTGAGTACCTCAAGGGTCATTCTATCCTCAGCCGACGCCTTGCTCGATGGTTGGGTGTTCTTGGAGACCTTTTCATATGTGGTTCGCCATAATAAGGGAAAGGATAACGTGGTAGTTGACGCGCTATCACGCAGGTATGTCCTCTTGAACCGTATGGATGCAGATGTATTGGGATTTGCTTTGATAAAGGAATTGTATGCTTCTGATGGTTTCTTTAAGTCTATTTATGCTCAATATGTGTCCAAAGGTGAAGTTGATTAGTATTTTCTTGATAATGGTTATTTGTTTAAGATGGACAAGCTTTCTATCCCATCTTTCTCTATTAGAAGACTTTTAACTCAAGAAGTACACGAATCTAGGGAACATGGAGGATTTGAAAAGGCTTTAGCCGGATTAAAGAAACATTACTTTTGCCCTAAAATGTGTACTTATGTGCTGAGATTTGTCAAAAGTTGTATTACATGTGCTAAAGTTAAGTCTAAATTGGATGCAAATGGTCTATATCAACCACTGCCTATTTCGAATGCCCCTTGGGAAGATGTGTCTATGGATTTCATTGTTTTCTTGCCTAGAACTTCTAAGGGTCATGATTCCATTTTTGTGGTAGTGGATCGATTTTCCAAAGTGGCTCATTTTATAACATGTCACAAAACTGATGATGTTATTCATATTGCTATGCTTTTCTTTAAAGATGTTGTACGCTTGCATGGATTTCCATTATCTATTGTGTCTGATCGCAATTCTAAATTTTTGAGTTGCTTTTGGAAAACTTTATGTCTAAGTTGGGTACAAAGCTATTATTTTCTACATCTTGGCACCCTTAAACTGATGGCCAAACTGAGGTTACAAATAGAATTCTTGGGGCTCTCCTAAGAGTCATGCTGCGAACTAACCTCCGGAGGTAGGAAGAATGCCTACCATTTGTTGAGTTTGCTTATAACAGGTCTAGGCACTCAGGAACCAAGAAGACTCCTTTTAAGGTGGTTGTAAAGGCTCGGATTTTGAAACCCTAATTTTCTCGGAAAAAGGGAATTAAAAATGAATTTAAATCGGACTTAAAACTCGTGTAGCGGATTCCGACCAGAAGGTAAAATTCGACAAACAATTTCCGTCCTTTGACCTCGAAAATTCAAAATAATTGTTAGATGGAGATATCCTTGTCTATTTTAAAAATCTAACCGATCGAGAAAACGAGAGTCAGAAAAACTAACATTCGAGAACTAATTTTAGGATTCAAAATTCGCATATTCGGTATTTATTCTCGGGTATTGGTTTAACCAATTTCACACTTTACCCTCCCACTCCCTCCTACCTTACCCTGCAGCTCGAGACCATCCCTCCCTCACCTAATCTTTCATGTGATAAACCTCCCCATTCTCTCCATTCGTTTCAACCCCCACGCCATTCCTCCTCTGTATCTCACCTCCTCCATCACCCTCCCTGCATTCACCATTTCGTCGCCACCATCCCTAGAGCCTTCACCACCGTCACTGATCGCCACCACCATTAATCCCTTTTCCTCCTCCGACCTTCCTCGATACCTCCAGCAACGGCGGCGCCACCCCTTTAACCATCCTTTATTCTTCTTAGGGTGACCCCAAGGTTCCTCCCCCTTCGACGTAGTGAATCGAGCCTCCGATAAGCTCCGACGAAGCTCCGAAGTCGCGAACTCTCTCGGTGAGTTTCCATTTTTCTTCCCTCTGTTCCCATTCGATTTCAGTCTTGGGTCGGGTTGTGGGCGAGTGTAGGTATTGGGAGTTGAGTGTGGGGAGTCGGGTGGGCTCGTGACCTCCGGCGAGAGCTCCGACGACCTCAAAATTGGCGATGGGCTAGGCGAGGCTCAGCAGCGAGGCGAGCGCCGGTGAGCAGAGACGAGAACAGCTGGACGAGGGAGGATGAGCAGGCGAGCCAGCGGGTGCGGGAACGAGAGCTGACCAGCGACGTCGAGCATCCAGCGAGTGAGGAGCCGGCGAGAGCATGTTGAGCGCGAGCAGGCACAGGCGCCATGCGGGATTCTTCTTTCGAATTTAGGAGGAGGGAGATGTTGATGTCGCTTCGTGGGCCCATCTCCTTAAATTGTGTATTTGTTATTTTTTAAACAGGGTTGGGTTATTTAAGCAGGTTCGGTTCAATTGAAATGGGTTTGGTTCGGTTCGGGTTTATCCGTTTACCTATTTAAGTATTTAATAGTATTTAAAATAAAATATAATATTATTGGGGATTTAAAATATATTATTTGGACTTATAGATTTTAAAAGTAATTTGAAACAGAATTTTAATAAGGATCGGAAAGTAATTTACTAAATAAATTGAAAAAAGGAATTTTGCGAGTATTTTCAAGGGTCGGAATTCTTAATCGGTTGATTCGGATTTAAAAACAGTTTTGGAACTAATTTGGGAATTATACTTGTTCGATGACTAACTAGCATGATAATATGATCGTTTGACTAACGGCATGATATGTGCGACTAATAGCATGAATTGTGGTGAATTATTATAAAGGGTTAAATATTGATTACCGATGATGATGATGATGAAGATGATGATGATGACGATGATATATATATATATATATATATATATATATATATATATATATATATATATATATATATATATATATATATATATATATATCCTTGTGGTGAATTATTATAAAGGGTTAAATATTGATTACCGATGATGATGATGATGATGATGATGATGATATATATATATGTATGTATATCCTTGTGGAAAGTATGAATATGAAATAGTAATATGTGAATTTGGCTAAGAATGATATAGAGGTTATCTTAAGCTGATAAGATGGCAGATTATATATGTTGAACGGTATGAAATGAGAGATAGTTGATCATGATGAACGGAAAGTATGGTCGATGCGAGCTTGTTAATTAGCTGTTTGTATGAATGTGTGATATATGTTTCATATGTGACTTGTGTGCCTTGCGTAAATTAGACTTAGACTGATGATGTTATTTATGGGATTACTAGGTGATCTCTTGTTGGATTGCTTGCAATTGCTGATTATTGTTAGGATTTTGCGCTTCTTCAGGTAAGTCCTCCGGGGCTTACTCAGTAACCAGTACCTCCTGCCTGATGTGTCATATAGTATGTAGGAGTTGCATATGCATAAAAGCATGTCATGTAGTATCATGCTTAGGAATTGCACTTACGAATGAGCACCCTTATTCTGTTTGCGTTTGAATACAGAACGGTCGTTATCTGTGAGTCCTAGAATCCTTGCTAGGGTTATAGGACAGCCCAGCTCCATCGGGTTTCGTCCTGAGTCATTCGAGTCGTTGGAACACCTTTACTATTATCAGGATTATTATTTTCTTTTCGCAAGATCCACGATATGATGATGAGATACGATATGATGATGAGATACAATATGATGATGAGACTTGAGATGTTATCGAATCGAACTGGCCAGTCTCCACCCTACCTGGAAGGGGGGTGGTGGTAGAAGAGGGATATACCACTTGGTATTCTTTGTTAAGGTCTTACTTAATATTCTGCACATATGAATTAGGAACATGGTAGTGTGGTTAATATTCCAGTACTGCATGAAGACATTCTTTACTTTAGGTATAGGCGTATTATATGTCCTCAGCGCGGTCAGAGGACCCGCGGGCGGACTCTTAGCCTGACTTGGTGGTATAGTTTCAGGTACCCGATACACTGCCTGATTTTGTGCTGTTATGACGGGGTCTATTCATATGGCGGAGAGTGAGTGTTTGAAACCTGACTTAACCAGATTCATGCTTTTGGGATTTCTCCCTAGTTATACTCTGTTTTGACCCGGCTCTGCCGTGGCACTGGTTGTATAATTTTCTGAACTTATGCCCTTTGCATGATAAAAGATTTCCCGCGTTGTAGACTTAGAATAGGTACAGGGTTTTACCTCGGGGTCTCCAAAGGACCTTCCGGATTTGGGTGTGAAATCCCGCCTTTAACTACAAATCTTCGTGTTTCAAACCTTCAACCTGTACTCAGAGTGCAAGATCCTAACGGGGGGTTTTATCCCTCGAAACGTAACTCGGGAATCATAATCCCAGGCCGTTACAGTGGTCTATGGCCGAAATCCACTTACACCTGTGGATATGATGCCTCATCCCCTTAAGGAGAAAAAGAGCATGGATACAGCTAACCAAGTGGACTTCATCAAGCGCTTGTATGAGCAAACCAAGGCACAACTGGAAAGGAAAAGCGCGCAATACAAGGCAGCGAATGACAAGCATCGCAATGATGTGCAGTTCAACGTTGGTGATCTTGTATGGCTGCATCTCAGGAAGGAAAGGTTTCCGCAACAACGGAAATCTAAGCTGGATCCTAGGGGGGGTGGACCATTTCGAGTGGTTCAGAACATGGGTCCTAATGATTACAAGTTGGATCTCTCTGCCGACAAGTACAATGTTCATTCTACCTTCAACGTCGTCGATCTCTCTTTGTCCGTGCCTGACGATGACTCTTACGACGATTTGAGGACAAATCGAACTCCAGTGGAGGAGAATGATGAAGTGCAAACGTCGATGACTCCTAGTGATATTGAGGACAACATTAAGGTACCATTCGATGGTCCTATCACTCGTGCAAGGGCCAAGAAGATTCAAGACGCAACTAAAGCACTTCTTGTCCGTTACTAAGGAATAATGGAGCAAGGGTTCAGGCCACCCAAGATCACTATGCTCAAGACTACACCACCAGCACAGGAGTTGTGCTTGCGTCCACAAACGGAGCTCATGAAGATTCGTCAACATCCCCCATGACAACACATCACTCGGCACACATGTGACACTCGACCTACACACATATCGAGTGGATCATGGGATATGTCGAGTGAGACCATGGGCTTGTCGAGTCCCCTTGTGATGGGCCGATTTTATTAATTAATTATGTTCCATTATTTTATGCAATGTAGGATTAATAAAGTGAAATTCATTATATCTACTCCAGGTATAATTCTTGTCCACTAAATTTTATCTTTCTAGGTTTACTTATCTTTAGGTATTTAATTCTATCTTTTATCAAACCAAAACTCTATCTTGCATGATATAATTGATTATGCAATTTCTATTTAAACATTGTATTTCCCTTCAATTAAAATCAGATTGAATATAGAATTGAGGAAACCTTTTGGCTAAAAGGTTCCTCGATTATCAATCTCAAAAGCTTAAAGTTCTTACATGTTCTTGGTTACAATCGATTCTTACACAATTCAAACACAAACCCTTGCAATCGGCAAACCACACCCAAACCCTAATCGCTGAAAACGTCGCCACAAGGAAGAAGGAACGCTGGCGCTTGGACTCGGCACCCGTCCCGCATTCCTCGGCGCCTGGGAGCTCCCGCACTCACCCACGCTCTCGCTCTCGACCTCGGACTCCTCGCACGCTCGGCTCCGCGCGCTAAGGCGCCTTCGCTCCCGCTCCCGTCATCGCTCCCAGCGAGCGCTACCCGGCTCCCGCGCACGCGGCATCAGCTCCGGACACTTGCGCGCACACGGCTCTGCGCGCTCCCTTGCCCTCGCTCGCGCTGATCTCACTTCTCTCTTTCTTTCCGTCGCTATTTGATATTCTGGAAATTATTCCAAGTCTTAGTTCGTCGCTATATCAGTTTAATTAATTAGTTGATTAATTTGTTCAAATCAGGAGATATCGAAGAACATTGCAAGATCGGGCAAATATACGGTGTGGTTCTTGATCTTGAGCCCACATGCGAAGAATCGGGGATTCCAAACGTATCATACACTCAGTGACATTGTGTTAAGAGAGATTTGTAGCCTCTTTTCCCTTTAGGTTTGACCTTGGTGGCTGGTGTTCTTGTTGAGGCTAATCGTTGTTAATTATAATTCTCTTCTGTCTCTTTTGCTTTGGTTTTGATTTGGTTGTAACTTCCTTTCATTATCAATGCATTAGTTTTTGTTTATGTTTCTGGTGTTTTGGAACGATTCTCTTCACAGTCCATTTTGGGGGAGAAGCTTAAGAGATTGCATCGCCCAGGGACGGAGAAAGAAAGTTTTGAGCGGGGGTCACCATAGTAGTCGACAATAAGATCGAGAAAAAAATCGTAAAACACAACTTGTTTGATAGTAGAAACTAGTGTCAACCTATGGTTTCAAAATTACTACAAATATATAAAACAAAAATAAGAATAAAAAATGAAAAATAAAGATATAAAACGCAATAAATAAGCATTGCATTATTAAAATGTAATAATGTATAACTAGATATAAAAAATTTAAACTTGCGTAATTTATTACCATATTCTCAAAATAAGTAATATAACCTATGGTTTCAAAGTAAAATATTAAAGTATTATAGTATATTGAAATAAAACTAAAGTGATTAATATTGCTGTAATTGTCAAACATTCATAACTTTTTACTAAGATGTCGGATTAGGGCGTATTATATATCAAAACGAAGCTATTGACGAGGAGAATACACCAAGGTAATTTGTCGGATGCGGGAGTAATACATTTGGGATACCCGATCCTTCGCATGTGGGCTCAAGATCAAGAACCACGTCGTAAATTTGCCCAATCTTGTAATGCTCTTCCAATATCTCCTGATTAATAAAATTAACTAAACTAATTAAGAAACTAATCCCGAAAAAAACTATCTCGCTCTTGTGATCAATGTTACTCGGCACAACATCCATCTCCATCCTGTTCGTTTACAAGCATAATAGAAACCAAACACATCCTAAACCCTAGCAAGAATCGTCGCAACAAGGGAAGAAGAATACCAACGCTTTGGTCCTTGGCAACGGCTCCCTAGGCTTCGACGCCTGGCGCCCAGGAGCGCCCTCGCTCTCATGCTCGCTCGCGTCTGGCTTCGCTCGCTCCCAGCGAGCATCATCGGGCACCCGCGCGTGCGCTCGACATCCCCCGACACCCTCGTGCTCACTTTCGTTGTCGCTCCCTGCGAGCGCCCTGGCCTCATTGATCTCGCCCTCGTCTTCGACTACTCCCGCTTGCGTCTCAGCGCCCTGAGGAGCCAAGCTCCTGCGCTCCCACCTTCACCTCCAGCGAACCCGGATCCTGTCCTCGCGAGCTCTCGCGAGCTCTCGCTCCCTCGTTCCCTTCTCTTTGTGATTTCGTCTCTATTATTCTATTTACATTGTCTAAGTTAATTTAAATCCGTCTCTTTAATTAGTTTCTTAATTAGTTTAGTTAATTTTGTTAATTAGGAGATATTGGAAGAGCATTGCAAGATCGGGCAAATATACGACATGGTTCTTGATCTTGAGCCCACTGGCTAAGGATCGGGTATCCCAAACATATCAGATGGGTCACGTGACCCCCTAAGACCCCTAGCTCCACCTCTAGCATCGCCAACGCTGCAACGAAGGTGCATTGCTATCCCAAATAGAGGCCTAAGTTGGCATTGATTTGATGAACTGTTGAGAGAATGAAAGATGTGAAGTGACCCAAAGTGTCCCACATCGATAATATGAACAAAGAAACCTTAGTATATAAGCTAGTGGGTTACTCCTCCTATTACCAATTTGTTTTAGGATGGAACCCCGCTAGACTTATGTGCTACGCTATTAGCGCAAGGGCGCACGTGTGCACATGACCCCTGATCCCGAGTCCCAACAGACTTTAGTATGAACGAATTGAAGGAATATGAATATGGGATGATTAAGGATTAGGCCAAAATGCATAAAACAACCCTTTAATCACCATTTTTTTCAATTAACCACCCCTAGTTCAAAAATTTTCACTTAACCACCCCTTATAACAAACTGTTTGTAAGTAACCACCCATCCTCCTATTTTTCTTTAAATTAAACTTCTATTAAATTCAAATTGAAAATAAAAGACAAAAATGCCCCCAAATTTAATTTTATAGTTTTTTTTTATTATTTCTCCTTCGTCCTCAGGGTCGGGGGGAGGGGGTTTCAATTCACCACCCAGTCCATGGATCCTCCTAAAATATGATGATCATCTCGGGCAAGGCCTTTCGGAAAGATCGTCCTAGTCTAAGTAAGCGAACAACCCAAATACTGTATTCTTCTTCACTCCTTGATTTTTTACCGGAAGTATCTTACTAAGAAAGCTTTCGTGTGCCAACAGTCGTGTTCCTCTTTCAGATATGAATCTATCTGATTTAGAAAGGAAGAACTTGCATCAGTATCTCAATTTCAATTCAAACATGGGTTTGATTCACACTCCACATTCTGATAAATATTTACCGCCCGAAACGAGTCAAAAATTGCGTCTTTGGTGAAATTGGTATACAAAATTACCATTAATGTATACAAGTTGTGCCCATCTCTACTAGTAGGTCATCTGTGGTCATACCTCTTTCAGTCATCAATGCTTTGTTTGCAACCTCCTCTGGCAAAGCTTGATAGTAGACCTGTCAAAATACGATTTGACCCGGTCGACCCGACCCGAAATTTTTTTCCCAACCCAAACCCAAAAACCCGGTACTTTTCCGGGTCAACTTGGTTTAGACCCGATTGATCTATTAATTTTGACCCAATTGACCCGATGAACCGATTAAACCGATTGATTTATAATTATATATGATTTTTTTTATGGAGATTCCAATTTATTACATTTTATAATTACAATCACTTGATCTTTCATTTTTAAAATCAACTTTTATATTTATTTGTATTGTATAATACTCCCTCAGACCGATAGTATTTGATTTTTGATTTTTCATCACATTTTTAAGAAGATAAAAGAACTCCAAAAAACATTAAAACATTAAAAACAATTCTATGCTTAATACTAATTGCACGAAATTATTTATTTTTTTAAAATTATTTAAAATTTTGATATTTTAGATATTTTTTATTTTATTAAAAATTTTGAGAAATAATAAAAAAAACAAATATTTTAGATCTGATAAAGTATATAATTACAAGCGCTAGAACTTAAGAACCGGATCTACCCGAAAAATTACCAAATCGTGATTTTTTTAATTTTAGCATTTTAAAATTATCAAAAAATTTTACTCCGTAGCATTTTAAAATTATCAAAAAATTACCAAATCGTGATTTTTTTAATTTAAAAAATAGACCCGGGTCTACCCGAAATCGACCCGAAATCGGGCCAAATCCGAAACCGAGCCAAATTCGAGTTCAAGTCAACCCGGATCTACCCGGGACCTTTTTTACCTGAAATGACCCGACTCAAACCCGACTAGAATGACCCGATTGATAACTCTACTTGATAGGGATCTAGGTGGAAGTTGTTCGTGCTTCGCCTTGAATGTGTTTATGCCTACCTTTGATTTATTTCACAAGACTATAAAAATAGGAAAATAATAGTAGTGTATTAAAAACACATTTAGGGGCATTTTAGTCTTTCACTTTCAAGTTAAATTGTGGAAGTTTAAGGGAAAATGGGAGGATGGGTGGTTCTTTGCAAACAGTTTGTTATACGGGGTGAGGTCAGTGAATTTTTTTTAATAAGGGGTGGTTAATTGAAAACAAAAGTGAATAAATGGTGGTTTTATGCATTTTGGCCTAAGGATTAATTAATTTATGGTGTAGGGTAGAGCTGGCAAAATCTGACCCGACCCGAAAACCCGACCCGACTCACCCGAACCCGAGAACGACCCGACCCGACTCGAAACAGACCCGAACATAGATAAACCTGATCCGACCCATTCCCGACCCGACTCTCAACCTGACCTGACCTGACCCGACTTGAAATGGTTATTTAACACCAACATTTTAATGCTTGAATGTTAAATGGTTTTCTATTGAGGGAATATGGTGATTTAGACCCTTTTGCATATTTGATTAGGTAGTTAGCCTCTTTAATTATTTTTTTAGCCGGCTTAGACCTCATTAAATTTTTCTTTGCGTTCTAGACCCTTCCTGCTTTCTCCTTCACCCAACTCTCCTTCCCCGGTGATTTTCCAATTTGTCGTCCAATGTCTCCTCCCTCCCTCCCGGTGAGATCCTCTTCCTCAAAACAGATCTGAGTACACGATTGAAGGAGCGGATTGGCTACGGTTGAAGGAGGACCGAGGTGCTATGTGATCACCGCCGATCTCGAAGCCCCTCCATTGCCGCTCGCAAGATAGGCATGACCTTCCTCTTCGCTCGTATGGAGAACGAACTGCCCCTTCGCGACTACGAGGGAGAGAACGATGCCGACAAAGGGAACCGACGAGGCGGAGACCTGGGGACGTTGACGACCGAGTAAGTTTTCTTCCCTTTTAACTTGTTATCGGATTTAGGATTTTTTTTTTTTCAAATTGGGGGTTTTGGGTTGGATTGCTTATGGATGCTATTCGAATTGGGGGTTTTGGGTTGGTTTGCAACTTGAAGACGGTATTAGGGTTTTGGAATCAATCTGGTCTGCAATATGAGTAAATTGGATGTGATTTGTAAATAGAAGTTACTTACGATTTGATTCGATGATGGGTGCCCACCAAGTGTTTGTGAAAATGTCTAGGCAAGGTTAGTGTAGTTTTGCCAGTAGTACAAGGCCAGATCCCATGCCCTCCATATCAGATCCTTAAGATGCCTCTCGACGTCTGTTTGTGCTAGCTGCTGCTTAGTTTGGAGGACTGTCCGTGTGGCGTATGGTGTTGGTGCTGGCAGCTGCTTCTTTTGGTGCGCCAGCCTATGTGTTTTCTCTCTTCCGTTGGTGTGCAAAAGCTGTCCTACTCTCTCCATTACTAATCAATCAACTAGCAAAGGCTCACAAGCCTTATTTTATGATATTCTTAGATCAATTAAGCCCTACAAGGCCATTGTAAAACCTTAGAGCATCCGCATCTATGGAACCCAATTCGGTTCCTTAACTCCCCTTTTTATCTTTCTCTATCCTCGAGAAACCCAAATTAATTTTTTACCCACATCCCTACAACCCATTTTATTATAAACTAAATAATATAAAATTAAAAATATCTCCTCCACTTATCCAAAACCCCCCACTTTCTATTTCCTACCCTCTCACACATGCCTCTTTATCCATCAACTAGGGTGTTTAAAGGTTTATTACTAAGAAACCTATCAAATCATTCCTTATACTACTTTTTACAAATGTAATATAATAATAATAGGTTTCTACATTTTTTGGTTAAGGAACTCCCAATGCACATGCTCTTAGCTCACATACTGTACTTTTTTCCAAACAAGATCTTGTACTCATGATTTGCCTCGGTATACTTCCACATATCGACTTTGGACCACTACAGTGCATGTATTGATTAGACATCTGGTCTACAAGGGCTGCTCGATTCGGTTGCAGTACAAAATAACCATCAACAACATGTCTTCACTACACAAAGGATTTGTCATCATTATTACTCCCTCCGTTCGACAAAACTTGTCGTTTACTATTTATGCACGCTTTTTTAGAACGATAAAAACTATATAAAATATTCATTTTTTTATAAATTTTTTTAACAAGTTTGTACTTATTAATAATAACTACGAAGTTGTTAAAAAAATTATTAAAAAAACTAGATATTTTATATAGTTTTTAGCTCCTAAAAAAGCGTGTATGAATAGTAAAGTGTCAAGTTTTTTCCGAACGGAGGTAGTAATTATTATCCACATTATCAATTTTCCAATCAACCTTTTTCTTGCCCTCGGCTCCAGAATGGCCTCTTACTGTCATGCTGCTTTGGCGTGGGAAATGACCTGATGTTGCTTGACACAATCAAGATGGGAGCTTCATGATAGATTATTGCTTGCGCCTTGTATTGATTATGAGATCGTATGAAAAGAGATCGTTTGATATTACTTTTTATATAATTCTTAGATGGTTACATTGATGACACCTTGTATTGATTTCATTGATTTCATATTAAATTACTTACATTGATGCATTTTTTTAGTTGATGACATGTTATAATAGGTGTTTTTACGTATAAAACCAATATTAATGTCGTAGTTTCAAAGACATTGTATGTTTATATGTGCAATAAAGTGACAATATTTTGATTCCACGTTTTAAGGTCTTATGTCATCAATTATACAAAATTGTCATCATAAACAATTGTGATTAATGATGCGTAATACCAAATGTCATCAATGAATAAAAATTTAATGAATATGTCACCACAAGTGATTGCATCAATGAAGTGTAATCACAAACGTGTCATCAGTTAATGAAAGTATAATCGATGAAAATAAATCGATATACAATTGATTAAATTAAAAACATGTGGCATCAATCGATTTGATTAAAAAAATGGCATCAAATAATTACATTACAAAAATGACATCAAAACACCATTTTGAAAAAGTTGTATCACATTAAAGGAAAAAATGTCATCAAAATACTACTTTGAAAAAATATCATCAAAAATATGGCATCACGGTAAAAAATATTATCAAAAAATTGACATAAAAAAAAGTGGCATCAGTCGTTAACAGTAAAAAAAAATGGCACCAATGGTCAACGTGACATTAGAGTAAACAAAAAATGTCATCAAGGTTTAAAAAAAATAGCATTAAAAAAGTGTCATCCAATCATTTCATTAGAAAAGTGGCATCAAAGTGAAAATAAAATATAATAAAATTTTGGCATCAAAACAGTAAAATATGACATCACTAAAAAAAACCAAATGGGTTGGTCAACAGTCAATGTTGACCGGTCAATTGTCAACCGGTTGACCATTGACCATTGTACTCTATTGGGAAGGGGTCTACATAAAACTAATTAAATTAGTTTGGAGTCTTAGCACCTAATTGAACGTTCAAAAAAGGTCATCTACCAAAATCACCCTTTTTTATTTTAACACAAGTTTATGATTATACTTTTAAGGAAAAATAACCAAAAATAATATCAACTATCCACGGTAAACCAAAAATAATACGAACTTTTAAAATTATAAATTTATATACAAACTATAACCAATTAAACCAAAAATGATACAATGACCAAAATTCACAAACAAAAAATTAATTTGGGCAGAAGTCATAATTAACAATAAATTTGGGTTACAAATTGAAAAATAAAACATCTGTTCATAGTCCCCTACATCTCCGCGATCTGTGCGTCTCCGACCTTTCATCTTCGTCTTCCCCATACCTTCCCTCTAGATTTGCCGCCTCTGCCATCGTCGCTTTTGGTGTTAGACGATCTACATTAAGTATGCCTTCTTCCGCAGCTGCAAGACCCAATTCGCCGACATCGACGTCTCCGGGCGGGTGTGCACGATAGCGACGTTGGCCGCAGGCGACGCCAAGGAGCCCCTCCGCGTCCCGTGCATTGCGCCGAGTACGTCGTGGCTAATTTCATTCACAACTTGGTCCTCCCCGCCAACAAATCCCAGATTTGCCCCTTCCGAAGGCCTGTAAAAGATCAGATCGTGGAGATGGCGGAGGCGTTAAAGCTTCCGAATGTACGGGGAAGACGACGACGACACACAGATCTGGGAGAGCTTGGAGACGATGAATAGTTCCTTAGTATTTTTCAATTTTAACCCAAATTTATTATTAATTATGATTTCAGGAGGACGGGTGACGGGCCGACAGCAACTAGTGCTGGCCGGAGGTGCCCAGACGAGCGACGCCGCAACGGGCTGAAGACTACTGGTGCGACACTGCGAGGGCAGAGACTCGAGAGCACACTGCACAACACACCTATCTGTTGCCCTATTTTTTTTATGAACTATTCCCAATTACTCTATTCCCCTCTCATTTGTTTAAAAAAATAATAATTTCCCTCCCTCGTTGTAAAGACCGGGAAATTTTATAATACTAAATAATTAAAATAATGATTTATAATCATCTCGACTTCTAAGATTCAGGAGGTTTAGAATTTCCGTCGTCGAGCTATTGCTTTACTCTAAATCTTTCGAAACGAGTTCCGACATTATTTAGTTGAAAATTTAAAATATTCTTTATCCTTCCATATGCGAAAATGTAAAATAATATTTGGAGTTCTTTATTAAATTCGGAATTGGAAATTGAAAATATTTTGAGTTGGGTCGGATAAGATCGAGGGAGCGAATTTCAAGATATTTAATTCGGGTATTCAAAATATCTCTTGTGGACAACTATCTCTCAATTTTATTTTTTTTCCTTTTCTTTCATTTCTCTGTCCCCCTCTCTCTCGATTTGTCTGAGGAAGCCGTTTGAGGGTTGATCCCTTTGCCTTGCAAATTAGCAACACACAGCTTGCAGATTTTTTTTGCTTGTGCCCTTTCACCTACAAAACCCACCTTCTCTTGGTCTCATTGATTTCCTAGTAGCCCAATAAAGTTGCCCTCCTCTATCTGTTTCCTACAGTTGCCAGAGGGACATTACTCCCATTTTTCTCTCCCGTTTCCATTTCTTGAATTCAACCACTGTCAAGCCGTCATACATCCTCTTCCATTTCCTTGTTGTTCTTATTTCAATCAACCTCCACCACCACTCCTCCTGTCTATCATCGCCGCCAGGAGCCGCCGCCTCACCTTGCTCCTCCTGCATCTCCCACCGTTCATTCCCATTTGTGAGCAGCACAACCCCCCTTCCCCGTTGAAATCTGATTGCAAGCCACCTCCATTGCTTCTTCCTTCAGAGCAATAGCAGTTCGACGATCGTTCGAGTCACCCAGGAGCACCCCGGAGCCGCAAGCTCCTTCTCCTCTCTGTTTTGCCGGGAACAACCAAGGCTCCACCCCTTCTCGTCTCCTTCAAAGAAACCGGCCTCCGTTCCTTCCCAGTAGCAGTCGGAACACCCCGAGGCCGCCGACCACCCTTCACCGCTCCTCCTCCCCTGGTTCCGCCTAGTAAAGGTCGGAATTGGGTTTTCCTTCGCTTCCAATCGATTACCCCTTAAAATCCCTTCTTTCTAATCTCTTATGTCGTCCTAGGATATCCCGGTGCTGATACTTCTCCTTCGAAGCTCGAGGAGCCTCCGACGAACATTTTCCGGCGAAATCAACCTCCCTCGATGAGCCTCCCTTTCCCCTTCTTTTCTTGTTGCGTTTATGTTCTTCTGTATGGGTGTGGTCGGAATCTCATGTCGGTCGGGTGGGAAAGCAATCTGGGTCGGAAAGGTGTAACCGGAGAGGGTCTGGGTTCTCCTTCTCTTCCGTTGTCCGGCGTCACTGTTCAGCACTCTGTTCTCCCATTCTTTTACTTTGAAGAAGATAAGTCCGGGCTTTGGGCCTATTGCTTCAGATCCGGTTTTTCTTTTTGGGCGGGTCTGGGTCCTTCATTTCCGGGTTATAACACTTGGGTTGTGGATCTGGGTTCAACTTTCCGAGTTCCTTCTTTTCCTTTTGACATATTTCCAGGTTGGGCCTGTTACTTTCGGATTACATCTTGGGCCTTTTGGGGTTTGTCCTCTTGAAATGTTAATTGAGAAATGTGCTTTATTATATGTTCATGTTATACGGTATAACATTTAATTATGGTTATATTATTATTAATATATATTATTCCGAGTTTGGTGTTGATTAATATTTTCTGAAAAATTGTTATTTATTATAAAATTATCTTGAGAATGATGTTAATTGGAATATATATTTTGTGATGTGTAAATATGTGATTTTGGGAATTATGAGATGTTTTATTCCTATTGATATGTAAATATGGTTCCCACCAAAAAAAATATATGTAAATATGGTTTGTGGAAATATAATTGTTTTGGTTATTTAATCTCCGAATTTAATTATATAATAATTTTAATAATAAACATGTCGGGATCGTTTTAATAATATGATTTTGGGAATTTGTTAATGATTTAAATGATAGATGTCAGAATTTGGCCAAGTATGATTTGAGAAATTATTTTGATTATGAGTTGACTTAATTTGGGATTTAAGAGTTTGGAAAATATGGTTGGTGCGATTTTATCAATGGGGTTGATTGGAAGTAAATGATTTTGGTTGATGTTGATCGTATCGGAAAGGTTTTGGAAAACGGTTTTACTATCGGTTGGTTTTGAGTATGTTGAGAACTTGGGTTTCGTGTGTATGAATGTTGGTCCGGTAGCTTATGGAAATGGCTTGATGATAGGTGTGTATTGCTTTTCGATTGCTTTGGACTTGCATTTGGGCCTTTACTTGTGTTATCTTGCTGTTCTGCATCTTCAGGTAAGTATCCTACGGGACATACTTAGTAACCTGGACCTCCTACCTGATGTGTAATGTGATGTGTAGTTTTGTTGCATATAAAGCATGCAGTATCATGCTAGGATTGCATTGAACTGAGCCTGTGGTTACTATGTGTGTTTGAAACAGAACGGTCGTTATCTGTTATATCCCTAGAGTCTTTGCTATGGTCATAGGGTAACCCAGCCTCATTGGGTGCCCTGAGTGAATCGAGTCATATGAGCATGTTACTATATCCCAGCACCATCGGGCAAACTTGGTTACTGTATGTTGATGTTTATTCCGTTGTCCGTGCACCACCACGAGGGAATGGAAACCGAGAGCTGGTCAGTCTCTGCACTAACGGGAAGGGGTGCAAAGGTAGGAGAGGGATATGCCACTTGACATTGCCTTGGGCCCTTTACAGTTTTCTGCATATTATAACTATTAAAGCATGCTTATGTGATTTAATTATTGTACTGCATTAGGCATCCTTTATCCTAGGTATAGGCTTGTTATATGGCCTCAGCGCGGTCAGAGGACCCGTATGCGATTACCGGGCCTGACTTCGTTGTTAGTGTCAGGTACCGCTCCTTTATTTCTCCTTGCTTCTATGATGGGGAACCCTTTGCGAATCGAAGAACCTGGCTAACCATCTAACCCGGTATAAAAGGATAATCTTCCGCTTAAGTTTTGGTTTTGACCCGGCTCTGCAGTGGCACCTTGTAAACTCTTCTGGTTTCCGTTATGCTTTCGTTTGAATTTGTTTCCGTTATCCTTTTTCCCACTGACCTTGAAAATGAGTTGAAACCTTGACTGTTGTGAGCCTAATTTGCCATGTTTCACACTTACTTTTATATCGATTTCTGCATGCACTTCATACATTTGGGATAGAATAGTACGGAATCTATGTAGTTTACACTTATTTGCCTAATTATGGAATCTACACTAGTTTCTGTTTAATTTCGCAGAAATCGAGGCATTTTATAGCAATTCAGAGAAAGGACGGAAAGCTTCAAGTCAACTACAAAAAGTCCAAGGTCAAGGAGCAGTGAAACCAGGAAAAATCGAGCAAAGGAAGAGAAAAGATCAACTTGACAAGTTTCGTCGATATCAACCACTTTGGTCGACATCGAGCAACCCAAGCCTAGTCGAAATCCAGCAAAGTCGAGCAGAGCACTCGAGGAGCCAAGCTTGGTCGACGTTGAGTAAATAACTCCATGCCGACTAGAGTCGACGAGTCCAAAGGCTACTCGAGCTTGAGTGCAATCCGAGGAGTGGAGATTCTACTCGACGTCGAGGAAGTTAGTCGATGTCGAGGACATTCCAAAAGCAATCCGAGTTCGAAATCGAGTTGAGTACGAGAAGATAGAGTTACTTGCAAGCCAAGGTTCGAGATATTCTATTAAAAGACATCAAGTTCTATCAAGAGAAGGAATATTTATCCACAATAGCTTTATTTCTTTTTAGATATAATTATTTTATTTCCAAGTTTTATCTTAATTGTTTTAGATAGAAAGTTTAGATATAGATAGATATTTCTTTCCTAGATTAGCTAGGGAATGAACACTATAAATAAAGCCTTAGATGCTGAGTTTTATTCATGCAAATTTTACACACAATTAGTTACATATAGGTGGGAGGGAGAGAGCTTGTGGCCGAGTGGAGCAAGAGAGGCGAGAGCATATTTGGCTTTGTTCGGTTGTAAGTTTTTGAGTTTATTTAATGCAGTTTAGTTTCTTGAAATTATTGATGTGTTTATTCATGATGAAGGGCGAGTAGTCACCTAACTTCTAGGGTCGGGGTGAGCCCGACGGTAGCCATGTAAGGTAATGCGAAAAGGTACAATCTTTTGATGCGATTTCGTCTTCTATCCCTATGAGCATGATTCTTTTGCGAAAGTTGAAGGTGATCCTTGTTTGTGTTATTGAAGCAAAAGTGAACTTAATGCAACTTGGATAAATTATGTGAATAAGGGTTAGTAACAATTAGGGTTTATCTGAAAGCCTCTATTTTCCTATTTTTTAACAACGAAAGTTATTTGATGAAAAGCATGATCTTTTATGCCTTTATGTGTTATTTTACATTGTTATCGTTGTGGTTTTGATACTCTGATCTTGGAAGTCTTTAGTTTATTGGTTTATTTCATTAGTTTCGTGTTCTGTCTTGCGAAAAGGTGAGATTTTTAGTTTATACGTCCTCGTATGATGCATACACCAAGATCGTGCATTGTTCATTTATGTGATAATTGTGATGTCTATTTAATCCCGCATATCTTTCTTAAGTTGCTAGACATATCTGCTTTCATGGGATAATAGACTACTATCTTGTCTCGCAAGCATCCGAGTAGCACTCGAATATATCTTTCTGGAATAATACGTATGTCGTGCTCCTCGTGATAGGTACATGTTAGTGTGGATTAAATGATTGATATACCCCATGATGAAATTGTGTCCACTTGTCACAATTGCAACCTAATAGACCTCCATGAGGGCGTTGTACTATTCTCGGGTCAGAGTCTTGTCTCTAGTATTGTTGTTTGTAGTTGTGGTCCGTGTTTTTCCCCGGAAGGAATTTGGGTTGTCTTTTCTTGCCACTACCCTATCTCCCCTAACTTGGACTCTTGCGCGATACATTTGGGTGAGCGATCGCATGGAAGAGGGAACGAAAAGTTAGATAGCGATAGAGCAGTGCAGCGGAAGCGTGGGCCCATAACCCACGTGCCTCAGGATCAATGATGTCGGCGGAATGGGCACACATTGAGAATTACGGTTACTAAGTACGATATGACTTGCAAGCGGGAGTGTTATTCGTTCGAATTGCTAACTCTTTTGAATTTGTTGACGATGATATTGCATTGCCCTAGCGATAAGATTTACGTATTGATGTGCTAACTTGATGACGATTGTTGCCTGATTGCCTGTTGCCTATGATGATATGATTTAATGACTTATAGATCTCATGTACCATGATGTCTTGACGTGTTGCTACTCTAAGTTGCTAAGCGTGATTTGAATTCCTTTGCCTGTAAAATGTGAACTACATATGCTAAGAAGCCTTAATTGTATCTGATAAGGTTATAATGCAACACGTTAGCTTGACTTGATTATGTTCATATATGATGTTTGCGATGGTTATTTGTTGTGAGGAGGAAATCAATTATGAAATATAACAAAATAGATCAAACCAGATTTAGGCCCACGCAAATAATTACAAGACTCCTCCAATGCAGTAAGAGAAAGTCAGGATCGAATCCACGAGGAAGCGTGTCAGTGGATCCTAGGCAGCTGTAAATCTTATAGAAAAGCAAACAGAAGACAGAAACAAAGGAACAAAGAAAGAAAGACAGATATAACAAACGAAAGCAAGAAATAAAAGCAAAGACATAAGCTACTCGATCTGGACAAGCACAGTACTCGAGATCGACTAACAACAGCAGAGACAGAAACTGAAAATCGACGATAGAAGCACAACAGCAACTCGATCTAGACAAGGCCTTACTCGAGATCGACAAACCCCTACTCGATCTCGACTAGCTTTTCCTCTAGATCGACAAAAACACAGAAAACCTCAAATTGCAACTTCGAACACAGAATCTCAGATTTCGACAGAAATAAATCAATATATGAAAGAACTTCCAAAGCCAGGGTATCAACGCCACAATGATAGCCATGCAAAGTAACACATAAAGGCATAAAAGATCATGCTTTCCATCAAAATAACTTTCGTTACTAACAAATAGGCATATAGAGGCTTTCGCATAAACTCTAATTGTTACTAACCCTTTTCACATAATTAACCCAAGTTGTATTAAGATCACTTTCGCTTCAATAATACAAACAAGGATCACCTTCAACTCTCGCAAAAGAATCATGCTCATAGGGATAGAAGACGAATTGCATAAAAAGATCTGACCTTTACCGCATGACGCATCACCTCACATGGCCACCGTCGGTCTCACCCCAGCCCCAGAAGTGGGTGGACTACTCGCTCTTCATTGCAATAGCAGGCATTGATGTATAAAAAGAAACTTGCATTAAACTAAATTCAAAGCCTTTACAATCCCGGCAATCCAACTTTCGCTGAATGCCAAAACCCTAAAAACCTTAGAACTCCTAAACTGTCTCTGTGGAACTACTTCTCTTGCTCTGAATTATGAAAAACCAGCCTCTAAGGCTTTATTTATAGCCTTATATTCCTTGCTAATCAAGGATAAGATATATCTATCTATATCTAAAAAGCTTAAAAGATAAATAAAAGTAATTTAGGAATTAAATCTATAAAGAGGAAATTAAATCTAAATAGGTAAGTCTTGTCATGTTGATAGATCTTGTCTTCCATAGATAGAACTTGATGGATCTCGGCCAACTCGGATTCCTTCGGCTCCAAGGACTCCCACAACGCGTAGGACTGCTCAAACCGCGTAATGCGGCTTCGGGACGCGGCTCCTCGATCTCGGCCAAGGCTCCTCGAGATCGAGTAGAACTGACGTCGACTTGGCTGGCTCGGCGTCTCGGGTTGCTGGTCCTCGATGTGGCTCGGACATGGCTCCTAGGCTTGGTCGATCTCGAGGACCTTACTCGATCTCGAGTAAAGGTGGCTCGTCGACTAGGTCTTCTGGTGTTGTCGAGCAACCTCTCATCAACATGGCTCGGGTGCTGGCTTCCGGGTTCCTCGATCTCGAGTAGGTTTACTCGATCTCGAGTAGAGTGTAACCCGGCATGTCTTCGTCTTCGGCTTCTCGATCAGCTCCTCCTCGACCAGGCACTCCTTGGACATTTGTGGTCGATCTCGAGTAAAGGTACTCGATATCGAGTACATCTCTCAACTTTCTGCTCTGTTCTTAAAACGCACTTTCCCGAGTCCTCGTTCGTCGGATTGACGTATATGACCATGAGTTGGAAAGATCTTGCCAAGGGCTACAATTCTCATGAAGACATCAAAGCTTGATTAAGAACGAAGAATGGTGAAAAATGGTTTTTTCTCCGGCTGCACCATTCTTAGCTTCTCCATGAGTTTCCTTTAAGCTCTAAAGTGCATCCGATTTCTGCGAAATATAACCAAAACTTGTGTAGACCTCCATATATTGGAAATAAGTGTAAACTACACAGATTATGTATTATTCTAACCCATATGCATGCAATGTTTGCAGAAATCGATATAAAAGTAAGTGTAAAACATGGCAAATTAGGCTCACAACATTATTGAGCATGATGGTAAACCGAGACTTGTTGAACCCATGATGTTATGTTTATGAATGCTAGTTGATATGATGTAGACCTTATATTTGATGGTTTTCATGATTGGTTCTTCCTTAAACCTGTGAGTGAGGTAATTTGGTAGCGTGGTTGGAGAGTGGTGAAAGAATTTTGGGCGGTTGGGATGATCGATGGTATTAGGAGGTGAGTCGTGAGATAGGGATGTTGGCTTAGGTAAGACTGAGTGAGCTTTGAGATTTATGGGAGGCAATGTTGGTGGTTCTGATGAGCTTCTAGGTGATGCTGGTGATGCTTCGGGTTGTACAAGGAGTGTAAGGAAGGGCTCATGAATATTGAGGACATGGTATTAGAGGGTACTTGGGGATGAAGTTAGAGATAGGAGTTGGATTCTTAGAGGTGGATGGTGTGGTAGTGCTTGGCGGAAGGAGGGGCGAGATTTCAGCATCGAGATGAATTAGGATTTCTTTGGGGAATTTTTGTCTTAGTTGACGTTGGCGAGTCTAGAAGAGGATTAGTCTTGGCTTGAGAGTGGAGATGGGCGAGTGGGGATTGTGTTTCATTTTTAATGGTATGGTGTGAGGATTTCCTTGATTATGTGATTTATTTATATCTGCTGTCATGATGTTAGATAGCGACCATGATAAAACCTGATATGGAATGACATTGCATGTCGATACGCAATGTTGAAATCTAATTGTTAGTGGCAAGTGTTATCATGATATATTGATGCTTTGTTATCCTGTACGTTATTTTAGAAGCATGATAAGATGTGTTGTGATATAATACATGAGATAATAATGTGTTATTATGTGGTGGTGAGCATGATGTTATATTATGTGGTGGTAATCATGATGTTGTATTATATGATTGGCAAGCATAATTATTGATATGTTAAATGATGAATATGACTTGGAGCATGAATATGATTTGTATAAATGAGATAATGGTGCCTAATGACTAAATGATCGTTATATGGTATTGTAAGGAGTTGAAATGATGTTTTGTGAGTATGTTAGCATTTGATGCTTGGTATATGGTTAGAACTTTCCTTTGCTGGAGCTTAAATAGCATGATCTTGTTATGTTGATGTGTTGACAATGGTTTTGATTCGTTGACTTGACGGAGGGAAAACCTGTCGTTGATCCGCCAAAGAAAACTCAAACCTATAGCAAGTATAGCAATAAGCAAGAGGTCAAACCTATAGCAAGTATAGCAATAAGCAAGAGGTCGATCCACAAGGAAAGTTATAACTCAAGTGTGGTTCAGGTATCAATCAAAGTAACCAATTTGGAGGGTTTTGTGTGTGAAAGTTCTGCCTTTTATCAAAGCGGATTGAAGAAACCAAAGTAAATGGATTTGTTTTAGACAATTAAGAGAAGCAATTCTACCTACAATTTTCCACTTTATTGGATTGAAGCGATCCTTGTAACTTCTTCTCGTCCTATTACGTTTCCTATGAATGCCATTGTCCTGGCCTAATATAGTTACTAGTCCAACCAGTCCTAGCAACCCTTAACAATCGAACAGTGCCTAAAGAAGGATTTAATCCAATTGATAGCTTTAAGTTCAGAGATTAGCCAAGGCATTTGCAGTCCCTAAAGAGGGATTTAACAACACATTCAACTTCCTACTCATTCAATTAGTTCAAACAGCCCTAAAGGAACAAGTTTGCCACTTAGGTTAAGGTTCACAACCAGGATAGATCTCCAGCCGACACTTTGTTCACGTCGCCTTGGCCGCTGAAAGACATGGCCAGGACCTTGTGGACTAGACAGAGGCATGGGTGGACGAAATTGTAGTTGTATTCTCCCTTGTGGCCGTCAAATCTAGTTCTAGTCGCCGTGAACCAGACATCATGGCGTTGCTGTTCTGTCGCCATGAAATACCAATCAGGGGTGGGTGCCCGAGAGATCCCAAAAAGCTGTCTCAGCTGGTCATATGGGCAGGCGTGAGGCTGATCCAACAAGGTGAACCTAATCCTCGAGTTATCCACCCGTTGCAATGTGGCCAGAAACTCCCATGCCAGCTCACGATACGTGGGGGTTTCTGGCCACATTGCAGCGGGTGGATAACTCGAGGAGTAGGTTCACCTTGTTGGATCAGCCTCACGCCTGCTCATATGACATGTTGAGACAGCTTTTTGGGATCTCTCGGGCACCCACCCCATATTGGTATTTCATAGCGATAGAGCAGGAACGCCATGATGTCTGGTTCACGGCGACTAGAACTAGATTTGACGACCACAAGGGAGAATACAACTACAATTTCGTCCACCCATGCCTTCGTCTAGTCCACAAGGTCTTGGCCATGTCTTTCAGCAGCCAAGGCGACGTGAACAAAGTGTCGGCTGGAGATCTATCCTGGTTGTGAACCTTAACCTAAGCGGAAAACTTGTTCCTTTAGGGCTGGTTGAACTAATTGAATGAGTAGGAAGTTGAATGTGTTGTTAAATCCCTATTTAGGGACTGCAAATACCTTGGCTAATCTCTGAACTTAAAGCTATCAATTGGGTTAAATCTTTCTTTAGGGACAGTTCGATTGATAAGGGTTGCTAGGACTGGTTGGACTAGTAAGTATATTAGCTTGGGACAAGGGCATTCATAGGAAACGTAATAGGACGAGAAGAAGTTACAAGGATCGCTTCAATCCAATAAAGTGGAAAATTGTAGGTAGAATTACTTCTCCTAATTGTCTAAAACAAATCCATTTACTTTACTTTCTTCAATCCGCTTTGATAAAAGGCAAACCTTTCACACACAAAACCCCCCCAAATTGGTTACGTTGATTGATAACTGAACCACACTTGAGTTATAACTTTCCTTGTGGATCGACCTCTTGCTTATTGCTATACTTGCTATAGGTTTGAGTTTTCTTTGGCGGATCAACGATAGGTTTTTCCTCCGTCAAATTTGGCGTCATTGCCGGGCAGAGAGCGGCCGGCGGCTGTGCAAGAGGTTGGATCTCCGACTTCCGGCGTTGCTGAAGGTGCGAGAAGAGCAGGGGAGGAAGGAGAGAGAGCTTGGGAGTGCCTATGTAGGTTTTTTCAAAGGTTGAAGGAGAAGGAAGGAGGAAGGCAACAATGGAGTGTTGGAGCTCTTAAAGATGACGGCAGGGGTTGGAAGAGAAAGGAGGTAAGGTTTGTGACGAGAGGGTTTCTCGACCAAATAAATTTGTAGTTAAGACCCCCGCTATAGTATAGGGGAGTCAGGTTCGTCCTCAGGAGAAAAGTCAGCGGTTCTAGGTATAGTGTATTTTGGGGTTCAGGGATAGCAGGAAAAGGTGATGAGGGTGGCTATCGACAAAGAATAGAGGGGTCAATGTCGAGGGATGGAGAGAGAATGGTGGTTTAATATTGAGCAGAATATGTGCTGAATAAAACAAATAAAGATGCAAACTTACAAGGTTAGGGATCACCACAACAATAAACATATGCGCAGATCATAAATCACATAAAGATGCATGCTTTATATCAAATAACTTTATAGAGGCTTTCGCAAAAACCTTCAGTATTACTACCTTTTCATAATTAGGATCATCCAACTTTCGCAAGGAAAGCCTAATTACTATCCAAATTCATAATTAATTCACTTTCGCTTCGTAATTGCAAATAAGGAATTGTCCTCGACTGTCGCAAAGGATTAAGCACATAGGTAGATGATAATAAAGACATACAAAATCATGAATTTATAAATCAAACACACATGTCCATGTTGGGATCACCCCAACCCTAGAAGAAGGAAATTAGAAATAAACCATAATGAAAGAAATTAACTTTAACATAAAATAAACTAAAACTTACAACCGTTCGTCTCCTTCCTCCTCCTCCTCCTCCTCTCTCTCTCTCTCTCTCTCTCTCATCTCTCGCCTTATCTCTCTCTCCTTGCGCCCTAAGACGACTTGACTTGAATGAATGAAAATTAGCCCCCTAGGGCTTTATTTATAGGCTTCATTCCAAGCTAATCTAGGAAATAAACTCTATCTATATCTATCTATCTACGTACTTAAGATTAAAAACCTGGAAACAAAGGAAATAAATCAACTAGGAATTATATCTAAAGTAGATAAATATCTTCTCCTCTTGATAGCACTTGATAGATCTTGATGGAATTTGATCTCGAAAATATCTCCATTGGATTCGGGATAGAAACTTAACAAGAAGCCGGTTAAGCTCGGAATCCGCCGTCTGGGTCAACTCGATATCGAGTAGGATTGCTCGATATCGACTAGCAATTTCTCGTCTTCTGCTCAGCAACTCGATCCCGGCCTCCAGGAGCAAAGTCGACTTGACTTTTCCTCGACATCGAGTAAATTTCCTAAACATCGAGTAACATGTTCAGCTCCCAGCTTCACTTGTCGACTCTGGGGTCTTTGACTCGATATGGCTTACTCGATATCGAGTAAAACAACTCGATATCGACTCCGGGGTCTTTGACTCGATATGGCTTACTCGACTCCGGGGTCTTTGAGTCCTCGTTTGTCGGATTGACGCATATGACCATGCGTTGGAAATCTCTTTTCAATGTCTACAACTCTCATGAAGACATCAAAGCTTAGTTCGAAATGATGAATGGCGAAAATTGGTCTTTTCTTCAGCTGCACAATCCTTAGCTTCTTTATGACTGTCCTTTAAGCTCCAAAGTGCGTCTGATTTCTGCGAAATTAAACAGAAACTAGTGTAGACTCCATAATTTGGAAAATAAGTGTAAACTACATAGATTCTATACTATTCTAGCCCAAATGTATGAAATGCATGCAGAAAACGATATAAAAGTAACTATAAAACATGGCGAATTAGGCTCACAACAAACACCCCATACTTAAGCTTTCTTGTCCTCAAGCAATACTTTTAATTGTCATTCAGGGGAAGAAACAAAACTCTCAACATATTATATCCATTCTCATATGTCCCTGCAATCAATTACCATCCTCGAAAAGGTACTAGTGTCACAAATCCATGCATGTGCAATTAAAAAGCAACATCTACTCGCAAAAGGAGGGTTATGCAAAACAATTCATATGTGACAAAGCATTAATAATCAAGAGGACTTTAATTTAAGCTCAATAAGAAGTAGATTGGTAAAAAGCTAAAGGTGGGCAATTTTTGGCCATGTGGTGCTAATGATCCGGGGAAATGGAGTATTTCCAAACTTTCTTAACCATATCCCTTTTTCATAAGATTCATCACATTTCATAATGCTTTTATCAATAATAATGATTTTACCTCTCTAACCTCAGCACTGCCTTCTCGCGAGTCGCAAACATGGGTGTCATGAATGACCCCGGATACATAATGCTTTGGACTCCTCACCTGTGTGTCCCATCTATCTCAGTATGTAGGGTCAATCTAGCTTTATCTCCTGAGGTGATCGGATTTTCTTTCACTCATTAAATTTTCCATAATTAATTTCAAACAATTTTCTACCAAACTCCAATAATGGTAATAACCATAACACAACTACCATATAACAATCTCCATAATGTAACATCATTCTCAACATAATCCCCGGATAGGAAATAAGGTAAAGAATGGGTAATATTTAGATCATGTGGAGCAATATATGAAATAAGGCATATTATGGCTTTTATGATGCATAAGCATATGTAAGGCTAGGATTATAAACAATATGAGCTTATATGGAAATATAAAGTCCTTCATCCTCTTATCATGCAATATGTCAAAAGCAATTTCAAATTTTACCACCTTTCATGGTTTTCAAGAAAATATGCACTTCATTGTGGCTTCCCTTTACTAGGAAATTTTATGCTATATCTCTAACGAATCCAATTTTTCATCGTCGACTTCAATATAAGCTTCCATGACATTTATCAAAATTTTCAATGGGGGTTATTTTTATAAACTTTGGAAAACATGCATATGAGCCCATAAATCAATAATGAATTCCAAATAGTCATGTATAAGCAATTCATGAAATAAACTTCAAAAATGCACGCAAAATGTCAAATATGCACAAAGTAAGCCCTTCCCCCACTCCATACTTAAACATTACAGTGTCCTCACTATATAAAAAATAAGGGTAAAGAAAGAAACTCACTACACAGGCGTGCAAATCTTCAAAATATCGAGTGAAAATGTTGCTGGGCCTAGTCCGAATTTAGCTTGATTCCATCCCCATGGACCTGAAAAATGTAGAAGAGAAATACCCACAATAGAAAAACTAAAAGTTTAAAAACCAAAAACAAACAAAAGCAACAAAGTCCAAAAGTCCCAAAAATGTCTATTTACAAGCTCTAGACTTTATAGTCGCTAGGCCGACTTTCTCCTTTAAGCTCAAGGTGGCATTTGTAGGGCCCATGTAGCTTGGGCGTTAAATAGGACTCCATTCTTGTCCATCAGCTGCAATCCTCCTGAATGGGTTTTGTTCACCGTGAAAGGCCCCATCTTCTTCTTATTGAATTTGTTGGGAAACCAATGATCTTTTGATTTGGAAACATAGAGATTGTCTCCAATTTCATACTCCTTAGGCTCATCATTGGAAATCCTACATAATCGCACATACCAAGGCAAACCTCTCCCATGTATAGATAGATCTGTAATTGAAATAGGACAAGAAGGATCCATACCTTGGCTTACCTTTCCAGAATCGGATTCGAGGACCTCAGATTCTACTCGACATCGAGCAAATTTACTCGACATCGAGGAGTTTTCTTCTGCTGGTGGGCTGCTGCTCAAGGAATGAGAGGTCGATGACGAAATGGTTTGGTCGATGTCGACCAATTTGATCGATATCGAGGAGTCCTTCGCTCCTAGTGGATTGCTCGTCGAGGGAAGAGAAGTCGAGGGAGAAATATTTTGGTCGATGTCGAGGAATTCTCGGCTTCGGGTTGGTTGCTCGACGAAGCCACTTGTTGTGGAGGGCTCTACTTTTGGTCGATGTCGACCAAGTTCCTCGATGTCGACCAAGTTCCTCGAGGATGCAAGTATGGGGTCGACTTCGACCCCATACTTGCATCCTCTCAAGGCATCCGAGAAATAATTAGTTGACGTCGACTTTCCTTGGTCGATGTCGAGCAGATCATCTGTGTCGTCGTTTAGGATGGCCATGATCTTCTCCACCTGGGCTTCTATATCCCTTTTTTCTAGATCTTCAGGAGTCATATTTCTCACCTTAGGCTCCCCGCAAGTAATGTAACCAGCTGATATAGATTTTACCTCTTCCATGGATCTGGCCTTTTCTCAAGTATGTCCATATGACTGCACTCCTCTGTGATCTCAGCCATTGACCGCTTTTTGCTTAGGATCTCCTTGAGGAACTTGACATATGATGGCATTTCATTAAGAGCTTCTGTGAAGGGTATAGTGACATTGAGTCTCTTAAGCATCTTGATGAAGCGCTGAAATTTCTTCTCTGCTGGATCCTTTGGAGATTTTGTCGAAAAGGCAACTTTCTCTTCGTCGGAGCCAGAACAGATGTCGGAGGTGTTGTATTGTCCTTGATGTCGACTTGATTCTTCTCGACATCGACAGGATTCTCCTCGATATCGACCAAATTCCTCGATGTCGAGTTGCTGTGCTGTGCACACGAATCGTGGCCAAGTTTTCCTCGACATCGTGTTGAATTTCCTCGACATCGACCAAGTTCTGGTCGATATCGACTTGTTGTTCGTCGATATCGAGTTGCTGTTCAGTTCTGTCCTACTGCTTTCCGACCTCTGGCTCGCGTAGTTGGTACCCTTGGGATTTGGTTCTGAAGATCCAAGGAGTGTACTTGACTATCTGGGGATGCCTGCTGCTAGCTGGCCAATCTGTGTCTCCATTGATTTCCGCCATATATCAATCTCCCCAAGCCTAGAGTTGACACCTTGCATCTGAGTGTAGACTGAGTTGAAGGACTCCTTGGTGTCTGAATGGTTCCTCCGCATTTCCTCTAGGATGGTCTGTAGGTCATCCCTCTTCTGGTCCCTTTCCAGATGTCCTGGAGCTCTGTATGGCGGGGGTTCCTAGGGTAACCTTGGTTCCATTGTGGTTGCTGAAACCTTTGGTCCCCCATATAACGATTGGGACCCCCTGCGTAAGCTACCTCTTCGTGGTGTTCTGCCAGCCTGACTTGCTCTGTGTATGGGCACTCAGTAGTGGTGTGTCATTGTGATCCGCATTCGAGGCAGGGCTGGTTGACAGAAAGATACTTGACTTGCTTGAGGAGCTTGCGATTCTGATCTTTGTAGTACTGCTCCTTGACATCTGGGTCAATTTCCTTAGAGGGCTCATAGAGGGGCATGGATGGGCCTGGCCTGGCATAGGCATTCTCGTCATAGTTTATTGAAGTCCCATACTTGCTGTCGTAGTTGGTCAGCTTGTCGAGGGTAGCCCATGCGTTAGCCGGCGGCATTGTCAAAGACTCATAATGAGTATACGTGTTGATCATATCCTTTGTGGCCAGGTCAAGAGAATTGAAGAAGATCTCCTGAACGATGCAAGGTTGCTGTCCATGTGTAGGGCATGATCACAGTAGATCCTTATATCGTTCCCATGCTTTTGCTAGCGGCTCCCTAGGCTTTTGTTTGAAAGCTGTAATCTTTTGGCGAAAGAGCACTGTCTTGGCAGGAGGAAAGAATTTGTTGATAAATTCCTGCTTTACTTCAGCCCATGTTGTGAGGGATCGTGGACGGAGACCTTCAAGCCACTTCAATGCTGGACCAGCCAGAGACCAACGAAAAGCCTTCATCAAGATATATTCCAAATTGGTACCTTCAGCAAGAGTGCGGCACATATGAGTAAAGTTGGTAATATGTTGAAGAGGGCATTCATTAAATCTACCATAGAAAGCATTATTTTTAATCTCAATCAGGAAAGAAGTGCGAATTTCATAGTTATTTTCAGGGATTAGAATGGCCGATTCAGGCACGATGAGAGTCAGGTGCATGTAATCCTCTGCAGTAGTTGGGTATTGGGCAAGCTCAGCTTCCATCTGCCTCCTTCGCGCAGCTTCCTGTGTAGTGTGTGCTCTCTCAGTGTTGAGAGCAGTATCTTTGCCTTCTAACTCAGCTCGAAGCCTCTGTATCAGTTGTTCCTGTGTTTCTGCGGCTGCCATGGCTCTTTTTAATTTAGCGTGGACGTGTATAAGGCGTTCCGGATCATCTAAGGCATCAAACTCAGGTATTTGACCAGAACGGCGCATACACTGCAAAATAAAAAACTTAAAGAAAAAGTGAGATCTAACTACCTAAGGCGCGAATGATTGCTTCCCCGGCAACGGCGCCAATTTGACGAGAGGGTTTCTTGACCAAATAAATTTCTAGTCAAGACCCCCGCTATAGTATAGGGGAGTCAGGTTCGTCCTCGGGAGAGGAGTCAGCGGTTCTAGGTTTAGTGTGTTTTGGGGTTCAGGGAAAGCAGGAAAAGGTGATGAATAAAACAAATAAAGATGCAAACTTCCATTGTTAGGGATCACCACAACAATAAACATATGCGCAGATCATAAATCACATAAAGATGCATGCTTTATATCAAATAACTTTCGTTATTATCAAATAGGAATATAGAGACTTTCGCATAAACCCTAAGTGTTACTACCTTTTCTTAATTATGATCAACCAACTTTCACAAGCAAAGCCTAATTACTATCCAAATTCATAATTAATTCACTTTCGCTTCATAATTGCAAATAAGGAATTATCCTCGACTGTCGCAAGGGATTAAACACATAGGTAGATGATAATAAAGACATACAAAATCATGAATTTATAAATCAAACACACATGTCTATGTTGGGATCACCCCAACCCTAGAAGAAGGAAATTAGAAATAAACCATAATGAAAGAAATTAACTTTAACATAAAATAAACTAAAACTTACAACCGTTCGTCTCCTTCCTCTCTCTCTCTCTCTCTCTCGCCTTCTCTCTCTCTTCTTGCGCCCTAAGACGACTTGACTTGAATGAATGAAAATACGCCCCCCTAGGGCTTTATTTATAGACTTCATTCCCAGCTAATATAGGAAATAAACTCTATCTATATCTATCTACCTACTTACTTAAGATTAAAAACTTGGAAACAAAGGAAATAAATCAACTATGAATTATATCTAAAGTAGATAAATATCTTCTCCTCTTGATAGCACTTGATAGATCTTGATGGAATTTGATCTCGAAAATATCTCCATTGGATTCGGGATAGAAACTTAACAAGAAGACAGTTAAGCTCGAAATCCGCCGCCTGGGTCAACTCGATATCGAGTAGGATTGCTCGATATCGACTAGTAGTTTCTCGTCTTCTGCTCAGCAACTCGATTCCGGCCTCCAGGAGCAAAGTCGACTTGACTTTTCCTCGACATCAAGTAAGTTTCCTCGACATCGAGTAACATGTTCAGCTCCCAGCTTCACTTGTCAACTCCGGGGTCTTTCTCTCGATATGGCTTACTCGATATCGAGTAAAACAACTCTATATCGACTAATTCTCTCAGCTCTGGTCGATTTCGAGGAAATATGTCGGCTTTCATCATTCTACTCCGTTCTTGAAACGCACTTTCCCGAGTCCCTGTTCGTCGGATTAACGCATATGACCATGCGTTGGAAAGCTATTTTTGAGGGCTACAACTCTCATGAAGACATCAAAGCTTGGTTCGGACTGATGAATGGCCAAAAGTGGGCTTTTCTTCAGCTGCACCATCCTTAGCTTCATCATGACTTTCCTTTAAGCTCCAAAGTGCGTCTGATTTTTGCGAAATTAAATAGAAACTATTGTAGACTCCATAATTTGGAAAATAAGTGTAAACTACATAGATTATGTACTATTCTAGCCCAAATGTATGAAATGCATGCAGAAAACGATAAAAAAAGTACCTATAAAACATGGCGAATTAGGCTCACAACAGTTTGAAGAAAGGGATTCCCGTGATCTATCTATCTTTTTTTTTTTTTTTTATTTTTTTTTAAAAAGAAATGGGTTACGGACCTGAGAAGCGGCGGTCGCAACATGGATGTTGCGGCCGCTGCAGCGGGCTGGGCTGGGGGGTTTGATATGCGGCGGCCTCTGCATTGGATGTTGTGGCCGCCGCTAGTGAACCGTATCAAAATAAAACTCAAACCTACAAACTAGTATAGCAAGTAAGTAAGAGGTCGATCCCACAGTGAATCAAGTATTCTTTTGCTAATGTATTTACCAATTAGTAGAAAGGGTGGGGGGGGGGGGGTTGGTTGATTGAGTTTGAAAAGAAAGCAAAATAAACTATAAACAAGTTGATGTAAAACAATTTAGAGAAGATCGATCTACCTACAATTATCCACTTTATTTGATTGAATTGATATAGTTACTAGTCCAATCAGTCCTAGAAACCAAGGTATTTGCAGTCTGTAAAGAGGGATTTAAAAACACATCCAACTTCCTACTCATCCAATTAGTTCAATCAGCCCTAAAGGGACAAGTTTGCTACTTGAGTTAAGGTTCGCAATCAGGAATCTACAAAACCCTAGCAATTGAATTCATCTAACTAGTTGGCCAGACAAGATAGAACAAAAAAAATAAACAATCAAGCACAAAGAAGTTGAAGCATTCAATATAGGAAATAAGGAACAAGATTTAGAAACTCACAATCAATCCAAATAAAGCTTCAAATTGCAAGTAGAACGAAGAGAGTTTAGACGCCCATGACGAACATCGCTCTTTCTCCAATTGTCTGATAGATCATAGAATAAAATAGAAGTATTGGAAAAATAACTAAATTTGGTCTTAAATATGACCCAAAGTCGGCCATAAACAAATAACTAAGGTCTAGGGTTTTTTAATATTCAAAACGACGCGCAACAGCATTGACGACCAATGCTGCGGCCGAGGCATATGCTGCGGCCGCAGCACATGCTGCAACCTTATGCCCGTTGCAGCGGCCTCTGATCCGGTCGCGACATGCTGTTTGCCGGTTCTTCTTGTCTTCCTTTGCGGGTATCTCCTCTTGTCTTGCATCTTTGCTTCCTTGCTTCCTTCCAATGTTTCTTCTGTTCCTCTTTGAGATATTGTATCTCCCAAATGTGTTCCGATTCAATCTGCAAGATAAACACAAATTTGCGCAAAATCCGAGCTCTTCTAAAATAATCACAAGATGCAATTTAGCAACAAAGTATGAAAGAAATGCAACCTAACTAAACTAAAAATGCTTATAATGTCTATCTAAGATATGCATTATCATGACTCTATGATGAGGAGATACTTTTATGATTTTTGGTGTGGTGTCGAGACGCTTGTCATGATTTTGGCATATTGTTAAGATGCATATTATGAAAGGTGGCCAGGCAAAAATCCTGCAAATGCCGATCCCGTCCCGGTCCTGTCCCGATCCCGGTGGGATTTAGGAAAAAATAGTGAATCCCGTCCCGCAAAAATTATGCGGGACGAAATGAGGGACGATCCCGGTGGGATCCTGTAAATCCCGTGTCGTCCCGCAAAAATTACACTGCCGCTGTTCGGGTGCTTTCTTCATCAGTTATTGCTCCTTATTCTGATGCCACTCTTGAGGCCCTGCGCGATAAGCACCCTACTGCCCCGTCTCCCGACTTGCCACCTTTGCCCATTGATCACCAACATCTAGTTGCCTCTTCGACTGTTGTTTTGGATATGATTCGAAGTTTCCCACGGGGCACGTCATGTGGGAGGGATGGGTTACGTGCTTAGCATCTTTTTGATTGTTTGGGTGGAGCTGCTGTTGCTATTTCCGATGATTTGATATCCTCTATTACTCGGGTGGTTAATCTTTTCCTAGAGGGTCGCTGCCCACAGGATCTGGGTGAGTATACTGCTAGTGCTCCGCTCACGCCGCTTGTTAAACCAGGTGGAGGCATTCGTCCCATTGTTGTTGGCACTATTTGGAGACGCCTTGTCTCTAAGGTTGGTTCTTGTTTAGTTGGTCCGTCTTTGTCTGGTTATTTTGCCGGTCTTCAGTTTGGAGTCGGGGTTTCCGGTGGCGGAGAGGCTATTCTGCATGCCTTGAATCGGCTTGTTGAGGCTCGTGGTAGCGAGGAGGGTCTTTCTATGTTGCTGGTTGACTTTCAGAATCGGCTTGGTGTTGCATCCTTTGGTGTGCAAGATCAGAGACTCTTTCACCCTGACTTTGCAGGCTTGGTACTTAGATGATGGCACTGTTGTCGGGGACACTTTGGTGGTGGGGAAGGTCTTAGATCTGATTATGGCAGATGGTCCCCGCTTTGGCCTTCATCTTAATGTTGATAAAACCGAGGTTTTTTGGCCTACAGAAGACCCCAGGAGTCGCCTTCTTGGTGTTTTCCCCCCCTCTATTGCTCGACCTTCACGTGGTGTCAAAGTTCTGGGAGGGCCTGTCAGCACGTGCGCGCCCTGTTTTCGGTAGCGACCTTGTGGCGAAGAGAGTGACTAGGACCATAGAGCTTATGGATTCCGTCGCGAAGATTGAGGATCCACAGTGCGAGTTGCTTCTGCTTCGGGCTTGTACGGTTATTTCTAAACTTTACTTTGCTATCTGTACTTGTTCTCCACGTGTCTTTGGCCCGGCCCAACTCTCCTTTGATGCAACACTTTGTTCTAGCTTGGAACGTATTGTCACTACGTCCTGGCCTGGGTTTGGAGATTGGCAGTGACGGCTTGCCACCTTCCCCTTTCATTTTGGTGGGTTCGGAGTGTATGCTGCTGAGGATGTCCTACATTATGCTTTTCTAGCGTCTCGTTTGCAGTCTGCTGAGTTGCAGGCTAAGCTCCTACGCCCTTCTGGTATTACTACTACTGGTCCTACCTTTGATGATGCTTGTCGTGCTTTTAATGAGACCACTGGTTCTGATTTTCTACGCGACCCTAGTGAAATCGCTGCCCCCAAACTAATGAAGAAATTGGCAGATATATATTTCACGAAGGTTGCTGCTACATCGGAATCTGTTTTCTCTTTGACTCCGCGGCAGGTGGTGTTGTGGAAGTCTCAACAGGGTGCTCACTCCTCTGATTGGTTGCGTGCAGTTCCTATTTCTGGGCTGGGGCAGACTATGAATGGAAGGACTTATCGCAGTGTGCTTAGTTATCGATTGGGCGTTCCATTGTTCACGGTGTCTAGGTCCTGTCCGGCTTGTTCTCGGGTCTTTGATGATGATGTCTATGGAGATCATGTTGTGTCCTGTGCTGGTCCTGTGGGCATTAAACATCGACATAACCTTGTGCGTGACGCCTTATTGGATATCTGTTACAGGGCTGGGATTTCTGCTGGCAAGGAGGTTGATATCGGTTTGATGGATGGGCTTAATAAGTCGCTTCGTCCGGCAGATTTGCTTCTTTATTCATTGGACAGAGGGCGTGATGTTTGTGTTGATCTGACGGGATCCTCCCCCTTGACTCAGTCAAGGGTGTCTGACTTTGTCCCTGGTCGTGTTGTTGTTGCTACTGCTCAACGTAAGCGTGTCAAGTATCGTGATTTGTGCATGACAGCGGGTTATGGTTTCCTACCCTTCTCTTTCTCTTCGTTGGGAGAGCTGGATACAGATGTTGTTGCCTTGCTGAAGCGGATTTAGAAATTCTCGATATCTCAGGATGCCGGGGCTCGTGCTGCAGCTTATATTTTTACTAGACTTAGCTTCGTTATCGCTAAGGGAGTGGGTGCCGAGATAGTATCTCGGCTACCCACTAATTTCTTGTAAAAATATTCTGTCGATAATAATAATAATAATAATAATAATAATAATAATAATAATAGAAATAATAATAATAATAATAATAATAATAATAATAATAATAACAATAATAATAATAATAATAATAATAAAATTATTAATAATAATAATAATAATAACAATTTTTATAATAATAATAATATAATATTGTAGAATAATAATAATATATTATTAGTATTATTATTTTGAGCAAATATTATAATTATAATTATAATCATAATCTTCCATTTATAATAATAATAATATTTGTTTATAATAATATTATTATTATTATTTGAGCAAATATTATTTATAATTATAATACCAATTTTCAATTTATATTAATAATTGATTATAATATTATTATTATTATATAATATTATAATATAATTTAATAATATTATTACATTATTATTGTTATTATTATTATTATTATAATTATTATTATTATTATATGATATTATATTTTTTTCTTGTAAAGTATAATTATTTTATAATAATAAAAATAAAAATAAGTAATAATAATAATATTATTATTATTTTTAATTATAACGGGAATTATTATTATTATTATTATTATTAGTAGTATTAGTATTTTTTTTTTATTATTTTTAATAATAACGTAGGAGTTTACAAAGAATTAGTGGGGAGCCGAGAGACAATCTGGGCCCCCACTCCTTTAGCAATAGAAAACCCTACCCTAGTGAAAACATGAGCTGCATTACGAGCCCCTATATCGTGAGCATGAGCAAATTTCTGGATCCTCCTCAAAAGAGCTATGGCGTCTGCCTCAAGTTCCCCCAATGTAGAAAAAGAGAATGGTAAGAACCCATAACAAATGGCTTTGCACTTATCTTGATATTTGACCCGCGTACGGCGAGCCGCCTCGACCACCACATGTCCTGGAACAAAATCAATCATCCCAGACCGCGTCAAAGGGGATGATCCTGTCAAGTCAACTCAAACATCCAACCCTTCATCCCACGCATAAAGGAGCATGTCTGCAGGACGGAGGGGTTTCCCGTCTCCCCCACACAAGCCAATATCAACCTCTTTACCAGCTGAGATCCCAGAACGGTAACAGACATTCACCAACGTGTCACGAACAGCATTATGGCGATGTTTAATCCCCACAATACCAGCACATGACACCGCATGATCTCCAAAAATGTCTCCCTCAAAAACCCTGGAGCAAGCAGAACAAGGCTCCGAAATGGAAAACAAAGGGATGCCCAGTCGATAGCACAGTACACAACGATACGTCTTACCATTCATAGTCTGACCTAGGCCTGAGATGGGGACAGCCATAAGCCAATCAGAAGCATGGTCTCGACGCTGAGAACTCCACAAAACCATCTGACGCAGTGATAAGGAGAATGTATTCTCTGCATCTTTCGTAATCCATGTGAAATATATGTCTGCCAGTTTCTTCATGAGTTTGGGGGCAGCGATCTCACTTGGATTACTCAGAATATCAGAGCCTAACTTTGTGTTGAAGACACGCACAACATCATCAAAGGCATATCCAGTAGTTGTGACATAAGTATATTGGAGAAGCTTATTCTGCAGGCGACCAGACTGCAAACGCGAAGCCAGAAAAGCATAGAAGAGAGCATCACCTGCTGAATAAACCCCAAGGCCCCCAAACCTGAAGGGCAATGTGGCGAGCCTCCATTGCCAATTGCCAAAACCTGGGCCAGAAGTAGTGATAATACGTTCTAGGGAACGCCGAAGAGCTTGATCAAACTTAAGCTGAGCTGACTCAAAAGAACGAGGTGGGCATGTGCGCAGAGCAAAATAAAGTTTTGAGACCCCGGTACAAGCACGCAACAACCAATTTAGAGCCACAAGAGGCAAATAGCTAATTACGGTATTATTATTATTATTATTATTATTATTATTAGTATCTAGTGAATCTCGTCTCTATCCCTTTCTGTCCTGATCTAGTAATATAATGTAGCCAAATATGATGAGCATTATAATTAATTATACAATCATTGTATGAATTAATAATAGTATTATAATTTTAATATTAATACTATTATTATTATTATTGAATAATATATTTGAGAAGAATAACGTATTCAACATATTATACAAATTAATGAATTATGAAAGCATGCAAATTTATATAATATTTTATTATTTTTATTTGCGGGACAATGCCCTTCCCGTCTCGATCCCGTCCCGTCCAGACACCATCCCGTCCCGAAAAAAAAGTGTCAATCCCATCTCGATGATTCTCAATGAAGTGATGGAGAACTCCCAGCAAGCACTAAGAACTTGGCGCTCAAGTCTAAGGATGAGCCCAAAGATGTGTCTGATTCTGAAGATGAGGATGAGGATGATCCCTTTGATCTCATTACTGTAAAGGCTCGGATTTTTAAATCCTATTTTTTTTTCGGAAAAAGAGAATTAAAAATGAGATTAAAATCGGGTTAAAACTCGTTTAGGGGATTCCGACCGAAAAGTAAAATTTGGCAAACAATTTCCGTCCTTGACCTCGAAAATTGAAAATAATTATCAGATGGCGATATCCTTGTCAATTTTAAAAATCTAATTGATCGAGAAAGTGAGATTCGGGAAAACTAACATTCGGAAACTAATTTCGGGATTTAAAATTCGCGTATTCGGGATTTATTTCCGGATATTGGTTAACCAATTTTACACTCAACATCTCACCCACTCCCCCTACCTTGTCCTGCAACCCGAGCCCATCCCCCTGCCTATATCACCCCGTCACTTCCCCTGTTTCCGCCATCACCCACGCCCTCCCTCACCATCACTCTCTTCCCATCTTCCTCCTTCCTCAAGAGCTGCAGCAACAACATCTGTTTCCACCCCTCGAGAGCACAGCAGCAGCAGCAGCTCGACGCCATCACCGAATCTCCACCGTCACCTTCACTCTTCCTTTCACCACCACCACCTTGCTCCTTCCTTATCGCCGCCACACACCAGTAGCTCTTTCCCCTCCGTCGAGCAACATCACCAGCCTTCGACATCCCTCGGAGCCACCAGCAGCAACAACGGACACCACCGGAACTGCCACATAGCCACCGCAACCCATTCCTTTCTAATCTTCGATCAATCGCGAAGCTAACTTTTGGTAAGCGTCCCTCCTTCGTTTTTTATTGAAATTGCTTGCGGTCTTCACCATCACACTCATCCACATCCGGTGTAGGTCCGTCAAGCCATTGCGAGCCACCGCCGAAGCCCAGAACTCCGATCGAGAGCTCCGATGTCACGAAAAATCCATCTCGGTGAGCTCCAAATTTATCCTCGTTTCGATTCGTTTCTGAGTCTTTTTCGATGCTTAGACTAGTCGAGAGTGTGCGTGAGCTGAGTGTGGAACGATCGGGTGAGGTCGAGAGCTTCGACGATCGTCGGAGCTCGGTCGGCGTGAGCGAGAGCGCGAGGGCGCGAGGCGAGGCGACCAACTGCGACGAGCAGAGGCGAGTGCAAGGCGCGGTGCTGTAGGAGTGCGAGCCAAGACCAGGCGAGGCGGAGCCGGTGAGTCCGGGAGAGCTCGGCGCCGGCGGAGCATGGTGGGAACCTCCGTTTGAATGAAGAGGAAGAAGAAGACGTCCAGGCGGGCCCCACCTCCGATTTATTTATTTATTTATTCATTTTGGTTGGGTTTGGCTTGAACCGGGTTCGGTTTGGTTCGGTTGGATTTAAATGGGTTTGGTTTGGTTCGGGTTTAACCATTGACTTATTAATTAGTTAACGGTAATTAAAATATATTATAATAGTATTTGAGGATTTAAAAGATAAATTATTATATTTTGGGACAATTATAAGGGTTGAATTATTAAATAAAAATGATCGGGATTTAGGGGATTTGGAAATAATTTATAAAAGTGTTAAATAAATGGTATTTAAAATATTTCATGTAATACTATTTGAGATTTAAAATATATTATTGGGACTTAAAGATTTATAAAGAATTTGGAAAAGAATTTCAAGGGTGGAAAGTAATCTAATAAATAAATTTAAAAGGGAGTTTGACGAGTATTTTCAAGGATCGGAATACTTAATTATTTAAACTGAGATTTGAAACGGTTCTGAAACTAACATGGGAATAAGACTTATTCATTGACTAATAGTATGATATGTATGACTAATAGCATGACTTGTGGTGAATTATTATATGAGATTAAATGTTGAATAATTATGACGATCTAGTAGGATTTTATATCACACAAATTATGTCTTATGATTTTGATGAACCGTTGAGGTATATGCGGAAATGATGTATATGAACATGCGGAATTGGTTGAATGATTTTGGAGAACGATGTGGTCTTTGAGTAGCGGATGATGCGATGAAATGACTTTCATAATATGTTACTTGTTCTATTAATTGAGGTGTGCTTGAGTGCTTAATAGTTGGATGTAGACTCATGTATATTCCATTATGTACTAGGTGATACTCTGTGATTGTGAATATTGTGTGCTGGATTCTCCTATTGCCGATCTGCTAGCAAGGTAAGTACCTCCGGGGCTTACTCAGTAACCAGTACCTCCTGCCTGATGTGTCATATAGTATGTAGGTGCTGCATATGCATAAAAGCATGTTCATGTAGTATCATGCTTAGGAATTGCACTTACGAATGAGCATTCTTATTCTGTATGTGTTTGAATACAGAACGGCCGTTATCTGTGGGTCCTAGAGTCCTTGCTAGGGTCATAGGGCAGCCCAGCTTCATCGGGTGTTGTCCTCCTCGAGTCATTTATATATATCACGAGATACGAGATGGACATGAGATATGATATGATGATGAGATATGATATGATATGATGATGAGAATTGATATGCTATGGAATCGAACTCGCCAGTCTCCACCCTGCCAGGAAGGGGGGTGGTGGTAGAAGAGGGATATACCACTTGGTATTCTTTGTTAAGGCCTTACTTAATATTCTGCACATATGAATTAGGAACATGATAGTGTGGTTAATATTCCAGTACTGCATGAAGGCATTCTTTATTCTAGGTATAGGCGTATTAAATGTCCTCAGCACGGTCAGAGGACCCGCGGGCGGACTCTTGGCCTGACTTGGTGGTATAGTTTCAGGTACCCGATACACTGCATGATTTTGTGCTGTTATGACGGGGTCTATTCATATGGCGGAGAGTGAGTGTTTGAAACCTGACTTCACCGGATTCATGTTTTTGGGATTTCTCCCTACTTATACTTTGTTTGACCCGGCTCTGTTGTGGCACTGGTTGTATCATTTTCAGCACTTATGCCCTTTGCATGATAAAGTATTTCCCGTGTTGCAGACTTAGGACATGTACAGGGGTTTACCCCGGGGTCTCCAATGGACCTTCCGGATTTGGGTGCGAAATCCCACTTTAAATTACAAATCTTCGATTTTAAACCTTCAACCTGTACTCGGGGTGCAAGATCCCAACGAGGGGTTTCATCCCTCGAAACGTAACTCGAGAATCATAATCCCGGGCCGTTACAATTACAAGGGGTCTTTCTCGAATCCTTAAGATGAAGAAGCAATTCAACAACAAAGATGGATCAGAGTCTTCTAAATTTCGAGGTAAGTCTCAATACAACTAATATGATAAGAAGACTAAACCTTTGTCTTGTTTTGAATGTGGTGAAACAGACTATCTAGTGAAAGATTGCCCTCAAAAGACGAAGAGCCAGTTCAAGAAAGGTGAAAGATGGAAAAAGAAATCCATGGTGGCAGCTTGGAGTGATTCCGACTCAGGTGACTCAAATTCCGATTATGAAAAGGCCAACATTTGTCTCATGGCCACAAGAGATGAATCCCATGATGAGCAACTCGAGGTAACTGTAAGAGAGCTCATGGCAAGTCCAAAACAGGTACTATCAGAATTCCTTTCTAATATGATTGTCAATGAAGAGAAACTTATTTCCCAAACTAACACCCTTATCAAAAAAAATGTGGACTAGGAAATAACTATTGAGGAATTGTCTAGTCGGGTCAAAAGTCTTGAAACTTTTTATTCAGGTATTGACATTAAAGTCAAGACTCTTGACTCAGAGAAATCTGAACTCAAGCAAGATCTCTCGTCTCTGAGAAGTGAACATCATGACTTAGAGAACGAGAAGATCTCCCTGAATAATAAGATTCAAGACCAATAGACAACCCTCATAAGTTTTACCAAGTCCAATGGCACTCTTGATAGGATGTTGGGTGAGCAACAAAGTTCTCTAAACAGAAGTGATATTGGTTACAACCCGAGGTTTTTAAAGAAGAAACACATTACCACTTTTGTGAAGGAAAAAGGAAGCAGAACCTCTCCTATATGTCACCAGTGTGCGAGAAAGGGACATGTAAGAGAGACCTGCCCCTATAGAAGAAAGGATCCTTGTATTATTAGCAATACATTTCCTGTTCACTTGAGAAAAGAATGGATAACGCAAGTTTGGGTCCCCAAAAGCACTATTTTACCAAATATGGTTTATCCCAATAAAGGATCTAAAATTTGCTCACTGGTCTAGCCACAATGGTTGATTTTTGTTTTGCAGGAGATCACCAAGGTGAAAGAGCAAAAATGGATTATTGATAGTGGATGATCTAGACATATGAGTGGGAAGAGGTCTCTCTTCCATGAACTAAAGAAGCAATCCACTGGAACAATCACTCTTGGTGACAAAGGAAAGTGTGACATCGTTGGTATCGGTAGTGTTGGGAGTAATCTTAACCATAGTATTAAAAATATCTATCTTGTTAATGGTTTGAAATATAATTTGCTTAGTGTTTCTCAACTATGTGATAGTGGTAATGATGTTGGATTTAACAAGAAAAGATGTCTAGTGTGCAGAGAAGATACAGGTGAAGTAGTTTTAACTGCATATCGTTATAACAACATCTATGCTATGAATGTTGAGCAAGTGGCACAAGGAAGATTAACCTGTATAAAGGCTTTGACGGATGATCCAAAGCTCTAGCACAGGAGACTCGGTCATGTGCAAAACATGCACACGAGAGAACGAGGATGGTGATGATGCCGCTATCAAGAAGACATAGAAGAGGAACATGCAGGATCAGATTCTCAAGAGTGAAGAATCGGCCCAAGCTGTTGAAGCTTCGCCCGAAGCCCTTGGTGACCAATCCAAAAGTGTTGAAGCGTTAGAAACTGCTGTAACTGAACCTAACAGATCCAAGGAATCGGATGTACCACAAATCAATCCTGTTGTTGTGACGAATCAAGGAGCTGATACTAGCAAAAGAAAATTTAAATACTCCTCATCACACTCATTAAAGGATATCATCTCTGACCCTACATCTAGTGTTCAAACTCGTTCTAAACTTAAAGATCTTTGTGCTTTTCACGCGTTTGTTTCTCTTATAGAACCAAAGAAGGTAGATGAGGCCCTTTAAGAGGCAGACTGGATCATTGCCATGCAAAGTGAGCTTAACGAATTTGAAAGGAACAAAGTCTGGACCTTGAAGCCTAGGCCAAAGCATCAATCAGTCATTGTCACACGTTGGGTATTTCGGAACAAGCTAGATAAGAATGGTAAGATCGTGAGGAACAAAGCAAGGCTTGTTGCTCAAGGCTACAATCAAGAGGAAGGTATTGACCACGAGGAGACTTTTTCTCCCGTAGCCAGGCTTGAAGCCATTCACATTTTATTAGCATTTGCATCTTTTATGAACATAAAGTTATATCAAATGGATGTCAAGTGTGCTTTTCTTAATGGTTTCTTAGAGGAAAAAGTCTATGTGGCTCAACCCCTAGGTTTTGAAAGTTCTAAATTTCCCAATCATGTTTATAAACTAGATAAAGCGCTATATGGTTTGAAACAAGCCCCAAGAGCTTGGTACGAGCGCTTGTAAAAATATCTTTTAGAAAATGATTTTAAAAGGGGGTTGATCGACAAGACTCTTTTTATCAAAACCAAAGGAAAGGATATTTTGGTTATTCAAATATATGTCGATGATATATTGTTTGGTGCTACTAACACATCTTTGTGCAAGGAATTTTCTGACATCATGTGCAGTGAATTTGAGATGAGCTTGATGGGAGAACTCAACTTCTTCTTGGGGTTACAAGTTCATCAATCTAAGAAAGGGATCTTTGTCAACCAAAGCAAGTACACTAAGGATCTCTTGAAGAAGTTCAAGATGGATCATTCCAAAGCAGCCAAGACACCCATGAGCTCAACCTTGTCTCTAGATCAAGACAAGACCGGAAAGAGTGTCAATCAAAAGGAGTATCGAGGGATGATTGGATCTTTATTATATCTTACGGCTAGTAGACCTGACATCATGTTTAGTGTTTGCATGTGTGCTAGGTTTCAAGCTGACCCTAAGAATCTCACCTCGTGGCTATGAAGAGGATCTTTCGATATCTCAATGGCACTAAGGAACTTGGCTTATGGCACCCAAAGCATAGAGATTTTACATTAATCGGGTATTCTGATGCAGATTTTGCAGGCTATAAGGTGGATAGGAAGAGCACGTCAGGATGTTGCCAATTCTTATGAGCATCCATGATTAGTTGGCACTCAAAGAAACAAAACTCAGTTGCTCTATCCACTTCCGAAGTCGAATACATAGTAGCTGGAGTATGTTGCTCCCAAATGCATTCCCATTAAGTGTGAAAATACAAGTGCATTCATATTAAGTGTGACAATACAAGTGCCATCTCCATTACAAAGAATCATGTTCAGCATTCAAGGACGAAACATATTGACGTAAGGCATCATTTCATTAGAGACCACGTCAAAAAAGGTGATGTGTCCATATCCTTTACTTCAACTGATTATCAATGGGCTAACATTTTTACTAAGCCTTTGGTACATGACAGGTTCACCTTCATTAGACATGAGATCAGAATGCTTAACAGGGATGCACTTTCATAGGGGGAGTTTTCCCTTTACGAAAGATAAATTCTACTCAGTGTCAAGACCTTTGAGAGTTATGTCAAAGTCTGTGAACTGAATGGTAAAGCACATATAACGGATCATATATTTGGTTAATATCTTTTTAGATATTTGACCAAATATAATTTTTAATGGATTTTAACCTTATTTATATGTTATCTATTTTATTTTCGGGAAAATCTTTTTATGGAATACTATCCGATTATATTTTATTTGTGGAAATTATTTTAATATCGGATAAATCTTTTCTTGCCTTTAAGATTTGAAAGGATCTTTTTGAATTTTGAAATTGTTTTGGTAAGTCTGATTTTGGTGACTATTTTCACGCTCCTCCCTTTGTTGAAAGACAAAAAGGGGGAGATAGCTTGATGATTTAGACTTTGAAACTGTTGTGAACCAAGGGTCTTGGAAGACCTTGTTTTGTTTTACTTTGTTGGATGTTTCTCTTTGGCTTTAAAAACTTATGATCCAACATTTGTCTAACCCATGCAGGTACTTAGTCCGATTTTGCCTTATAATATATCTGTTTGACTAAGTTACAGGGATGCACAGGTTTTGTCTTTCATCAAGGGGGAGATTGATAACTCCACTCCCTTGATAAAAATCAGAAATGGTTTCAATGGCTTTGACACATGGCTTGTGTCAAAGGTCTTGAAGCTACAGCTGTGTTGATGAAACACAAAACCTGTACTTTATGTTTATTATGTCCGAATGTTATTATATTTTATTAATATATATTTCCAGATATTATTTATATGCTAACCATGCGGCATGAATTTCGAAAAAGATCTCATTCCTTGAGTTGAATCACTTTAAGAGTCAAATCGGAGATTATGGCTTCAGAGTTTCCCAGAATAGAAGATTATGAAGATTGCCATGATCTGTTCTAGCCGTTGGGTGAAGATTCTTCCTTCAATTGGCACCGATTTGATCTAGTTTAAAAGGAGATGAAGAAGAGAGAGATGACTAACGAACACTTACGAATATCATTGCATAATCAGACCTCAAGTTTACGATCTCTCTTCAGCGTTTTCTCACTGCTTGTTCTTAAGAGTCTTATATTTTGTTTCAAAGCATTTGAGAGTTACACAGTGAGCTTATAGGATATATTTCGAGAGAGTGTTATACTCGAGAGTTTGTAGCTCAGGAAGTGGACACTAGGCGATTGATTCACGAAGTGTAAGAGGATTGTACTAGATAGCTGAGAGATGTGGGGCTCTTCTAGATTTGTCTAGGACTCCAAGGGAACGTGAGTTGACTAGATTGCAATTGTATAGGAGAGAGGCTTCTCGGTGAGCTATTAGGATCCTAAGTCTTGTGAATCAATAAAGCCGGTTGAATCCTAGGGTTGTGGAAGAACCTTAGGTGGGGACGTAGGCCAAGTTCGTGCCGAACCTGGTTAACAATTCGTTGCGTCCTTTACTTATCGCTTTGCCATAATTCCGCACTTGTTTCGAATTGTATAACTCTGTTGTGATTCAAGTTTGCCAGAGGAAATAATTACGTCTAATCTCAAAGGGTTTTGCAAGAGCTCCAAAAGTGTTGAGATTATCTGCGAAAATCCGGCATACTCTATTCAACCCCCCTTCCAGAGTATCTTTATATTACTTTGTTATACATTATCGAACCTTCAAGTACCTTTGGCCTAATGACTTTGTGATTCATTTGGATCATGAAGCTCTGAGTACCTCAAGGGTCATTCTATCCTCAGCCGACGCCTTGCTCGATGGTTGGGTGTTCTTGGAGACCTTTTCATATGTGGTTCGCCATAATAAGGGAAAGGATAACGTGGTAGTTGACGCGCTATCACGCAGGTATGTCCTCTTGAACCGTATGGATGCACATGTATTGGGATTTGCTTTGATAAAGGAACTGTATGCTTTTGATGGTTTCTTTAAGTCTATTTATGCTCAATGTGTGTCCAAAGGTGAAGTTGATTAGTATTTTCTTGATAATGGTTATTTGTTTAAGATGGACAACCTTTCTATCCCATCTTTCTCTATTAGAAGACTTTTAACTCAAGAAGTACACGAATCTAGGGGACATGGAGGATTTGAAAAGACTTTAGCTGGATTAAAGAAACATTACTTTTTCCCTAAAATGTCTAATTATGTGCTGAGATTTGTCAAAGGTTGTATTACATGTGCTAAAGCTAAGTCTAAATTGAATGCAAATGGTCTATATCAACCACTGCCTATTTCGAATGCCCCTTGGGTAGATGTGTCTATGGATTTCATTGTTTTCTTGCCTAGAACTTCTAAGGGTCATGATTCCATTCACTACTAGAAATTTGTTATTTAACATCGGGTAATAGCCGATGTCTTTAAAAAAAAAATCGATGTCTATGTGGGTGTTGTAAAAAGTCAAAAGTTTTTTACATCGGCCAGAACCCGATGTCTTTGTATGCTATTACATCGTTTATATTTTTAAATCCGATGTCTTTGTTATCCTATAACATCTATTATAAAATATAACCGATGTTATACCATACAAAGACATCGGCTATTACCCGATGTTAAAAAGTTTTGACTTTTTACATCACCAACATAGACATCGATATTTTTTTTGAAAGACATCGGCTATTGCCCGATGTGAAATGAGATATTTGTGGTTTTTTTTATTATCGTAGCCTATACGGGATTTGAACCCGCATCTTTGTGTTTGAACACAATGCTCTACCATTTGAGCTAATAGGCTTTAATTAGATAGAATGTTCTTATATAATACTACCTCCGTTCCATAATACATGGGCTTTTCCTTTTTGACACGTTTTTTAAGGAGCGAAAAACTCTATGAAATATTATTTTTTTAATCAAATTTTTTATATCATTTGATACTTATTACTAATAAGTATCAAATTATATAAAAAATTTAATTAAAAAAATAATATTTCATATAGTTTTTCGCTCCTTAAAAAACGTGCCGAAAACTAAAAACCCATGTATTTTGGAACGGAGGGAGTAGCAAAAAGAGCATGTGAAACTTATGAAGCAAAGAAACAAGGGAAATAAACTAGTAGCAAAAGAGTAAACAATTATTCTATGAAAAAACAGCAAAAGTGCTATCATTAGCTTCTATATTACACTTCATGAACCCATTTCATGTTTCCCCTAATAGAATTAAGCATATCAGGCCGTCACTAATGGAGATCTAACAGAGCAGTCGGAGAATGCAGTCACTAATTCATTACCAGCAGCCATATTCGCCCGATAATCAACAACATTTTGAAGCCTTTAAAACAAATTAAGAAAGAATTTCATAAATTGTATTGTGTCCATAAGGCACCACAATCATACTAAAAAATGGCTTAAGCAATCTCATCTTTAGATGGGTTATCAAGATGCAAGTGCCAAACTGTCAAAGTAAACTGCCAAGTGTCAAACGCCTTTGTTTTTGACAATGGTGTTTTGGTAATTTGGAGATTTTTCTTAATACTTTAAAGGTAATACGTGGTTTGGGCAAGCATGAGGGTTGTTTAGTTTTCCCTAAAGTTTATCACCAAAGGAGTTTATTTTTTGGTCTTTTGTTGGACATTGAGAGATGATGTTCATGGATATCAATCAGGACCATCATAAAAATGCATCATGACAGAGCAAGACATAATTGTTATGGTACTTACTGAAAAGGGCCTATTGGTATGCCAAAGTCAGTTATCGCCTTATCAATTTGGAAGGGGTTCCACACCCAAATTAACCAAAACGTGTGCACCCACGGTGTATGGGAAGAAAGTTCCTAGTGACTGCCAAACCAGTGCCATTTCCAACCACCCACGTTTGCAGGGCTGTAATCAAAGAATCAATTTTTAGTTCAGGATGGTAGGGGTTCAGAACATGAAGATAATATAATTATGTAATTCTTTTTTTTTGGCTCATATTCTTTTAAAGCAATATATAGTAGATTTGAGTTCTTTATGATACAATAGCCTCCATTTATAATCAATGAAGGAATGAAAGAATTGCTCGATGGAAATGTTTTTACCTGAGAGAATTGTTTCAGTGAGATATTCTCTATTACAGCCTGCAATCAAGAAGCAAAAGGTATTTTAGGAAAGCTTAATGTTAAGAGGAAAATATGAACTGGTATGAAACTTCCGATTGCTGCCAAATTTTAGAACATGGACGAGACACTGAGATGCAAAGAAGATCCACCTCTATCACCATGTCGACATCGTTAAATCCATTATAATCCAGTACACCTCTAAGTAGTAAAAGGGCGTTATCTGCTTTTTCAAGTGTCCATTTCCTCCTTTTAACTAAGTCCTTGATATTGCCTGCCACAGATATAAGAATTAATGTCTCAAATATGAAACACAAGGAAAATGTAGACTTAAACAAAAATCAGGGGGAAAAAAGAGAGAGACAACAGAACTCTTTCAGACCTCCCATTCCAGGAATAATTCCAAGTGATAATTCAGGCAAGCTGAGCTGTACTTTAGGGGTTGCAATACGAGCAAGACATGTTTGCATTCAGTTTATTTCCAAACTCTCCACTTTAGTGTTTATGGAAGTTCTTGCCAGCCCCAGTGCCAACCGTGGCTTGTAAACACTCAATAGAACCACAATAAAATATTGGCAAAAGCACCATTATAAGAACTAGAGATCACCTATTTAGAAGGATCATACAATTTTTTCAATTGATCGGATGTCCAAAAATTCATGTTGCTGTCATAGTGTCAAACTGTCATGCAATGAATAAAGAATGCTATAACCAAGAGGTCCAAGAGAGCTTGAATATTGAATTTTACCCATTAGTGGATCCCCTATGAGTCTGCACCACTGATATACTTCAGATTGGATTAGAAACAAGCCAAATGATAACATTTGAGCTAATTAGAGTATGGCAAGCAACTCAACACCAAACACAGATAAATAATTAAATATTGATCCTTTTGAGACAAGTTTCAAGAAAGTTCCTAGCAAAAGGAATAAAGTTCTCTAAACAAATTTCTCATAAACACTGAGACTAATCAATTCAAACAGAACAGTTGTAAAAATACATAATGAGCGTAAGAAAAAATGATGAACCCAAATGACCTGAACATCAACATATAACATTCATTCAAAGAAGTAAAAAAAAAAGCAACACCAAAAGAATCTAACAATCATATTGATGCTGAACAGGTTACACCGCAAACAAAAACAGTAATCCACCTAGATCTGGCAAATTGGAACGTAATCAACATCAATGGCAAATTGGAACGTGATCAAAACCATTAACAAAATTTAGAATAATCCACCTAGATCTGGCACTGGAACAGTTGCTTGTGTACTGTCAATAAGTGCCCTGGTAGAAACTGGAGTTTTTTTCCACCTGTTCATTTTCTTCAACATGCCTAAAAAACAGCATTTAAGACACAAAGTAACCCTTCTCCTCTGGTGCCAGAAAGAATGATTGTGCAATTTTTTTTCCTAACATTTTCTCTTCCAATTAAGCAACCAGTTACCAGAACGGTCACCCCTTCCCCAAAAGATGGTAAAGCATCCGCGGTCTTGATCTCCGCCATAATATTCTTATAGTTCAAGGACAAAATCTTTTCATTAATTCCCTGCTCCATAAACAGAATGTCATCTTCAGCTGGAAGAAAAGCACTGAGCATAAATTTGACTAGTATTACAGAGTTTCTAGATCAAATAGAATGTTATCTGTGCAATTTGCGATAAATGCAGAATATCCAAATAGTTTTGGACGAAACAGAATACAAAAAAGAGCACTTCACTGAACACTAGGATAGTATGTATATGAATGTGACTTTCTTCATTAACAAATGTAAATATTTTTATACTCTAAACTTTTCAAACTATAAACTATAAAATTACTAATAAGTTCACCAACAAATCTACACTAAAGCACTAAAGCATTTTAAACCCCTATAGCTCAGACTTAACCCATAACCAGATCAATAAAGTTTCAAATATACGACCTAACAATAGAGTTCCATTTTTTAACACTCTTCAGCTTCGGTTGCTTATATTCATTTTTGAGCGAGAGGGATGCAAATCATGGAAGTAGAAAGATATGGAAGGCTAAAGAGACAGGGAGAAACAACAAAGGTCAAGGAAAAGGCATGGACGGCACTCATGTTTGTTATCAAGGGCTGGAAGGACTCCATAGTTTTGATGCTTTTTTTTCCAGATCTGGATCATGATTCTTACTTCACCGATTAACTGTTTTTCTCTCTTTTTAGTGATGGATATCCTGGTGTCAGTAAAGATTTCAATTTTAACAAACATATTCCATGGATTATGCATAAACATAAAAGCCCTGGCATGAAAAATAAGTACAGCTTTTATAGTTGAAATTTCCAATTGAATACAAAAATCAAGAGGTGAATTAAACCCTAGGTCTCAAAACTCAATAGAAAGTCGAAGGAAGACGGAGGACGCGAAAGCTTACCAGAGAAGGTTACACGTGGCAGAGGGAGCAAGAGGGCTAAGCGATGAGGGAGGCCGTCATTGTCGTGGTTAGGCCATCGCTAGAGAGAGGTCACAAATGAGAGCCATAGAGGGACAGAGGGAGAAATCTATAGAGGGCAAGAGAGGGCTTACCGGTTAGGGTTCCGGGAGAGAGGACCACCATCTTTGTAGTCACCGACCAGAGAGAGTGATGGGAGGAGGCCGGATTTGGAGGGAGGAGACCGGATTTGGAGCAGAGAGAAGGAGACGATGATGGGAGAAATATTTGGAGAAAGCAGACCGGCCAGATTTCGCTCCAGGGAGAGACGGGAAAGTGAAACCTTCGGTTGAAATGGGGAGAGCGTTGGATATAGTCGGGAATCTCATGGGCGGGAGTTGAAATTAATTCATTATTTGATTCCGCGCCGTTGATGAAAAATTTCAAAATAAGTATTTAACATCGGTCTAAATGTAGGGTGGTGTCTATTTTATTTTTAACATCACAAATTTATAAAGCGATGTTAAAAATTTATTTAACATGGCAGGTTTTTCTGGGTGATGTTAATGAACTGATGTTAAATAACATAATTCTAGTAGTGATTGCCATTATTTTATACCATGTCACAAAACTGATGATGTTATTCATATTGCTATGCTTTTCTTTAAAGATGTTGTACGCTTGCATGGATTGCCATTATCTATTGTGTCTGATCGCGATTCTAAATTTTTGAGTTGCTTTTGGAAAACTTTATGGTCTAAGTTGGGTACAAAGCTATTATTTTCTACATCTTGTCACCCTCAAACTGATAGCCAAATAGAGGTTACAAATAGAACTCTTGGGACTCTCCTAAGAGTCATGCTGCGAACTAACCTCCGGAGGTGGGAAGAATGCCTACCATTTGTTGAGTTTGCTTATAACAGGTCTAGGCACTCAGCAACCAAGAAGACTCCTTTTGAGGTGGTCTATGACCGAAATCCACTTACACCTGTGGATATGATGCCTCGGCCCCTTAAGGAGAAAAAGAGCATGGATACAGCTAAGCAAGTGGACTTCATCAAGCGCTTGTATGAGCGAACCAAGGCAAAACTGGAAAGGAAAAGTGCGCAATAAAAGGCAACAAAGGACAAGCATCGCAATGATGTGCAGTTCAATGTTGGTGATCTTGTGTGGTTACATCTCAGGAAGGAAAGGTTTCCGCAACAACGGAAATCTAAGCTGGATCCTAGGGGAGATGGACCATTTCGAGTGGTTCAGAAGATGGGTCCTAATGCTTACAAGCTGGATCTCTCTGCCGACAAGTACAATGTTCATTCTACCATCAACGTCGCCGATCTCTCTTTGTTCGTGCCTGACGATGACTCTTACAACGATTTGAGGACAAATCGAACTCAAGTGGAGGAGAATGACGCAGTGCAAACGTCGATGACTCCTGGTGATATTGAGGACAACATTAAGGTACCATTCGATGGTCCTATCACTCGTGCAAGGGCCAAGAAGATTCAAGACGCAACTAAAGCACTTCTTGTCCGTTACCAAGGAACAATGAAGCAAGGGTTCAGGCCACCCTAGATCACTTTGCTCAAGACTACACCACCAACACAGGAGTTGTGCTTGCATCCACAAATGGAGCTCATGAAGATTCGTCAACACCCCCCATGACAACACATCACTCAGCACACATGTGACACTCGGCCTACACACATATCCAGTGGAGCATGGGCTATGTCGAGTGAAACCATAGGCTTGTCGAGTCCCCTTGTGATGGGCCGATTTTATTAATTAATTATGTCCCCTTATATCTACTCCAGGTATAATTCTTGTCCACTAAATTTTATCACTACAAAAAACACAGGAAATAGCCACGGAATTTTAGCCACGTCGTACAGTCGTTGCCAAATCCGTAGCTGATAGCCACGACTATAGCTACGGCCTGACAAGCCGTAGCTATAATAGCCACGGCCTGACAAAGCCCGTGGCTAGGGATGAAGAAATAATTTCGTGTCCGGAATTTCGGGGTTTTTAGCCACGAATATAAGTGTCGTGACTGGTATCATGGCTATTAGCCACGACTTTGGCCATTATCACTTTGGTGTATCCGAATTGAGAAATTCACAAATTAAAGCAAATTAATTTGAAAGAAAATATAAATTTTTAAGCCCAAAATCTCACAAAAAAAAAGGTAGGGTCTAAAGATGGTCAAACCCAATTTTAGAGAGTCAAAGCCCAAAAAAGGTCAAACTCAATGAATATGTAAGCCCAATTAATAACTCTCGACGTATTAAGAAGCCCAATTAATAGCCACGGTCATATCTGTAGCTAATGCCGTGGCTATTTACTGTTAACCTCAAATGACACACTTTAATTTATAATGGGCTTTAATTTATTATGGACCCAAATACGGTTATAATTTTTGCCAATAGGCCCATTAATGGTATATGTATTTATATCTAAATAAATACAAGAATATAAACAAAATTAATAATTGTTAAATAAAATGTGTTTTGAAGGAAAAAATCATATAAGTAACTAATAATCGTTGAATAAAACCTTATGTTGACTAATAAATTCTTATTAGGATACTATATATAGTATGCGTTGAGGAAAACTCATATAAGTAACTAACAAATGTTCAATAAAACATTATATTAACTATTATATTCTTATTAGAATACTATATATAAGAATATGCTTTTAGAAAAACTCATATAACTAATGAACAAATGTTTAATAAAACCTTATATTAACTACTAAATTCTTATTAGAATACTATAAGAGTATGTTTTGAGGAAAACTCATATAAGTAATGAACAAATGCTTAATAAAACCTTATATTGACTAATAAATTCTTATTAGAATACAATAAGAGTATGTTTTGAGAAAATCTCATATAAGTAATGAACAAATGCTTAATAAAACCTTATATTGACTAATAAATTCTTATTAGGATACTATATATAGTATGCGTTGAGGAAAACTCATATAAGTAACTAACAAATGTTCAATAAAACCTTATATTAACTATTATGTTCTTATTAGAATACTATATATAAGAATATGCTTTGAGAAAAACTCGTATAAGTAACTAACAAATGTTTAATAAAACCTTATTTCGACTACTAAATTCTTAATATAATACAATAAGAGTAGTTTTTTTTAGGAAAACTCATATAACTAATAAACAAATGTTTAATAAAACCTTATATTAACTACTAAATTCTTATTAGAATACTATAAGAGTGTGTTTTGAGGAAGACTCATATAAGTAATGAACAAATGCTTAATAAAACCTTATATTGACTAATAAATTCTTATTAGAATACAATAAGAGTATGTTTTGAGGAAATCTCATATAAGTAATGAACAAATGTTTAATAAAACCTTATGTTGACTAATAAATTCTTATTAGGATACTATATATAATATGTTTTGAGGAAAACTCATATAAGTAATGAATAAATGCTTAATAAAACCCTATATTGACTACTAAATTCTTATTAGAATACCATAAGAGTATGTTTTGAGGAAAACACATATAAGTAATGAACAAATGCTTAATAAAACCTTATATTAACAAAAAAATTCTTATTAGGATACAATAAGAATATGTTTTGAGGAAATCTCATATAAGTAATGAACAAATGTTTAATAAAACCTTATACTAACTACTAATTTTTTTTATTAGAATACTATAATAGTAGGTTTTGAGGAAAACTCATTTGTAACGAATAAATGTTTAATAAAACCTTATATTGACTACTAAATTCTTATTAGAATATTATTAGAGTATGTTTTGAGGAAAACTCATATAATTAATGAACAAATGCTTAATAAAACCTTATATTGACTAATAAATTCTTATTAGAATACAATAAGAGTATGTTTTGAGAAAATCTCATATAAGTAATGAACAAATGTTTAATAAAACGTTATGTTGACTAATAAATTCTTATTAGGATACTATATATAGTATGTGTTGAGAAAATCTCATATAAGTAACTAACAAATGTTCAATAAAACCTTATATTAACTATTATATTCTTATTAGAATACTATATATAAGAATATGCTTTGAGAAAAACTCGTATAAGTAACTTGAAAATGTTTAATAAAACCTTATTTCGACTACTAAATTCTTAATAGAATACTACAAGAGTAGTTTTTTTAGAAAAACTCATATAACTAATGAACAAATGTTTAATAAAACCTTATATTAACTACTAAATTCTTATTAGAATACTATAAAAGTATGTTTTGAGGAAAACTCATATAAGTAATGAACAAATGCTTAATAAAACCTTATATTGACTAATAAATTCTTATAAGAATACAATAAGAGTATGTTTTGAGAAAATCTCATATAAGTAATGAACAAATGTTTAATAAAACGTTATGTTGACTAATAAATTCTTATTAGGATACTATATATAGTATGCGTTGAGGAAAACTCATATAAGTAACTAACAAATGTTCAATAAAACCTTATATTAACTATTATGTTCTTATTAGAATACCATATATAAGAATATGCTTTGAGAAAAACTCGTATAAGTAACTAACAAATGTTTAATAAAACCTTATTTCGACTACTAAATTCTTAATATAATACAATAAGAGTAGTTTTTTTTAGGAAAACTCATATAACTAATGAACAAATGTTTAATAAAACCTTATATTAACTACTAAATTCTTATTAGAATACTATAAGAGTATGTTTTGAGGAAGACTCATATAAGTAATGAACAAATGCTTAATAAAACCTTATATTGACTAATAAATTCTTATTAGAATACAATAAGAGTATGTTTTGAGGAAATCTCATATAAGTAATGAACAAATGTTTAATAAAACCTTATGTTGACTAATAAATTCTTATTAGGATACTATATATCATATGTTTTGAGGAAAACTCATATAAGTAATTAATAAATGCTTAATAAAACCCTATATTGACTACTAAATTCTTATTAGAATACCATAAGAGTATGTTTTGAGGAAAACACATATAAGTAATGAACAAATGCTTAATAAAACCTTATATTAACAAAAAAATTCTTATTAGAATACAATAAGAGTATGTTTTGAGAAAAACTCATATAAGTAATGAACAAATGCTTAATAAAACCTTATATTGACTAATAAATTCTTATAAGAATACAATAAGAGTATGTTTTGAGAAAATCTCATATAAGTAATGAACAAATGTTTAATAAAACGTTATGTTGACTAATAAATTCTTATTAGGATACTATATATAGTATGCGTTGAGGAAAACTCACATAAGTAACTAACAAATTTTCAATAAAACCTTATATTAACTATTATATTCTTATTAGAATACTATATATAAGAATATGCTTTGAGAAAAACTCGTATAAGTAACTTAAAAATGTTTAATAAAACCTTATTTCGACTACTAAATTCTTAATAGAATACTATAAGAGTAGTTTTTTTAGAAAAACTCATATAACTAATGAACAAATGTTTAATAAAACCTTATATTAACTACTAAATTCTTATTACAATACTATAAGAGTATGTTTTGAGGAAAACTCATATAAGTAATGAACAAATGCTTAATAAAACCTTATATTGACTAATAAATTCTTATAAGAATACAATAAGAGTATGTTTTGAGAAAATCTCATATAAGTAATGAACAAATGTTTAATAAAACGTTATGTTGACTAATAAATTCTTATTAGGATACTATATATAGTATGCGTTGAGGAAAACTCATATAAGTAACTAACAAATGTTTAATAAAACCTTATATTAACTATTATATTCTTATTAGAATACTATATATAAGAATATGCTTTGAGAAAAACTCGTATAAGTAACTAAAAAATGTTTAATAAAACCCTATTTCGACTACTAAATTCTTAATAGAATACTATAAGAGTAGTTTTTTTAGAAAAACTCATATAACTAATGAACAAATGTTTAATAAAACCTTATATTAACTACTAAATTCTTATTAGAATACTATAAGAGTATGTTTTGAGGAAAACTCATATAAGTAATGAACAAATGCTTAATAAAACCTTATATTGACTAATAAATTCTTATAAGAATATAATAAGAGTATGTTTTGAGAAAATCTCATATAAATAATGAACAAATGTTTAATAAAACGTTATGTTGACTAATAAATTCTTATTAGGATACTATATATAGTATGTGTTGAGGAAAACTCATATAAGTAATGAACAAATGCTTAATAAAACCTTATATTAACAAAAAATTCTTATTAGAACACAATAAGAATATGTTTTGAGGAAATCTCATATAAGTAATGAACAAATGTTTAATAAAACCTTATACTAACTACTAATTTTTTTTATTAGAATACTATAAGAGTATGTTTTGAGGAAAACTCATATAAGTAATGAATAAATGCTTAATAAAACCCTATATTGACTACTAAATTCTTATTAGAATACCATAAGAGTATGTTTTGAGGAAAACACATATAAGTAATGAACAAATGCTTAATAAAACCTTATATTAACAAAAAAATTCTTATTAGAATACAATAAGAATATGTTTTGAGGAAATCTCATATAAGTAATGAACAAATGTTTAATAAAACCTTATACTAACTACTAATTTTTTCTATTAGAATACTATAATAGTAGGTTTTGAGGAAAACTCATTTGTAACGAATAAATGTTTAATAAAACCTTATATTGACTACTAAATTCTTATTAGAATATTATTAGAGTATGTTTTGAGGAAAACTCATATAATTAATGAACAAATGCTTAATAAAACCTTATATTGACTAATAAATTCTTATTAGAATACAATAAGAGTATGTTTTGAGAAAATCTCATATAAGTAATGAACAAATGTTTAATAAAACGTTATGTTGACTAATAAATTCTTATTAGGATACTATATATAGTATGTGTTGAGAAAATTTCATATAAGTAACTAACAAATGTTCAATAAAACCTTATATTAACTATTATATTCTTATTAGAATACTATATATAAGAATATGCTTTGAGAAAAACTCGTATAAGTAACTTGAAAATGTTTAATAAAACCTTATTTCGACTACTAAATTGTTAATAGAATACTACAAGAGTAGTTTTTTTAGAAAAACTCATATAACTATTGAACAAATGTTTAATAAAACCTTATATTAACTACTAAATTCTTATTAGAATACTATAAAAGTATGTTTTGAGGAAAACTCATATAAGTAATGAACAAATGCTTAATAAAACCTTATATTGACTAATAAATTCTTATAAGAATACAATAAGAGTATGTTTTGAGAAAATCTCATATAAGTAATGAACAAATGTTTAATAAAACGTTATGTTGACTAATAAATTCTTATTAGGATACTATATATAGTATGCGTTGAGGAAAACTCATATAAGTAACTAACAAATGTTCTATAAAACCTTATATTAACTATTATGTTCTTATTAGAATACTATATATAAGAATATGCTTTGAGAAAAACTCGTATAAGTAACTAACAAATGTTTAATAAAACCTTATTTCGACTACTAAATTCTTAATATAATACAATAAGAGTAGTTTTTTTTAGGAAAACTCATATAACTAATGAACAAATGTTTAACAAAACCTTATATTAACTACTAAATTCTTATTAGAATACTATAAGAGTATGTTTTGAGGAAAACTCATATAAGTAATGAACAAATGCTTAATAAAACCTTATATTGACTAATAAATTCTTATTAGAATACAATAAGAGTATGTTTTGAGGAAATCTCATATAAGTAATGAACAAATGTTTAATAAAACCTTATGTTGACTGATAAATTCTTATTAGGATACTATATATAATATGTTTTGAGGAAAACTCATATAAGTAATGAACAAATGCTTAATAAAACCCTATATTGACTACTAAATTCTTATTAGAATACCATAAGAGTATGTTTTGAGGAAAACACATATAAGTAATGAACAAATGCTTAATAAAACCTTATATTAACAAATAAATTCTTATTAGAATACAATAAGAATATGTTTTGAGGAAATCTCATATAAGTAATGAACAAATGTTTAATAAAACCTTATACTAACTACTAATTTTTTTTATTAGAATACTATAATAGTAGGTTTTGAGGAAAACTCATTTGTAACGAATAAATGTTTAATAAAACCTTATATTGACTAATAAATTCTTATAAGAATAGAATAAGAGTATGTTTTGAGAAAATCTCATATAAGTAATGAACAAATGTTTAATAAAACGTTATGTTGACTAATAAATTCTTATTAGGATACTATATATAGTATGCGTTGAGGAAAACTCATATAAGTAACTAACAAATGTTCAATAAAACCTTATATTAACTATTATATTCTTATTAGAATACTATATATAAGAATATGCTTTGAGAAAAACTCGTATAAGTAACTAACAAATGTTTAATAAAACCCTATTTCGACTACTAAATTCTTAATAGAATACTACAAGAGTAGTTTTTTTAGAAAAACTCAGATAACTAATGAACAAATGTTTAATAAAACCTTATATTAACTACTAAATTCTTATTAGAATACTATAAGAGTATGTTTTGAGAAAAACTCATATAAATAATGAACAAATGCTTAATAAAACCTTATATTGACTAATAAATTCTTATAAGAATACAATAAGAGTATGTTTTGAGAAAATCTCATATAAGTAATGAACAAATGTTTAATAAAACGTTATGTTGACTAATAAATTCTTATTAGGATACTATATATAGTATGCGTTGAGGAAAACTCATATAAGTAACTAACAAATGTTCTATAAAACCTTATATTAACTATTATGTTCTTATTAGAATACTATATATAAGAATATGCTTTGAGAAAAACTCGTATAAGTAACTAACAAATGTTTAATAAAACCTTATTTCGACTACTAAATTCTTAATATAATACAATAAGAGTAGTTTTTTTTAGGAAAACTCATATAACTAATGAACAAATGTTTAACAAAACCTTATATTAACTACTAAATTCTTATTAGAATACTATAAGAGTATGTTTTGAGGAAAACTCATATAAGTAATGAACAAATGCTTAATAAAACCTTATATTGACTAATAAATTCTTATTAGAATACAATAAGAGTATGTTTTGAGGAAATCTCATATAAGTAATGAACAAATGTTTAATAAAACCTTATGTTGACTGATAAATTCTTATTAGGATACTATATATAATATGTTTTGAGGAAAACTCATATAAGTAATGAACAAATGCTTAATAAAACCCTATATTGACTACTAAATTCTTATTAGAATACCATAAGAGTATGTTTTGAGGAAAACACATATAAGTAATGAACAAATGCTTAATAAAACCTTATATTAACAAATAAATTCTTATTAGAATACAATAAGAATATGTTTTGAGGAAATCTCATATAAGTAATGAACAAATGTTTAATAAAACCTTATACTAACTACTAATTTTTTTTATTAGAATACTATAATAGTAGGTTTTGAGGAAAACTCATTTGTAACGAATAAATGTTTAATAAAACCTTATATTGACTAATAAATTCTTATAAGAATAGAATAAGAGTATGTTTTGAGAAAATCTCATATAAGTAATGAACAAATGTTTAATAAAACGTTATGTTGACTAATAAATTCTTATTAGGATACTATATATAGTATGCGTTGAGGAAAACTCATATAAGTAACTAACAAATGTTCAATAAAACCTTATATTAACTATTATATTCTTATTAGAATACTATATATAAGAATATGCTTTGAGAAAAACTCGTATAAGTAACTAACAAATGTTTAATAAAACCCTATTTCGACTACTAAATTCTTAATAGAATACTACAAGAGTAGTTTTTTTAGAAAAACTCAGATAACTAATGAACAAATGTTTAATAAAACCTTATATTAACTACTAAATTCTTATTAGAGTACTATAAGAGTATGTTTTGAGAAAAACTCATATAAATAATGAACAAATGCTTAATAAAACTTTATATTGACTAATAAATTCTTATAAGAATACAATAAGAGTATGTTTTGAGAAAATCTCATATAAGTAATGAACAAATGTTTAATAAAACGTTATGTTGACTAATAAATTCTTATTAGGATACTATATATAGTATGCGTTGAGGAAAACTCATATAAGTAACTAACAAATGTTCAATAAAACCTTATATTAACTATTATATTCTTATTAGAATACTATATAAAAGAATATGCTTTGAGAAAAACTCGTATAAGTAACTTAAAAATGTTTAATAAAACCTTATTTCGACTACTAAAATCTTAATAGAATACTATAAGAGTAGTTTTTTTAGAAAAACTCATATAACTAATGAACAAATGTTTAATAAAACCTTATATTAACTACTAAATTCTTATTAGAATACTATAAGAGTATGTTTTGAGGAAAACTCATATAAGTAATGAACAAATGCTTAATAAAACCTTATATTGACTAATAAATTCTTATAAGAATACAATAAGAGTATGTTTTGAGAAAATCTCATATAAGTAATGAACAAATGTTTAATAAAACGTTATGTTGACTAATAAATTCTTATTAGGATACTATATATAGTATGCGTTGAGGAAAACTCATATAAGTAACTAACAAATGTTCAATAAAACCTTATATTAACTATTATATTCTTATTAGAATACTATATATAAGAATATGCTTTGAGAAAAACTCGTATAAGTAACTAAAAAAGGTTTAATAAAACCCTATTTCGACTTTGAAATTCTTAATAGAATACTATAAGAGTAGTTTTTTTAGAAAAACTCATATAACTAATGAACAAATGTTTAATAAAACCTTATATTAACTACTAAATACTTATTAGAATACTATAAGAGTATGTTTTGAGGAAAATTCATATAAGTAATGAACAAATGCTTAATAAAACCTTATATTGACTAATAAATTCTTATTAGAATACAATAAGAGTATGTTTTGAGAAAATCTCATATAAGTAATGAACAAATGTTTAATAAAACGTTATGTTGACTAATAAATTCTTATTAGGATACTATATATCGTATGTGTTGAGGAAATCTCATATAAGTAACTAACAAATTTTCAATAAAACCTTATATTAACTATTATATTCTTATTAGAATACTATATATAAGAATATGCTTTGAGAAAAACTCGTATAAGTAACTTAAAAATGTTTAATAAAACCTTATTTCGACTACTAAATTCTTAATAGAATATTATAAGAGTAGTTTTTTTAGAAAAACTCATATAACTAATGAACAAATGTTTAATAAAACCTTATATTAACGACTAAATTCTTATTAGAATACTATAAGAGTATGTTTTGAGGAAAACTCATATAAGTAATGAACAAATGCTTAATAAAACCTTATATTGACTAATAAATTCTTATAAGAATACAATAAGAGTATGTTTTGAGAAAATCTCATATAAGTAATGAACAAATGTTTAATAAAACGTTATGTTGACTAATAAATTCTTATTAGGATACTATATATAGTATGCGTTGAGGAAAACTCATATAAGTAACTAACAAATGTTCTATAAAACCTTATATTAACTATTATGTTCTTATTAGAATACTATATATAAGAATATGCTTTGAGAAAAACTCGTATAGGTAACTAACAAATGTTTAATAAAACCTTATTTCGACTACTAAATTCTTAATATAATACAATAAGAGTAGTTTTTTTTAGGAAAACTCATATAACTAATGAACAAATGTTTAACAAAACCTTATATTAACTACTAAATTCTTATTAGAATACTATAAGAGTATGTTTTGAGGAAAACTCATATAAGTAATGAACAAATGCTTAATAAAACCTTATATTGACTAATAAATTCTTATTAGAATACAATAAGAGTATGTTTTGAGGAAATCTCATATAAGTAATGAACAAATGTTTAATAAAACCTTATGTTGACTGATAAATTCTTATTAGGATACTATATATAATATGTTTTGAGGAAAACTCATATAAGTAATGAACAAATGCTTAATAAAACCCTATATTGACTACTAAATTCTTATTAGAATACCATAAGAGTATGTTTTGAGGAAAACACATATAAGTAATGAACAAATGCTTAATAAAACCTTATATTAACAAATAAATTCTTATTAGAATACAATAAGAATATGTTTTGAGGAAATCTCATATAAGTAATGAACAAATGTTTAATAAAACCTTATACTAACTACTAATTTTTTTTATTAGAATACTATAATAGTAGGTTTTGAGGAAAACTCATTTGTAACGAATAAATGTTTAATAAAACCTTATATTGACTAATAAATTCTTATAAGAATAGAATAAGAGTATGTTTTGAGAAAATCTCATATAAGTAATGAACAAATGTTTAATAAAACGTTATGTTGACTAATAAATTCTTATTAGGATACTATATATAGTATGCGTTGAGGAAAACTCATATAAGTAACTAACAAATGTTCAATAAAACCTTATATTAACTATTATATTCTTATTAGAATACTATATATAAGAATATGCTTTGAGAAAAACTCGTATAAGTAACTAACAAATGTTTAATAAAACCCTATTTCGACTACTAAATTCTTAATAGAATACTACAAGAGTAGTTTTTTTAGAAAAACTCAGATAACTAATGAACAAATGTTTAATAAAACCTTATATTAACTACTAAATTCTTATTAGAATACTATAAGAGTATGTTTTGAGAAAAACTCATATAAATAATGAACAAATGCTTAATAAAACCTTATATTGACTAATAAATTCTTATAAGAATACAATAAGAGTATGTTTTGAGAAAATCTCATATAAGTAATGAACAAATGTTTAATAAAACGTTATGTTGACTAATAAATTCTTATTAGGATACTATATATAGTATGCGTTGAGGAAAACTCATATAAGTAACTAACAAATGTTCAATAAAACCTTATATTAACTATTATATTCTTATTAGAATACTATATAAAAGAATATGCTTTGAGAAAAACTCGTATAAGTAACTTAAAAATGTTTAATAAAACCTTATTTCGACTACTAAAATCTTAATAGAATACTATAAGAGTAGTTTTTTTAGAAAAACTCATATAACTAATGAACAAATGTTTAATAAAACCTTATATTAACTACTAAATTCTTATTAGAATACTATAAGAGTATGTTTTGAGGAAAACTCATATAAGTAATGAACAAATGCTTAATAAAACCTTATATTGACTAATAAATTCTTATAAGAATACAATAAGAGTATGTTTTGAGAAAATCTCATATAAGTAATGAACAAATGTTTAATAAAACGTTATGTTGACTAATAAATTCTTATTAGGATACTATATATAGTATGCGTTGAGGAAAACTCATATAAGTAACTAACAAATGTTCAATAAAACCTTATATTAACTATTATATTCTTATTAGAATACTATATATAAGAATATGCTTTGAGAAAAACTCGTATAAGTAACTAAAAAAGGTTTAATAAAACCCTATTTCGACTACTAAATTCTTAATAGAATACTATAAGAGTAGTTTTTTTAGAAAAACTCATATAACTAATGAACAAATGTTTAATAAAACCTTATATTAACTACTAAATACTTATTAGAATACTATAAGAGTATGTTTTGAGGAAAATTCATATAAGTAATGAACAAATGCTTAATAAAACCTTATATTGACTAATAAATTCTTATTAGAATACAATAAGAGTATGTTTTGAGAAAATCTCATATAAGTAATGAACAAATGTTTAATAAAACGTTATGTTGACTAATAAATTCTTATTAGGATACTATATATCGTATGTGTTGAGGAAATCTCATATAAGTAACTAACAAATTTTCAATAAAACCTTATATTAACTATTATATTCTTATTAGAATACTATATATAAGAATATGCTTTGAGAAAAACTCGTATAAGTAACTTAAAAATGTTTAATAAAACCTTATTTCGACTACTAAATTCTTAATAGAATACTATAAGAGTAGTTTTTTTAGAAAAACTCATATAACTAATGAACAAATGTTTAATAAAACCTTATATTAACGACTAAATTCTTATTAGAATACTATAAGAGTATGTTTTGAGGAAAACTCATATAAGTAATGAACAAATGCTTAATAAAACCTTATATTGACTAATAAATTCTTATAAGAATACAATAAGAGTATGTTTTGAGAAAATCTCATATAAGTAATGAACAAATGTTTAATAAAACGTTATGTTGACTAATAAATTCTTATTAGGATACTATATATAGTATGCGTTGAGGAAAACTCATATAAGTAACTAACAAATGTTCAATAAAACCTTATATTAACTATTATGTTCTTATTAGAATACTATATATAAGAATATGCTTTGAGAAAAACTCGTATAAGTAACTAACAAATGTTTAATAAAACCTTATTTCGACTACTAAATTCTTAATATAATACAATAAGAGTAGTTTTTTTTAGGAAAACTCATATAACTAATGAACAAATGTTTAACAAAACCTTATATTAACTACTAAATTCTTATTAGAATACTATAAGAGTATGTTTTGAGGAAAACTCATATAAGTAATGAACAAATGCTTAATAAAACCTTATATTGACTAATAAATTCTTATTAGAATACAATAAGAGTATGTTTTGAGGAAATCTCATATAAGTAATGAACAAATGTTTAATAAAACCTTATGTTGCTAATAAATTCTTATTAGGATACTATATATAATATGTTTTGAGGAAAACTCATATAAGTAATGAACAAATGCTTAATAAAACCCTATATTGACTACTAAATTCTTATTAGAATACAATAAGAGTATGTTTTGAGGAAAACACATATAAGTAATGAACAAATGCTTAAGAAAACCTTATATTAACAAATAAATTCTTATTAGAATACAATAAGAATATGTTTTGAGGAAATCTCATATAAGTAATGAACAAATGTTTAATAAAACCTTATACTAACTACTAATTTTTTTTATTAGAATACTATAATAGTAGGTTTTCAGGAAAACTCATTTGTAACGAATAAATGTTTAATAAAACCTTATATTGACTACTAAATTCTTATTAGAATATTATTAGAGTATGTTTTGACGAAAACTCATATAAGTAATGAACAAATGCTTAATAAAACCTTATATTGACTAATAAATTCTTATTAGAATACAATAAGAGTATGTTTTGAGAAAATCTCATATAAGTAATGAACAAATGTTTAATAAAACGTTATGTTGACTAATAAATTCTTATTAGGATACTATATATAGTATGCGTTGAGGAAAACTCATATAAGTAACTAACAAATGATCAATAAAACCTTATATTAACTATTATATTCATATTAGAATACTATATAAAAGAATATGCTTTGAGAAAAACTCGTATAAGTAACTTAAAAATGTTTAATAAAACCTTATTTCGACTACTAAAATCTTAATAGAATACTATAAGAGTAGTTTTTTTAGAAAAACTCATATTACTAATGAACAAATGTTTAATAAAACCTTATATTAACTACTAAATTCTTATTAGAATACTATAAGAGTATGTTTTGAGGAAAACTCATATAAGTAATGAACAAATGCTTAATAAAACCTTATATTGACTAATAAATTCTTTAAGAATACAATAAGAGTATGTTTTGAGAAAATCTCATATAAGTAATGAACAAATGTTTAATAAAACGTTATGTTGACTAATAAATTCTTATTAGGATACTATATATAGTATGCGTTGAGGAAAACTCATATAAGTAACTAACAAATGTTCAATAAAACCTTATATTAACTATTATATTCTTATTAGAATACTATATATAAGAATATGCTTTGAGAAAAACTCGTATAAGTAACTAAAAAAGGTTTAATAAAACCCTATTTCGACTACTAAATTCTTAATAGAATACTATAAGAGTAGTTTTTTTAGAAAAACTCATATAACTAATGAACAAATGTTTAATAAAACCTTATATTAACTACTAAATACTTATTAGAATACTATAAGAGTATGTTTTGAGGAAAATTCATATAAGTAATGAACAAATGCTTAATAAAACCTTATATTGACTAATAAATTCTTATTAGAATACAATAAGAGTATGTTTTGAGAAAATCTCATATAAGTAATGAACAAATGTTTAATAAAACGTTATGTTGACTAATAAATTCTTATTAGGATACTATATATCGTATGTGTTGAGGAAATCTCATATAAGTAACTAACAAATTTTCAATAAAACCTTATATTAACTATTATATTCTTATTAGAATACTATATATAAGAATATGCTTTGAGAAAAACTCGTATAAGTAACTTAAAAATGTTTAATAAAACCTTATTTCGACTACTAAATTCTTAATAGAATACTATAAGAGTAGTTTTTTTAGAAAAACTCATATAACTAATGAACAAATGTTTAATAAAACCTTATATTAACGACTAAATTCTTATTAGAATACTATAAGAGTATGTTTTGAGGAAAACTCATATAAGTAATGAACAAATGCTTAATAAAACCTTATATTGACTAATAAATTCTTATAAGAATACAATAAGAGTATGTTTTGAGAAAATCTAATATAAGTAATGAACAAATGTTTAATAAAACGTTATGTTGACTAATAAATTCTTATTAGGATACTATATATAGTATGCGTTGAGGAAAACTCATATAAGTAACTAACAAATGTTCAATAAAACCTTATATTAACTATTATGTTCTTATTAGAATACTATATATAAGAATATGCTTTGAGAAAAACTCGTATAAGTAACTAACAAATGTTTAATAAAACCTTATTTCGACTACTAAATTCTTAATATAATACAATAAGAGTAGTTTTTTTTAGGAAAACTCATATAACTAATGAACAAATGTTTAACAAAACCTTATATTAACTACTAAATTCTTATTAGAATACTATAAGAGTATGTTTTGAGGAAAACTCATATAAGTAATGAACAAATGCTTAATAAAACCTTATATTGACTAATAAATTCTTATTAGAATACAATAAGAGTATGTTTTGAGGAAATCTCATATAAGTAATGAACAAATGTTTAATAAAACCTTATGTTGCTAATAAATTCTTATTAGGATACTATATATAATATGTTTTGAGGAAAACTCATATAAGTAATGAACAAATGCTTAATAAAACCCTATATTGACTACTAAATTCTTATTAGAATACAATAAGAGTATGTTTTGAGGAAAACACATATAAGTAATGAACAAATGCTTAAGAAAACCTTATATTAACAAATAAATTCTTATTAGAATACAATAAGAATATGTTTTGAGGAAATCTCATATAAGTAATGAACAAATGTTTAATAAAACCTTATACTAACTACTAATTTTTTTTATTAGAATACTATAATAGTAGGTTTTCAGGAAAACTCATTTGTAACGAATAAATGTTTAATAAAACCTTATATTGACTACTAAATTCTTATTAGAATATTATTAGAGTATGTTTTGAGGAAAACTCATATAAGTAATGAACAAATGCTTAATAAAACCTTATATTGACTAATAAATTCTTATTAGAATACAATAAGAGTATGTTTGGAGAAAATCTCATATAAGTAATGAACAAATGTTTAATAAAACGTTATGTTGACTAATAAATTCTTATTAGGATACTATATATAGTATGCGTTGAGGAAAACTCATATAAGTAACTAACAAATGTTCAATAAAACCTTATATTAACTATTATATTCTTATTAGAATACTATATATAAGAATATGCTTTGAGAAAAACTCGTATAAGTAACTAAAAAAGGTTTAATAAAACCCTATTTCGACTACTAAATTCTTAATAGAATACTATAAGAGTAGTTTTTTTAGAAAAACTCATATAACTAATGAACAAATGTTTAATAAAACCTTATATTAACTACTAAATTCTTATTAGAATACTATAAGAGTATGTTTTGAGGAAAACTCATATAAGTAATGAACAAATGCTTAATAAAACCTTATATTGACTAATAAATTCTTATAAGAATACAATAAGAGTATGTTTTGAGAAAATCTCATATAAGTAATGAACAAATGTTTAATAAAACGTTATGTTGACTAATAAATTCTTATTAGGATACTATATATAGTATGCGTTGAGGAAAACTCATATAAGTAACTAACAAATGTTCAATAAAACCTTATATTAACTATTATATTCTTATTAGAATACTATATATAAGAATATGCTTTGAGAAAAACTCGTATAAGTAACTAAAAAAGGTTTAATAAAACCCTATTTCGACTACTAAATTCTTAATAGAATACTATAAGAGTAGTTTTTTTAGAAAAACTCATATAACTAATGAACAAATGTTTAATAAAACCTTATATTAACTACTAAATACTTATTAGAATACTATAAGAGTATGTTTTGAGGAAAATTCATATAAGTAATGAACAAATGCTTAATAAAACCTTATATTGACTAATAAATTCTTATTAGAATACAATAAGAGTATGTTTTGAGAAAATCTCATATAAGTAATGAACAAATGTTTAATAAAACGTTATGTTGACTAATAAATTCTTATTAGGATACTATATATCGTATGTGTTGAGGAAATCTCATATAAGTAACTAACAAATTTTCAATAAAACCTTATATTAACTATTATATTCTTATTAGAATACTATATATAAGAATATCCTTTGAGAAAAACTCGTATAAGTAACTAACAAATGTTTAATAAAACCTTATTTCGACTACTAAATTCTTAATATAATACAATAAGAGTAGTTTTTTTTAGGAAAACTCATATAACTAATGAACAAATGTTTAACAAAACCTTATATTAACTACTAAATTCTTATTAGAATACTATAAGAGTATGTTTTGAGGAAAACTCATATAAGTAATGAACAAATGCTTAATAAAACCTTATATTGACTAATAAATTCTTATTAGAATACAATAAGAGTATGTTTTGAGGAAATCTCATATAAGTAATGAACAAATGTTTAATAAAACCTTATGTTGCTAATAAATTCTTATTAGGATACTATATATAATATGTTTTGAGGAAAACTCATATAAGTAATGAACAAATGCTTAATAAAACCCTATATTGACTACTAAATTCTTATTAGAATACAATAAGAGTATGTTTTGAGGAAAACACATATAAGTAATGAACAAATGCTTAAGAAAACCTTATATTAACAAATAAATTCTTATTAGAATACAATAAGAATATGTTTTGAGGAAATCTCATATAAGTAATGAACAAATGTTTAATAAAACCTTATACTAACTACTAATTTTTTTTATTAGAATACTATAATAGTAGGTTTTCAGGAAAACTCATTTGTAACGAATAAATGTTTAATAAAACCTTATATTGACTACTAAATTCTTATTAGAATATTATTAGAGTATGTTTTGAGGAAAACTCATATAAGTAATGAACAAATGCTTAATAAAACCTTATATTGACTAATAAATTCTTATTAGAATACAATAAGAGTATGTTTTGAGAAAATCTCATATAAGTAATGAACAAATGTTTAATAAAACGTTATGTTGACTAATAAATTCTTATTAGGATACTATATATAGTATGCGTTGAGGAAAACTCATATAAGTAACTAACAAATGTTCAATAAAACCTTATATTAACTATTATATTCTTATTAGAATACTATATAAAAGAATATGCTTTGAGAAAAACTCGTATAAGTAACTTAAAAATGTTTAATAAAACCTTATTTCGACTACTAAAATCTTAATAGAATACTATAAGAGTAGTTTTTTTAGAAAAACTCATATAACTAATGAACAAATGTTTAATAAAACCTTATATTAACTACTAAATTCTTATTAGAATACTATAAGAGTATGTTTTGAGGAAAACTCATATAAGTAATGAACAAATGCTTAATAAAACCTTATATTGACTAATAAATTCTTATAAGAATACAATAAGAGTATGTTTTGAGAAAATCTCATATAAGTAATGAACAAATGTTTAATAAAACGTTATGTTGACTAATAAATTCTTATTAGGATACTATATATAGTATGCGTTGAGGAAAACTCATATAAGTAACTAACAAATGTTCAATAAAACCTTATATTAACTATTATATTCTTATTAGAATACTATATATAAGAATATGCTTTGAGAAAAACTCGTATAAGTAACTAAAAAAGGTTTAATAAAACCCTATTTCGACTACTAAATTCTTAATAGAATACTATAAGAGTAGTTTTTTTAGAAAAACTCATATAACTAATGAACAAATGTTTAATAAAACCTTATATTAACTACTAAATTCTTATTAGAATACTATAAGAGTATGTTTTGAGGAAAACTCATATAAGTAATGAACAAATGCTTAATAAAACCTTATATTGACTAATAAATTCTTATTAGAATACAATAAGAGTATGTTTTGAGGAAATCTCATATAAGTAATGAACAAATGTTTAATAAAACCTTATGTTGACTGATAAATTCTTATTAGGATACTATATATAATATGTTTTGAGGAAAACTCATATAAGTAATGAACAAATGCTTAATAAAACCCTATATTGACTACTAAATTCTTATTAGAATACCATAAGAGTATGTTTTGAGGAAAACACATATAAGTAATGAACAAATGCTTAATAAAACCTTATATAAACAAATAAATTCTTATTAGAATACAATAAGAATATGTTTTGAGGAAATCTCATATAAGTAATGAACAAATGTTTAATAAAACCTTATACTAACTACTCATTTTTTTTATTAGAATACTATAATAGTAGGTTTTGAGGAAAACTCATTTGTAACGAATAAATGTTTAATAAAACCTTATATTGACTAATAAATTCTTATAAGAATAGAATAAGAGTATGTTTTGAGAAAATCTCATATAAGTAATGAACAAATGTTTAATAAAACGTTATGTTGACTAATAAATTCTTATTAGGATACTATATATAGTATGCGTTGAGGAAAACTCATATAAGTAACTAACAAATGTTCAATAAAACCTTATATTAACTATTATATTCTTATTAGAATACTATATATAAGAATATGCTTTGAGAAAAACTCGTATAAGTAACTAACAAATGTTTAATAAAACCCTATTTCGACTACTAAATTCTTAATAGAATACTACAAGAGTAGTTTTTTTAGAAAAACTCAGATAACTAATGAACAAATGTTTAATAAAACCTTATATTAACTACTAAATTCTTATTAGAATACTATAAGAGTATGTTTTGAGAAAAACTCATATAAATAATGAACAAATGCTTAATAAAACCTTATATTGACTAATAAATTCTTATAAGAATACAATAAGAGTATGTTTTGAGAAAATCTCATATAAGTAATGAACAAATGTTTAATAAAACGTTATGTTGACTAATAAATTCTTATTAGGATACTATATATAGTATGCGTTGAGGAAAACTCATATAAGTAACTAACAAATGTTCAATAAAACCTTATATTAACTATTATATTCTTATTAGAATACTATATAAAAGAATATGCTTTGAGAAAAACTCGTATAAGTAACTTAAAAATGTTTAATAAAACCTTATTTCGACTACTAAAATCTTAATAGAATACTATAAGAGTAGTTTTTTTAGAAAAACTCATATAACTAATGAACAAATGTTTAATAAAACCTTATATTAACTACTAAATTCTTATTAGAATACTATAAGAGTATGTTTTGAGGAAAACTCATATAAGTAATGAACAAATGCTTAATAAAACCTTATATTGACTAATAAATTCTTATAAGAATACAATAAGAGTATGTTTTGAGAAAATCTCATATAAGTAATGAACAAATGTTTAATAAAACGTTATGTTGACTAATAAATTCTTATTAGGATACTATATATAGTATGCGTTGAGGAAAACTCATATAAGTAACTAACAAATGTTCAATAAAACCTTATATTAACTATTATATTCTTATTAGAATACTATATATAAGAATATGCTTTGAGAAAAACTCGTATAAGTAACTAAAAAAGGTTTAATAAAACCCTATTTCGACTACTAAATTCTTAATAGAATACTATAAGAGTAGTTTTTTTAGAAAAACTCATATAACTAATGAACAAATGTTTAATAAAACCTTATATTAACTACTAAATACTTATTAGAATACTATAAGAGTATGTTTTGAGGAAAATTCATATAAGTAATGAACAAATGCTTAATAAAACCTTATATTGACTAATAAATTCTTATTAGAATACAATAAGAGTATGTTTTGAGAAAATCTCATATAAGTAATGAACAAATGTTTAATAAAACGTTATGTTGACTAATAAATTCTTATTAGGATACTATATATCGTATGTGTTGAGGAAATCTCATATAAGTAACTAACAAATTTTCAATAAAACCTTATATTAACTATTATATTCTTATTAGAATACTATATATAAGAATATGCTTTGAGAAAAACTCGTATAAGTAACTTAAAAATGTTTAATAAAACCTTATTTCGACTACTAAATTCTTAATAGAATACTATAAGAGTAGTTTTTTTAGAAAAACTCATATAACTAATGAACAAATGTTTAATAAAACCTTATATTAACGACTAAATTCTTATTAGAATACTATAAGAGTATGTTTTGAGGAAAACTCATATAAGTAATGAACAAATGCTTAATAAAACCTTATATTGACTAATAAATTCTTATAAGAATACAATAAGAGTATGTTTTGAGAAAATCTCATATAAGTAATGAACAAATGTTTAATAAAACGTTATGTTGACTAATAAATTCTTATTAGGATACTATATATAGTATGCGTTGAGGAAAACTCATATAAGTAACTAACAAATGTTCAATAAAACCTTATATTAACTATTATGTTCTTATTAGAATACTATATATAAGAATATGCTTTGAGAAAAACTCATATAAGTAACTAACAAATGTTTAATAAAACCTTATTTCGACTACTAAATTCTTAATATAATACAATAAGAGTAGTTTTTTTTAGGAAAACTCATATAACTAATGAACAAATGTTTAACAAAACCTTATATTAACTACTAAATTCTTATTAGAATACTATAAGAGTATGTTTTGAGGAAAACTCATATAAGTAATGAACAAATGCTTAATAAAACCTTATATTGACTAATAAATTCTTATTAGAATACAATAAGAGTATGTTTTGAGGAAATCTCATATAAGTAATGAACAAATGTTTAATAAAACCTTATGTTGCTAATAAATTCTTATTAGGATACTATATATAATATGTTTTGAGGAAAACTCATATAAGTAATGAACAAATGCTTAATAAAACCCTATATTGACTACTAAATTCTTATTAGAATACAATAAGAGTATGTTTTGAGGAAAACACATATAAGTAATGAACAAATGCTTAAGAAAACCTTATATTAACAAATAAATTCTTATTAGAATACAATAAGAATATGTTTTGAGGAAATCTCATATAAGTAATGAACAAATGTTTAATAAAACCTTATACTAACTACTAATTTTTTTTATTAGAATACTATAATAGTAGGTTTTCAGGAAAACTCATTTGTAACGAATAAATGTTTAATAAAACCTTATATTGACTACTAAATTCTTATTAGAATATTATTAGAGTATGTTTTGAGGAAAACTCATATAAGTAATGAACAAATGCTTAATAAAACCTTATATTGACTAATAAATTCTTATTAGAATACAATAAGAGTATGTTTTGAGAAAATCTCATATAAGTAATGAACAAATGTTTAATAAAACGTTATGTTGACTAATAAATTCTTATTAGGATACTATATATAGTATGTGTTGAGGAAATCTCCTATAAGTAACTAACAAATGTTCAATAAAACCTTATATTAACTATTATATTCTTATTAGAATACTATATATAAGAATATGCTTTGAGAAAAACTCGTATAAGTAACTTAAAAATGTTTAATAAAACCTTATTTCGACTACTAAATTCTTAATAGAATACTACAAGAGTAGTTTTTTTAGAAAAACTCATATAACTAATGAACAAATGTTTAATAAAACCTTATATTAACTACTAAATTCTTATTAGAATACTATAAAAGTATGTTTTAAGGAAAACTCATATAAGTAATGAACAAATGCTTAATAAAACCTTATATTGACTAATAAATTCTTATAAGAATACAATAAGAGTATGTTTTGAGAAAATCTCATATAAGTAATGAACAAATGTTTAATAAAACGTTATGTTGACTAATAAATTCTTATTAGGATACTATATATAGTATGCGTTGAGGAAAACTAATATAAGTAACTAACAAATGTTCAATAAAACCTTATATTAACTATTATATTCTTATTAGAATACTATATATAAGAATATGCTTTGAGAAAAACTCGTACAAGTAACTAACAGATGTTTAATAAAACCTTATTTCGACTACTAAATTCTTAATATAATACAATAAGAGTAGTTTTTTTTAGGAAAACTCATATAACTAATGAACAAATGTTTAATAAAACCTTATATTAACTACTAAATTCTTATTAGAATACTATAAGAGTATGTTTTGAGGAAAACTCATATAAGTAATGAACAAATGCTTAATAAAACCTTATATTGACTAATAAATTCTTATTAGAATACAATAAGAGTATGTTTTGAGGAAATCTCATATAAGTAATGAACAAATGTTTAATAAAACCTTATGTTGACTAATAAATTCTTATTAGGATACTATATATAATATGTTTTGAGGAAAACTCATATAAGTAATGAACAAATGCTTAATAAAACCCTATATTGACTACTAAATTCTTATTAGAATAACATAAGAGTATGTTTTGAGGAAAACACATATAAGTAATGAAAAAATGCTTAATAAAACCTTATATTAACAAATAAATTCTTATTAGAATACAATAACAATATGTTTTGAGGAAATCTCATATAAGTAATGAACAAATGTTTAATAAAACCTTATACTAACTACTAGTTTTTTTTATTAGAATACTATAATAGTAGGTTTTGAGGAAAACTCATTTGTAACAAATAAATGTTTAATCAAACCTTATATTGACTACTAAATTCTTATTAGAATATTATTAGAGTATGTTTTGAGGAAAACTCATATAAGTAATGAACAAATGCTTAATAAAACCTTATATTGACTAATAAATTCTTATAAGAATACAATAAGAGTATGTTTTGAGAAAATCTCATATAAGTAATGAACAAATGTTTAATAAAACGTTATGTTGACTAATAAATTCTTATTAGGATACTATATATAGTATGCGTTGAGGAAAACTCATATAAGTAACTAACAAATGTTCAATAAAACCTTATATTAACTATTATATTCTTATTAGAATACTATATATAAGAATATGCTTTGAGAAAAACTCGTATAAGTAACTAACAAATGTTTAATAAAACCTTATTTCGACTACTAAATTCTTAATATAATACAATAAGAGTAGTTTTTTTTAGGAAAACTCATATAACTAATGAACAAATGTTTAATAAAACCTTATATTAACTACTAAATTCTTATTAGAATACTATAAGAGTATGTTTTGAGGAAAACTCATAAAAGTAATGAAAAAATGCTTAATAAAACCTTATATTGACTAATAAATTCTTATTAGAATACAATAAGAGTATGTTTTGAGGAAATCTCATATAAGTAATGAACAAATGTTTAATAAAACCTTATGTTGACTAATAAATTCTTATTAGGATACTATATATAATATGTTTTGAGGAAAACTCATATAAGTAATGAAGAAATGCTTAATAAAACCCTATATTGACTACTAAATTCTTATTAGAATAACATAAGAGTATGTTTTGAGGAAAACACATATAAGTAATGAACAAATGCTTAATAAAACCTTATATTAACAAATAAATTCTTATTAGAATACAATAAGAATATGTTTTGAGGAAATCTCATATAAGTAATGAACAAATGTTTAATAAAACCTTATACTAACTACTAGTTTTTTTTATTAGAATACTATACTAGTAGATTTTGAGGAAAACTCATTTGTAACAAATAAATGTTTAATCAAACCTTATATTGACTACTAAATTCTTATTAGAATATTATTAGAGTATGTTTTGAGGAAAACTCATATAAGTAATGAACAAATCCTTAATAAAACCTTATATTGACTAATAAATTCTTATTAGAATACAATAAGAGTATGTTTTGAGAAAATCTCATATAAGTAATGAACAAATGTTTAATAAAACGTTATGTTGACTAATAAATTCTTATTAGGATACTATATATAGTATGTGTTGAGGAAATCTCCTATAAGTAACTAACAAATTTTCAATAAAACCTTATATTAACTATTATATTCTTATTAGAATACTATATATAAGAATATGCTTTGAGAAAAACTCGTATAAGTAACTTAAAAATGTTTAATAAAACCTTATTTCGACTACTAAATTCTTAATAGAATACTACAAGAGTAGTTTTTTTAGAAAAACTCATATAACTAATGAACAAATGTTTAATAAAACCTTATATTAACTACTAAATTCTTATTAGAATACTATAAAAGTATGTTTTAAGGAAAACTCATATAAGTAATGAACAAATGCTTAATAAAACCTTATATTGACTAATAAATTCTTATAAGAATACAATAAGAGTATGTTTTGAGAAAATCTCATATAAGTAATGAACAAATGTTTAATAAAACGTTATGTTGACTAATAAATTCTTATTAGGATACTATATATAGTATGCGTTGAGGAAAACTCATATAAGTAACTAACAAATTTTCAATAAAACCTTATATTAACTATTATATTCTTATTAGAATACTATATATAAGAATATGCTTTGAGAAAAACTCGTACAAGTAACTAACAAATGTTTAATAAAACCTTATTTCGACTACTAAATTCTTAATATAATACAATAAGAGTAGTTTTTTTTAGGAAAACTCATATAACTAATGAACAAATGTTTAATAAAACCTTATATTAACTACTAAATTCTTATTAGAATACTATAAGAGTATGTTTTGAGGAAAACTCATATAAGTAAAGAACAAATGCTTAATAAAACCTTATATTGACTAATAAATTCTTATTTGAATACAATAAGAGTATGTTTTGAGGAAATCTCATATAAGTAATGAACAAATGTTTAATAAAACCTTATGTTGACTAATAAATTCTTATTAGGATACTATATATAATATGTTTTGAGGAAAACTCATATAAGTAATGAACAAATGCTTAATAAAACCCTATATTGACTACTAAATTCTTATTAGAATAACATAAGAGTATGTTTTGAGGAAAACACATATAAGTAATGAAAAAATGCTTAATAAAACCTTATATTAACAAATAAATTCTTATTAGAATACAATAAGAATATGTTTTGAGGAAATCTCATATAAGTAATGAACAAATGTTTAATAAAACCTTATACTAACTACTAGTTTTTTTTATTAGAATACTATAATAGTAGGTTTTGAGGAAAACTCATTTGTAACAAATAAATGTTTAATCAAACCTTATATTGACTACTAAATTCTTATTAGAATATTATTAGAGTATGTTTTGAGGAAAACTCATATAAGTAATGAACAAATGCTTAATAAAACCTTATATTGACTAATAAATTCTTATAAGAATACAATAAGAATATGTTTTGAGAAAATCTCATATAAGTAATGAACAAATGTTTAATAAAACGTTATGTTGACTAATAAATTCTTATTAGGATACTATATATAGTATGCGTTGAGGAAAACTCATATAAGTAACTAACAAATGTTCAATAAAACCTTATATTAACTATTATATTCTTCTTAGAATACTATATATAAGAATATGCTTTGAGAAAAACTCGTATAAGTAACTAACAAATGTTTAATAAAACCTTATTTCGACTACTAAATTCTTAATATAATACAATAAGAGTAGTTTTTTTTAGGAAAACTCATATAACTAATGAACAAATGTTTAATAAAACCTTATATTAACTACTAAATTCTTATTAGAATACTATAAGAGTATGTTTTGAGGAAAACTCATAAAAGTAATGAAAAAATGCTTAATAAAACCTTATATTGACTAATAAATTCTTATTAGAATACAATAAGAGTATGTTTTGAGGAAATCTCATATAAGTAATGAACAAATGTTTAATAAAACCTTATGTTGACTAATAAATTCTTATTAGGATACTATATATAATATGTTTTGAGGAAAACTCATATAAGTAATGAACAAATGCTTAATAAAACCCTATATTGACTACTAAATTCTTATTAGAATAACATAAGAGTATGTTTTGAGGAAAACACATATAAGTAATGAACAAATGCTTAATAAAACCTTATATTAACAAATAAATTCTTATTAGAATACAATAAGAATATGTTTTGAGGAAATCTCATATAAGTAATGAACAAATGTTTAATAAAACCTTATACTAACTACTAGTTTTTTTTATTAGAATACTATAATAGTAGATTTTGAGGAAAACTCATTTGTAACAAATAAATGTTTAATCAAACCTTATATTGACTACTAAATTCTTATTAGAATATTATTAGAGTATGTTTTGAGGAAAACTCATATAAGTAATGAAGAAATGCTTAATAAAACCTTATATTGACTAATAAATTCTTATTAGAATACAATAAGAGTATGTTTTGAGAAAATCTCATATAAGTAATGAACAAATGTTTAATAAAACGTTATGTTGACTAATAAATTCTTATTAGGATACTATATATAGTATGCGTTGAGGAAAACTCATATAAGTAACTAACAAATGTTCAATAAAACCTTATATTAACTATTATATTCTTATTAGAATACTATATATAAGAATATGCTTTGAGAAAAACTCGTATAAGTAACTTAAAAATGTTTAATAAAACCTTATTTCGACTACTAAATTCTTAATAGAATACTACAAGAGTAGTTTTTTTAGAAAAACTCATATAACTAATGAACAAATGTTTAATAAAACCTTATATTAACTACTAAATTCTTATTAGAATACTATAAAAGTATGTTTTAAGGAAAACTCATATAAGTAATGAACAAATGCTCAATAAAACCTTATATTGACTAATAAATTCTTATAAGAATACAATAAGAGTATGTTTTGAGAAAATCTCATATAAGTAATGAACAAATGTTTAATAAAACGTTATGTTGACTAATAAATTCTTATTAGGATACTATATATAGTATGCGTTGAGGAAAACTCATATAAATAACTAACAAATGTTCAATAAAACCTTATATTAACTATTATATTCTTATTAGAATACTATATATAAGAATATGCTTTGAGAAAAACTCGTATAAGTAACTAACAAATGTTTAATAAAACCTTATTTCGACTACTAAATTCTTAATAGAATACTATAAGAGTAGTTTTTTTAGAAAAACTCATATAACTAATGAACAAATGTTTAATAAAACCTTATATTAACTACTAAATTCTTATTAGAATACTATAAGAGTATGTTTTGAGGAAAACTCATATAAGTAATGAACAAATGCTTAATAAAACCTTATATTGACTAATAAATTCTTATAAGAATACAATAAGAGTATGTTTTGAGAAAATCTCATATAAGTAATGAACAAATGTTTAATAAAACGTTATGTTGACTAATAAATTCTTATTAGGATAATATATATAGTATGCGTTGAGGAAAACTCATATAAGTAACTAACAAATGTTCAATAAAACCTTATATTAACTATTATATTCTTATTAGAATACTATATATAAGAATATGCTTTGAGAAAAACTCGTATAAGTAACTAACAAATGTTTAATAAAACCTTATTTCGACTACTAAATTCTTAACAGAATACTATAAGAGTAGTTTTTTTAGAAAAACTCATATAACTAATGAACAAATGTTTAATAAAACCTTATATTAACTACTAAATTCTTATTAGAATACTATAAGAGTATGTTTTGAGGAAAACTCATATAAGTAATGAACAAATGCTTAATAAAACCTTATATTGACTAATAAATTCTTATTAGAATACAATAAGAGTATGTTTTGAGAAAATCTCATATAAGTAATGAACAAATGTTTAATAAAACGTTATGTTGACTAATAAATTCTTATTAGGATACTATATATAGTATGTGTTGAGGAAATCTCATATAAGTGTAAAGGCTCGGATTTTCAAATCCTAATTTTTCGAAAAAGAATTAAAAATGAAATTAAATCGGTTTTAAAACTCGTTTAGCGAATTCCGACCGGAATATAAAATTTGACGAATAAATTCCATCATTTTTCCTTGAAAATTCAGAATAATGATCAGATAGCGATATCCTTGTCGATTTTAAAAATTTAATTGATCGAGAGAGCGAGAGTCGGGGAAACTAACATTTAAGAACTAATTACGGGATTCGAAATTCGCGTATTCGGGATTTATTTCCGGTATTGATTTTAACCATTCTCACACTCTATCCTCACCAACTCTCTCACCTCCCCATACCTCCTTCAAATCACCATAATTCTCGTCAGTTTCATTCAACATCACCGTCATTCATCATCGCCCACCTGCTCCATCACCATCCCCGCTCACTACTTCGCTCCATCTTAAACTCTTCGTCACTGTCAGTTTGTCACTCACCTGCTCTCTCGGAGCACGCCGGAGCACGCCGTCGCCACCACCGAAGCCAGAAGCAGCGACCGCGAGCGGCTCCCCTGCCCTTCTCTGTTTTTCCGTGAACAAGGCCAGGGCAGCCCGCGTCCGAGCCCTTTCCGAGCGCCTCTTGGGCATCCCTGGCGTTCTCCTTCCTTCCTTCCTTACCGAGCACCTTCCACACCTCCCTCGAGCCACCCAGAAGCAGCAGCCCGGAGCCCCAGTGCCGACGCCAACCTCCACGGTCTTCCCCTGTTCGAGCGCACTACGCCCCTTCCGGTAAGCCATACTCCTTCGTTTCCAATCCAAATCACCTCCGATCTTCGCCATCACCCTCACCCATGTCCGATGCAGGTCCGTTGAGCCATCGCGAGCCTCCGACGATGCCTAGAACTCCGATCGAGAGCTCCGAAGTCGCGAACACGTCGGTGAGCTCCCGGGCCTTCTTTTCTTTCTCGTTAGATTCCATGCTTCCTTTCGGTGCTTAGGTTAGTCGCGAGTGAGCGTGAGCTGAGTGCGGGACGATCGGGTGTGCTCGAGAGCTCCGGCGAGCTCGAGAGCGGCTAGACCGTGTGCGGCGCCGTGGGTGCGAGAGAGAGAGCTAGCGTTGAGAGCGAGTGAGCGGAGACGAGCGAGCTAGGGAGACGAGGATAGGACGAGGACGAGGACGCGAGACGTGGCGGAGCTGAGGACGCAACTGTGCACGGTGGCCGGCAAGCGACGTCGAGCAGCCATGGCACAAGCGGGAGCAACTTCAAATTGAATATGAGGAAGAAGATGATATGTGGGGCCCTTTCCATATATTATTATTATTTGTTATATTATTTGGCTGGTTTGGGGATGAAAATTTAGCGGGTTCGATTCGATTCGGTTCGGTTGGATTTAAATGGGTTTGGTTCGGTTCGGGTTATCTATTATTATTTAACTAATTAGCGGTATTTAAATTATTATATTTTGGGAGAATTATAAGGGTAGATTTATTAAATAAAAATGATCGGGATTTTAGGGGATTTGGAAATAATTTATAAATGTGTCAAATAAATGGTATTTAAAATATGATGTAATACTATTTGAGATTTAAAATATATTATTGGGACTTAAAGATTTATAAAGAATCTGGAAAAGAATTTCAAGGTTGGAAAGTAATCTAATAAATAAATTCAAAAGGGGATTTGGCGAGTATTTTCAAGGGTCGGAATACTTAACTATTTAACTGGGATTTGAAACGGTTTTGAAACTAACTTAAGAATGATATGTATGACTAATAGCATGATAATATGATCGTTTGACTAACAATATGATATGTATGACTAATAGCATGACTTGTGGTGAATTATTATATGAGATCAAATGTTGGATAATTATGGCGATCTAGTAGGATTTTATATCACACAAATTATGTCGTATGATTTTGATGAACCGTTGAGGTATATGTGGAAATGACGTATATGAACATGCAGAATTGGTTGGATGATTTATGGAGAGCGATGTGGTCTTGAGGAGTGGATGATGCGATGAAATGACTTTCATAATATGTTACTTGTTCTATTGATTGAGGTGTGCTTGAGTGCTTAATAGTTGAATGTAAACTTATATATATTCCATTATGTACTAGGTGATACTCTGTGATTGTGAATACTGTGTGATGGATTGTTCTGTTGCCGGTCTGCTAGCCAGGTAAGTACCTCCGGGGCTTACTCAGTAACCAGTACCTCCTGCCTGATGTGTCATATAGTATGTAGGTGTTGCATATGCATAAGAGCATGTCATGTAGTATCATGCTTAGGAATTGCATTTACGAATGAGCATCCTTACTCTGTATGCGTTTGATTACAGAACGGCCGTTATCTGTGAGTCTTAGAGTCCTTGCTAGGGTCATAGGGCAGCCCAGCTTCATCGGGTGTTGTCCTCCTCGAGTCATTTATATATATCACGAGATACGAGATGGGCATGAGATATGATATGATGATGAGATATGATATGATGATGAGATTTGATATGACTATAGCATCGAACTGGCCAGTCTCCACCTTGTCTGGAAGAGGGGTGGTGGTAGAAGAGGGATATACCACTTGGTATTCTTTGTTAAGGCCTTACTTAATATTCCGCACATATGAGTTAGGAACATGATAGTGTGGTTAATATTTCAGTACTGCATGAAGGCATCTTTATTCTAGGTTTAGGCGTATTATATGTCCTCAGCGTGGTCAGAGGACCCGCGGGCGGACTCTTAGCCTGACTTGGTGGTATAGTTTCAGGTACCCGATATACTGCTTGATTTTGTGCTGTTATGACGGGGTCTATTCATATGGCGGAGAGTGAGTGGTTGAAACCCGACTTCACCAGATTCATGCTTTTGGGATTTCTCCCTACCTATACTCCGTTTTGACCCGGCTCTGCTGTGGCACTGGTTGTATCATTTTCTGAACTTATGCCCTTTTCATGTTGAATGAGTTTCCGCGTTGTAGACTTAGGACAGGTATAGGGGTTTACCCCGGGGTCTCCAACGGGCCTTTCGGATTTGGGTGCGAAATCCCACTTTAAACTGCACGTCTTCGATTTCAAACCTTCAACCTGTACTCGGGGCGCAAGATCCTAACGAGGGGTTTCATCCCTCGAAACGTAACTAGGGAATCATAATCCCGGGCCGTTACAAAGGTGGTATCAGAGCTGAGGTTTCGCAATCCGAGTACAATAGGTTGAAGAGGTTTTGAAAATCGCCCCATGTTTCAAAATGGTTTTGGAAAATATTTTATAAAGGGCAAAATGAATTTAATTGGACTTAAAACCTAAATTGAATAAAGGGGAAATAATCTCGTGGGTAGAGACCCAAGCGGTAGACATCCCTTATGGATGTAGATTTCGAGGAACAGTAGGCAAAATACTAGCTTTTATTTACAGATGGGCCTAGAAGACTCCAAGGAACACCACGGAGGTTGGAGTGTTGAGTTAGGAGGCCGTGAGGTTTTGCCCCTCCGGTCAGTCGTCCCTCGAAGGACGGCATAGATCGTCTCTATGCTTACGTTTATATATGTACATATATGCAATTGAGCTCGAGGGCGATCCTCCTCAAAGAGGATCATATTAATATTGTTGATTTCTTCTGTGATGAGTGCTCTATTGTGCTTAGGATAACGAACTAATCAGTATGCCTTGACTTGAATCATGTGTTGAATAACTGTGCAAACAGGGATAGTGGGAGAAAACGTTGTTCTTATGTAATTGGAATTCCTGTTTTGTCGAAATAGCCATTTCATAATTCAAACCCCCTGATGGTTCTGACTCTGTCATCCGCCCCACCAAAACATCTAGGCATGTTATCAAGGGTCGAGAAGCATCCGCTCCCCTGTTTAGAGTCTTGTTTCGTATCCCACCATCGATACTTTTATTGAGTCTCGTACCTGTGGTTGGGGTCTTTCACGGGAAATTTGGGTCGGTCAACTAAATACCTTCGGAAATCGTGTCGGATGTGAGGGTTACCTAAGTAGGTTAGTGGGAGTGAGGATTTAAATCGTTTCGAGATAGAAGTGAGTTGTCTTATGGAGTCATCCCTTTCGATCCTCGTAATGGCCAACCATGTCTTCTTGTCACAAGAGTCTAAACACGAGTTCTACCCTCATCTCTCGGAAACGGCGTGAAAGTCCTTGTGTCCTACCCAGCAAGTCATAATAGCGTCCCACGGGGAAACGGGGTGGTGAGTCGGTGATTGTCCTTAGAGAATTCTATCGAGCTATAATAATGGCCTCCTTGTGATTTCATGAAATTGTATATTGGTATAATTCAGCATGACTTGCCTAGTACCTTGCATGGTTGCACTTATGAGTAGATGTATGTGTCGTATGTATTGAATCCCCATGATTACCATCTCGCTATGAACTAGGTCCATGATAGTGTGCTCAACTCTCGTTGTATGTTAAAATGTGAATTGGATGACTTAGCATGCCAGATGAACCTCATTAGACCTCATGACTGTGTACATGTTTAATAAGTATTGCTACTATCATGTAGGATATATACCTCCCAGTTATAAGCCCTCATATGATTGTGTGACATCTTAGTCTTAGTATGTGAATATGGATGTATGTGATGAGATAGTTGCTATACCAACCCTGCATGAACTGACCATACCCTTAGCAGGATTTTTAGGGTACATCTTAGCATGCTTTCCGTAATATTATGACTTGCTTAATTGTGTATCTAAATGAGTGATAAGTCGTGCATATGATATCCTGTGATGTTTGCTAGATCTTGCATAACTTGGGCCATATATGTCCCATGTCAGTCTGTGCATACATGTTCTTAGTCTGTCAAGTATGATTGGTGAATGAAATGATAAGTTGCTAGCTTGTTCTGCACACATATAAAGATGATTATAGGAACATGTTATGAATGCGTAAATCGATATTCCTTGAGATAGGTGCATACTAGTGTGAAATAATGTGATCATATCTCTTGATTTTTATGTGTTTGCGTGCCATAATTATAAGGGCATCGTTGTAACTCTCGGGTTGTGATCTTATCCTTGGTCTCGTCGTCCCTAGTCCTGGTCCATGCCTGAACTCTTAAGGAATTGTGTTGTCCGCCCTTGTCTCTCCCCTATCTCCGTAACCTCTAACCCTCGCGATCCTTTGATGAGCGCCGATATGCAAGAAAGGGCCGGCGACCAAGTGGCATCGGAGTGGCGCAACGGAAGTGTGATGGGTCCATGACCCCGTAGGCCCCAGGAACAACGTCACCAATGGAAAAAAAAGGACGAATATGCTTCAAAGATGACAATCGTTAACAGATTCATTCCAGCAGACACGAGGAAGAGCATTCTTAATTCAAATTGTGGATTCTTCTATACTAATCGGAATTGATGTTGTGTGGTAGGCCTAGAACTGACATAATTGAATGTGTGATGACGGATGTGCTGAATTGGTAGAATTGATTGCCTGACTTACTTGATTCTATGATGATGTGCCTTGGTGCTTGGTATACTGACTTGCGGGTGAGTAGGTTATGGGTTATATGTATGGGAGTGCTTTCTTCTTGATCTTGAGTCGTGAGATTCTTCAGTGAAAGGGGTTGGAAAGTGGCAGGTGGATTAAGGTATTCGGATTGGGTCTTTGGTCGTGTGAGTTGGGGTGCAGAAAGGATGCGTTAGCTTGGGTAGAGCCGAGTGAGTTGGGATATGTGAAAGATAGTAGTCTGTGAGTATAGATGAGCTTTCAGGTAGGTCTTAGGTGAGCAGTGAGGCTAGTATGGGGAGATTTTGAGGGAGATGTCCAAGTGAAAAGTGGTAGTCTAAGAAGGTAGTGTGTGCGGGTAGTATAAGAGAGTGGTTGACCGAGGTCTGGACTAGTTTCATTAGGGTGATATTGAGGTTGGGTGTGGGTGTAGAGGTAGTTAGGATAGTTCTAGAGGTGGATGGGCAAGCTAGGAGTTGATCGGGGGATTCTTGAAAGGAGGTGTTGTGAGACGGATTGGTGTGATAAGGAAGGTGTCTAGATAGTCTATGAGCGGAACGTGGGTGGTGTCAAGGATGATCGATTAAGGAATGTCTGAGGAATCGTAGAATTTGGGACTAGGTGATGGGTGCTAAGAGTGGGGCGATTTCGGTAAGGGATGAGGTTGAGGGATTTCCTAGGAAAAGTAGTATGAGGTTGCTTGGGAAATTATCGATCGGGGATATTAGGTTGTTCATATCAGGGTTGTTCATGTGATGAGTATTTGGGGGTTGTTTAGATAAGATTGGTAATGCTTGGGGAATTTGTGAGTGAAAGATCTCTAGATGCGTTGTTGGAGGATTTTGGCATAGGGAATGAATCGGGATTTATGAGTGGAGGTCATTGTGGCTATTTGTAAAGGCCCGGATTTTAAATAATAAATTTCAATAAATAACATAAATGGATTTAAGTCAAAAAAAAATATAAGATAAAATAAAATAAAAATTCGGATATTCGAGAAAACTCGTCTTTAAATTACTAAATCGAAATTGAAACTCTTAAAACGAATTCCGACCTAATCTCTACAATTTGTCCTATGTTTGACCAATTTTCCTATCCAACTCATCTCCTCCTCCTTTGGGTAAAATCTTATCTATGCTTTCCCCTTCCCTGTTTTGAGTTCGAGTAGGTAATTCCTTCGATTCCCCTTGTTCTTTGTCTCGAATCTGCATAAAGGCGGATTTTCTAAGCCTTTCCCGTCGTCCTAGGCCAAGAGCCCCCTGGTTCCGACTCCGGCGAAGCTAATCGAGGCTCCGAGCACCTCCGGCGAGCCCTCGCACCCGCATCTAATTTCCTCGGTGAGCACTCATGTCCCTTCTTCCTTCTTGTTGTTTCTCTGCTGCTGGGTGACGGGTTGAGTGGTCGGAGATCCGCCAATTGCCGGCGAGCTCCTCCTCCTCTCCTTCTTCCTCCGTTTTCCGCCGCCGGCCGGCCTGGGGAGCTTCTTTCTTTCCCCGTCTTTTCTTTCGTTGGGAGGTTGAAGAGAGCTCTGTTTGTGTTTTTGGGAGAGAGAGTGTGAGTTGGGCCTAATTCTTGGGCCGGATCCGGTTTCTGTTCCTGGTCGGGTTCCATCCGGGTCAGTTTTCTTTTGAGTTCAGTTTGGGCTTGTGGGAATTGGATCCGGTTTGGGCATCCTCTTGGGCTGGATCCGAATTTTCAAGGGTTGTAGGCTGATTCTTGGGCCTATTTTGGACAAAATATGATATAGATGTATAATATGTGTTATGCCTTGTAAAATACTTTCGATATAAACCTTAGCTAATTGGAGAAAAAGAATTTTAAGACTTATGAATATATTTTGTGAATATATTAGATAAATGGGATAATATATTATATCATATTATTGTTGAGATTTAAAAAATATAATATTTGTGGACTTGAATTTTAAAAAGAAAGAAAAGAATTTGGAAAAGGTTTTCAAGGTTGAAAATTTTTTTGATGACTGGAGAATTGATTTAATAAGATTAAAAGGAGGATTTTGGAAATATACTAACCTTGTCGGATTTGTCTTGAAATAATAATAAAATAAGTTGATGAAAGAGTAATGTTTCATAAATGGATTTTTAGATGATTTGAGAAATTATTTTGGATATGAGTTGACCTAAATTGGGATTTAAGAGTTTGGAAAATATGGTTGGTATGATTTTGTCAATGAGGTTGATCGGGAGTGAATGATTTTGGTTGATGTTGATCGTATCGGAAATGTTTTGGAAAATGGTTTTACTATCGATTGGTTTTGAGAATGTTGGGAACTTGGGTTCTGTGTATATGAATGTTAGCCCGATAGCTTATGGAAATGGCTTGATGATAGGTGTGTATTGGCTATTGCTTTTGGATTGCTTTGGACTTACATTGGGCCATTGCTTGTGTTATCTTGCTGTTCTGCACTTCCAGGTGAGTTCCTATATGAGCTCACTCAGATTCGAAAAGAGGGATCTCCCTGCTTGTAGCCATGTGCATACTAGGTGCTTGCATTCATAATAAAGCATGACATGTAGTATCCTGCTAGGATTGCACTTATGATTGAGCATTCGTTTACTCATTGCTTTTGTAAACAGAACGGCCGTTATCTGTGAAGTAACTAGAGTCATTGCTAGGGTCATAGGGTAGCCCAGCCTCATCGGGTACCCTGAGTCAATCGAGTCATGCACTTCCTTTTATTTTGAGATGCCTGCGGGCTTATTTGTGGAGCGGGTTAGGCATGCGTGCCGCCCTATTATGAATGAATGCATTCACGAGCTGGCCAGTCTCCACCTATCGGAAGGGGTGGAGGTAGGAGAGGGATATACCACTTGGTATTCGGTGCTAAGGCCTTATTATATTTACGCACTTGATCTTAGGGGCATGTTAGTGTGTTAATATTCCGCCTTGCATCTAGAAGCATCTTTATCAGGACTAGCGTGTGTATGTGTCTGCTTGTTTGGGACTATATTGCGTAGGGCTTCGATCTGACACCGCCCCGCATACATTTTTTTTTTTAGGTTTGTTTTGCAGCATTATTGTTCCTTGCTTCTGTGACGTGGGAACTCTCTTGGGCGATTGTAAAGAAATTGTCTAACCTTACATTTCGACAAATACGCGTATTGATTTGGTTTTGACCCGGCTCCGCCGTGGCACCCCCTTGTATTACACTTATTTCTGCTAGTCGCACTATTTCTGATTTCCACGCTTAGACTTACGACAGGTACAGGGGACTTCCCCGGGGATTCCAACGATCCCTTCGATTTTGGGTATGAAATCCCCCTTTTGAAAACGTCAGTCTAGAATTTCAAACCTCGACCCGTACCTGGATTGCAAGATCCGAACAAGGGGTTTTATCCCTTGAAACGTAACCCAGAAATCATAATTCTGGGCCGTTACAAAGATGGTATCAGAGCCGAGGTTGTGCAATTCGGGTACAAAAGGGTCGAGTGTATGTTTTGGAAAACTGCCCACGAATTTCAAAGGTTTTGAACGTGTTTTAAAGGGGCAAAATGAATTTAAGATGTCTAACCTCAATTGGACTAAGTAATGAACTTGACTTGTAATAAAAGAGGAAAACCGACCAGATGGGGTTCGAGTGGGTAGAAAGACGTTAGACCATCCCTATTGGATGTAGTTGGAAATGGGTAGGCAAAATATCAGCTTGTTCTTTACAGATGGGTTGGGAGACTCCAAGGAGGTCATTATGAGTGTCGTTAACTGATTCTATGCTGAGTGTTTGACATGCTAAGGTCTAATTGGTAAGCCTAACAATTAAACGTGTACTGACTGATCTGTGCAAACGGGATAGCGGGAGTACCATTATTTCTATATGGTCAAGTCCAGCTTGTGTGAAACAACCTCTTCAACCATGTTCTATCGAGTCTCCCTCCCAGATGTCAGTGTCTTCCACGGGGAATCGGATCGGTAAACACGTTGTGTCGGAAACAAGTATGGATATAAAGGTGGTTTGAGTGAGTGTTGGAAGGTAGTTCTTGATGTCATTTTGAGTTGAGAGTAAGGTGTTTATGAGGTTGTCTTTCTTGATTTTTATGATGATTAACCAGTGTTTTCCTACCACAAGATTCGTACCGGAGTCCCACGGGAAAGAGGGGTGATGAGTCGGTTGGGAAAAGTCAATGGTTGCCCTTAGGGACCCCTGTCCGGTTGTAATTGTGACTCTCTCTGAATTGCATGGTATAATTTTGTAATCTTTGGCATGTACCCCGCGAATGATCATTGGTAAAAAGCTACTCATGTTGTTGCATCTATGATTGGGTACCTTGCTTAGGTCTTGTGTTATGTCTTGACTTCTACCATGATTATATGTTGTTAAAGCATGTTTACTTGGCCTATTGATCGTATGATTGAGTTGATATGTGAGTGCATGAAATGAATCTGCATGATTTTGCTCCACTAGGTTCATGGTAGTGAGATCGCTAAATTTTGATACCCTGATGAAGCAAGTTTCTTAATTGATACGTGCTACAACTTGATGTCACCATGCCTTATATGATACGTAATTTCCAGTACATGTTGTTGTGATGATCCTTCATGTAAATTCGTGATTGTATAACATTCCGTATCCATGCTAGTCACATTGTTCAGGTCTCGTGTTGTATCTCGCTTTCTGTCATGATTATGTTTGGTTCGCGTGTCTAATTGACCTGTTGTAATGATCGTCCTACTGATTGGTTAGAAACATGAAGGGCATGATATGGGTCTATATGAATGTTGCTTTCCCTGGATTAGGTCCATGATAGTGTGATCAATTCCTCTTTGTATGAATGTTGATAGATGATCATCTTAGCATGTTGGATGATGACGTGTCAATGCCTATTATTCCTTTTGTGACAAGAATCAATAGCATGCTTGTTTGTTACGTATACATCGGGTTAATTATTGTTGCTTAAACTCGTGTTATACATCGTAAAACCTTCCTCAAGTTTCTAGATTGCTTGAATGTGATTGAAGTGATTTCTTATGTGCCGCCATGATTAGTTGCATGTATGTATCGTGTGTTATGTTGAGCTTTTAGCATCATGTAGGATCCTCGGTTGTGACTTGTGCGAACTTGTATCTTGCCTACGCTGTTGCTGATTTTCTCTTGAGCTAGGTCCCGGATAGTGTGATTCCCCCTCTTTCATATCATCCTAGGTGTTTTACTCATGATTAGAACGGTGTTGAATTCGATGAGCGGCTTGCTTCTCGACTCTCGTGATGGTTTATCCTAGCATGCTTACATGTTATCGCTCGGTAGTGTTACCCTATTGTTCTATGACATCCTCTCGTGCTTGCATAGATGTATGACTTGACACCTCGCATGATCACACACCACGCTATACCGTGATTCCGCATACGTATGACACCTGAATGTTAGAATGAATCTAGTCGAGTTATCTTGGTTGTGTTAATGATTGATAAATGCTAGTAGTGTCTGGTAGGGCTCATGATTTCCAATATAACTAACTAAAGGGATCACTTGTTGCACTTGTTCTATGATGTGATGACTATTGTACTATATATGTACTCTATGATGGTTCGCTCTTAACATAATTATAATATGTCGCCAATGATGCCCTTCTTGTTATTTTGATGATGCCTCATGTTTCGTGAATATTATGTTGAGCTCCTCTTAATGACTCTTGACTATGCTTGTATTACATCATGTATCGCTAGTATCGTGTGGGACTCATGATTTCTAAATGTATCTCGTCATATGATTATGTGCCATGATTGACCTATTATATGATCATTGTGTTAGATGAGGTAGTTACTATGTTGCTATTATGTGTTCTCATATGATGCATACACCAAGCTCGTACATTGTTCACATATGTGATAATTGTGATGCTCAATAAATCCCACGTATCCTGTTTAAAGTTGCTGAGCATATCTGTTTCCATGGAATCACATACTACTAGTTATCTCACATGCATCCGTGTAGGACTTGACTGTGTCTTTTTGGAATGAATACGCATGCTGTTCTCCCTTAGATAGGTACATGTTAGTGTGGATTAATGTGACGGATATGCTCCATGATGAACTCGTGTTACTTGTAGCGATTATAACCTAATAGACTTCCATAAGGGCATTGTTGTTATTCTCGGGTCAGAGTCTAGTCCCTAGTCTTGTCATCCTTAGCTTTATTCGTGGTCGTTTCCGAAAGGAACATCGGGTTGTTCACTCTTGTCACTCCCCTATCTCTGCTAACTTGGACTCCTCTGCGATATTTGGTGAGCGACTGCTTGGAAGAGAAAGGAAGTTGCATAACGATAGAGCTGTGTGGCGGAAACGTGGGCCCATAACCCACAAGCCTCATGATCGACGTTGTTGGTGGGAAAAGTATGTTTTGAGGATTGCGACCATCGAGTGCGATATGACTTGCAGGCGGGAGTGTCATCCGTTTGAATTGCTAACTTTTCTGAATATTTTGATAACCATGTTGCAATGCTTTGATGGTGAAGTTTATGTGTTGGTGTGCTGACTTGATGATGACTATTGCCTGATTGCCTGTCGTCTATGATGATATGATTTGATGACTTATAGATCTCATGTACCATGATGTCTTGACTTATGGCTTGAATTCCTTGCCTGTAAAATGTGAACTACATATGCTAAGAAGCCTGAATTGTATCCGATAAGGTTATAATGCAACATGTTAGCTTGACTTGATTATGATCATATATGATGTTGCAATGATTATTGAGCATGACGACAATTTGAGATTTATTGTTACAATTTCAATGTTTAAATGGTGATATTGATATAAGTGCTAGTTGATATGATGTGGTCCTTATGTGTAATAATGTCCATGATTGCTTCTTCTTTGAACTTGTGAGGGGGATTGTCTTGACGAATGGTAGAAGAGTGGTGAAAGAGCTTGAGTGGTTAGGATGATCGATGATGTTATGAGGTAAGTCGCAAGAGTGAGCTTTGGGAATTTTGAAAGGCGACGCTTGGTGATTTTGATAAGCTTTTGGGTGAACCTTAGGTTGAGGTACGGTTGTGAATAGGCCGGCTAGATGGTGATCGAAGGATTTCTAGATAACTTGTGACTAACAGGGCATGATGCTGATGATATCTTGGGAAGTGTGGGAAGTGTAAGAAATGGTCTTAAGAAAAGTGATGATATAGTATGAGAGGGTACTCGGGTGCGATGTTAGAGATAGGAGTTGGATTCTTAGAGGTGGATGGCTAGTGAGAGTGCTTGGTGGAATGAGGAGTGAGATTGGAGTATCGAGATGGATTGTGACTTCTGTAGAGGATATTATTTGAGCTGATGTTGGTGAATCCAGATGAGGTTGGTTTGGTTTGGGAACTGGAATCGGGCGAGCGGGAATTGCATTTTATTTTGACTGGTGAAGATGTGAGGATTTTCTTGATTATGTGATTTATTATATCTGCTGGCATGATGTTAGATAGTGACCATGATAAAACCTGATATGGAATAACATTACATGTTGAAGCGCAATGTTAAAATCTAATTGGTAGTGACTAGTGTTATCATGAGATATTGATGTTTTGCTATCCTGTTATGTTGTGTTAGAAGCATAGTAGGACGTGTTCTGATCTGATGTATGAAATAATGATGAGTACGAACTACGAGATAATGATGTGTTACTATACGGAAGCATGATGTCTTATTATGAAGTAGTAAGCATGATATTATATTATATGGTTGGCAAGCATGATTATTGATATATTAAATGATGAATATGACTCAGAGCATGAATATGACTCGTATATATATATATGAGGTAATAGTGTATGTCTGCCTAATGACTAAATGATCGTTATATGGTGTTGTGACGAGTTGAGATGATATCTGGAGAGCATGTTGACATATTGATGTTGATATACTGCTTGATCTTCCCTTTTGCTGAATCTTACTAGCATGACCTTGTTTGCATTGATGTGGTTATGATTAGTTTTGTTTCATTGACTTATGATGAAATCCCGCTGTGGCTATCCTTGCAAATACAAATGTTTGATGTGATAAATCTGTTATGATAATGCTGGATAGAAATTGGATAGGATGATTATGTGAATTTATGCGCTGAATGAGATCCCTTGTTGTGACTGACCCTACTATGATTGCGGTATTGATATGCGATAGTGAGATACCTTTTATGATTTATGGTGTGATGTCGAGACGTTGTTATGATCTTGATATGTTGTTGAGATGCACCTTATAACCTTTAGTGTGATTTCGAGATACTTGATGTGATCTTGTGACACTGTGTGGGTACATGGTTGAGACTTGTCGTATGATGTGTTGGTTGGAGATTGGTTGGTTTGAGCTGTTATGCATTTGTTATGATGTATGAATCTTGCTTGAATGGAGATTGATGGATTGATTTGATTCTGGAAACTAGGGAGAGAATATGGGATTAGCCCTTAGAGGTGGATGACTCCACCTCCCACCTTCTGAATTTGATTGTTTGGTATGTGAGAAATTGATCTGGTGGTTGGAATATTTTGACGAAATCTTGATTTGAAAGGATTCGACTTGTTTTGGTGTAAGGTTGCTTGATTAGACGACTGGATTTGAAGAGTTTGAACGATTTTGAAAAAGGACCAACTTGGGTTGTAAAAGAATGAACGATACCGAGAATTTCAACGATTTTGAGGTTAATCCTTATTTTCAATCATGGAATCCCTTTTGAAACTTTTCAAACCCAGGCAACTCTATGATACTTCACGAAGTGGATACAAGCATTTTATGAGGGCGCTTGTAGGGTGCTTGCTAAGACCTAGTGATGACATTGTAGAACTTTTAGAGTTGTGGTACTTCCGAAAAGTCGAAGCGAGAATGTGATAGGGGCGCTTATTGCATACTTGTCAAGGCCAATTGGAGATGTCACGACCGTGACTAGGATGTTGTGAGAATCCCGGAAGACGCAACTGAGATGATTACAAGATTCTAGACATGGTCCTTGGACTCATCAATTTCAAACTTCATCCCCTACTTTATTTTGGTTTTAGTCTCGGGGACGAGACTTGTTTTTAGAGGTGGATGATGTAAAGGCCCGAATTTTAAATAATAAATTCCAATAAATAACATAAATGGATTTAAGTCAAAAAAAAATATAAGATAAAATAAAATAAAAATTCGGATATTCGAGAAAACTCGTCTTTAAATTACTAAATCGAAATTGAAACTCTTAAAACGAATTCCGACCTAATCTCTACAATTTGTCCTATGTTTGACCAATTTTCCTATCCAACTCATCTCCTCCTCCTTTGGGTAAAATCTTATCTATGCTTTCCCCTTCCCTGTTTTGAGTTCGAGTAGGTAATTCCTTCGATTCCCCTTGTTCTTTGTCTCGAATCTGCATAAAGGCGGATTTTCTAAGCCTTTCCCGTCGTCCTAGGCCAAGAGCCCCCTGGTTCCGACTCCGGCGAAGCTAATCGAGGCTCCGAGCACCTCCGGCGAGCCCTCGCACCCGCATCTAATTTCCTCGGTGAGCACTCATGTCCCTTCTTCCTTCTTGTTGTTTCTCTGCTGCTGGGTGACGGGTTGAGTGGTCGGAGATCCGCCAATTGCCGGCGAGCTCCTCCTCCTCTCCTTCTTCCTCCGTTTTCCGCCGCCGGCCGGCCTGGGGAGCTTCTTTCTTTCCCCGTCTTTTCTTTCGTTGGGAGGTTGAAGAGAGCTCTGTTTGTGTTTTTGGGAGAGAGAGTGTGAGTTGGGCCTAATTCTTGGGCCGGATCCGGTTTCTGTTCCTGGTCGGGTTCCATCCGGGTCAGTTTTCTTTTGAGTTCAGTTTGGGCTTGTGGGAATTGGATCCGGTTTGGGCATCCTCTTGGGCTGGATCCGAATTTTCAAGGGTTGTAGGCTGATTCTTGGGCCTATTTTGGACAAAATATGATATAGATGTATAATATGTGTTATGCCTTGTAAAATACTTTCGATATAAACCTTAGCTAATTGGAGAAAAAGAATTTTAAGACTTATGAATATATTTTGTGAATATATTAGATAAATGGGATAATATATTATATCATATTATTGTTGAGATTTAAAAAATATAATATTTGTGGACTTGAATTTTAAAAAGAAAGAAAAGAATTTGGAAAAGGTTTTCAAGGTTGAAATTTTTTTTGATGACTGGAGAATTGATTTAATAAGATTAAAAGGAGGATTTTGGAAATATACTAACCTTGTCGGATTTGTCTTGAAATAATAATAAAATAAGTTGATGAAAGAGTAATGTTTCATAAATGGATTTTTAGATGATTTGAGAAATTATTTTGGATATGAGTTGACCTAAATTGGGATTTAAGAGTTTGGAAAATATGGTTGGTATGATTTTGTCAATGAGGTTGATCGGGAGTGATTGATTTTGGTTGATGTTGATCGTATCGGAAATGTTTTGGAAAATGGTTTTACTATCGATTGGTTTTGAGAATGTTGGGAACTTGGGTTCTGTGTATATGAATGTTAGCCCGATAGCTTATGGAAATGGCTTGATGATAGGTGTGTATTGGCTATTGCTTTTGGATTGCTTTGGACTTACATTGGGCCATTGCTTGTGTTATCTTGCTGTTCTGCACTTCCAGGTGAGTTCCTATATGAGCTCACTCAGATTCGAAAAGAGGGATCTCCCTGCTTGTAGCCATGTGCATACTAGGTGCTTGCATTCATAATAAAGCATGACATGTAGTATCCTGCTAGGATTGCACTTATGATTGAGCATTCGTTTACTCATTGCTTTTGTAAACAGAACGGCCGTTATCTGTGAAGTAACTAGAGTCATTGCTAGGGTCATAGGGTAGCCCAGCCTCATCGGGTACCCTGAGTCAATCGAGTCATGCACTTCCTTTTATTTTGAGATGCCTGCGGGCTTATTTGTGGAGCGGGTTAGGCATGCGTGCCGCCCTATTATGAATGAATGCATTCACGAGCTGGCCAGTCTCCACCTATCTGAAGGGGTGGAGGTAGGAGAGGGATATACCACTTGGTATTCGGTGCTAAGGCCTTATTATATTTACGCACTTGATCTTAGGGGCATGTTAGTGTGTTAATATTCCGCCTTGCATCTAGAAGCATCTTTATCAGGACTAGCGTGTGTATGTGTCTGCTTGTTTGGGACTATATTGCGTAGGGCTTCGATCTGACACCGCCCCGCATACATTTTTTTTTTTAGGTTTGTTTTGCAGCATTATTGTTCCTTGCTTCTGTGACGTGGGAACTCTCTTGGGCGATTGTAAAGAAATTGTCTAACCTTACATTTCGACAAATACGCGTATTGATTTGGTTTTGACCCGGCTCCGCCGTGGCACCCCCTTGTATTACACTTATTTCTGCTAGTCGCACTATTTCTGATTTCCACGCTTAGACTTACGACAGGTACAGGGGACTTCCCCGGGGATTCCAACGATCCCTTCGATTTTGGGTATGAAATCCCCCTTTTGAAAACGTCAGTCTAGAATTTCAAACCTCGACCCGTACCTGGATTGCAAGATCCGAACAAGGGGTTTTATCCCTTGAAACGTAACCCAGAAATCATAATTCTGGGCCGTTACACTATTAAGGTAATTGAGGATGTGAGATGAATCTTCGAGGAAAGGCTGGTAGCTATGCAATGATGTAGTTTAGATTTCTAATAAGACTGTGGGCTTAAGGTTGAGATAAAGAGATTATGCGCATGGATTTGGGGACTATGCAAAGCAGAAGGTATTGAGGACGCTAGAGAGATTTTTGAAGGTTGGTGAAGTTGCGGTGCTTAGGAAATTCGGACGAGGATGTCATAGGAATTCGGTGAAAATGATGATCAGTACATAAGGGTTTAAGTGGTAGAGGTTTCGAAGTTTAAGGAAGCGCGATCTGAGGCAATTTGGGGAAACATGCGGAGTTGAGGGAACTAGCCTAGCTAGGTACAGTATGCCGGGAAGAGGATCTAGAGTGGGTTGGCTTGAGGGTCATGGTGATTCATGGTTGGGAGTACCACTAGTTGGGTTCTGCGTTAGAATTGGACGGGAGTGTTAGGTGGGAGATGGTCAGCATGAGTTGGGCCCTTAGAGGTGGATGGTTAGTGAGAGTGGTTAGTGGCGTGGGAAATATGATCAGGTTAGCAAGGTGATTCGAGATGTCTTTTTAGGAGATGTTGGTCGGGCGGAGTCTTGAGAGGCTAAGAAGAGTAAACGAGATTTTTAAGAAGTGTCTAGATCAATCGTGAGAGCGGTTCAGTTGAGGACTCGGAATTTTCTATTAGTGGGTAAAGATGGGATTGATCAAGGACCCTAGGGCAAGGACGTGTTATATATGGAGTCTTGGTAGTTGGTCGAGTTGTTAAGCTTGTCGAATCAGGAAACCGTGTGATTGAGAACTCCGAAAAATAGTTTAGATGGTCGAGTGGATTGGCCCTTAGATGGCTTGATGGCATAGGAGTTGGGATACCTTGTAGTTGGTTTGGGTATTCGACCTTGAGTGCGAATAGTTATGAGGCTAGAAATGTTGTATGTGAGCAGGATACAATGGTGCCTAGGACTGGTAGTGGATTGAGTTGGTAGACCTCGGTGGAATTGATCTTAGTGCAAGGGATGGTGAGTAGTGGTCGTGTCTCGTCATGATTGGTAGTGTAAGGCAGATTTTCCTGAGATAGTGATCTAGTGTATACTTTACTTGTGGCCGAATGTTGTGCGAATTCTATGCTATAAACGATGCTGATTTTCTGTTGTGTTGTTGTTGACAATAGGGAATTGTAGTACTAACATAGTTGTCCCTGAACCGGATGGAATGCTACTGTACGGAAGCTGTTGTTGCCTCTAATGCAATGACGCTTGGTAGTTAGAATGAGTATGATGTACTTATCTGATTGATATAACGTGTGCTTATATGATTGATATGGTGTGTAACTTCCATGAGATGATGTGATAAATTCTACCATATATGATACTATGTTAGATATGTTATGCTATGTGGCTATTCTTGAGGTGATTATGTTATGCTATTAGACGTGAGGTGCTATTGTTATTCGATATATATACATGATGCTTGATGATGGAATTGATAGAAATTGAACCGTTGAACTTTGATTATGTCTTAGAACCTAGGAACGGAATATGAGATTAGCCTTTAGAAGTGGATGATATGATGAATGAAGAGGTTAGGGATGCTTTTGACTAAGGCCGAACTTGAAGTTTTGAACGGTGTTTTAAAGAGGACGTTGTGATGTTTTGAGTTATGATATGACCGAGGAGTCGGAGTAAGGATGTGGTAGGGGCCCATATCACATTCTTGCTACGGTCTATTGGGGATATTATGATCACGACAACGATACTGTGAGGATCTCATAAGGGCACTTATGAGATACTTACGGGGTCAATGACATGATCCTTGGACTCACCAATTTCAAACTTCATCCCCTATTTTAAAATGATTTTAGTCTCGGGGACGAGACTTGTTTTTAGAGGTGGATGATGTAAAGGCTCGGATTTTCAAATCCTAATTTTTCGAAAAAGAATTAAAAATGAAATTAAATCGGTTTTAAAACTCGTTTAGCGAATTCCGACCGGAATATAAAATTTGACGAATAAATTCCATCATTTTTCCTTGAAAATTCAAAATAATGATCAGATAGCGATATCCTTGTCGATTTTAAAAATTTAATTGATCGAGAGAGCGAGAGTCGGGGAAACTAACATTTAAGAACTAATTACGGGATTCGAAATTCGCGTATTGGGGATTTATTTCCGGTATTGATTTTAACCATTCTCACACTCTATCCTCACCAACTCTCTCACCTCCCCATACCTCCTTCAAATCACCATCATTCTCGTCAGTTTCATTCAACATCACCGTCATTCATCATCGCCCACCTGCTCCATCACCATCCCCGCTCACTACTTCGCTCCATCTTAAACTCTTCGTCACTGTCAGTTTGTCACTCACCTGCTCTCTCGGAGCACGCCGGAGCACGCCGTCGCCACCACCGAAGCCAGAAGCAGCGACCGCGAGCGGCTCCCCTGCCCTTCTCTGTTTTTCCGTGAACAAGGCCAGGGCAGCCCGCGTCCGAGCCCTTTCCGAGCGCCTCTTGGGCATCCCTGGCGTTCTCCTTCCTTCCTTCCTTACCGAGCACCTTCCACACCTCCCTCGGGCCACCCAGAAGCAGCAGCCCGGAGCCCCAGTGCCGACGCCAACCTCCACGGTCTTCCCCTGTTCGAGCGCACTACGCCCCTTCCGGTAAGCCATACTCCTTCGTTTCCAATCCAAATCACCTCCGATCTTCGCCATCACCCTCACCCATGTCCGATGCAGGTCCGTTGAGCCATCGCGAGCCTCCGACGATGCCTAGAACTCCGATCGAGAGCTCCGAAGTCGCGAACACGTCGGTGAGCTCCCGGGCCTTCTTTTCTTTCTCGTTAGATTCCATGCTTCCTTTCGGTGCTTAGGTTAGTCGCGAGTGAGCGTGACCTGAGTGCGGGACGATCGGGTGTGCTCGAGAGCTCCGGCGAGCTCGAGAGCGGCTAGACCGTGTGCGGCGCCGTGGGTGCGAGAGAGAGAGCTAGCGTTGAGAGCGAGTGAGCGGAGATGAGCGAGCTAGGGAGACGAGGACAGGACGAGGACGAGGACGCGAGACGTGGCGGAGCTGAGGACGCAACTGTGCACGGTGGCCGGCAAGCGACGTCGAGCAGCCATGGCACAGGCGGGAGCAACTTCAAATTGAATATGAGGAAGAAGATGATATGTGGGGCCCTTTCCATATATTATTATTATTTGTTATATTATTTGGCTGGTTTGGGGATGAAAATTTAGCGGGTTCGATTCGGTTCGGTTCGGTTGGATTTAAATGGGTTTGGTTCGGTTCGGGTTATCTATTATTATTTAACTAATTAGCGGTATTTAAATTATTATATTTTGGGAGAATTATAAGGGTAGATTTATTAAATAAAAATGATCGGGATTTTAGGGGATTTGGAAATAATTTATAAAAGTGTCAAATAAATGGTATTTAAAATATCATGTAATACTATTTGAGATTTAAAATATATTATTGGGACTTAAAGATTTATAAAGAATCTGGAAAAGAATTTCAAGGTTGGAAAGTAATCTAATAAATAAATTCAAAAGGGGATTTGGCGAGTATTTTCAAGGGTCGGAATACTTAACTATTTAACTGGGATTTGAAACGGTTTTGAAACTAACTTAGGAATGATATGTATGACTAATAGCATGATAATATGATCGTTTGACTAACAATATGATATGTATGACTAATAGCATGACTTGTGGTGAATTATTATATGAGATCAAATGTTGGATAATTATGGCGATCTAGTAGGATTTTATATCACACAAATTATGTCGTATGATTTTGATGAACCGTTGAGGTATATGTGGAAATGACGTATATGAACATGCATAATTGGTTGGATGATTTATGGAGAGCGATGTGGTCTTGAGGAGTGGATGATGCGATGAAATGACTTTCATAATATGTTACTTGTTCTATTGATTGAGGTGTGCTTGAGTGCTTAATAGTTGAATGTAAACTTATATATATTCCATTATGTACTAGGTGATACTCTGTGATTGTGAATACTGTGTGATGGATTGTTCTGTTGCCGGTCTGCTAGCCAGGTAAGTACCTCCGGGGCTTACTCAGTAACCAGTACCTCCTGCCTGATGTGTCATATAGTATGTAGGTGTTGCATATGCATAAGAGCATGTCATGTAGTATCATGCTTAGGAATTGCATTTACGAATGAGCATCCTTACTCTGTATGCGTTTGAATACAGAACGACCGTTATCTGTGAGTCTTAGAGTCCTTGTTAGGGTCATAGGGTAGCCCAGCTTCATCGGGTGTTGTCCTCCTCGAGTCATTTATATATATCACGAGATACGAGATGGGCATGAGATATGATATGATGATGAGATATGATATGATGATGAGATTTGATATGATTATAGCATCGAACTGGCCAGTCTCCACCTTGTCTGGAAGAGGGGTGGTGGTAGAAGAGGGATATACCACTTGGTATTCTTTGTTAAGGCCTTACTTAATATTCCGCACATATGAGTTAGGAACATGATAGTGTGGTTAATATTTCAGTACTGCATGAAGGCATCTTTATTCTAGGTTTAGGCGTATTATATGTCCTCAGCGTGGTCAGAGGACCCGCGGGCGGACTCTTGGCCTGACTTGGTGGTATAGTTTCAGGTACCCGATATACTGCTTGATTTTGTGCTGTTATGACGGGGTCTATTCATATGGCGGAGAGTGAGTGGTTGAAACCCGACTTCACCAGATTCATGCTTTTGGGATTTCTCCCTACCTATACTCCGTTTTGACCCGGCTCTGCTGTGGCACTGGTTGTATCATTTTCTGAACTTATGCCCTTTTCATGTTGAATGAGTTTCCGCGTTGTAGACTTAGGACAGGTATAGGGGTTTACCCCGGGGTCTCCAACGGGCCTTCCGGATTTGGGTGCGAAATCCCACTTTAAACTGCACGTCTTCGATTTCAAACCTTCAACCTGTACTCGGGCGCAAGATCCTAACGAGGGGTTTCATCCCTCGAAACGTAACTAGGGAATCATAATCCCGGGCCGTTACAATAAGTAACTAACAAATGTTCAATAAAACCTTATATTAACTATTATATTCTTATTAGAATACTATATATAAGAATATGCTTTGAGAAAAACTCGTATAAGTAACTTAAAAATGCTTAATAAAACCTTATTTCGACTATTAAATTCTTAATAGAATACTATAAGAGTAGTTTTTTTAGAAAAACTCATATAACTAATGAACAAATGTTTAATAAAACCTTATATTAACTACTAAATTCTTATTAGAATACTATAAGAGTATGTTTTGAGGAAAACTCATATAAGTAATGAACAAATGCTTAATAAAACCTTATATTGACTAATAAATTCTTATTAGAATACAATAAGAGTATGTTTTGAGGAAATCTCTTATAAGTAATGAACAAATGTTTAATAAAACCTTATGTTGACTAATAAATTCTTATTAGGATACTATATATAATATGTTTTGAGGAAAACTCATATAAGTAATGAACAAATGCTTAATAAAACCCTATATTGACTACTAAATTCTTATTAGAATACCATAAGAGTATCTTTTGAGGAAAACACATATAAGTAATGAACAAATGCTTAATAAAACCTTATATTAACAAATAAATTCTTATTAGAATACAATAAGAATATGTTTTGAGGAAATCTCATATAAGTAATGAACAAATGTTTAATAAAACCTTATACTAACTACTAATTTTTTTTATTAGAATACTATAATAGTAGGTTTTAAGGAAAACTCATTTGTAACGAATGAATGTTTAATAAAACCTTATATTGACTACTAAATTCTTATTAGAATATTATTAGAGTATGTTTTGAGGAAAACTCATATAAGTAATGAACAAATGCTTAATAAAACCTTATATTGACTAATAAATTCTGATTAGAATACAATAAGAGTATGTTTTGAGAAAATCTCGTATAAGTAATGAACAAATGTTTAATAAAACGTTATGTTGACTAATAAATTCTTATTAGGATACTATATATAGTATGTGTTGAGGAAATCTCATAGAAGTAACTAACAAATGTTCAATAAAACCTTATATTAACTATTATATTCTTATTAGAATACTATATATAAGAATATGCTTTGATACAAACTCGTATAAGTAACTTAAAAATGTTTAATAAAACCTTATTTCGACTACTAAATTCTTAATAGAATACTACAAGAGTAGTTTTTTTAGAAAACCTCATATAACTAATGAACAAATGTTTAATAAAACCTTATATTAACTACTAAATTCTTATTAGAATACTATAAGAGTATGTTTTGAGGAAAACTCATATAAGTAATGAACAAATGCTTAATAAAACCTTATATTGACTAATAAATTCTTATAAGAATACAATAAGAGTATGTTTTGAGAAAATCTCGTATAAGTAATGAACAAATGTTTAATAAAACGTTATGTTGACTAATAAATTCTTATTAGGATACTATATATAGTATGCGTTGAGGAAAACTCATATAAGTAACTAACAAATGTTCAGTAAAACCTTATATTAACTATTATATTGTTATTGGAACACTATATATAAGAATATGCTTTGAGAAAAACTCGTATAAGTAACTAACAAATGTTTAATAAAACCTTATTTCGACTACTAAATTCTTAATATAATACAATAAGAGTAGTTTTTTTTAGGAAAACTCATATAACTAATGAACAAATGTTTAATAAAACCTTATATTAACTACTAAATTCTTATTAGAATACTATAAGAGTATGTTTTGAGGAAAACTCATAAAAGTAATGAACAAATGCTTAATAAAACCTTATATTGACTAATAAATTCTTATTAGAATACAGTAAGAGTATGTTTTGAGAAAATCTCATATAAGTAATGAACAAATGTTTAATAAAACGTTATGTTGACTAATAAATTCTTATTAGGATACTATATATAGTATGTGTTGAGGAAATCTCATATAAGTAACTAACAAATGTTCAATAAAACCTTATATTAACTATTATATTCTTATTAGAATACTATATATAAGAATATGCTTTGAGAAAAACTCGTATAAGTAACTTAAAAATGTTTAATAAAACCTTATTTCGACTACTAAATTCTTAATAGAATACTATAAGAGTAGTTTTTTTAGAAAAACTCATATAACTAATGAACAAATGTTTAATAAAACCTTATATTAACTACTAAATTCTTATTAGAATATTATAAGAGTATGTTTTGAGGAAAACTCATATAAGTAATGAACAAATGCTTAATAAAACCTTATATTGACTAATAAATTCTTATAAGAGTACAATAAGAGTATGTTTTGAGAAAATCTCATATAAGTAATGAACAAATGTTTAATAAAACGTTATGTTGACTAATAAATTCTTATTAGGATACTATATATAGTATGCGTTGAGGAAAACTCATATAAGTAACTAACAAATGTTCAATAAAACCTTATATTAACTATTATATTCTTATTAGAATACTATATATAAGAATATGCTTTGAGAAAAACTCGTATAAGTAACTAACAAATGTTTAATAAAACCTTATTTCGACTACTAAATTCTTAACAGAATACTATAAGAGTAGTTTTTTTAGAAAAACTCATATAACAAATGAACAAATGTTTAATAAAACCTTATATTAACTACTAAATTCTTATTAGAATACTATAAGAGTATGTTTTGAGGAAAACTCATATAAGTAATGAACAAATGCTTAATAAAACCTTATATTGACTAATAAATTCTTATAAGAATACAATAAGAGTATGTTTTGAGAAAATCTCGTATAAGTAATGAACAAATGTTTAATAAAACGTTATGTTGACTAATAAATTCTTATTAGGATACTATATATAGTATGCGTTGAGGAAAACTCATATAAGTAACTAACAAATGTTCAGTAAAACCTTATATTAACTATTATATTCTTATTGGAACACTATATATAAGAATATGCTTTGAGAAAAACTCGTATAAGTAACTAACAAATGTTTAATAAAACCTTATTTCGACTACTAAATTCTTAATATAATACAATAAGAGTAGTTTTTTTTAGGAAAACTCATATAACTAATGAACAAATGTTTAATAAAACCTTATATTAACTACTAAATTCTTATTAGAATACTATAAGAGTATGTTTTGAGGAAAACTCATAAAAGTAATGAACAAATGCTTAATAAAACCTTATATTGACTAATAAATTCTTATTAGAATACAGTAAGAGTATGTTTTGAGAAAATCTCATATAAGTAATGAACAAATGTTTAATAAAACGTTATGTTGACTAATAAATTCTTATTAGGATACTATATATAGTATGTGTTGAGGAAATCTCATATAAGTAACTAACAAATGTTCAATAAAACCTTATATTAACTATTATATTCTTATTAGAATACTATATATAAGAATATGCTTTGAGAAAAACTCGTATAAGTAACTTAAAAATGTTTAATAAAACCTTATTTCGACTACTAAATTCTTAATAGAATACTATAAGAGTAGTTTTTTTAGAAAAACTCATATAACTAATGAACAAATGTTTAATAAAACCTTATATTAACTACTAAATTCTTATTAGAATATTATAAGAGTATGTTTTGAGGAAAACTCATATAAGTAATGAACAAATGCTTAATAAAACCTTATATTGACTAATAAATTCTTATAAGAGTACAATAAGAGTATGTTTTGAGAAAATCTCATATAAGTAATGAACAAATGTTTAATAAAACGTTATGTTGACTAATAAATTCTTATTAGGATACTATATATAGTATGCGTTGAGGAAAACTCATATAAGTAACTAACAAATGTTCAATAAAACCTTATATTAACTATTATATTCTTATTAGAATACTATATATAAGAATATGCTTTGAGAAAAACTCGTATAAGTAACTAACAAATGTTTAATAAAACCTTATTTCGACTACTAAATTCTTAACAGAATACTATAAGAGTAGTTTTTTTAGAAAAACTCATATAACTAATGAACAAATGTTTAATAAAACCTTATATTAACTACTAAATTCTTATTAGAATACTATAAGAGTATGTTTTGAGGAAAACTCATATAAGTAATGAACAAATGCTTAATAAAACCTTATATTGACTAATAAATTCTTATAAGAATACAATAAGAGTATGTTTTGAGAAAATCTCGTATAAGTAATGAACAAATGTTTAATAAAACGTTATGTTGACTAATAAATTCTTATTAGGATACTATATATAGTATGCGTTGAGGAAAACTCATATAAGTAACTAACAAACGTTCAGTAAAACCTTATATTAACTATTATATTCTTATTGGAACACTATATATAAGAATATGCTTTGAGAAAAACTCGTATAAGTAACTAACAAATGTTTAATAAAACCTTATTTCGACTACTAAATTCTTAATATAATACAATAAGAGTAGTTTTTTTTAGGAAAACTCATATAACTAATGAACAAATGTTTAATAAAACCTTATATTAACTACTAAATTCTTATTAGAATACTATAAGAGTATGTTTTGAGGAAAACTCATAAAAGTAATGAACAAATGCTTAATAAAACCTTATATTGACTAATAAATTCTTATTAGAATACAGTAAGAGTATGTTTTGAGAAAATCTCATATAAGTAATGAACAAATGTTTAATAAAACGTTATGTTGACTAATAAATTCTTATTAGGATACTATATATAGTATGTGTTGAGGAAATCTCATATAAGTAACTAACAAATGTTCAATAAAACCTTATATTAACTATTATATTCTTATTAGAATACTATATATAAGAATATGCTTTGAGAAAAACTCGTATAAGTAACTTAAAAATGTTTAATAAAACCTTATTTCGACTACTAAATTCTTAATAGAATACTATAAGAGTAGTTTTTTTAGAAAAACTCATATAACTAATGAACAAATGTTTAATAAAACCTTATATTAACTACTAAATTCTTATTAGAATACTATAAGAGTATGTTTTGAGGAAAACTCATATAAGTAATGAACAAATGCTTAATAAAACCTTATATTGACTAATAAATTCTTATTAGAATACAGTAAGAGTATGTTTTGAGAAAATCTCATATAAGTAATGAACAAATGTTTAATAAAACGTTATGTTGACTAATAAATTCTTATTAGGATACTATATATAGTATGTGTTGAGGAAATCTCACATAAGTAACTAACAAATGTTCAATAAAACCTTATATTAACTATTATATTCTTATTAGAATACTATATATAAGAATATGCTTTGAGAAAAACTCGTATAAGTAACTTAAAAATGTTTAATAAAACCTTATTTCGACTACTAAATTCTTAATAGAATACTATAAGAGTAGTTTTTTTAGAAAAACTCATATAACTAATGAACAAATGTTTAATAAAACCTTATATTAACTACTAAATTCTTATTAGAATACTATAAGAGTATGTTTTGAGGAAAACTCATATAAGTAATGAACAAATGCTTAATAAAACCTTATATTGACTAATAAATTCTTATTAGAATACAGTAAGAGTATGTTTTGAGAAAATCTCATATAAGTAATGAACAAATGTTTAATAAAACGTTATGTTGACTAATAAATTCTTATTAGGATACTATATATAGTATGTGTTGAGGAAATCTAATATAAGTAACTAACAAATGTTCAATAAAACCTTATATTAACTATTATATTCTTATTAGAATACTATATATAAGAATATGCTTTGAGAAAAACTCGTATAAGTAACTTAAAAATGTTTAATAAAACCTTATTTCGACTACTAAATTCTTAATAGAATACTATAAGAGTAGTTTTTTTAGAAAAACTCATATAACTAATGAACAAATGTTTAATAAAACCTTATATTAACTACTAAATTCTTATTAGAATATTATAAGAGTATGTTTTGAGGAAAACTCATATAAGTAATGAACAAATGCTTAATAAAACCTTATATTGACTAATAAATTCTTATAAGAATACAATAAGAGTATGTTTTGAGAAAATCTCATATAAGTAATGAACAAATGTTTAATAAAACGTTATGTTGACTAATAAATTCTTATTAGGATACTATATATAGTATGCGTTGAGGAAAACTCATATAAGTAACTAACAAATGTTCAATAAAACCTTATATTAACTATTATATTCTTATTAGAATACTATATATAAGAATATGCTTTGAGAAAAACTCGTATAAGTAACTAACAAATGTTTAATAAAACCTTATTTCGACTACTAAATTCTTAATAGAATACAATAAGAGTAGGTTTTTTAGAAAAACTCATATAACTAATGAAAAAATGTTTAATAAAACCTTATATTAACTACTAAATTCTTATTAGAATACTATAAGAGTATGTTTTGAGGAAAACTCATATAAGTAATGAACAAATGCTTATTAATACCTTATATTGACTAATAAATTCTTATAAAAATACAATAAGAGTATGTTTTGAGAAAATCTCATATAAGTAATGAACAAATGTTTAATAAAACGTTATGTTGACTAATAAATTCTTATTAGGATACTATATATAGTATGTGTTGAGGAAAACTCATATAAGTAACTAACAAATGTTCAATAAAACCTTATATTAACTATTATATTCTTATTAGAATATTATATATAAGAATATGCTTTGAGAAAAACTCGTATAAGTAACTTAAAAATGTTTAATAAAACCTTATTTCGACTATTAAATTCTTAATAGAATACTATAAGAGTAGTTTTTTTAGAAAAACTCATATAACTAATGAACAAATGTTTAATAAAACCTTATATTAACTACTAAATTCTTATTAGAATACTATAAGAGTATGTTTTGAGGAAAACTCATATAAGTAATGAACAAATGCTTAATAAAACCTTATATTGACTAATAAATTCTTATAAGAATACAATAAGAGTATGTTTTGAGAAAATCTCATATAAGTAATGAACAAATGTTTAATAAAACGTTATGTTGACTAATAAATTCTTATTAGGATACTATATATAGTATGCGTTGAGGAAAACTCATATAAGTAACTAACAAATGTTCAATAAAACCTTATATTAACTATTATATTCTTCTTGGAATACTATATATAAGAATATGCTTTGAGAAAAACTCGTATAAGTAACTAACAAATGTTTAATAAAACCTTATTTCGACTACTAAATTCTTAATATAATACAATAAGAGTAGTTTTTTTTAGGAAAACTCATATAACTAATGAACAAATGTTTAATAAAACCTTATATTAACTACTAAATTCTTATTAGAATACTATAAGAGTATGTTTTGAGGAAAACTCATAAAAGTAATGAACAAATGCTTAATAAAACCTTATATTGACTAATAAATTCTTATTAGAATACAATAAGAGTATGTTTTGAGGAAATCTCATATAAGTAATGAACAAATGTTTAATAAAACCTTATGTTGACTAATAAATTCTTATTAGGATACTATATATAATATGTTTTGAGGAAAACTCATATAAGTAATGAACAAATGCTTAATAAAACCCTATATTGACTGCTAAATTCTTATTAGAATACCATAAGAGTATGTTTTGACGAAAACACATATAAGTAATGAACAAATGCTTAATAAAACCTTATATTAACAAATAAATTCTTATTAGAATACAATAAGAATATGTTTTGAGGAAATCTCATATAAGTAATGAACAAATGTTTAATAAAACCTTATACTAACTACTAGTTTTTTTTATTAGAATACTATAACAGTAGGTTTTGAGGAAAACTCATTTGTAACGAATAAATGTTTAATAAAACCTTATATTGACTACTAAATTCTTATTAGAATATTATTAGAGTATGTTTTGAGGAAAATTCATATAAGTAATGAACAAATACTTAATAAAACCTTATATTGAATAATAAATTCTTATAAGAATACAATAAAAGTATGTTTTGAGAAAATCTCATATAATCAATGAACAAATGTTTAATAAAACGTTATGTTGACTAATAAATTCTTATTAGGATACTATATATAGTATGTGTTGAGGAAATCTCATATAAGTAACAAACAAATGTTCAATAAAACCTTATATTAACTATTATATTCTTATTAGAATACTATATATAAGAATATGCTTTGAGAAAAACTCGTATAAGTAACTTAAAAATGTTTAATAAAACCTTATTTCGACTACTAAATTCTTAATAGAATACTATAAGAGTAGTTTTTTTAGAAAAACTCATATAACTAATGAACAAATGTTTAATAAAACCTTATATTAACTACTAAATTCTTATTAGAATACTATAAGAGTATGTTTTGAGGAAAACTCATATAAGTAATGAACAAATGCTTAATAAAACCTTATATTGACTAATAAATTCTTATAAGAATACAATAAGAGTATGTTTTGAGAAAATCTCATATAAGTAATGAAAAAATGTTTAATAAAACGTTATGTTGACTAATAAATTCTTATTAGGATACTATATATAGTATGCGTTGAGGAAAACTCATATAAGTAACTAACAAATGTTCAATAAAACCTTATATTAACTATTATATTCTTATTAGAATACTATATATAAGAATATTCTTTGAGAAAAACTCGTATAAGTAACTAACAAATGTTTAATAAAACCTTATTTCGACTACTAAATTCTTAATATAATACAATAAGAGTAGTTTTTTTTAGGAAAACTCATATAACTAATGAACAAATGTTTAATAAAACCTTATATTAACTACTAAATTCTTATTAGAATACTATAAGAGTATGTTTTGAGGAAAACTCATATAAGTAATGAACAAATGCTTAATAAAACCTTTTATTGACTAATAAATTCTTATTAGAATACAATAAGAGTATGTTTTGAGGAAATCTCATATAAGTAATGAACAAATGTTTAATAAAACCTTATGTTGACTTATAAATTCTTATTAGGATACTATATATAATATGTTTTGAGGAAAACTCATATAAGTAATGAACAAATGCTTAATAAAACCCTATATTGACTACTAAATTCTTATTATAATACCATAAGAGTATGTTTTGAGGAAAACACATATAAGTAATGAACAAATGCTTAATGAAACCTTATATTAACAAATAAATTCTTATTAGAATACAATAAGAATATGTTTTGAGGAAATCTCATATAAGTAATGAACAAATGTTTAATAAATGCTAATTTCAATAATAATAATAATAATAATAATAATAATAATAATAATAATTAAAATGAATTAAAATCGGGGTAATTAAAATCTCTTAAAATGATTCCGGCATATGATTATTTTAAATGGACTTTCATTCAGATTTATTTTCGCTTTCGCTTGCTAAAATTTGAAAGTATAGCATAATTCTATTATTTGATTCGGTCGAGAATTCGATTTAAATTTAAATTTGTAAGCTTTATATCTTTTGAGTCGGATTAAAGTCGAGGAAGCGGGTTTCGGGATTTATTATCCGGGTATTAATTTATGTTGTACCACTTATATCCCCCTTCCCCATCTTTGTCATCTTCCTCCTCCTACTTTCGAAAATCAAATGGCTCCCTCCTAGGTTCTGTTTTTACCCAAATCAGCTATACACACACTCCTTCTTTTTACCTTCTCTCCCTTACCTTGTGCTACAATTTAAACAAAATGCCAAATTGTGACAGCTATGGCACAGCTCCAATTGATGAAGACCGCCCCTTTATCTGATTCCCTATAATGCCTTGCACACACACCCTCTCTTGCATTCTGTCCTCGTTATGCAGCAGACAAACCCACAAAAGAAGCTCTCTCCCTCTTCCATTCCCTTCCTCTTCAATGTCCAGTGACGCCCCATCATTCTAGGCCTTAACCGAGCACCCCTGTCTCGCTGGTGGCATGTGTGGCCACCCGGAGGAGGCCACACATGCCACCAGCGAGCCTCCGACGCAGCAGCAGCGTTACATCACCTTCCTCAGTGTTCCCGAGCAGCAACACTCACCCCGGAGAGCCGGCGCGCCGCCGCAGCATCTTCTCCTCCCTCTCTCTTCCCTGTTTTCACCTGTGTGAGGCGGGTAAGGCCCTCTTTCGTTGTTTCCAACCAAAATCCCATAAAGGTCGACCTTTAAACGATTTTCTTTCGTCCTAGGCCAGATCCGCTGATTCCGACTCCGGCGAGCACCATTGACTCCGACGAGAGCTTTCCGACGACCTTTGATTTCCCCCCCTGCGGCGAGGCGACGAATCCAAATTCCTCTCGGTGAGCTCTCACACCACCCCCTTAAATTCTTGTTTTCGGATGTCTTTGTGTGCTCCTCGTTTTAATCAACCGGAGAGGGAGTAGCCGAGGTTCGGAGAGCGAGAGCGAGCTGAGGAGAGGGAGGGAGAGGAGCCGGAGTGAGGGAGGAGGAAGATGAACCGTGGGCCCCGCAGCCTTGCCGTCCCCCCATCTGGGGCCCGCTTCTCCTTTTATTTGTTTTCTTTGTTGTTTTGTGGAATCCGAAATCTGAAGGTGAGAAAGAAAGAGGTTGGGTTGGGGCTTCATTTGGGCCGACATAAGAGTTTAAAGGATTTGGGCCTAAATTAATTGAGTATGTTTGTTTTAAGAGAATAGAAATGAACATTAGGCCATTTTGGGCTGGGTCTTGCTTTTATCCAATTAAGGGAGCCGGTTTGGATTTGCTTAATATATTTATTTATTAAATTGCGGATTTAAATATTTGGTTTATTATTAACTTGATGGATTTGTTGAAGTTATTTTTAAATGGTTTGAATTAAGATATATTATTTGAGATATTTGTCTAGTGTTGGAATCTACTAAAATAACGATTTTGAAATGAAATATGCCTAGGAACATTTTCATAGTATAATTCTGTAAGTGGGCTAAATGTTAAATGTTTTATAATTGCATTTGATAAGGTAGGGTTTAAGGAATTGTTTTAAGATATTGAGTTGATTTAATTGAGAGTAAATGATTTTGGTGGATGTTCGTCGTATCGGAAAGGTTTTGAAAAATGGTTTTTACTATCGATGGGTTTTGAGGATGATGAGAATTTGGGTTTCGTGTGTATGGATGTTGGTCTGGTAGCTTATGGAAATGGCTTGATGATAGGTATGTATCGCTTTTGGATTGCTTGGACTTGCTTTTGGGCCCTTGCTTGCGTTATTTTGCTGTTCTGCATCTTCAGGTAAGTCTCTTCGGAGCTTACTCAGATTGAATAGAGCTATTCCCTGTTTTAGGTGTATGATATACTAGGTGCTTGCATTCATGATCGGCATGCCATGTAGTACCATGCTAGGTTGCATCGATCGTTGAGCATTCTATTTCTTTGTGCGTATGTAAACAGAACGGCCGTTATCTGTGATAGTCCTAGAAGTCTTTGCTAGGGTCATAGGGTAGCCCAGCCTCATCGGGTACCCTGAGTCAATCGAGTACTTCCTTATATTATGATATGCCTGCGGGCTTTATTGTGGAGCGGGTTAGGCATGCGTGCCGCCCTATTATGAATGAATGCATTCACGAGCTGACCAGTCTCCGCCTGTGGGAAGGGGTGGAGGTAGGAGAGGGATATGCCACTTGGCATTGTCTTGGGCCCTTTACAGTATTCTGCACATTATTATGAACTAGGAGCATGCTAGTGTGTTTGAATTTCGTACTGCATTAGAGCATCTTTATTAGGTATAACGTATATGTGTGCTTATGGTTGGGATGCAGAGTTAAGTGGGCATCGATCTGATCCCGCCCCAAATCAATTTTTTTAGGAATTATTTATGTTCATCCTATCGGTGCTGTTTGCTTATTGCGCGGGTCATTTTGTCGGCGGAGAGTGCGCGCTGGAGTTATAGACTTCACCAGACTCTGATCATATTGTTTTGGATTTATACTTTTGACTCCGTTTTGACCCGGCCCCGCCGTGGCACTTGTATCTGTACTTCACTTCCGCTTTACTTCCGTTTGAAATGGTTTCCGCGACATAGTCTTAGGACAGGTTAAGGGTACCCAACGGCCCTTCGAGGTTTTAGGGTTTGAAATCCCTCTTTCTACAAATCTTAAAATGAGTTGAAACCTCGACCCGTACCTGGATTGCAAGATCCGAACAAGGGGTTTTATCCCTTGAAACGTAACCCAGAAATTATAATTCTGGGCCGTTACAAAGATGGTATCAGAGCTGAGGTTGTGCAATTCGGGTACAAAAGGGTCGAGTGTATGTTTTGGAAAACCGCCCATGAATTTCGAAGGATTTGGAAGTGTTTTAAAGGGGCAAAATGAACTTAAGATGCCTAACCGAAATTGGACTAAGTAATGAACTCGACTTGTAATAAAAGAGGAAAACCGACTAAAGAGGGGATCGAGTGGGTAGAAAGACGTTAGGCCATCCCTATTGGATGTAGTTGGAAATGGGTAGGCGAAATATCAGCTTGTTCTTTACAGATGGGTTGGGAGACTCAAATGAGATCATTATGAGTGTTATTAACTGATTCTGTGCTGAGTGCTTGCTATGCTAGAGATCTGATTTGGTATGCCTAACAATGAGTTGTGTATTGACATATTTGTGCAAACGGGATAGTGGGAGTACCCTTGTTTCTGTGTGGTCAAAACTAGCTTATGAGGAATAGCCCCTTCTACTATTTTAACTCCTTGACGGTTCTATCTAGATTTTCTTGGATGCCAGTGTCTTCCCCGGGAAATTGGGTTGGTAAACACATTGTGTCGGGAATTATGGTTGGATGTTAAGTTGTCTGAGTGAGTGTTGGAAGTTCTTGATGTCACTTGAGTTAGAAGTAAGGTGTCAAGGGTTGTCCTTCTTGATTCATATGATGGTCAACCTTTATTTTCTTACCACAAAGAGTCGTACCAAAGTCCCACGGGAAAGAGGGGTGATAAGTCAGTCGGGAAAAGTCAATGGTTGCCCTTAGGGATCTCTGTCAGGTTGTAATGGCGACTCTCTCTGAATTGCATGACATGATTTTATAATCCCCCGCATGTATCTTGCCAATGATCATTAGTAAGAAGCTTCTCATGTTATGCCTTGCGTTCTGTCATAGTTTTATTGTTTAAGCTCATGTTATGGTTAGTTATCTTGCTCAAGTCTCGTGTTGTGTCTTGCCTTATATCATGACTATTTGTTGTATAGCATGTTCACCTGGCTTGTTGACCGTATGACCGATTGGAAGCATGAACCACATGATATGAACCTACATGATCGTTATCTCCTCTCGAAGTAGGGTCATGATAGTGTGATCAATTCCTCTTTGTATGAGTGTTGATAGATGATCATCTTAGCATGTTGGATGATGATGTGTCAATGCCTATTATCCCTTTGGTGACAAGAATCAATAGCATGCCCGTTTGTTATATATACATCAGGTTAATTATTGTTGCTTACTCTGCAATTTATACTGTTGTGTGATACCTGCACTGAATTGGGATTATGTTGGTGTAAATGAGTCTTGATAAGTGCATGTTTTATCCCAGTATGTGTTGGTTTGAACTCATGTTCCCGTGTTCCAGCCATATTGCCTTGTTGTTTAAACTCGTAGTATACATTGTGAAACCTTCCTCATGCTTCTATATTGTTGGAATGTGATTGAATTGATTTCTTACATGACGTCATGATTAGTTGCATGCATGTATTGTAAGTTATGTTGAACCTTTAGTATCATGTAGGATCCTTGATGGTGACTCGTGTGAATGGTATATTGCCTGCATTATTGCTAATTCTCTCTCGAGCTAGGTTTCTGGTAGTGCGGTTCTTCCCTCTTTCTATTACCATAAAATGTCTTGCTCATGCAAATTGGATTGATGTTGAATTCGATGATCGATTGCTTTCGGTGATGGTTTATCATAGCATGCTTACATGTTATCACTCGGCAGTGTTTCCCTATTACGTTATGAAATCCTCTTGTGCTGACATAGATGTATGACTTGGCACCTCGCATGATCACACACCACGTTATATCATTTCGCATATGCAAGACGCATGAGTGTTAGAATGGATTTAGTCGAGTTACCTTGATTATGGTCATGATTCGATATGTGCTAGTAGTATCCTGTAGGGCTTATGATTTCCAACATGACTCTCTAAATGATTACATGTTGTACCTATTCTATGATATGATAACTATTGTACATTTATATGTGTCCTATGATGATTCGTTCTTAGCATGATTATAATCTACTGCCCATGATGTCCTTCTTGTTACTTTTGATGATTCCTCATGTTTCGTGAACATCTTGTTAACCCCCTTTTTATGGCTCCTGACCGTGCTTGTATCACATCATGTGTTGCTAGTATCATGTAGGACATGTGTTTTCTAAATGCATCTCGTCGTATGATTTCGTGTCGTGCTTGACCTACTATATGACCAGTGTGTTATGATGAGATAGTTACTATGATGCCCGTATACCTTCTTGTATGGTGCCTAATCTGCTTGCTATGATATACCTCGTCATGCTATGTTTGAACTCAATTGTTGATGTGTGTACCATGCTCGTGCATTGTTCATATACATGATATTTGTCATCCTTATTAAATACCGCATGACTTTGAATCTTGCATGATCATTACTGGTTCCGCATATCTTGCTTGAAGTTGCCACGCATATTTGCTTTCCTGGAATAAAAGGCTATTAGCTTATCTCACACGCACCCGTGTAGAATTCGATTACGTCTTTTGGAATGAATATGTATGTCAATCTCCTTGAGATAGGTGCATGTTAGTGTGGAGTAATGTGACTAATGTGTTCCATGGTAAATTCGTTTTGCTTGTCGCGATTATAACCTAATAGACTTCCAAGGGGCATCGTCACTATTCTCGGGTCGGAGTTATGTCTCTAGTTGTCGTCTTTAGTGTCGGTCCGTGTTTGATCCGGAAGGGACATTGGGTTTCCCTCCTTGTCACTCCCCTATCTCTGCTAACTTAGACTCCTCTACGATATTCGGTGAGCGACTGCTTGAAAGAGAAAGGAAGTTGCACAACGATGGGGCTGTGTGGCGGAAGCATGGGCCCATAACCCACAAGCCTCATGATCGACGGTGTTGGTGGGACAAGTATGTTTGAGGATTGCGACTATCGAGTACGATATGACTTGAAGGCGGGAGTGTCCTCCGTTTGAATTGCTAACTTTTCTGAATATGTTGATAACCATGTTGAAATGCTTTGACAGGGACGTTTATGTGATGATGTGCTGACTTGGTAATAACTGTTGTCTGATTGCCTGTTGTTTATGATGATATGATTCGGTGCTTTACAGTTTTAATGTACGTGATGTCTTGATGCATTGATGCTTGAGTTGCTAAGCATGATCTAAATTCGTTACATATAAAATGTGAACTGCAAATGCTGAGAAACTTGAATTGTTTATTTGATAAGGTTTTGATGAAACTTGCTAGCCCAATTTAATGATGTTCATATATGACGTTGCTATAAATATTGAGCATGATAGTAAACTGAGACTTGTTGAACCCATGATGTTATGTTTATAACTGCTAGTTGACATGTTGTAGACCTTATGTTTGATGATTTTCATTATTGCTTCTTCCTTAAACCTGTGGGTGAGGTCATTGGTAGCGTGGTAGAAGAGTGGTGAAAGAGCTTGAGTGATTAGGATGATCAGGGATGTTATGAGATAAGTCGCAAGAGAGATGTAGGCTTAGGAGAGACAGAGTGAGTCTTGGGATTTATGAGAGGCAATGCTTGGGTGATTCTATTAAGCTTTTGGGTAAATCTTCAGTGGGGGTATGGGTAGCTGGGCATGATGTTTGAGATGTCTTGTGAAGTGTGAGAGTGTAAGAAATGACCCTTGAGAGTATTCAGTACATAGTATAAGGGGGTACTCGGGCGTGAGGTTAGAGATAGGAGCGAGTTCTTAGAGGTGGATGGTGCGAGGTAGTGCTTGGTGGAATGAGAGGCGAGATTGGAGTATCAGAATGAATTGAGATTTCTTTAGGGAATTTTGTCTGCGTTGATGTTGGCGAGTCTAGAAGAAGGTTGGTCTTGGCTTGGGAATTGAAAGCGAGCGAGCGGGAATTGCGTTTTATTTGAGTGGTGATGATGTCACGATCTTCTTGCTTATGTGATTTCTTAATATATATGCTGGTATAATGTTAGATAGCAACCATGATGAATCTGATCCAGAATGATATTACATGTTGTTATGCAATATTGGAATCTAGTTGATAGTGACAAATGTTATCATGATATATTGCTGCTCTGCTATGCTGTTTTAGAAGCATGATATGATGTGTTGTGATAGGATACATGAGACAATACTGTGTTATCGTATGGTTGGCAAGCATGATTATTGATATATTAAATGATGAATATGACTTAGAGCATGAATATGACTTGTATATATATGAGGTAATAGTGCATGTCTGCCTAATGACTAAATGATCGTTATATGGTGTTGTGACGGGTGAGATGATATCTGGAAAGCATGTTAACATTTTGATGTTGATATACTGCTTGATCTTCCCTTTTGTTGAATCTTACTAGCATAACCTTGTTTGTATTGATGTGGTTATAATTAGTTTTGTTTCATTGACTAATGATGACATTCCGCTGTGGCTAACCTTGCAAATACAAATGTTTGATGTGATAAATCTGTTATGATAATGCTGGATAGAAATTGGATAGGATGATTATGTGAATTTATGCGCTAAATGAGATCCCTTGTTGTGACTGGCTCTACTATGATTGCGGTGTTGATATGCGATAGTGAGATACCTTTTATGATTTATGGTGTGATGTCGAGACGTTGTTATGATTTTGATATGTTGTTGAGATGCACATTATAACCTTTAGTATGATTTGGAGATGCTTGATGTGACCTTGTGGCACTGTGTGGGTACATGGTTGAGACTTGTCGTATGATGTGTTGGTTGGAGATTGATTGGTTTAAGCTGTTATGCATTTGTTATGGCGTATGAATCTTGTTTGAATGGAGATTGATGGATTGATTTGATTCTGGAAACTAGGAAGAGAATATGGGATTAGCCATTAGAGGTGGATGATTCCACCTCCGAGCTCCTGAATTTGATTGATTGTTATGCGGGAAACTGATTTGGTTCTGGAGGATTTAGACAAAATTTTGATCGAAACGATTTTACTTGTGATGGTGTAAAGTTGCTTGGTTAAGCGTCCTACTTGAAGATTTCGAGCGGTTTGGAAAGGAATTACTTGAAATTTTAAAGAATAAATGATATCGAGAATTTTGAGGCTAATCTTTATTTTCAATTGCGGAATCTCTTTAGAAACTTTTCAAACCCGGACAACTCTATGATACTTCACGAAGTGGATACGAGCATTCTATGAGGGCGCTTGTAGGGTACTTGCTAAGACCTAGTGATGACATTGTAGAACTTTTAGAGTTGTGATACTTCCGAAAAGTCGAAGCGAGTATGTGATAAGGGCGCTTATCGCATACTTGTCGAGGCCAATTGGAGATGTCACGACCGTGACTAGAATGTTGTGAGAATCCCGGAAGACGCAACCGAGATGATTACGAGGTTCTTAGACATGGTCCTAGGACTCATCAATTTCAAACTTCATCCCCTACTTTATTTAGGTTTTAGTCTCGGGGACGAGACTTTTTTTTAGAGGTGGATGATGTAAAGGCTCGGGTTTTTTAAATGCTAATTTCAATAATAATAATAATAATAATAATAATAATAATAATAATAATAATAATAATAATTAAAATGAATTAAAATCGGGGTAATTAAAATCTCTTAAAATGATTCCGGCATATGATTATTTTAAATGGACTTTCATTCAGATTTATTTTCGCTTTCGCTTGCTAAAATTTGAAAGTATAACATAATTCTATTATTTGATTCGGTCGAGAATTCGATTTAAATTTAAATTTGTAAGCTTTATATCTTTTGAGTCGGATTAAAGTCGAGCAAGCGGGTTTCAGGATTTATTATCCGGGTATTAATTTATGTTGTACCACTTATATCCCCCTTCCCCATCTTTGTCATCTTCCTCCTCCTACTTTCGAAAATCAAATGGCTCCCTCCTAGGTTCTGTTTTTGCCCAAATTAGCTATACACACACTCCTTCTTTTTACCTTCTCTCCCTTACCTTGTGCTACAATTTAAACAAAATGCCAAATTGTGACAGCTATGGCACAACTCCAATTGATGAAGACCACCCCTTTATCTGATTCCCTATAATGCCTTGCACACACACCCTCTCTTGCATTCTGTCCTCGTTATGCAGCAGACAAACCCACAAAAGAAGCTCTCTCCCTCTTCCATTCCCTTCCTCTTCAATGTCCAGTGACGCCCCACCATTCTAGGCCTTAACCGAGCACCCCTGTTTCGCCGGGAGAAGCCGAGCCCGAGCCGACGCCACCCGGAGGAGGCCACACATGCCACCAGCGAGCCTCCGACGCAGCAGCAACGTTACATCACCTTCCTCAGTGTTCCCGAGCAGCAACACTCACCCCGGAGAGCCGGCGCGCCGCCGCAGCATCTTCTCCTCCCTCTCTCTTCCCTGTTTTCACCTGTGTGAGGCGGGTAAGGCCCTCTTTCGTTGTTTCCAACCAAAATCCCATAAAGGTCGACCTTTAAACGATTTTCTTTCGTCCTAGGCCAGATCCGCTGATTCCGACTCCGGCGAGCACCATTGACTCCGACGAGAGCTTTCCGACGACCTTTGATTTCCCCCCCTCCGGCGAGGCGACGAATCCAAATTCCTCTCGGTGAGCTCTCACACCACCCCCTTAAATTCTTGTTTTCGGATGTCTTTGTGTGCTCCTCGTTTTAATCAACCGGAGAGGGAGTAGCCGAGGTTCGGAGAGCGAGAGCGAGCTGAGGAGAGATAGGGAGAGGAGCCGGAGTGAGGGAGGAGGAAGATGAACCGTGGGCCCCGCAGCCTTGCCGTCCCACCATCTGGGGCCCGCTTCTCCTTTTATTTGTTTTCTTTGTTGTTTTGTGGAATCCGAAATCTGAAGGTGAGAAAGAAAGAGGTTGGGTTGGGGCTTCATTTGGGCCGACAAAAGAGTTTAAAGGATTTGGGCCTAAATTAATTGAGTATGTTTGTTTTAAGAGAATAGAAATGAACATTAGGCCATTTTGGGTTGGGTCTTTCTTTTATCCAATTAAGGGAGCCGGTTTGGATTTGCTTAATTTATTTATTTATTAAATTGCGGATTTAAATATTTGGTTTATTATTAACTTGATGGATTTGTTGATTTTATTTTTAAATGGTTTGAATTAAGATATATTATTTGAGATATTTGTCTAGTGTTGGAATCTACTAAAATAACGATTTTGAAATGAAATGAAATATGCCTAGGAACATTTTCATAGTATAATTCTGTAAGTGGGCTAAATGTGAAATGTTTTATAATTGCATTTGATAAGGTAGGGTTTAAAGAATTGTTTTAAGATATTGAGTTGATTTAATTGAGAGTAAATGATTTTGGTGGATGTTCGTCGTATCGGAAAGGTTTTGAAAAATGGTTTTTACTATCGATGGGTTTTGAGGATGATGAGAATTTGGGTTTCGTGTGTATGGATGTTGGTCTGGTAGCTTATGGAAATGGCTTGATGATAGGTATGTATCGCTTTTGGATTGCTTGGACTTGCTTTTGGGCCCTTGCTTGCGTTATTTTGCTGTTCTGCATCTTCAGGTAAGTCTCTTCGGAGCTTACTCAGATTGAATAGAGCTATTCCCTGCTTTAGGTGCATGATATACTAGGTGCTTGCATTCATGATCGGCATGCCATGTAGTACCATGCTAGGTTGCATCGATCGTTGAGCATTCTATTTCTTTGTGCGTATGTAAACAGAACGGTCGTTATCTGTGATAGTCCTAGAAGTCTTTGCTAGGGTCATAGGGTAGCCCAGCCTCATCGGGTACCCTGAGTCAATCGAGTACTTCCTTATATTATGATATGCCTGCGGGCTTTATTGTGGAGCGGGTTAGGCATGCGTGCCGCCCTATTATGAATGAATGCATTCACGAGCTGACCAGTCTCCGCCTGTCGGAAGGGGTGGAGGTAGGAGAGGGATATGCCACTTAGCATTGTCTTGAGCCCTTTACAGTATTCTGCACATTATTATGAACTAGGAGCATGCTAGTGTGTTTGAATTTCGTACTGCATTAGAGCATCTTTATTAGGTATAGCGTATATGTGTGCTTATGGTTGGGATGCAGAGTTAAGTGGGCATCGATCTGATCCCGCCCCAAATCAATTTTTTTAGGAGTTATTTATGTTCATCCTATCGGTGCTGTTTGCTTATTGCGCGGGTCATTTTGTCGGCGGAGAGTGCGCGCTGGAGTTATAGACTTCACCAGACTCTGATCATATTGTTTTGGATTTATACTTTTGACTCCGTTTTGACCCAGCCCCGCCGTGGCACTTGTATCTGTACTTCACTTCCGCTTTACTTCCGTTTGAAATGGTTTCCGCGACATAGTCTTAGGACAGGTTAAGGGTACCCAACGGCCCTTCGAGGTTTTAGGGTTTGAAATCCCTCTTTCTACAAATCTTAAAATGAGTTGAAACCTCGACCCGCACCTGGATTGCAAGATCCGAACAAGGGGTTTTATCCCTTGAAACGTAACCCAGAAAGTATAATTCTGGGCCGTTACACTCGCCTTCTACCGCCTCCTCTCTCATGCGCTCACCTCCATCAGGCCAAAACACTAGGGGATTAAGCGTTCTGAAAGCCGAAACCCTAGCCACTCGCTCACTTCGTCTCCCGTGCTGTGAATTTGAGTCCTGACTCCTGAGGTTGTAGAACGCCGCCCATCGCCGGAGTCCCAGCGTCGTCGCAGAACGCCACCCACTTCACCCTCCCACTTCCCAGCACCGTCGCAGAACGCCGCCCACTTCACCTCGTCGCAGAACGCCGTCGCTCACTTCGTCTCTCACTTCGTCTCTCACCCTCCCACTTCACCTCGCCGTTGCAGAACGCCGCCCATCGCCGGAGTCCCAGCGCCGAGTTCCATCTCTGTTTGGATCTGGGGTTGCAAGGACTGCGGGAAAGTTAAGGCGAAAGGTGCTTACACTTTAAAGTAAGAAGATTTTGAATCGACATGAATTTTTAGCCCGATTTTCATATCTGATTTCTAATTTCTTCTGAATTTGATGTGAACAGCAGAACTACTAGTGTGGTGATGCTGAAAAGCATCATCAGGAGGTTGAGGGAGCAAACGGAGAATTAAGGAGAAGATATCAGGTTTCCTTTTATGTTCTAATAACATCTTTGGCTTATCCTTCTATTATATTGAGATTGTGAACCTCGTAGTGGCTTTCAAACTCATGAAAAGTTCAAATGTCTTCCCTGCAAGGTAAATCAACTGTAATTACATCATGGAAACCTCATAAAAGGCCCATCACAAAACGCAAAAATAGTGTTTCAAAGGAGTTAATTGTTGATAAAGATAGATATGGCATAAATTATTGGGTTAATATTCTTTTAGTACTAAATAACACCATAAAAATATTCATACTATGCATAGAAATCAGAAGTTTCATGTGACAGATAGCTCTTCATTACAACTGTATTATGTGGAGTTCTTTGCTTTGAATTGACATGTCCTATACTCCTATCATGTGCTGCAAATGTAATCTTTTTATTGTCAAAGGTTGGTCTTTGTTCGCGTTTTCAACTACATAAAATTTGCTAGCAGTGCCACAAACAGCAAATATCAGGACTAAAACCTTCTAATAACAATTCATGCACTTCTGAGTTTCACTTCACTCATCATTCCTTCAATTTGATTGCTATTATCCTCTTCCCTTCCTTGCTTAATTTTTTCTGTTCTACAAGAAGATGGATTTAGAGTTATGACTATTGACTTAATTTTTTCTGAAATTCACTCATTTGACACAAATGGAATAACAAGTCTTTCACAATATGTGAAGCCACTGCTGAGTTTCTCAACAAAGTCTCAGATGGGAAAAAGGTTGTTTTTACCATATTTATGTCTATTATTGTTGAATTAGTCTTTCATATTCTCCTTTTTGCTTCAATCCATTAGAAAAGCTCAACAAATAAACAAGTGATCAAATGAGAGATTCATTTTGGTCAATAGAGAATTCTTATAGAGTAGTTTAGTTAAGCTTTTGTTCTGTTGTTCATTTTGGGGTTTCTGTTGTCACAAGGTAATCAAATTGAGTTATCCTTTATAAAGTTCACGTTTTAATAGATCTAGCAAGCTGCATTATTGATGCTCTATTAAACTGAGGCTAGGATTCTTGTTTTAGTGTACAAGTTGTTTGCTGATTGAAGGTTGCATGTAAATGAACAAGTGCAGGAACAATTCAGCTCAAGTATCCGACAAGACATGGTAGCTATTGGGGAGCAACTAATGGACGAGACTAAGAAGGCCAATGAATCTTAGCAGGAGAAGCTCCTTAGCACCATGATGCAGTTCTGTCAGGGCAAAGGCAAATCAAAGTATGCTGTGTTTCTGTTTTGGGTTCCCACGTATTGTCTTCAGACTTTTTTCTATTTGCACATGTGTGCTGTTGAACTTGCGGGTTTGTTTTGATTGTGTTGTGTATGGTAGAACTTCTGGTTGTGTTTTGGATGGTTGTGGATGTGTTTTGTATGTGTTTTGGATGAACAAATGATGGCAGTGGTATGTGTTTGTGCCCAGCTATAATAAATAATTAGATTATATTAATTACCGAGCTCATAATACAATTAATAATATATAGCCACGAATGTAGCCACGAATTAGCCACGAACATAGCCACGGATATTATGCCACATGGCCACGTTCATAGCCAGGGGCATAGCCGCGGGCATTATGGCCACGTCTGTAGCCACGGGCATTAGCCACGACACTAGCAACGACCTACCAAGAGATGTCCCCTGGGTGGCCACGACTTTAGCCACGACACTATTCGTGGCTACAGCCACGGATGGCACCTTTTCGAACCGGCCACGGACATAGCCACGGGACTGTCAGATCGTGGCTATTAGCCACGGATATTGTGTCGGTGGTTGTTAGCGTCGAGGCATATAGCCTCGAATGACGACGAACGTCAAATTCATGGCTATGCCCGTGGCTAAACCATTTAGCCACGGAAATTCGTGGCCAATTCGTGGCTATTTGACCGTGGCTATTTCCTGTGTTTTTGGTAGTGTATCTTTCTAGGTTTACTTATCTTTAGGTATTTAATTCTATCTTTTATCAAACCAAAACTCTATCTTGCATGATATAATTGATTATGCAATTTCTATTTAAACATTGTATTTCCCTTCAATTAAAATCAGATTGAATATAGAATTGAGGAAACCTTTGGGCTAAAAGGTTCCTCGATTATCAATCCCAAAAGCTTAAAGTTCTTACATGTTCTTGGTTACAATCAATTCTTACACAATTCAAACACAAACCCTTGCAATCGGCAAACCAAACCCAAACACTAATCGCTGAAACCGTCGCCACAAGGAAGAAGGAACGTAGGCGCTTGGACTCGGCACCCGTCCCGCACTCCTCGGCGCCTAGCGCCTGGGAGCTCCCGCACTCACGCGCGCTCTTGCTCTCGCACTCAGACTCCTCGCACGCTCGGCTCTGCGCGCTAAGGCGCCTTCGCTCCCGCTCCCGTCTTCGCTCCCAGCGAGTGCTACCCGGCTCCCGCGCACGCGACATCAGCTTCGGACACTTGCGCGCACACGGCTCCGCGCGCTCCCTTGCCCTCGCTCGCGCTGATCTCACTTCTCTCTTTCTTTTTGTCGCTATTTGTTATTCTGGAAATTATTCCAAGTCTTAGTTTGTCGCTATATCAGTTTAATTAATTAGTTGATTAATTTGTTCAAATCATGAGATATCGAAGAACATTGCAAGATCTGGCAAATATACGGCGTGGTTCTTGATCTTGAGCCCATAGGCGAAGAATCGGGGATTCCAAACGTATCATACACTCAGTAACATTGTGTTAAGAGAGATTTGTAGCCTCTTTTCCCTTTAGGTTCTGACCTTGGTGGCTGGTGTCCTCGTTGAGGCTAATCGTTGCTACAGTTTTCTTCTGTCTCTTTTGCTTTGGTTTTGATTTGGTTGTAACTTCCTTTCATTATCAATGCATTAGTTTTTGTTTATGTTTCTGGTGTTTTGGAACGATTCTCTTCACATTCCATTTTGGGGGAGAAGCTTAAGAGATTGCATCGCCCAGGGACGGAGCAAGAAAGTTTTGAGCGGGGGTCACCATAGTAGTCGACAATAAGATCGAGAAAAAAATCGTAAAACACAACGTGTTTGATAGTAGAAACTAGTGTCAACCTATGGTTTCAAAAATACTACAAATATATAAAACAAAAATAAGAATAAAAAATGAAAATTAAAGATATAAAACGCAATAAATAAGCATTGCATTATTAACATGTAATAATGTATAACTAGATATAAAAAAATTAAACTGGCGTAACTTTTTACCATATTCTCAAAATAAGTAATATAACCTATGGTTTCAAAGTAAAATATTAAAGTCTTATAGTATATTGAAATAAAACTAAAGTGATTAATATTGCTGTAATTTTCAAACATTCATAACTTTTTACTAAGATGTCGGATTAGGGCGTATTATATATCAAAACGAAGCTGTTGACGAGCAGAATACACCAAGGTAATTTTTCGGATGAGGGGGTGATACGTTTGGGATACCCGATCCTTCGCCTATGGGCTCAAGATCAAGAACCACGCCCTACATTTGCCCGATCTTGCAATGCTCTTCCAATATCTCCTGATTAACAAAATTAACTAAACTAATTAAGAAACTAATCCCAAAAAAAAACTATCTCGCTCTTGTGATCAATGTTACTCGGCACAGCATCCATCACCATCCTGTTCGTTCACAAGCATAATAGAAACCAAACACATCCTAAACCCTGGCAAGAATTGTCGCAACAAGGGAAGAAGAAGACCGATGCTTTGGTCCTCGGCATCGGCTCCCTAGGCTTCGGCACCAGGCGCCCAGGAGAGCCCTCGCTTTCGTGCTGGCTCGCATCTGGCTTCGCTCGCTCCCAACGAGCATCATCAGACACCCGCGCGCGCGCTCGGCATCCCCCGACACCCTCGTGCTCAGTTTCGCTGTCGCTCCCTGCGAGCGCCCTGGCCTCTTTTATCTCGCCCTCGTCTTCGACTACTCCCGCTTGCGTCTCAGCGCCCTGAGGAGCCAAGCTCCTGCGCTCCCGCCTTCGCTTCCAGCGAACCTGGATCCTTTCCTCGCGAGCTCTCGCTCCCTCGTTCCCTTCTCTTTGTGATTTCGTCTCTATTATTCTATTTACATTGTCTATGTTTAAATCCGTCGCTTTAATTAGTTTCTTAATTAGTTTAGTTAATTTTGTTAATTAGGAGATATTGGAAGAGCATTGCAAGATCGGACAAATATACGGCATGGTTCTTGATCTTGAGCCCACGGGCTAAGGATCGGGTATCCTAAATGTATCATAGGGGTCACGTGACCCCCTAAGACCCCCTAGCTCCGCCTCTGGCATCGCCAAAGCTACAACGAAGATGCATTTCTATCCTAAATAGAGGCCTAAGTTGGCATTGATTTGATGAACTGTTGAGAGAATGGAAGATGTGAAGAGACCCAAAGTGTCCCACATCGGTAATATGAACAAAGAAACCTTAGTATATAAGCTAGTGGGTTACTCCTCCTATTACCAATTTGTTTTAGGATGGAACCCCGCTCGACTTATATGCTAGGCTATTAGCGCAAGGGCGCACGTGTGCACATGACCCCTGATCCCGAGTCCCAACGGACTTTAGTATGAACGAATTGAAGGAATATGAATATGGTATGATTAAGGATTAGGCCAAAATGCATAAAATAACCCTTTAATCACCATTGTTTTCAATTAACCACCCCTTATTAAAAAAATTTCACTTAACCACCCCTTATAACAAACTGTTTGTAAGTAACCACCCATCCTCCCATTTTTCTTTAAATTAAACTTCTATGAAATTCAACTTGAAAGTAAAAGACGAAAATCCCCCAAATTTGATTTTATAGTTTTTATTTATTATTTCACCTTCGTCCTCGGGGTCAGAGGGAGGGGGTTTCAATTCACCACCCGGTCCATGGATCCTCCTGAAATATGATGATCATCTCGGGCAAGGCCTTTCGGAAAGATCGGCCTAGTTTAAGTAAGCAAACAACCCAAATAATGTATTCTTCTTCACTCCTCGATTTTTTACCGGAAGTTTCTGATGTCTCCAAAGTAGCCATGTCTTTATGCACATTTTAGTTCCATATTCTTTACATTTTACATATTTCGGGTTGGGAATATGTCGAATTTATGTAGTATATGCTTATTTGTCAGAAATGGAGATCTACATAAGTTTCTGTTTAATATTCCAGAATATGGAAACATTTCAGAAGAAAACCCAGAAGCGAGAATCGGAGCACAAAGCTACTCGACATCGACTAACCCTAGTCGATCTCGACAAGACATGCCTAGGTGCCAGCATCGAGGAGCCTATGTCGAGAAACTGAAGACGAAGAACCCGACTCCACACCCAACTCGATATCGAGTACGGGTACTCGAGGTCGACAAAGACGTGGATCCAGGACCGAGCACATCGAGAAGACTTGCCCGACCAGCCAAGCCAAACCTAGTCGATGAACCTCTCTACTCGATGTCGATGAGGGGTCCTCGAGATCGACGAAGCAGCTGAAGACCACACCCGAGCATGCCGAGGACCAGCTAGCCGAGACGCACCAGTCGACCGACAATCCTACTCGAGATCGAGTAGACCTTTGTCTAGATCGAGGAGACTTCCAGAGATGCGTTACGCGTTTTGATCAATTCTACTCGGTGTGGGATTACTTGGGCTCGAAGTTTGCCGAATTCTATCCGATCTATCAAGATACATCATGGAATGAGAAGATCTATCCACTTTAAGACTTTTAGATATATTTCCCTTTTAGATTTAAATTCTTTGTTGCTTTTATTTATCATTATGCTTTTAGATATAGTTTTAGATATAGATAAAGATTTCTATCCTTGAGTAGCAATGTTTAGAAGCCTATAAATAAAGCCCATGGGGCTGATTTTAGATTCATTCAATTTGAGAGAGAAGTAAGTAGGAGAAGTAGAGAGAGAGAGTGAGCGACCGATTGGAGTTGTGAAGCGAGAGCGGAATTGGCTTCAAGCGGTTGTAAACTTTGGTTTATTTTAATGCAATTAGTTTTCTTTCAATCGATGTTTGAGTTTGCGATGAAGCACGAGTAGTCCACCCACTTCTAGGGTTGGGGCGAGCCCGATGATAGCCATGCGTGTTTGAGGTAAAGACCCAACTTTTATCGTGTTTTGAGCATCTACTACTTATTTATGTGTTTATTACCCGTCTAATGGAGATCCATGCTAACAACTCGGATTGTAAACATAAAATTAGTAGAGACAATTAGGGTTTTTTGAAAGAGTTGTCTAATTGTTGGAAAAGGCGAAAGCTTGTCCTTTGATGCAATTTACATGATTATCTGTTTATCTCTGCATTATGCATGCTTGGTTATCGTTGTTGCAAACCCGAATCTTGGAAGCCTTTTACATTAAGTTTAGTTCGAAATCCCAAAGCACTTGTCTTTATTTTCTTTCATTTCGTTTTAAGTTTTCTGCCCTTACTCGATCTCGGCCAAGCCTGGTCGACCTCGAGTTACTGATGTTCAATCTAGCATCGTTGTAGCTTCTGTGTGCAGGTACTCGACAAAGCCCAACTCGACGTCGACGAAGCCTACTCGATATCGAGTTCCCTCTGGTCGATATCGACGAGCCACTAGGCTTGCTACTGCGCTGTGTTCGACTGTCCGATCTTCTGTCGACTAACCTAGTCGAGATCGAGGACCCTGTTGTCGACTTCTGTGAGATTTTTCCGCTACCTAGGATCCGCTGACACGCTTCCTCGTGGATCGATCTTGACTTCCCGCTGCTGGATCAGGAGGAGGTCTTGTAATTATTTGCAAGGGACGGAATCTGGTTTGCTGTGATTATTTCTATTTTATTATTGCAAGTCTCGATTTTCCTTCTACAACAAATTGGCGCCGTTGCCGGGGAGGCTATCATTCGCGCCTTAGGTAGTTAAATCTCACATCCGCTTTGAGTTACTATACATGTGTATGCGCCGTTCTGGTCTACCACCTGAGCTTGACAACTTAGACGAACTAGAGCGTTACCTACACATCCACTCTAAACTCAAAAGGATCACGGCGACCGCTGAAACACAAGAACAGCTGATTGCAAGGCTTACAAGGGAGCTAGCCGCAAAGGATACCACTATCGCCAATGAAAGGGCAGCGAGGGAAAAAGAAGCTGAGCGCGCAAGGCAAGAAGAAGCTGAGCTTGCCCAATATCCAACCACTGCTGAGGATTATATGCATCCAACTCTCGTCGTGCTTGAATCGGTGATTCTAATCCCTGATAACTCTTTTGAAATTCGCACTCAATTTCTGATAGAGCTTAAAAATAATGCTTTTTATGGCAAATTTAATGAGTGTCCTCTTGAACATATTATAAATTTTTCTGACATGTGCCGTACTCTTGCTGAAGGTACAACTTTGGAATATGTCAAGATGAAAGCTTTTCGCTGGTCTCTCGTTGGGCCTGCACTGAACTGGCTCGAAGGGCTGAAACCAAGATCACTCACAACATGGGCCCAAGTAGAGCAAGAATTTCTGAATAAATTCTTCCCACCCGCCAAAATAGCACTTCTCCGCTAGAAAATCACCGCCTTCAAACAGAAGCAGGGGGAACCACTAGCAAAGGCATGGGAACGCTACAAAGAACTGATGTGATCTTGCCCTACTCATGGACAACCACCCTACGTCATTCAGGAGATCTTCTTCAACTCTCTTGATCAAGTCACTAAGGACAAAATCAACCATTATACTCGCTATGAGTATTTGACGATGCCGCCAATTGACGCATGGGGTGTGCTAGACAAGCTCACCAATTATGACAACAAATATGGGTCTACTGCAAATTATGAGGAGAACTCCTACGCTAGGCCAGCACCATCTATGCCACTCTATGAGCCAGCAAAGGAGATTGACCCAGATGTTAGAGAGCAGTTCTACAGAGACCAGAATCGCAAGCTCTTCAAGCAAGTCAAATATCTATTTGTCAACCAGCCTTGCATCGAATGCGGATCACAGAGGCACACCACTACTGAGTGCCCACACAAGGAGCAAGTCAGAATGGCAGAGACACATGAAGAGGCGGCTTAGGCGAGGGGTCCCAATCGCTATATGGGAGATCAAAGGTTCTATCAACCATAGTGGAACCAAGGCCCTCTTAGGAATCCCCCACCCTACAGAGCTCTAGGACTTCCAGAAAGGGATCAAAAGAAGGATGATCTGCAGCTGATCCTTGAGGAGATGCGTCGGAATCAGGGCACCATCAACAACCAGTTCCAGAACATCACTACAAAATTTGGAGAACTGGACATCTGGAAAAGAGGAATAGAGACGCAGATGGGTCAAATCGCTGCACAGATCCCACGACCGTCCGGACAGCTCCCTGGGCAAACAGAACCAAATCCTAAAGGGAAGACCGGACACGTCGCAGCTATCAAACTCAGGAGTGGGCATCAATTACACGAGCCAGAGGTCGGGAAACAGCAAAGCAAGGCAGAGCAGCAACTCGAGACGGAGGAAAGCCAACTCGATCTCGAGGAGGGTGTACTCGATATCGACAAGCCGCTACTCGACACAGACCAGAAGCTGAGCTCGGACTCCGCTGCGTAGACCAGCAACTGCAGTTCGACCACCCTACTCGATGTCGAGGAGCCCATGGTCGAGATCGAGGAGCAGCATCTGGCCGACGTCGACGACTCTGCAACACCTCCGACAACTGATCTGGCTCCGAAACAGAAAATGCCACTACCTTTCCCTTCAAAAGCACAGAAAGATCCTACTGTAGGTAGGTTTACCAGATTTGTTAATATGCTGCAAGAACTGAATGTTTCTATTCCTTTTACAGAAGCCCTGCAAGAGATGCCTGGATATGTCAAATTTCTGAAGGAAATTCTGAGCAAGAAGCGATCCATTTCAGAGATCGCAGGCGAATGCAAAGTACTCCACTTCCCTGAAAAGAGACCTGACCCTGGTAAGTTCTATGTTACTATGGGTTTTGGACAATATAAATATGATTCTCTGTGCGATTTAGGAGCAAGTGTGAGCATCATGCCTTTATCAATCTGGAGGAAGGTAAAGATAGGATGCATAGAACCTGTGGATGCCAAACTATACATGGTGAACAATACAGTAGTCATCCCTACAGGTATAGTTGAGAACGTCCCTGTCCGGGTTGGTAAATTCTTTGTTCCAACAGATTTCTTTATCATTGACTGTGCTGAAGATCCTACTAGCCCTATTATTCTTGGTAGACCATTCTTATCTACTGCAGATGCCAGAATAAGTGTCAAGAATAGACCGCTCACCTTCACCATAGGCGATGAGGTTTTGGATTTCTCTTTTGGCCCTGCAAATGAGGAAATTTCATGGCTGGAGGTGAAAAGCATCAGCAACCGCGGGACCAAGCAAACAACGGACGGAAGCGTCAGCACTGTCCTCGAGGTCGACAAGAGCTCCTCGATCTCGACAAAGGTGCTACTCGACCTCGACCAAGACTTGTCGATGTCGACTATCTCTGCTAAGCCACTGACTTGCCAAGAGCCTAAGTATGGGGTCCCTGTACTCGAGGTCGACCAGCAGTACTCGATCTCGACTAGCCCCAAGCCCAAAGATTTCTGTTTTGGATCCAAAAAGGTATGTTCAGGTATGAATTCTACTCCCCCTCAGTCCATAAAGAATATTATCAATGATTTAAGGGGAGATAAGACACCATGACGAGAGAATCTGCAAAAGCTAAGAGCTGGATGGAAGAAGAAAAAAGAGAAAGGAGATGATGCAAGCAACCACCTGTCAGTTGAGCTTGCATACTACCATCAGGACCTAGATGATCCAGGAGAAGGGCCAAGCATGAGCGGGCCCCACAATAATGGTCCTTAAGTGCAAACGGAGAAGTCGGCCTAGCGACTCTAAAATCTAGAGCATGTATATAGAACTTTATGAATTTTGGTACCTTTTGAACTTTGTGGTTTTTGTTTTTGGTTTTGGTTTTATGTCTTTTAGAATATTTCATGTGGATAGTCTTGTTTCTTGTGCAATATAACACTTTTAGGTCGGCAAGCATATAAGGATTGCGAAAAGTGGAATAAAGAAGCCCCTGAAAAAGTCGGAATCAACAAACGCCAAGTTGATTACGACAAGGAGGAGAAGCCCAGAAGTTACTCGACCTCGAGTAGACGTACTCGACATCAACAAGCCACCAGAAGCTCCTCGACTTCAGAATCCACTGGACGCAGAAAACCTACTCGAGATCGAGTACACTATACTCGAGATCGACAAGGATGTCTACTCGACCTACACTGATTCGCCCTCCTCGATGTGTTATCCTGTGAGTTCCTTCCTTTACTCTTGTTTTTATTTGATTTTATACAGTGAGGACACTGTATATTTTAAGTATGGGGTGGGGGAAAGGGCTCATCATCATTATCAGATGTGTTAGTCTTCCTTTTGGTTTTACATGGTGAAATTTAAATTTTTTACGCATTCTTGTTTAAATTTTATGCATTGGAGTCTTTTGCCATACTTTATTCTTATTTTTAGTTGCATAGAAAAAATAAAAAAATAAAAAATAAAAAATAAAATGTCAAAAAAATAAAAAAAAATGTGCATGTTTAAATTTTTGCATTGCTTTAGTTTTTATACCCTAACTTAGATGTCCTATGATGATAAATAATAATTGACTTGATCATGTAAATCCTATGGCATGTTTGGAAGGTTTAGCCTAAGTCCTCGAAATTGTTTTTATGTGGATTGTGAACTTGTGATGAAATTGAGCACATATGATCCTAAGCTAAAGGTTAAAATCCAACAAAAATTGTCTCAGTGAGAATTTTGGCCTTATAGGGAGAACAGTAAAAATCCCTCTGCTTTCTTGAGTGTATTTACTCTTCCTGTGCATCTCTAAATGTTGTGATAGTTATTCAAAGCCAATGCATTTATATGTTTATGTTGATGAGAATTAAATGATGGAGGCACCTTTTAAGCCAATTTTATCCTCTCTTTACCTACCCTGCATTATCCCTGCTTGAAGCCAGAACATTAGCCTGAGACTTTTTATTGTAAACTCCACAAAATTATCCTTAGCCAAATTGAGTCTGACCCCTATTTGGGAATTAAGACTTAGAGTTGGTTGGAATGATGATTTATGGAAAGAATGAGCTTATGTTGCATTTCAAGAAGGGAGGATTGTTGAAATTATTGAGATATGGGATGGTTTTAAATTTTTATCTTGCTATGCATATTATGTAAAAGGATTTTTGGCTCACAGTATAAATGCACTAGTATTATTTTATTTATTTTCGTTTCATGAAAAAAAAATTCCGAAAAAAGAAAAAAAAAACAAAAAGAAGAAAAAGTATATATATTTGTGAATAAAGTGCATGAGCCAAATTTACCTTATTTCTTTCATTATTTACAAGATACACACTTTGGAGAGGTTGAGAAAGTTTGAAAGATTACATACTTCATTGGGGAGTTTGGTTGATACATATGATTGAGAAGTTATGGTCTGGTTGTGTTGGAGATTTAGGAGTCTTGATTCCCGAATTTTATTAAGCACCACATGGCCAAATAATTCCATTCCTTATTATTTCTTACCAAGCCCCATTACAACCCCGCCGAATGGAATCGTCTTTGAAGACTTCTATTGAGCGAAGTCCTCCTGATAAATTTTGTTTCATTTTCATAATTGCTTGCGAAGTGGATTCATATTTAAATTGCAATGTTTATGAGATTGTATATGGAATTGAGTTGAGAGTCGATATACATAGCCTAAACACATTGAGAGTTGAGTTTAAACACATTATCCCTGTGAGTTTGGATTTATATTACCTATGCCTATGGATCGCTCTTATATGTGTGATGACGTTAAATTCACTTGTCTTACATTGCTACTACTTGAGATGTTTCTTTTGACAAAGGCGAAGACTTGAAGGATGTGTTGTAGGTCTTGGTTATTTTTTGGTTATTGCTTGAGGGCAAGCAAGTCTAAGTATGGGGTGATTTGATGTCTCCAAAGTAGGCATGTCTTTATGCATATTTTAGTTCCATATTCTTTACATTTTACATATTTCGGGTTGGGAATATGTCGAATTTATGTAGTATATGCTTATTTGTCAGAAATGGAGATCTACATAAGTTTCTGTTTAATATTCCAGAATATGGAAACATTTCAGAAGAAAACCCAGAAGCGAGAATCGGAGCACAAAGCTACTCGACATCGACTAACCCTAGTCGATCTCGACAAGACATGCCTAGGTGCCAGCATCGAGGAGCCTATGTCGAGAAACTGAAGACGAAGAACCCGACTCCACACCCAACTCGATATCGAGTACGGGTACTCGAGGTCGACAAAGACTTGGAGCCAGGACCGAGCACATCGAGAAGACTTGCCCGACCAGCCAAGCCAAACCTAGTCGACGAACCTCTCTACTCGATGTCGACGAGGGGTCCTCGAGATCGATGTTGTGAGCAGAATCTGCCATGTTTACAGCAACTTTTATATCGATTTCTGTATACATTTCATGCATTTAGGTTAAGATAGTACAGAATCTGTGTAGTTTATGTTTATTTGCCAAAATTATGGAACCTACACCAGTTTCTGTTTAAATCGCAGAAATCGAGGCATTTAAAGCAATTATACAGAAAGTCGGAAAAGCTCGGAAAACCGCTACAGAAGTCCAAAGATCAAAGCAGCGGAACAAGTCCAAAGACCCAGGCTACTCGATCTCGAGTAGGCCTGGTCGACCTAGACTAGCCATGACCGAGTAGACATGGTCGAACAAGCCCGCTCGAGAAGCCAGCCAACCCAAGTCCCGAAGCCAACTCGATCTCGAGGACTGCTAGTCGAGGTCGACGAAGCCATAGCACCAGATCCGAGTCCATCGAGGAAAGCTGCTCGAGAAACCCTAGTCGGCGAGCCCCCGTACTCGAAGTCGACTAGGGCTTGTCGAAGTCGACGATCCGCCCTGAGCCATGTCCGAGCAACCCGAGGAGATCCACCCGAGGGAGTCTAGTCGATGACCCAACCCTTGTCGAGGTCGACAAGGCGTGGTCGAGGTCGACAAGCACTCAGGTGCCCAGGTCCGAGCACATCGAGCACCAGCGAGCCGAGGCGACTAACCCTACTCGAGGTCGACAAGACCTTGTCGAGGTCGAGTAAGGCCGTATCCAGAATCTTCTCGACGAGCCCTTGTCCGAGTAGAATTGGATTCCTTGGTGCCGAAGGCGGAAAATTCTATCCGAAGTTGCTGAAATCTATCCGATCTATCAAGTCTATCCATGGAAGGAGCAAGATCTACCATCATGAAGACATATTTCCATATTTAGTTTTATCTTTTCCCTTATGGATTTTAATTCCATTAAACATTTTATTTATCTTTAAAGCAAGTAGATATAATTTTAGATATAGATAGATATCTTCTTTCCTAGATTAGCTAGGGAATGAAGGCTATAAATAAGGCCCTAGGGGCTCAGTTTTAAGGATCCAATTTCGAAGAGACAATTAGTTAGTTCCATTCAGAGATACAGTTTAGGAGTTCTAAAGTTTTTAAGGTTTTGGCTTACAGCGAAAGTTGATTGCCAAGATTGTAAAGGCTTTGAATATAGTTTTATGCAAGTTTCTTTCATCAATTCAATGTCTGCAATTGCGATGAGGCGTGAGTAGTCCACCCACTTCTGGGGCTGGGGTGAGCCCGACGGTGGCCATGTGAGGCGATACAATAAAGGTAAGATTTTTATGCGATTTATCTTCTATCCCTATAAAGCATGATTCTTTTGCGAGAGTTGAAGGTGATCCTTGTTTGTGTTATTGAAGCGAAAGTGATCTTAATGCAACTTGGATTAATTATGTGAAAAAGGGTTAGTAACAATTAGGGTTTATGCGAGAGCCTCTATATGCCTAGTTGTTAATGACGAAAGTTATTTGATGGAAAGCATGATCTTTTATGCCTTTATGTGTTGTTTTGCATGGTTACCGTTGTGGTGTTGAAACCCTAGCCTTGGAGGTCTTTTTATATATTGAGTTTATTTTCCATCAAAAAGCTGAGTTTGGGTTTTGAGCAATTGCAATTTACATTCCTTTAAATTTCTGTTCTTGTCGACATAGAGTAGGACTTGGTCGAGATAGAGTACGGTTCTTGTCGATCTCGACGAGAACTGGTCTAGGTCGAGTTGAAGTTTCTGCCCTTTGTCGATTTTCTGTTGGCTGTCCTTGCTGATTCTTGTCGATCTCGAGGAGGGGGTAGTCGAGGTCGAGTTGACTTGCCTTTGTCGAGTTGCTTCGTTTTCGATCCTGAGCCACTGTTGTCGACCACCCTTGTCTATCTCGAGTACTGTTTGTCGAGATCGACGAGAACCTTTGCTTTTGCTTTGCTTTGTTATTTGCTTTTGTTTTATTTGCCCTTGCCGGGATTATTTGTTTCTGCTTCTGTTTGTGTTTCTGTCTTTTTGCTGCTTCTGTGAGAATCTGATAGCTACTTAAGAACTGCGGACGTGCTTCCTCGTGGATTCGATCCTGACTTTTCTCTTACTACAATGGGAGGAAGTCTTGTATTTATTTGCTGAGACAGGGGAGTCTATCTGAACTATATTTTACATCTATTTCAATACTTGACCAACTCCTGCAACAACAAATTGGCGCCGTTGCCGGGGAGGCAATCAATCGCGCCTTAGGTAGTCAGTTCTCACTGTTTCTTTGAGTTACTTTTCAGGTGTATGCGCCGTTCTGGCATCCCACCTGAGTACTACGGTTTAGACGAACCAGAGCGCCTTCTACACATCAGAAATAGACTTCAAAGAGCCATGGAGGACGCTGAAACACATGAGCAGCTGATCGCTAGGCTTACCAGGGATCTAGCCGCCAGGGATGCTGCTCTCGCCGCTGAGAGAGCAGAAAAGGAACAAGCACAAGCTGAGCTTGCCCAATATCCAACCACTGCTGAGGATTATATGCATCCCACGCTCGTCGTGCCTGAATCGGCGATTCTAATCCCTGAAAACTCTTTTGAAATTCACACTCAATTTCTTATAGAGCTTAAAAATAATGCCTTTTACGGCAGATTTAATGAGTGCCCTCTTGAACATATTACTAATTTCCATGATATGTGTCGTACTCTTGCAGAAGGCACAACCTTGGAATATGTCAAGATGAAATCTTTTCGCTGCTCTCTCGCTGGGCCTGCACTGAAATGGCTGGAAGGGCTAAAAGCAAGATCACTCACAACCTAGGCCCAAGTAGAGCAAGAATTTCTGAACAAATTCTTCCCACCTGCCAAAACAGCATATCTCCGCCAGAAAATCACCGCCTTTAAGCAGCAGAAAGGGGAACCGCTGGCAAAGGCATGGGAGCGCTACAAGGAACTTCTGCGATCTTGCCCTACTCATGGACAGCCACCCTACATCATTCAGGAGATCTTCTTCAACTCTCTTGACCAAGTCACTAAGGACAAAATCAACAATTATACTCACTACGAGTATCTGACGATGCCGCCAAGTGACGCATGGGGTGTGCTAGAGAAGCTCACCAACTACGACAACAAATATGGGTCTACTGCAACTTATGAAGAGAACCCATACGCCAGGCCAGCACCATCCATGCCCCTCTATGAGCCATCAAAGGAGATTGATCCAGATGTCAGGGAACAATACTACAGAGACCAGAATAAGAAGCTCCTCAAACAAGTCAAATATCTGTCTGTCAACCAACCTTGCATCGAATGCGGATCACAGAGGCACACCACTACTGAGTGCCCACACACAGAGCAAGTCAGGATGGCAGAACATCATGAGGATGCAGCTTACGCAGGAGGGCCTAATCGCTATATGGGGGATCAAAGGCCTTATCAACAGCAATGGAATCAAGGTCCCCCTAGGAATCCTCCACCCTACAGAGCTCCAGGACATCCAGAAAGGGATCAAAAGAAGGATGATCTGCAACTGATCCTTGAGGAGATGCGACGAAATCAAGGGACCATCAACAACCAGTTCCAGAACATCACCACCAAATTTGGAGAACTGGACATCTGGAAAAGGGGGATTGAGACACAGATAGGACAGATTTCTGCACAGATCCCATGACAGTCCGGCAAGCTCCCTGGGCAAACAGAACCAAATCCTAAGGGAAAGACTGGACACATAGCTGCTGTAAAACTCAGGAGCGGGCATCAACTGAAAGAGTCAGAGGTCGGAGAGCAGCAGAACAGCGAGGAACAGCAAATCGAGGTCGACAAACCCATCGTCGATCTCGACCAGAGCCTAGTCGACCTCGACGAAGGTCTACTCGAGGTCGAGGAAAAATCTCCAGAATCTTCGTCTGCGCCGAACAGCAACTCGACTGGGCCCAAACTGGTCGGTCTCGACAAGACCCTTGTCGATGTCGAGGAGCCCCTGGTCGAGAAATCTACAGCAACTCCGACGTCTGTTCTGGCTCCGACTCAGAAAAAGAAGCTACCTTTCCCCACAAAATCTCTAAAGGACCCAGCGGAGAAAAAGTTTCAGCGCTTCATCAAGATGCTTCAGAAGCTGAATGTCACCATACCCTTCACGGAAGCTCTCAATGAAATGCCGTCCTATGTCAAATTTCTGAAGGAGATTCTGAGCAAAAAGCGATCAATGGCGGAAATTACAGAGGAGTGCAGCCAGCTGGACATACTGGAAAAACGACCAGATCCAGGTAAGTTTGCTATAACTATTGGATTTGGTCCATACAAAATTAATGCTTTATGTGATCTTGGAGCCAGTGTTAGTATTATGCCTTTAACGATTTGGTCCAAGATTAAGATAGGAGCCCTAGAGCCTGTGGATGCTAGCCTTTACATGGCCAACAACACGGTGGTCATTCCAACAGGCATGGTGGAAAATGTTCCAGTACAAGTAGGTAAATTCTTCGTCCCTGCTGATTTCTTAATTATTGATATGCAAGAAGATCCTGCTTGTCCAATTATTCTAGGGAGACCATTCTTGGCGACGGTGGATGCCAACATAAGCGTACGGAAAGGAGTGCTCACCTTCAACATCAGCGATGAAGTAATTGAGTATTCCTTCAACAAAACTGAAAGGTATACGGGTCCAATGGAAGAGGTCAAATCTATCTCAGCTGGCTACATCACTTGCGGGGAACCCAAGATCAGAAATATGACCCCGGAGGAGCTGGAAAAGAGGGACATGGAGGCCCAGGTGGAGGAGATCATGGCAATCCTCAAGGAGAACAAAGGAACTAAGTATGGGGTCAAGATCGACCAGACCCTAGTCGATCTCGACCAGACCAAGGTGACTCCACCGAAGCCGATCAGCAAACCAGAGGAACAGCCCTACTCGACCTCGAGTAGTCTCGTCGAGGTCGACCAAAACTCGGAGCCACCAGACCTGTCTTCCTCGACGCTGCCAACTCCAGGACCAGAGCCCTTGTCGATCTCGAGGAAGCTACTCGATGTCGACCAGCACTCGGAGAGCACCGCCCCTGCTTCCTCGATGTCGCAGCAACCAGGAGAGAAACCCTCGTCGATCTCGACAAGTCTTGTCGAGGTCGACCACCAATCGGCGCCACCAGAGCCAGAGTCTTCATCGAGGTCGACCAGTCTTGTCGATGTCGACAACCCCCCTTCCTCGACTTCTTCCTCCTCGATGAAGCCACCACCACCAGAACCTGCAGCCTCGTCGATCTCGAGGAGCCCTAGTCGAGATCGACCAAATACAGTAGTGCCCGATTCCGTTTCCGCGAAGGTAAGTCAAGGTATGGATCTTTCTTCTCCTATTTCCATCAAAGATTTATCTATACATGGGAGAGGTCTGCCTTGGTATGTGCGATTGTGCAGGATTTCCAATGATGACCCTAAGGAGTATGAAGTTGGAGACAAGCTCTATGTCTCTAAATCAAAGGATCATTGGTTTCCTAACAAATTCAACAAGAAGCGGATGGGACCATTCGTGGTGAACAAAATCCATTCTGGAGGATTACAGCTGATGGACAAGAATGGAGTCCTATTTGAGGCCCAAGCTACATGGGCTCTGCAGATGCCACCTTGAGCATAAATGGAAAGTCGGCCTAGCGACTATAAAATCTAGAGCATGTACATAGACTTTTTTAGGACTTTTAAGACTTTGTTTTTTGGTTTTGAACATTGTTTTTGGTTTTGGATGTTTCTATTTTTGGGTATATGTCTTCTACTTTTCAGGTCATGGATAGAACCAAGCTACATGAATGCTCGGACTAGGAGGTGTTCGAAATTATGCGGCTCTGCACATCTGTCTTGTGAGTTTCTTTCTTTACCCTTTACATTGTTTTATATACAGTGAGGACACTGTAATGTTTAAGTATGGGGTGGGGGAAGGGCTTACTTAGTGCACATTGATCATATTTGACATTACTTATGCATTATTTCTTAGAATTGCTACATGGCTATTTTTTTGAAAGCATTATTTGAATTATGTGCTTATATGCATGTTTTCCAAAGTTTGAAAAAATGACCCCTATTTGAAATTTTGATTAATGTCATGGAAGCTTATATTGAACTCGACGATGCAAAATTGGATTCATTAGAGATATATCATGAAATTGCCTAGTAAAGGGAAGTCACAATGAAGTGCATTATTTCATGAAAACCATGAAAGGAGGTAAAATTTGAAGTTGCTTTTGACATGTTGCATGATAAGATGATGGAGGACTTTATATTTCCATATAATGCTCATTGTTAATTCCTAGCCTTACCTATGCTTATGCATCACAAAAGCCATAAATATGCCTTATTTCAAATATTGCTCCACATGAACTAAATATTTCCATTCTTTACCTTATCCGGGGATTATATTGAGAATGATGTTACATTATGGAGATTGTCATATGGTATTTGTGTTATTATCATATTTGGAGTTTGGAAGGAAAGTGTTTGAAATATATGGAAAATTTAATGAGTGAAAGAAAATCCAATCACCTCAGGAGATAAAGGTAGATTGACCCTGCTCTCTGAGATAATAGTTTGGAGAGATGGGACACATTGTGAGGAGTCCAAAGCACTAAGTATCCGGGGCCATTCATGACACACATGTTTGCGACTCGCGAGAAGGCAGTGCTGAGGTTAGAGAGGTAAAAGCATTATTATTGAAAAAAAGCAATATTATTGAGAAAAGCAATATGAAAGGTGATGAATCAAGTGGAAAAGGAATGTGGAATGAAATTCAAAGTTTGGAAAAGTACTCCATTTCCCCGGATCATTAAAGCACCACATTGCCAGAAATTGCCCACCGTTTAGCCTTTTACCAATCTATTCCTTCATGAGCTTAAATTAAAGTCTTCTTGATTATCAATGCTTTGTCACGAATAAATTGTTTATGCAATACCCTCCTTTTGTGAGTAGATGTTACTTTTACATATTTGCACGTGCATGAATCTGTGACACTAGTACCTTTTCGAGGATGGTAATTGATTGCAGGGACATATAAGAATGAATCTAAGATGTTGAGAGTTTGAATTCTTCCCCTGAATGACAAGTAAAAGTATTGCTTGAGGACAAGCAAGCTTAAGTATGGGGTGTTTGTTGTGAGCAGAATCTGCCATGTTTTACAGCAACTTTTATATCGATTTCTGTATACATTTCATGCATTTAGGTTAAGATAGTACATAATCTCTGTAGTTTATGTTTATTTGCCAAAATTATGGAACCTACACCAGTTTCTGTTTAAATCGCAGAAATCGAGGCATTTACAACAATTATACAGAAAGTCGGAAAAGCTCGGAAAACCGCTACAGAAGTCCAAAGATCAAAGCAGCGGAACAAGTCCAAAGACCCAGGCTACTCGATCTCGAGTAGGCCTGGTCGACCTAGACTAGCCATGACCGAGTAGACATGGTCGAACAAGCCCGCTCGAGAAGCCAGCCAACCCAAGTCCCGAAGCCAACTCGATCTCGAGGACTGCTAGTCGAGGTCGACGAAGCCATAGCACCAGATCCGAGTCCATCGAGGAAAGCTGCTCGAGAAACCCTAGTCGGCGAGCCCCCGTACTCGAAGTCGACTAGGGCTTGTCGAAGTCGACGAGCCGCCCTGAGCCATGTCCGAGCAACCCGAGGAGATCCACCCGAGGGAGTCTAGTCGATGACCCAACCCTTGTCGAGGTCGACAAGGCGTGGTCGAGGTCGACAAGAACTCAGGTGCCCAGGTCCGAGCACATCGAGCACCAGCGAGCCGAGGCGACTAACCCTACTCGAGGTCGACAAGACCTTGTCGAGGTCGAGTAAGGCCGTATCCAGAATCTTCTCGACGAGCCCTTGTCCGAGTAGAATTGGATTCCTTGGTGCCGAAGGCGGAAAATTCTATCCGAAGTTGCTGAAATCTATCCGATCTATCAAGTCTATCCATGGAAGGAGCAAGATCTATCATCATGAAGACATATTTCCATATTTAGTTTTATCTTTTCCCTTATGGATTTTAATTCCATTAAACATTTTATTTATCTTTAAAGCAAGTAGATATAATTTTAGATATAGATAGATATCTTCTTTCCTAGATTAGCTAGGGAATGAAGGCTATAAATAAGGCCCTAGGGGCTCAGTTTTAAGGATCCAATTTCGAAGAGACAATTAGTTAGTTCCATTCAGAGATACAGTTTAGGAGTTCTAAAGTTTTTAAGGTTTTGGCTTACAGCGAAAGTTGATTGCCAAGATTGTAAAGGCTTTGCATATAGTTTTATGCAAGTTTCTTTCATCAATTCAATGTCTGCAATTGCGATGAGGCGTGAGTAGTCCACCCACTTCTGGGGCTGGGGTGAGCCCGACGGTGGCCATGTGAGGCGATACAATAAAGGTCAGATTTTTATGCGATTTATCTTCTATCCCTATAAAGCATGATTCTTTTGCGAGAGTTGAAGGTGATCCTTGTTTGTGTTATTGAAGCGAAAGTGATCTTAATGCAACTTGGATTAATTATGTGAAAAAGGGTTAGTAACAATTAGGGTTTATGCGAGAGCCTCTATATGCCTAGTTGTTAATGACGAAAGTTATTTGATGGAAAGCATGATCTTTTATGCCTTTATGTGTTGTTTTGCATGGTTACCGTTGTGGTGTTGAAACCCTAGCCTTGGAGGTCTTTTTATATATTGAGTTTATTTTCCGTCAAAAAGCTGAGTTTGGGTTTTGAGCAACTGCAATTTACATTCCTTTAAATTTCTGTTCTTGTCGACATAGAGTAGGACTTGGTCGAGATAGAGTACGGTTCTTGTCGATCTCGACGAGAACTGGTCTAGGTCGAGTTGAAGTTTCTGCCCTTTGTCGATTTTCTGTTGTCTGTCCTTGCTGATTCTTGTCGATCTCGAGGAGGGGGTAGTCGAGGTCGAGTTGACTTGCCTTTGTCGAGTTGCTTCGTTTTCGATCCTGAGCCACTGTTGTCGACCACCCTTGTCTATCTCGAGTACTGTTTGTCGAGATCGACGAGAACCTTTGCTTTTGCTTTGCTTTGTTATTTGCTTTTGTTTTATTTGCCCTTGCCGGGATTATTTGTTTCTGCTTCTGTTTGTGTTTCTGTCTTTCTGCTGCTTCTGTGAGAATCTGATAGCTACTTAAGAACTGCGGACGTGCTTCCTCGTGGATTCGATCCTGACTTTTCTCTTACTACAACAGGAGGAAGTCTTGTATTTATTTGCTGAGACAGGGGAGTCTATCTGAACTATATTTTACATCTATTTCAATACTTGACCAACTCCTGCAACAACAATCGACGAAGCAGCTGAAGACCACACCCGAGCATGTCGAGGACCAGCTAGCCGAGACGCACCAGTCGACCGACAATCCTACTCGAGGTCGAGTAGACCTTTGTCGAGATCGAGGAGACTTCCAGAGACGCGTTACGCGGTTTGATCAATTCTACTCGGTATGGGATTACTTGGGCTCGAAGTTTACCGAATTATATCCGATCTATCAAGATACATCATGGAAGGAGAAAATCTATCCACTTTATGACTTTTAGATATATTTCCCTTTTAGATTTAAATTCTTTGTTGCTTTTATTTATCATTATGCTTTTAGATATAGTTTTAGATATAGATAAAGATTGCTATCCTTGAGTAGCAAGGTATAGAAGCCTATAAATAAAGCACATGTGGTTGATTTTAGATTCATTCAATTTGAGAAAGAAGTAAGTAGGAGAAGTAGAGAGAGAGAGTGAGCGACCGATTGGAGTTGTGAAACGAGAGCGGAATTGGCTTCAAGCGGTTGTAAACTTTGGTTTATTTTAATGCAATTAGTTTTCTTTCAATCGATGTCTGAGTTTGCGATGAAGCGCGAGTTTGAGGTAAAGACCCGACTTTTATCGTGTTTTGAGCATCTACTACTTGTTTATGTGTTTATTACCTGTCTAATGGAGATCCATGCTAACAACTTGGATTGTAAACATAAAATTAGTAGAGACAATTAGGGTTTCTTGAAAGAGTTGTCTAATTGTTGGAAAAGGCGAAAGCTTGTCCTTTGATGCAATTTACATGATTATCTGTTTATCTCTGCCTTAAGCATGCTTGGTTATCGTTGTTGCAAACCCCAATCTTGGAAGTCTTTTACATTAAGTTTAGTTCGAAATCCCAAAGCACTTGTCTTTATTTTCTTTCGTTTCATTTTAAGTTTTCTGCCCTTACTCGATCTCAACCAAGCCTGGTCGACCTCGAGTTACTGATCTTCGATATAGCATCGTTGTAGCTTCTGTGCGCAGGTACTCGACAAAGCCCAACTCGACGTCGATAAAGCCTACTCGATATCGAGTACCCTCTGGTCGATATCGACCAGCCCCTGTGCTTGCTGCTGCGCTGTGTTCGACTGTCCGATCTTCTGTCGACTAACCTAGTCGAGATCGAGGACCCTGTTGTCGACTTCTGTGAGATTTTTCCGCTACATAGGATCCGCTGACACGCTTCCTCATGGATCGATCATGACTTCCCGCTGCTGCATCAGGAGGAGGTCTTGTAACTATTTGCAAGGGACGGAATCTGGTTTGCTGTGATTATTTCTATTTTATTATTGCAAGTCTCGATTTTCCTCCTACAACAGTTTCTTACTAAGAAAGCTTTCGTGTGCCAACAGTCGTGTTCCTCTTTAAGATATGAATCTATCTGATTCATAAAGGAAGAACTTGCATCAGTATCTCAATTTCAATTCAAACATGGGTTTGATTCACACTCCACATTCTGATAAATATTTACCGCCCGAAACGAGTCAAAAATTGCGCATTTGGTGAAATTGGTATACAAAATTACCATTAATGTATGCAAGTTGTGCCCATCTCTACTAGTAGGTCAGATGTGGTCATACCTCTTTCAGTCATCAACGCTTTGTTTGCATCCTCCTCTGGCAATGCTTGATAGTAGACCTGTCAAAATACGATCTGACCCGGTCGACCCGACCCGAACACTTCGAAAATTTTGGGTCAAGAGCCAAAAATTTTGACCCGGAAATTTTTTCCAACCCAAACCCGAAAACCCGGTACTTTTCCGGGTCAACTTGGTTTAGACCCGATTGACCTATTAATTTTGACCCGATTGACCCAATTGACCCGATGAACCGATTAACCCGATTGATTTATAATTATATATGATTTTTTTTATGGAGATTCCAATTTATTACATTTTATAATTACAATCACTTGATCCTTCATTTTTAAAATCAACTTTTATATTTATTTGTATTGTATAATACTCCCTCCTACCGATAGTATTTGATTTTTTATTTTTCATCACATTTTTAAGAAGATAAAAGAACTCTAAAAAACATTAAAACATGAAAAACAATTCTATGTTTAATACTAATTGTGTGAAATTATTTATTTTTTAAAAATTATTTAAAAATATGATATTTTAGATATTTTTTATTTTATTAAAAATTATAAGAAATAATAATAAAACAAATATTTTAGATCTGATAAAGTATATAATTACAAGCGCTAGAACTTAAGAACCGCGTCTTTAATTTTAGCATTTTAAAATTATCAAAAAATTACCAAATCGTGATTTTTTTAATTTAAAAAATAGAAATTGACAAACCCGAAACCGAGCCAAATCCGAGTTCAAGTCAACCCGGATCTACCCGGGACCTTTTTTTACACGAAATGACCCGACTCAAACCCGACTAGAATGACCCGATTGATAACTCTACTTGATAGGGATCTAGGTGGAAGTTGTTCGTGCTTCGCCTTGAATGTGTTTATGCCTACCTTTGATTTATTTCACAAGACTATAAAAATAGGAAAATAATAGTAGTGTATTAAAAACACAATTAGGGGCATTTTAGTCTTTCACTTTCAAGTTAAATTGTGGAAGTTTAAGGGAAAATGGGAGGATGGGTGGTTGTTTGCAAACAGTTTGTTATACGGGGTGAGGTCAGTGAATTTTTTTATTAAGGGGTGGTTAATTGAAAAAAAAAGTGAATAAATAGTGGTTTTATGCATTTTGGTCTAAGGATTAATTAATTTATGGTGTAGGGTAGAGCTGGCAAAATCTGAACCGACCCGAAAACCCGACCTGTCTCACCCGAACCCGAACCCGAGATCGACCCGACCCGACTCGAAACAGACCCGAACACAGATAAACCTGATCCGACCCATTCCCGACCCGACTCTAAACCCGACCCGACTCTCAACCCGACCTGACCCGACCGGACATGAAATAGTTATTTAACATTAACATTTTAATGCTTGAATGTTAAATGGTTTTTTTTTATTTTAACACAAGTTTATGATTATACTTTTAAGGAAAAATAACCAAAAATAATACCAACTATCCACGGTAAACCAAAAATAATACGAACTTTTAAAATTATAAATTTATATACAAACTATAACCAATTAAACCAAAAATGATACAATGACCAAAATTCACAAACAAAAAATTAATTTGGGCAGAAGTCATAATTAACAATAAATTTGGGTTACAAATTGAAAAATAAAACATCTGTTCATAGTCCCCTACATCTCCGCGATCTGTGCGTCTCCGACCTTTCATCTTCGTCTTCCCCATACCTTCCTTCTAGATTTGCCGCCTCTGCCATCGTCGCTTTTGGTGTTAGACGATCTACATTAAGTATGCCTTCTTCCGCAGCAGCAAGACCCAATTCGCCGACATCGACGTCTCCGGGCGGGTGTGCACGATAGCGACGTTGGCCGCAGGCGACGCCAAGGAGCCCCTCCGCTTCCCGTGCACTGCGCCGAGTACGTCGTGGCTAATTTCATTCACAACTTGGTCCTCCCCGCCAACAAATCCTAGATTGGCCCCTTCCGAAGGCCTGTAAAAGATCAGATCGTGGAGATGGCGGAGGCGTTAAAGCTTCCGAATGTACGGGGAAGACGACGACGACACACGGATCTGGGAGAGCTTAGAGACGATGAATAGTTCCTTAGTATTTTTCAATTTTAACCAAAATTTATTATTAATTATGATTTCAGGAGAACGGGTGACGGGCCGACATCAACTAGTGCTGGCCGGAGGTGCCCAGACGAGCGACGCTGCAGCGGGCTGACAGCTACTGGTTCGAAACTGCGAGAGCCGAGACTCGAGAGCACATTGCACAACACACCTATCTGTTGCCCTATTTTTTTTGTGATGAACTATTCCCAATTACTCTATTTCCCTCTCATTTGTTTAAAAAAATAATAATTTCCCTCCCTCATTGTAAAGACTGGGAAATTTTATAATACTAAATAATTAAAATAATGATTTATAATCATCTCGACTTCTAAGATTCAGGAGGTTTAGAATTTCCGCCCTCGAGCTATTGCTTTACTCTAAATCCTTCGAAACGACTTCCGACATTATTTAGTTGAAAATTTAAAATATGCTTTATCCTTCCATATGCGAAAATGTAAAATAATATTTGGAGTTCTTTATTAAATTCGGATTTGGAAATTTTAAATCTTTTGAGTTGGGTCGGATAAGGTCGAGGGAGCGAATTTCCAGATATTTAATTCGGGTATTCAAAATATCTCTTGTGGACAACTCATCTCTCATTTTCTTTTTTTTTCTTTTCTTTCATTTCTCTCTCTCCCTCTCTCTATTTGTCTGAGGAAGCCGTTTGAGGGTTGATCCCTTTGCCTTGCAAATTAGCAACACACAGCTTGCAGATTTTTTTTGCTTGTGCCCTTTCACCTACAAAACCCACCTTCTCTTGGTATCATTGATTTCCTAGTAGCCCAATAAAGTTGCCCTCCTCTCCCTGTTTCCTACAGTTGCCAGAGGAACATTACTAGAGGTGGCAATCGGGCGGGTCGGATCGGGTTCGGGTTCGGTTAGTCGGGTTTCGGGTTATTCGGGTTTCGGGTAATTCGGGTTTCGGGTCATTCGGTTTCGGGTAATGTCTAATAATTTGGTCATTTGGTTGGGTCGGGTTCGGTTTTCGGTTGTATCGGGTTTCGGTTCATTCGGGTTTCGGTTGTCTCGGGTTTCAGTTATTTCAATATTCATTTTGAAAAATTTACTAGAATGTATCTTAAAGTTCGGGTTATATCGGGTTTCGGTTGTAACGGGTTCGGATCTTAATGGGTTTCGGTTGAATCGGGTTCGGTTCATTCGGATTTGGGTGAGTTTCGGTTATCGGTTATTCGGATTTCGGGTCCAAAATGAGTCGGGTTGATCGGTGTTCAAAACAATCGGTTCCGGGTCGACCGGGTCGGGTTTTCGGGTTCGGGTCGGGTTTTGCCAGCTCTAAACATTACTCCCATTTTTCTCTCCCGTTTCCATTTCTTGAATTCAACCACTGTCAAGCCGTCATACATCCTCTTCCATGAAATACCAATTTGGGGTGGGTGCCCGAGAGATCCCAAAAAGCTGTCTCAGCTTGTCATATGAGCAGGCGTGAGGCTGATCCAACAAGGTGAACCTACTCCTCGAGTTATCCACCCGCTGCAATGTGGCCAGAAACCCCCACATACCCTGAGCTGTCATGGGAGTTTCTGGCCACATTGCAGCGGGTGGATAACTCGAGGAGTAGGTTCACCTTGTTGGATCAGCCTCACGCCTACTCATATGACCAGCTGAGACAGCTTTTTGGGATCTCTCCGACACCCACCCCAGATTGGTATTTCATGGCGACAGAGCAGCAACGCCATGATGTCTGGTTCGCGGCGACTAGAACTAGATTTGACGGCCACAAGAGAGAATACAACTACAATTTCGTCCACCCATGCCTCCGTCTAGTCCACAAGGTCTTGGCCATGTCTTTCAGCGGCCAAGGCGACGTGAACAAAGTGTTGGCTGGAGATCTATTCTGTTTGTGAACCTTAACCTAAGTGGCAAACTTGTTCCTTTAGGGCTGGTTGAACTAATTGAATGGGTAGGAAGTTGAATGTGTTGTTAAATCCCTCTTTAGGGACTTTAAATACCTTGGCTAATCTTTGAACTTAAAGCTATCAACTGGGTTAAATCCTTCTTTAGGGACTGTTCGATTGATAAGGGTTGCTATAACCGGTTGGACTAGTAACTATATTACGCCGGGACAAGGGCATTCATAGAAAACGTAATAGGACGAGAAGAAGTTTCAAGGATCGCTTCAATCCAATAAAGTGGAAAATTGTAGGTAAAATTGCTTCTCCTAATTGTCTAAACCAAATCCATTTACTTTACTTTCTTCAATCCACTTTGATAAAATGCGGAACTTTCACACACAAAAACCCCCCAAATTGGTTACTTTGATTGATAACTGAACCACACTTGAGTTATAACTTTCCTTGTGGATCGACCTCTTGCTTATTGCTATACTTTCTATAGGTTGGAGTTTTCTTTGGCGGATCAACGACCTGTTTTCCCTCCGTCAAATTTGGCGCCGTTGCCGGGGAGAGAGCGGCTGGCGGCTGTGCAAGAGGTTGGATCTCCGACTTTCGGCGTTGCTGAAGGTGCAAGAAGAGCAGGGGAGGAAAGAGAGAGAGCTTGGGAGTGGCTTTGGAGGTTTTTTCTAAGGTTGAAGAAGAAGGAAGGAGGAAGGCAACAATGGAGTGTTGGGGCTCTTGAAGATGGCGGCAGGGGTTGGAAGAGAAAGGAGGTAGGGTTTGTGACGAGAGGGTTTCTCGACCAAATAAATTTGTAGTCAAGATCCACGCTATAGTATAGGGAAGTCAGGTTCATCCTCAGGAGAGAAGTCAGCGATTCTAGGTTTAGTGTGTTTTGGGGTTCAGGGATAGCAGGAAAAGGTGATGGGGGTGGCTGTCGACAAAGATTAGAGGGGTCGATGTCGAGGGATGGAGAGAGAATGGTGGTTTGAAATCGAGTAGAATATGTGCTGAATAAAACAAATAAAGATGCAAACTTCCAAGGTTAGGGATCACCACAACAATAAACATATGCGTAGATCATAAATCACATAAAGATGCATGTTTTATATCAAATAACTTTCGTTATTAACAAATAGGAATATAGAGGCTTTCGCATAAACCCTAAGTGTTACTACCTTTTCTTAACTAGGATCAACCAACTTTCGCAAGCAAAGCCTAATCCCTATCCAAATTCATAATTAATTCACTTTCGCTTCATAATTGCAAATAAGGAATTGTCCTCGACTGTCGCAAGGGATTAAGCACATAGGTAGATGATAATAAAGACATACAAAATCATGAATTTATAAATCAAACACACATGTCTATGTTAGGATCACCCCAACCCTAGAAGAAGGAAATTAGAAATATACCATAATGAAATAAATTAACTTTAACATAAAATAAACTAAAACTTACAACCGTTCGTCTCCTTCCTCCTCATCCTCTCTCTCTCTCTCCTCTCTCGCCTTCTCTCTCTCCTTGCGCCCTAAGACGACTTGACTTGAATGAATGAAAATCAGCCCCCTATGGCTTTATTTATAGGCTTCATTCCAAGCTAATCTAGAAAAGAAACTCTATCTATATCTATCTATCTACTTTCTTAAGATTAAAAACTTGGAAACAAAGGAAATAAATCAACTACGAATTATATCTAAAGAAGATAAATATCTTCTCCTCTTGATAGCACTTGATAGATCTTGATGGAATTTGATCTCGAAAATATCTCCATTGGATTCGGGATAGAAACTTAACAAGAAGTCGGTTAAGCCTGGAATCCGCCGCCTGGGTCAACTCGATATCGAGTAGGATTGCTTGATATCGACTAGGAGTTTCTCGTCTTCTGCTCAGCAACTCGATTTCGGCCTCCAGGAGCAAAGTCGACTTGACTTTTCCTCGATATCGAGTAACATATTCATCTCCCAACTTCACTTGTCAACTCCGGGGTCGTTGACTCGATATGGCTTACTCGATATCGAGTAATGATGAATGGCCAAAAGTGGGCTTTTCTTCAGCGGCACCATCCTTAGCTTCTTCATGACTTTCCTCTAAGCTCCAAAGTGCGTCTGATTTCTGCGAAATTAAACAGAAACTAGTGTAGACTCCATAATTTGGAAAATAAGTTTAAACTACATAGATTATGTACTATTCTAGCCCAAATGTATGAAATGCATGTAGAAAACGATATAAAAGTAACTATAAAACATACCGAATTAGGCTCACAACAAACACCCCATACTTAAGCTTGCTTGTCCTCAAGCAATACTTTTAATTGTCATTCAGGGGAAGAAACAAAACTCTCAACATATTAGATCCATTCTCATATGTCCCTGCAATCAATTACCATCCTCGAAAAGGTACTAGTGTCACAAATCCATGCATGTGCAATTAAAAAGCAACATCTACTCACAAAAGGAGGGTTATGCAAAACAATTCATATGTGACAAAGCATTAATAATCAAGAGGACTTTAATTTAAGCTCTATAAGAAGTAGATTGGTAAAAGGCTAAAGGTGGGCAATTTTTGGCCATGTGGTGCTAATGATCCGGGGAAATGGAGTATGTACAAACTTTCTTAACCACGTCCCTTTTTCATAAGATTCATCACCTTTCATAATGCTTTTATCAATAATAATGCTTTTACCTCTCTAACCTCAACACTGCCTTCTCGCGAGTCTCAAACATGGGTGTCATAAATGACCCTGGATACTTAGTGCTTTGGACTCCTCACCTGTGTGTCCATCTCACTGAGCTATTATCTCAGTAAGCAGGGTCGATCTACCATTATCTCCTGAGGTGATCGGATTTTCTTTCACTCATTAAATTTTCCATAATTAATTTCAAACAATTTCCTACCAAACTCCAATAATGGTAATAACCATAACACGACTATCATATAACAATCTACATAATCTAACATCATTCTCAGCATAATCCCTGGATAGGAAATAAGGTAAAGAATGGGCAATATTTAGATCATGTGGTGCAATATATGAAATAAGGCATATTATGGCTTTTATGATGCATAAGCATAGGTAAGGCTAGGATTATAAACAATATGAGCTTATATGGAAATATAAAGTCCTTCATCCTCTTATCATGCAACATGTCAAAAGCAATTTCAAATTTTACCTCCTTTCATTGTTTTCAAGAAAATATGCACTTCATTGTGACTTTCCTTTACTAGACAATTTCATGCTATATCTCTAACGAATCCAATTTTGCATCGTCGAGTTCAATATAAGCTTCCATGATATTTATCAAAATTTTCAATGGGGATCATTTTTATAAACTTTGGAAAACATGCATATGAGCCCATAAATCAATAATGAATTCCAAAATAGCCATGTATAAGCAATTCATGAAATAAACTTCAAAAATGCACGCAAAATGTCAAATATTTCAAATATGCACAAAGTAAGCCCTTCCCCCACTCCATACTTAAGCATTACAGTGTCCTCACTGTATAAAAATTAAGGGTAAAGAAAGAAACTCAGTAGACAGGCGTGCAGATCTTCAAAATTACGAGTGAAAATGCTGCTAGGCCTAGTCCGAATTTAGCTTGCTTCCCTCCCCATGGACCTGAAAAATGTAGAAGAGAAATACCCATAATAGAAAAACTAAAAGTTCAAAAACCAAAAACAAATAGAAGCAACAAAGTCCAAAAGTCCCAAAAATGTCTATTTACAAGCTCTAGACTTTATAGTCGCTAGTCCGACTTTCTCCATTAAGCTCAAGGTGGCATTTTCAGCGCCCATGTAGCTTGGACTTCAAATAGGACTCCATTCTTGTCCATCAGCTGCAATCCTCCTGAATGGATTTTGTTCACCGTGAAAGGCTCCATCTTCTTTTTATTGAATTTGTTGGGAAACCAATGATCTTTTGATTTGGAAACATAGAGCTTGTCTCCAATTTCATACTCCTTAGGCTCATCATTGGAAATCCTACATAAGCGCACATACCAAGGCAAACCTCTCCCATGTATAGATAGATATGTGATGGAAATAGGAGAAGAAGGATCCATACCTTGGCTTACCTTTGTAGAACCGGATTCGGGGACCTCAGATTCTACTCGATATCGAGCAAATTTACTCGACATCGAGGAGTTTTCTTCTTCTAGTGGGCTGCTGCTCGAGGATGAAATGGTTTGGTCGATGTCGATCAATTTGGTCGATATCGAGGAGTCCTTCGCTGCAAGTTGATTGCTCGTCGAGGGAAGAGAAGTCGAGGGAGAAATATTTTGGTCGATGTCGACCAATTTGGTCGATGTCGAGGAATTCTTGGCTTCGGGTTGACTGCTCGACGAAGCCACTGCTGGTGGAGGGCTCTGATTTTGGTCGATGTTGACCAAGTTCCTCGATGTCGAGGAATTCTGGTCGACTTCGACCCCATACTTACATCCTGTCAAGGCATCCGAGAAATAATTAGTTGACGTCGACTTACCTTGGTCGATGTCGAGCAGATTATCTGTGTCGTCGTTTAGGATGGTCATGATCTTCTCCACCTGGGCTTCCATATCCCTTTTTTCTAGCTCTTCAGGAGTCATATTTCTCACCTACTCCCCACAAGTAATGTAACCAGCTGATATAGATTTTACCTTTTCCATGGGACTTGTGTGCCTTCCAATTTTATTAAAGGAATACTCAGTTACCTCATTGCTGATGTTGAAAGTGAGTACTCCCTTCCTTACGCTTATGTTGGCATCCACCGTCGCCAAGAAGGGCCTTCCTAGAATAATTGGACAAGCATGATCCTCCACCATATCAATAACTAGAAAATAAGTAGGGACAAAGAACTTACCTACTTGCACTGGCACATTGTCCAGCATGCCTGTAATCTCAGCCATTGACCACTGATGGACAAGAATGGTTATAACGAATTTACCTGGATCTGGCCTTTTCTCAAGTATGTCCATATGACTGCACTCCTCTGTGATCTCAGCCATTGACCGCTTTTTGCTTAGGATCTCCTTGAGGAACTTGACATATGATGGCATTTCCTTAAGAGCTTCTGTGAAGGGTATGGTGACATTGAGCCTCTGAAGCATCTTGATGAAGCGCTGATATTTCTTCTTTGCTCGTCCTTTCGAGATTTTGTCGGAAAAGGCAACTTTCTCTTCGTCGGAGCCAGAACAGATGTCGGAGGTGTTGTAGTGTCCTTGATGTCGACTTGATTCTTCTCGACATCGACAGGATTCTCCTCGATATCGACCAAATTCCTCGATGTCGAGTTGTTGTGATGTGGAGACGAATCGTGGCCAAGTTTTCCTCGACATCGTGTTGACTTTCCTCGACATCGACCAAGTTCCGGTCGATATCGAGTTGCTGTTCATCGATATCGAGTTACTGTTCAGTTCTGTCCTGCTGCTTTCCGACCTCTGGCTCGCGTAGTTGGTGCCCGCTCCTGAGTTTTACGGCTGCGATGTGTCCGGTCTTCCCCTTGGGATTTGGTTCTGAAGATCTAGGGAGCGTACCTGATTGTCTGGGGATGCCTGCTGCTAGCTAGCCAATCTGTGTCTCCATTGTATCTGAGTGCAGACTGAGTTGAAGGACTGCTTGGTGTCTGAATGGTTCCTCCACATTTCCTCTAGGATGGTCTGTATGTCATCCCTCTTCTGGTCCCTTTCCGGATGTCCTGGAGCTCTGTATGGCGGGGGGTTCCTAGGGGCACCTTGGTTCCATTGTGGTTGTTGAAACCTTTGGTCCCCCATATAACGATTGGGACCTCCTGCATAAGCTACCTCTATGTGGTGTTCTGCCAGCCTGACTTGCTCTGTGTGTGGGCACTCAGTAGTGGTGTGCCGCTGTGATCCGCATTCGAGGCAGGGCTTGCGATTCTGATCTTTGTAGTACTGCTCCTTGACATCTGGGTCAATTTCCTTAGAGTGCTCAGAGAGGGGCATGAATGGGGCTGGCCTGGCATAGGCCTTCTCGTCATAGTTTATTGGAGTCACATACTTGCTGTTGTAGTTGGTCAGCTTGTCGAGGGTAGCCCATGCGTCAGCTGGCGGCATTGTCAGATACTCATAATGAGTATACGTGTTGATCATATCCTTTGTGGTCAGGTCAAGAGAATTGAAGAAGATCTCCTAAACGATGCAGGGTTGATGTCCATGTGTAGGGCATGATCGCAGTAGATCCTTATATCGTTCCCATGCTTTTGCTAGCGTCTCCCCAGGCTTCTGTTTGAAAGCTGTAATCTTTTGGCGAAGGAGCGCTGTCTTGGCAGAAGGAAAGAATTTGTTGAGAAATTCGTGCTTTACTTCAGCCCATGTTGTGAGGAATCGTGGACGGAGAGCTTCAAGCCACTTCAATTCTGGACCAGCCAGACACCAACGAAAAGCTTTCATCAAGATATATTCCAAAGTGGTACCTTCAGCAAGAGTACGACACATATCAGTAAAGTTGGTAATATGTTGAAGAGGGCATTCATTAAATCTATCATAGAAAGCATTATTTTTAATCTCAATCAGGAAAGGAGTGCGAATTTCATAGTTATTTTCAGGGATTAGAATGGCCGATTCAGGCATGATGAGAGTCAGGTGCATGTAATCCTCTATAGTAGTTGGGTATTGGGCAAGCTCAGCTTCCACCTACCTCCTTCGCGTAGCTTTCTGTGTAGTGCGTGCTCTCTTAGTGGTGAAAGCAATATCTTTGGCTTCTAACTCAGCTCGAAGCCTCTATATCAGTTGTTCCTGTGTTTCTGCGGCTGCCATGGCTCTTTTTAATTTAGCGTGGACGTGTATAAGGCATTCCGGATCGTCTAAGGCGTCAAACTCAGGTATTTGACCAGAACGACGCATACACTGCAAAATCAAAAACTTGAAGAAAAAGTGAGATCTAACTTCCTAAGGCGCGAATGATTCCTTCCCCGGCAACGGATCCAATTTGACGAGAGGGCTTCTCGACCAAATAAATTTGTAGTCAAGACCCCCGCTATAGTATAGGGGAGTCGGGTTTGTCCTCAGGAGAGAGGTCAGCGGTTCTAGGTTTAGTGTGTTTTGGGGTTCAGGGATAGCAGGAAAAGGTGATGAGGTGGCTGTCGACAGAGAATAGAGGGGTCGATGTTGAGGGATAGAGAGAGAATGGTGGTTTGATATCGAGTAGAATATGTGCTGAATAAAACAAATAAAGATGCAAACTTCTAAGGTTAGGGATCACCACAACAATAAACATACGCGCAGATCATAAATCACATAAAGATGCATGCTTTATATCAAATAACTTTCGTTATTAACAAATAAGAATATCGAGGCTTTCGCATAAATCCTAAGTGTTATTACCTTTTCTTAATTAGGATCAACCAACTTTCGAAAGTAAAGCCTCATCACTATCCAAATTCATAATTGATTCACTTTCGCTTCATAATTGCAAATAAGGAATTGTCCTCGACTATCATAAGGGATTAAGCACATAGGTAAATGATAATAAAGACATACAAAATCATGAATTTATAAATCAAACACACATGTCTATGTTGGTATCACTCCAATCGTAGAAGAAGGAAATTAGAAATAAACCATAATGAAAGAAATTAACTTTAACATAAAATAAACTAAAACTTACAACCGTTCGTCTCCTTCCTCCTCCCCCTCCTCCTCTCTCTCTCTCTCTATCTTTCTCTCTCCTCTCTCGCATTCTCTCTCTCTCCTTGCGCCCTAAGACGACTTGACTTGAATGAATGAAAATCAGCCCCCCTATGGCTTTATTTATAGGCTTCATTCCAAGCTAATCCAGGAAAGAAACTCTATCTATATCTATTTATCTACTTACTTAAGATTAAAAACTTGGAAACAAAGGAAATAAATCAACTAGGAATTATATCTAAAATAGATAAATATCTTCTCCTCTTGATAGCACTTGATAGATCTTGATGGAATTTGATCTCGAAAATATCTTCATTGGATTCGGGATAGAAACTTAACAAGAAGCCGGTTATGCTCGGAATCCGCCGCCTGGGTCAACTCGATATTGAGTAGGATTGCTCAATATCGACTAGCAATTTCTCGTCTTCTGCTCAGCAACTCGATTCCGGCCACCAGGGGCAAAGTCGACTTGACTTTTCCTCGGCATCGAGTAAGTTTCCTCGACATCGAGTAACATGTTCAGCTCCCAGCTTCACTTGTGAATTCCGGGGTCTTTGACTCGATATGGCTTACTGGATATCGAGTAAAACAACTCGATATCGACTAATTCTCTCAGCTCTGCTCGATTCTTGTCCTCTGGAGCAAAAGTCGAGTAGAATTTGGTCGATTTCGACCAGTTTGGTCGATTTCGAGGAAATCTGTCGGCTTTCATCATTTTACTCTGTTCTTGAAAAGCACTTTCCCGAGTCCTCGTTCATCGGATTGATGCATATGTTCATGCGTTGGAAAGCTCTTTTCGAGGGCTACAACTCTCATGAAGACATCAAAGCTTGATTCGGAATGATGAATGGCCAAAAGTGGGCTTTTCTTCAGCTGCACCATCCTTAGCTTCTTCATGATTTTCCTTTAAGCTCCAAAGTGCGTATGATTTCTGCGAAATTAAACAGAAACTAGTGTAAAGTCCATAATTTGGGAAATACGTGTAAACTACATAGATTATGTACTATTCTAGCCCAAATGTATGAAATGCATTCAGAAAATGATATACAAGTAACTATAAAACATGGCGAATTAGGCTTACAACAGTTTGAAGAAAGGGACTCCCGTGATCTATCGATCTTTTATTTTTTTTATTTTTTTATTTTTTTAAAAAAAAGGAATGGGTCACGGACCTGAGAAGCGGCGGCCGCAACATGGATGTTGCGGCTGCTGCAGCGGGGTGGGCTGGGGGGTTTGATGTGCGGCGGCCGCCGCATTGGATGTTGTGGCCGCCGCCAGTCAACCGTATCAAAATAAAACTCAAACCTACAAACTAGTATAGCAAGTAAGTAAGAGGTCGATCCCACAGAGAATCAAGAAAGCAAAATAAACTATAAACAAGTTGATGTAAAACAATTTAGAGAAGATCGATCTACCTACAATTATCCACTTTATTTGATTGAATTGATATTGTAACTTCCTCTTGTCCTTTTAGTCTTCCTATGAATGCCCTTGTCCCGACCTAATATAGTTACTAGTCCAATCAGTCCTAGAAACCCTTATCAATCGAAAAGTCCCTAAAGAAGGATTTAACCCAATTGATAGCTTTAAGTTCAGAGATTAACCAAGGTATTTGCAGTCCCTAAAGAGGGATTTAACAACACATCCAACTTCCTACCCATCCAATTAGTTCAATCAGCCCTAAAGGGAAAAGTTTGCTACTTGGGTTAAGGTTCGCAATCAGGAATATACAAAACCCTAGCAATTGAATTGATCTAACTAGTTGGCCAGACAAGATAGAACAAAAAAATAAACAATCAAGCACAAAGAAGTTGAAGCATTCAATCTAGGAAATAAGGAACAAGATTTAGAAACTGTAAAGCCCCGGATTTTAAATCCTAAATTTCGGAAAAAGAAATTAGGAATGAATTTAAATCGAGTTATTTAAAATCTCTTGACTTGAGGTTTTGGGATACGCGTCGGGATAAGATCGTTTGAGAGAGCGGGATTCTAAAAGACGAATCGTCGAAAATTCAAATTCCCGACTCGGGACCACAATTCCGTCATATTCTCTCATCCTCATCCAATCCAACTCTTACCCTCTCTTTTGGGTAAAATTTTATCTATGCTTTCTCCCTCTCTTCTTGGTCCCCTTGTTTTGACAAACAAACAACAAATCCTTCTTTTTCAAAATCAGATTTCTTTGACCAATTCTAGACCACAAACTCAAGAACCTAAACATCACCTAGCTTCCCCTCCCCTCGGCGTTACATACAACCCCAAACACAGACCCATTTTCTTTACTCCTTTCCTGTGCTTCCCAGTTCTGATGGCTGCAGCAAGGCAAGACAAATCCCAGCTCCCCTTCTTTCTTATTTCCTCCTCCCTCCGTCCAATTCTGATCGCAACCACCAGGGCTCCTCCTCCCTTCCGCTGCGCCGAACACCAGCACCTTCTGAGCACCACTCGAGCACCCTCCGAGCGGCCCTGTCTCTTCGAAGAAAGGTCGTGCTTCATTCCGCTTCCTTCGTCCATCGAAGCAAGAGCGTTCGATCTCTAAAGCTCCTCCTCCTGTGTCCGAGCAGCAGCAGCAGCAGGTGATACCAGCTCAACCTTCCCTTCCTCCGACGCCGACGAAACTCCAGGAGAACCGCCAGGTCGCCGCCGAGCCCCAATGCCCTTCTTCTTCCCTGTTCTGGTTTAATCCGCTCGGTAAGCACTCGCTCCTCCTCCTTTCTCTCTTGAACCCAATAAAGGCCGACCTTTAAGCTTCTTCCATGCTCCCTAGGCCAAGATCTCTCCGATTCCGACTCTGATCAAGCCAAATCGTGCCCCGACGAAGGTTTTCCGGCGAAGTTTTCGACCCTCGGTGAGCTTTCCTTTCCTCCTTCCTTCTTGGATGATTTTGTGTCGGTTTCTGTCATTGAGTTCGGGAGAAGTCCTGTGTGTACGAGTCTGGCCGGGAAAGAGGTCGTCGGCCGGCCTGAGTTGTCTCCCTTCTCCTCCGTTTCCGTCGCGTCTGTGTTCCCCGCAAGAAGAGGATGACGTCTTTCCTTTCTTTCTTGTGTTGTTGGGTTCGGCCGGGCCTGTTTGAATCCGGGTTATATCATTTCCTCAAACCGGGTTTCAGATTGGGGAGTGGGCTTCCGGGTTGAGAGATGGGATCCAAGTCTCTCTTCTTTTCTTTTGGGATGGTTCTGGATCCGGGTTTCCTTTGTTGGGCCTTTCTAAATTGTTATCTTTGTTACATTATGTGATATACTGATTATATACGTAATGAATTTATTTGATTAACTTTAGTTTATCACATTACCATATATTCTTATTTATTTTGGAAGAAGTATAATTCTGGAATTATTATTATGTATTTTAAATTGCTTTAAAATGATATAATTGGAATATGTATTTTTGTGATGTGTAAATATGTGATTTTGGAGGTTATGAGATGATTTATTGTTATTAATATAAAAAAATAGTTTGGTGTTATTTTAAGTTGTATATTATTTGATAAAGTATTTAAAGGGTTTTCAAGTTCATAAAATGTTCTCAATGTTATTGTTTGAAAACCAAAATGCCGGAATATTTTGATAAAACAAGATCTGAGGTTGACTTAGAGAATTGATACTTCCTCTTGATTTGGACAAGTATGATTTGAAATTATCTAGAATGTGAGTTGACTTAACTTGAGATTTAAGAGTTTGGAAAACTTTGGGAAATGAGTTTTAGAATATTATTTTAGTATTCAATATTAAAGAAGGGATTTGACGGAACTTGAATTATTTAATCTTGATCTTGAAGTTATGGTAAAAGTATCATTTCAAATGTCGGGATTTTGTCTTGGCTTGATGATGTGGTTTTGAGAAGGAAATTGGAAGAATGATTTGGGTTGATGTTGATCATATCGGAAAGGTTTTGGAAAACGGTTTTACTATCGGTTGGTTTTGGATATGTTGAGAACTTGAGTTTCGTGCGTATGAATGTTGGTCTGGTGGCTTATGGAAATGACTTGATGATAGGTGTGTATTGCTTTAGGATTGCTTTGGACATGCATTGGGCCCTTGCTTGTGTTATCTTGTTGTTCTGCATCTTCAAGTAAGTTCCCTAGGGGGCTTACTCAGGTTGGACATTCATGCATGTTGTTGCATTTTATGTTAGGTGTTGCATATGCATAAAAGCATGACAGGTAGTATCCTGTTTAGGTTGCACTAATTGAATGAGCATCTGCTTACTTTATGCGTTTGAAACAGAACGGCCGTTATCTGTGATAGTCCTAGAGTCTTTGCTAGGGTCATAGGGTAGCCCAGCCTCATCAGGTACCCTGAGTCAATCGAGTCATGAACTTCCTTATATTATGAGATGCCTGCGGGCTTTATTGTGGAGCGGGTTAGGCATGCGTGCCCCCCCCCCCCCTCCCCGGTTATGATGGAATGCATTCACGAGCTGGCCAGTCTCCGCCCTATCAGAAGGGGGTGGAGGTAGGAGAGGGATATGCCATTTGGCATTGTCTTGGGCCCTTTACAGTATTTCTGCACATTATTATAACTAGGAGCATGCTAGTGTGTTTGACTTTCGTACTGCATTAGAGCATCTTTATTAGGTATAGCATATACTATGTGGCCTCAACGACGACTGCCGGTCCCGCATGAGTGGCTCGATCTAACTCCTTTCCCCGTTCTTTTTTTTAAGGTATTTTCTACAGATCTTGTTTGCTCCTTGCTTTTGTGACGGGAAACCCTTTGGCGAATCGAAAAACCTAGCTAATATTCTAACTTGGTAAAATGGTAATCACTTGCTTATGATTTGGTTTGACCCGGCTTTGTCGTGGCATTTGTATCCTAGTTTTGCTTCCGCTTTACTTTCGGTTGAATTGGATTTTTCGATATAGTCTTAGGATAAGTAAAGGGTACCCAATGGCCCTTCGTGATTTTTAGGGTTTGAAATCCCTCTTTCTACTAATCTTAAATGAGTTTGAAACCTAGACCCGTACCTGGATTGCAAGATCCGAACAAGGGGTTTTATCCCTTGAAACGTAACCCGGAAATCATAATTCTGGGTCGTTACAAAGATGGTATCAGAACTGAGGTTTAGCAATTCGGGTACGCAAGGGTCGAGTGTATGTTTTGGAAAACCGCCCATGAATTTCAAAGAATTTGAAAGAATTTTAAAAAAGGGGCAAAATGAACTTAAGATGCCTAACTTAAATCGGGCTAAGTAATGAACTCGACTTGTAAAAAAAAAGAGGAAAACCGACGAAACGGGGACACAAGTGGGTAGTAAGGGCGCTAGACCACCCCTATTGGGTGTAGTTGGGAACGGTAGACGAAATATCAGCTTGTTCTTTACAGATGTGTTGGGAGATTCAAATGAGATCATTATGAGTGTTATTAACTAATTCTGTGCTGAGTGCTTGCTATACTAGAGATCCGATTTGGTATGCCTAACAATGAGATGTGTATTGATTGATCTATGCGAATGGGATAGTGGGAGTACCCTTGTTTCTGTGTGGTCATACCCAGCTTGTGTGGAACGACCCCTTTCCGCTATGTTAACCACTTTTTCGGTCCTATCAAATCTTTTCCCGGATGTCATTATCTTTCATGGGAAATCAAGTTGATAAACACACTGAGTCGGGGATCATGGTTGGATATTAAGTTTGTTTGAGTGGGTGTTGGAAGTTCTTGATGTCATACCGAAGAAGAGTCATACCGAAGTCCCACGGGAAAGAGGGGGGCGGGGTGAGTCGGTTGGAAAAAGTCAATTGTTGCCCTTAGGGATCTCTGTACGGTTGTAATGATGACTCTCTCTGAGTTACATGACATGATTTAATAGCCTCTTGCATATACCTTGCGAATGACCATTAGTATAGGCTCCTCATGCTATTACATTGTGATTGATTATATTGTTTAAGTATCGTGTTGTCTCTTGCCTTCCATAATGACTGTATGTTGGTATAGCATGTACTTAGCCTATTGATCGTATGATTGACTGGAAGGATGAACCTTATGATGAGAACCTACATGATCGTTATTTCCTATTTGATTAGGTTTATGATAGTGTGATCAACTCCCCTTTGTATGAATGCTTGTAGATGATTGCCTTAGCGTGCTGGGTGCTGACGTGTCAATGCTTATTATCCTTTTGTGACAAGGATCCATAGTATGCCGTATGTTCTGTATTCGTCAGATTAATTAACGTTGGTTGTTTTGCAATTTGTATTGTTGCGTGGTTACTTGTGTTGGATGGAGAATATGTGGTATAATTGAGTCTTGAAAATTGCATGTTTTATCCTAGTATGTGTTGATTTGAGCTCATGCCCCCGTATTCTAGTCATATTGTCATTACTTAAACTCGTGTTATACATCATAAAACCTTCCTCATGCTCTATATTGTTGGAATGTGATAGAATTGACTTCTTATGTGTCGCCGTGATTAGTTGCATGCATGTATCGTATGTTATGATAAGCCTTTAGCATCATGTGGGATCCTTAATTATGACTTTTGTGATTTTATATCTTGCCTACCTTATTGTGGATTTTCTCTTGAGCTAGGTCCCTGATAGTGTGATCCTCTCCCCTTTTCCTATCATCTTAGATTGTTCTACCCATCGTAATTAGGTTGACGTTAAATTCGATGATCGATTCGCTTCCATTATGGTCTGTCCTAGCATGCTTACATGTCATCGCTCAATAGTGTTTCCTCATTTACTCTATGTTATAATCTCGTGCTTGTATGAACATATGACTTGGCACCTCGCATGATCACACGCCACGTTACATTATGATTTCGCACACGCATGACACCTGAATGTTAGGATGAATCTTATCGCATTATCTTGATTGTATTCATGTTCGATAAGTGCCAGTAGCGTCATGTTGGGCTTATGATTCCCAATATGACTCGTAAATGATCACGTGTTGTACTTGTTCTATGATGTCATGACTGTTGTACCATATATGTGCTCTATGATGGTTCGTTGTTGGCATGATTGTGATCTATCGCCCATGTTGTCTTCTTGTTACTTTTGATGATGCCTCATGTTTCGTGAATATTATGTTGAGCTCCTCTTAATGGCTCTTGACTATGCTTGTATCACATCATGTATCGCTAGTACCATGTAGGACCCATGCTTTCTAAATGTATCTCGTCATATGATTACGTGTCATACTTGACCTATTATATAATCATTGTGTTAGATGAGATAGTTACTATGTTGCTTCTATATGTTCTCGTATGATCCATACACTAAACTCGTGGATTGTTCATATATGTGATAATCGTGATGCCCATTAAATCCCGCATGACTTCGAATCTTGTATGATATTACTGGTTCCACATATCCTGCTTGAAGTTGCTAGGCATATCTTGTTCCATGAAATACTAGACTGCTAGCTTGTCTCACATGCATCAGTGTATGACTTGATTGTGCCTTTTGGAATGAATATGCATGTCGTTCTCTTTGAGATAGGTACATGTTAGTGTGGATTAATGTGACTGATGTGCTCCATGATGAATCCATTTTGCCCGTCACAATTGTAACCTAATAGACTTCCATAAGGGCATCATTGCTATTATCGGGTCGGAGTCTTGTCTCGAGTCTTGTCGTCTTTAGCATTAGTCTACGTTTGTTTCCGAGAGGAACACTGGGTGTCCATCTCTGTCACTCCCCTATCTCTACTAACTCGAACTCCTACACGATATATCGGACGAGCGACGCATGGAAGAGGGGACGGAAAGTAGATAGCAATAGAGTAGTGCAGCGGAAGTGTGGGCCCATAACCCACGGGCCTCAGGATCAACGATGTCGACGGGGCAGACATATTTCGAGGATGACGGCTACTGAGTACAAATATGACTTGCAAGCAGGAGAGTCCCCTGTTGGAATTGCTAATCCTTCTAAATTTGTTGATGATGATATTGCACTGACCCGACGATGAGATTTACGTGTTGATGTGCTGACTTGGTGATGAATATTGCCTGATTGTCTGTTGCCTATGATAATACGATTTGGTGCCTTATAGTTCTAATGTGCCATGATGCCTTGATGTGTTGATGCTCTGAGTTGCTAAGCATGATCTGAATTACTGTACCTATAAAAGTATGAACTGCAAATGTTGAGAACCTGAATTGTTGATCTTCTAAGGTTATGATGCAACTTACTAGCTTGACTTTATTATGTGCATATATGATTATTGTAATAATGATTGAGCATGATGGTAAATTGAGACTTGTTGACATAGTTGCAATAATTGATTATGAACCCATGATGCTATGTTTATAAATGCTGGTTGACCTGATGTAGATCTTATGTGTGATGATTTCATGATTGTTCTTCTTTAACATGTGGGTGAAATCATTTGGTAGTGTGGTTGGGGAAATGGTGAAAGGATTTGAGTCGCTAAGATGATCAATGGTATTATGAGGTAAGTTACAAGAGATGGATGTTGGTTTAGGTAAGACCGGGTGAGTTGGGATTTATGAGATGTAATTCTTGGTGGTTTTGATGAGCTTCTAGGTGAGGTTGGTAATGTTTCGGGTAGTACGAGAAGTGTAAGGAAGGTCTCGTGAATATTGAGGACATGGTATTAGAGGGTACTTGGGTGTGAAGTTAGAGATATGAGTTGGGTTCTTAGAGGTGGATGGTGTGTGGGAGTGCTGGATGAAATGAGGGGTGAGATTGGGGTATCGAAATGAATTGGGATTTCTTCAGGGGATTTTGTCGGAGTTAGTGTTGTTGAGTCTATAAGAGGATTAGTCTTGGTTTGAGAGTGGAGATTGTGTTTTATTTGACTGGTATGATGTGAGGATTTTCTTGATTATGTGATTTATTTATATCTGCTGGCATGATGTTAGATAGTGACCATTATAAAACCTGATACGGAATAACGCTACCTGTTGAAACGCAATGTTAAAATCTAATTGGTAGTGACTAGTGTTATCATAATATATTGATGTTTTGCTATCCTGTTATGTTGTTTTAGAAGCATGTTAGGATGTGTTGTGATATGGTAATATATGAGATCATGATGTGTTATTATGTGGAAGCATGATGTCTTATTATCAAGTAGTAAGCATGATATTATATTATATGGTCGGTAAGCATGATTATGAATATGTAAATGATGAATATGGCTTGGGGCATGAAAATGATTGATTTATATATAAATTAATGGTGTCTAATGGCTAAATGATCATTATATGGTGTTGTGAAGAGTTAAGGTGGTGTCTTTAGGGCATATTGACATTTTGATTATTTATATACTCCTTGATCTTTCTTTTTCTGAATCTTAATAGCATGACCTTGTCGTGTTGATATGTTAACGTGATTAATCTGTTCTACTTGTGTTGCGATATCGATATGCGGCTGTGAGATTTGATGCGTACTAATGTACTAACCCCATGACACCAAACCCATTGAGTTCTTGACATGTGTGCTTGTTTGATAAGTTGTGAGAATTCGATGATGCATTTGTGATGCCTTCAGTATGATATAGATATACCTTATGATTCGCTGAGATTATCATGGTTGATGTTGAGTTTTGCCGTGTGAGAGATGGTTAATGATGATTTGAGTTGATTGGCTTATGTTCATATTGAGTTGAGAATGATGATTGAATGATTCTGGAAACTAGGAAGAGAATATGGGATTAGCCCTTAGAGGTGGATAATTCCACCTCCCAGCTTCTGAATTTGATTGTTTGGTATGCGAGAAATTGATCTGGTGGTTGGAAGATTTTGACGAAATCTTGATTTGAAAGGATTTGACTTATTTTGGTGTAAGGTTGCTTGATTAGACGTTGGATTTGAAGATTTTGAATGGTTTTGAAAAAAAAATTAAATAAAAGGATCAACTTGGATTGTAAAAGAATGAACGATACCGAGAATTTCAACGATTTTTAGGCTAATCTTTATTTTCAATTGCGGGATCCCTTTAGAATCTTTTTAAACCCGGGCAACTCTATGATACTTCACGAAGTGGATACATGCACTTTATGGGGGCGCCTATAGGGTGTTTGCTAAGACCTAGTGATGCTATTGTAGAGCTTTTAAAGTTGTGGTGCTTCCGAAAAGTCGAAGCGAGGATGTGATAGGGGCGCTTATTGCATACTTGTCAAGGCCAATTGGAGATATCACGACCGTGACTAGGATGTTATGAGAATCTCGAAAGACGCAAACGAGATGATTACAAGATCCTTGGACATGGTCCCTGGACTCATCAATTTCAAGCTACATCCACTACTTTGTTTTTGTTTTAGTCTCGGGGACGAGACTTGTTTTTAGAGGTGGATAATGTAAAGGCCCGGATTTTAAATCCTAAATTTCGGAAAAAGAAATTAAGAATGAATTTAAATCGAGTTATTTAAAATCTCTTAAAATGAATTCCGGCATGATTTTAACGGATTTTTCCGACAGGATTTCAATTTCGCTACTTTGACTTGAGGTTTTGGGATACGCGTCGGGATAAGATCGTTTGAGAGAGCGGGATTCTAAAAGACGAATCGTCGAAAATTCAAATTCCCGACTCGGGACCACAATTCCGTCATATTCTCTCATCCTCATCCAATCCAACTCTTACCCTCTCTTTTGGGTAAAATTTTATCTATGCTTTCTCCCTCTCTTCTTGGTCCCCTTGTTTTGACAAACAAACAACAAATCCTTCTTTTTCAAAATCAGATTTCTTTGACCAATTCTAGACCACAAACTCAAGAACCTAAACATCACCTAGCTTCCCCTCCCCTCGGCGTTACATACAACCCCAAACACATACCCATTTTCTTTACTCCTTTCATGTGCTTCCCAGTTCTGATGGCTGCAGCAAGGCAAGACAAATCCCAGCTCCCCTTCTTTCTTATTTCCTCCTCCCTCCATCCAATTCTGATCGCAACCACCAGGGCTCCTCCTTCCTTCCGCTGCGCCGAACACCAGCACCTCCTGAGCACCACTCGAGCACCCTCCGAGCGGCCCTGTCTCTTCGAAGAAAGGTCGTGCTTCATTCCGCTTCCTCCGTCCATCGAAGCAAGAGCGTTCGATCTCTGAAGCTCCTCCTCCTGTGTCCGAGCAGCAGCAGCAGCAGCAGGCGATACCAGCTCAACCTTCTCTTCCTCCGACGCCGACGAAACTCCAGGAGAACCGCCAGGTCGCCGCCGAGCCCTAACGCCCTTCTTCTTCCCTGTTCTGGTTCAATCCGCTCAGTAAGCACTCGCTCCTCCTCCTTTCTCTCTTGAACCTAATAAAGGCCGATCTTTAAGCTTCTTCCATGCTCCCTAGGCCAAGATCTCTCCGATTACGACTCTGATCAAGCCAAATCGTGCCCCGACGAAGGTTTTCCGGCGAAGTTTTCGACCCTCGGTGAGCTTTCCTTTCCTCCTTCCTTCTTGGATGATTTTGTGTCGGTTTCTGTCATTGAGTTCAGGGGAAGTCCTGTGTGTACGAGTCTGGCCGGGAAAGAGGTCGTCGGCCGGCCTGAGTTGTCTCCCTTCTCCTCCGTTTCCGTCGCGTCTGTGTTCTCCGCAGGAAGAGGATGACGTCTTTCCTTTCTTTCTTGTGTTGTTGGTTTGGGCCGGGTCTGTTTGAATCCGGGTTATATCGTTTCCTCAAACCGGGTTTCAGATTGGGGAGTGGGCTTCCGGGTTGAGAGATGGGATCCAAGTCTCTCTTCTTTTCTTTTGGGCTGGTTCTGGATCCGGGTTTCCTTTGTTGGGCCTTTCTAAATTGTGATCTTTGTTACATTATGTGATATGCTGATTATATACGTAATGAATTTATTTGATTAACTTTAGTTTATCACATTACCATATATTCTTATTTATTTTGGAAGAAGTATATTTCTGGAATTATTATTATGTATTTTAAATTGTTATTAATATACAAAAATAGTTTGGTGTTATTTTAAGTTGTATATTATTTGATAAAGTATTTAAAGGGTTTTCAAGTTCATAAAATGTTCTCAATGTTATTGTTTGAAAACCAAAATGCCGGAATATTTTGATAAAACAAGATTTGAGGTTGACTTAGAGAATTGATACTTCCTCTTGATTTGGACAAGTATGATTTGAAATTATCTAGAATGTGAGTTGACTTAACTTGAGATTTAAGAGTTTGGAAAACTTTGGGAAATGAGTTTTGGAATATTATTTTAGTATTCAATATTAAAGAAGGGATTTGACGGAACTTGAATGATTTGATCTTGAGCTTGAAGTTATGGTAAAAGTATCATTTCAAATGTCGGGATTTTGTCTTGGCTGGATGATGTGGTTTTGAGAAGGAAATTGGAAGAATGATTTGGGTTGATGTTGATCATATCGGAAAGGTTTTGGAAAACGGTTTTACTATCGGTTGGTTTTGGATATGTTGAGAACTTGAGTTTCGTGCGTATGAATGTTGGTTGGTGGCTTATGGAAATGACTTGATGATAGGTGTGTATTGCTTTAGGATTGCTTTGGACTTGCATTGGGCCCTTGCTTGTGTTATCTTGCCGTTCTGGATCTTCAGGTAAGTTCCCTAGGGAGCTTACTCAGGTTGGACATTCATGCATGTTGTTGCATTTTATGTTAGGTGTTGCATATGCATAAAAGCATGCCATGTAGTATCCTATTTAGGTTGCACTAATTGAATGAGCATCTGCTTACTTTATGCGTTTGAAACAGAATGGTCGTTATCTGTGATAGTCCTAGAGTCTTTGCTAGGGTCATAGGGTAGCCCAGCCTCATCGGGTACCCTTAGTCAATCGAGTCATGAACTTCCTTATATTATGAGATGCCTGCAGGCTTTATTGTGGAGCGGGTTAGGCATGCGTGCCCCCCCCCCCCCCCCCCGATTATGATGGAATGCATTCACGAGCTGGCCAGTCTCCGCCCTATCGGAAGGGGGTGGAGATAGGACAGGGATATGCCATTTGGCATTGTCTTGGGCCCTTTACAGTATTTCTGCACATTATTATAACTAGGAGCATGCTAGTGTGTTTGACTTTCGTACTGCATTAGAGCATCTTTATTAGGTATAGCACATACTATGTGGCCTTAGCGAGGACTGCCGGTCCCGCATGAGTGGCTCGATCTGACTCCTTTCCCCGTTCTTTTTTTTTAAGGTATTTTCTGCACATCTTGTTTGCTCCTTGCTTCTGTGACGGGAAACCCTTTGGCGAATCGAAAAACCTAGCTAATATTCTAACTTGGTAAAATGGTAATCACTTGCTTATGATTTGGTTTGACCCGGCTTTGTCGTGGCATTTGTATCCTAGTTTTGCTTCCGCTTTACTTTCGATTGAATTGGATTTTTCGAGATAGTCTTAGGATAAGTAAAGGGTACCCAATGGCCCTTCGTGATTTTTAGGGTTTGAAATCCCTCTTTCTACTAATCTTAAATGAGTTTGAAACCTCGACCCGTACCTGGATTGCAAGATCCGAACAAGGGGTTTTATCCCTTGAAACGTAACCCGGAAATCATAATTCTGGGCCGTTACAGAAACTCACAATCAATCCAAACAAAGCTTCAAATTGCAAGTAGAACGAAGAGAGTTTAGCCGCCCATGACGAACATCGCTCTCTCTCCAATTGTCTGATAGAACGTAGAATAAAATAGAAGTACTGAAAAAATAACTAAATTTGGTCTTAAATATGACCCAAAGTCGGCCATAAACAAATAACTAAGGTCTAGGGTTTTTTAATATTCAAAACGACGCGCAACAGCGCTGACGACCAATGCTGCGGCCGCAGCACATGCTGCAACCTTATGCCCGTTGCAGCGGCCTCTGTTGCGGCCGCGGCATGTATGCTACGGCTGCGGCATGTTGTTTGCCGGTTCTTCTTGTCTTCCTTTGCGGGTATCTCCTCTTGTCTTGCATCTTTCCTTTCTTGCTTCCTTCCAATGTTTCTTGTGTTCCTCTTTGAGATATTGCATCTCCCAAATGTGTTCCGATTCAATCTGCAAGATAAACATAAATTTGCGCAGAATCCGAACTCTTCTAAAATAATCACAAGATGCAATTTAGCAAAAAAGTATGAAAGAAATGCAACCTAACTAAATTAAAAATGCCTATAATGCCAATCTAAGATATGCATTATCATGACTCTATGATGAGGAGATACTTTTATGATTTTTGGTGTGATGTCGAGACGCTTGTCATGATTTTGGCATATTGTTAAGATGCATATTATTAAAGGTGGCCGAGCACAAATCCCGATCCCATCCTGGTCCCGTCCCGATTCCGGTGGGATTTAGGAAAAAATAGCGAATCCCGTCCCGATCCCATCCTGGTCCCGTCCCGATGCGGGACGAAACGCGGGACCGACCTTAAACGCTCGCGATCCGGCGATGCTCTCTCTTTCGGCGGATCCCGGCGCCCGGAGCCGTTGTTTCTGATCAGGCACCATCGGCGGCCTTTCGTCCTCCCAGTATTCGGTGTCTAGTGGCGTTCGATCTCCTCAGGTTTGCTGTCTTTCTTCTTTCTTGTTGCGCGCGGTCGGTGTCGGACGGCGTTGTCTTTCTTCTCTTCTGCGATTTCCTTCTTCGTATCCTACTGGTCTGATTTTTGGCGATCCGACGGTGGTTCCGATTCGTGTTGGTTGTGGGTTCGTTCAGTGTAGGTGTTGTTTGCTGTTGCTTGTGATTTGGTGCTGTTGTTAGCTGTTCGTTTCATCAGTTTGTGGCGGGCTACTGTTGCGAATTAGGGTGGTGTTTAAGGTCGGTCTTGGCGCTTATATGCAGTCCCTACTCACCATAGATAGCAGCTCCGAACTGTGGTGGTGTGTGATGTCGTGGCTGCTCTTTTTAATTGGGTTGCTTGCTAATTAATTCCATTTTGCTTTACGCTTTTTGTGATTTGTTTGAAGCTACTTTGCTTTGTTTTTCATTCCGTTATGCCCGACCTTGTTCGGTACCATTGCCCTTTTGTGGGTCTTTGTGGGTGCCTTGATGGTGGTGGTAGAGGTCTTGTTAAAACCTCCATGCTCAGACACCTTCGTGATCGCCATTGCAGTGGTGATGCTCAAGCACTTACTCGTCAAACTCTTTCCGATAGCTTGACTATTTATTCTAATGCCGAGATGACTTTCAAGCGTATGGGGGTTTGGTTATGTGGAGTTTGTCTTAAAACTCATACCTTTCGTGCTCGTTGTCGGCATAGTCAAGATGATTCAGTGGCTCCTCCGGATTTTGGTGATGGTCTTGTTCGTTTTATTATTTACGATATTCCCAGACCTCCAGCTCCGTCGCTGACGGTTCCCTTGTCTGATGCTGGGGTTGTGCATGTTGGTTTGTCTATATCTACGCTTGACCGGTTGTTTTCTATGGCGTTACGCACCGTGAGATCCATCCCTCCTAAGTGTCGCCTTGGTTTTTCTCGGGTGTTAAAAGGGGCATTAGATGGTGTGGCTGACTCTCCTGGAGACCTCTCCTGCTGGATTCGCTTGCTTGTGATGCCTCTTTGTATACTTAAGACCTTTTCCCCGCGGAGTAATCTTGAGTGTAGGACGGCTGTCAAGCGTCAACGTCAGGAGGAGAGTATTGCTAGTGCTATTCGTGTTTGGGGTGTGCCTGGTGGCAGTTTACAGCTTGTACAGGAGACCTTAGCTGAAGCCCCCCCCCCCCCCTCTTTTGATGTCGAGGAGGAGCTTGATTTGAGTGAGCTTAACCTTCGACAATGTCGGAGGAAGATTTGTGATGGTCATTACACTGCCGCTGTTCGGGTGCTTTCTTTATCAGGTATTGCTCCTTATTCTGAGGCCACTCTAGCGGCTTTGCGGGAGAAGCACCCCATTGCCCCGTCTCCCAACTTGCCGCCTTTGCCTATTGATCACCATCCTCTTGTTGCCTCTTCGACCGTTGTTTTGGATATGATTCGGAGCTTTCCGCGTGGCACGTCATGTGGGAGGGATGGGTTACGTGCTCAACATCTTCTGGATTGTTTGGGTGGAGCGGCTGTCGCTGTTTCGGATGATTTGATCGCCTCTATTACTCGGGTTGTGAATCTTTTCCTTGAGGGTCGTTGTCCGCAGGCTCTGGGTGAGTATATTGCTAGTGCTCCGCTTACCTCGCTTGTTAAGCCAGGTGGAGGTATACGTCCTATTGCCGTTGGCACTATTTGGAGACGCCTTGTCTCTAAAGTTGGTGATTGTTTGGTCGGTCCTTCTTTGTCTGGTTATTTTTCAGGCCTTCAGTTTGGGGTCGGGGTATCCGGTGGAGGAGAGGCTATTCTGCATGCTTTGAATCGGTTTGTTGAGGCTCGTGGTGGTGAGGAGGGTCTCTCCATGTTGTTGGTCGACTTCCAGAATGTGTTCAACTTAGTTGATCGTGTGGTCTTGTTAGAGGAAGTTCGCCGTCATTGCCCTGTTCTATCCCGATGGGTGGAGTTTTGTTACTCGAGTCCTGCCCGGCTGTATTATGGGGAGCATAGCTTATGGTCTTGTCAAGGGGTTCAACAAGGGGATCCGTTGGGCCCTCTGCTCTTTGCTTTGGTGTTGCATCCTTTAGTGTGTAAGATTAGAGACTCTTTTGACCTGAGTCTGCAGGCTTGGTACTTAGATGACGGAACTGTTGTTGGGGATACTTTGGTTGTGGGGAAGGTCTTAGATCTGATTATGGAAGATGGTCCCCGCCTTGGTCTTCATCTTAATGTGGATAAGACCGAGGTTTTTTGGCCTACAGAAGACCCTAGGAGTCGGCTTCCAGGTGTTTTCCCCCCCTCTATTGCTCGGCCATTGCGCGGTGTCAAGGTTTAGGGGGGGCCTGTCAATGTATGCTCTGTTTTCAGCAACGAACTTGTGGCAAGGAGAGTGACTAGGACCATAGAGCTTATGGATTCTGTCGCGAGGATTGATGACCCCCAGTGCGAGTTGCTTCTGCTTCGGGCTTGTACGGGTATTTCTAAGCTTTACTTTTCCTTGCGTACTTGTTCTCCGCGTGTATTTGGGCCGGCCCAACTTTCCTTTCACGAGGCACTCCGTTCTAGTTTGGAACGTATTGTCACTGCGTCTGGGCCTGGGTTTGGAGATTGGCAGTGGAGGCTCGCCACTTTCCCTTTTCATTTTGGTGGGCTTGGAGTATATGCTGCTGGTGATGTCATACATTATGCTTTTTTGGCGTCCCGTTTGCAGTCTGCTGAGTTGCAGGCTAAGATCTTACGTTCTTCTGGTATCATTGCTGTTGGGCCTACTTTTGATGATGCTTGTCGCTCTTTTAATGAGGTCACGGGTTCTGATCTTCTACGCGATCCTAGTGAAATCGCTGCCCCCAAACTTATGAAGAAACTGGCAGATATATATTTCACGAAGGTTGCTGCTACATCAGACTCTGTTTTCTCATTGACTCCGCGACAGGTGGCATTATGGAAGTCTCAGCAGGGTGCTCACTCATCTGATTGGTTGCGTGCAGTTCCTATTTCTAGGTTGGGGCAGACTATGAATGGAAGGACTTATCGTAGTGTGCTTAGCTATCGATTGGGAGTTCCATTGTTCGCGGTGTCCAGACCATGTTCCGCTTGTTCTCGGGTCTTTGATGGTGATGTCTACGGTGACCATGCTGTGTCTTGCGCTGGTTCCGTGGGCATTAAGCATCGACATAACCTCGTTCGCGACACCTTATTGGATATTTGCTACAGGTCTGGGATTTCTGCCGGTAAGGAGGTTGATATAGGTTTGATTGATAGACATGATAATCCTCTTCGTCCGGCGGATTTGCTACTTTATTCTTGGGACAGAGGGCGGGATGTTTGCGTCGATCTGACGGGATCTTCCCCTTTGACTCAGTCTGGGATGTCTGACTTTGTGCCTGGTCGTGCTATTGTTGATGCTGCTCGGCGTAAGTGTGCCAAGTATCGAGATTTGTGCACGGCGGTTAGTTATGGTTTCATACCCTTCTCCTTCTCTTCGTTGGGGGAGTTAGATACGGATGCGGTTGCTTTGCTGAAGCGGATTCAGAAATTCTCCGTATCTCAGGATGCCGGGGCTCGTGCTGCCGCTTATATTTTCACTAGACTCAGTTTTATTATTGCTAAGGGAGTGGGTGCCTAGATAGTATCTCGGCTACCCACTAATTTCTTGTAAATAGTAATTGGTCAATAATAATAATAATAATAATAATAATAATAATAATAATAATAATAATAATAATAATAATAATAATAATAATAATAATAATTTTTATAATAATAATAATAATAATATAATATTATAGAATAATAATAATATATTATTATTATTATTATTTTGAGCAAATATTATAATTATAATTATAATCATAATCTTCCATTTATAATAATAATAATATTTGTTTATAATAATATTATTATTATTATTTGAGCAAATATTATTTATAATTATAATAACAATTTTCAACTTATAATAATAATTTATTATAATAATAATAATATTATTATTATTATATAATATTATAATATTATTATTATATCATATTATATTTTTTTCTTGTAAAGTATAATTATTTTATAATAATAACAATAAAAATAAGTAATAATATTATTATTATTAGTTTTTAATTATAACGGGCATTATTATTATTATTATTATTATTATTATTATTATTATTATTATTATTATAACCATTTAGAGCTACAAGAGGAAAATAGCTAAATACGGTTTTCTTCCCAACTATCAATAAATAATGAGACAGTAATATCTAGTGAATCTCGTCTCAATCCCTTTCCGTCCTGATCTAGTAAGATGATGTAGCCAAATATGTTGAACATTATAATTAATTATACAATCATTGTATGAATTAATAATAGTATTATAATATTAATATTAATAATATCATTATTATTATTGAATAATATAGTTGAGAAGAATAACGTATTCAACATATTATACAAAGTAATGAATTATGAAAGCACGCAAATTTATATAATATTTTATTATTTTTATTTGCGGGGCAATGCCCGTCCTGTCCCGATCTCGTCCCGTCCAGACACCATCCCGCCCCGAAAAAAAAGTGTCAATCCCGCCCCGTAAAAATTTCACGGGACGATTCCCGTCCCGGCTCAATCCCGTCTCATCCCGTCCCGTGCCCACCCCTACATATTATGATCTTAAGTATGATGTGGAGATGTTGATGTGACCTGTGGCATTGTGCTAGTATGTGCGTTGAGACTTGCCTTATGACGTGTCGGTTTGAGATTGGTTGGTTTATGCGGTTATGCATTTCTTGGATTATGATTCTTATTGAGTTGAGAATGATGGTTGAATGACTCGGAACTTAGGAAGGAAATATGGGATTAGCTTTTAGAGGTGGATGATTCCACCTCCGAGCTTCTGAATTTGATTGATGGTTATCCGAGGAACTGATTTGGTTGTTGGAAGATTTTGACAAAATCTTAATTTGAAAGGATTTGACTTGTTTTGGTGTAAAGTTGCTTGATTAAACGTTGGATTTGAAGATTTTGAGCGATTTTGAAAAGTAATAACTTGGATTTTAAAAGAATAAACATTATCGAGAATTTCAACGATTTTGATGCTAATCTTTTCCAATGGAGGAATCCCTTTTGAAACTTTTAATACCCGGGCTTATATTATAACGCCTCACGAAGTGGATACAAGCATTTTATAGTGCGCATAGAGAATGCTTTCTAAGACCTAGTAGGGGCGCTATAGTTGTTTTCGAGTTATGATATGACTGACCGAAAGGTCATGGCAAGGGTGTGATAGGGGCCCATATCACATACTTGCTACGACCAATGATGAATATTGTGATCACGTCGAGGGTACTCTAAGGATCTCATATGGGCCCTTATGAGGTGCTTACGGGGTCAATGGCATGATCCTTAGACTCACCAATTTCAAACTTTATCCCCTTGTTTTAGAATGATTTTAGTCTCGGGGACGAGACTTGTTTTTAGAGGTGAATGCATGTAAAGACCGAGAAATTTTATAATACTAAATAATTAAAATAATGATTTAAAATCATCTCGGCTTCTAAGATCCGGGAGGTTTAGAATTTCTGCCCTCGAGCTATTGGTTTACTCTAAATCCTTCGAAACGAGTTCCGGCATTATTTAGTTAAAAATTTAAAATATGCTTTATCCCGCTTCCATATGCGAAAATTTAAAATAATATTTGGAGTTCTTTATTAAATTCGGAATTTGAAATTGAAAATCTTTTGAGTTGGGTCGGATAAGGTCGAGAGAGCGAATTTCGAGATACTTAATTCGAGGATTCAAAATATCTCTTGGGGTCCACTCATCTCTCATTTTCTTTTTTTTTCTTTTCTTTTCTTTCCTTTCTCCCCCCCCCCCCCCCCCTCTCTCTCTCTGTCTGAGGAATCCATTTGAGGGTTGATCCCTTTGCCTTGCAAATTAGCAACACACAACTTGCAGATTTGTTTTCTTCTGCCCTTCCACCTACAACACCCACCTTCTCTTGCCCTCATTAATTTATCAGAAGCCCAATAAAGTTGCTCTCCTCTCCCTGTTGCATGCAGTTGCCAGAGGGACATTACTCCCCCATTTCTCTCTCGTTTCCATTTCTTGAATTCAACCACTGTGAAGCCACCGTACTTCCTCTTCCATTTTATTGTTGTTCTGATTTCAATTAACCCCCACCACCACTCCTCCTGTCTATCATCGCCGCCAGGAGCCGCTGCCTCACCTTGCTCCTCCTGCATCTCCCATCGTTCGTTCCCATTTGTGAGTAGCACAACCCCCCTTCCCCGTTGAAATCCGATTGCAAGCCACCTCAATTGCTTCTTCCTTCAGAGCAATAGCAACTCGACGATCGTTCGAGTCACCCAGGAGCACCCCGGAGCCGCAAGCTCCTTCTCCCCTCTGTTTTGCCGAGAACAACCAAGGCTCCACCCCTTCTCATCTCCGTCAAAGCAACCGGCCTCCGTTCCTTCCGAGTAGCAGCCGAAACACCCCGAGGCCGCCGACCACCCTTCACCGCTCCTACCCCCCTAGGTTCCGCGTAGTAAAGGTCGGAATTGGGTTTTCCTTCGCTTCCAATCGATTACCCCTTAAAATCCCTTCTTTCTAATCTCTTATGTCGTCCTAGGATATCCCGGTGCCGATCCTTCTCACTCGAAGCTCGAGGAGCCTCCGACGAACATTTTTCGGCGAAACCAACCTCCCTCAGTGAGCCTCTGTTTACCCTTCTTTTCTTGTTGCATTTATGTTCTTCTGTATGGGTGTGGTCGGAATCTTATGAAAATATAATGGTTTTGGTGATTTAATGTCCGAATTTAATTATATAATAATTTTTATAATAAACATGTCGGGATCGTTTTAATAATATGATTTTGGGAGTTTGTTAGGGATTTAAATTATAAATGTCGAAATTTGGCCAAGTATGATTTGAGAAATTATTTTGATTATGAGAGTTTGGAAAATATGGTTGGTGCAATTTTATCATTGGGGTTGATTGGAAGTAAATGATTTTGGTTGATGTTGATCGTATCGGAAAGGTTTTGGAAAACGGTTTTACTATCGGTTGGTTTCGAGTATGTTGAGAACTTGAGTTTCGTGTGTGTGAATGTTGGTCCGGTAGCTTATGGAAATGGCTTGATAATAGGTGTGTATTGCTTTGGACTTGCATTTGGGCCCTTTCTTGTGTTATCTTGTTGTTCTACATCTTCAGGTAAGTATTCTACGGAACTTACTCAATAACCTGGACCTCCTGCATGATGTTTCATGTGATGTGTATTTTTGTTGCATATAAAGCATGTCATGTAGTATCATGCTAGGATTGCATTGAACTAAGCATGTGGTTACTATGTGTGTTTGAAATAGAATGGTCGTTATCTGTGATAGTCCTAGAGTCTTTGCTATGATCATAGGGTAGCCCAGCCTCATCGGGTGCCCTGAGTCAATCGAGTCATATGAGCATGTTACTATAGCCCAGAACCATCAGGCAAACTTGGTTACTGTATGTTGATGTTTATTCCGTTGTCCGTGCACCACCACGAGGAAATGGAAACCGAGAGATGGCTAGTCTCTACACTAACGGGAAGGGGTGTAGAGGTAGGAGAGGGATATGCCACTTGGCATTGCCTTTGGCCCTTTACAGTTTTCTGCGTATTATAATTGCTGCTTATATGATTTAATTATTGTACTGAATTAGTCATCCTTTATCCTAGGTATAGGCATGTTATATGGCCTCAACGCGGTCAGAGGACCTGCATGCGATTACCGGGCCTGACTTCGTGGTTAGTGTCAGGTACCGTACCTTTATTGCTCCTTGCTTCTATAACGAGGAATCCTTTGCGAATCGAAGAACCTGGCTAACCATCTAACCCGGTATAAAAGGATAATCTTCCGCTTAAGTTTTAGTTTTGACCCGGCTCTACCGTGGCACCTTGTAAACTATTCTTGTTTCCGTTATGCTTTCGTTTGAAATGGTTTTTGTGATATAGTCTTACGACGGGTTAAGGGTACCCAACAACCCTTCGAGATTTTAGGGTTTGAAATCCCTTTTTCCACTAAGCTTGAAAATGAGTTGAAACCTCGACCCGTACCTGGATTGCAAGATCCGAACAAGGGGTTTCACCCCTTGAAACGTAACTCGAAAATTATAATTCTGGGCCGTTACACTCATAAGTTAAATAAACTTTTATTTCCCTCCCATATAGTTATAATCATAATGTCATATGTTAATCATTGTTGTATATTTGTATAATATAAGTTAAATAATTAGTGGTGTAGTAGTACAATATTATACTCTAAAGTCTAAATTATAACAATAGAAATAGCTCATTTAGACATGGAAGATAAGTAGATAATAATTTAATAAGTGTATAAGACTATAAGTGTATAATATTTGTATATGCTAATAAGTGTATGCATTTGTATAAGTTAATATTTAATAGGTTAATATTATATAATATTTGTATATGTGAACAAGTGTATGCATTTGTATAAGTTAATACTTATATAGTATTAAACACCAAAGTATAAATAAATGAATATTCAATCGAATACTTTAAATATCAAACTCAAATCTTAATCTCAAATTCAAACCCTAATCTCGATCTCAACCTTTATCTTAATCTCAAATCTCAAACCCCAATGTTAATCTCAAATCATGATCTCAATCTTGATCTTAATCTCAACATCAAATACAGTATCGATCTTGAACTCAATCTCAAACCTCAATCTTAACTCGTTCTCAAATCTCAAATCTTTATATAACTTAACCTCAACCTCAAATCTCAAATATCAAATGTCCATATTTGTCCCAATCTTAAATTTCAATCTTGATCTAAATCTCAATCTCGATCTAAATCTCAATCTCAAATTTCAAATCTCAAGACTTTAAATACATCGAATATTCGAATCCATCGAAGATGAAGTATTTAAAAGTTTTATTTATAATTTCGGTTATTTTAAACGTGTTTCTTTTTATAGGTATAAGTATAATAATTCTATTAGTGTTCATAACTAAGTGTTAACAATTCTATTAATTTTCATAAATCTAACCCTTTAAGGGTTTTTTCACCTAAAAAATTCTATTAGACTATTAGTGTTAATAGTTCTATTAATTCTAGTAGTTTTAGGTTTTTATAAATGGATTTCTTTTTATAAATATAAGTATAATAATTCTATTAGATTTCATATTTATGGTTATTCTATTTGTCCATATTCCATAATTTGTATGAATTATGATACATGATTATTTATTGGTGAAAAGAATTATTTATATCTAAATCAATAATTTTGTAGTTGTTATTTTATTTTTATCTATATTATTATATTTTGATTGAATTAATTATTTATATCTAGATTTGTTAAAAACTAATAATAATAATGAAAAAAAAAACTAATGGGCTAAAAGCTAAAAATATAATGGGCATTGAAAATGAAATGGACCAATGATATAGTCAAACCACAACTAAGCCCTTTTGCAACTTGCTAGTTAAAATAAGGTGAAATTCTAAATGTACAATTAATTTGATTTAATTATAGCACCGATCAATTGGTTTAAATGTTTTAAAAAGAACGATGTTGACCAATACCGAATTTCCGATTATGACTTTTTTGAAAATCGGTCGACAACCGATGAGTCAATTACAATGAGTGTATTCAACCGAGTCAAAATTACATATTCAAGTATTCAACCGAGTCAAAATCATTTATTTTAAATAAATTACATATTCAAGTATTCAACCGAGTAAAAATCAACCTAATTATCCAAACGGGTCAAATATGATTCGACTGAAAACTCAAACAAATTATACCCACTTTGATTCGAAACTCAAATGAGACCAACTCGCCTCTTGACCTGAAACTCGAACGAGCCTGACCCGCTTTGACCCAAACCATAATGGGCATGACCCGATTTAACCTGAAACCCGACCAATCTAAAATTCATTACGACCGAACCCGACCCGACCAGTACCCGACCAAAAATTTTACCCGAACTGACCCGACCAGTCAGTGATCCGACTCGAGCAAGCTTGACACGAACCCGACCCGAACGCCCGACTTGCTAGCTCTAGTGTAGGGCACTTGTTAAAGATACTCGATTGGGAAAGAGAACGTAAACCACATAATCTAATTTTAAAATAGCTAAATTGGGTGCATCGATCTAGGAAAAAATATTTTTCAATTTGGCTTCTTATCCTTGAATTTGTAAATAAAGAGGGCCATTCCGGGGTTCGAACCGAGGACCTATGGGTACTACCCACAAGTCCTTTCTGGTGAGCCATTCCGAAATGGTTAATTTGGCTTGGCTTCTTATCCTACGTCCAAGGATATATGATAGAAAAACTAATTAACTTAATGATAGAAAAACTAATTAACTTAATTATTAATTGATTATATGGATTTCATCTTGGCCATTGATTAAATTTAAGATTAGTTTAGTGGGAAGTTATAAGAACCTTCACATGAGGAGAGGATCTACCTCCCCTTTTTAGGATGACTAGATCATTAACCGCGCGCATTTCATCTTGTATATAATCCGGATACACCGATACACTTTCAACAAATCTACAACTTCATAAGTTTAACGGGCAAATATGTACAATAATGTATCACTTAAAGTAATTAATAAAAAAATATAACAACCTAAAATATTTGCAACTCCACGTGCAATATTGAAATCTCGTAGCTGGTAAACAGAAGATTCATTATGAAACAACACAAAGCTCTTTAGTGTCACCTTCATTAATGCATTCAACTCAACCTCTACAAAAATATTATTCAAATCAAAACAACGAATCTCATTCAACTCAACCTCTACAAAAATATTAACCAAATTCAAAACAACGATTCAAACAACTCGTGCACTATGTCAAATTATGAAAGACCTACAAATCACATCAAAGTTTATTTGGATATCATTAAACAAAAGCAAATACATATAAAGGCTTGTAACTACCTCAGTAGTACAGATATTGCTTGTAGCCTTGTCCCTCCTGATATGTTACTCCCTCGTTTGCAGTGCCATACGCAGAGGAGTCTTGCTGGCCGAATCAACACTAAGACCAATAATTCTCCTAGGCATCAACCTCTTGTACTCCTTAGAGGTGGCCCAGAAAGCAGCATGAGGCCTGCCTAATTGATAGCTCTAGAGTAAGGTGATTTTAGATATACTAGTGTAATACCCGTGCCTTGAAGGCACGGGAGTTTGATCCATTTTAATTTGAACATCATTTTATATATCTATATCTATAATAGTACTATATTAATATATACTTGTTTATAACAAAAATACGTACGTATAAAGTTTTTTTTTTGTAATTTATAAATTAGTTGGAAAGAGATACAATACAAAATTTTAAAATGATTTAATAAGGTAAAGTAGTAATAATACTCAAACACACCACCTAATATAATTGAAATAAATACTCCGTATATAATTATTGTCATAATTTTTGTCATAAGCACATGATTGTGCGAATACTTTTGAAGTTATGTAGATATACATAACTTATTCATTATTTTCATTAGAAAGATGCCTAGAAAGAGAGGGAAATTAATAGTGAAAATAAAGGTAAGATGGTCAAAATAAAAAAATTCCTAAAAGGTAGAAAAGTGATCTAAGAAGCCTCATCTAAGATGTAAAATAATCATTAGTAATGCTTGTAAGTCTTAAAATATTATTTATTTTTCGATAGTCATTTAAGATGTCTAAAATAAGTAAATTGTAAGAAAAAAACTTTTCAAAAATAAGTAAAATAAGTAAATTGTAAGAAAAAAACATCCCTTATTAATATCGATTAATAAGAAAAGAAACTTTTGATTAGTATAAAAATAGGAAAAAAATATGTTCAAAATATAAAACGTGTATTTTAAAATTTCAGCACTAATATTGACCAATAAGAAAATACCATTTGAATAAAAAAATTAAGTTTAATTGTGGGCGTGACATATCAGCAAAATGCTATCAGAATTAGTATTATTATTATTATTATTATTATTATTATTATTATTATTATTAATTAATAGATTTTTATTTTGACATTTGAATTAATTGTCTAGATATTTTTAATATGATTGTGATGAATATAATATAGGAAACAAATATTTAAACTTCCCTTAATAACATCGATTAATAAGAAATGAAACTTTTGATTAAAAAATTCAACTTTAATTTACAGAGCGACACGTCATCAAAATGCTAGCAGAATTAGTAATATTAATAGATAGATAGATATTATTATTAATTAATATATTTTTATTTTGACATTTGAATTAATTGTCTAGATATTTTTAATATGATTCTGATGAATATAATATAGGAAACAAATATTTAAACTTCCCTTAATAACATCGATTAATAAGAAATGAAACTTTTGATTAAAAAATTCAACTTTAATTTACAGAGCGACACGTCATCAAAATGCTAGCAGAATTAGTAATATTAATAGATGATAACAAAATCTAGCTAATTAAACAACAAAATCAATGTACAAGAGTGAGCCATCTAACTGATAACTCTAGAGTAAGGTGATTTTACACTAATAAGAATGATTGAGTACAAAGCATCATTAAGCAATGAAAGAGTGGGAGGATCAATTGGAGCTTACTGTCTTGAAGTCCTGCATAGAGAGGGAACCGTGTTTGGTTGGACCTAGTAGCTGAAACTGCGGTTTGAAATAAGCTAATAGAGACACCGTCAATGTCTTCACAAGAGCCTGCACAGTAGGATAAGCTTTACAATTATGAATTGCAAACAACCCATGATATCCCTCCAATCTATATTGTTCGTTCTTTACATATTCTTAAAACCACCTTATCCAATAAAAATAGCACAAAAAATGCCAGGTTATCCTGAGAACAATTTCAGATTACAAGTTGAAAAAAAAGTAAGGATTTCATACCCTGAGAACTGACTTTCGTAGATATGATGAGAAAATGCATTAATCAAATCAAATATTCTCCATAACCTGAATTTGACAGCATCAAGAAATGATCAATCAAATCAAATATGGAACTATAATGACTCTAAGAACTAAAGATATCTGCTCTAGATGCTAACCTTCAGCCCTCACATTTGTAGTAAAAGCATCATCATCTGAACCAAACTCAAAATCGAGAACACTATCAGAGGAAGATATGGTAATGGGATCATCCATTTTGGATATGAAGAGTAGATTGTGATTTTCCCCTTTCTTTACACAACTTAGAATCTTGGATGATGAGGTCTTCAATGGATCTTGGATGCCGAGGTCTTCAATGGAAAGTCAACCTGCATTTCATGTACAAGGTCCAGAAATCAAGAACAAAACAGAATACATCACTCGCAAAACTTACAAGAAAATTTTAGTCACCAAAAAGGTGGCAATTCCAATTCCACTAAAGGTTGGGAATGAAACTGAGATGCCAATTCCAGTTTCACTGGCAAGGTTACAACTCCCTTTAAAACTAAACCCAACAGAGACACTTCTCTAAATTTACGTGATCTATTAGTCCTCTTGAAAGGCCAGAAAATTTCTGAACGGCACTGCGAATCCCATGTTGTAACTCATCCAAAATCATTTTTTCAATCACACTTCATCTCACGGTCTTCCCCTAACACGTAGTCGTACCCCAGTTTGTGGCTTAGGTAAGTCCCAAGATATGCAACTGTGGGAAGGTACAAACTCAAGAGTTTGTTTGACACATAGTAGTTATGCATTATAAGGTCCTCATCCGCACAAATAAGCTCTTTATTTTAGATCACGCCAAATGAACCCTAGGAGTAACTTCTTGACAATGCCATTTTCTTAAGCAGGATTATTAATCTTCTAGTTCAGAAAGACAAAAAAAAAAGGCCCTTGATAAATAAGACGAGAAACATGCCGGGTATAGCCACTCTTGGCTTGAATCAACTTCTCTTCTTCACTTATCTATAATGTCTCCAGACCTAACTTATTATGATTTATGACACAAGTTAACAAGCATAATTACATGAAATTCCCCACCCTTACAATCTTCCCTCCAGTTAATCAGAGTCTCCATTAATGTTTTGTTTTATATCAACCACTATAGCAATGAACAGAATAGAATGAAATGGATACATGACTATCAGTATTAGCTTTGACTTAGTGGCCACCAAAAAAAAAAAAGCTTTGGCTTAGTGTATCAAATTACAAATCTATAACAAATGCATACAGATTTTAGCAGGATAAGTTATTTTCCTGGAAATATCTATTTCGACAGTAGGTTCAACTTTAGGCCTTTAAATTGAGAAATTTTGTATATCGAATTTCAATCAAGCGCATAATGAACTCATCTCTGATTCATAGCTGGGGTGGAACCTTTTAAGCTTATTTGTGTTTGATCAATAAACTGATTCTCTAAATCACAACCCCCAATCAAAATTTCACAAAATTGATTCTATAAATTACAAACCCTAATTTCACAAAATTGGTTTCCAAAATCAAAAACCCTTAATGAATTCTCATGTCCTAAATATAAATTGAATCTCAAATCAAAATTTAGAGAGTATAAGCTATAAGCCTATAAGGTTAAAAAAAAAACTAACCTTTGCAATTCAAATACGATTTCGAATTTGGGAAGAATAATTGAGATTTCACTTCGAGGTTGCAGGCATCGGCCATCGGGGAAGAGGATTGAGGAGCCAGCAACAGCCACCGGCTGTGGAAGGAGGAGCCGAGCGAGATCGCCGTCGCCGCCACGCCGGAGAGGAGCCAACAGCGTCGGAGCGGGGGTGCAGTGCCGAGAGATATAGGTCTGAAAGAGACGGCGACGATTTGGAGAAGCAACACAGAGAAGAGACGGTTTTGTAATTATAATTGCACAACGACGTGGTGCAAAATCGGGGAGGAAGAAGGAATCAACCCCAAATCGGTGAACGTTAATAGATAGGGAGAGGAAAGAACCTGCGAAGGAGCCAAGAGTCCGGGATGATAGAGAGACTGTTGTTGAAGGAGAGTAGCATGCTGCAACAGAGCTTCTTGTTGTTGTTACTGCTGCTTCATCCTCTGGTGATCCATTCCGGATTTCTCAGATAACTGAAATCGGATGAGGATCGACGCTAAAATAAAGGTTTTTAGGGTTCACAGAGAAAGAGAAAGGTTTCTAGTGAGTTCGATGGAAGGGGGTTCGGGAGAGAGGACTCCGACGAAGAGGAAGGGGAGAATCAGCTAATGGCGTAATCAATGTTGTGAGATGGAAGAGGAAGAAGACAGATGAGGCCGGCCAAGGGCGGTGGAGGCTGGAGGCGTGAACGGAGATGCCGATGTGAAGCGGAAAGAGGCGGTGTGTATAGGCAGAGCCGCAGAGGTGAAGGTAATTTGGAAAACAGCTAGTCCTGGAAATTCCGAATTCACCCCTAAATCATTCAATTAAGATGAAGGAGTTGAAAGGAGAAAATTGTAATTAGCTATGATCAACAGTAAATGGGAACTTCAACTTTTATATAGTAAGATATATACGTTTTTCACCACTTACCATCTTTAATTTCCAACTATTCTACATATTGTAAAAGACCATTGTGAGTGGTGGTGTCGAAGACTGTACTGCGTCATTTCATTGATCTGAATATCAATTCTGGGTTTATAATGCACATCGTAATATTCAAGAAGGTTCCACTATTTATCTGTATTACAATGTGATCAGGAACATGTATTTGGATATGGAATTGGGCTCAACTGTGTGGGCTGATGTTCCTTGTTAGGATGGGCTGAATGTGTGGATGCTCTAGTGCTCCTCGGCGCTTCGAACTGGTGCACACACAGTTTGGAGCGATTGAGTTGGAATTGCTGGGTGGACAATGGCTTTGTTAAGGCATCAACAACTTGGTCCTTGGATGAAACAAAGGCAACACGTAAGGATCGGTTGGCAACTCTTTCCCTGACAAAATGATAGTTAAGAGATAGATGCTTGATTTTGTGATGAAGGTCCGGATTCGCAGCTAAGTATGTTGATGCAATATTGTCACACCAGGGAATCGGGGATTGAGAGAAACAAATACCAACCGAGGCAAGAACAGTTTGAATCCAAATTAGTTCACAAGTGGCCAGTGAAAGTGATAGACGGTTTTTAGTCGCGTTAACCGTATCAAAATAAATTCGAACCTACCTAACTAATGTAGTGCAGTAAGTACGAGTCGATCCCACAGAAAATTAAGTTATTCCTAAGTTAAGCTTATTTACCAATTAAGACAAAACGGGGGTTTTTGAGTGGTGAAATTAGAAAGAAAATAAACTAAACTATAAACAAGTTAATGGAGATAATAATTAAGGAACTAGTTTCATCTACAAATATCCACTTTAATTTGACTATAATTTGACTAGTTGATCCTTGATTCTTCTTCAAGTTCTCTTTTCATCCTATTATTGTTCCTGTCTGATCTTGTGTAAATTACTAATCCTACGAGTCCTAGTAACCCTTACTAATTAGATAACCCTAACACGGTCAAGATTTAACCTAATAGTAGCATTAAGATTAAGAATTAACCAGGATATATGCAACACCAAGCTACGAGTCAGTTTGAGTCCTAAAAAGACATGACTACTACTGTGCATTAAGGTTCGCTACGAGGAATCTACAAAATCCTAGCAATAATCTCAACTAGTTGTAGGGACTAGAAGAAATCAACAATAATTGCAAAAGAATCAATACGAATCAATACGAATAGAACAAGAATAGAAATCTCACAACTTTATCAAACCAAAGCTTCAATCCATAGACGAAACAGAAGAGTTTAGATCTCCATAAAGCTAAAACAAAATATAATTATGTTTAGGGTTAAAGTCGGTTACGGTCTCTGCGTCGGCTGTTTAGCTCCCTTCGACTCTTTGGCCGTATGAATTGTATATATAGTAGGATGAAAACCTAAGCTATCTAAATTTATATAAATATATTATATTTTTATCTATCTATCAATTATATTATAATATTTATCTAAACTAATTAGAATACCGGTAAAACACTAAGCTAATAAGTAGCTGAAGCCGTGTCTCCTTCCGTCTACCATTCATCGATCAGCCCACGTATCATCCGAGCCGACCTCTTGATCTTCAAATTGCAAAATAATGCCATAAGTTATGATGATCGATCTTCCAAATTCATACGATCCGATCTAACTCGAAAATACCTGAAATATATAAAAGCAGTAGTGTAGACTCCGAAAAGCAAAAAATACAAATTAAGTTATAAAATAGGTAAAAATGCTCTAAATTACTATGCAAATCTATACTAAAAACATGACTAAAATAGACCCTATCAAACTACCCCATGCTTAGACTTTTGCTTGTCCCCAAGCAAACTAACTCAAAACAAAGACATATTCAAAATGAAAGACAAGAGACTCAAAGAAATTTCTATGAATCATCACTCATCAGTATGGTTATCATGACTTTAGGAGTATTTATTATGTTAAGCTCAAAATAATTATGACACTATGAGACCCACATCAAACTCTTCATACTCATTGCTTTAAACTCAAATTAGGTTTAGGGGATGCTTGCTTTCAGAATTTATTGAGCAATCAAATTCATTAAGCACATAAAAATCGTCATATACACCCATAGATTATTAGGCCTTTTCTACTTCGGAATTTCATTTAAGCTCATACTTTTCCTTTCTTTTTGTTTATAAACACTTTTTCTTCCTCGTAATGTGAATTTTATCCTCCACAAGCAGGATCGGTTACTAACCGTATTTTTTCTCAATTCTTATTAGTGTCGAGTGAATTTTATCCTCCTCAAACATTTCTATCAAGCTTGGTTTATTGATGATTCTTTTCACTCGAGTGAATTTTATCCTCCTCGAGCGGTATAAGTGAATTTTATTCTCCTTACAATCATCAATCCAACACATATATCAAAGCATATCAAACATATCACATCAAATAGATAACCGAATTTACTAGTGCTTTTCATCAGGGGTTTACACATACAATATAAATCATATAATTTTTTTTTAAAGATTGCTTTAAACTGAACATCCAACCAATAATCAAGTCACAACTAAAGCTCATAATCCAGATTATCTATGAGAATCCTACAAGTGTCGTTATTCAATTACAATTCAAATTTATTAATTCTTAAGCCATGAAAAACCATATATCATCATCGAGGTCATACCAATCATAGAAACAACTTCCTATTACACAACTAAAATGAAAAACTACCAAAATAAAAAAAAAACCAAGACTCAATATAACTTATATGAGACCATGAGATATTATCAAATACCTACAATGCAACTTATAATGCAATGCAATGCATAACAAAAATTGAAAAAATAAATAGATAAATAAAAAAAAATAAAAAAAACTAACACATTTATGATTATATGAATATGGAGCTACACTTGAATTCCTCACCCCATGCTTAAAATCTTACTTTGTCCTCAAAGTAAAGAAAAAAGAATGAAAGAGGTAGAGGAAACTCACAATGAAATCAGACATTCTAGCAATAACTTTCAATTCAATAAGAGGTCGTGGTGTAGCCTCTGAATAGATCATAAAATTCAGAAATTTTGCATAGTTATAGGACCTGTTCAACACCACAAACAACAGAAAAAACAAGTAAAACTTGCATGGTAATCAACCGCCAAATCAGTTAAGTAACAAAGGAACATCAAAGTCATCAAATTCAGCAAGATAGGTGACTATTCCTAAGTACTAACACCCTTCAAACATCATAAAAGAGCAGAAATTACAGCCCTATGTGTTCAGCAGAAGTTGTCAGCAACTCTTGGATGCAATTGGCATTTGTGAACCTTCTTGGAGTTGGGAAAATATAGGCACCGTCTCCCTTGCAAAAGGTCCTGGCTAAGACATAAAACAAAGAAAACATACAAGACAAAGCAATCCAACTTTCCAAGCACATATATCATCCAAGAACAAAGAACAACACCAAAGTCCACAACAGCTAAAATCAGCCCCAACGGATCATGCTCAATCACTTACGTCGAAGTAAAAATATGGAATCCAAGTGATTTCAGGGAGCAATAAACATCAAGAGAAACCCCTAGTATGGACTCAATCGTAAAAATCACTAGTCAAAATATATAACATCAACCAAGAACAACCTTGTGTGCAATAGATAAGTGTCATCAATGACTAAATTCCTAAGAGCTAAAGCGATCAATTTCAGCAGCAAAATTAGCCAAATTCCACCTCAAATTCCAATTCCAAAGACAGGGATAGTAACTGAGTACCTTATCAAAATACCAAGCATTCTAACAATCCAGTACATGGAAAAAAACTCATGAAAGCATGATAGACTCCAGCATTAAAAAAAAACGATCAAGTCCACAGTTTCAGCACAATCTACCAATTGATTCATCAGACAACCAGATAAGAGCATCCATATCAATCATGCTCAACAAATTTCACAACCTCATAGCAATAGGGAAACAACAGTGGGGACTAAATTATGATCTAGTAAACAACTAATACCTAAATTCACCGAAACATTCACCGATTAGGCATGAAAGAATGCACGTACAACACCCCAAATTATAATTATGCACAATCCAACAACCAATTCAACAAGCCAAATTTGCAATTCGACAACTAGTGATTAAAGAAATAGAATATACTTGCTCGGAGACTGAATAGGCATCGCAATTGGGACTAAAATGGATTCGCTTAGCGATGACGGGGATCCGCTGTGGAGTTGAAGGTGATGGCGGATGAAGCGATGGAGGGCTGCTACCGGTAGGTGGCGCTGGGTGGCGCTCTCGGAGAAGGAATGCCGAAATGGGGGACAACAAAGGTGGTGCGGTGGGTGAAAGTGATCAGAGAGGACGGCGGAGGGAGAAGGTGAACAGAGAGGTGGTGCTGGGGGAATTGGTTTCGCCGGCGGAGGCGAGTGTTCTGGTGAGGAAGGCCGGAGGGGAGATCCTTGCGATGGAGGAGAACCGAAAGGTTGATGGTGAGCAGAGGTCTGGCCAGTGATGATAAGGTAGCGCTCAGCAGCGAGACGGGCATGGAGCGACCATGGAGCGACCATGGAAGGAAAGAAGGGAGAACGAGGTAGGGCTCGACAATTTTTTTTTCTTTTTTTAAAGAAAATATATATATATATATATATATATATATATATATATATATATATATATATATATAAATATATATAAATTAATCCTAACTAAAAAAATAAAAAGGAATGAAAAAAAATACCGAGCTAAAAGGAAAAATAAATTACAACCAAAAGAAAATAAAATAAAAGGAAGGTAAAATTTTAAAGATAATAATAAAATTTATTATGAGCTAAAAGGAAAAATATAAAATTTAAAAAAAAAACATACCTTGGTTTTTCTAAGATCGATTAAGACATTGTTAAAGCCCTCAACAATTTGCCAAACTCTTGTGCACAAACATACAGCAAGCATATATAACATAATGATAAATTGAAACTAAATAATATTGCAGATAAGACCCGTTTCAACTTATCAAATATGTGAGCATGACTCTTTGTAGAGGGTATATAGTACCACCAATTCAGTTCCATTGGTGTCTTTTCAAAGTAGCAATTAAAAGGATCAATATAATCATCATTACCTTCCAAATTGCAAAGACTTACCTTTATTACCTCTTGAGCCTCAACAGGTGGCTCTAAACATCGTTCATCAACGGGTGAGCTCAAAATGAATGCATCGGATGGAGTAGGAGACACAACACATGAAACCTCATGCGTCGACTCATGAGATTCCATCTCAGGAAGCACCAGACCCTCTTCTCCATCGTCAACGAAACTGTAGTCATCCGTGAACAATTCCTCATCGTTCTGAACATCATTATCGCGTTGAAACCAACTAGGATAGAATGAATTGAGCACAATGACTTCAACAAGATCTTCCATTCTTGCATTTTTCAATGTCTCAGGGGATGACATGATCGGTTGGCTTTCTTTATCAACTTGCGGGGTAGCCATCTGCTCAGCTATTATCTCGATTGATGTTTGAGTAAGTTGGCTAATTTGTTCCTCCAAGTTTTGGATCCTCTCATCATTCTCCTGCACCGCTTGTGTAAGGGCTTGAATCGCATCATCTAGGTATGTGACAGAGTCCTCCATTGGTGGAGATGTCGAAGTAAAAGATTCTTCTTGTGCAATATGGTAATCTATGTAACAGAAAAAATCCCACAACCCCGACAAACCTAACCGTGCTAGGCCTCCATTACTCATGTGCTCAGCAAACGCTCGTGTCTCAGCAGTCATCCCGTCAATTATGCAAACAATCATATCTCAGATGCTGTCTTGATAACCCTGTCAATAACGAATGTCAACATACCTCTGCAATCTGGTAAGATATTGGTGAAAGTTCTCACCTTCAAACTGCAATAACCTCAACATCCTAAAAGTTAGTAGCAAGGGTGTTATGAACTGTCAGATATGTTCACAACAAATTAGATACATACAAAAATTGATAAACACACAAAACAAAGAAATAAACTTTGATTCTCCGGCAACGACGCCAATTTGATAGACGGTTTTTAGTCGCGTTAACCGTATCAAAATAAATTCGAACCTACCTAACTAATGTAGTGCAGTAAGTACGAGTCGATCCCACAGAGAATCAAGTTATTCCTATGCTAAGCTTATTTACCAATTAAGACAAAACGGGGGTTTTTGAGTGGTGAAATTAGAAAGAAAATAAACTAAACTATAAACAAGTTCATGGAGATAATAATTAAGGAACAAGTTTCATCTACAAATATCCAATTTAATTTGACTAGTTGATCCCTGATTCTTCTTCAAATTCTCTTTTCATCCTATTATTGTTCCTGTTCTGATCTTGTGTAAATTACTAGTCCTACGAGTCCTAGTAACCCTTACTAATTAGATAACCCTAACACGGTCAAGATTTAACCTAATAGTAGCATTAAGATTAATAATTAACCAGGATATATGCAACACCAAGGTACGAGTCAGTATTTAACATATAATTGATTCTCTACACACCAATTTAGTCCTACGAGTCCTAAAAAGGCATGATTGCTAATGTGGATTAAGGTTCACTACGAGGAATCTACAAAATCCTAGCAATAATCTCAACTAGTTGTACGGACTAGAAGAAATCAACAATAATCGCAAAAGAATCAATACGAATCAATAGGAATAGAACAAGAATAGAAATCTCACAACTTTATCAAACCAAAGCTTCAATCCATAGACGAAATGGAAGAGTTTAGATCTCCATAAAACTAAAACAAAATATAATTATGTTTAGGGTTAAAGTCTGCGTCGGCTGGTTAGTTCCCTTCTATACTCTTTGGCCGTATGAATTGTATATATAGTAGGATGAAAACCTAAGCTATCTAAATTTATATAAATATATTATATTTTTATCTATCTATCCTAATTATATTATAATATTTATCTAACCTAATTATATTATAATATTTATCTAACCTAATTAGGATACCGGCAAAACACTAAGGTAATAAGTAGCTTGATGAAGCCGTTTCTCCTTCCGTCTACAATTCATCGATCAGCCCACGTATCATCCGAGTCGGCCTCTTGATCTTCAAATTGCAAAATAATGCCATAAGTTATGATGATCTTCCAAATTCATACGATCCGATCTAACTCGAAAATACCTGAAATATATAAAAGCACCAGTGTAGACTCTGAAAAGCAAATAATACAAATTAAGTTATAAAATAGGTAAAAATGCTCTAAATTACTATGCAAGTCTATACTAAAAACATGACTAAAATAGACCCTATCAGCAAGCGACCGGTATTCAGCTTCGGTGGAGAATCTAGAGACAATTGGTTGCTTCTTAGAGCTCCAGTAGATTAAGTTCGGACCATCGAAGATGCAGTAGGCACCAACCGAGCGGCGATCGGATCGATCAGATCCCTAGTCAGCATCTGAGTAAGCTGAAAGCTGATGATCAACAACAGAGGAGATATGGAGCTTGTAATGTGAGGTGCAATTTAGTTACCAAAATAGGCGTTTCATAGCTTGCCAATGCGACTGTCTTGGATCGTGCATAAATTGAGCCAATTTTGTGTCAGCAAACGAGATGTTCGGGCGAGTGAAAGATACATATTGTAAGCTACCAACAACGCTCCTATACCGGGAGCTGTCTTCCACAGGAGGAGAGGAGGAAGATGCACTGAAAGTCAAGGACACGGGAGTAAGGATAAGGCGTAACGTCTCTATCCTTGTTCGAGCAAGAATGCCTTGAATGTGCTTCAATTAACAGAGGAGAAAACCCGATTTATCTCTTGTAATTTGGATGCCACGGAAAAATGCAACAGGTCCCAAATCCTTAACAGGGAAAAGCCTGGACAGATGAGTGACAAACTTTGCAGCAAGTATGGTGTTAGAAGATATAACCAAGAGATCATCAACGTAAACCAAAAAAAAGAGTAAATCAGTGCCATGGTGATAGGAGAATAAGGAAGTGTCTGAAGGACAGGGATTAAATCCCATAGAAATGAGAGCATCACTCAATTTTGCAAACTAGGCACGGGGGGCCTGTTTTAGGTCGTAATGGGAACGACTCAGACGATATACATATGCGATGGAAAAGACGGGTTTATGAAACTTGGGGGCTGCGAGACGAAGACTTCCTCGATCAAGTTCCCATGGTTGTTTGGTTAGGTTTTAGAGTTAATTTCCTATTTAACTCTTTTGGTTTGAAAGTTCAGAAAATACGTTATTTCGATTGTTTTATGTAGGTTTGTAGTTTCGGCTTGAGATTAGCTTGGAAAAGTCTTATTGGAGTGAAGAAGAAGAAGAAAAGAAGAGAAATGAAAGCAAGGAAAGCAAAGGCCAAGAAGAGAAAAGCACAAGAGCACACGTTCTGTCCAGTGTCGCGTCCGCGAGTCCCATGCCGCTGCCGCGAGTCCATCTGTGTCACCGTGAAGGCTTGGTAGCAAGAAGAACACACGAAGACCATCAGTCGCGGTCGCAAGTCCTTGAGTCGCCGTCGTGAGATTCACGATTCCACCGTGAAGGAATGGGAGCGGTAAGAGAAGATAAAGACTACAAGTAGCGGCCGTGTGTGCTTGAGTCGCGACCGCGAGATCCACCATTCTGCCATGGAGAGATTGCCCGCGAGAGATTTGTTGAAACCTGTGTGTCGCGGCCGCGAGTTCCTAGTCTTGGCGGCGAGTTCGTCCAGAGAACATCAGTTCGAGATCCAAATTCTATCTTTTCGATGGGAGATTCGATCCAATCTTTTAAAGACTTGTTCCTTAGTGTTTAAGAAAGATATTTTGAGACTTATTTATTATTATTTTCACTTTTATTAATTTTAGGATATTTTGTATTATTTTAGGACTATTTCCGCATTATCTCTAAGGAAAGTATCTAGGTTTTCAGGGTCTCTTCTTTCCTATCAAAAGGGAGCCATGAAATTAGACTTAGAGAGACTTGGAGACGTTTTTTTCTCAGACCACGAGACATATTTCACATTAGTTCAATCAACCATTAAAGTTTGCTTATTTTCTATCAATTCGAAGGAGATTTAGGTACGCTATGAGTGGCTAAGTTCGTTATTTGTTTCACCTCTGTTTCGGAGACTTGGTTGGTGGTTTGTGAGGCTTAAACTTAGTTGTTTCTTACTGTTCTTTTGATTTCTCTCGAGCATATCGATGATATTGTTGTGATTGGCCATCATAATAGTGTCTTTCTAGGTTTTTGTTCTTTCGTCATTGAATGAATTCCGTAGTAGTATGCTTAGGATTGTGAGAACCTTTGTTTAATCATGACTAAGTAGAGATTTCAACATGTCTTAAACATCGGTTACCTTGTTTACTTGGTATTATTCATATGCCTAGGTTCTTAGGAATTTGTGTTGTCTTTATGTTAAATCTTTGTATGTGCTTAGGTTGCATAAAGGTGTAATGGGTTAATTGTGCTCTTTGCACTTTAATCTATTCAAACTAAGATGGGAAGAATGTAAGTTAAAGGAATCAAACAACTTGAGTTCATGTCTAGGACCAATTAAGCCAACCAATATCGATGAATGCGTGGGTGGAACTATTTTCTCCATTGATTGTTACAAAAACCATCATTCTTATGCTTCGTTACTTCGATTGCAATCTTGATTTTTTAGTTCTATTTTCCCTATTTACTTGTTTATTTCCCACTTCTTGGTGAAGTAGCTTTTAGATTGATTCTTAGATTTCCATGTGGGATCGACCCTGCACTTATCGCTATACTTAGTTATTTATGTGAGAATTCTTTTGGCGAGGTTTACACACGACAGTAATCCTCCGCTCAAATTTTGGCTCCGTTGTCGGGGACCTCTATTGATTCATTGTCTAATTGTTACTTTACTTTGGTGTGAACCATTGTATTGTTCACACCCGTGCTACTGACGCATCTCTTTTGTCTTTGGATCCAAAAATTGAACGCACTCTTTCTAAGTTGCGAAGATATCACTCTTCCAACTCGGAAAGCGCAGAAGAGATGGATGAGAATGCTAATAACCCGAATGGAAACAATCAAGTGCTGAATGGTAATAACCCAAATGGAAACAATCAAGTGCTGAATGAGAATAACAACAACAATCAAATTCTGAATGACGTAGTTGCTCCTCCAAGGAGGACTCTGCAAGAGATTAGGGAGCCGAATCTGAATGTTCAACCTTTGGCTATTGTACTCCCTAATCTTCCTGAGGGTTCTAGATTCAAGTTTGGGTCAGGATGGACTGGTTTCCTGCCTTACTTTCTTGGTCTTCAGAACAAGAATCCGAACAAGCATCTCACTATGTTTCATGTTGTCTACGACCGCATCAGAGTTGGTGGTCTGACTGATGATCAGATGTTTTTGAGAGTCTTTCCCTTCACTTTGGAGAATGGAACTAGCGATTGGATGTATTATCTTCCTGCTGGAAGTATTTGCACCTGGATTGAGCTGAAGAAAGCATTTCTGAATAACTACTATCCTACTAGCAGACACAACAAGATGAAGCGAGAGATCACTAGTATTGAGCAGCTGGCTACAGAATCACTTTATGAGTATTATGAGCGTTTCAAACAGACTATTGTTGCATGCCCCTATCATGGACTTTCTGATGATGATCTAGTCCTTGCACTCTATGAAGGACTAACTGATAAAGATAGAGGGTCAGTGAATAATGTTTGTGGAGAAGATATTTGCTTAAGACGCCACATGAGGCTACTGATATGTTTGAGAGGCTAAGGAAGGATCGTGGAGCCCGAGGAGCGGTGCCCGCCATTATTCCACCAGCGCCTGCCAGTCTTACGTATTCAGCAAACGCCGATTGTAGTCCGAAGATTCTATTTCATTATTATATAATTATCTTATTCTCTAGGGTTTTGCACGAATCTATTTAGGTTATTTTCATCTTATTGTTGAAGAGTGAGTGAGTTTTTTCCATGAGAGAGAGAGAGATGAGCATTATTTTGGCTATGAGTTGTTAAACTCATAGTTTCACCTGCGATTTGAAGACATGGTTAAATGAATTGTGAGGATTTGATTTCTATTAGTTATTAATGAGTATATTTATCATATTGTTCATACTGATATGTATTTGTGTTCCTTTCTATGATTGATCACCGTGTTAGGATTTGCATTTATGCTATGAATCCGTTGTTGGTTTCTATATAGCAAACAAAGTAATTGATTTAGTGATATTTCTATTCATTTGTAGTGAATGATAACAATTGATCTATATCGAGTAGATGTATTTAAGGCCGAGTGGGTACATTGTTCCCTCGCTTTCTAATTGCATTGAATTGATGTGTCAATTGGTCTTAAGAACTTGAATCTTTAATGCTATTCTTTAGTGATATTGAATAAGATGATTGTATCTTTGCAGAACAATCGACAATAGGTAAGTCGACATATATTCTATAAGTAATATTGAAATCTATCCTAGGATCTTGAACCTTAACCATTGTCGAGAATTACAGGTGAAACGCTTTTCTATCTTATTATCAATACTTTGCAATCATTATTCTATTTACTTTACTTTGCTATTTCATTAAGTTGCTATAAACTATTGCTATTGTCTCAAGAAATCAATGATAGAGCTATAATAGTTAAACCTTTTTCTCTCTGTGGGTTTGACTTTGGACTTCATTGCTATATTAATCTTTTGGTTTGAGCATTGAGTGAGGATATCATTATTATTTGGGGGAAGCGAAATCTAATGACGGTCGCATACCACAAGCTTCTCGATCAATCTATCTAGTGCAATTGGCTCGGGGGGATCAGAACCACGTCACTCTCGGGTGGCTGAACTCTAACATCTTCCTCATTTGCAATCGCTCTGTGAGGGGGTCATCCCCTACCTCTATACTTTGGGCCCCCATGCCTGATCTGTCTACGACGAGTATCCTCCATAATTGCTGCACAAAAAGCGTGAGCTTAACAACTAGCACAGAAGCATTCAACGAGAATTAATCTGATCCCCTTGGACAGGGATCGCCCTCCGGCCTAGTGTATAAAACACATAAGCAATCTAGAAGCTGCCATTTGAAGGGCAACTGACATGTCGGTCTCTTTTTCCTACATCGCTGCTCTAACCACTGCGGTGCGAAGTCCTTATTGTCTTCCAGGCCCTTTACGTCCATAGGAGACGATCTATTGCCTTTCTACCCGTTCGTTCTATTCCATCCTATCTCCTCTCTTTGGGGTTACGTTCATTAAGTTCATTTTCTCCCTATTGAAAGCCGTTTAAAATCCTTTGACATATTGGTCGGTTTTTGAAAAATCATTTTCAACCCATTTGTACTCGAATTGCGCATCCTGAATCTAATACCACTTTTGTAACGGCCCAAGTTATAGAACTCGGGTTACGTTTCGAAGGAATGGATAACATCGTTCGGATCTTGCAATTCAAGTACATGTTGATATAAATTCAAAGAGTTAAGTTTCGAAGGTAGGGATTTGGAACCCTAAATTCACGCAAGGTCCATTGAGGACCCGGTGTTTGCACACCGACACCTATTCAAAATTTGTACTGCGCAAAATCATATAGAATGTTATTTATATCTAAATAAAGATGACTAATGCAGTATGGTAATTTAAACACGCAATCATGCTGAACAAAATATATAAGTAAAGATGCATAAAGTGCAGTAAATGGGATCCCTCAAAGAATGCCAAGTGGAATATACCACTCTCTCAATCCACACCCACGCCAAGGCTAGAGACTCGGTTATCGCCAAAGTCATAACTCTCAGTCCATACCCACGCTAGAGTAGGAGACTCGATCATCGCCACATACATATCGTGCCTCTAAGTCTACACCCACGCTAGGGTGGGAGACCCGGTCGCCAGCACAGTCATATCAGATATATGTAATGACTCGAATGGGTGACATAAAAGATCTGGAACATGAATGGCCCCAATTACCATAGAAAAGGACTCTAGACTCACAACTAACGACCGTTCTACCATTCACCTGGAGAAAACATGTGCTCGACCATTTGAGCAAACCTAAGCATGATACTACATGAGATGTTGGATGCATACACCTAATATACTACATGACATCAGGCATGAGGTCCGTATCTTGAGTAAGTCCCAGAGAACTTACATGGAAAAGCAGAATCCAAAAGCAAATAGCAAATAGCAAGAGTCCACAACTCACAGATCACCTAGCAATTATTAATTTATAAACAAAGCTCCATAGCACATATGGGACCCATTTACCACTACACATAATCTAACCATAATTTCTTATTCATAACATCATAATTATCATCAATCATCTCATATCATTTCCATTTCATTCCAATTTCCATAACCATCTTCTAATCCCAATATCTCAACTCATACTCTGAATCTCATTTTACTTAGGGGTGTGCAGAAAAACCCAAAATGACTGATGCGACATGAAAACACGACACAAAAAAACACGAAACCAAAAAGACACGTCATGAAAATGACACGAACCGTTAAAACACGAATTAAACGGTTAATGTTCGGATTGGGCATATCCCCTTATCGGATACCCAACACGAACCGTTTTTTTTTTTAATTTATAGTTATGATAATTTAGTACTAGTATACATACAATCCTTGAAAAGCCAATAAGGTCCGCTAGTTTAAGTGGTAAAGACCCCAGTCGCGTGTGTCTGCCTTCAAATAAACACATGTTCAATTTCTAGAATTCTTTTTTTTTTGAGTTCTCCCAATCTCGCCCCTTTTTATTTTTTTTATGCCCTAATAAACCCTAGAGCTTTCAGCAGACAGTCCAGTCCAATTTCTTCTTCCCTACCCCTACCTCACTATGAAAACCCTCAATATCTTCTTCCTGCTCCTGCTTCCACATCCTCCCCACTCTTTATCTCCCCTCGTGCCCCCCCTTCGCCTCTGCCCTAATTCACCGCCTCTCTTTCTCTCTCCTTGCGCTCCCCCTTTGTCTCTGCCCCAATTTAGATTTTAAATTTTAGATCTCTGATTCGAAGTCTGCAACCGGCAATGGAGGTGCTTACCCAGCTGTTACACCTTACCTCTACCCATCATCTTTCCCTTCGCCCTCTTGCTTGCACCACCTTATCTCTATCACCACCTCCGCCTCTCCTCTTTGTCGTATGAATTGTTTTTGCATAACCCTCCTTTTGTGTGCAATGTTGCTTTAATTCACATGCATGGATTTGGTGACATTAGTACCTTTGCAAGGATGGTATTTGATTGCAGGGTTATATGAGAATGGATCTATATGTTGAGATTTTAATTTCTTCCTCTGTATGACCATTAAAAGTATGGCTTGAGGACAAGCAAGCTTAAGTATGGGGTGTTGATGTGCGCCTATTTTGCCATGTTTTATGTTGTCTTTTACTTCGATTTCTATCTAAATTTTATACTTCTGGGTTATAAAAGTATTAGATTTGTGTAATTTATATTTATTTGCAATATATGTAGATCTACACAAGTTTTTGTTTAATTTTGCAAAAATCGAGACATTTTCGGAGCAATTCGAAGAAGGAAACAAGTTGGACTTTAACTTGATGTCTACGGATTTACTCGACATCTACTGGAGTGAAGCCAGGATTTAGCTATGTAACGGCCCGGGATTATGATTCCCGAGTTACGTTTCGAGGGATGAAACCCCTCGTTGGGATCTTGCGCCCCGAGTACAGGTTGATGGTTTGAAATCGAAGATGCGTAGTTAAAGTGGGATTTCGCACCCAAACCCGGAAGGTCCGTTGGAGACCTCGGGGTAGACCCATGTACCTGTCCTAAGTCTACAACGAGGAAAATCCTTTATCATGCAAAGGGCATAAGTTATGAAAATGATACAACCAGTGCCACGGCAGAGCCAGGTCAAAACGGAGTATAAGTAGGGAGAAACCCCAAAAGCATGAATCTAGTGAAGTCAGGTTTCAAACACTCACTCTCCGCCAGATGAATAGACCCCGTCAAAACAGCATAAAATCAAGCAGTGTATTGGGTACCTGAAACTATACCACCAAGTCAGGCCAAGAGTCCGCCCGCGGGTCCTCTGACCGCGCTGAGGACATAAAATACGTCTATACCTAGAATAAAGGATGCCTTAATGCAGTACTGGAATATTAACCACACTATCATCTTCCTAATTCATATGTACAGAATATTAAGTAAGGCCTTAACAAAGAATATCAAGTGGTATATCCCTCTTCTACCACCACCCCCTTCCAGGTAGGGTGGAGACTGGCCAGTTCGATTCGATAGCATCTCAAATCTCATCATCATATCGTATCTCATCATCATATCGTGGATCTTGCGAAAAGAAAATAATAATGCTGGTAATAGTAAAGGTGTTCCAACGACCCGAATGACTCAGGACGAACCCGATGGAGCTGGCCTGTCCTATGACCCTATCAAGGATTCTAGGACTAACATATAACGGCCGTTCTGTATTCAAACGCATACAGAATAAGAATGCTCATTCGTAAGTGCAATTCCTAAGCATCATACTACATGACATGCTTTTATGCATATGCAACACCTACATACTATATGACACATCAGGCAGGAGGTACTGGTTACTGAGTAAGCCCCGGAGGTACTTACCTGGCTAGCAGATCGGCAACAGGATAATCCAGCACACAATATTCACAATCACAGAGTATCACCTAGTACATAATGGAATATACATAAGTCTACATCCAACTATTAAGCACTCAAGAACACCTCAATCATAAGAACAAGTAACATATTATGAAAGTCATTTCATCGCACCATCCGCTTCTCAAGACCACATCGTTCTCCATAAATCATTCAACCAATTCCGCATGTTCATATACATCATTTCCGCATATACCTCAACAGTTCATCAAAATCATAAGACATAATTTGTGTGATATAAAATCCTACTAGATCGTCATAATTATCCAACATTTAATCTCATATAATAATTCACCACAAGTCATGCTATTAGTCATACATATCATACTGTTAGTCAAACGATCATATTATCATGCTAGTTAGTCATCGAATAAGTCTTATTCCCAAGTTAGTTTCAGAACCGTTTCAAATCCCAGTTTAAATAGTTAAGTATTCCGACCCTTGAAAATACTCGCCAAATGCCCTTTTAAATTTATTTATTAAATTACTTTCCCACCTTGAAATTCTTTTCCAAATTCTTTATAAATCTTGAAGTCCCAATAATATATTTTAAATCTCAAATAGTATTACATGATATTTTAAATCTCATTTATTTGACATTTTTATAAATTATTTCCAAATTCTCTAAAATCCCGACCATTTTTATTTAATAAATCAACCCTTATAATTCTCCCGAAATAATATTTTATCTTTTAAATCCTCAAATAATAGTGTATAATAATTTTAATACCTCTAATTAGTTAAATAATAAAAGGATAACCCGAACCGAACCGAACCCATATAAATAATCCCCAAATCGGTTCTATATATAACATAATAGGAGGTGACCCCACATGGTATGCCACATCAGCTTCATCTTCATTCTTCAAATGAAGCTTCCCGCCGACCATGGCTGCTCGACGTCGCCTCCGTCTCGTGCTCCCGCTCTCAAGCTCGCCTGCCACGCTTGACATCGCTCCCAGCTCGCGTCTCATGCTCGCCCGCTGGTCCTCGTCCTCTCCCACTCGCGCTCTCGCCCCAGCTCGCTCTCATGCTCGCCCGCTGGTCCTTGTCCTCTCCCGCTCGCGCTCTCGCCCCGGCTCGATCTCGACGCTCACTTAGCCTCACCTCTCGCGCTCTCGGCCTCTCTCGAGCTCGCCGGAGCTCGAGCTCACCCGATCGCTCCACACCCAGCCCTCGCTCATTCCCAACTAATCTAAACATTGAATAAATCATGAATTTTAATCGAGGAAAGAAAGGAAGGCTTGGGAGCTTACCGAGGAGTTCACGACTTCGGAGCTCTCGATCGGAGCTCTGGGCATCGTCGGAGGCTCACGATGGCTCGTCGGACCTGCGCCGGATATGGGTGAGCATGATGGTAGGGCTCATGAGTTGTTTAGATCGGAAACAAAGGAGAACGGCTTGCCGAAGCGGCGAAGCGCGCTTGAACCGGGGAAGGAGGGAAACGGTGGCGGTTCCGGTGGCTCCTGGGTGGCGTCGGGATGGAGGTGGACATCGGTGGAGGGGCAGGCTAGTGCTGCTTCTGCTTCTCTTCAAGATATAAGGAGGGACAAGGTTTGGGCGTGTGGTGGTCGACGGTTCTTGCCCTCGGCAAAACAGAGGAGAAGGAAGCGACTGCGGTGGTGGTTGACGTCGATGGCAGGGAGGCTAATGGCGGCGATGACTGAGGTAGCGTGGTGGTGATGAAGAAGGAGCTAAGGCCGAGGAGCTTTTAGCGGTGGCGGCGTTGGAACGAGGTGAGGGGCGGGATGGTGTGAGGTGAAAGTGATGGAGTAGGAGACGGGTTGAAATAGACAGGGATGGGCTCAAATTGCAGGGTAAGGTGAGGGAGTTGGTGCGGGGTTGCGTGTGGAATTTGGTTAAACTAACTACTCGGAAACAACTCCCAAATACGCGAAATTCAAATCCCGCAATTAGTTTTCAAGTGTTAGTTTTTCCGACTCTCGTTCTCTCGATCAATTAGATTTTTTTTTAAAAACGACAAGAATATCACCATCCGATAATTATTTGATTTTTCAAGGTAAAAGGATGGAAATTATTCGTCAAATTTTATATTCCAGTTTGAATCCGCTAAACGAGTTTTAAAACTGATTAAATTTCATTTCAAATCCTCTTTTTTCGAAAAATTAGGATTTGAAAATCCGAGCCTTTACATCATCCACCTCTAAAAACAAGTCTCGTCCCCGAGACTAAAATCATTTTAAAACAGGGGAGGAAGTTTGAAATCAGTGAGTCCAGGGATCATGCCATTGATCCCGTGAATACCTCATAAGTGCCCCTATGAGATCCTCATAGTACCGTTGTCATGATCATAATATCCCCAAATAGACCGTAGTAAGAATGTAATATGGGCCCCTACCACATCCTTACTCCGACTCTTTGGCTATATTATAACTCAAATACTTGTATCCACTTCGTGGGGCGTTATAATGAAAACTAGAGTCATATTAGTTTCTTAAAATCCAAGTCAGTCTCTTCTAAAACACCATTCAAAATTTCAAGTTCGCCGTTAGCCAAAATAATTTTCAACTTCTCAGTTCATTCTACCATCCACCTCTAATGGCTTATCCCATATTCTCTTCCTAGGTTCCAAGTCAGAATCAAATTCCAATACTTCAGCTTCCATCAATTCTATCATCAAGAATCGTATATATAATAACCATCATAGCTGACATTTAATAGAATGACACAAAAACGTCAAGTACAGTTGTATACCATAATATATCTAGCATCGTGTCATCCACGGTAGGATTTATCACATCATCTCACAGAAGTGACACACCTTATCAATCAGATAAGCCCGTCACATCAAATAGATAAGCACATCATATCAATCAGATAAGCACGTCATATCAAATAGATAAGCATATCATATCAATCAGGTAAGCACATCATACTCATGCTACTGCCAAGCTTCATTACATTAGAGACAAACAAGTACTTCCGTACACTAGCATTCCATCGAGTTCAAGGGATAACTATGTTAGTACTAATAGTTCACTATTGGCAACGACAATACATCATAGAATCAACATCGTCTATAGCATAGAATTCGCACCACATTCGGCCCCAAGTAAAGTGTACGCTAGATCACATCCTCAAGAGAACCTACCTATAACTATCAAACATGACAAAACACGAGCACTACCCATCAGCTCTTGCATTAAGATCAAATTCACCAAGGTCTACCAACCAAAACCACTACTAGTTCTAGACACCATTGCATCCTGCGCACATACAACCTTTCTAGCCTCATAACTATTTACAATCACGACCGAATACCCCAAACCAACTACTAGGTATCCCAACTCCCATGCCATCAAGCCATCTAAGGTCCAATCCATTTCGACATCCCGATCTCAACTCTTACCTTCCACTCAACCATCTAAACTATTTCTCGGAGTTTCCAATCACACGGTTTCCTGATCCGACAAGCTTAACAACTTGACCAACTACGTACCAACACTCCTTATCAAACGCACCCTCGTCATAGGGGTCCTCTACCGGTCCCATCTTTACCCTCTAATAGAAAATTTCGAGTCCTCAACTGAACCGCTCTCACGATTGATCTAGACACTTCTTAACAATCTCGCTTACTCTTCCTAGGCTTTCAAGACACCGCCCGACCATCATCTCCTAAAGAGACATCTTGAATCACCTTGCTAACTTAATCATATTCCACGCACCACTGACCACTCTCACTAACCATCCACCTCTAAGAATCCAACTCATACTAATCATCTCACATCTGTAACTCTCGACCAACTTTAATGCAGAAATCCATCTCGTGCTACTCCCAACCACGAATTACCAAGACCCTCATCACCAACGCCTATCCTCAAAGACCAACCACTGATTTTTACCTACTCATCCCATTCTAGAACTCATGAAACCTGAATCACTCATGACTCCTCAAGCTGACCTACCCTAGATCCTCTTCCCAACATTAACCGAATTTACCTCATGTTACCACTCCTTAACCACGACCATTATCCCCAACGAAACCTTATGTCACCATAACTCGAATTACCCATAACATCACAACTTGACCAATTCTCCCACGATTTTCCAACCAATAGGATTCCCACTGAACTCCTATGACATCCTCGTCCGAATTTCCTAAGCACCGCAACTTCCCCATCCTTCTAAAATCTCTTATCCTCTAGCGTCCTCAATACTTTCTGCTTTGCCTAGTTCCCAAATTCATGCTCATAATCTCCTTATCTCAACCTTAAGCCCACATTCTTACTAGAAATCTCAACTACGTCCTGGCCTAGCTACCAGCCTTTCCTCGAAGATTCATCTCACATCCTCAAATACCTCAATAGCCACAATGACCTCCACTCATAAATCCTGTTTCATTCCCTATGCCAAAATTCTCCAACAACACATCTAGAAATCCTTCACTCATAAATTCCCCAAGCATTACCAATGCTATCTAAACAACCTCAAATACTCATCACACGAACAATCCTGGTTTGAACAACCTAATATCTCCAATCAATAATTTCCCAAGCAACCTTATACTACTCTTCCTTGGCAATTCCTCAACCTCATCATTTACTAAAAATCGCTCTCAATTACCACACAAAGAACCTAGTATAGACCACAACCGTTACCCTCCTATCCTAAACGCTCACACCGCGCACACATTACCTACCGACACTTCTAGCTAGGACATCTCCCTCAAAATCTTCCCAACTATCCCCACTTCTCACCCAAGACCTGCCTGGAGCTCAACTATACTCACCGACCACTATCTCCGACCAGTCCCAACTCACTCGGCTCTACCCAAGCTAACGCATCCATCCTGCACACCCTCTCGCTCATCTCATTACTAAGAACAAATACTTCAATCCCTGTGCCACTTTCCGACCTAGCTTACCGAAGAATCTCTCGACTCATGCCCAAGAAGAAGCACCACCAGATATATAACCCATAACCTACTCACCAGCAAGTCAGTATACCAAGCGCCAAGGCACATCATCATAGAAACAAGTTAATCATGCAATCATTGCTATGAGTTCAGCACATCCGTCATCACACTTTCAATTATTTCAGTTCTAGGCATATCACACAACATCAATTTCGATTAGTATAGAAGAATCCACGATTTGAATTAAGAATGCTCTTCCTCGTGTCAGCTGGGAGGAACCTGTTCGCGATTGTCATCTTTGAAGCATATTCGTCCTTTTTTGCCATCGGTGACGTTGTTCCTGAGGCCTAGGGGTCATGGACCCATCACACTTCCGTTGCGTCGCTCCGGTGCCACTTGGTCATCGGTCCTTTCTTGCATATCGGTGCTCATCGAAGGATCATAAGGGTTAGAATTTACGGAGATAGGGGAGAGATAGGGCGGACGACACAGCTTCCTTAAGAGTTCAGACATGGACCAGGACTAGGGAAGATGAGACCAAGGAAAAGATCCTAACCCGAGAGTTACAACGATGCCCTTATAATTGTGCCACGCAAGCACATAAAAATCAAGAGATATCATCACATTATTTCACACTAGTATGCACCTATCTCAAGGAATATCGATTTATGCATTCATAACATGTTCATATAATCATCTTTATATGTGCGTAGAACAAGCTAGCAACTTATCATTTCATTCACCAATCATGCTTGACAGACTATGCATAAGTTATGCAAGACCTACCAACCATCACAGGATGTCGTATGCATGACTTATCACTCAATTTAAATACACGCATAAGCAAGTCATAATATTGCGGGATTGAGGCATGCATGCTAGGATGTAACCTAAAAATCATCCTAAGGGTGTGATCAGTTCATGCAGGGTTGGTATAGCAACTATCTCATCACATACATCCATATTGACATAGTAAGACTAGGACGTCACACAATCATATAAGGGCCTTTAATTGGGAGGTATATATCCTACATGATACTAGCAATACTCATTAAACAAGTAATACTCATTAAACATGTGCACAATCATGAGGTCCAATGAGGTTCATCTGGCATGCTATGTCATCCAATTCACGTTTTAACATACAACAAGAGTTGAGCACATTATCATGGACCTAGTTGATAGTGAGACAGTAATCATGGGAATTCAATAGATACGGCACATACATCCACTCATAAGTGCAACCATGCAAGGTACCATGCAAGTCATGCTGAATTATACCAATATAGCATGTCATTAAATCACAAGGAGGCTATCATTATAACTTGACAGAATTCTCTAAGGGCAATCACCGACTCACCACCCCATTTCCCCTTGGAACGCTAGTATGACTCGCTCGGTAGGACACAAGGACATTCACGTTGTTTTCGAGAGGGGTGGGTAGAACTCGTGTTTAGACTCTTGTGGCAAGAAGACATGGTTGGCCATTACGAGGATAGAAAGAGATGAATCCATAAGACAACTCACTTCTATCTCGAAACAATCTAAATCCTCACCCCCACTAACATACTCAGGTAACCCTCACATCCGACACGATTTCCGAAGGTATTTAGTTGACCGACCCAAATTTCCCGTGAAAGACCCCAATCACAAGTACGAGACTCGATAGAAGCATCGATGGTGGGATATGAAACAAGACTCTAAACAGGGGGAGAGGATGCTTCTCGACCCTTGATAACATGCCTAGATGTTTTGGTGGGGCGGATGACAGAGTTAGAACCATCAGGGGGTTTGAATTATGAAAGGGCTATTTCGACAAAATAGGAATTCCGATTACATAAGAACAAGGTTTTCTCCCCCTATCTCGTTTGCACAGTTATTCAACACATGATTCAAGTCAAGGCATACTTATTAGTTCGCTATCCTAAGCACAATAGAGCACTCATCACAGAAGCAATCAATAAGATTAATTTGATCCTCTTCGAGGAGGATCGCCCTCGGGCCCAACTGCATATATGTACATATATAAACGTAAGCATAGAGGCGATCTATGCCGTCCTTCGAGGGACGGCTGACCGGAGGGGCAAAACCTCACGGCCTCCTAACTCGACACTCCAACCTCCGTGGTGTTCTTTGGAGTCTTCTAGGCCCATCTGTAAATAAAAGCTAGTATTTTGCCTACCGTTCCCCGAATTCTACATCCATAAGGGATGTCTACCGCTTGGGTCTCTACCCACGAGATTATTTCCCCTTTATTCATTTTAGGTTTTAAGTCCAATTAAATTCATTTTGCCCTTTATAAAATATTGTCCAAAACCATTTGAAAACATTGGGCGATTTTCAAAACCTCTTCAACCTATTGTACTCGGATTGCAAAACCTCAGCTTTGATACCACCTTTGTAACGGCCCGGGATTATGATTCCCGAGTTACGTTTCGAGGGATGAAACCCCTCGTTGGGATCTTGCGCCCCGAGTATAGGTTGAAGGTTTGAAATCGAAGATGCGTAGTTAAAGTGGGATTTCGCACCCAAACCCGGAAGGTCCGTTGGAGACCTCGGGGTAGACCCCTGTACCTGTCCTAAGTCTACAACGCGGAAAATCCTTTATCATGCAAGGGGCATAAGTTCTGAAAATGATACAACCAGTGCCACGGTAGAGTCGGGTCAAAACGGAGTATAAGTAGGGAGAAACCCCAAAAGCATGAATCTGGTGAAGTCTAGTTTCAAACACTCACTCTCCGCTAGATGAATAGACCCCGTCATAACAACACAAAATCAAGCAGTGTATCGGGTTCCTGAAACTATACCACCAAGTCAGGCCAAGAGTCCGCCAGCGGGTCCTCTGACCGCGTTGAGACAATATAATACGCCTATACCTAGAATAAAGGATGCCTTCATGCAATACTGGAATATTAATCACACTATCATGTTCATAATTCATATGTACAGAATATTAAGTAAGCCCTTAACAAAGAATACCAAGTGGTATATCCCTCTTCTACCACCACCCCCCTTCCAGGTAGGGTGGAGACTGGCCAGTTCGATTCGATAGCATCTGAAATCTCATCATCATATCGTATCTCATCATCATATCGTGGATCTTGCGAAAAGAAAATAATAATGCTGATAATAGTAAAGGTGTTCCAACGACCAGAATGACTCAAGATGAACCCGATGGAGCTGGCCTGTCCTATGGCCCTATCAAGGATTCTAGGACTCACAGATAACGGCCGTTCTGTATTCAAACACATACAGAATAAGAATGCTCATTCGTAAGTGCAATTCCTAAGAATGATACTACATGACATGCTTTTATGCATATGCAACACCTACATATTATATGACACATCAGGCAGGAGGTACGTACTGGTTACTGAGTAAGCCCCGGAGGTACTTACCTGGCTAGCAGATCGGCAACAGGATAATCCAGCACACAATATTCACAATCACAGAGTATCACCTAGTACATAATGGAATATACATAAGTCTACATCCAACTATTAAGCACTCAAGCACACCTCAATCATAAGAACAAGTAACATATTATGAAAGTCATTTCATCGCACCATCCGCTCCTCAAGACCACATCGTTCTCCATAAATCATTCAACCAATTCCGCATGTTCATATACATCATTTCCGCATATACCTCAACAGTTCATCAAAATCATAAAACATAATTTGAGTGATATAAAATCCTACTAGATCGTCATAATTATCCAACATTTAATCTCATATAATAATTCACCACAAGTCATGCTATTAGTCATACATATCATACTGATAGTCAAACGATCATATTATCATGCTAGTTAGTCATCGAATAAGTCTTATTCCCAAGTTAGTTTCAGAACCCTTTCAAATCCCAATTTAAATAGTTAAGTATTCCGACCCTTGAAAATACTCGCCAAATTCCCTTTTAAATTTATTTATTAAATTACTTTCCAACCTTTAAATTCTTTTCCAAATTCTTTATAAATCTTGAAGTCCCAATAATATATTTTAAATCTCAAATAGTATTACATGATATTTTAAATCTCATTTATTTGACACTTTTATAAATTATTTCCAAATTCTCTAAAATCCCGACCATTTTTATTTAATAAATCAACCCTTATAATTCTCCCGAAATAATATTTTATCTTTTAAATCCTCAAATAATAGTGTATAATAGTTTTAATACCGCCAATTAGTTAAATAATAAACGGATAACCCGAACCGAACCGAACCCATATAAATAATCCCCAAATTGGTTCTATATATAACAAAATAGGAGGTGGCCCCACATGGTATGCCACATCAGCTTCATCTTCATTCTTCAAATGAAGCTTCCCGCCGACCATGGCTGCTCGACGTCGCCTCCGTCTCGTGCTCCCGCTCTCGAGCTCGCCTGCCACGCTTGACATCACTCCCAGCTCGCGTCTCATGCTCGCCCGCTGGTCCTCGTCCTCTCCAACTTGCGCTCTCGCCCCAGCTCGCTCTCATGCTCGCCCGCTGGTCCTCGTCCTCTCCCGCTCGCGCTCTCGCCCCAGCTCGCTCTCGACGCTCACTTAGCCTCACCTCTCGCGCTCTCGGCCTCTCTCGAGCTCGCCGGAGCTCGAGCTCACCCGATCGCCCCACACCCAGCCCTCGCTCATTCCCAACTAATCTAAACATTGAATAAATCACAAATTTGAATCGAGGAAAGAAAGGAAGGCTTGGGAGCTCACCGAGGAGTTCGCGACTTCGGAGCTCTCGATCGGAGATCTAGGCATCGTCGGAGGCTCACGATGGCTCGTCGGACCTGCGCCGGATATGGGTGAGCATGATGGTAGGGTTCGAGAGTTGTTTGGATCGGAAACAAAGGAGAACGGCTTACCGAAGCGGCGAAGCACGCTCGAACCGGGGAAGTAGGGAAACGGTGGCGGTTCCGGTGGCTCCTGGGTGGCATCGGGATGGCGGTGGACATCGGTGGAGGGGCAGGCTAGTGCTGCTTCTGCTTCTCTTCAAGATATAAGGAGGGACAAGGTGTGGGCGTGTGGTGGTCGACGGTTCTTGCCCTCGGCAAAACAAAGGAGAAGGAAGCGACTGCGGTGGTGGTTGACGTCGATGCAGGGAGGCTAATGGCGGCGATGACTGAGGTAGCGTGGTGGTGATGAAGAAGGAGCTAAGGCTGAGGAGCTTTTAGCGGTGGCAGTGTTGGAATGAGATGAGGGGCGGGATGGTGTGAGGTGAAAGTGATGGAGTAGGAGACGGGTTGAAATAGACAGGGATGGGCTCAATTTGCAGGGTAAGGTGAGGGAGTTGGTGCGGGGTTGCGTGTGGAATTGGGTTAAACTAACTACTCGGAAACAACTCCCAAATACGCGAAATTCAAATCCCGCAATTAGTTTTCAAGTGTTAGTTTTTCCGACTCTCGCTCTCTCGATCAATTAGATTTTTTTATTAAAAAAACGACAAGAATATCACCATCCGATAATTATTTGATTTTTCAAGGTAAAAGGATGGAAATTATTCGTCAAATTTTATATTCCAGTCGGAATCCGCTAAACGAGTTTTAAAACTGATTAAATTTCATTTCTAATCCTCTTTTTCCGAAAAATTAGGATTTGAAAATCCGAGCCTTTACAAGCTAAGTGTTGGAGCACTCGAAATCTACTAAATTTCACTCGACATCTACTGAAGATGACTTGACGTCGAGTCCACATAAGAACAGTTGAGCCAAAAATTGACCAAGACGCTCGATATCTACCCCATGACTCGATATCGAGTGGAGCATCACTCGACACCTACCAAAACACTCGACATCGGAGTCTATTCACTCAAGACAAAAGGGATGAATCGATATTGAGTCCTTACTCTCGATATCGGGTGAGATTGCAGAAAGGTCTGACACATTTTTGATGAATCCGAATTCAAGGGAGATTACTTAGCCACGAAGTGAAGATCTTTTATCTTTCCTTGATGAACTTCTATCCTCTTTGGTTAAATTCTATTTTACCTAGGGGAATTTTATTTATTCTATTTATTTAATTTAGGAAAGATTTATCTTTAGTAGGATGATAGATATTTTCTCTCATAGTGTAGTAAGGATTGAGCCATATAAATAAAGCCCTAGGGGCTGGTTTTTTAATCATTCCAGCACACAAGTAATTGTATTTATATAGTTTAGGCAACAAAAAGTAGAGAGAAGGAGAGGATCCAAGTGGGTTGTGAAGAACGAGAGCAATTGTGGCTTGTTCAGTTGTAATCCTTCGACGTTGATTTCAATTCCAAGTTTATTTCTTTCCAGCGATGATGATGTCTATGATGATGAGGAGCGAGTAGTCACCTTACTTCTAGGGTCGAGGTGAGCCCGACGATAACCATGTGAGTATACGCTTAAAGGTATTATCTTTATACATTATTCATCTTCTATCCTATTTGAATAATTCTTCTACGAGGGTAGTAGGTGATCCGTATTTATGATATTGAAGCGAAAGTGATCTTATTGTGAATTTGGATTAATTATGAAATTGGGATAGTAACCATTAGGGTTTATGCGAGAGCCTCTATATTCCTATTTGTTAACAACGAAAGTTATTTGATAAAAAACATATATATTGTATGAATTTGGCATAATACTTATATGGTTATCGTCGTGGTAAATTCCCCGGCTTTGGAAGTTTCTTAAGTTTATTGATATTATCAACACAAACCTGCGTTTTTCTGTTCATACTCTTCGATTCCATCTTTATATTCTTCGGACGCTCTTTTTCTACATTTACTTTTATTTCTGCACGTTACTGTTTTTCTGCAAGAAGACACGACATTGACCCTACCAGTCAATATCGAGTGACTTACCCGAAATCGAGTCCTTTCCACTCGAAATCGAGTTTGTTGTCTTTGTTTTGCAGATTTTACACTAGGAATCGACTTCTTGAATCGATGTCGACTGTTCCAGTCGATATCGAATGGCTTTTGGTCAACTTTAGGGGCTGTTTTTACAACACTATCTAGGCGAGCGCTGACACGCTTCCTCGTGGATCGATCCTGACCTCTTCCACTACAGCGGGAGGAAGTCTTGTATTTTATTTGCGTGGAATTAGAATTCGGTTTGCATTTATATCTTTATATTTGTTTGACTTGATTTCCTCCTAATAATGGTACATCTGGAGAAAATCACACTTTTCGCCATTCATCGTTTTGAATCAAGTTCTGATGTCTCCATGAGAGTTGTATTTCTCAGAAAGAGCATTCCAACGCATATTCATATGCATCAATCGGATGAACGAGGAATTGGAAAAGTGTGTTTCTAGACGGAGCTGAATGCTAAAAATGCTGAAAGGAGGTCGAGATTGAGTCAAGCAACTCGAGATCGACTACCTTATGACGACCAAATTATGAAGATTCAGTAGAAATCGAGTGAAAGCACTCAATGTCGAGTGACTCCACTCGACGTCGATTGGAAATGACGATTGCCGTTGACGCATTTTGAAGAGTCCCAGTTGGAGAAGACTTACGTAGCCACGAAGTTTGAGGTCTTTTATCATATCTTTTTAGATAGAATATTACTTATTGGTATTTTACTATTTACCTTAGGGAGTTTATTTGGATATTTATTTTATTTTGGAAGTTTTATCTTTTGCAATTACATAGATAGGATTTAGATAGAAGATAAACATATTTCTATTATTTCTATTAATAGCTTTCCTTGGCTAGCAAGGATTAGTCTATTATAAATAAATGCCCTAGGCCTAGGATTTTATTCATTCAAGTCAAGTCGTCTTCGAACGCAAATAGTTAGAAAAGGAGAGAGGAGAGTCGAGAGGAGAAGAAGGAAGAGATTGAAAATGGTTGTAAGTTTTAGATTTAATTTAAAGTTGTTTATTCTCATAATGCTTTGTTTCTAATTCCCCACTTCTAGGGTTGGTGTGAGCCCAACGATAGATATGTGTGTTTGATTTATAAATTCATAATTAGGTGTGTTTCTATCATCATCTACTTTTATGCTTAACCCTTGGATGAGAATTCAAGGAATTCATGTTGCAAACTTGGATAGTAATTAGGGATTTTATTCGAGAGTTTATTGATCCTAATTAAGAAAATGTAGAAACAATTAGGTTTATTTACGAAAGTCAATTAGGCTAAAATTTTGGAATTAGCAAAAGCTGATTTTTTTTTATGTAAAGCATGCTCTTTTATGTGATTCATGTTCTACATATATGTTTATTGTTGTGGTGATCTTTAACCTTGGAAATTTGCACCTTTGTTGTTTATTTTGTTATTTTAAAGTTTATGCATAGACACCCGACATCGATCACCATTCCCTCTACATCCCTCCATGTCGACCAAGTCTTAGTCGACATCAACAACAACCGTACACCTTTTTTTCTATTCCCAAACCCCGAAACACTAAACTAGAACCGCTGACTTCTCTCCTGAGGACGAACCTGACTCCCTATACTATAGAGGGGTCTTGACTAGATATTTATTTAGTCGAGAACCCCTCTCAGTAGACAGCTAGTAGGAGCGGGGCTGAATTTTCTCATAAGCAAGCAGTGGCATCTTCCTCCCGTACCAACACAAGAAAGAATGGGAAACATGGAGGAAGAGAGAAGAGGAACTCCTTGGTGCTACAAGACCTTGATAGTAATATTTAAGCGTTGTCTCTGGCTGTCCCAACGATTGATTGAGTGAACCAGACAGGTGCTTCGAGCAGTGTAAAGCCATCAACGGAATTTTTATTACAGATTGCCTCAAGTCGTATGTCTATGCAAATATTCAATTAACTAGGGAGAAATTTTTATTTAGATTGGTAAGGATTTCTATTACTAGTTGTTGATTCTGAATGAGAAGGTTACAGTTTGATTTTGATGATGTTTTGGGTCTAATCTGTGCAAAGATTGAATTAACTAGGGAAATATCTTTATTTATTTTCTCAGATGTACTCCTTTTTGAAAAGTAAGGGTTTGATAATTGATAGCCATGAAATAATTACTTAGTTTGTTTTCATGGAAGAGTTCTCTTTATGATGCTTTTTTATGAAATAAATAAGAGACTCATAATGAATTTGTGAATGGATGATGAACCCGTGAATGACTTTGCAATGGATCTCAATGTACTTGAAAATCAGTAGTCTGATTCACAACTTATTATGTTGAGGAACATATTTTCTCAGGTAATCTGAAGGTTTGTAATTCATTTACATGTTCATATGATCTTTTAACATTCTTCTTCCAAATGCACCGTGAAACTTAAGGTTGGAAAGGAGTCTACTGAGCTCAACAGACGTCTTCAGGCATTAGAACTTAAATGTGCAATTTCAGTATTTCAAAGTGCAAATATAAACCTGATGAGTGTAATTTTATAACTTAAATGTTCTTAGCTTGTCCATACGTGGGTTAGCTTGTTACTTGTGTTAAGATCCATAAGTTCAATTAGGGAAGAGCGTATAAACTATAAAGACCCGAAATTTTCAAGGAATTATCTTATAAAATTTTGATTCAAATCCAATTCAATTCCGATTTAATTTCTATAATTTTGAAAATTTTCAAAATTTCCATCCTCGACCAAAGTAATTTCATTTTAATTATTTCGGAGTGAATTCCGACATAAATATTTTACGAGTTCCATTTATTATTTTATCGATCAATACATGAAATATATTATTTTGGATTTGAAAATTTTAATTTATTTTGAATCGATTCGAGATAAGGGAGAGAGAGAGAGGGGGATTCGAGATTTTGTCCCGGATATTATTTTTTGGACCACCCTTTCACTTTCTCTTCCTCCCCTCTCCCTTGGTGTTTTTCGGATCAGCCATGCACCCTCCCTCTCCCATTCGATTCAAACAAGAGCTGCAACAACATCCACCCCTCTCCAGCTTCTTTTTTTTTTTTTTTTCCATTTGGGCTAAATACCTCCCACACCCATCTCCTTCTTGTAAAGAAAGATAGGAGGCAAAAATGTGCTTTCCATTGATTAATTGAAGAGAATATATACATAACAACTAGGTTAAACTAGGTCATATCCTAACTTACAAAGATATGATACTTGCTATACAAGGATAAAATCAAATCTAATTACACAAAGATACGATATCTCAACATTCTCCCTCAAGTTGAAGCATGGAGATTTCGAATGCCCAACTTGCGAAGTAGTGTTTGGAACTAGACGTGTCCAAGAGCCTTGGTAAGTATATCAGCCAGCTAAAGAGATGACCGGACGTGAGCAGTGATGATGGTGCCGGCCTGAACATGATCGCGAATCAGATGATAATCAACCTCAATGTGCTTGGTTCATTCGTGCATGAAAGACCGGATTAGAGGCGATATGTAGAGCAGCCCGGTTGTCACACCAGAGGCGCATGGGCTGGCGGTGAAAGACCCCGAGTGATGCAAGAAAGGACTTGAGCCACACAAGTTCACAAGTAGTAGTAGCCATGGCACGATATTCCGCCTCGGCATAAGAACGAGAAACAATGGATTGCTTCTTCGTTTTCCAAGAGACGGGTGACTCGCCAAGCATGATGAAGAAACCCGTCAATGATCGACGAGTAAGAGGGCATGTAGCATAGTCAGAATCACAATAAGCATTGAGCTGAAGATCATTGCATCATGACAGGAAGATATCTTGACTTGGGCTGCTCTTGAGGTAACGGACGACACGAAGGGCTGCTTACCATTGGTTTACCATCGGTGATGCCATAAATTCAGCTAGAATGTGTCCACAGAGTAACTCAGCTCTGGGAGAGTAATGGTGATGTAAATCAATCGACCAACTAACCGACGGTATTGCTCCGGTTGATCGAACAGGGAACTGGTATCCAAAGCCAACTTGTGGTTCTGTTCAATCAGAAAAGACACGGGTTTAGCAGCGAGAAGATCCGTTTCTGTCAGAATATCGAGAGCATACTTGCGCTGAGACAGAAAAATGCCGACGGGAGTACGAGTGATCTCAAGGCCAAGGAAATACTTCAAAGTGCCGAGATCTTTCATGTGGAACCGTGAGAGCATGAAGGCCTTGTAGCGAGCGATGAAAGCGGAGTCATTTCCGGCAATGATAAGATCGTCCACATATATGAGAACATGAAGAACAATGTCGGTGGCCCGTAACGCAGAAATGAAAAGAACGAGTAATCGGCGTAAGCCTGGACAAACCCAAAGTGCTTGAGAGCAGAAGCAAGCTTGAAAAACCAGTTGCAAGGAGCTTGACGAAGACCATAAAGAGACTTATGAAGATGACAGACCATAAAGAGCTTGACGAAGCTAGGCGGCATGGTCATGTAGACATCCTCATGTAAATCACCATAAAGAAAGGCGTTGTGGACATCCATTTGATGAAGCTCCTAATCACGGATCGCAACCACAACCAAGAAAACCTTAAAAGAAACCATCTTAGCAACTAGAGCAAAGATTTCAGAATAGTGAGTACCTTCAACTTCCGACTGCCAAGCACAACTAGGTGAGCTTTGTAGCGCTCAATGCCGCCATCCGCCTTATATTTAATTCGGAAAACCCATTTTCAGCCAATAGGAGTCTTGTCAGGAGGCAAGTCGACGACCTCTCAAGTCCCATTCCGATGCAGAGCATCGATCTCAAGACTCATCGCATCACGCCAGTGCTGGTGCTAAACGACCTCACGGAAGGATGTGGGCTCCGGTGTGCTAGTGATGGCTGCAAGGAAATATCGATGGGACTCGGAGAAGTTACCGTAATGCACATAATCAGCTAAAGGATACAGAGTACCCAAAGACGAGATCGAAGAGGGATCCGGTGAGATAGGGTGACAATATCGAGCGGTTGTACACATTTAGTCGCGAAGACATGTGTTGGGTTGGGGGAGACGAGTGTTGTGACGAGCAGGTAGAGGAGGAGGTGGAGGCGGATTCCCCCTGAGTCCAATAGTGGCTGCAGGAGCCGGACCATCGTCATCATAAGTGAGGGGCGAAGGGGGTTCGGTAGAGGGTTCGATAGGAGATGCAGAGGTGGAGGATGGTTGTGTGTAAGGGAAGACGTGCTCATGGAATGCTACGTCCCGGGAGGTAAAGAAGGTATGAGTTTCCAAGTCATAGAGCCGGCATGCCTTCTGACCGAATGGATAACCCAAAAAGATGCAACGACGACTACGGGGAGTGAGTTTGTCAGTGTTGCGAGGGATCCGGGTAGAGTAGCAGAGGCATCCGAAAACTCGCAGGTGACAGTAATCAGGAGACTTGTGGAAGAGGAGCTCATAGGGAGTTTTTCCTTTGAGAAGGGTGGTCGGGGTGCGATTGATAAGATAGCAGGCGGTAAGAATGCATTCGCCCCAAAACTTTTGTGGTAAGGAGGCTTGGAACATGAGAGCACGAGAGACATTAAGAATGTGACAGTGTTTGCGCTCTACACGACCGTTTTGCGGTGGAGTGCCAACGCAGGAGGACTCAAATAGAATGCCATAGTCACGAAAGAATGGCTTGAGGGCTATGAATTCCGAGCCATTATCACTACGAAAGCACTTCATAGACGTAAGAAAATACGATGCACCACAAGTGGAGGGGATACGATAAGGACCCTAAATGTCACAATGAACTAATTAAAAACAAAAAGTAGCCCGAGAAGTACTAATGGGAAAGGAAATACTCGGGAAGGACTGGACTAAATGATGTGAAGGATGCCCAAGGCGTTGATGCCAAAGAGTGGAGGAGTCGATGACTGGAGTGTGGCAAGAGCGGTCGTGGGGAGGAGAGGGAGGCAGAGTAAGCCATCACAGCAAGGACACCCTATCTCGGACTTCACCCGCTCCAATCAGTGTCGAAATGCGGTCATGTATCACAAAAAGCTTATCAGAGGAGATGACGAGGCAAGATAATTCAGCAGAGAGACAAGCAGATGATAAAAGGTGACAGTCAAGTCCCAGAACAAATAAGGCATGAGATAGAGTTACTCCAGGACAGAGATGAAGGTTGCCAGCTTGTGTAGCTATCGAAACAGTGGCATTTGAGAGCCGAATGTGGCACGACAGGATGTCACTGAGATCACGAAACAAGGTGGCATCGCCTGTCATGCGAAACGACGCCCCAGAGTCGAGAATCCAAGAGGTAGAGAGGATACATGACATGCGATCAGTAGAGGACTTAGCATGGAAGTCCTTGAATTTCTCGAAGAGAAGATTCCAATCGACATCAAAGACAAGAGAGCCGAATGCGTCACGATCAGTAGAAGTCATGGGCTGGGAAGTCGAAGAGGAAGCCGAATTGCCCAGGGCAGCGTGCATAGCAGAGCTGCGGGTGAGGGATTTGGACGGCGAAACAGGCGGAGGAGACGAGGTAGGAGTGCCACCGCCTCGTCCGAGAGCAGGGGGAGGGGCGCCCGTAGTGGGGTCAATGACGCCCTTGCCGTGGTTCCACCAGTCTAGAAAGCCGATGACTTTAATTTGAAGCAGGACAACACATTGTGGCCGGACCGGCCACGATGAGTGCAAAGGAGGCCGCTTTTGTCCGTCTTACCCGAGGAAGGGCGAGACTGAGATCGAGCAGCCATAGCCAGTGAGTCCGAGCGAGCGTCCCTGTCCTTGGCGATGGTTTGGAGACCTTCCTCCTAAACGGCCAACGAGTAGATACGGTTGAGCGGCGGAAGCGGGTCCTCAGCCACGATAGTAGACCGGATGGTGGCATAGGAGGCGTCATCGATCCCCATCAGAAATTGATGGGCTCGCTCAACCTCTCGCTCCTTAGCGGCGTTGCCGCAGGTGTATGAAGTGGAAGCGGTGTAGGTGGTGAGTTCGTCCCACAGCTTCCTAAGACGACCAAAGTAGGCAGCGATTGATTGGCCATCCTGACGACAACGAGCGATCTCAGAGCGAATCTGAAGGGTCCGGGGACCGTTGCCGACAGAAAAGTGCTGGTCAAGATCATCCCAAAGTTCCTTGGCAGTAGCAAATATGTGATGCTAGAACGGAGGGAAGCTCGATAGACTGAGCGATCCACACGATTAGCATGGAGTTGACGCGCTTCTAGTAAGCCGCATCAGTAGAGCCGGTAGCAGGTTCCTTGATGATGCCATCAAGGAAGCCATCCTTGAACTTGGTAGAGAAAGCATTGAGCATGACAATCTTCCATTTAGGGAAGTTCTCACCACGCAAGATCACAGGGCAAATAGTAAGGCCAGGGTGATCAGAAGAATGAAGGTAGTAGGGCGAGGCAGGGGTAAGGGCAGGGGGAGAGGCGGCGGCCATGGTGGATCAGTAGGAGAGTCGGCGGTAGGGTTAGACGTTTAGGAGTATCGGTAAGTCTGATACCATGTAAAGAAATATATGAGGCAAAAGTGTGCTTTCCATTGATTAATTGAAGAGAATATATACATAATAACTAGATTAAACTAGGTTATATCCTAACTTACAAAGATATGATACTTGCTATACAAGGATAAAATCAAAACTAATTACACAAAGATACGATATCTCAACACTTCAAGCTCTTGTCTCACCCATATTTGGGAAAAGGTCAAACAAATCCTCGTCGTTGCTCTCCTCCCACGCCATTGCACAGGAATCCCCTCTCCTCTCCCTCACTTTGTCTTCAAAAAAACCTATAAACATCTCCCCTCTTTACTCTCATTTACAATCCAAACAACCCCAAAAATACTCTCAATCCTCGCCTCTCATTTGCAACCCAAACCACACCCACAACCAGCCCATCTCCTCCTTGGCACCTCCACACCACCACCACGGTGCCACCTCTCTTCACCTTCCTCCTCTATTCCATCAGCCCCGTCACCACCACCCCTTCCTTCTACGAGCACTGCCGACCACCATACTCCACGACAAGCCCCTCCTTGTATGCCTGTTTCTCTGAATTTCAGACGCCACCACACCTCATCAAGGCCGGTCCAGAAGCAAGGGCAGGCTGGCCGTCTGCTGATGTCTCTAAAGTAGCAATGTCTTTATGCATATTTTAGTTCCATATTCTATACATTTTGCATATTTCGGGTGGGGAATATGTCGAATTTATGTAGTATATGCTTATTTGTCAAAAATGGAGATGTACATAAGTTTATGTGTAATATTGCAGAATATGGAGTCATTTCCGGAGAAAACCAAGAAGCAAGGATAGGAGCCCAACTTTACTCGATCTAGAGTAATCTTACTCGATCTCGACGAAGGTGTTCGAGAACAGGCCTTGTCGACTAAGCACTGATCGAGAAACTGAGTCAGAGACAATCCAACTCCCGGAAGCCAACTCGATCTCGAGTTACCTAGTCGAGATAGACAACACTGTGATGCCATGTCCGTAGTCGACGAGTTGTGACAAGACGAGAAGCCGAGGACGGAGACGCCAATCCAACCCTACTCGATCTCGAGTTGTTAACTCGATCTCGAGGATCACCATGGCGCAAGTCCGAGCCAGTGTTGAGGAAGACTACTCGACAACACCAGACCACCCAGTCGATGAAAAAGATCTACTCGATCTCGAGGAGGTTTGTCGAGATCGAGGAAAGTTGTGAGCCAAGGCACGAGCCATGACGAGCACCAGCTGCTCGACCAAGCCAGCCAGCCATACTCGACGACCATGTTACTCGATCTCGAGGAGCCTTCATCAAGATCGAGGAGCGCTGTATCCGAAGCGGCGTTACGCGGTTTGGCTGTCCTACACGGTTTGGGAATCCTTGGAGCCGAAGGAATCCGAGATGGCCGAGATCTATCCTACATCTATCAACAAACTATCCATGGAAGAGAAGATCTATCATCATAAAGAGACTTACCTATTTTAGATTTAATTTCCCTTTTAAATTTAATTCTTTAATTTTATTTATTTATCATTAAGCTTTTTAGATATAGATTTAGATATAGATAGATATTTCTATCCTTGAATAGGAAGGTTTAGAAGCCTATAAATAAAGCCCATGGGGCTGATTTCTAAGCATTCAATTTCAGTAGGAGAAGTGGTAGTAGAGAGAGAAAGGAATGCCGAGTGGAGCAAAGGAGCGAGAGCAAGTTGGCTTTGTTCGGTTGTACTTTCTTCAGTTTGATTTAATGCGAGTTTCTTTTCATCAATCAATGTTTGAGGTTGCGATGAGGCGTGAGTAGTCCACCCACTTCTAGGGTTGGGGCGAGCCCGACGATAGCCCTGCGTGTTTGAGGTAAAGATCCGACTTTTATCATGTTTTAAGCATCTACTACTTGTTATGTGTTTATTACCCATCTAATGGAGGTCCATGCTAACAACTTGGATTGTAAACATAAAATCGGTAGAGACAATTAGGGTTTCTTGAAAGAGTTGTCTAATTGTTGGAAAAGGCGAAAGCTTAGTCCTTTGATGCGATTCACATGATTATCTATTTATTTCTGCCTTATGATGCTTGGTTATCGTTGTTGCAAACCCCAATCTTGGAAGTCTTTTTCATACAGTTTAGTTCGAATCCCAAAGCACTTGTCTTTATTTTATTTTGTTTTAGTTTCTGCCCTTACTCGATCTCGAATTGCACTACTCGACCTCGAGTTACTGATTCTCGATCCAGCATCTTCGTAGCTTATGTGTGCAGGTGATCGACCAAGCCAACCCGACGTCGACGAAGACTTTACTCGATCTCGAGTAGCCCTTTATCGAGATCGACCAGAATTGACGAGAGCTGATGCGCCGTGTTCGACTGTCCGATCTTCTGTCGAGTAACTGTACTCGAGATCGAGGTCCCCTGTTGTCGACTTCTGTGAGATTTCTCCGCTGCCTAGGATCCGCTGACACGCTTCCTCGTGGATCGATCCTGACATCCCACTACTGCATCAAGAGGAAGTCTTGTAATTATTTGCAAGGGATGGAATCTGGTTTGCTGTACTTTATTTATATTTTATTGCAAGTCTCGATTTCCTCCTACAACAAAATTGGCGCCGTTGTCGGGGAAGCAATCATTCGCGCCCTAGGTAGTTGAATCTCACGTCTACTTTGAGTTACTTTTCAGGTGTATGCGCCGTTCTGGTCAACCACCTGAGTTTGACGGCTTAGACAACCCAGAATGTCTTATACAAGCCCACGCTAGACTGAAAAGAGCCATGGCTGCCGCATAAACACAAGAGCAGCTGATACAGAGGCTTACAAGGGAACTGGCCACTAAAGATGCTGCTATCGCCGTTGAGAAAGCAGCAAGGGAGTAAGCAGAAGCTGAGCTTGCCCAGTACCCAACCACGGCAGATGATTATATGCATCCAACTCTCGTCGTGCCTTAATCGGCGATTCTTATTCCTGAAAACTCTTTTGAAATTCGCACTCAATTTCTTATAGAGCTTAAAAATAATGCTTTTTATGGCAAATTTAACGAGTGTCCTCTTGAACATATTACCAATTTTTCTGACATGTGTCGTACTCTTGCTGAAGGTACAACTCTGGAATATGTCAAGATGAAGGCTTTTCGCTGGTCTCTCGCTGGGCCGGCACTGAAGTGGCTTGAAGGGCTGAAACCAAGATCACTCACAACATGGGCCCAAGTAGAGCAAGAGTTTCTGAATAAATTCCTCCCACCCGCCAAGACAGCACTCCTCCGTCAGAAAATCACCGCCTTCAAACAGAAGCCTGGGGAGCCGCTAGCAAAGGCATGGGAACGCTACAAAGAACTGCTGCGATCTTGCCCTACTCATGGACAGCCACCCTACGTCATTCAAGAGATCTTCTTCAACTCTCTTGATCAACTCACTAAGGACAGAATCAACCAGTATACTCGATATGAGTATCTAACGATGCCACCAATTGACGCCTGGGGTGTGCTAGGTAAGCTCACCAATTATGGCAACAAATATGGGTCTACTGCAAACTATGAGGAGAACTCCTATGCCAGGCCAGCACCATCTATGCCACTCTATAAGCCAACAAAGAAGATTGATCCAGATGTCAGGGAGCAGTTCTACAGAGACCAGAATCGCAAGCTCCTCAAGCAAGTCAAATATCTGTCTGTCAATCAGCCTTGCATCGAATGCGGATCACAGCGGCACACCACTACTGAGTACCCACACACTAAGCAAGTCAGATTGGCAGAGACACATGAAGAGGCAGCCTACGCTGGGGTCCCAATCGCTATATGGGAGATCAAAGGTTCTATCAACCACAGTGGAACCAAGGTCCTCCTAGGAACCCCCCACCCTACAGAGCTCCAGGACATCCAGAAAGGGATCAAAAGAAGGATGATATGCAGCTGATCCTTGAGGAGATGCGTCGGAATCAGGGCACCATCAACAACCAGTTCCAGAACATCACTACAAAATTTGGAGAACTGGACTTCTGGAAAAGGGGAATAGAGACGCAGATGGGTCAAATCGCTGCACAGATCCTACGACCATCCGGACAGCTCCCTGGGCAAACAGAACCAAATCCTAAAGGGAAAACCGGACACGTCACAGCTATCAAACTCAGAAGTGGGCATCAATTACACGAGCCAGAGGTCGGGAAACATCAAGACAAGGCAGAGCAGCAACTCGACCCAGAAAAAAATCTACTCGATCTCGAGGAAAGAGTACTCGACCTCGACAAGAATCTACTCGACACATACCATAAGCTGAGCTCGACTCCACTGCACAACCAGACAACTCGAGGCCGACAACCCAACTCGATGTCGAGGAGCCCCTGGTCGAGATCGAGAAGAACCTGGCCGTGGTCGACGACTCTGCAACACCTCCGAGGTCTGATCTGGCTCCGAAGCAGAAAAAGCCCCTGCCTTTTCCTTCAAAAGCACAGAAAGATCCCACTGCAGGTAGGCTTACCAGATTTTTTTAATATGATGCAAGAACTGAATGTCTCTATTCCTTTTACAGAAGCCCTGCAAGAGATGCCTGGATATGTCAAATTTCTGAAGGAAATCCTGAGCAAGAAGCGATCCATCTCAGAGATCGCAGGCGAATGCAAAGTACTCCACTTCCCTGAAAAGAGACCTGACCCTGGTAAGTTTTCTGTTACTGTGGGTTTTGGACAATATAAATACGAGTTTCTGTGTGATTTAGGAGCAAGTGTGAGCATCATGCCTTTATCAATCTAGCGGAAGGTAAAGATAGGATGCATAGAGCTTGTGGATGCCAAACTAGACCTACAGGTACAGTTGAGAATGTCCCCGTCCAGGTTGGTAAATTCTTTGTTCCAGCAGATTTCCTTATTATAGAATGTGCTGAAGATCCTACTAGACCTATTATTCTTGGTAGACCATTCTTAGCTACTGTAGATGCCAAAATTAGTGTCAAGAATCGATCGCTCACCTTCACCATAGGCGATGAGGTTTTAGATTTCTCTTTTGGCCCTGCAAAGGAGGAAATTTCATGGCTAGAGGTAAAAACCATCAGCAACCACGGGACCAAGAAATCAACGGAGGAAACCACCCAAGGCCCACTCGAGATCGACCAATCCTCCTCGATCTCGACAACGGTGCTACTCGATCTCGACAAGCCTTTGTCGATGACGACTTCCTCTATTGAGCCACAGACTTGCCCAGAGCCAAAGTATGGGGTCCCTGTACTCGAGGTCGACCAGCAGTACTCGACATCGACTAGCCCCAAGCCCAAAGATTTCTGTTTTGGGTCGGAAAAGGTAAGTTTAGGTAGGAATTCTACCCCCCCTTAGTCCATTAAGAAATTTATCAATAATTTAAGGGGAGGTAAGGCCCCGTGGCTAGAGAATCTGCGGAAATTAAAAGCTGGAAGAAAGAAGAAGAAGAAAGAGAAGGGAGATGATGCAAGCAACCACCTGCATCAACCACCTCTCAACTGAGCTTGCATACTACCAACAGGACCTAGATGATCCAGGAGAAGGGCCAAGCATGAGCTGGCCCCACACTAATGGTCCTTGAGCGCAAACGGAGAAGTCGGCCTAGCGACTCTAAAATCTAGAGCATGTATATAAAACGTTATGAATTTTGGGACTTTTAAACTTTTTTGGTTTTTGGTTTTTGGTTTTGGTTTTATGTCTTTTAGAATACTTCATGTGGATAGTCTTGTTTTTGTGTGCAATCTAACACTTTTAGGCCGACAAGCGTATAAGCATCGCGAAAAGTGGAATAAGAAGTCCCTGAAAAACAGTTAGAATCGACGAAGGCCAAGTCGACAACGACAAGGAGGAGCAGCCCAGAAACTTGTCGATCTCGAGTAGGCCAACTCGATATCGACTAAGCCACCAGAAGCTCCTCGACTTCAGAAGCCACTGGACGCAGAAATCACCTCGAGATCGAGTTGCACTACTCGAGATCGACAAAGATTTTGTACTCGACATACCTGTTCTGCCCTCCTCGATGTGTTATCATGTGAGTTCCTTCCTTTACTCTTGTTTTTATTTGATATTGTACAGTGGGGACACTGTAAATTTTAAGTATGGGGTAGGGGAAAAGCTCATTATCATTATTATATGTTTTAGTCTTACTTTTGGTTTTACATGGTGAAATTTTAAATTTTTATGCATTCATGTTTAAATTTTATGCATTTAGTCTTGTGTCATACTTTAGTCTCGTTTTTAGTTACATAAAAAAAAATATATATAATGAAAATGTCGGAAAAAAAATATGCATATTTAATTTTTGCATTGTTTTAGTTTGTATACCCTAACTTAGATGTCCTATGATGATAAATAATGACTGACTTGATCATGTAAACCCTATGGCATGTTTGGAAGGTTTAGCCTAAGTCCTCGAAATTGTTTTTATGTGGATTGTGAACTTGTGATGAAATTGAGCACATATGACCCTAAGCTCAAGGTTAAAATCCAACAAAAAATGTCCTAGTGAGAATTTTGGCCTTATAGGGAGAACATTAAAAATCCCTCTACTTTCTTGAGTGTATTTACTCTTCCTATGCATCTCTAAATATTGTGATAGTTATTCAAAGCCAATGCATTTATATGTTTATGTGAATGAGAATTAAATGATGGATGCACCTTTTAAGCCAATTTTATCATCTCTTTACCTACCTTGCATTATCCCTGCCTGAAGCCAGAACATTAGCCATGACTTTTATTATAAACTCCACAAAATTATCCTTAGCCAAATTGAGCCTGACCCCCATTTGGGAATTAAGACTTAGAGTTGGTTGGAATGATGGTTTGTGGAAGGAATGAGCTTATGTTGCATTTCAAGCAAGAAGGATTTTTTGAAGTTTATTGAAATATGGGTTGGTTTTATGTTTTTATCTTGCTATGCATATTATGTAAAAGGATTTTTGGTTCACCATATAAATGCACTAGCATTAGTTTTATTTTATTTTCGTTCAAAAAAAAAAAAAAAATCGAAAAAAAGAAGATAAAAAGTACATATGTTTGTGAATAAAGTGCATGAGCCAATTTTACGTTATTTCTTTCATTATTTGCAAGATACATACTTTGGAGAGGTTGAGGAAGTTTGAAAGGTTACATACTTCATTTAGATAAATTGGAGAGTTTGGTTGATGCGTATGATTAAGAGTTATGGTTTGGTTGAGTTGTGTTGGAGATTTAGGAGTCTTGATTCCCGAATTTTATTAAGCACCACATGGCCAAATAATTCCATACCTTATTATTTCTTACCAAGCCCCATTACAACCCCGCCGAATGGAATCTTCTTTGAAGACTTCTGTTGAGCGAAGTCCTCCTGATAATTCTTGTTGCATTTTCATAATTGGTTGCGAAGTGGATTTATATTTAAATTGAAATGTTTATAAGATTGTATATGGAATTGAGTTGAGAGTTGATATACATAGCGTAAACACATTGAGAGTTGAGTATAAACACATTATCCCTGTGAGGTTGGATTTATATTGCCCATGCCTATGGATCGCTCATATATGTGTGATGACGTTAAAATCACTTGTCTTACATTGCTACTACTTAAGATGGTGCTTTTGACGAGGGCGAAGACTTGAAAGATGTGTTGTATAGGTCTTGGTTATTGTTTGGTTATTGCTTGAGGACAAGCAAGTCTAAGTATGGGATGATTTGATGTCTCTAAAGTAGCCATGTCTTTATGCATATTTTAGTTCCATATTCTATACATTTTGCATATTTCGGGTTGGGAATATGTAGAACTTATGTAGTATATGTTTATTTGTCAGAAATGGAGATCTACATAAGTTTATGTGTAATATTGCAGAATATGGAGTCATTTCGGGAGAAAACCAAGAAGCAAGGATAGGAACCCAGCTTTACTCGATCTAGAGTAATCTTACTCGATCTCGACGAAGGTATTCGAGCACATGCCTTGTCGACTAAGCACTGATCGAGAAACTGAGTCAGAGACAATCCAACTCCCGGAAGCAAACTCGGTCTCGAGTTACCTAGTCGAGATCGACAACACTGTGATGCCATGTCCGGAGTCGACGAGTTGTGACAAGTCGAGAAGCCGAGGACGGAGATGCCAAGCCAACCCTACTCGATCTTGAGTTGTTAACTCGATCTCGAGGATCTCCATGGCGCAAATCCGAGCCAGTGTTGAGGAACACTACTCGACAACACCAGGCCACCCAGTCGATGAAAAAGATCTACTCGATCTCAAGAACGTTTGTCGAGATTGAGGAAAGTTGTGAGCCAAGGCTCGGGCCATGACGAGCACCAGCTGCTCGACCAAGCTAGCCAGCCATACTCGACGACCAGGTTACTCGATCTCGAGGAGCCTTCGTCGAGATCGAGAAGCTGCGTTACGCGGTTTGGCTGTCCTACACGGTTTGGGAATCCTTGGAGCCGAAGGAATCCGAGATGGCTGAGATCTATCCTACATCTATCAACAAACTATCCATGGAAGAGAAGATCTATCAACATAAAGAGACTTACCTATTTTAGATTTCATTTCCCTTTTAAATTTAATTCTTTAATTTTATTTATTTATCATTAAGCTTTTTAGATATAGATTTAGATATAGATAGATATTTCTATCCTTGAATAGCATGGTTTAGAAGCCTATAAATAAAGCCCATGGGGCTGATTTCTAAGCATTCAATTTCAGTAGGAGAAGTAGTAGTAGAGAGAGAAAGGGAGGCCGAGTGGAGCAAAGGAGCGAGAGCAGGTTGGCTTTGTTCGGTTGTACTTTCTTCAGTTTGATTTAATGCCAGTTTCTTTTCATCAATCAATGTTTGAGGTTGCGATGAGGCGCGAGTAGTCCACCCACTTCTAGGGTTGGGGCGAGCCCGATGATAGCCCTGCGTGTTTGAGGTAAAGATCCGACTTTTATCATGTTTTAAGCATCTACTACTTGTTATGTGTTTATTACCCATCTAATGGAGGTCCATGCTAACAACTTGGATTGTAAACATAAAATCGGTAGAGACATTTAGGGTTTCTTGAAAGAGTTGTCTAATTCTTGGAAAAGGTAAAAGCTTAGTCCTTTGATGCGATTCACATGATTATCTGTTTATTTCTGCCTTATGCATGCTTGGTTATCGTTGTTGCAAACCCCAATCTTGGAAGTCTTTTCAATACAGTTTAGTTCGAATCCCAAAGCACTTGTCGTTATTTTATTTCGTTTTAGTTTCTGCCCTTACTCGATCTCGAATTGCACTACTCGACCTCGAGTTAATGATTCTCGATCCAGCATTGCCGTAGCTTCTGTGTGCAGGTGATCGACCAAGCCAACCCGGCGTTGGTGAAGACTTTACTCGATCTCGGTAGTCCTTTGTCGAGATCGACCAGAATTGACGAGAGCTGTTGCGCCGTGTTCGACTGTCCGATCTTCTGTCGAGTAACTGTACTCGAGACCGAGGACCCCTGTTGTCGACTTCTGTGAGATTTCTCCGCTGACACGCTTCCTTATGGATCGATCCTGACTTCCCACTGCTGCATCGGGAGTTAGTCTTGTAATTATTTGCAAGGGACGGAATCTGGTTTGTTGTACTTTATTTATATTTTATTGCAAGTCTCGATTTACTCCTACAACATCTACCCAGGGCCGAAAAATTTATGGCGCCCAAAATAAATTTTAAGTAGGTATATATACATCCATATAAAAGAGTAAGTTTGTGAATCAAAGGCCCATCCACGTAGAAATAAAAGGCTCAATTGTCCAATCCAAATACAAACGCTTATTAATTGAAAAGGGGAAAAAATCATTGAAAGTTGAATATCATGTCACGCGTGCAACACTGCAGCTGTAGATTACTTCAATTGAAGGCTTGAGTTGTGGGAGATGAGCGATTCAAAGAATCAGAAGACGAAGAGGCGTTCTTCAACATTTGAGTCCTCGTATAGCATTCAAGGAGAAGAGGGGCCTTTTCAATTTCAAGGTTCTCGGTTGTATACCTTTATAACGCCACCATATCACCAACGGATCTACCTCCAAGGCTCAAACACCAGTCGTCCAGTCGCCAACGGCACCACCGCCCACCAGATCTACCTTCAACGTCGGTCGCACGCGGCACGCCGACACCACCGGATCTGTCTCCATGGTCGGCGTCGTCATTGATGCAAACCGGTAAGAGTAAGAATCTGCAGATTTTGATTCAATTTGATTTAGGGCAATTTTGATTATCCACATTAGCACGCCAATAGTGATTCAATTTGGGGCAATTGATTCACCTGGTCCTATTTCTTCATATTTTATATGGGAAATTGATAAAATTATATTGGACAGATATAGCACATTTGGATGATAATGTTGATATGCCTAATGCACTAATATTGGTAGTTTAGGAGTTTTTGAGCAAGAACATGTTTGCCCCTCCTTTTGATATTTGTGAAGGATCTGCTACTGTTGCTACGAAAGGATTCATTACAATGCTCTACCGAAGTGTTCTGCTGATTACGAACTACTGCTGCTACTAAGGATGCTGCTATGTTCTACTGATTTTTTTTATAAGATGTTCTACTGAATTGTTACTTATGAATTGTTCTACTAATTTTTCTATTAGTGTCAATTTATCCCTATTATTATTGTAAACATTGAGCTTTGTTTTATTTCATAAATGATATGAATATTAAGTCATTCAAACCTGTTGTTGGTGATTATTATAAATTTTAAATTATTAGGGCCGTTAGTTTTTATTCGCCCCGGGCCTCTATTATACAAGGATCGACCCTGCACCTCCCCTCCTTCCTTTGACTCAAGCAACAGCCCGAGCACCTCCGAATCCGATGCCTCATCTAACGTTCGACGAAGCAAGAGCAGCCCATGAGCCTTCCCAAAGTCGGCGAGCCTCCTCCTTTTTCCTCCTCCCCTGTTTTGGTCCGATCCTCCCGGTAAGCTTTCCTCTTCTTCTTTTGATCGTAAACCAAAGAAAGCTTCACCTTTCTCACCCCCACCTTCAACCCAGGTCCGAGAAGAGCTTCTCCGAGTCGCCGGGAAGCCCAAACGAACTCCAGCGAGCCATCCGAATCGATCCCCTCGGTGAGCCCTTCGAACCTCTTTCCTCTTTCCTTGGTTCATTTTTGGGCCCTCCTTGTTCATTGGTGGTCGGAAAAAGGGTGAGAGTGAGTTTCGGCGAGGGCGAGGTCGGAGATGAGAGAGGGGAGCCTGGGCGAGGGTTGATGAGGAAGAAGGGGATGTTGGTTCAACGGGTCCGGCTCCCTTCTTTTCTTCCTTTTCCTAGACCGGTTCTCTTTTTCTTTTCCATCCGGTTCGTTTTGGTCAGATTGAGGATTTGGGATGGGGTTGTTGTGCCTTTTGTTTGGTTGCAACATTTAAAATCGATTTGGTCCTAAAACTTGTTCGGTTGTTCCCAAATCTGAATTGGGGATTTAATGGGCTCGGTTCTGTTTGTTTGGAAAATTTGGGTCCGGTTTGGTCTATATAAAAGGGTCCGGAATTTGGGATTGTTTTATTCCTTGTTTCATTTATTTAATTACCTATTCATTTAAGAGAAAATTTGCGCCGAAGGCGCAAATTTTTGGCCAAATTAGCAAAATATACACACTTTTGTAAATATTAGGAAAGTATACATCTTCATTTTGTAACCCTACTTTCATATTCAAACCGCCCCCCCCCCTTCAATCTCAGATCCAAAATCGTCTCTTCCCCCGCTCTCGCTCCTCCTCCTCCGTTTCCATGGCTGCCATGGCTATCAGAGAGATCTCACCGTCTCTGTCCCGCTCCTTCTCCTTCTTCCACTTACCATCGCTGCACAACTCGCCAAGAGGTGAGAGTTTTTGCGGCTTCTCCCTCCCATCGATGCCCTCCCTCTACTCGCACAGGATCGTCTCCGCCTTCTAGGTGTTCAACGGGATCAGCCCGCTGGTGAAGTTCTCGCACTTCACCACGAACCAAGTGATCCAAGAGGCATTTGAGAGATTGACGGGGTTGGGGACCTTGATGGACTCTCTGGAGGCAACCGGGAAGAGGCCGTCGGACTTCGCCGACAAGCTAGGGTTGCCGTTCGAGTTCATCGGTGTGGCGGACAAGATCGGAAACCTTGGGGATCTGGAGAGGCTGAGGGTGACCAAGAGGGAGGCAGTTGCAGTTCATTCATTGCAGCACTCGCTGTGATGCAGATTGATAGTTTTGTGGGACCGATTAGGGACGGGAGGTCCGAAATCAGTTCTTCAGATTATAGTTGTGGATGTGTAGGGAGAAAACCCACCAAAAATTGAGAGAAGAGAGGGAAGAGATAGATGTTGAAGAAGGGAATTGATTTTCATTAGTTGATTCTGAAATTAGAAAATGCAAGCATATATAAACCTTGAACCGGGTTTGACAATCGACAGATAAAACATAAAGGGAACCGGGTTCACTACTAAAATAAAATCATAACCCATTAACTAGCCCTGCATCAGTACTCCGCTCTTCAAAGATCATTGTCCTCAATGATCAATGCAATATGGCAGCAATACCCATATACGCTTCATTCAGCAAGCATTAGCTAACCACCAGCCACCGGGATCGAAGATGAGGGGAGTAGCATATGTCGGTCTAATCCATAAAAATCCCAGTAATAGCTTAATACTCGCAGTTGCAGTCGCCAAATGATCCCTTGAATGAACACCTCCGGGGTCGAAAATAAGTGTTATAACATGAAGAGTATTGATAGAAACATGGAGATCACCTTCCTTTATCACTATCTTGAACCCATCAGCAGCAGTCCATTTTATAAGTGACAAAATCGAGTCGACTAACCTCGAATACCAAGTTGTCATAGTTATGTCACGTGCCTCGTTAATACTTGGCAGCTCCACTTTCTTCAGCACAACAGATGCCAAATTAGGAGTGCTTCCAACAAGGACTAACTCGACTGCAAGTTCACACCTCTTGCTCATATTTGCTGCAAGTAAAAGGTTGTCCAAACTATGAAAATTAAAATTTCTTCCCACCAAACAGCTTACCGGATCAGCCTTGTCTGTGAACACTATCACATCGAGAGCTTGAAGAAACCAGAAATAATGATCATGGACAAGCCGCAACTGAGGTATAATTCTGTTTTCGACTTCGGTCGCATTGAGGATGTCACAGCTCCTGATGACCCTTGAATGGTTGCCGCCGGGATCGAAAACCAAATAAGTGGCACTGATTGCCCAAACTCGAACATCAAAATCAGTACTTTCCTTCATCATTTCCTTAGGTGGATTTAACAATAGCAACACCCATGTTCTCTTTGGCTTCAAATCTGAGGTCACATGATTGGTGTCCTGATCTCCCTTTGCAATTTGCTTCAGCATTTCAATCTTATCGACTACGCCTCCATCACAGTTTTGTGCACTCTGAGCTAAACTTCTTCCCAAGTTGAGCGCCAGTAATTCACTACACTCCACCATCTTTTGAGAGTTCTCTAGCAGCCCTGCAACAACGGATATTGGCAAACATCCCGAGGAAATACTAACCTCAAATATCATGCTTGCACCTCCGGGATCAAAAACAGGTTGCGATTGAAACAAACTAATTAACCCAACCCTTACAACAATCAGCTCAATCCTATTCTCAACCCAAGGGTGTTCTTCCTTCCTATTTGTGCCATACATTGGTGCAGACATTTCATCGAGTGCCTTGTGGGCGATCAAAATGAAGGTTTCCTTTGTAGGAATCAGCTTGTCACTTACCGGCATAGGTGATTCCTCCAGCAAGCCATACATAGCAGCCATCAAACACTCTCCTCTAGGATCAAAAATTGAAATATCAATACAACCATATGCATCAACCATTAATTTAGTAACGTCTAAGGAGATGAGTGATGCGTATGAAAATACAACAGGAACTAAACTTATCGGAACCATTCCATTAGACTGAATCCCCTCTAGAATAGGTTCAAGTACAACCCTTATTTCTTCTTCCCTGGGGTCAAGAGATCTTTGAAGAATTGATAGGGACCTCATACAATAGTTGGTTTTAGAACTTAAAGGAATATTACCCCTGCTCAACTCATCATATATCCATAGGCAATCCCGTATATTAACATTGGGCAAAACCATTTCTCCTCCCGGATCGAAACTCAACAATTTGCCACAAATAAGTAGATTAACTCGATTGACGAGGGAGTTACCTGCCAGTAAGCTCTGCAGTGGGATCTGCTCATCAATTTTGTTGCTAACCATCCTTGTTCGCATTTCATCGAACGCCTTGTGTGCAATTGGCATTTCGTTGGACTGCTTGGGTGCAACTTGCATTTCGTCGAACAGTTAGCGTGCATTGAGATTTAGGAGCTTCTCTGTCACAGAGGAAACCTCCTCTACAATGGGGACCTTCAACTCAGTTTGTGCCTCATAAGGGCTCATCGTCTCGACTCCAAGATCGAGCTCGTCATCACTTGTGACATCGTCTTCCTTGGTGAACTCAATTTCCTCGCTGTCACTTGCCTTGTACATTTCATAAATGAAGTGATGAGCGACTGGATCCCTAGGCGTGAGATTGGGATTACCTTGAGAAATCGGGATAAGTGGTGCTTGCTCTATCGACAGATTTCGGAACCTAGAGGAATCGGGAGTCTCTGGTGGTCGAACCGAAGCCATATAGCGAGCGAACAACTTCCTGAGCTCGGACATCTCTGTGTCACGCTGTGCATCACGATGTGCTTGAGTAGAATGATTAGATGCGATGGCTCCTTGCCAAGGCTCCGATTGGGAGGTGGAAGTCCACTAAACGTACTCCGTTGGCGACGCAACTCGAGATCCCGACGAGTCGAGTGCCGCTGGGGATCTAGCGCTCATGAACTGCGCGAATTACTTCCGAATCTGGTCCATCTCGGCATCTCACTACGCCTGAGCCGCATCTCGTTTCGCCTCCAGCGTTTGAGCAACCGTGAAGGCCTCTTGCAGACGTTCCAAGCGCTGGACGACGTCTTCAATCATGACCTCCGCACGTGTGTTGTCGGCCATGGAAACGAGGTCGGAGGATGGAATGCTCTGATACCAATGATGCAGATTGATAGTTTTGTGGAACCGATTAGGGACGAGAGGTCCGAAATCAATTCTTCAGATTATAGTGGTGGATGTGTAGGGAGAAAACCCACCAGAAATTGAGAGAAGAGAGGGAAGAGATAGATGTTGAAGAAGGTAATTGATTTTCATTAGTTGATTATGAAATTAGAAAATACAAGCATATATAAACCTTGAACCGGGTTTGACAATCAACACATAAAACATAAAGGGAACCGGGTTCACTAGTAAAATAAAATCATAACCCATTAACTAGCCCTGCATCACGCTGTATGATGTAACCGGCTCTAATGCCAATACGCTGCGCCTCTTGCAGAGGTAACTTCTCTCACTATTCTTCTCCAATCGATCTCTTCACTGTGTTGTCATCTATGGAATCTCGATCTCTTCTTCCGCCTCTGCATCTTCATTGCTGATAGCATATTGTGAATTTCTGGTTTTACAGTACGTTGTGGAGATCTCTTTAATTTCAATACATTGCATTAGATGCTCTTGCTCTTCCGAGAGACGGTGAACCGCCAGCGCTGACAACTTCCTGATGCTTTTGCTCGAACTGCTCTTCCCCTCAAATCGATGTAGTTAAGCATTTCCTTGAAGCCAAAAGTGCCAAGGAAGAGGTTCCTGATTCAGAAGCTTCAGATCTGGAGGTACTACTGTTGTATAATGAGAGTATGAGATTGTCTTAAGCTGGCAATTAATCCAGAGTTCTGTTCGTCGTTCTCTGATTATTTGCTAATGTAGTTATTGACTTCTATTTCTTACCATTTGTTACATGTTTGCTGTTGCTGTCAAAAATTGAAATTGGGTGTTTTCTTGTTAATTATCTTTTTTGCAATGTTGTATTTCATAACCATCTGTTACATGTTTGCTGTTGCTGTCAAAAATTGAAATTGGGTGTTTTCTTGTTAATTATCTTTTTGCAATGTTGTATTTCATAACCATCTGTTACATGTTTGCTGTTGCTGTAAAAAATTGAAATTGGGTGTTTTCTTGTTAATTATCTTTTTGGAATGATGCATATTAATGTATTAGGCAGTAAAAGTACAAATGTAGACAAAATTGGGAGACCACAAGATGGGAATAAATAATTGAGAGGAAACTTCGATCCCAAAACAAAATCCAAATCCAATTGTGTGACATCGTGTTTATGGGTATTTTTTAGTGCTGACATCGTTTTTATGAGTATTTTTTAGCGCTCACATCGTTTTTATATGTATTTTTTAGCACTGATATCGTTTTTATGTGTATTTTTTTAGTGTTGACATCGTTTTTATGCATATTTTTTAATCCTGACATCGTTTTTAGTTGGATATTATATATGTAGTTATATATGTATGCTTGAGTCCTTAAAAATTGGTTTATTTTTTAGTGTTGATATCGTTTTTGTGCTTATTACCTTGTTTAGGTTGCTCGTTAGGTATATATGTATGATTGAGTCATTAAAAAATGGTTTGTTTTTTAGTGCTGACATCGTTTTTATCCGTATTTTTTAGTGTTGACATCATTTTTAGTTGGATATTATATATGTAGGTATATTTATATACTTGAGTTCTTAAAAACTAGTTTGTTTCTTAATGATGACATCGTTTTTATGCATATTTTTTAGTGCTGACATCGTTTTTAATTTGATATTATATATGTAAGTATATATGTATGCTTGAGTCCTTAAAAATTGGTTTATCTCTTAGTGCTGACATCGTGTTTATACGTATTTTTTAGTGTTAACATCGTTTGTATGCATATTTTTATGTAGGTATATATTTGCTGACATCGTTTTTGTAATATAAGAGATGGATGAGGAAGAAGGTCAGCATCGTCGGCGTCGAAAAATTCTTTCTTTTAATTGCTCACCGTTATTCTTTGTTTTTCACTACCTAAAATAAATTACAATATTCGTTTCTTTATTTTGGTAGAACATTCATTTGTTTCTTTGCTCTCCCCTTTTATATTTTATATAAAATTTCTAATGTTATTTGATTTGTGAAATTCAAATAATTGGTAATGACATAATACATCAAATATATTGATCTCCGATGTCATCACCGTCGGCGGCAACATCCTCGTAGACAACGTCAACAATGCTGATGTCAGCATTTCCGACGTTGGCGTCAACATCATCGTAAACAACGTCAACACTAAAAAAGACGTTGGCGTCAGCACTGATGCGCGAAAAAAAAAAAAAAGACGCAGAGGGGGGGCACACGGGGAAGGGGGGCACAAGGGATGTATAGTATGGCAAAATTCACACAACTTTGTATAGTTTGCTAATTTAGCCTTTGTATTTGTATACTTTGCAAACCCACCCTTCATTTAATGTTATTTAATTACTGATTTATTAAATTATTTATTAAATATTTTTTATTTATTAGTTATTTAATTGTTTAATTAATTAGTTGATTATTTGATGGTTTTTAAATGGTTTGAAAAAATAAAATGTATTATTTGAAATATTTACATGAATGTCGGAAGTTATTTAAAACATTAGAATAAAGTGTTTGAAATAAACTAATTTATGTCAGATTATTTTAATAATATAATTTTTTGAAGTTGGTTTAAAGGTTTAAATGGTTTAAAATCGGAATTTGGCTAAGTATTATTTTAGAATAAATTGTTTGGACTAGCGAATTGTCTTAATATGAGACCAATTGACTTTAGAAATTATTGAACCGATTTACTTAGAACTTGACTTGGGAAATTAATTGATGGAATTACTTGAGAATTTATATGGTTTGACATATGAGTAAATGTGAGATTGGAAGTATGATTTGATCCTTTGGGAATCCTGGTTGATCGGTAGAAATGAATTACAAATGTTGCTCAGAAATGAGATGAGATGATATGACTAAGAAATTATAATGAGTCATTTAACTTATATGAAATTATGTGTAGTTTTTTTGCATTAGACTTAGACTTGCAAATGTTAATTACTACTTGCTAGGTGACTAGTGAGTTGTTTGGACTCTTGCTTGTTGCTTTTGGATTTTGCTCATTTCAGGTAAGTTCTCCAGGACTTACTCAAGAATTTAGACCTCGTGATTGGGTGTCATGTGGTATGTTAGGTGCAAGCATCCCATATTTCATGTAGTATCATGCTTAGGGTTGCACAAATGATTGAGCATACGGATTCTTTATGCATTTCGTAGAACGGTCTTTAATTGTGAGTCTATGAGTCTTTTGCTTGGGTCATAGGACGACCTAGCCCCATCGGGTTCGTACCTAATTGAGTCATTTTATACGAGCATTATTATTGATCTGATCAAGGCATTTTATATGAGCATGATATCGACTTTATATCACTACGGCCACGTCTGAGTCTCCACCCTAAGTATGGGCGTGGAGTGAATCTCCACCCTAGGTATGGGTGTGGAGTGAATCTCCACCCTAGGTATGGGCATGGAATTTGACTGGGATATGCCAAATAGCATTCTTTGGGACCCTTTCCTGTACTTGATGCATTTATATCATGTTAAACATGCTTGAGTGTTGAGTTTTCCCGCACTGCATTAGACATATTATTTTAGGATTAGGATGCATGTTATGTGGCCTCAGCGATGCCTTATGGTACGTGTGAGTGGATCAACCTTGACTTTGTAGATAGTTTCAGGTACCCACCTTCCTTTTGACCGCTGAATGTTGTTTGACGGGATCTAGCCATTGCGTACTGAGAGACTGACTTTTATATACTCCCCTTTTGGTTATTTACTTATGGTTTTGACCTGACTATGTTGTGGCAACTCTCTATAGTTTATTTCCGCCGTTTGCATGTTTTACTTCGAACTCAAATAATTTAATGCGTACTAGTAAATGAGGACAAGTATTGGTGTGAGAATATCGGGTCCCCAATCGACCTTAAGTGAATTTAGGGTATGAAATCCTTTCTTTCAAAAACTAACCCTTTGTTTTGAATATAACATGTACTTGAATTGTAAGATCCGAATGAAGGTATCCATTCCTTCGAAACATAACCCGGGTTTTATAACTCGGGTCGTTACATGAACAATTCATGAGGTTGGTGGTTCAATTTTATATATATATATATATATATATATATATAAATATATATATATATAGATAGATAGATAGATAAAGGTTCAAATGAAAAAGGGGCTTAAAATGAAAAAACCTCTTAAAGTGAAAATAGAATAAGTTCAGGGCGCGGGCTGGTTGAAAAAAAAAAGCCAGCGTTTTCATCCTCTCTCATTCTCTCGTCTCTACGGTCTCCCTCTCTCCTCTCTCTCTCTCTGAGATTTCCTCTCCGGTGTCAAAGTCCGGCCAAACTAGAAGGCAGCCGCCAGGAGTCGAGCTGAAGAAGCGACCCCCTTCCGCGCCATACCTCCGCCTTATTGATTCGAAGCCAGGAAGAATAAGCGGTCTCGGGCGGCGACGATGATGTTTCAGTTCTCCCTGCCTTCAAATCTCTGCTCTCTCATTGACTGTCCCCACGATTTTCGACTCCAGCACTCCGATTTAGCCAGCGATGTTGCCCTACCGCGTGCTCTTTGCTCCTCCCTCTTATCGGTGCTGCAATTGGTGACCATGGGATGAAGAACCCTAATTTTCGGTAAGGTTCACCTCTTATTCAGTTATTATCTTGTTATTGATTTCAATTTGTGCTTGATGTTTTCCCATTGCTTGTATCATTTTTCGAAGTATAGAGCATCTCTATTATCTTGTTCTTTAAGCTGTCATTTCAATTTTCTGTCTGAGCTTTAAAAGGAGGTTTAGATGTGTTGATGTTGTTGTGCCAATTGCGATTTCTAGGGGTTGTGTGAGTTGTCCATTTGAATCTCCATTTTAATTTCGGGCTCTTCAAGTCGCGTTGGAGGCCATTTGTAGCTTTCTTGCCGCACGCACAACTGACCTGGAGGCTGCTGCTTATCCAACTTTAGATGAGCTTACCTCCAATGTTGTGCTTGGTTGTTCATCTTTCTCCACTTCTTTAATTGCTTCTGTTTTGTATGTTGTTGATTCTTAGAAACAGCACTCGATCAGCCTTCAAATAATCAACTTGTAAGCGGTAGCTTATGAAGCAGTGGATAGTCAAATTTAGGACCTAAAAATGGGGATAACAATTAGACCTCAATGAACTTGGGATCGCCTCACATATATACATTAGAGCATTTTGAATTGTTTTGTAATCTGCAGATTAGTAGCCTCATAATTAAATTTTAATTTGATAAGATCAAAGTTTGGATTGTGGTAAGGAAGAGAAAATAATGAAAACTGAAATGAAATATAGCAAAAGGAAATGACCTTAGATGCTGTTAAGTAGCACATATTAGTAGGATTTGCTGATGTTTTGAGCAACTGAGAGGTCAGTATGTTCAATTTGAACCTTCATTCCCAGTAGTGGAAAAAGAAGGTTTTCCCAATTTGAACCTTCACATTGCTTTCTGGTTATTCAAGCATTTTTGCTACTAAGATTGAAATTATTGCTCTTGATTAGTGTTTGGTTTTCTGCTACTAAGATTGAAATTATTCCTACTGAGCTACCTTGTTCTTGTTCTCTTAATTCTATAAAACTAGGCATGTTGTAGTAGAACTGGAATAATCATTCCAATTCTAAGTTTCCATCCTAGATGCGTTTTCCATTTTTTGTGTGCAACAAGTATACTGCGAAGGGTAATGCTTTGTGTCATCCTTGATTGCAGCTGGTACGTGGAGTGATTGCTTCAATATTAGTGGTGTTATGCTTATTTTAGGTTGGCTTGATTGATCAAGTTGGTCATTATGAAAAAGGTTCAACACTCAATCTTGGTACCCTGCCTGTAGCTATTGGTCTCTATGGATATTGCTACTGAGGGCATGTTGTCTTTCCTAACATTATACTTCAATGGAGAAGCCAAATCAATATCCATAAGTCCTCTTGACTAGGTCAGATGTAACGGCCCAGGGTTATGATTCCCGGGTTACGTTTCGAGGGATGAAACCCCTCGTTAGGATTTTGCGCCCCGAGTACAGGTTGAAGGTTTGAAATTCTACTATAACGTTTTCAAGTGGGATTTCACACCCAAAATTCGAAGGGATCGTTGGAATCCCCGGGGAAGTCCCATGTACCTGTCATAAGTCTAAGGGTGGAAAACCAAAGGTTACACAAATAGCGGAAGTAAAGCATAATACAAAGGGGTGCCACAGCAGAGCCGGGTCAAAACGGAGTCAAAAGTATAAATCCAAAAAATATAATCAGAGTCTGGTGAAGTCTATAACTCCAGCGCTCACTTTCCGCCGACAAAATGACCCGCGCAATAAGCAAACAGCACCGATAGGATGAACATAAATAATTCCTAAAAAAATTGATTTGGGGGGGGATCAGATCGATGCCCACTTAACTCTGCATCCCAACCATAAGCACACATATACGCTATACCTAATAAAGATGCTCTAATGCAGTACGAAATTCAAACACACTAGCATGCTCCTAGTTCATAACAATGTGCAGAAATACTGTAAAGGGCCCAAGACAATGCCAAGTGGCATATCCCTCTCCTACCTCCACCCCTTCCGACAGGCGGAGACTGGCCAGCTCGTGAATGCATTCATTCATAATCGGGGGGCACGCATGCCTAACCCGCTCCACAATAAAGCCCGCAGGCATATCATAATATAAGGAAGTACTCGATTGACTCAGGGTACCCGATGAGGCTGGCTACCCTATGACCCTAGCAAAGACTCTAGGACTATCACAGATAACGGCCGTTCTGTTTACATACACATAGAGAAATAGAATGCTCAACGATCAATGCAACCTAGCATGGTACTACATGGCATGCTGATCATGAATGCAACACCTAGTATATCATGCACCTAAAGCAGGGAATAGCTCTATTCAATCTGAGTAAGCTCCGAAGAGACTTACCTGGCGGTGCAGAACAGCAAGGCAAGCATTATAATAGATTAAAGATCACCTAGACACATATCAGAACACATATATAAGTCTACGTCTAATCATCCAAGCACTCAAGCATATCATTCAACGAGAATAGCAACCATATCGCAATCATCGTTCCGTCAAGTTCAACCATTCATCATATTGCCACATTCCACAAGACCATATCATCCTTCATCATTCCATTCAGCCACATTCATGTATTCGCTACAATATATCCGCAATAATAATCCGCATATCACAGATATCAAGTCCATCATATCTCGAAAGCATAAATTAACGATACACAAGTCTAACACTTCATCATGCCATTAGTCAATCAATCATGCCATTAGTACACACCAATCATGATATTAGTCAATCATTCACATCAAGCATGCTAGTTAGTCATCGATGACATAATTCCCAAGTTAGTCCCGAAACCGCTTTAAAATCCGAATTGACTAGTTAGAATTTCCGACCTTGGAAAACGTTCATCAAATTCTTTTTTTTTTCTAAATCCAAGTCTCCTAATATCATATTTTAAATCTCAAGAATAATATTTTATATTTTAAATCTCACACAATATAATACTTCAAATACCATTTTCCTTTATAAAATATTTCCCATCTTTTAAAACTCCTACCCTTTTCATTTAATAAAATCATCCCTTTTTAAATTACTAAAAACCGACTTTGTATTTATAAAATCTAATATCGATCCTCCTTATTTTTATAATTTATCAAAACCGCCCTTTAATTAATTTTATTGACCAAAACCGAGCCTTTTGTTAAAGAATTACCCAAAATCAGATTTGACAGGCAAAAATAGGCCCAATCATTTTATACTTTCAGAATTTGAAATATGCCCAACCTTCACATAACCCTCAACTCTAGCCCAGCCCAACCCATTCTCTTGTTCTGTTTTCGAATTCAGAAGGAAAAGGTAAGGGGCCTAGGGCTGACGTGGACACGAGCTGGACCCCACATGCTTCTTCTTCCTCCTCCGTTCCTCAGACGTTGTTGTTCGAAGGAGAAGAGCCCGCCGGCGTCGGCTCCTTTCCTTGCTCCGGCGTCCTCGACTCCTCGTTTCATAGACTCGCTCCTCCCACACCCTTGCACTCTCGCACAGCTCACGCTCGGGGTGCTCACCGAGGGATAGAGGTTGTCGGAGGTTCGATTGGAGCCGCTCGGGGCTCGTCGGAGTCGGAAACACACTGCTCCTGAACTGGGAAGGGAGATAGGAGTGTAAAGTTCCATCTTTGTGCTACTAGGAGGTGGAAGGAGAGGAAAGGAGCGAGAAAGGAGGTCCTTACCATTCGAAATCGAAAACAGGGGAAGAAGGTTGAAGGGGGCGGCGCTCGGTCTCCGGGTCTCTCCGGCGGCTGCTGCTTCTGCTTCTTGTGGCGTCGAGGGAGGCGGGGGCTCCTGCTAGTGGCGCATTGGTTGGAAGGGGGGAGGAGTGGTGGAGCTTGGGTGCTCCTCTCGGCAAAACAGGGAGGAGTGTGGGTGGGGGCTGTGGTCCCAGTGGTGGTGATCGGCGACGGTGGCTGTGGTGGCGATGTGGTGGTGGAATGGTGGCTCAGATTGTGGTGACAGAGGCTGGACAGTGGAGGAGGTGCTCACGGCAAGGGAGTAGAATGAAGGAGGAAGAGACCTTAGGGGGGTGTTTGGGTCTTCTTGTTTGTGGTGGATGTGAATGAACACAAAATCAGATTTTAATTGCTTGGAATGGGTCTGATTTGGGATGTAGCATAGGGGAAAGCAATCTTGACTATTGCCATGTAAGGAGGAGCAAGTTTGGAGTGAGAAAATAAAGAAAACAAAGCCATTTTGTAGGGGTGTTGTGACTTGATAGGCATAGGGAAGCTAGGTAGAAAATTCCACCCATTTAAACATCACAAAGGAATCATTTAGTTGAGCTTTGGACAAAGAGGAGAGAAAGAAACAAGAATTGTAGTTCACAAATCGAGAATTTGAATTTCCAAAAGTTAGTTTCCGAAACCCGCTCTTTCGATTAGTTAGAATTTTAAAATCCGGGAATCAAGTTTACCATTTTAAGTTAACTTTCAAAATTTTAATTAGGTTGGAAATCCATTTTACGAAATCAAAGTTCGAGCTAGAAATTTTTTTTTCGCTAAATTCTGATTTAAATTTCATTTTGATTTTCTTTTTCTGAGGACTTGGGATTTAAAAATCCGAGCCTTTACATCATCCACCTCTAAAATCAAGTCTCGTCCTCGAGACTAAAACCAAAACAAGGGAGGGGATGAAGGTTGAAATAGGTGAGTCCAAGGACCATTCCATCGATCCCGTAAGTGCCTCATAAGGGCCCCTATGAGATTCTCACAGCATCGTCGTCATGATCATAATATCCCCGATAGGTCGTAGCGAGAGTGTGATACGGGCCCTTACCACATCCTTACCCCGACTTCTCGGTTATCATAACTCGAAAAGCATCATTGCATCTCCACTAGGTCTTAGCAAACAATTTATAAGGGCCCCTATAAAATGTTTGTATCCACTTCGTGGGGCGTAATAATGCAACTCGGGTCGAAAAGTTTCAAAAAGAGTCCTCAGTTCGAAAAGGATTTGTCTCAAAATCATTGAAATTCTCGATCGCGTTCGATTTCTCAAATCCAAGTTAGTCATTTTTAAACACCGTTCAAATCCCTTAAATTCGACGTTAGTCAAGCAAATTCCAAATCTCAAGAGGTGGAATCATCCACCTCTAAGGCTAATCCCGTATTTCCTTCCTAGGTTCCAAGTCATAATCAAATTCATCAATTCGGTCCTATCATCCTAGCAATTCCAATTCAAGGCATCATATAACATAGTGGTACATCATAGAATCGTATCACACATTCATAAACAGATCATACTCATGTCAAAGATAGTTACGTACTATAACAGATCTAGCATAGTAACATACATAGTAGGGCTCATCACATCACAGAGGTTGCACATCATATCAATCAGATAATCAGATCATATATTAACTATAAGGGATCATCATCACATTTAGAGGCATCAAGTACCTCCGCACACCAGCATTTCCTCGAGTTCAGGGGTAACTATGTTAGTACTAATAATTCACCATCGCCTATGGAACACATCAGAGACTCAACATCGTCTATAACATAGAACTTTCACATCACTCGGTCCCAAGTATCGCATAACCATAAGCTACATCCTCGAGAAAACATGCTTATAATTACCAACCACATTAGAACACGATCGACACTCATCATCAACAATTCTCAAGACAAGATTAACCTCACCTAGGCCAACCAACTCAAATTCGATTCTAGTTCTAAATACCATTGCATCCCACTTATATACAAACTCTCTAGCCTCATAACTATCCGCAATCACGGCCAAATACCCAATCCGACTACTAGATATCCCAACTCCCATGCCATCCAGCCATCTAAGAACCAGCCTACTTCGACATCCTGAACTCAAATCCAACTCGACCACCTGAACCACATCTCGGGGTTCCCAATCACACAATTTCCTTATTCTAGCAAGCTTAACAACTCGACCGATTACCAATACTCTTTATAAAGCATACTCTCATCCTAGAGGTCCTCTACCAGCCTCATATTCACCTTCTAGGAGAAATCTCAAGTCCTCGACTAAACCGCTCTCACGATCAATCTAGACACCTCTTAACAATCTTGCTGATTCTTCCTAAGCTCTCAAGACTCCGCTTGACCATCACCTCCCAAAGGGACGTATCAAATCATCTCGCTAACCTGATCATACTTCCCACACCACTAACCACTCTTACTAACCATCCACCTCTAAGAACCCAACTCCTACTAGTGCTAACTCATAACCACGAATCCCCGAGTTCCTCATCTCTTCATATTCCGGAATTTCCTCAAGCTCCTACTTCTTAACCATGACACCTTACCATCCAAAGCTCTCTTTTACCGATCATCATTTCCGTAGAGTCCCTAGATCATCCTCATCCGAGTTTCCCAATTATCGCAACTTAGCCAACTCTCTAAAACATTCTTCCCCTAGTGTTCTCAATAATTTTATGATTTGCCAATTTCCAAACTTCATGCTCAAAATCTCCCTATCTTGACCTCAAACCCACAATCTTACGAGAAATCTCAACGACATTCTTGCCTAACTACCAGCCTTTCCTCGAAGGTTCATCTTACATCCTCAAATACCTCCAAAGTCAAACAATTTCCACACATCAAACTCGATTCTTTCCCTATGCTAAAATCCTCCAACCACGCATCTAAAATCCTTCACTCACAACTTCGCCAAGCATTGCCAATCCTACCTAAACAACCCCAAATACTCACCGCACATACAGTCCTGATACGAACAATCAAATCCCCAAGATCGACAATTTATCAAGCAACCTTATACTACTCATCCTTAGCGATTCCTCAACCTCATCTTTTATCAAATCGCTCTCAATCACAACACATATATTCTAGTCCCGAATTATATGATTCCTTAGACCTTCCTTAACCGATCATCCTTGACGCCGCTCATGATTCGCTCCTAGACTATCTAGACACTCTTTCCCAGTATACTAACCCGTATATCAACACATCCCCTCAAGAATCCCTCCAAACCACCCTTAAGTCACTTATCCAACTCTAGAACTACACTACCCGCACACGCTATTGCCCCACACTACCTCTAACGAAGACCTTTCCCTTGAAATCTTGCCACACTACTCTATTCCTCACCGAAGACCTACTTGGAAGCTCAATTACACTCAATATCTGACAAGTCCTAACTCACTCGGCTCTTATCAAGCTGATGCATCCTTCCTACACCTCATCTCACACAACCAATGACCCACTCGAAGACCACAATCTACTTGCCATTTTCCGACCCATTTCACCAAGGAATCACTCGACTCATGCCCAAGACGAAACACCACTACATATATAACTCATAATCGATTTACTAGCAGGTTAGTACACTCAAGCATCAAGATACATCATCGCAAGCACAAGTTAGCCAGGTCACTATTCACTACTGGTTCGGCATATTCGTCACTACCAATCATGTCAGTTCTAGGCCTGTCACACACCATCAATTCCGACTAATAAGAGAATCCACGGTCCGAATTAAGAATGCTCTTCCTCGAGTCAGTTGGGAGGATCCTGCTCACGTCTGCCATCCTTGAAGCATATCCGTTCTTTTTGCCATCGGTGACGTCGTCCTTGGAGTCTATGGGCCATGGACCCACCATGCTTCCGCTTCGCCGTCCCGGTGCCACTTGGTCGTCGCTTCCTCCTTTCATGTCGGCGCTCATCGAAGGATTGCAGGGATTAGGAGTTACGGAGATAGGGGAGAGACAAGGGCGGACAACACGACTTCTTCAATGATTCAGACATGGACCAGGACTAGACGGTGAGACTAGAGATAAGATCTCAACCCGAGAGTTACAACGATGCCCTTAGGTCATTCTATGAGGTTATATTTGCCGCAAGGAACACATAGCAATCACGAAGTATCTCAACAACATTATTCCACACTAGCATGTACCTATCTCAAGAATAACGATTTATGAGTTCACAACACGTTCATCTAATCAATTCCTTCATGCACGCGGACAAGCAAGTACCCTATCACTTCATTTACCAGTTATGCCTGACATATTAAGATAATTTATACATGGACCGGCAATGGACATATGCAACACAAGTTATGCAAGATCTAGGGAGCATCACATAATATAACATGTATGATTAATCACTCACCTTAGGTACACACATAAGCATATCAAGATGATATGGGGCCAATGTAGCATGTTAAAATGCATTCCAATAATCGTACTACAAGTATAGTCAAGTCCTACAGGGGGCGGTACAACAACTATCATATCACATACATTCATATTCACATAGTAAGACGAGTACAACAATTAATCATACGAGGGTCCAAATTTGGGAGGTATATGTCCTACATGATACTAGCAATACTCGTTAAACATATACATAGTCAACGAGGTCCAATTAAGTCAATTTAGCATGCTAAGACATTCATTCCTCATATTAAACATACCACAAGGGTTGATCACACTATCATGAACCTAATTCATGGAAAGATAATAATTCTGGAAGTTTCATACATATGGTACAAATATCCCCTCATAGAAGCAACCATGCAAGTTATCAACCAAGTCATGCTAAAATACCCCGACATTCCATGTCATGAAATCATAAAGGAGGCTATCATTATAATCAGACAGAATTCCCTAAGGGCAATCACTTACTCATCACCCCGTTTCCCGTGGGACACTAGTATGACTCGCTTGGTAGGACACAATGACGTTCACGTTGTTCCCGAGAGATGAGGATAAACTCGTGTTTAGACTCCTATGGAAAGAAGACATGGTTGACCATTACGAGGATCAAAGGAATGACTCCATGAGACAACTCACTCCTAACTCGAAACTACTTCAGTCATCACTCACACTAACATACTCAAGTAATCCTCACATCCGACATGATTTTTGAAGGTAATTAGATGACCAACCCAAATTTCCCGTGGGAGACACCAACCTCTAGTACAAGACTCGGTAGAAGCATAGATGGTGGGATACCAAACAGGACTCGAAACGGGGTGAGCGGATGCTCTTTGACCCTTGCTAACATGCCTAAATATTTTGGTGTGACGGATGACGAAGTCAGAATCATCAAAGGGTTTGAATTAAGGAAGTTCCATTCCGACAAGACAGGAATTCCAATGACATAAGAACGAGGTACTCTCCCGCTATCCCGTTTGCACAGTTATTCAATACATGATTCAAGTCAAGACATACTGATTAGTTCTCTATCTTAAGCAAAACAGCACTCAACATTTAAGCAATCAACGGGGTTAATATGATCCTCTTCAAGGAGGATCGCCCTCAGGCCCAGTTGGATATAATGCATATAATAATAGAGACGATCTATGCCGTCCTTCGAGGGACGGCTGACCGGAGGGGCAAATACCTCACGGCCTCCTAACCCAAGCTACTCCAACCCTCGGGCTCCTTGGAGTCTTCAAACCCTATCTGTAAAAGAAATCTAGTATTTTGCCTACCCATTCCCAACTACATCCAATAGGGATGGTCTAGCGCCTTTATTACCCCGTCGTTTCCCTTTGTTTGATTACCGAATTCATTGAGTCAAGTTCATATTTAGTCCATTTGAGTTAGCCATATTAAATTCATTTTGCCCTTTCTAAAACATTTTGAAAATCCATTTGAAAACCTTGGGCCATTTCAAAACCACTTCAACCTATCATACTCGGTTTGCATAACCTCAGCTCTGATACCATCTTTGTAACGGCCCAGGATTATGATTCCCGGGTTACGTTTCGAGGGATGAAACCCCTCGTTAGGATCTTGCGCCCCGAGTACAGGTTGAAGGTTTGAAATTCTACTATAACGTTTTCAAGTGGGATTTCACACCCAAAATTCGAAGGGATCGTTGGAATCCCCGGGGAAGTCCCATGTACCTGTCACAAGTCTAAGCGTGGAAAACCAAAGGTTACACAAATAGCGGAAGTAAAGCATAATACAAAGGGGTGCCACAGCAGAGCCGGGTCAAAACGGAGTCAAAAGTATAAATCCAAAAAATATAATCAGAGTCTGGTGAAGTCTATAACTCCAGCGCTCACTTTCCGCCGACAAAATGACCCGCGCAATAAGCAAACAGCACCGATAGGATGAACATAAATAATTCCTAAAAAAATTGATTTGGGGCGGGATCAGATCGATGCCCACTTAACTCTGCATCCCAACCATAAGCACACATATACGCTATACCTAATAAAGATGCTCTAATGCAGTACGAAATTCAAACACACTAGCATGCTCCTAGTTCATAACAATGTGCAGAAATACTGTAAAGGGCCCAAGACAATGCCAAGTGGCACATCCCTCTCCTACCTCCACCCCTTCCGACAGGTGGAGACTGGCCAGCTCGTGAATGCTGATCATGAATGCAACACCTAGTATATCATGCACCTAAAGCAGGGAATAGCTCTATTCAATCTGAGTAAGCTCCGAAGAGACTTATCTGGCGGTGCAGAACAGCAAGGCAAGCATTATAATAGATTAAAGATCACCTAGACACATATCAGAACACATATATAAGTCTACGTCTAATCATCCAAGCACTCAAGCGTATCATTCAACGAGAATAGCAACCATATCGCAATCATCGTTCCGTCAAGTTCAACCATTCATCATATTGCCACATTCCACTAGACCATATCATCCTTCATCATTCCATTCAGCCACATTCATGTATTCGCTACAATATATCCGCAATAATAATCCGCATATCACAGATATCAAGTCCATCATATCTCGAAAGCATAAATTAACGATACACAAGTCTAACACTTCATCATGCCATTAGTCAATCAATCATGCCATTAGTACACACCAATCATGATATTAGTCAATCATTCACATCAAGCATGCTAGTTAGTCATCGATGACATAATTCCCAAGTTTGTCCCGAAACCGCTTTAAAATCCGAATTGACTAGTTAGAATTTCCGACCTTGGAAAACGTTCATCAAATTCTTTTTTTTTTTCTAAATCCAAGTCTCCTAATATCATATTTTAAATCTCAAGAATAATATTTTATATTTTAAATCTCACACAATATAATACTTCAAATACCATTTTCCTTTATAAAATATTTCCCATCTTTTAAAACTCCTACCCTTTTCATTTAATAAAATCATCCCTTTTTAAATTACTAAAAACCGACTTTGTATTTATAAAATCTAATACCGATCCTCCTTATTTTTATAATTTATCAAAACCGCCCTTTAATTAATTTTATTGACCAAAACCGAGCCTTTTGTTAAAGAATTACCCAAAATCAGATTTGACAGGCAAAAATAGGCCCAATCATTTTATACTTTCAGAATTTAAAATAGGCCCAACCTTCACATAACCCTCAACTCTAGCCCAGCCCAACCCATTCTCTTGTTCTGTTTTCGAATTCAGAAGGAAAAGGTAAGGGGCCTAGGGCTGACGTGGACACGAGCTGGACCCCACATGCTTCTTCTTCCTCCTCCGTTCCTCAGACTAGGGGTGTTATGTGAGACAAGCTACTCGTGATCGGCTCGGGTTCGGCTCGTATAAAACTCGACTCGAGCTCGTTCATTTTCTAAACAAGCCGAGTACGAGCACATTTTTAAGCTCGGTCCAAAGCTCGGCTCGTTCGAATTAAACTCGAATAGCTCGAATTTTATGAAATTTCTAAAATTTTCTTAAAGTTATTGTATAATGAGCAAGTAGAATTGCCTAAAGCTCGAAAAAAGCTCGGCTCGAGCTCGCTCATTTCCTAAACGAGCCGAATATGAGCACATTTTTAAGCTCGAGTCAAAACTTAGGCTCGGCTCGAGCTCGTTCATATTCTAAATGAACTAAATATGAACAAGTAATACTCGGCTCGTTCGGCTCGAATAACAGCCCTACCTCAGACGTTGTTGCTCGAAGGAGAAGAGCCCGCCGGCGTCGGCTCCTTTCCTTGCTCCGGCGTCCTCGACTCCTCGTTTCATAGACTCGCTCCTCCCACACCCTCGCACTCTCGCACAGCTCGCGCTCTCACCCTCATTCTCTCGATCTCATTCTCGCCATTTGCTCTCCGGCGATCCCGCTCTCTCTCCGGCGCTCCCTCTCTCACTCTCCGGTCATTTCGATTAGAGCAACAAGAATAGGAAAAAAGAACACAGAAACTCGGGCAAAAGGAGTTAAAGAGAGGCTAGGGGTGCTCACCGAGGGATAGAGGTTGTCGGAGGTTCGATTGGAGCCGCTCGGGGCTCGTCGGAGTCGGAAACACACTGCTCCTGAACTGGGAAGGGAGATAGGAGTGTAAAGTTCCATCTTTGTGCTACTAGGAGGTGGAAGGAGAGGAAAGGAGCGAGAAAGGAGGTCCTTACCATTCGAAATCGAAAATAGGGGAAGAAGGTTGAAGGGGGCGGCGCTCGGTCTCCGGGTCTCTCCGGCGGCTGCTGCTTCTGCTTCTTGTGGCGTCGAGGGAGGCGGGGGCTCCTGCTAGTGGCGCATTGGTTGGAAGGGGGGAGGAGTGGTGGAGCTTGGGTGCTCCTCTCGGCAAAACAGGGAGGAGTGTGGGTGGGGGCTGCGGTCCCAGTGGTGGTGATCGGCGACGGTGGCTGTGGTGGCGATGTGGTGGTGGAATGGTGGCTCAGATTGTGGTGACAGAGGCTGGACAGTGGAGGAGGTGCTCACGGCAAGGGAGTAGAATGAAGGAGGAAGAGACCTTAGGGGGGTGTTTGGGTCTTCTTGTTTGTGGTGGATGTGAATGAACACAAAATCAGATTTTAATTGCTTGGAATGGGTCTGATTTGGGATGTAGCATAGGGGAAAGCAATCTTGACTATTGCCATGTAAGGAGGAGCAAGTTTGGAGTGAGAAAATAAAGAAAACAAAGCCATTTTGTAGGGGTGTTGTGACTTGATAGGCATAGGGAAGCTAGGTAGAAAATTCCACCCATTTAAACATCACAAAGGAATCATTTAGTTGAGCTTTGGACAAAGAGGAGAGAAAGAAACAAGAATTGTAGTTCACAAATCGAGAATTTGAATTTCCAAAAGTTAGTTTCCGAAACCCGCTCTTTCGATTAGTTAGAATTTTAAAATCCGGGAATCAAGTTTACCATTTTAAGTTAACTTTCAAAATTTTAATTAGGTTGGAAATCCATTTCACGAAATCAAAGTTCGAGCTAGAAATTTTTTTTTCGCTAAATTCTGATTTAAATTTCATTTTGATTTTCTTTTTCTGAGGACTTGGGATTTAAAAATCCGAGCCTTTACATCAGAAGCTTAGAGATCTGGTTGTAATAAAAAGGGGCTAGCATAAACCTCTGATTTTATATCTTTTCAATAATTTTGCATGTAGTTTATGATACATATTGTCTGATAATATGAACTTTTAAAGACAGACAATCACCTGATCTGACTTTATCCTCATATTTACCTTTGTTCTTTTGCCTACAAAGAATATTCTCAGTGTTCTGCATATAAGGTCAAAAGTAGGTTGTCAAGGCATTGTGTTTTGTACTTTGTTATATCATTGCTTTCCGATCTGTCTTCTGCCTGGTTTATTGAATTTGTATGGAATAGATTCATACAATCAATATTCTGAATGTACTGCTCACTGATTGTTCATTTTGTTTGGCTTCTACTAATTGAGGTTAGATTGCACAATTGGTATCTAAAAGATGTCTTATTTTTTCACTTAATATAGTTCAGATACGCGATGTGTCATTAAAAGCCTATTAGCTCAAAATGGTAGAGCAATGTGCCCACGCACGAAGATGCGGGTTCAAACCCCGTATAGGCTATCTATGTTTATCTCTTACTATGTTTCTCTTCATGAATAAGGTGCAAAAATAAAATTGTAATGTGCAAATATAAGATCATAGAGTGCACAAATAAAATTATAAAGGACACACCTTACTATGTTTCTCTTTTTTTCTGCTTTTGTACAAACCTTTACTGATATGTCATCATGTTTTCATATGCAGAAGGATAATATTGCAAATCAAAGGGAGCACTTGATACTGTTGCTTGCAAATGTGCACGTAAAGCAGTTTCCAAAGCCTGATCAACAACTCAAAATCTGTTGGTTAGACTGTTGGCTGCTCGCCTCTGATTTTCATGCCCGTTTAATCACAGATTTTTTTTAAAAAAAATTCCTGGTATTTTCTGCTACTCATTCCATTTCTATAATAAACATCAATTAATTTTCTCTTTATTAGGTTTCTTTAAATGGGATGCGAAGGGAAATGTCCAGAATATGTTAAAAAAAAAATTTGAAGTCTAATGTATCTCACTGCAATTTAGGGGCTCTGTTCGCTGAAACTTAAATAGATTGGGAGTTTCACTCTTTCTAGAAATTAACACTTTTGTTTTACTATTTTAGAAACCAAGTTTAATATTTGGCTTCTACTACTTATTGACTTAAAATTGCACAATTGTTATCTAAAATTGCACTAATATTCTTATTTTTCCACTTAATATAGTTCAGATTGCACAATTGTATTCTAAAATTGCATTAATATGCATGATGTACCAATAAAAGGCTATTAGCTCAAAATGGAAGCGCGATGTGCTATGCACACAGACGCAGGTTCAAATCCCGCATAGGCTATTTATGGGTGTCTTATTTTTATTTCCGTTCATGAATAAGATTATAAAGTGCAAGAACAAAATGATAAATTGCATAAATAAGACGTTAAAGTGCAAGAATAAAATGATGAAGTGCACAATTAAGATTATGAAGTGCATAAAAAAAATGATAAAGTGCAAGAATAACATCAAGTTATTCTAGCAGACTAAAATGCTTTTACAGAAGAAAAAAAATGACAAAGTGCAAGAATAGGGGTGTTATTCGAGCCGAACGAGCCGAGCTTTGCATGTTCAAGCTTGTTCATTTGTTAAACGAGCTCGAGCCGAGCCGAGCCCAATTTTTAAACGAGGTTTCTTTTTTGTTCAAGCACGACTTGTTTTAGTAAATGAACGAGCTCGAGCCGAGCTTTTTTCGAGCTTTAAGTAGTTTTACTTGGTCATAACATATTAACTTCAAGAAAATTTTAGAAATTCCATAGAATTCGAGCTATTCGAGCCTAAATCGAACGAGCCGAGCTTTCAACCGAGCTTAAAATCATGTTCAGGCTCGGCTTGTTTAGGTAAGTGAACGAGCTCGAGCCGAGCTCGAGCTGTTCAGCTCATATAACATCCCTATGCAAGAATAAAGTGACAAAGTGCAAGAATAAAGTGATGAAGTGCATGAATAATAATATGAACTGCATGAATAAGTTTATGAAATGCACGATTAAGATTATGAAGTGTATAGATAAAATGATAAAGTGTAAGAATAAAATGATAAAGTGCATGAATAATAATATGAAGTGCATGAATAATATTATGAAGTGCATAAATAAAATGATAAATTGCATAAATAAGATGTTAAAGTGCAAGAATAAAATGATGAAGTGCACAATTAAGATTATGAAGTGCATAAACAAAATGATAAAGTGCAAGAATAACATCAAGTTATTCTAGCAGACTGAAATGCTTTTACAGAAAGAAAAAAATGACAAAGTGCAAGATTAAAGTGACAAAGTGCAAGAATAAAGTGATGAAGTGCATGAATAAGTTTATGAAATGCACGATTAAGATTATGAAGTGTATAGATAAAATGATAAAGTGTAGGAATAAAATGATAAAGTGCATGAATAATAATATGAAGTGCATGAATAATATTATGAAGTGCATAAATAAAATGATTAAGTGCAAAAATAAGATTATGTAGTGCGGGTTTAAGATTATGAATTGCACTTTTATCGGAAAATAATACAAACTCGTAAAATTAAGCAATTTAGCCCATGTAGGAGTCAAACCCACATCTTTGTGCATAAGCACATTGCTCTACCATTGAGTTAATAGGCTTTTAAAGCTTATTAATTACAAGAATAGAGATAAGAATAAAATCATTCTACCATATTATATAACACTCTTTTCCCTTAGTTTCCCTTGCTGTCATACTCTCAGCAGTGCTTTTTCCTGCTAGCAAACTGTCAAATGCACATGTGAGGGTGAGATTTCGGTTGTAAATCAAGCATGCTAATTCAGAGCCACACAAAGGCGATCAAACAAAAAGAAATGGCTAATGACCATTGGACTTGCACATTTAGAGACCAACACAGTAATTCAAACAGACCAAAATGAAACACTAGATTTTGCTCTAATCAAACCAAAATGACAATATACAACAACAAATGTCAACATCAAATTCTAGGGTGTAAGGTAAATGCACGTTTTTAAAACGCAAACTGGAAAACTGTCAAATGCACAACAGAAAGAATAAATAGCAGAAACCAGAAGCATAAAAAAATCAGAAACCAGCAGCATTTCGAGTATTCAAAGCAAGCAAAACCTAAATAGAAACCGATAGCAATTCGAGTATTCAAAGCAAGCACAACCTAATCAGAACCCGACAACATTTCGAGTATTCAAAGCAACCAAAACCTAATATGAGCTCAGTTCACTCTCTTAACATCCAACACAAAAGATTTTATACAAGGCAAGGTTTGGAACACACCTGCTTTACTTCATAACAATCAAGATTGTGCCGATCCCCAATTCTACTCAACATGCTATGGTATTAACAAGACCAAATCAGACCAACAAGAACCAATTAAAATTTACAACAAAAACTATCAATTCAAATGAGAGATTTCATCCAACAAAGAGGGGATCATAAACCGTTGCATCATTATGACAGTGTCGACAACCGAAGGCCTCGTTGCAACAAGGAGCTCGAATCTTGCATCTTCATCTGTAATGCTTGCACCTGCTCAGCTCACACCCAATAAAAGGCAAAATCCAGCATCAGACAAGCACATAATTCATAAGCTCAATTCCTTTATGTAAATGTCGTGAAAATCACCCAAACCTAACCCTATTTTCAACCTCTAGCTCACCAAGTGTGAAATCAAAGAGATTAAAAGAAATCGAATTAAAAAAAGGCCTTGTACCTGCAAAATCAATTCGCCACCAAAAGATCCCCAAATTCAATGACAGATGAAATCGATTCATTCAGTCATTCAATCACAGAATGCCACTCTAAATGAAGAATGCAGTACAACTCTATAACGGAGGCTTTATTATCTCAATTCTAACGAAACCTAAGCAAATAATCGCAGGGAAAGACAACCCTAAACCTAAAAATTGACGTTTGACAACAGCAGAGGGGATTGAATTGAATGCATCGGAATAGAAAACAGGTGCAGTGAAAGAAAGATGGCAAACCTGAGAGCCGATACAGATGATTCTTTGACGGAGAAGCATATTGGTACTCAGTCAAATTCTTCGAATCGGGGCAAAACTGGGGGAGCGGAAGGACGATGCCCCTGGATCGGGAGATGAGGTCGGCATCGCAGGGAACTACTCGGTAGGGGTGTGGTCATCAGCGCCGAAGGCGTGGGTTGAGAGAGGTGTTGGAGCGTCGGTCGAATCGAAGGCAAGAGGAAGGAGGGTCAGGCGAGAGGAGGAAGAAGGGTTTTTCTCATTTTCACTGTTTGAGCTCCGGTTTGGTTCTTTGTTTTTTTTTTTAAAATGGCCTGGTTCAGTTTTTTTAATGATAAACCCGCGCCAGCTAACCATTAAAAGCTCCATTTTCACTTTAAGCAAATTTTTCATCTTAAACCCAATTTTCACTTTAACCTCACCGTGTGTGTGTGTGTGTGGGGTATATATATATATATATATATATATATATATATATATATATATAGGGAAGCTTTAAAATGTTAAATATCCTTAACGTGTAAAATTTGCTTAACGTGTAAAATTTTCAAATCAACACAACACATACGCGCGCAACCCCGAGCCCTCGGACTCCAGCACCCGCACCCACCTCGAGCCACCTCCGGCCACCAGCGACCAGCCGCCCTCGAGCCCACCCCCGGTGCGCAACCCCCGAGCCATGGACTGGCTTGGTTCGAGCCCAGACGCGCCCCTTCATCGCAGCAGCGTCGAGCCACCAACAGTTCGGTTTTCGGCCTCCCACGCCACCCACGAGCCACCTCCGGCCACCAGCCCCGACTAGTTCGAACCCCCTCCCTCAGGCGCACCCCCCGAGCCCGGAACTGCCTTGGTTCGTGCCCAGCCGAGCCCACACCGAACCATCTTCCCCCACAACGCTAAATCGGTTCTTTTGGCTCGGAATACCTTCGAAATCCCGATTTTTCTCCTTGTTTCCACTCGAATTTGTTATGATTTCTAACTCTAAACTTGTTTATTACAGTTATTTGGATTGTTTGAATGATTTAGGTTGAGATTGAAAACCTAGGGTTTGATTTAAGAGCGGAATTTGGGGCTTTTTGATAAAAGTCAAATTGATTGAAATTGATGATATGGTTGTGTTGTTGGGTTGATTTTGAGCTAATTTCATGTTCATATCATTGTCAAATTGTTTATGGATCATGAGCTAATTGAATTTTAGAATTTTAGGTTGCGATATGTTTTAGATTTGGGGCTTTTTTCCAAAAGCCAAATTGATTGAAATTGATTATATGGTTGTATTGTTGGGTTGATTTTGAGCTAATTTCATGTTCATATCATTGTCAAATTGTTTGTAGATCATTAGCTAATTGGATTTTAGAATTTTATAATGCGATATGCTTTGGAATTTGGGGCTTTTTTTGCAAAAGCCAAATTGATTGAAATTGATGATATGGTTGTGTTGGTGGGTTGATTTTGAGCTAATTTCATGTTCATAGCATTGTCAAATTGTTTGTGAATCATGAGCTAATTGAATTTTAGGATTTTATTGCAATATGTTTTAGGTCGATTAGTTTCTTCTATTTTAGCGTAAAAATCATAATTTAGCCTATTAGCTCAATTGGTAGAGCAATGTGCGTTTGCACAAAAGATGTGAGTTCAAATCCCACATAGGTTACATAATAGATAAGAGCGCAACAATCGCAAATTGTTAATCATGCACATTATAATCTAACTTATGCACTTTTTAACCTTAATTATGCACATTTTAATCTTATTTATGCACTTGAATTTTAAAAGCGTATACGTAAAAAAATCGATTTCAAACTTACATCTATCAACCTAAATTATTCGAGAGGCCGGTGAACCCAAACTCTCAAAAGTAAAAAAAAAAACAAAATTAAAACATCGATTTCAAAAGCACATCTTTTGTCTTATTAATGCACATTATGATCTTACATTTGCACAATTGTATTCTTAATCTGCACAATTGTATCTTACTTTTGCACAATTGTAGTTTAAATTTGCACAATTGTATCCTACTTTAAATTTGCACAATTACAGTTGCACAAATGCACTTTACAGTTGCACAAATGCACTTCACAGTTGCACAAATGCACTCCACAGTTCCACAAATGCACTCCACAGTTGCACAAAAGGTATCGAAAACGGGAAAAAGTGCATGTACCCATAAAATTATACATATTTACCAATTTACCCATAAATTAAACATATTTCAATTATAAATTTTTATAATTGAAATAGACACATTTACCTATTTACCCCATAATGAATTATTTGTCTACACAAAATAAACTTATATTTGCACAATAAGATGTTATATGTGCACAAAATCAAGTTATACTTGCACAGCAGAAAGTGTTACCACGAAAAAAAAAATTCTGGGCAAAAAAAAAAATTAAAAAAAAAAAAAAAATTCGGGTCCGAGAAGGGGGGACAAGGGGGGCACACGCATGGGCAAGGGGGGGCAGATATTCTACTAATAAAATTAGGCCCATTAGTAATTAAATTAGGCCCATTAGTAATTAAATTAGGCCCATTAGCAAATTTTACACAATAAGCATATTTTACACTTTAAGGACTTTTTAGATTTGAAGTAAACCCTATATATATATATATATATATATATATATATATACATATATACACATACAGATATACATATACATACAGATATACATATACATACATATATACATATACATACATATATACATATATACATATATATTTATATATTTATATATATATATATATATATATAAATATATAAATATATATGTATATATGTATGTATATGTATATATGTATGTATATGTATATCTGTATGTATATGTATATATGTATGTGTATATATATATATACATATATACACATACATATATACATATACATACATATATACATATACATACATATATACATATATACATATATACATATATACATATATATTTATATATTTATATATTTATATATTTATATATTTATATATATATATATATATATATATATATATATATATATATATATATATATATATATATATATATATATATATATATATATATATATATATACACACACACATACATGTACATGTATATATATACATATATATAAACGTATATATGTATATATATATATATATATATATATATATATATATATATATATATATATATATATATATATATATATATATATTCTAAAGTTGCATTTTATATTTTTATTTATGCAATTTTTTATCTTGTGTTGTAATCTTATTTATTCACTTAATTATCTTAGTCATGTACTTTATACTCTTATTGAAGCACATTATTGTACATCAATGGATTAAACAACATCGAAATGATATTGATTAGAGAGATGCCCTCGTATCAAGTACCCTTGAGCTAAATAGAACATGGAAATGGACAGGGAGAGAAGGAAAATTGCACAAGAAAAGCCTATGCCCGAGTTCTCTTGGATAGAATATTCCCCTTTCTTATTAAATATCATGTCAGAGATTATGCAAATAGACTTGATATCCAATCTGCACATATGTATTCTAAAGTTGCACTTTATATTTTTATTTATGCAATTTTTTATCTTGTGTTGTAATCTTATTTATTCACTTAATTATCTTAGTCATGTACTTTATACTCTTATTGAAGCACGTTATTGTACATCAATGGATTAAACAACATCGAAATGATATTGATTAGAGAGATGCCCTCGTATCGAGTACCCTTGAGCTAAATAGGACATGGAAATGGACAGGGAGAGAAGGAAAATTGCACAAGAAAAGCCTATGCCCGAGTTCTCTTGGATAGAATATTCCCCTTTCTTATTAAATATCATGTCAGAGATTATGCAAATAGACTTGATATCCAATCTGAGTCTATTAATATTAGTTCATATGTATGCACTTTATATTTTATCTCATCAAGAAATACAAATTTATTTATATTATTTATGCACTTTATAATTTTATTCATGCACTTTATTATCTTATATATGCGCTTTATTATCTATTTGTGTTAGAAATTTTATTTTTTTAGAAATCTAAAATATGATATTTCCCCTTAAATCTGGTATTTTGTCTAAGTTGTTGTGTTTCATATGCTCTTACATTTTCTCTTCCGAAAAATTGTGGCAACTCCAAATTTGTTCAATCTTTGTCTCCCACTCAAAGTAAAGGTCGGGATCATACTTTCTTTCAAAAGCTGGGATTTGGACCTTGATTTTGCCTATTCCATCTTGCTCTTTTTCACGGGCTCTCCGTTGTTGGTATCTATGGCCTGTGGCTGATTCCCAATCCTCCTCTTGCTCTTCAAAGTCATCATATTGCCTTCTTGGAGACCTGCGATCATCATAAAAAGGAGGAACATTGTTAGGAACAAAATATCTACCTTATCACGGGGCACCGGGTCATGTCGAGGGCCTATTGGCGTGGTTGTTAAGGGCTCCTCCCGCTCTTGATGAGGTGCATTTAGCACATGTCGGGGTGGCGTACGTGCATCCAAGGCCACCATTCGAGCCATGAGCTAGCCAATGTTGTCGGACATGGTTTTAGGCATGTTGAACCTTTCCATGGATGTTGGCTCTTACCCGCTTCCATTGGAATGGTCTGAATGGTGAAGATCTACGTTAGACATTCTCAAAACACAGTAACAAACTTGTTACGTTAGTGAAAGTAAAAATCAGCCACACAGGTGTTTCACTCCTCTCTCCGAATGTTACAACTAAGCTTCAAATCCGTCTTACTAGAGTAAAAAATCAACCACAAATTTGCACACTTTAAAGAGCACAATGAAAACAAGGGCTGATCTCGTTACCAAACATGTAGATTCTTGTAGAATGATAGAATTGATGTAAATTCCTCCTTGAGGGTTTCATTCATTAACATAATCGTATATATAGGTTACAAGAGATTGGGCTTATTGGCCCGCTATACAATATGTAATCTATCAAACCCCCGCGGTCAAAAGTGGAGGGTCCCGTACAGTGAGACTGGACCGAAAATCGAGGAACAACTGACGAAGTAAACCCTTGGTGAAGATATCAGCGTACTAATGGGAGGACGGGACATGGAGAACACGAACCTGTCCAAGAGCAACCTTGTCCCGAACGAAGTGGAGATCGAGCTCAATATGCTTTGTGCGCTGATGCTGGACTGGGTTGCTAGCCAGATAGACGACGGAGATGTTATCGGTGTAGACCAGGGTGGCCTTTTGAAAAGGGCAGCAGACCTCAAGTAGGAGATTGCACAACCAGGAGCACTCGGAAACAACGTTGGCGACACCCCGATACTCAACCTCGGCGCTAGAGCGAGAAACCACCAACCACGACACAAGAGTATCGTTGAGGAAGACACAGTAACCAGTTATTGCATCAATTGCAAATCAATTCTTTATATAAATTCCTAAATCAACCAGTTTCAGAGATTCATACTTTGCTACACAATAATATAGATAATTCAACCAGAAATTACATATATCTAGCTATAGATTATCATGAAAAGGCATCAGTTGATCAGACTAACGGAAATTCACGAAAACCCTAAACAATCTAAGCAAATAATTGATAATATTCAACGAAGAGTATTAAGAACGGAAATCTCACAATGAAATAGAAAACCTGAAGCTTCGATTAATTTCCCCGAGCAAAGAGGATTAGTTGTTCATAATCGATAAATTAACAAAAGCAAAAAAATGAAATCTACTTACTTCTCCAAGCTTGTTCGTTCTCTGTTCGATTCAAAGATAAAAACACCCCCGTACTCCTAACGCTTCATGTCCTCTTTAACTAAAATTAGAAAATAAAGTAACAGCTGTTTCTGAAGACGGAAGAAAACTCGGGTTGGCCATGAAACTCGGCCGAGTATCTTCTTGTTCCACCCGAGTTTCTCTGAATCCATAAGCTCGGTTTCCTTCACAAAACTCGGCCGAGTTTTCTAGCATTTCGGCCCGAGTTTCCTCCCAAACTCACAACTCGGTTCTCTTCAATGGACTCGGCCGAGTTTCATGCAATCTTGGCCCGAGTTCTTTACAGTTCCATTCCTTTGCACTTGTCCAGCTCCTCTCTTTGGCTCTCTTGCTCAAGACTCCGATTTTCCTCTCATCTTCTATCATTTATACGAGCTCAGCTCCACCTTTCCACAATCACCTGAAATCATGCACAAAACTTGTAGATTCCGACTCTAATTGAAATATAATTAAAACATGAAAACTACTCTAAGTCATTCATTTTACCCTATCTAAACTCATCTAAATGCCTAAATTAACACTACCTAAATGTGCATGATCAAACTCCCCCACACTTGAACCTTTCTTGTCCTCAAGAAAACAAAATCAATCCAATCACACATCCCACAAACACACCCTTCATGCATTCACCTCGTCAAAACACAATCCAAACCAAATAGGAGGCACACGATAATAATCAACATCATCACATGTATTTGGGCAACTCAAAAGCTTAGGCACATTTCAATCCAACCTCACTGGGCATATAAAGTGTTTCACTCTCACTCTTGTGTTTAGGTTAGTTCAATTCCGCTCAAACTCAATCCAATGCAACCAAGCTACATAAAAATTGAAATCCACATCACAATCTCCACCGTGAGTGACATTACAAGCAATAATCATCATGAGGTCTTGTAAGGGTTGTAATGAGGCTCGGTAAGAAAATTAAGGTAGGGAATGTTTTTGGCTTGTGGTGCTCATAATCCGGGAACTAAGCTCCTAGTAACCAATTACAAGCTCAACCAAAACTTATCACAAACCATCAAACTCAAGCTTCAAGCATAACACAATACAAGAACTTTCTTTAGACCCAACAATACTCCCAAATCATTTCTAAAGATGATGAAGAATGGTTCTTTTTATTAACTCTTTTTTTTCTTTTTTCTTTTTTTTCTTCTTCTTTTTTTTTTCTTTTTTTTTCTCGACTTTTACTCCTAAGTGAATTTTATTCTCCTTAGGCCCCGAGTATATATATATATATATATATATATATATATATATATATATAAATGCATAGAACCAATCATCATAATAAGCGCCAAATGAATCAACACAATACACAATCTCATTCTCAAAGCACTCACTCAACTCAAATCATCATTTCACCAATTCTGAATCCTAATTCCCGGATGAGTCAGGCTACAATTGGCTAAGGATAATTTTTGTGGAGCTACAAAAATAGGCTAATAGGCTCAGTTTGGCTTCAAACAATGGTTAATATGCAAGGGAAGATAGGGAATATCATGGCTCAGTAACAGTCATGCCTCAATCATGCGAAAATCACAAGTAATGAGCAACATATACAGCCTTGACATAGATATCAATCCCAATTCTCAGAGGTAGTCACATTGGAGAGCATGGGTTCGTATGGGAAGAGGTTAATAAACTGACTAAAATTATAAACAGAGTAAAAATTTATAAACTGTGGGTAAAAGTAGTTAAAAATTTATGAAAAAATATAAACTCTGTATGGGGCGAAAAACAGTTTATTTGTAAAAAGTGGAGTTTATTTGGTTTTTACGAGGGGTATTGTGGTACTTTCAAACCAAATAAGATAAAAGAGAAGGGGTAAAATAGTAATTATGGAATATAAACCTCAAAATAAGCTTCAATCTGTAGCTTATTTATAAACCCTTTTTTTAACTGACTAAAGCTTATTTGTTGTTCCCATACACCGTTTAAACCCGTTTATTTTTTTAACAGTTAAAATTTTTACACTTTTAACTTGTTTATATTGTAACCATACACACCCCATCACACACAAGAAGCAAAGAGGACATCCATAAAGCATAGTCCAAAAAGGCTAACAAAAACTCACAAGGTAAATTTTTGTTGGATTTCAATGCCACCTAAAATGTAAGAGTTATACATGCTCTATCAATCCATTATCTCATGCTCCCATAAATCAAACAAACTCGACGAGGATCAACAATTCAAGCATATCATGGGACTTATAATCAGATTAAGACGACAAGTGGTACAGATGGGGTTATCTGAAATCTCCTAACTCTAAAATGCATTCATGCTGATTTTTTTTTTTCTTTTTCTTTTTATATGATTTTTCTATTTTTTTTTCTTTTTTTTTATATGCAAGACTAAGAATAATAAACATGAAATGCAAAGAAAAGAAAGAGATATAAACAATGCAATCGAAATGCAAACATGTAAATGTTCCCTCCCCCACACTTAAATCACACATTGTCCTCAATGTGAAAAATAAAAGAGAAAGGAAGAAAACACTTACAGACTCATCTACATGTCAGGTGGAGGTGGAGGTAGAAATCCATGTTGCCAACCATAAGGGTTCCAAGCATCAAATCTTGTGTTCAACAACTGGAACTGTTCCTGTATTTGACGGAAATGCTCATCTTGTCTCTCACCCAGCAGGCGAAATTGGTCATCCATATGAGATCTCAAACCCGACACTAATTCCATCACAGTGTCAAACCTAGAATCAAAGTAAGCATTGCTCTGCTGGCCCCTCTCCTCAGGGATGTAATCCATATTTTCCGTCGCCTCTTCCTCATCACCATCATTTCTTTCTTCTTCTTCATCCCCTTCTTCGTCCGACACTTCTTGACTTTGCTCTTTATGACGAGGCCTCTTACGAATAGCTATATCCTCCAGGCGAAGATCATTCCTCCTCACTGAAATTGACCAGTTGGCCTCCGTTGTCAAAGAAGTACGACTGACATCCGGAAGGCGCATTAACCTCTTCGAGCTTCCAATGAGCCAACAGTAGTCCCCTCTTAGCTGATAAATAATCCGCATATGGTGTAGAGCGTTGAAATCTAATGGAGTGGACTCGATATCAACAGGTATAGTGAGCGGAATCTGATAATGGCGGGCAAATTTTGTGACAATCCCACCTATACCAATACCACCCTTACCTCGATGGCTTACTGTTGCTAAGTGATGCATTAGAAAACCCGTTGAGTTGACTGGCCTCCTTGACAAAGCAGCTGCTATCATTACCAACTCCTTCCTCGGGAAATTGTTTTCCCCATCTGCTCGCCCGAAGATAGTGTGGGCCATGAATCGCTGGAAGATCCGAATCGCCGGATTAGTGATGCAGGAGGCCTTTGAGGATGAAGGGTTATAGTTGTTGTCTTGCAGGAGTAAATCGAGTATTGAAATAAATATGAAATATAGATCAGACTGACTTCCCTGTCTCAGCAAATAATACAAGACTTCCTCTCGTTGTAGTAAGAGAAAAGTCAGGATCGAATCCACGAGGAACCACGTCAGCAGTTCTCAGGTAGCGACATATTCTCACAGACAAGGCAGCAGAAAGACAGAAACACAGAAAGGAAAGAAACAAATAAACCCGGCAAGGGCAACTAAAACAAAAGCAAAGAACAAAGCACGACAAGAAAAGACAAAGCAAAGCAAAAACGAAAAGCAAAGGCAGAGAGCTACTCGACCTCGACAAGAGGCTCCTCGAGATCGACAAGAGTAACTTGACAGAAAGTGAAAATCGACGAAAACAGAAGAAAACCAACTCGACCTAGACCAAGTCCTACTCGATCTTGACCACAACTTCCTCGAGATCGACAAAGCACTACTCTAGGTCGACTAAAAACAAAAAATATAAAATTGCAGATTTTCGACAGAACTCAGAAATTCGACAGAAATAAACTTCAATATATTAAAAGACATCCAAAGCCAGGGTATCAACACCACAACGATAACCATGCAAAGTAACACACAAAGGCATAAAAGATCATGCTTTCCATCAAATAACTTTCGTCATTAACAAATAGGCATATAGAGGCTCTCGCATAAACCCTAATTGTTACTAACCCTTTTTCACATAATTAATCCAAGTTGCATTAAGATCACATTCGCTTCAATAATACAAACAAGGATCACCTTCAACTCTTGCAAAAGAATCATGCTCATAGGGATAGAAGATGAATTGCACAAAAGATCTGACCTTTATCGCATCGCCTCACATGGCCACCGTCGGGCTCACCCCAGCCCCAGAAGTGGGTGGACTACTCACGCCTCATCGCAATCGCAAACATTGAATGATGAAAAGAAACTTGCATTAACTATATTCAAAGCCTTTTACAATCCTGGCAATCAACTTTCGCAGAAAGCCAAAACCCTAAAAACCTTAGAACTCCGAAACTTCTCTGTGGAACTAACTAATTGTGTGTCTCTTTGAATATGAATAAAACTGAGCCCCATGGGCTTTATTTATAGGCTTCATTCCCTAGCTATTCTAGGATAGAAGATATCTATCTCTATCTAAAACTTGAAAGGATAAATAAATTGTTTTATGGAAATAAATCTAAAAGGAAAAGATAAAACTAAATAGGGTAAGTGTTCATGATGTTGATAGATCTTGTCTCCTTGATGATAGAACTTCATGGAATCGGATAGAACTTCGTCCTTCGCGCCCAAGGATTCCCAATTCTAGTCGGACAGGTCTTCATCGAGAAGCTGCTGGACAGGGCTCTACTCGACCTCGACCACGGCTCGTCGACCTCGAGTAGGGTGGTTCGTCGACTGGACTTCCTCGGCTAGATCTACTCGATGTGCTCGGACTTGGCTTCCTGGCGCTCGTCGACCTCGACAAAGCCTTGTCGATCTCGAGTAGCATGGCTCTGTCGACTAGGCTTCCTCGGTTTGGTGTGCTCGACTGGCTCCGGATCTGGACTCAGGGTCTCGTCGATCTCAACAAAGGGTCCTCGAGATCGAGTTGGGTTCTTCACTTCCGCGAGTTGTCTCTTCCATTGGCAGCGAGTTTTTCCGCGGCAGCGAGCGGTCCGCTGCAGCGAGTCGAGTCGCTGGCAGCGATTGTCGCCTGGTCGTCCTCGGCTCCGTCCTCGGCAAGGACTCGAACTTGCACGGTGGGTCTTATCGATCTCGACTAGGGCTTGTCGAGATCGAGTAGGGTTGCTTGGCGTCCTCGTCCTCGGCTTCTCTCCTTGTCAACTCCGGGTGTGGCGTCTGGGCTTCGTCGATCTCTACTAGGACTTGTCGAGATCGAGTAGGGTCCGGAGCTCGGCTTGGTCTGGCTCTCGATCAGGCTCTGTCGACAAGGCGGTGCTCGGACATGCTCATCTAGGTCGAGTAAGGCCTACTCGAGATCGAGTAGCCTTGACTCTCAGACTGGTTCCACTGCTTTGACCTTGGACTTCTGTAGTGGTTTTCCGAGCTTTTCCGACCTTCTGTAGAATTGCTGTAATATGCCTCGATTTCTGTGATTTAAACAGAAACTGGTGTAGATTCCATAATTTGGCAAATAAACATAAACTGCATAGATTCTGTACTAACTAAACCCAAATGAATGCAAATGTATACAGAAATCGATATAAAAGTTACTGTAAAACATGGCAGATTCAGCTCACAACAAACACCCCATACTTAAGCTTGCTTGTCCTCAAGCAATACTTTTATTTGTCATTCAGGGGAAGAATTCAAACTCTCAACATCTTAGATTCATTCTTATATAACCCTGCAATCAATTACCATCCTCGAAAAGGTACTAGTGTCACAGATTCATGCATGTGCAAATATGTAAAAGCAACATCTACTCAAAAAAGGAGGGTTACGCATAAACAATCATAAGTGACAAAGCATTGATAATCAAGAAGACTTCAATTTAAGCTCATGAAGGAGTAGATTGGTAAAAGGCTAAAGGTGGGCAATATTTGGCAATGTGGTGCTTTTGATCCGGGGAAATGGAGTACTTTCCAAATTGAAATTCCACATTCCTTCTTCCCTTTGATTCATCACCTTTCATTATGCTTTTCTCAATAAAAATGCTTTTACCTCTCTAACCTCAGCACTGCCTTCTTGCGAGTCGCAAACATGGGTGTCATGAAAGGCCCCAGATACTTAGTGCTTTGGACTCCTCACAATGTGTCCCATCTCTCCAAACTATTATCTCAGAGAGCAGGGTCAATCTACCTTTATCTCCTGAGGTGATTGGATTTTCTTTCACTCATTAAATTTTCCATATAATCAAACAATTTCCTTCCAAAACTCCATATAAGATAATAATCACAATAACCGTATAACATCTCCATAATGTAACATCATTCTCAACATAATCCCCGGATAAGGTAAAGAATGGCAATATTTAGATCATGTGGAGCAATATATGAAATAAGGCATATTATGGCTTTTGTGTAATGCATAAGCATGGGTAAGGCTAGGAATTATAACAATGAGCATTATATGGAAATATAAAGTCCTCAATCATCTTATCATGCAACATGTCAAAAGCAATTTCAAATTTTACCTCCTTTCATGGTTTTCATCAAAATATGCACTTCATTGTGACTTCCCTTTACTATGCAATTTTATGCTATATCTCTAATGAATCCAATTTTGCATCATCGAGTTCAATATAAGCTTCCATGACATTAATTCAAAAATTTCAATGGGGGTCATTTTTCTTCAAATTTTGGAAAACATGCATATAAGCATATAAATCAATAATGCATTCCAAAATAGCCATGCAGCAATTTAAAGCAATAATGCACAAATAATGTCAAATATGATCAATATGCATGAAGTAAGCCCTTCCCCCACCCCATACTTAAATATTACAGTGTCCTCACTGTATAAAAACAAGGTAAGGGTAAAGAAAGAAACTCACAAGACAGATGTGCAGAGCCTCAAAATTTCGAATGGAGCACCTCCTGGCCGAGTAAGACTTGGTTCTATCCATTGACCTGAAAAGTAGGAGACATATACCCATAATAGAAACAACAAAAAGTGTTCAAAACCAAAAACAAAAACAACAAAGTCTCAAATGTCCTAAAAAAGTCTATGTACATGCTCTAGATTTTATAGTCGCTAGGCCGACTTTCCATTTATGCTCAAGGTGGCATTTGCAGGGCCCATGTAGCTTGGGCCTCAAATAAGACTCCATTCTTGTCCATCAGCTGTAATCCTCCAGAATGGATCTTGTTCACCACGAACGGTCCCATCCGCTTCTTGTTGAATTTGTTAGGAAACCAATGATCTTTTGATTTAGAGACATAGAGCTTGTCTCCAACTTCATATTCCTTAGGCTCATCATTGGAAATCCTGCACAATCGCACATACCAAGGCAGACCTCTCCCATGTATAGATAAATCTTTAATGGAAATAGGAGAAGAAAGATCCATACCTTGACTTACCTTCGCAGAGACGGAATCGGGGACCACTGTGTTTGGTCGATCTCGACTAGGGCTAGTCGATCTCGACAAGACTGCTGGTCCTGGTGGTGGTCCGGTCGAAGAGGCAGAAGTCGACGAAGACAGGGGCTTGTCGACCTCGACAAGTCTGGTCGACCACGATGAGGACTCCGCTCCTGGTCGTTGGCTTATCGAGGAAGGCGGGGCTGGGCTCTCCGAGTGGTGGTCGATCTCGACAAGCTTAGTCGAGATCGACGAGGGCTCTCCTCCTGGTTGCTGTAGCGTCGAGGGAGGTGCCGTCGAGGAAGATGTGGGCTTGTCGATCTCGACAAGGCTACTCGATCTCGAGTAGCCTTCTCCTCCTGGTTGCTTCGTCGCCGATGAAGCAGGCTCTGGTGGCGCCGGGTGGTGGTCGATCTCGACAAGCTTAGTCGAGATCGACGAGGCTGGTTCGTCAGGCGGCTTCTGTGTCGAGGAGGATGGAGTCGAGTTAGGGCACTGGTGGTCGACCTCGAGTAGTCTACTCGAGATCGAGTAGGGTGGCTCCTCTGGTTTGCTGCTCGACGACGCTGGTGCTGGTGGAGGCTCCTTGGTCTGGTCGAGATCGACTAGGGCTCTACTCGATGTCGAGGAGCCTTGGTCGATCTTGACCCCATACTTAGTCCCTGTCAAGGCATCCGAAAAATAATGAATCCACAATGACTTACCTTGGTCCGTGTCGATTGGATTCTCTGTGTTCTCCTTGAGGATTGCCATGATCTCCTCCACCTGGGCTTCCATGTCCCTCTTTTCCAGCTCCTCAGGGGTCATATTTCTGACCTTGGGTTCCCCGCAGGTGATGTAGCTAGCTGAGATAGATTTGACCTCTTCCATTGGACCTGTATGCCTTTCAGTTTTATTAAAGGAATACTCAATTACCTCATCGCTGATGTTGAAGGTGAGCACTCCTTTCCTTACGCTTATGTTGGCATCCACAGTCGCCAAGAATGGTCTTCCTAAAATAATTGGACAAGCAGGATCTTCTTGCATATCAACTATTAAGAAATCAGCAGGGACGAAGAATTTACCTACTTGTACTGGGACATTTTCCACCATGCCTGTTGGGATGACCACCGTGTTGTTGGCCATGTATAGTCTAGCATCCACAGGCTCTAGGGCACCTAACTTAATCTTGGACCAAATTGTTAAAGGCATTATACTCACACTTGTTCCAAGATCACATAGGGCATTAATTTTGTATGGACCAAATCCAATAGTTATAGCAAACTTACCTGGATCCGACCTCTTCTCCAATATGTCCAGATGGCTGCACTCCTCTGTGATTTCAGCCATCGATCGCTTTTTGCTCAGAATTTCCTTCAGGAACTTGACATAAGATGGCATTTCATTGAGAGCTTATGTGAAGGGGATGGTGACGTTGAGCTTCTGAAGCATCTTGATGAAACGCTGAAACTTTTTCTCCGCCGGGTCCTTTAGAGATTTTGTGGGGAAAGGCAGCTTCTTTTTCTGAGTCGGAGCCAGAACAGACGTCGGAGGTGCTATAGACTTCTCTATGTCGACCAGGGGCTCCTCGACATCGACAAGGCCTTTCTCGACATCGACCAGATTGGGCCCAGTCGAGTTGCTGTGTGGTGCAGGCGAAGATTCTTGCAGGTTCTCCTCGAGGTCGACGAAGGTCTTGTCGAGATCGACCACGGCTTTGTCGAGATTGACTTGCTGTTCCTCGTCGTTCTGCTGCTTTCCGACCTCTGGCTCTTGCAGTTGATGGCCGCTTCTAGCAGCGATGTGTCCAATCTTTCCCTTAGGATTTGGTTCTGAAGATCCTGGAAGTGTCCCTGACTGTCTGGGGATTCCTGCTGCTAGCTGACCAATCTGTGTATCAACTGATTTCCGCCAGATATCAATTTCCCCAAGCCTAGAGTTGACACCTTGCATCTGAGTATAGACGGAGTTGAAAGATTGCCTAGTTTCTGAGTGGTTCCTCCGTATTTCCTCCAGGACTGTCTGTATATCATCCTTTTTCTGCTCCCTTTCCGGATGTCCTGGAGCTCTGTAGGGCGGGGGATTCCTAGGGACACCTTGGTTCCATTGTGGTTGCTGAAACCTTTGGTCCCCCGTGTAACGATTGGGACCCCCTGCGTAAGCTGCATCCTCATGGTGCTTTGCCAGCCTGACTTGCTCTATGTGTGGGCACTCAGGAGTGGTGTGCCTTTGCGATCCGCATTCTATACAAGACTGGTTGACAGAGAGATACTTTACTTGCTTGATGAGCTTCTTATTCTGGTCTCTGTAGTACTGCTCCCTAACATCAGGATCAATCTCCTTAGGTGGCTCATAGAGGGGCATGGATGGTGCTGGCCTGGCGTATGGGTTCTCTTCATAAGTTGCAGTAGACCCATACTTGTTGTCGTAGTTGGTGAGCTTCTCTAGCACACCCCATGCGTCACTTGGCGGCATTGTCAGATACTCATAGCGAGTATAATGGTTGATTCTGTCCTTGGTGACTTGATCAAGAGGGTTGAAGAAGATCTCCTGAATAACATAGGGTGGCTGTCCATGAGTAGGGCAAGATCGCAGAAGTTCCTTGTAGCGCTCCCATGCCTTTGCCAGCGGTTCCCCTTGCTTCTGTTTGAAGGCGGTGATTCTCTGGCGGAGATGTGCTGTTTTGGGACGTGGGAAGAATTTGTTCAGAAACTCTTGCTCTACTTGGGCCCAGGTTGTGAGTGATCTTGCTTTCAGCCCTTCCAGCCATTTCAGTGCAGGCCCAGCGAGAGACCAGCGAAAAGATTTCATCTTGACATATTCCAGGGTTGTACCTTCAGCAATAGTACGGCACATGTCAGAAAAGTTTGTAATATGTTCAAGAGGAGACTCATTAAATCTACCATAAAAGACATTATTTTTAAGCTCTATAAGAAACTGAGTGCGAATTTCAAAAGAGTTTTCAGGGATTCGAATCGCCGATTCAGGCACGACGAGAGTTAGATGCATGTAGTCCTCTGTCGTGGTTGGATATTGGGCAAGCTCAGCCTGTGCTTGTTCCCTTGCTGCTCTCTCAGCGGTGATAGCAGCATCTTTAGCGGCGATAGCAGCATCCTTTGCGGCTAATTCCCTGGTAAGCCTAACGACCAGCTGTTCCTGTGTCTCAGCGGCCGCCATGATCCTTTTGAGTTTGGAGTGGATGTGTAGGTAGCGCTCCGGTTCGTCTAAGCTGTCAAACTCAGGTGTTTGACCAGAACGACGCATACACCTGAAAAGTAACTCAAAGAAACAGTGAGAACTGACTACCTAAGGCGCGAATGATTGCTTCCCCGGCAACGGCGCCAATTTATTGTTGCAGGAGGATGGTCAAGTATGAAATAGATATACAATAAAGTTCAGATTGACTTCCCTGTCTCAGCAAATAATACAAGACTTCCTCCCGTTGTAGTAAGAGAAAAGTCAGGATCGAATCCACGAGGAAGCACGTCAGCAGTTCTCAGGTAGCGACAGATTCTCACAGACAAGGCTGCAGAAAGACAGAAACACAGAAAGGAAAGAAACAAATAAACCCGGCAAGGGCAACTAAAACAAAAGCAAAGAACAAAGCACGACAAGAAAAGACAAAGCAAAGAAAAAACGAAAAGCAAAGGCAGAGAGCTACTCGACCTCGAAAAGAGGCTCCTCGAGATCGACAAGAGTAACTTGACAGAAAGTGAAAATCGACGAAAACAGAAGAAAACCAACTCGACCTAGACCAAGTCCAACTCGATCTCGACCACAGCTTCCTCGAGATCGACAAAGCACTACTCTAGGTCGACTAAAAACAGAAAATATAAAATTGAAGATTTTCGACAGAACTCAGAAATTCGACAGAAATAAACTTCAATATATTAAAAGACTTCCAAAGCCAGGGTATCAATACCACAACGATAACCATGCAAAGTAACACACAAAGGCATAAAAGATCATGCTTTCCATCAAATAACTTTCGTCATTAACAAATAGGCATATAGAGGCTCTCGCATAAACCCTAATTGTTACTAACCCTTTTTCACATAATTAATCCAAGTTGCATTAAGATCACTTTCGCTTCAATAATACAAACAAGGATCACCTTCAACTCTCGCAAAAGAATCATGCTCATAGGGATAGAAGATGAATTGCACAAAAGATCTGACCTTTATCGCATCGCCTCACATGGCCACCGTCGGGCTCACCCCAGCCCCAGAAGTGGGTGGACTACTCACGCCTCATCGCAATCGCAGACATTGAATGATGAAAAGAAACTTGCATTAACTATATTCAAAGCCTTTTACAATCCTGGCAATCAACTTTCGCAGAAAGCCAAAACCCTAAAAACCATAGAACTCCTAAACTTCTCCGTGGAACTAACTAATTGTGTGTCTCTTTGAATATGAATAAAACTGAGCCCCATGGGCTTTATTTATAGGCTTCATTCCCTAGCTATTCTAGGAAAGAAGATATCTATCTCTATCTAAAATTATATCTAAAACTTGAAAGGATAAATAAATTGTTTTATGGAAATAAATCTAAAAAGAAAAGATAAAACTAAATAGGGTAAGTCTTCATGATGTTGATAGATCTTGTCTCCTTGATGATAGAACTTGATGGAATCGGATATAACTTCATGATGTTGATAGATCTTGTCCTTCGCGCCCAAGGATCGACAAGCCCTTGTCGATCTCGACTAGGGCTTGTCGAGATCGAGTAGGGTTGCTCGGCGTCCTCGTCCTCGGCTTCTCTCCTTGTCGACTCCGGGTTTGGCATCTGGGCTTCGTCGATCTCGACTAGGGCTTGTCGAGATCGAGTAGGGTCCGGAGCTCAGGTTGGTCTGGCTCTCGATCAGGCTCTGTCGACAAGGCGGTGCTCGGACATGCTCATCTAGGTCGAGTAAGGCCTACTCGAGATCGAGTAGCCTTGACTCTCAGACTGGTTCCGCTGCTTTGACCTTGGACTTCTGTAGTGGTTTTCCGAGGTTTTCCGACCTTCTGTAGAATTGTTGTAATATGCCTCGATTTCTGCGATTTAAACAGAAACTGGTGTAGATTCCATAATTTGGCAAATAAACATAAACTACATAGATTCTGTACTAACTAAACCCAAATGAATGCAAATGTATACATAAATCGATATAAAAGTTACTCTAAAACATGGCAGATTCAGCTCACAACAGTAGTTAGGTCCTGTAGCAATCTTATCCCAAAAATTGTTCGGGCACCAAATAGCTCGGCTTTCACATCTCGCGACGTCATCATTCACCACTGGGAAACCAAAAATTTGGTTGATTTCATTCAAAGTGAGGGTCCGCTTATGCCCTCCAAGCTAAAATGTGCATATTCCTTCTGCTACTTCCGGACCTCCACGAGTTTGTACATCAATTGTGCTCAAGAACTCCAGCGTGAGTCCCTTGTAAGTAGGCTCACTAAAAGATAGGAATTCATCCCATCCTAAAGCACTTGCCAATCGCTCTACATCAGTCCGAATGCCCAACTCAGAAAGTAAATGAAATTCCAGATGGCGTGTACCCTTCCACTCCTTTTCTTTCAACTGGTGGAAAGTGGTCAGATGTGCGGGATCCCTCAGACGGAAACCAAACGATTCTGGGGTTGACTCCCCTACTCTAGTGGGAGGCTCATGAGCAACGGGTCTTCGGGACGAGGAAGATGATGCATCTTTCTTTCTCTTTTGGAATAATCTCGGCGGCATGACGAATTGACACCCCTGCACACCCTACACAACAAACACCCACAAAGTACAAAAATTGTTGTCCCGGCAAGGACAACACTCACAATAATGCAATGGTGCTATATCCAACCACACAACCACAACCAAACCTCAAATCTTCAAAGCAAGCCAAAATTCATCAATGCTAATGTCACTAAGCTCAACAACACAACTCAAATCAAGTTTTATAGCATAGAAGAAAATCAACTCAATGCCTAACTCAATAAACCCCACTTTGTAAATTCGCCTCCATCATGGCAACTCAAACAACAAAATCAAGACAAGTTCCAAACTCAATCCCCTTCCATCAACAAAATAGCACAAATAAGGTTCAATTTCACCCAAACAACTCCTAAATTACACAAATTTATGCAATATGAGAAAACCTAGAAATTGGGGGTTTTGAAAACTTACCTCAACACCTTCAATGGAGGAGAGAAGGAAGGGGAAGCGGGCGGCGCTTTCGGGCTGGAGGCCGGACTTGGGTGTTGGAGATGGCTTGGTGGCTGGCGAGGTCGGGAGAGGACGGCGCTGGCGGCTGTGAGAGGGAGAGGTGCGGTGGGAACTCGGGTTGGCAAAGCTGTGGAACTCGGGAGAGAGAGACGGGTTCTTCAGATTTTCTCTCTCCCCCTTTTTTTCTGTGGGACGCTAAAAAACTCGGGTGTGGCATATAAAACTCGACCGAGTTTTTTTTCATTCCACCCGAGTTCTTCCATGTGACCTGTTAGTTACTCGGGTTGGCAAAGAACTCGGCCGAGCTTTCAACCCGAGTAACCTACTGTATTTTTCTTGCCTTTTGCCCCAAATTTGACGATTTTTTTTTTTGAAATTGAGAACTAAAATGACAAAAACAAATGAAAAATGCAAATCTAAACTACTCACCTTGGGTTGCCTCCCAAGAAGCGCTTGGTTATGGTCGTTAGCTTGACCCAATGCATGCTCACTCTTTTGATTCTGGCTCTCTAAGAGCCAACTCTTCAACGACTTCTTCACTAGCTCCCTCATGGTACAGTTTCAAGCATTGTCCATTGACTTTGAAAGTTTTGTGTGTGGTAGCCTCATAAATCTCTACGACTCCATACAGAAACACTTGAGCAACCACATATGGACCAGACCAACGGGAGCGGAGCTTACCAGGAAAGAGACGCAGGCGTGATTGAAATAGGAGGACCTTATCCCCCACCTTGAAATCCTTTCTCAAAATGTTCCTATCATGCCAAGCTCTTGTCTTTTCCTTGTAAATTGATGCATTATCATAAGCCTCAAGACGGAGCTCCTCTAACTCTTGTAGTTGTAGCTTCCGGCCCTTGCCAGCTTCGTCAAAATCCATGTTGAAGCTCTTTACTGCCCAATATGCTCGGTGCTCTAGCTCCACGGGAATATGACATGCCTTCCCAAACACCAACCGATATGGTGACATACCAATCGGTGTTTTATAGGCTGTTCTGTAAGCCCATAATGTATCATCTAACCTCATACTCCAATCTTTTCTATTCGGAGCAACTGTCTTCTCAAGAATGGATTTGACCTCTCTGTTAGACACTTCCGCTTGGCCATTTGTTTGTGGATGGTAAGCCGTGGACACTCGGTATGTGACATCATACTTTTTCAACAAAGCACTCACAGTTCGGTTACAGAAATGCGTTCCCCGATCACTAATCAAAGCTCTTGGGATCCCAAACCTTGCAAAAATGTTCTTCTTCAAGAAATCTGCCACCACCTTAGAATCATCAGTTTTGGTTGGCTTCGCTTCCACCCATTTGGAAACGTAGTCCACCGCTAACAGGATGTAAAGATTACCAAAGAAGTTTGGAAACGGTCCCATGAAGTCAATGCCCCAAACGTCAAATATTTCAAAAAAAATCATGGGAGCTTGAGGCATCTCATTCCTCCGGGATATGTTTCCAACTCTTTGGCATCTGTCACAAGACTTACAAAAACCATATGCATCTCTAAAAAGACTAGGCCAATAGAATCCAGAGTCTAATACCTTTCTCGCCATCTTTTTGGGTCTGAAGTGTCCCCCACATGCATAAGAATGACAGAAGGCTAAGACAGATGTTACCTCATTATCAGGAAGGCAACGACGGACGACTTGATCAGAGCAGTGCTTCCACAGATATGGGTCATCCCATACATAATACCTCGATTCACTGCGTAGCCTATCCTTTTGAGCCTTTGAGAAAGCGGGAGGAGTCTCACCTATTGCAAGAAAGTTCACAATGTGGGCATACCATGGCTTCAGAGCTCGGACGACGAACAGTGTATCGTCGGGGAATGTTCATTGAATAGGTTCTTGCCGCTGGCCCTTGTCATCCTCCTGGATGAGCCTACTGAGATGATCTGCTACCAAGTTCTCGGCGCCTTTCTTGTCCTTGATCTCAATGTTGAACTCACTCAATAGCAAGATCTATCTGATCAACCTTGGCTTTGCCTCCTTCTTCGTCAATAGATAACGAAGAGCTGCATGGTCTGTATACACTATCACCTTTGTGCCAAGCAAATAGGACCTGAACTTCTCTAATGAGAAAACCACTGCTAGGAGCTCTTTTTCTGTTGTGGAGTAGTTCCTTTGCGCACCATTCAGAGTCATGGACGCATAATGTATCACATGAGATGCTCTCCCATTCTTTTGCCCCAGAACAGCCCCAATAGCGTAGTCACTCGCATCGCACATGATCTCAAATGGTAGAGACCAATCTGGTGCCTGAATGATCGGGGCACTAACCAGACGCTTCTTCAGCTCATCAAACGCCTTCTTGCACTCTCCATTAAAATCAAACACCACATCCTTTTTCAGCAGCTCACAGAGAGGAGAGGAAATCTTGGAGAAATCTTTAATAAACCTGCGATAAAAACCTGCATGGCCTAGAAAAGAGCGGACTTCGCGCACGTTAGTTGGATAGGGTAGGGACTGAATGACATCAACCTTGGCCCTATCGACCTCAATTCCTCTCGCAAACACTATATGACCTAGTACTATACCCTGTTCGACCATAAAATGGCACTTTTCAGAGTTTAATACTAGGTTGGTATCCACACACCTTTTAAGCACAAGTGTAAGGTGGTCTAAGCATGACTCAAAATTGTCTCCATGGACTGTAAAGTCGTCCATAAAGACTTCTATGAATTGTTCAACAAAGTCAGAGAAAATACTTACCATGCACCTTTGAAATGTTGCCGGCGCATTACACAACCCGAATGGCATTCGGCGATAAGCGAATGTCCCAAACGGACATTTAAACGTCGTCTTCTCCTAATCTTCTGGTGCAATAGCCACCTGAAAATAACCTGAATACCCATCTAGGAAACAATAGAAAGCACGACCTGCAAGTCGCTCAAGCATTTGGTTAATGAATGGCAAAGGGAAGTGATCTTTCCTAGTTACCGCATTCAATTTGCGGTAGTCTATACAAACACGCCATCCAGTTTGTGTCCTAGTGGGAACTAGTTCACCCTATTTGTTCTCAACGACGGTAATCCCACCCTTTTTAGGAACAACTTGGGTGGGACTCACCCATGCACTATCAGAGATAGGGTATATCATACCTGCTTGGAGAAGTTTCAGGACTTCCTTCTTCACCACCTCCATCATAGGTGGGTTGAGCCTCCTTTGAGGTTGTCTAGATGGTTTTGCTTCGTCCTCCAATAATATCTTATGCATACATGTCGAGGGACTAATCCCCTTAATGTCTGCAATAGTCCATCCTATAGCCGCTTTGTGTTCCTTGAGGACCGCTACTAGCTCCCCTTCTTGCTCCTTAGAAAGTTTGCTTGAGATGATGACTGGTAGTGTTTCTCCTTCTCCTAGAAAGACATACTTGAGATGACTCGGAAGTTGCTTGAGCTCTACCTCCGGTGCCTGAACAATAGAGGGCAAAAGCTTCTCGCTAGGCGAGGTTAGTAGCATGGGTTTTGAGTCCAATGGAGAGAGAGGTAGCTTAGAATAAGCATCTAACTCCATCACAACTTCCTGCAGGTTAGTGCACAATCCATAATCCATAGAAATGTCATCTAGAGGAGTTTCTAAAGCAACTTGAACATCATCCACACAATTCAATTCAAAGATATCTTGCACAAGTGGCTCAAGAACATCAACGAAGCACAAAGAATGATCATCAGAAGGATATTTCATAGCATCATAAATGTTATACTCGACCCTCTCACCATCAAATTCCATTGTTAATGACCCCGAATACACATCAATTTTGGTTTTCGTGGTCCTTAAAAATGGTCTTCCTTAAAGAATAGAAGCTTCATGACTACTTTGCCCCATATCCAAGACAAAAAAATCAGCGGGAAAGACCATCTTATCCACCATCACAAGAACATCCTCTATCACTCCCTTAGGGTAGACATTAGAGCGATCAGCCAATTGAATCACTACCCTAGTTTCAAGCAAAGGACCAAGTCCTAAAGATTCATACAAAGAGTAAGGTAACACATTTATAGATGCCCCCAAATCCAACATTGCCCTTTCAATTCGAGTTTCACCTATCACACAAGGTATAGTAAACATGCCAGGGTCGCTGCATTTCTTAGGAAGGCGCTTCTGAAATACAGCAGACACATGTTCACTAACTCTAATCTTTTGTTTTCCCTTAGATTTTTTATTCCTCTCAATTGTACATAATTCTTTCAGAAATTTTGCATAGGGAGGAATACTCTTAATCAGATTAAGTAAAGGGATGTTTACCTCACATTTGCTGAATGTTTCGAAGATTTCCTTTTCACTCTCTGGCCTGCGAGTATCTCTCAATGCATCAGGAAAGGGAGGGCTTGGTTTGTATGAACTCTGTGGTGGCATGTCCGGCTTGCTCACCACCTTCGTGGTCTCTTCGCCTTTCTCTTGAGATTCTTTAGGGCTCTCTGCAGCTTGAGAGTCATCTACCACCATCTCTTCCTCCTCATCATCTATGAGGACTGTGTTCTCATCCCGAGTCTCTAACTTCTTACCACTCCTTAGAGTGATAGCACTCACATTCTGTTTTGGATTCAGCTCAGTTTGAGATGGAAACTTACCAGAATCCTTAGCCTCCAGCTTGCCCAAAGCACCAGCCATCTGTCCAACCTGATTCTCCAAGTTCTGAATGCTAGACTTTGTTTCCTGTTGGAATTGCACCATGTTGTTCTGCATTGTAGTCACATTCTGTGTCAGAGCTTTGATCATGTCCTCAGCTGACATGGATGAGCTTGAACTCTGCCTTTGAGGCCTAGGTCCATACTGTTGTCTGAATGGTGGAGCTCCTTGCTGATTAAACTGCTGCTGTTGAGGATTCCCATACCTAAAGTTCGGATGATCTCTCCAGCCAGGGTTATAGCTATTAGAGTAAGGGTCATGCCTCAGCCTTTGTGGTACAAAGCCCCCCACTGCATTCAATTCAACATTCGGCTCCTGAAGGATTGGGCATGCATCGGTGGGATGCTGAAAATCTTGGCAGATTCCACATGCTTTTACCTGCTGCTGATTCCCATTGAGCATGAATTTTCGCATCATCTCTTTCAACTCATTCACATCTGTCTGGAGTGATGAGGCTGCTTCTGCCGAGCTCACAGTTTTAGAGGACGTCTTCCTGAATTGTCTTGCCCCCTCAGCAAGCTCAGAAAACATCTCAAATGATCCAGCAGGAGTCTTATTCAAGATGTTACCACCACATGCAACATTAACCATTCTTCTCTCATCATCTAATAGACCTCCATGTAAGTAGAGAACGAGGTCCTGATTCGAATAGCCATGATAAGGGCAGCTGGCCACTAGCTTCTTATACCTCTCATAGTAGTCATACAAGTTCTTTGTAGCATGTTGCTCAATGTTGCTGATGCTCTTCTTGAGACTGTTCAATTTTGTGGCTGGAAAGTACTTCTCCAAAAAGGCTTTTTGCATCTCAGCCCATGTATTTATGCTCCCTGGAGTGAGGTAGTAGAGCCAGTCACTAGCCGAATCCCTCAAAGAGAAAGGAAAGGCTCGTAACTTGATTTGATCATCCGTTACGTTTCTCGGCTTCATGCCTGTGCAGACAGCATGAAACTCTGCCAGGTGCTTATTAGGGTCTTCTCCACTAAGACCATGAAACTTCGGCAGCAAATGTATCAGTCCAGATTTCAACTCAAAACTCACACCGTCAGCAAGCTCTGGAAACTCTATAGCAAGCTGTTGTTGTGTCAGATTCGGGGCAGTCAACTGCCTCAAAGTCTGCTTCGGATTAGCCATCTCAACTCTTTCTAGCCTGTCCTGATCTCCACGAGATTCTCTACGAAGCCTGGAAAGTGTTCTCTCGATCTCTAGATCAAAATGCAAATCAGATGTATTAGTAGCACGGGTGCGAACCATAAGCCAGGTTCTCAACCCAATTAACACACAAAAACAAGCACACAAATAACAATTTGACTCCCCGGCAACGACGCCAAATTTGACAAAGGATTTTTAGTCTCCTTAAATCCTATCAAATATAACCGACTGGCCTAACTAATGTAGTTTGGCAAGCACGGGTCGATCCCACAGAGAGTCTATGATTCGTATGCAAATCAGAGTGCGTCAACAAGAACAAGAAATAAAGGGGGGAATTTTGGATGGTTTGAACTAACTAGCTAAGAAACTATAGCAAGCAAAACAATAAAGTAAAACAGATTAAGTGAACAAATATGAGAGAAATAGCTCAGGTCAATCAATCTCAGCAATCAGGTTTGTTCATTGATCATCGAAATCGAATAGATAACTTCCTCTTGAACACTTTGTTGTGGAAAGACTAGGTCTTTTTGAATCCAATTCCTTATCAAAACTAGTTAACAGGACAACCAGACCCTGAAAACCCTAATTATCAAACAATCTTGAAACTATCAAGATTCAATTCAATAATCGATTAAGCTTAAAGGAAATCAACAAAGACAATCGACACGCACAACCAGTTATTGCATCAATTGCAAATCAATTCTTTATATAAATTCCTAAATAAACCAGTTTCAGAGATTCATACTTTGCTACACAATCATATAGATAATTCAACCAGAAATTACCTATATCTAACTATAGATTATCATGAAAAGGCATCAGTTGATCAGACTAACGGAAATTCACGAAAACCCTAAACAATCTAAGCAAAGAATTGATAATATTCAACGAAGAGTATTAAGAACGGAAATCTCACAATGAAATAGGAAACCTGAAGCTTCGATTAATTTCCCCGAGCAAAGAGGATTAGTTGTTCATAATCGATAAATTAACAAAAGCAAAAAAATGAAATCTACATACTTCTCCAAGCATGTTCGTTCTCTGTCGATTCAAAGATAAAAACACCCCCGTACTCCTAACGCTTCCTGTCCTCTTTAACTAAAATTAGAAAATAAAGTAATAGCTGTTTCTGAAGACGGAAGAAAACTCGGTTTGGCCATGAAACTCAGTCGAGTTTCTTCTTGTTCCACCCGAGTTTCTCTGAATCCATAAGCTCGGTTTCCTTCACAAAACTCGGCCGAGTTTTCTAGCATTTCGGCCCGAGTTTCCTCCCAAACTCACAACTCGATTCTCTTCAATGGACTCGGCCGAGTTTCATGCAATCTTGGCCCGAGTTCTTTACAGTTCCATTCCCTTGCACTTGTCCAACTCCTCTCTTTGGCTCTCTTGCTCAAGACTCCGATTTTCCTCTCATCTTCTATCATTTATACGAGCTCAGCTCCACCTTTCCACAATCACCTGAAATCATGCACAAAACTTGTAGATTCTGACTCTAATTGAAATATAATAAAAACATGAAAACTACTCTAAGCCATGCATTTTACCCTATCTAAACTCATCTAAATGCCTAAATTAACACTACCTAAATGTGCATGATCATAGTGGCAGGCTTGACCACGGGGATGAATGTCTCATCACAGTCAATGCCCAGCTGCTGAGTCCGACCATTAACCACAAGGCAAGCTTTGTAACGTTCCAACGACTCATCAGAGCGAAAGTTGTGGTGCAAAAGCCACATTCAACGAATGACATTCGCCTTAGGGGGGCAAGGAACAAGAACCCAGGTACCATTCCTTGTATGGGCCCTGTATTCATCGAGCATAACCGCCTGCCAATTCGGGTCGAGGAGGACTGTTTTGTGGGATATGGGGATGGGGGAAAGGGAGGCTGGGGTTGAGGAATGAGGGGACATGGGGGCTGTGGGGGCGGGCTGGGAAGGGGCGGCGGGCGTGGCACGAGGTTGCGGCCGCGGCAAGGAGGAGTGTGCCGCGGGCGCAACCCCTTGCGGTGGTTGCGGCAAGGGACGGGAGGGAAGAAGGCTTCGGGAATGGTGAGGTTGGGTTGTGTCTGGGCTATCGGAGGCGTGCATAGAGACAATATGTCTCGGTCTGAATACACCGAATATGCTACGAGTGTGCGGTCTGGTGGTAGGAGGGGGAGGCGGTGGTGGGGGCGGTGTAGGTGGAGAGACAGGAGCACCGAGAGAGCTCTGGGAAATGAGGAAGTGTGGGAATGGAGACTCGGACGCAGACTGAGAGACAGAATTTGTGGGAGATGGAAGAGGAGGAGAAGAGAAAGGAAAACGAGACTCATCAAAAGTGACATGACGTGACATGATAAGCTTATGGCTCCGAACATCGAGGCAAAGGTAACCTGATGCGGGACCATCCAAGACACCATCCACGACACCTTCGGACACACCTATCATACATGAGGATGGACCTATGATTCAAGAAAGAGAGGACGATGTCATCCTCAAAAGGAAGAAGAAGGCTGCACCTTGGGAGAAGATCCAAAGTGCAAATGACGTTTTAAAATTCGTTCAGAATTTTGACAGCTTTTCAACGTCTCTGTAAAATGGGTCGTACGAATTCAATATTTATCGGATTGAGGCGTGCCATACCTTGTTGGAACGAGGACGAAGAGATCTACAACTTTGATGTTGAATGTTTTTCCATATTCGACATGGAGCTTGGCCGAAAATCACCATCTTTGCAAGCGGTACTGTTTGGAACGAAAATCAGCACCTTATGTTACTATTTTTAGTATTCTTTCTTACTTAAGTTATTTTAGGAAACTTTAGGGGTAATTTTATTAATTCCTTTAAGTTATTATTTAATCTCTTTTATCTTCTTTTCATGGATAATTTCGGCCCATCCAGCCCTTGTAAAGGCTATATATGCCGAATACCTTTCGTTGAATTCAGTTGGAACTTTTATGAATACACATCTCTCATATTGAGCGTATACACGTGAGTGTTTGATGATCCAACTAGAGCAGCGCTCGTTGATCATAGAATTGATATCATCTCAGCTTGGTTTGCTTTGCCGTTCATCAACTTCGCAAGACTTGGTTATCCGAGTATTCACAAGCCCCCTCCTTGTGCCTCCAAGTTGTCCGCTTGGTTGTGTAGGGTTGCAGAGGCGGGTTATATAGTCATTGATATTGGTTCCTACCTTCTACGGAAGCCTGGGGTCTCTATCTTGTTCTATATAGATCGACTCAGTCCTTATCAGGTCGTGTCTTTCAATTCTTGTTTCAATTTCGAGTCTTTATCAGTCTTTATCGAGTCTTTGCTTCTTTGTTTATTGTCAATCTCAAGTTCAATCCTGTTCTTGAAGATCATGTCGAGTCTTGCATAAATCTTGCATCTTTCTTGCGTTTCTTGAAGCTTTCCTTGCTGCGTCAGATTTGGTTCTTGAGTCTTGCTGCGTTTCTTGCATTCTTGATCGAGTCTTGTTTGTTTCTTTGGGTTTCTTGCTTGTTGTCGAAGATCGGACCATCACACGGCTAACCTCGTATCATAACCGCGATTATCAGACGGAGAGATGATGAAGACACATGGAGTGGGGCGCGGGTGGAGTTTGTGTGGGGCGGTGGAGGACTGGTTAGGGAAGCTCAAGCATCCGAAGTTACGAAGGTGATCATACTTAGGCAGTGTGCCATATAGTGCCTGAGTGGGCGAGCGATGGTATAGGGTAGTAGATGGGAGGATGGATGTGTGAAAAAGGAGAGAGCGCATCATGTTGGTTATAGTTCTAATGATTCGTTTAGCCTTGTCATTCTACTGGGAAGTATAGGGGCAAGACAACCGATAGGAGATCCCATGTGTGGTGAAGAAAGTGTGAAAGTCTTTGTCATCAAATTCACGGCCATTGTCACATTGGAAACATTTGATGGATGTTTGAAATTCTGTTTTGATGTAAGCATGAAATTTGACAAATATAGGAAACACTTGATACTTGAAATGCAACGGGAAAACCCATAAGAAATGACTGTAATCATCAAGAAACAAGAGGTAGTACTTGTGACCCTTCTTGCTAGGAACATGAGAGGTCCAAATGTCACTATGAATTATTTCAAAGGCTGCAAAAGTAGAGTTCAAAGACCGCTGAAACGGCAGCCTAGCATGCTTGCCTAACTGACAGGATGAACATAAACTAGAGCGAGGTTCTTTATTACATGTGACTAGACTCTTAGAACGAAGCAAATCTAAAATGGCAACACTGGAATGGCCAAGGCGTGCATGCCACCGATTGGACGACGATGTCGAGAAGGCGACCAGACATGATGGACGGGACGGTGAGGGCGACGACACATGATAGAGCTCCCCGGTGCTATTACATCTCAGGCGAGTAACCCCCGTAGTAAGATCCTTCACATAGAAACCAAACGGATCAAACACAAGAGAAACATTATTCTCAGTGGTGAACCGACGGACAAAGATAAAGTTTTTGAATAGTTTGGGGGCAATGAGGACATTGTTAAGGTGTAAAGGGTTGGTTGGGGTCTGTAATGTGGTGTGGCCAATACCCGAAGTAGCAAGGCGACCACCATTGCTGACGATAATAGAGTGTGCAGGACCCTTAAAAGAAAGAGAAGATAGAGTACCTGAAGAGTTCGTCATATGGGAGGTTGCACCAGTGTCGATGTACCAAGCAAAGTCAGGAGGTGTCACTTGCAGAGAAGAGAAGGCACGATGCACATCAGTCGGAGCGTAGCCCTGATCAGACGAAGACGGATAGGCCTTGTGACCGGCGGACCAAGGTGTTGGACCCAACAAGCCCGCTCCCTGCTGGCTGTTGGGATACGGACATGATGGACGGTACGACGGAGGGGTAGCCGTAGGGCATCCCTGGCTGGTTGAAGCCGGGGACGGGAGACCAGGACGGATGCGGAGCATCCGACCATTGTTGCAGCCGCCGCCCATTGATGCGGTCGCGACTGCAGCCGCCGCCTCTCTGTTGGGACGAATCGTGGCTGCGGCTTTGTCCAAATCGCTGCTAGTGCGCAATCTCATCCAAATCACTCGAGGAGACCAGAGCGGTTTTGTCCTTGGCGGCGTCGGTAGTCTTATGGTGAAGGCGAGTCTCCTCTAGGATCAATTGAGAGCAGGTTTTCTCGAAGGTGGGCAGAGGTTCTGTCTGCTGAATATGATTGGCAGCAGTATTGTATTAAGATGGAAGACCCGAAAGTACCTGGAGGACGAGGCGAGTAGCACTAGGTTTGGAGTCGACGACGGCCAATTGATCAGACAGGGTTTTGAGATGCTGAAAGTAGGCGGATATCGATGGGAAAGACGCAAGCTTGCAACTTTAAAATTTATGCTCTAGGTAGACGGCACGGGTGGCCTTGTTGTCCTGAAAGAGGTTCTGAAGCTTGGTCAAGGCACCCATAGGGTTGTCAGAGGTGTCGAGGAAGGTGGTCAACAGATCTTTTGAGATGGTGTTAAAGATCTATTGAAGGACAATGGTGTCGAGTTGAGCGAAGAGATCATCGTCCTCAGTGGTGGGACGATCGATAGTGGAATTGATATGGTGGAGGACCTTATGAGCCTTGACATAGGTCTTGAAGAGGTGAGACCACATGGTGTAGGTGCTAGAGTCTTGATCAAGGATGATTGGGATGCAGTTTTTGATATTTGAGATTGTGAGGGCGGAGTGGAAAGGCGGCTTGGTAGGGGGAGCATCGGCCATTGTAAGAGGTGGGGGAGGGGACGGCCGATATAGAGAGAGGGAGAGAGAGGTGGTCGAGAGGGAGGCCGGTGGCGGCTAGCGAGGTGGGGGAGGGGACGGTCGGCGGCAGCAGGAGCGGTGGGCCGGTGAGGCGAGGGGAGAGAGAGAGATCGGCGGCGAGGGGAGAGTGAGGGAGTTCGGTGGCGAGGGGAAAGAGAAGGAGGCCGGTGGCGGCGGCGGCTAGCGAGGTGGTGGGGCGGGGAAGAAAATTAGGGTTCCAAGGAAGAAGGTTGTGATACCGTGTAGAATGATAGAATTGATGTAAAGTCCTCCTTGAGGGTTTCATTCATTAAAATAATCGTATATATAGGTTACAATAGATTGGGCTTATTGGCCCACTATACAATATGTAATCTATCAATTCTAAGTGCGGCTAGAGAGTCGATAAATAGAATTATGGTTAAATAAACACCCGAAACAATTATGAATGATCGACACAATGAGCTTTTTTTTTACTACAAGTATGTTTTTTACTAAGTTTTACAAGATTCAACCCCTTATATTATTCTCATGTGTCAATATCATCCAATGACACTCAAATACGCAAAAGTGTGCAATTTGGGCTCAAAAATAAGTATGGTGACTGGCTGCGAAAAGGTTCAACAATGCAATGGGTTTAATGAATAGGTTTCCAACACAATGCAACAAAGCTCGGTTTCGAAAAACAAGCACAACAAGCTCAAAATAAGATTTGTTTTTCAGGAACAAACTAAGATCAAATGCACATGTTATAGTATGAATAACATGCATAAGATGTCACTCTTTTCTTTTCTTTATTTTTCTTCTTCTTTTTCAGAAAAATCAAAACTGATTTTTTTTTATTTCAGTTTTAACTACCTATTCTTTTGTTTCTTTCTCCTTTTTCTTTGTTGGACACAACTCTGAAAAGATAACCAAAAAAAAACAATGCTTGGAAAAGCACAAAAGGGACAAACTTTTTGGAGAAACAAAAAGTTAAGTTGGACCTCTTTTGGGGGAAGCACATGGGTGTGCTTTTTTGGGGGAAGTTCAAAGGACAAAGCTTATTGAGGAAGCACAACTGATCAACTAGTGGCTGAGATGGGGGTTGTGACGGTTCATCAATGGGGATGTGTTGGTGCTAGGTTGGTTGGAAATGAGAAAGTGCACACATAAGTGCCAAAAACACAAAATCAACACAGTAGAATAAGATCACAACATTTACCAAGGAAGTACATGTAAAACATACCAAGAGTAAGTGATTCTTAGCTTGATCGTTCTAGTTTCAAACAACGTGGAGTGAACCTATGCTCTGATACCAATTTGATGCGGGTTAGCCACTCTTTTGTCGACCTTCTTGACATTGTAGACTCAAACTCGCAAGAACACAAAGGAGATGTGCAAATTAGACAAGAAAGCGCAACAAAGGGAAGATAAACCTTGGAGACAAGGCTCGGACAAGGTGAAAGAGAAAAACAAAATAATATAAGGGAAAAGATAGGAGGAATCAACCTTGATGAACAACAAGAAGACCCATGGGACAATGCACAGAACCAACTTGAATGACACCAAAACCAACCCTTTACAACCTTAAATAACCATGGTTGACCATAGAAGCACAAGGACGAGGTTCATCCTCATCTCGGAATCACTAATCTTCGGGAAATTGACAAAACCAAGGATAAACCAAACTAGATGCAACACCCATCCACACAAAAGGCATGAAGCTCGCAATTTCAGAGAGTGAAACCAGCTTTAAATAGAGTCTTCAAAAGGCTGAAAAAATAGTCTTCAAAAGAAGAGGTTACAAGCTTTAAATAGAAGGGAAATTTAGCTCAAATGCAAGGGCCAAAAAAAACTTCAATAAATCCTACTTAAACCCAAACAAAGGGTACAAAACACAAAGTCCAAAACAAAGAAAGAAAATGAAAAGCTAAGTGTGGGTGGTTGATGAAGGCGGTAAGTTCCTCTCTTAGCTTCTTAGCTCAGGACCTTATGATAAGTCCATCTCCGAAACGAGGTACATCGGGTGGTGCTTGAGATGGTCCTACATCAATGCATAAGTAGTTTTTCTTTTTCTATGGCTGGGGTGAGCCCAACGATATATAGTCTTGTGTGTTAGATGCAATGAATTTATGAATTGAATGTTTTTATCTATTTGTATACCTTTGTTCTTAATCCTTTGAAGAAAGTTAGGAAATTTCCTTCTTTGCAATTAGATTGAAAAAAGATAATTGTGAATTGTATAGCAATTAGGGTTTTGAACGAGATTTTGAATAACCTAATTAAGAAAAGGTAGAAAAGTTAATTAATTTAACGAAAGTTTATTGATTGCTTTGCTCAATTGACGAAAGTTAACTCTTTTTATAGATAAAGGCATGATCTTTGTGTCATTTGTTGTGTTTGCATGCATTACTATTGTTGCGGTGATCCCTAAACCTTATATGTTTTTTCCTATTTGATAAAAAACTAAAATTTGCAACCAAAACCCCCCAAAATCTATATTATTCACCTCTTTTTACTATTTCTACACCTTTCTAATGTGATTAAATAAAAAACTGACTCTCTCATGTGGACGAACCATACTTCGCTATACTCTGCGGGGTCTTGATCTTATAAATTTATTTTATTGCTAGGTCGATGAAGAAACTCTCCCAACAAAGAGGAGGGGGTAGATGTTGGTTATTTTCCGTCAATCCTTCTTTAAGTGAATAACTCTCCAATCGACGATCAAGAACAAATGTTCAAGCAACTAAAGTAACCACTCACCAATTAGGTGGCAGAATAAATTTGGAAGAAAGACAAGAAACAACACAGGGAGAAATTTCTACTCTATCTTCTAGTTTTGACTTGAGTGTTGTTGCTCATGTCTTTGTTTCTATGCATTCTTTTGTGAATGATTACATACTTGTTAAAGATAGGGTTCCAAGAACCATTATCCATAAAAAAATTATATTGCTCATATTGATATTGTTGATTTTGCTTATGTTGCTTCTGAGATTGCTAAACACGATCCTTCAGAAACATATAAATCTGATATAAAATTTAAAATGCTAAAAATTGATAAAAAGCTATGCAAGATGAGATACAATATATGAAAATTAATAAGACTTGGGTGTTAGTCACTAAACCTGCTCATCTTAAGCTTATAGAAAATAGATGGATTTAAAAGATTAAAGATAGGATAACTGACTCTAATCAACCAAAGTATAAAGCCAGGTTTATAACCAAAGGCTATACTCAAAGAGAAGAGTGACGGAGGGGAAACGTCGTTAGATCTCACCTTGCCAAAGAAATAACCCAAACAAATAAACTAAACTAGCAACCTAATATAGCGGATAAGTAAGGGGTCGAACCCACGGAGCAACAAGTACTTCAATGCAATATGTGTTTATCAATTATGACACTAACAAAGGACTAGGAACACGAATGAAGGCAAACAAGGAAAATAAACTAAGATAAAGATGTTAGCAAGAGTGAATCAAAGATAGAAGAATAGAGCATATGGTTTCGCATACAATTCGCAACATTGGTTGATTGCTTGATCCTTGAGTTGATATCAATATTATCCCTAAGCCTATGTCGACTTGACTAAGGTTGAGAGATCCGCAGAGATTCACTCATCTTATTCAATATCACTAAATAATAGCATTAAGAACTCAAATACTTAGACCAATTGGCACATTGATTCAATGCAATTAAGACAGATAGGCGCAAACCGAACTCAGCCCTAATCGAATCTACGCAACATAGATCAATTGTTATCATCCACTACAAAGGCATAGAAATATCACTAAATCAATTACTTCGTTTGGTATCGAGAAACCAACTACGGATTCATAGCATAGATGCAATTCCTAACTAGATGGTCAGTCATGGAAAGGAACACAAATATTACATGAAGAACAAGATGATAAATAAACTCATGAATAATATAGAAATCAAGTGTCACAATCAATCAACCAAGTCTCGAATCACAACAAAACCATAAGAATTCTAGGCAAGCATAACGAACATTGAATCCCTAAACTTAAATCCTCCCATCTCTCTTAAAGTTAATAGGGAAACGCGAATGCTAGTTCCTTAAAAGAATGCTGGAAATATGTCTAATATAGAGATCAAAGGCGTCGACCAAAACCCTAGGAAAGATAGATAAGAGTTTCCCTAAAGATAGATTGGTCGGGCCGCGTATCGCAAATCCGGGATCTGACGAGGTGGCGGGCGCCGTGGAAATGGCGGCGGGCGCCGTTCTTACAGTGCTGACAGCTTCGGCATACTAAACTTGTAACGCACGTTCTGGAGTCATCCTTTGTTCGATTGACGCATATGAATATGCGTTGGAAATCTCTTTCCAAGGACTACGATTCTCATGAAGACCTTAGAAGCTAATTCCAACTTCTTAAAACCTTAAAGATGAGATTTCTCCATGTTCTCCATTTCCGCTCTTGTTCCTTTGCTCTACTTTGTCCATTTTGCTTCCATTCTTTCTCCACCTTTCGAGGCCGGATCTTATAACCTACAAATAAACAATAGAAACCGTAGATTTCGCACTTCGAATACCAAATGACTAAGAATATGAATAAGCTTATTAAACACGCAATAAGAATACTTAATGCACCTAAGACCACATATAAATAACTATATAAAAAATGCATTATCAAAGGTCTAGATTCCACATATATCTTTTGCCTATGTAGTTAAATACAAGACCTTAAAAAAATTCTTACTATTGCCACTATTTTTTTTATTGGAAATTAGAACAAATTGATGCATGTTATAACCATTTTCCTGCATGGAGACTTGAATGAAACCATTTACATGAGACAATTAAAGGTTTTACAAGTAAAAGGAAACCTAATGTAGTTTGCATGCTTAAAAAATCTATATATGGGTTAAAGCAATCACCTAGTCAATGGAATATCAAATTTGATCTTTGCATGGGGATAATTGGTTTCGTGAGATCTGAATTTGATTAAGTCTTTATTTGAAAGGTCTCAAATCTCAATCTCCTTTATTTGTTTTATTGTATGTGGATGATATATTGTCAATATGACCTTTCTTGCTTCTTCTGTTGTTAAAAATAACTTTATGAGAAACTTTGACACGAAAGATTTAGGTCATGCTAAAAAAATACTCGGTATAAACTCACTAGGAATAGGAAAAATAAACTGTTCATGTTATCTTATGTTATTTCATGCTCAAAAGATACTAAGACCTCACTCCTACCCTTAGAAGGGCATTTAGAACTCATAAAGAGGAAATGCCCTATGACTGCTCATAATAAACATGAAATGTCTAAGATCCCATATAATTTGGTAGTTTAGTCCATCATGTATTCTATGTTATATGAACTAGGCCTGATTTAGCATTTGCAATTAGTGTTCTTAGCAGGTTCATGGTCAATCTAGGACAAGCTCATTGGACTACATGAAGTTTTTTTTGAAGTACACCGATAGCACGAGGAACCTAGATGTTGTTTGTAGTGTTTACTTGCCAACAAGTTTAGTGCATGGCTTTGTTGATTCAAAGTATGTCAGCAACAAGGATACAAGGAAGCCTACAATGGCCTACTTATTTGCCTTTGATAGAAATTGTATCACTTAGAAATCACAACAACAATCTGTTGTTTCACTTTCAAGCAGTAAATTTGAGTATATTGTAACCATCGATGTTGCCAATGAGGCAATTTTTAAGGGAATTATGGAAAATATATTTCAGAGATCTTATACATGTACTGGAGATGGCAATGCCATGGTTACATGTGTTGGGCTTCCATTGTAGGTCTTGTGCTAGTTTTTTCCCTTGACAGTACGATTGTAAGATGATTGTGTAAGGGGATGTTCCCGTGCTGGGCTTCCATTGCAGGTCTTGTGATGGGCTTCCATTACACGTGCTGGATCTTTTCCAGTTTTCTTCAATAGATTATTGGAGGCTTGCTTGCCTAGGTGAGCTTCCTTTTGGCATTTATTAGTCAATAAGTATTTTATCATTGTATCAGCTTTTCATTTATGAGTCCCTGATTAGATGCTTGTCTATGGTCTATAAAATTCTCAAGTTTTCAGTTCTTTTTTTAATATAAAAAATCCAAATAAAATGGAGTCTCGTGTTTCAATTTGTAGTGGAAAATAAAATGGATCACTAGACTATTGATAGCTTTTTTTAACATGAAGTGGTAAGGGATGCTTTCACTTTGAGATATGTCGTCAAGTAAGCAGTAGACTAATTTGGATCACTAGACTAATTTGCATTATAATCAATTCCCATCATATCAAAAAGGCATGCTCATTTTTCTTTATTCTTGTGATTTCTTTCTGCTTTTTAATGTATGTATAGTCAATTCATATGCTTGGTTTCTTTAGGTTGCAATGGAGATGATCCTAGTTCGCAATGAACAAAGTCAGTTCAAAATTTTGATATTTTTATTAATTGATCTATTCGTGTTGACATTGTAAGTATACTCAATCCATGGTAGAATTCATCAGTTCATTGTCATTTGGAATTATTCCTGGAACGGGAGGTCTGAAAGAGTTTTGTTGTCTCTCTCTCTTTTTTTACCCCTGATCTTTGTTTCTCTTAACATTACTTGTTGTTTTATGCCTCTATTTTGGTCTTGTGTTTCACATTTGAGACATTCTTATATCTATGACAGGCAATATCAAGGTGTTATGCCTGGTATTTATGGTCTTGAGTTTCAAATTGACTCTGAATGTCTTGCTATTTTATGCCTGCTGCTTTATGCCAATCTGTTTCAACAGTTGGCCTTGGGATTTATGTTGCATAGTTTTAGCTCAATCTCAATCTTGGTGGGTCATATTGGATCAACTTCGAGTTATCCTTAATGCATGGCCAGTGAGTCTTGTGTGCTCTTGCTTTAGTGATAATCACTGAAATGTAATATAGAAGCTAATGATAGTACTTGTGTTGAATTTTCATAGAATAATTGTTTACTCTTTTGCTACTAGTTTATTTCTCTTGTTTCTTTGCTTAAAGTTTCACATGCCCTTTTTGCTACTATGTAAGAACATTTTATCTAATTTAAAGCCTATTAGCTCAAATAGTAGAGCATTGCGTTAAAACACAAAGATGCGGGTTCAAATCCCGCATATGCTATGATAATATAAAAAAACCGTAAATATGTCATTTCACATCGGATAATAGTCGATGTCTTTCAAAAAAAAAAACCGATGTCTATCTTGGTGATGTAAAAAGTCAAAACATTTTAACATCGGTCAATAACCGATGTCTTTGTATGTTATAACACCGGTTATATTTTATAATCGATGTTATAGGACAACAAAGACATCGGATTTAAAAGTATAAACGATGTTATCACATACAAAGACATCGGGTTCTGGCCGATGTGAAAAACTTTTGACTTTTTACATCCCCACATAGACATCGATTTTTTTTAAAGACATTGGCTATTACCCGATATTAAATACTCCCTCCGTCCAAGAATACATGGTCTTTTAGGATTATGCACGCTAATTAAGGAACCTATTTCTCATCTTAAATCTAATCATTATTATTAAAGGTTAAAACAGTGATTGGATGTTCAAGGGTTTTCTTTAACATTTTCAAGAGTTTTATTTAATTTTAACATGTAAAAAAGTAGTAATTTTATAGGGAAATAATTAACTATACATGTAAAAGCCCATGTATTTTTGACAAAATTTCAAGGCTTAAAAGGTCATGTATTCTTGGACGGAGGGAGTAACAAATTTCTAGTAGTGTTTGTTACTGGTTGTGAGTTGCAACCATGAATTGTATACTCGATATGCTTAGTGGATTGGTTTGGGTTTAAGACTCTCCCTCTTGAGGCTCTGCAGAGTGGGAATTTCTCAAACTGTGTCAACAAGTCTTGGTGTCTTGCGCTCCCTTCTTCCCTATTTTTTGTTTTTCTACCGAAAACTTTGGCTTAACCTTCAATTTGTAAGGTTGCGCTTACAAATTGAGCTCAAGATCTGAGTTTTACATTCTTATAACTGTTTATAGTGCTGGAATCTATTTAATATAGTATTTTGGATCAAATTGTGATTTTTAGGCACTTTTATACTCTTCTTATTTTAGAAACAAGGTGCATCCTGATTTCGTCTCGCTTCACAAGGAGCAATCTGCACAGGATTTCCAAAAACAAAATTGAATTTCATCCCAAAAAAATATGAGACGAAATGCAAGATAACCCCAATTATGTCGTGTCTATCACCCCTACTCTTTTCAATGTCCAAGATTAAACCTGACATCAAACCGCCATTGATCGATAAGATGACCGGCCATATTTAATTACTACTCAAAAAAAAAATGACCGTATTTAATTCCGCAAAGATTAAGCAATAACTGTAAAGACCGGAATTTAATTAATATTTATAAAATATCCGTAGGATAATCCGAATATTATCCTCCCTTATGATTATGAAAACCCGGAAAATTTAAAAAAAATTTATGCCTAGCTTTACATGGATTTAATGACGGAAAAATATGCCCAAGCCACTTTTCTCGTATCTTATAAACGTAACGGATTTTAACGCTTCGCGAGCTCGGGTTTTACATTATGTTAAAGAGGTCATCCTCCCAAATTGCCCAACATTGATCCACCAAACCCTTGACTTGTGGCTTGCTTGTGAATGTAGACATTCAACCACTCTCATCTCTTCATCCCATCACCACCCATGCTTTGACTCATGAAGCCAACCACCCCTCTCCTCTATAAGCCTGACCCCAAGACTCATGAGGAGCTCATCCAAAGAAGCCCCACCGTCACTTGAGAGGAGAGAGAGAGAGAGAGAGAAGGAGAGCCTTGCTGCATTTTAGGTCCATTTTGGACAGCCTTCACAAGAAATAGCATAACTCCCTCCATACTCATCCAAATTGAGCAAACTCGGTGGCCATGGATCCGTATTGAACCCAGCTTTCCATACATATCTCAAACACAAAAATCCAAGGTCTTTTGCTCAGCCAAAATCGTCCATCTTTGAAGCTGCAGAAAACTGTTTTTGAAGGGTCTTGAGAGTTTGACTTGATTTCTTGGTAAGAACCCTTCCTTTCTTCCAAAACTGAGTTCCAACATGTTTTATAACTCCTTTTCTTCAACTTTGAGTAAGAATCTAAATCATGTTTTGGGATTTTTGGTGACAAAATGGCAAGGTGTTTGAAAGGTGTTCCGAAGGACTCCCGAGGGTGTTCTTGAGTCGTTTGTGTGGGATTCTTCGAAGGTAATCCCTCATCCGCCTTCCCTCTCTCTAGGAATAGATCTTGTGTGCTTGGAAAGGGCTTAGGAAGTGGAGCCTCTATGTGTTTTTGGTTGCGTTTTGTAGCAAACGTCAAGAGACAAAATGGATATATGTGCCTCTGTAATTTGGACTTTAATTCCAATCCAACGGTCTGAATCGACTGAAATCTTAATATGATGTTCATGGGAATGTTATCTAACTGTCCTTCACATATTAGGTCGATCCAACGGTTGGACCAAGAGTTATTTTAATTTTAGTAACCAGTGTTTATAATGACTCGGTTAGAAAACTTGGTTAAGGGAATGCTAAGAATATGGTTAAATATGTGATGGCATAACCGAAACTTAGAGCATATAAAATACAGAAATGAAGTATACCCATAACTTGGCTTATGATCCGATAAGAAGAAAATCGATTATGTGATAATACGATATAGATTATAACTGGTTAAGTTCGGATCACTTAACCAAAGTGCGTAATCTATAGAATCGTGAACCTTATGTGGATGTATGTTGATTATTAGGTTGGGTACATTGCATTAGAATACCACCTAATGAAAGCTTAATGAAATTAATAGGCTCTTGTTGATTGGATCCTTGGTTGTGCACTTTATTGCTTGCTTATTCTCCGGACTCCAGGTAAGTCCCCTGGACTTACTCATGATGGATTTATGTGATACTCTTTGTCTTATTGAGAGTCTTCATGCATCACGCGACCTAGTAACATGTTTAGGAATATAAACCGGTAATATGACGTAGGATGAACTTAGTAAATCCACCACTTCATATGTATGCTATGTGTCTATGGTAGGACGGCCGTCAAAATCTAAATAAATGATTTATACTCGATGGAACACGAATGAAATGATGAAAGGCTTATGATGAGAAAGAATGAGTATGTTTGAGAAGGATGAGTATGTTTGAGAAGGATGAGTACGTTTGAGAAGGATGAGTACGTTTGAGAAGGATGATGATGATGATTATGATGATGATACGGGCCCTTGTGTGTTTATTTCGCATTTATATATATCTATACACTTGCTTATGTGTTGCATTTTAACATTCATGTAGTTTAAGTATGCCTCTTTATATGGCACGGAGTGTGCATATTTCCGATGATTGACCCCGATTTATTTCTTGTTTTTAGATTCAGGTACCCCTTACCCGATATGACTTACTGATGTGGATGGTTGTCGGGACAGACCTTTTGGACGATTAGAGTGAGGGAGGCGCTTGACATTCGTACTCTTTTGCTCATACGTTTTGTTGTTTTGACCCGACGCGGCCGTGGCATTTTGTTGTATTTATGATTTTCGCTTTTAATTATGTTCGAAACGTTTTCGCGATAGTCTAGGACAGGTAAAGCCTCCAACGGGCTTACGACCTTTTCGGGGTTTGCAATCCCCATCTTTTTACAACTAAATCTTCCGCTTAAATGAACCTAATAATAACTCGTACTCGGTCGTAAGATCCAAAGCTCACGGGAGAAGATCAAACTTCTCCTATAACCTTCCCCGATAATCTAGTATTCCGAACCTTATTTACCTTCTAAGTAGGTTTATGGAGGTTAATTAGGGTACTTAAATTTCGGGTCGTTACAAAGTTGGTATCAGAGCCAAGGTTGTTCGACCTGAGTACGCACGAGTTAAAAATTAATTTTCAAAACCCGCCCACCGTTTTGGAAATTTCCAAGGATTTCGAAGTGTTTAAAAGGCAAAGATGAAAACCCTTTGGAAAATGGAAATGGTTAGGATCTTTATAGACGAGAGATAGGATCGACGGGTAGAGACAAGGCGATAGGCATCCTTAGAGATGTAGAAGGATTCGGGTAGACTGCCTAGCTTTTCCTTACAGACGGGCCTGGAAGACTCCAAGGGAGAAACCATGGTGGTTGGAGTAGGATAGGATTTAGAGGCAGGCTCGCCAAGCTATCCCTCGAAGGATAGCTATCTAGTTAGCTTCCGTGTGATATAAAACTGTGCTTGCGGGCCGTCCCCTTGAAGGGATGTAATTATGTGAATCGAATGTGCCTGAGGGCCGTCTTCCTTGAAGAAGACGTTTTATTGAGGTGTATATTGAGTACACTTAAATGTCTAGTTGTCATCATGGTCGACACCGAGATTAGTAGAGGACGCGAGAGACCACGTGACCGAGGTTGTGGCCGCATTCCTGAGATGGAGACTGAGACTGAGACCGACGCTGAGGTCGAGATCCCCGGACAGCAGGGATCGGCTGATAGGCAGCAGTAGGGATCAGCGATAGAGAGGGCATTACTCGCGTTGCTAGAGCGAGAGAGATCGGATGGCGTCACCGACTAGGTGAAGAGACTATCACATAGTAGCCCGCCTATCTTCCAGGCCGGACCCAAAGAGGATATCGAGCAGTTCTTCAGAGGAATCGATGGAGTTTTCAGCTTGATTGGAGTACCCGATGCGGAGAGACAGAGGCTTGCGGCTGGGCAGCTTAAAGGAGATGCTTATGACAGATGGCTTGTCTACTGTGATGATCGTACTGCATGGACCTACGAGGAGTTCAGGAAGTTGATGCTGAGAGAGTACTGTCCATCTGGGACACAAGCAGCAAGAGAGGTTGCGTTCTTCAGCACCCGCTATGACCCACGACTACCTATTTCCGAGATTGTCTGCCAATTCAAGAAGGAGCTCGTCTATTGTGGAAAGGTCTGTAACACCGACGAGATGCGCATCTGCATGGTTTCTATGAGGCTTCCACCAGACGTTCTTCTGATATCTACCAGCATGGAGGAAATGACATATGACAGATTTCTAGAGATGATCCTCCGCTATGATCAACAACTACGTCTGACAGCTGCCACGTCTTCAGCTTTTCGCACTCCATCTGGCGAAAAGAGGCCACGACCCATGGAGCCCAGATCAGCTCCGTTCGAGCGACGAGACTTCTAGACTAGGGATGCACGAGCTACTGGTGTTACGCTTTAGAGGTGGATCGCGAGCGACCCAGCCGGACAGATGTCCCCGTTGTTAGCGAGTTTGCTGACGTTTTTCCAGACGAGTTACCAGGACTTCCGCCACAGCGAGATGTTGATTTCGCTATACAGTTGGAGCCGGGCACCAGGCCGATTTCGACGGTCCCGTACAGGATGGCGCCGACAGAGATGGCCGAGCTGAAGGCACAGTTGGAGGAGCTAGCTGGGAAGGGCTACATCAGGCCGAGTGCTTCGCCATGGGGAGCACCAGTGTTGTTCGTGAAGAAGAAGGATGGGTCGTTGAGGCTATGCATAGATTACAGAGAGTTGAACCGGGCTACGGTGAAGAACCGTTACCCGTTGCCGAGAATAGACGACATGATGGATCAGCTATAGGGCGCTGTCGTCTTCTCGATGATAGATTTGCGTTCGGGTTATCACCAGCTGAGGGTGAAGTAAGAGGACATCCCGAAGACGGCCTTCAGGACTAGATACAGACATTACGAGTTTGTGGTTATGCCGTTCGGGCTAACCAACGCGCCAGCCGCCTTCATGGAGTTGATGAACAGGGTGTTCATCGATTTTCTTGACAGATTCGTGGTGGTATTTATCGACGACATCTTGATCTACTCGAGGAGCAGAGAGGAGCATGCTGAGCACCTGAAGATTGTGCTGAGAATGCTGCAGAAGCATAAACTGTTCGGGAAGTTTAGCAAGTGTGAGTTCTGGCTCTCCGAGGTGATGTTTCTTGGTCATGTTATATCTGCATCAGGGATATCAGTAGATGCATCGAAGGTTGATGCTATCGTTGCTTGGGAAATCCCCAAGAACGTCAGAGACATCAGGTCTTTTCTAGGTTTGGCTAGCTATTACCGACGGTTCGTCGAGGGCTTCTCCAGCATAGCTAGGCCGATGACGCAGCTGACGAAGAAAGGAGTACCCTTCGAGTGGAGCCCGGCGTGCCAGGCCAATTTTGATCTGCTGAAGCAGAAGTTGACATCTGCGCCTGTGTTAGCACTACCAGAGGGGACGGAGGACTTCGTGGTCTACACGGATGCTTCGAGTTCAGGTTTAGGTTGTGTGCTACAGCAGAGGGATCGGGTCATCGCTTACGCTTCGCGCCAGCTGAAGCAAGGGGAGGAGTCATACCCCATGCACGATCTTGAGCTAGCTGCAGTGGTACATGCGCTCAAGATCTGGAGGCACTATCTGTATGGCACGTCAGTGAAGATCATGACCGATCACAAAAATCTGATGTACATTTTCACGCAGAAAGAGTTGAACATGCGTCAGAGGAGGTGGCTGGAGTTGATCAAGGACTACGAGTTGGAGATTGAGTATCACCCGGGGAAGGCCAATGTGGTGGCCGACGCCTTGAGTCGGAAGACTCGTCAGGAGATTGTTTTGTCCAGATTGACGGCTCGACCTGAGTTACAGCAGGATCTGATCAGTTGTGGGATAGAGGTCTGGTCACAGCGAGAGAGTGGACAGCTAAGTTTCCTAGAGGTTCAGTCAGAGTTGATGGATGAGATCCGACGAGCGCAGAGAGAGTGTCCGCGGATTGCCGATATCCGACAGCGCATGGCCTAGGGCCAATGTAGGTCTTTTACCGTCCGAGATGATGGGATGCTGATGTTGCAGGGATGAGTTGTTGTGCCTGATGTGCACAACCTGAAGCAGAAGATCATGATAGAGGCACATTCCACTCCTTATTCGGTCCATCCGGGATCGAATAAGATGTACCAGGACTTGAGGAGGACGTTCTGGTGGCGCAGGATGAAGACTGATGTCGCTTTGTTTGTAGCGCGATGTCAGGTCTGCCAGCAGGTGCGGATAGAGCACTAGAAGCCCGGAGGGATGACACGATCACTTCCTGACCCTGTGTGGAAGTGGACGGATATCACGATGGACTTCGTGACAGGATTGAGGAGAGATGTACGAGGCTTTGATGCGATTTGGGTGGTGGTCGACAGGTTGACCAAGACCGCCCATTTCATTCCGATTCAGGAGACATGGCCTGTGTCTGATTTAGTCCGAGCTTTTATACAGCATATAGTGAGGTTGCATGGGGTTCCCGAGAGGATAGTATCTGATAGAGATGGCCGCTTCACTTCGAGATTCTGGAGGCAGGTGCACGAGGCTCTGGGAAGCAAGTTGCATTTCAGCACGGTCTATCACCCGCAGACGGACGGGCAGAGCGAGAGGACGATTCAGACGCTGGAGGATATGCTGAGGGCTTGTGTTTTGGAGTGGGGGAACCTTTGGGTTCGGCATCTTCCCCTAGTAGAGTTCTCGTACAACAACATCTATCATTCATCGATCAGGATGGCTCCTTTTGAGGCGTTGTACGGGAGGCGATGCAAGTCGCCTATCTGCTGGGATGAGCCTGCAGACCGAGTGGGGACACTACCACAGTACGTGCATGAGGCGACAGATCAGGTCAGACGGATCCGAGAGCATCTGAGGGTTGCGCACGACCGACAGAAGAAGTATGCTGATAGGCGCAGGATTGAGTTGGCCTTTGAGGTTGGAGATCATGTCTGGTTGCGAGTGTCACCGACGAGAGGGATCCGACGATTCAGGATGAAGGGCAAATTGAGCCCTAGATATGTGGGGCCCTTTGAGATCCTCGAGCGAGTAGGAGAGGTTGCTTACAGAGTTGCTTTACCGCCCCGTTTGGCTGGTATACACGATGTCTTCCACGTGTCACAGCTGAGAAAGTACGAGCCAGATCCGAGTCATAGATTGGACTACTCCGGATTAGAGATAGCACCTGACCATACCTTCGTGGAGCATCCGATTGTTGTTCTTGACCGACGGGTCAAGAAGCTGAGGCGCAGAGAGGTACCGTTGGTACTTATACAGTGGGCTAGGAGAAGCCCCGAGGAGGACACTTGGGAGACAGAGGAGAGTATACGGGCGAGCTATGGAGATGTATTAGATGAGTTGCTAGCGTCGTATGTACAGCCACGTGCAGATATAGCTTTGACTGCGTGAGTGGCCGGTGAGTACCTGGGAGGGGGACCCTTAGCCGTACTATGTGTGATTGGGTGTTTACCTCTGTGATTGAGTGCGCATTTTCTGTGATTGATATGCGTGGTGGGGCCCATGAGCGGTCCTACATGATGTGATTATCATTGATGTGTGATACTTTATGATATATGACTGATATGATATCGTTATGATTGTGTGATTGTTGTGAGTATGGTCGATAAATGATGGTATGTCGGAATATTGAACCTAGGAAAAGGAATAAGGCTTAGCCTTAGAGGTGGATGTTAATCCACCCTCTGTTTTGATTGAGTCGTAGTGAGATCATGTGTTTGATCCTTAGAGGTGGATAACCACCTCCCGAGAAGGAGATGAGTCGAGACTAGAAGTGTCTAGGTCTGATGTCGAGTCGGGACGCCAAACACCTTGATTTTGAGATTTAGTTCGGAAATGAGCAATTTAAGGTTCCAATGTCCGGGTAAACCTATTATACTTCGCGAAGTGGATACGAGCTTTCCATGGGGGCACTCGTGGAATTTTTGCTAAGACCGAGCGGTAGTGTGATTATCCTCTCGAGTTGTGATACTTTCAAGGTTGAGGCGAGATGTGATGGGGGCGTCCATCACATGCTTGATGTAACCTTCGAGATTATTACGGCCGTGACAAAGGTGGCGTGAGATTCTTGGACGACGCATCCAAGATGATCGTGTGCCTTTTGTTACGATTCAAGGACTCAAGTTTTAAAACCTTCTCCGCCGGTTTAAACCTTTTTGTCTCGGGGACGAGACTTGTTTTTAGAGGTGGATGATTGTAAAGACCGGAATTTAATTAATATTTATAAAATATCCGTAGGATAATCCGAATATTATCCTCCCTTATGATTATGAAAACCCGGAAAATTTAAAAAAAATTTATGCCTAGCTTTACATGGATTTAATGACGGAAAAATATGCCCAAGCCACTTTTCTCGTATCTTATAAACGTAACGGATTTTAACGCTTCGCGAGCTCGGGTTTTACATTATGTTAAAGAGGTCATCCGCCCAAATTGCCCAACATTGATCCACCAAACCCTTGACTTGTGGCTTGCTTGTGAATGTAGACATTCAACCACTCCCATCTCTTCATCCCATCACCACCCATGCTTTGACTCATGAAGCCAACCACCCCTCTCCTCTATAAGCCTGACCCCAAGACTCATGAGGAGCTCATCCAAAGAAGCCCCGCCGTCACTTGAGAGGAGAGAAAGAGAGAGAAGGAGAGCCTTGCTCCATTTTAGGTCCATTTTGGACAGCCTTCACAAGAAATAGCATAACTCCCTCCATACTCATCCAAATTGAGCAAACTCGGTGGCCATGGATCCGTATTGAACCCAGCTTTCCATACATATCTCAAACACAAAAATCCAAGGTCTTTTGCTCAGCCAAAATCGTCCATCTTTGAAGCTGCAGAAAACTGTTTTTGAAGGGTCTTGAGAGTTTGACTTGATTTCTTGGTAAGAATCCTTCCTTTCTTCCAAAACTGAGTTCCAACATGTTTTATAACTCCTTTTCTTCAACTTTGAGTAAGAATCTAAATCATGTTTTGAGATTTTTGGTGACAAAATGGCAAGGTGTTTGAAAGGTGTTCCGAAGGACTCCCGAGGGTGTTCTTGAGTCGTTTGTGTGGGATTCTTCGAAGGTAATCCCTCATCCGCCTTCCCTCTCTCTAGGAATAGATCTTGTGTGCTTGGAAAGGGCTTAGGAAGTGGAGCCTCTATGTGTTTTTGGTTGCGTTTTGTAGCAAACGTCAAGAGACAAAATGGATATATGTGCCTCTGTAATTTGGACTTTAATTCCAATCCAACGGTCTGATTCGACTGAAATCTTAATATGATGTTCATGGGAATGGTATCTAACTGTCCTTCAAAAATTAGGTCGATCCAACGGTTGGACCAAGAGTTATTATAATTTTAGTAACCAGTGTTTATAATGACTCGGTTAGAAAACTTGGTTAAGGGAATGCTAAGAATATGGTTAAATATGTGATGGCATAACCGAAACTTAGAGCATATAAAATACAGAAATGAAGTATACCCATAACTTGGCTTATGATCCGATAAGAAGAAAATCGATTATGTGATAATACGATATAGATTATAACTGGTTAAGTTCGGATCACTTAACCAAAGTGCGTAATCTATAGAATCGTGAACCTTATGTGGATGTATGTTGATTATTAGGTTGGGTACATGGCATTAGAATACCACCTAATGAAAGCTTAATGAAATTAATAGGCTCTTGTTGATTGGATCCTTGGTTGTGCACTTTATTGCTTGCTTATTCTCCGGACTCCAGGTAAGTCCCCTGGACTTACTCATGATGGATTTATGTGATACTCTTTGTCTTATCGAGAGTCTTCATGCATCACGCGACCTAGTAACATGTTTAGGAATATAAACCGGTAATATGATGTAGGATGAACTTAGTAAATCCACCACTTCATATGTATGCTATGTGTCTATGGTAGGAGGACCGTCAAAATCTAAATAAATGATTTATACTCGATGGAACACGAATGAAATGATGAAAGGCTTATGATGAGAAAGAATGAATATGTTTGAGAAGGATGAGTACGTTTGAGAAGGATGAGTACGTTTGAGAAGGATGATGATGATGATGATGATGATTATGATGATGATACGGGCCCTTGTGTGTTTATTTCGCATTTATATATATATCTATACATTTGCTTATGTGTTGCATTTATATACGGGCCCTTGTATGCCTCTTTATATGGAACGGAGTGTGCATATTTCCGATGATTGACCCCGATTTATTTCTTGTTTTTAGATTCAGGTACCCCTTACCCGATATGACTTACTGATGTGGATGGTTGTCGGGACAGACCTTTTGGACGATTAGAGTGAGGGGGGCGCTTGACATTCGTACTCTTTTGCTCATACGTTTTGTTGTTTTGACCCGACGCGGCCGTGGCGTTTTGTTGTATTTATGATTTTCGCTTTTAATTCTGTTCGAAACGTTTTCGCGATAGTCTAGGACAGGTAAAGCCTCCAACGGGCTTACGACCTTTTCGGGGTTTGCAATCCCCATCTTTTTACAACTAAATCTTCCGCTTAAATGAACCTAATAATAACTCGTACTCGGTCGTAAGATCCAAAGCTCACGGGAGAAGATCAAACTTCTCCTATAACGTTCTCCGGTAATCTAGTATTTCGAACCTTATTTACCTTCTAAGTAGGTTTATGGAGGTTAATTCGGGTACTTAAATTTCGGGTCGTTACAATAACGCAGGTCAGCGAGATGAATGGACTATGTTTTCCTGCAAGAAGGCCCACGACTGCAACCTGATTGATTAATTAATCCAGCTTCGTGTTACGCTCTCGTTAAGTCATTATTATACCTATGACGGTATTGATGGTTGATTATCCCATAAGCAAACATTTAAGAAGGAAGATTCACTAAGAAGCAACACTATAAGTTGCTCTTAGATTGTCAGAAACCATTTTAGAACCCTCTCCAAGTAGAGTTAATCACAAGTCAACAAGAAGTAAATTTGAAGTAATGTTGAAAGTACTTATAGTCCTGAGGAAGTATGTAACCAGCTAAGATCCAGCAAATGTGTAGGGCCTCAACAGTTGTTTGTTTGGGGACTTTCGGTAGCAAATTAGGGTACAATTACTATTTTCACTAGCTGGATATAGCAACCCACGGGCCACGGTACACTACAAACTGCACTTCGAATACAGCTGTTACACCGGGGAAAAAATATTACTCAACAAATGAGATCATATACATATGACATGGGAATAGAGGGTAAAAAGCAGCTGAACGTAAAAGACAGGGCCAAAACTCAGAACCCTTTAAATCTTTACTCTTTTTTCCCCCATAGACTACTTAGGAGTTATTGGATACGAATCATATGAAACCGTTTGGTAAAATAGAAATTGCTAAAATCTGATCATCTGATGGGACATGATTTGCCCTCCCATTCCTTTTGCTTAGTGGGTAAAAGAGTGAAATTTCAGGAGTGAAAGTTAAACTATACTCCGTATAGTTCAAAATCACTTCTTTTATCAGGTTCCACAAAAATTATACTACATTTATCTTAAAATATAAATCGTTTTATTTTTTAACATATTTTAAAAAAAAATTAAAACTATATAAAATATTATTTTTATAAAATAATACTCGATCTTTTAATTAAAATTTTTCATATTAGAAATCTACTACTAACAAATATGTAGTCATTACAAAGACAAACTCGTAAAGGGATTGCCAAAATACTTAAAATGACAAATTTTTCATCACAAGATTTACTTCTTAAAACTATACTTTCTCCGTTAAGTAAAACATAGTATTATTTAGAAAGTAATTAAATTATGTTAATAAAAGATATCAGTTTAGTTATTTTTGTATTCACTTTATAAAATTACCCTTATAATAATTAAAGGATTAATAATTGTAGTTTTTGAAAAAAGTGAAAAATAATACTCCATCCGTTCAAAAAAACTTGACGTTTTACTATTTATGCACGCTTTTTTAGGAGCTAAAAACTATATAAAATATCGACTTTTTAAATGATTTTTTTTAACAATTTCATAGTTATTATTAATAAGTACAAACTTGTTAAAAAAAAAATTTTTAAAATGAATATTTTATATAGTTTTTATCATTCTAAAAAAGCGTGCGTCAATAGTAAACGACAAGTTTTGTTGAACGGATGGAGTACTAGCTACCTACATGCTACATCTCAAAATACGGGTCATTTGACTTTTTGACATGTTTTTTAACGAGGTAAAAACTATATAAAATATTAATTTTTTAAAATAATATTATATTATTTTTAAAAAAATTAATTAGAGAGTTAATATTTTATATAGTTTTTAGCTTATTAAAAACGTGTAAAATATCCAAATGACCTGTATTTTGAGACAGATGGAGTAATAAGATTGATTACCATTTTGTGCGAGAGCAAGTGGCTGCAAATGAGCTTATTGTTCGGCATGTACGCTCGCTCGGTCAGGTAGCCGTTATCTTCACAAAGGCAGTTGGCACTCATCGGTTCACATCTTTGCGTCACAAGCTTCATGTTCGTCCCCGACCATGATCTTACGGAGGGATGTTAATGTGTATACTGGCGCCAGATTTGTGGATACTTTGTTTGTATTTAGATTTTGAATTTAGGTAGTTGTTACCATTAAGATCAGATCAAATATTTTGTTATCTTTCGGTTTTTGATATATATCCCTTGTAATCTAATTGTTATATATAGTATACAAAATACAACAGGCGGATTATCTTTTCCCAATTCATTCTTTTGCTTTACATCACAAGTACACGTGATTTTTTTTTTTTTTTTTTTTGTGTTTCTTAAAAATGTGAAAAATCATAGAATGTACCTGTTTTGTTTAATGGACGGAGTACCATTCATAAACAATAGATAACATCATACAACGGTTGGTTGGTTGGCGATCCTTCTTCTTAGTTGGGGCTTTGACGTCCGGAGTCCGGACTGGTTAGGGTCGAGGCGGTGTATATCGAGGTGACTTCGTGATCCGGATATTTTATTTGACGCTCGTCTTCTCTGCCCATAGGGACTCATGATGCACTACTGGCCATCTGTTCCACTGCATGGTAACGCTTGGCTTTGGTTCTTCGTCTATGTTGTCCCTAGTGCACTAGGATTAGGTTCGCTTGTTCGAATGGTATTATGTGTTTTCCATTGTCTATATTGCACCGTTTTTTCTTTCGTTGTTCGTTTGACGGTTCACCGTCCGCCAACTCTGTCGGCCCTCAATTTAATTCATTAAAATTTTATTCTTAATTACATATTTATATGTTGTGATGTGAAAGATATTTGTTCCACGTCGAAAAACATGATAAACCTAAGTCTTGTATACAAGTTGGTGTGCTACTTTGGGTGGAATCTCATTGATCTAGCTTGTGTGCTTGATTTGGGTGTGCATGATACGCTCGGACGTATAAACCCCCCACATTATATGGTCCATCGGAATTTAACATGATATCAGAGCTATGCGGTACGGAACTCTGGTCTATTACTGGGCTAGTCAGCCTTAAGGCATGGCGTCAAGTACAATTGACATATATATTGTGAGGTCACACACGTCATTAATATCTTGTGTGCTCGATTTGAATGCGCATGATGCCCTCGAACATGTATATGTGTCCATCGAAATTTAACATTATATCCAGCTATGGGATGGGAACAAAGCAATGAAGGCCACATGCCATGGCCACACACCAAGTCAGCAATCAGCACCATGTAGGTGGAGATGATGACTAGACCCAATCAAGATAAACCCACACAAAACCCAAAACCCTTTCACTCTCACCTTGTTCATAACCTATCAAATATATATTGCTGGCTCCCCACTACTTAAAAGGCAATCCCTTTTGGCCCCCACTTTCCTATTTGGAAATCCAAAGAAGCTAAAAAGAGAAGATAACCTAAGAAGAGCCACATATTGCAAACCCAGGAATAGTCTTATCCCAGATTGCTCAAAGGGCCAATTCAATTTCAAGGGGACCCTTTCCTATCCTCTATTCATCAAACCATATGCAAAAATGAAATCCAAGCTTTTCTTTGTTTGTCGGTGACACCCAAAGCGCCTCGTAACGAAATAAACTTCAACTAGTTTTTCAACTAGTGGTCACTCAATCCAACAACGTACCAGCTTCTTCTTCTTGGGTTTGGGTTTCCAAATTCCAATTCCAATTCCATTGTCGTTTTGAAACCCTAACAACACACAAGATTCATGTCAGAATGCATATGAGAGAGTATCTGTAAGAATACAAAAACATGTTTCAATACAAGCAGCCTCATCCAATGGGACCCTTCAATAAGGCCAACTTTGGTTGGTGGGTTGGTCAAGGTTTGGTAGCTCTTAGTTTCGCCAGCTAAAATACACCCATCCAAGTCATAGATTTGATGGATTATTATTTGCCAACTAACTTGTATCACAATCACTAATACTATATTTAACAGTTGTGTGTTTATTATCAACATTTCTAACTTGACTTTTTAGCACTACATTGGTCAAATTCAACCTAATCAAGTCAAAGAGGTCCGTGTTCAAGTAGACTTAATTAAAAAAAAGGGTCAAGTTGAACTCCAACCAGGCCTAACACACACTTTTATATCTCCATTGTTAATGTTCATAACCGTCCATGTTAGTGAACAAGCAAGCAGGGCCAAACCGGCCCAAACCGGATACCCAAAGTTGATCGGATACGAAATTCCACTACAAGTAGAAACCGATTTGAGCATAAAAGATAGTAGATATTAAGACGATGAAGATAAATAACAAACCATCCACTATATACAAAATTTCTAAACTAGTAAACTTCCATGGTGAGTCCCATAAATTGGGACCTTACCCTCTCTTGTTTGGTATTCTCATGGTGCCAACCAAGCATTGGGTCCATGACAAACAATCTTTAGTTGTGTGGCTCCTTCTGCCCCTAATCCATCTCTGAAGACTGCAAAACAATCAACTAAATCTAACCTCACCCTAATTCAAACGCTTGATATGCTCATATGCAGTAAAACTAAAAGCCTGTGGGGTTGATCGGTTTCGATTTACAAAGGTTCCCAAGGTATGGCTGTTCACTCAAGAATTGGACCTAATCAAGCTGAAATTTACGAAAGATCTAGACTTGAAGAGACCTCTGAAGAGGGATTGAGACGACTCCTGAGGCCTTTGTTTCGGCTCTTGGTGAGATCCCTTCACTTTTAGGATGGTTTGGCCTATCACCTGCCTGATGGACTCGATTGTCTTAGCATCGACTGTGTATCCGGATGCATCCCTTACATAGAATGTGTTGACTGCCTTGCCGAGTCTGGTTGCCACCTCTGCTTGGGTGACTGAGAGGCCGTTCTCTCGGAACATACGAGTGACATCCGATAATAGACCCACTCTATCCGTCGTACATAGCTCCAGCTTCAGGCCCTGCTTGTTACAAGCAATGATCGCGATCAACTAAACAAAATGCAGCCTTACAAACTTAATTGGAGTGGAGTAAAACTACAAGGATCCATACCTCAGAAACTCGCCTCTCTATTGCAGCTTGAAGACATTGGATCACCCTTTGTCTCTCGGCATCTGATTTCACCGGGGATCCATCGATGTGCCTGATGTAGTACTCCTGCAAGAAACAAGAAACTGATGATCAACACTACACGGCAATGAACATTTAACATGATCAAGTACATGTATTGATCTGAATGAGATGGCACCTGATAAGCCTCTGGCCCCTCGGCATCGACACTTCCATGAAAAACGACGTACTGCATATCCGTCAAGGTGCAGACCGTATCAAAGAGAAGCTTCGGCCTATCCTTGCATCGGATTGTGACCACCGAGTAGTCCTTGTCATACCAATTGTCGACGCTCACATTCGGCCTCTGGCCCTTATCTCCGTCTTCCTCACCCACACATTCATAGTCCCGGGCATTGAACATCATCTGATGAAGCCTTCTCTCGGTGTGAGTGTCATTATGCGACACAACAGTCTTCGCCTCTCTGGATCGACCGCTACCCCTCACCACATTGCACAGCAGCTCCTTGATCCTCTTTAGCCTCTCTGGCTCATCGATAGCCAAACCTGTGTCCTGATCAGTTATGTGCATTATGGACGCAGCCCGGGTGTTGTGGGTCCAGACCTTGGCGTTCACCACATTGCACTTGAGGTGAGCTAGCACAGCACTCACTTCAGACAGGAGACCAGGCCTGTCCCTTCCAATCAGCTCAATGGAGTTATAATCCGGCGATGTCTCGACTCCAACTGATCTGTTCATTGAAGTCGAATCCGGCCCTAAACACTAACAAATTCCATTTTAAAAAAAAAAGTCATCAGAGTCAAGATCAATCAAACCACAGCTTGTGCTCAATGAAAGCACTCCACAAATTACCTTGTGAATGTATTCAAGAACTTCCTCATCTGTTACCTTGTTCCCTTCTTGATCAGTCACATTAAACACTGTTTTTCAACAACCCGGAAAACTCGTTATCAGCAATCAGCACATTGCGCCAAACAAACCCGAAAACACGGAGGTTTAAGGGGAATGAGTATTACCATCCATGAACCAGCCGCCATCCGAAGAAATGTAGGCTTTAGTGATGATGAAGTTAAGGTCAGTAAGGATCTGAACAACTTCAAGGAGTATCCCATGCCTGTTTGCACTGTCAACCTGCACAATAAAATAGAAAAAATAAAAACTTAACACCACAACTGAATCACACAAATTGGAAATGTAGTTGAGCGGTGGGTACCTGAATAACAGTTGCATTTTTGCAGGTTTCATTATCAATCACCACCCTGAAAACATATTTGCAGGTTACAGAGAGGGAATCAATGAAAATTTAATCGAGTTAGTGATGGAGGGAGGGGAACCTGGGTGGATTCATTCGTCTGATGAGCTTCTCGTACTCATCATCCATGCCTTGGGAGCAGTTCATGTTAGCATCAAAAGAAATAAGCTTGCCGGAACTTGATTGGCACCCCCAGTAATCTGTTAATTGATGCACAGATGATGAATCAGAGGAAACCCTAAGTTGGTTTTGGGGGGGATTCGGGGAAACCGTGAATAAATAAAGCACCTACCCATGTTGATGTTGGACGGGAGGGAGATGGTTTTTTTTTTCCTTATAATTGAAATGGGTCACTGCAAAAATTATCTCTCCAACGCACAGACAAGACCACCCACCAAACTGATTGTGCAAACACGAAAAATGAGAATGAGAAAGGAAAAAAAGGAAAAAAAAAGTCAAAAATCAAAGGCACCCGACATAAACCGACCTCTGAATTGGCCACCAAAACCTGCAGAACGCAGAGTAAGAAGGAGACCCTCCCATCCCTTTCTAATCCCTCTCTCTTTCCATGTGCCCTCCAATAAAGAGTAAGTGGCAATTGGGTCTGTCGGGTCGGGCCGGGTCAGAACTGGCGCAATTACGGGTTTGGTGAACTTGGGGGTGGTAATTTGGTATGGAGTTAAACCGGGTCAAGTTGGTTGGTTTCGGGTCGCACCCAAACGGCGCCCACGCGTTGCGGCGCAGGCGCACGTTAGCGTGCGGCAGTGGGGGCCGTACGGTGGTGAACAATGGGCCCACGTGGAAGTCGGGGATTAAATTGTAATTAATTCCCAACCTTCATTACGGATTTGATTGTGAACTTCGGGACAAACCTACACATAGCTCAAATCTTGTATTAAAAACATGCCAATGGGCAATGGTCATTTGTCAGTGTCGGAAAAAATAATTTAAAAAGTTAAAAGAGTTTATTTGTTTTTTATCGAAGCAGTTTAAAGACCCCTTATTTTAAAATTCAACTCTATTCAAAAATTCGAGATCAAACATGTCCAATTCTCGTTAAATTGACGAGTCGATAGATGGATAGTCTGTCAAACATACAAAAGAATACTGAATGAAGGGCGCAACAAACAAGCAACGAACACTCTACAAAGGACGAAAACTAAGCAAAACTAAACTCATTAAGTTGGGAACGTCGGCGAATAACAAAGTCAAGCATCATCATGGCATTGTTGGTCAACGATACATCATGATTCTATCTCTTGTGAGTGATGAAGAAGACCCTAGGTAGCTCCTTTTCGAATACAGAGTCGCCTTGAACACACCACCACGACTCCAGCTAGTCCACACTCCGAACGCAGCATACCTAACCAAGTCTAGAATCGCCTAGAAACACCAAAGATAGAGCCACCGACAACCCTAACAAACTACACTGAGAAAAACCGGTCAAACAAGACCCAGATTTCAAGACTCATTAAGCCGTAGCATTTTCAAACTTGCAAAGCAAGGGGTTAAACATCATTATTACCAAAAGTGTAAGATCACGAGATTGACATCATTATTACAAACTGCTTGCAATTACTCATCTTGGCCCGATCAACAATCTCAGCAACATACTTACTCTAAGAGAGAAACAACCCAGACGCATGACGCTTAACATCGACTCCCAAGAAGTAAGACAACGGACCCAGATCTGACATGGCGAACTCGGCACTCAACTGCGAAATAATAGACGTCCGAAGAGCATCAGAAGAGGCGGTGAGAATGATGTCGTCGACATATAGTAACAAAAAGGCCATGTTTGTGCCCCTACGATAGATAAACAGAGATGTATCTGAGCGGTTGCCAATGAAGCCCAAGCGTAGCAGATGAGAAGCAAAGCGCTGGAAGCAAGCCCGCGGAGCCTATTTCAGACCATACAGAGAGCGCTTCAAGAGGCACACGTGCTTGGGACGATCAGTGTCAGCGAACCCCGGCGGCTAAAACATATAAACTGTCTCATTCAGATAACCATGCAGAAAGGCGTTCTTGACATCCAACTGATGAATGGCTCAATGTCGCGACAACGCTAAGTTCAACACCACTTGGATAGTGGCAGGCTTGACCATGGGGCTGAATGTCTCATCACCATCAATACCTGCCTGCTGAGATCGACCGTTGACCACAAGACGAGATTTGTAGCGCTCCATTGTCCAATCGGAGCAGAACTTGTGGCGGAAAAGCCACATGCAGCGAATGACGTTCGCCTCAAGAGGGCGAGGAACCAGAACCCAAGTACCATTCCTTGTAAAGGCCCTGTATTTGTCGAGCATAGCCGCCTGCCAATTCGGGTCGAGGAGGGATGTTTTGTGGGAGGTGGGGATGGGGGAAAGGGAGGTCGGGATTGAGGCAGGAGGTGTGTGGGAATCGGCGAGGACGATAGGTTGTGCTGCAGCCGCGACATCGGGTACGGCGGGGGGTAGACGGGACCGCTGCACATTGATGTGCTACGGCCGTAACATGATGATGCGGCTGCGACATCTGATGTGGCGGTGGGGTAGCCGTAAGCCGGGAATGGATGGGCGGGGTGATGTGTGGCATTCATGGAGACGATCTGACGGGGTCTGAAGACACCGGAGACGCTGCGGGTGTGCGGTGTGGTGGTAGGAGGAGGGGGTGGTGGTGTGGGTGGTGTTGGTGGATAGGCAGGAGCACCGGTAGAGCTCTGGGGAAAAAAAGTGAGGGAAGGAAGACTCTGACTCAGTCTGGGTCACATAAGGTGGGGAAGGGGGGAGAGGATGAGAAGAAAAAGGGAGGCGAGACTCATCGAATGTGACATGACGGGACAAAATGAGCTTATGGGTCTTTACATCGAGGCAAAGATAACCGCGATGATCAGACGGATAGCCAAGAAAGACACAAGGAGTGGAGCGCGGGTGAAGCTTGTGAGGGGCGGTGGATGACTAATTTGGGAAGCACAAACACCCAAAGGTACGAAGGTCATCATACCTAGGCAAGGTGCAATAAAGTGCCTGAGTTAGCGAGCAATGGTGTAGGATAATAGATGGAAGAATGTCCAAGAGATAGCATGTAATGGATAAGGCGTGAGGCCAATAGGAAAGGGGAATAGATGCATGGAAGAGGAGAGAGCACATCATGTTGTTAATGGTTCTGATGATTCGTTCAGCCTTGCCATTCTGTTGGAAAGTATAGGGGCAAGACAAGTGATAGGAGATCCCATTTGTGTTGAAGAAAGTGTCAAAGTCTTTGTTATAGAATTCGCGGCCATTCTCACATTGGAAACATTTGATAGAGGTGTGAAATTGTGTTTTGATGTAAGCATGGAATTTGGCAAAGATAGGAAACACTTGAGACTTAAAATGCAACGGGAAAACCCATAAGAACTGACTATAATCATCTAGAAACAAAATGTAGTATTTGTGACCCTCCTTGCTAGGCACAGGAGATGTCCAAATGTCACTATGAATTATATCAAATGGTGCAAAAGTAATGTTTAAAGACCGCTGAAAATGTAGTCTGGCATGCTTGCCTAACTGACAGGAAGAACATAAACTAGAGCGAGGCTCTTTATTACATTTGACAAGACTCTTAGAACGAAGCAAATCTAAAACGGCAGCACTGGGATGACCAAGGCGTGCATGCCACAGACCGGATGACGATACCGAAAGGGAGACAGGACACGACGGGCGGGATGGTGAGGGCGACGACACAGGATAGACCTCCCCGGTGCTATTACATCTCAGGCGAGTAACCCCCGTAGTAAGATCATTCACAGAGAAACCAAACGGCTCAAAAACAAGAGAAACATTATTGTTAGTGGTGAACCGACACAAAAATAAGTTTTTTGACAAGTTTGGGGGCAATGAGGACATTGTTGAGGTGTAAAGGATTGGTTGGGGTTGGTAATGTGGCGTGGCCAATACCCGACGTAGCAAGGCGACCACCGTTGCCGACGATAATAGAATGTGTAGGACCCTTAAAAGAAAGCGAAGAGAGAGTACCTGAGGAGTTCATCATATGAGATTTGGCGTCAGTGTCCATGTACCAAGCAGAGTCAGGAGGTGTCAACTGCATAGAGGAGAAGGCATGATGCACATCAGTCGGAGCGTAGGCTTGATCAGACGAAGACGGGTAGGCCTGGTGACCGGCGGATCGAGGAGCTGGACCCAACAAGCTTGCTCCCTGCGGACTGTTGGGATACGTGGATGGTGGGCGATATGTCGCAGATGGATAGCCATAGGGCATCCAAGGCGGATAGCCGGGGACGGGATACCAGGAGGGGCGAGGGGAATCCGACGATTGTTGCGGCGGCCGCCATGTTGATTGTGGTTGCGACTCCGCTGCGGAGCATAGCTCTCGTCAATGTCACTTGACGAGACCAGGGCGGTTTTGGCCTTGGTGGCGTCGGTGGTCTGACGGTGAAGGCGAGTCTCCTCTAGGATCAAATGAGACCGGGTCTTCTCGAAGGTAGGGAGAGGTTCCGTCTACTGGATATGAGTAGCACCAGCATTGTATTCAGATGGAAGGCCGGAAAGTACCTGGAGGACAAGGCGAGTAGCGCTAGGTTTGGAGTCGACGGAGCCCAATTGATCAGACAGGGTTTTGATATGCTGACAGTAGACGGATATTGACGGGAAAGACGCAAGCTTGCAACTTGAGAATTCGTACTCAAGGTAGATGGCACGGGTGGACTTGTTGTTCTGAAAGAGATTCTGAAGCTTGGTCCAAGCACTCAATGCGTTGTCTTTGGGGTCAAGGATGGTTGTCAATAGATCTTTGGAGATGGTGTTAAAGCTCCATTGAAAAACGATGGTGTCGAGTTGAGCGAAGAGATCGTCGTCCTCAGTGGTGGGACGAACGATAGAGGAATCTATGTGGTGGAGGACCTTATGAGCCTTAGCATGGGTCGTGAATAGGTGAGACCACATGGTGTAGGAATTAGATTCATGATCAAGGATGATGGGGATGCAGTTTTTTATGTTGGAGATCGTGAGAGCGGAGTGGACGGGCGGCTTGGTAAAGGTTGTTTCGGCCATTGGGACGAGGGGGAGAGAGGAGAGTCGAGAGGGGGGGGGGGAGTCGGCGGCAAGGGGAGGCCGAGAGGGGGGGGGGAGATGCCGAGAGGGGTGAGGTCGGCGGCAGCTAGGGGAGAAGGTGGCCGACGGCTAGGGTTAGGGAAGAAGAAAAATTAGGGTTCCAAGGTCTTAGACTGTGATACCACGTAAGATCACGAGATTGATTGTAAAGTCCTCCTTGAGGGTTTCATTCATTAGACAATGATATATAAGGTTACAAGGTATCGGACCTTTGTGCCCACTAGAGGTGGCAATCGGGCAAGTCGGGTGGGGTTCGGGTCGGGTTATTCGGTTTCGGGTCAAATCGGACTCGGGTTGATATCGGGTGTTATGACAATTCGGGTCGAGTCGGATCGGGTCGGGTTCAATCGGGCATTATTTTTTCGGATACAACTGGGTTTTCGGTTGCAATTTGATCGAGCAATTTCGGATTTCGGACAAATCGGGTTTTGGTTTAACCGGGCTTCGGTCAAACCGGGTTTCGGATGAACCGGGCTTCGGTCAAATCGAGCATCGGTCCAATTGGGTTTCGGTCCAATCGGGTTTTGGTTGAACCGAGCTTCAGTCAAACTAGGCTTCGGTCGAATCGGGTTTCGGTTGAAATGGTTTTTTGCTCAAATGGAGTTTTAGTTGAACAGAGCTTCGCTTAAATTGAGTTTATTTTTTTGGTTGAACCTGATTTCGTTTTGAATCGAGTTTCTGTCTGTGTGTATATATATACACACACACACACACACACACACACACACACATCGTGTATTTGCACTATATAGTAATATTATGAATTTATAACGTGTTATAGAATATAGTTTAAAGTTGGTTTGTATAGGCAACCCTTTCTTTATTAAAAATAAAATATTAGTACACCACTTTAAACGAAGCAAGATTTCTTCCATCTAAATGAGAACTATCAAATGTTATGATATTGGTCCAAAGTTAGATTTATCCAAACTTCATATTATCTAATTTTATAACTAAGATTCAATAACTATAGTACAAAATATATTTTGAATGGTTAGTTGAAAATTATGATTGCTAAAGAATGAATTCCTAGTTAAATAGATAAGAAAAATTCCACTAAAGTAGTTTTAATTTATATTTTCCATTATCATTCTAGAAAGAACACTTACAAATCTATTGTTAATATGATTAAAAATAAAACATCAGTACGTCACTTAAACGAAACAAAATTTATACTATCTAAATGAGAATTATCAAATGCTAAGATATTGGTCCAAAGTAAGATTTATCCAAACTTCCTATTATCTAATTTGATAACTAAGATTCAATAATTATAGTATATTTTGAATGGTTAGTTGAAAATTATTATTGCTAAAGAATGAATTCCTAGATAAGTAGAAAAAAATTCCACTAAAATAATTTTAACCTGTATTTTCCATTATATCGTTTTAGAAAGAACACTTACAAATATATTATTGATATGATTAAAAATAAAATATTAGTACACCACTTAAACGAAATAATATTTCTGCCATCTAAATGAGAATTATCAAATGTTATGATATTGGTCCAAAGTAAGATTTATCCAAACTTCATATTATCTAAGTTCATAACTAAGATTCAATAACTATAGTATACAGTATATTTTGAACGGTTAGTTGAAAATTATTATTTTTAAAGAATGAATTCCTAGATAAATAGATAAGAAAAATTCCACTAAAATAGTTTTAACTTATATTTTTCATTATATCGTTCTAGAAAGAACACTTACAAATCGATCTATTGTAAATATGATTAAAAATAAAACATTAGTACACCACTTAAACGAAACAAGATTTCTGCTATCTAAATGAGAATTATCAAATGTTTTGATATTGGTTCAAAGTAAGATTTATCCAAATTTCATATTATCTAATTTGATAAGTAAGATTCAATAACTATAGTATATAGTATATTTTGAATGGTTAGTTGAAAATTATTATCGCTAAATAATGAATTCCTAGATAAGTAGAAAAGGAAAATTCCACTAAAATAGTTTTAACTTATATTTTTCATTATATCGTTCTAGAAAGAACACTTACAAATCTATTGTTAAAAATTATATTTCTTCGTCGATCATATAATATATATTCTATAACAACTAAAAATCTTATATATTTTTTAAATATATAATTTTTAAAAATGAATGCAAATTATAAAATAGAAAAATGTACCACCCCAAGAAGAGAATTAATAGAAAAAAGATGAAATAAATTTAAAATTATTTATAACTATAACTTCATATTTGTCAATTAAATAATAAAAACAAAAAAAAAATCAAGAACGTGTATATATTACTAGAATGATCATTAAACTAAACAAAGGACAAAAAGATATAAAATATGGAGTAGTATAAAAGAACAACCCAAAATTTAGGAGGGAAGTAAAAGGAAATGGTATTTTGGGAGGGAAAACTAAAAAAATGGAAAATTTAGGAGGGAAGTCAAATTAAAGAAAGAAAGAAAACAGAAAAGTATCTTACTCCTGCACATACATTTTCATTTACCTTAAAATTTTACAAAATAAAGTACTAAATTATTAAATTCATTTTAATTTTACACAAGAAACAGTTCGGGATCAAGTGATTTAGGATGTCAGATGTAATCGGGCTCGGGTGACTTCGGGTGTCGGATATAATCGGGTTCGGGTGATTTCGGGTGTCAGATATAATCGGGTCGGATGATTCGGTCTTCGGGTTGTTGTCGACTCGGTTCATTCGGGTATAATCGGGTTCGGGTTAATATCGGATTCGGTTTGCTATCGGGTTCGGACGGAGTTCGGGTCGGATCGGTCGGTCTCGGTTCCGAACTTTTTAAAATTTATTTCAGGTGTCGGTCGGGTTCGGTGTCGGATCATTCGGATCGGTTTTCTCGGATCGGGTCGGGTATTGCCAGCTCTAGTGCCCACTATATATAATATGATACCTATGTAATCTATCAAAAAGCTCTGTACTATTTATTTTATTTGGGTTTTTGGTTTTTCCGGGATTTGTAATTCACCTTGTTTTATACTACTTATTTAGTTATTGTATAAAAAAAAATTATAATATTTTAATCTCACTATGACATATTTCTATTTCTGTTGCATAATTTACCTCCTTAAAGAAAATATAATTATATAATTATTCTCATCATTTATATTCCAATGAACAATTTAAACTTAAAAAATAAATAATAAAGAGAAATGAATTATATTTTTAGTTTAAATTATTTTTTAAACTAAAAAATGAATTATGTAATTATGTAATTATTTTTGCTCCGTCCACTTCCCCAGCTACTCGCCTACTCCCACTCCAATGACTCCTCCTCTGGCTTCCGCCACTCCTCCTCCGGACGCGGCCGCAACCCCGGTCACTGCAAAGCAGGAAGAAGACAATAAAGTATTCATATGTTTCTCCCAATTTTACAAAAATTTCCCAAACTTCTCATTAATTATATTTTTAGTTTAAATTATTTTTTTCATTTATGAATTTTAGCCATGATATCAAAATCGGTTTAATTGGCTATAATTTGTATACCAACTAGTAATTTTTAAAGTTCATATTATTTTTTGTTCACGGGTGATAGTTGGTATTATTCTTGGTCATTCTTCCTAAATAAAATATATTAAAAATCTAATAAATTATATTTTGAAAGATATATAACCTATTTTTCTTTGATAGTTTGGCTATGGATGATACTCCGTATATGGTATGAGAAGAGTAATCATGTATAATGTATTTAATTCATTCCAAAACCAAAGTGGGTGACACGGTTGTCTCTGGAAAGCTAGAGATCGAGTGACCAGTACGTCAAATTGTAATTATGGATCGATCTCTTGTAATACATTCCATCCTAACTTTCCTTCCATATTTGCTTCCTGGTTCGTCTAGAAGTGAAATCCATTACTCCATGACACATGTTTGAACGACTCATTGATTGTCCTCTTCGTGACAACGATCATTTAAATATGATAAAGTTCTTTTTTTAAAAAAAAATAATAATAATTAATTTCCCTCCATTAATTGATATATATATATATATATATATATATATATAGTGAAGCTTTAAAATGTAAAAACTCTTTAACGTGTAAAATCCGCTTAACGTGTAAAATTTTATATTTTAATCATAGGGCACGGCTTGATTTAAAAATAAAATAAATTTAAACCCGCCTCTCGCCATCCCAGATTCCCAGATCCGTCTCTCTCCATCTCCCTCTCCCATGGCCACCGGAGGTCCTTCCTCGCACCGCTGCCGACCGCCACTGCACTTGCAACACCATCCCGCACTCCTGCCGACCACCCGCCACAGCCAGCACCTCCGTCCACTCCCAGCGCCTCCAATCACCATCCACTTTCATTCCCATCGCCGTCCAAGGCTGTTCGAGCCCAAACTCGCGGGGTTCCGACATCGCATCCCATCGGCGTCCACTGCTGCTCGAGCTCGCACACGCCTTCATTCGCTCGCAATCGCACTCTCGCTTCCCTCTCTACTCGCAATCTCACTCGCTTGCTTCCCCGATCTGAGATCTGAAATCGAATTAGACGCAAGCGCCGACGTTGATGTTGTCTTCCCCTTGCTTCCCTCTCTGCTCGCAATCTCCTTCTCTTCGCCAGCGCTCGCTCGCTCTCGATTTGGCCATTCACAAGCTTCGCTCCTCCATTGACTCTCGTGTGTTTGATGAAATCTTGGATCCTAAGCTCGTCGTGAAGGTTTTTACACATCTTTCGCTTTTCCCCCTAAATTAATTTTAGGTTTTCAGCTTGATGTAAATGCATTTGCTGCTATATACATTTGTAGCTGGAAGAGAAATTGAACAGAGCATGTATTATTGTTGAACAGAGCTAGATGATTTATATCTATTTCCAATTTGCAAGGATTAGCCATTGTTTGTAGACTTAGAGCCGAGGGAGGAGATCAATTAATCGATGATTAATTTGCAAGGATTAGCCATTGTTTGAATGATTTAGGCTGAGATTGAAAATCTAGGGTTTGATTTAGGAGCGGAATTTGGGGCTTTTTGCCAAAAGCCAAATTGATTGAAATTGATGATATGGTTGTGTTGTTGGGTTGATTTTGAGCTAATTTCATGTTTATAGCATTGTCAAATTGTTTGTGAATCATGAGCTAATTGAATTTTAGAATTTTATTGCAATATGCTTTAGGTCGATTAGGTTCTTCTATTTTAGCACAGAAATCACAATTTAGCCTATTAGCTCAATTGGTAGAGCAATGTGCATTTGCACAAAGATGTGGGTTCAAATCCCACATAGGTTACATAATAGACAAGAGCGCAACAATCGCAAATTGTTAATCATGCACATTATAATCTTAGTTATGTGTAAAGGCTCGGATTTTCAAATCCTAATTATTCGAAAAAAGAGAATTAAAAATGAAATTTAATCGGTTTAAAACTCGTTTAGCAGATTCTGACCGGAATATAAAATTTGGCGAACGATTTCCGTCATTTTAGCTCGAAAATTCAAAATAATTATCGGGTGGCGATATCCTTCTTGATTAAAAATAAATCTAATTGATCGAGGAAGCGAGAGTCGGGAAAACTAACACTTGAGAACTAATTTCGGGTTTCGAAATTCGCATATTCGGGATTTATTTCGGCGTATTGGTTTTCACCAATTCAACACTCTATCCTTACCTACCCTCTTCCCCTGCCATACCCACCCCTCTCCTATATTGATGCAACACACGTCTCCTTCACCATCTCTCCATCTCCACTCCATCACCTCACCTCACGCCACCATCGACATCACCATTTTCATCACCATCTCCCTCATCGATCATCACCACCATCATCGGCTCCCTTCCTCCTTCACCACTATCATCGTGGCCACCATCTTCATCACCTTCCACCATCGTCGGCTCCATCTTCAACGTCACCACCATTCCATACCTTTTCGAGAGCATAACAATGACCTTCGACACCCCTTGGAGCCACTAGCAGAAGGTCCTATGCCTCCTCGACACCTCGAGCAGCAGCAGCGCCGCCCCGAAGAGCCCGAAGGCCGAGAGCGCAGCCCCGACGTCCTCTCCCTTCCCCTACGAATTCGGTGAGTTCGATCTCTTATTCGGTTCAAAATCCCATGGAATTTCCCTCCTTTAACTATCCTTTATTCGTCCTAGGCTGACCCCGAGGTTCCTCCCCCTCCGACGCAGTGAATCGAGCGTCTGCTAAACTCCGATGAAGCTCCGAAGTCGCGAACTTCCTTGGTAAGTTTCCGTCTTCCCTCCTCTGTTTCTAGTCGATTCTGTCTTGGGTCGGGCTGTAGACGAGTGTCGAGTGTACGAGAGCTGAGTCCGGGGCATCGGGTGAATTCGAGAGCTCCGGCGAGCTCAAGAGTGGCGGTGAGCGAGCGAGCGTCGAGCGTGGCTGCGAGGGAGAACTCGAGAGCATGAGCGGGTGCGAGCTGTGGTCGCGGGCAAGTGTAGCTGTGACTTTGAAGGAGCTGGGCGAGGCTGAGGAGCGCGACAACCGGCGTCGACCAGGCGCAGCGGCGGGAGCTTCACGCGAGGAAGAAGATAGCGCCTGCGGGATGTTTTTAATCGGGAGGGAGATGGCTAGTGGTCCCCCTCTTTGTTAGTTTATATTAATTGTTTTAAGTTAACCGGGTTGGGGATTAATAACGGGTTTGGTTTGGTTCGGTTGGGTTTAAATGGATTTGGTTCGGATCGAATTTATCCGTTAATTTATTTAACTATTTAACGGTAATTAAAATATACAATAATATTATTTACGGATTTAAAAGATAAAATATTATTTTGGGGAGATTCATAAATGGTTGGTTTTAGTAAAAATGGTTTGGATTTTAGGAGTTTCGGAAATATTTTATAAAGGGGCTCTATTAAAACGGGGTTAAAATACTATATATTATGGAGATTTAAAATAAATTATTAAGACTTGTCGGTTTAGAAGAGAATTTGAAAAATGAATTTCAATGTCATAAATGATTAATAAATAATTGAAAAAGGGAGTCGCTAAGATTTTCAAGGGTCGGGATTCTAACGCGGATTTTAAAACGGTTTTGGAACTAATCTGGGAATTATACTTGTTCGGTGACTAACTAGCATGATGATGTGATCGTTTGACTAACAGTATGATATGTGTGACTAATAGCATGACGTACATGTGGTGAATTATTATGAGAGATTAAATGTTAGATATTATGAAGTTGAAGATATATATATCTATATGCCAAGTGTGAGTATGAAACGGTAATATGTGAAATTAGCTAAGTAAGATATGACGGTTGTCATGAGCTGGTGAGGATGATTTATGGTCGAATTGAGAAATATGTTAACTTCTGAGAAATGAAGATGAGATGATAATGTTAATAATGACGAGATGGTTGAGTTATCATATGTGTGTGTATCTTATATGTTTCATATGTGACTTGTGTGCTTTGTGTAAATTAGACTTAGACTTATTACGTTACTTATGGGATTACTAGGTGATCTCTGATCTATTGGATTGCTAGCCATTGATGATCATTGTTTGGATTTCCACGCTTCTCCAGGTAAGTACCTCCGGAGCTTACTCAGTAACCAGTACCTCCTGCCTGATGTGTCATATAGTATGTAGGTGTTTCATATGCATAAGAGCATGCCATGTAGTATCATGCTTAGGAATTGCACTTACGAATGAGCATTCTTATTCTGTATGCGTTTGAATACAGAACGGCCGTTATCTGTGAGTCATAGAGTCCTTTCTAGGGTCATAGGGCAGCCCAGTTTCATCAGGTGTTGCCCTCCTTGAGTTATATATATATCACGAGATACGAGATGAGCATGAGATACGAGATGAGCATGAGATGTGATATGATGATGAGATTTGATATGCTATAGTATCGAACTGGCCAGTCTCCACCCTAGCTGGAAGGGGAGTGGTGGTAGAAGAGGGATATACCACTTGGTATTTTTTGTTAAGGCCTTACTTAATATTCTACATATGTGAATTAGGATCATGATAGTGTGGTTAAGATTTCAGTACTACATGAAGGCATCCTTTATTCTAGGTATAGGCGTATTATATGTCCTCAGCGCGGTCAGAGGACCCGCGGGCGGACTCTTGGCCTGACTTGGTGGTATAGTTTCAGGTACCCGATACACTCCTGGATTTTATGCTGTTATGACGGGGTCTATTCTTATGGCGGAGAGTGAGTGTTTTAAACCTGACTTCACCAGATTCATGCTTATGGGATTTCTCCCTAATTGTACTCTATTTTGACCCGGCTCTACCGTGACACTGGTTGTATCATTTTCAGAACTTATGCCCTTTGCATGATAACGGCTTTCCTGCGTTGTAGACTTAGGACAGGTACAGGGGTTTACCCCGGGGTCCCCAACGGACCTTCCGGATTTGGGTGCAAAATCCCGCTTTAAACTACAAATCTTCGGTTTCAAACCTTCAACCTGTACTCAGAGCGCAAGATCCTAACGAGGGGTTTTATCCCTCGAAACGTAACTCGGGAATCATAATCCCGGGCCGTTACATTATGCACAATTGTATCCTACTTTTGCACAATTCTATCTTACTTTTGCACAATTGTATCTTACTTTTGCACAATTGTAGTTTAAATTTGCACAATTGTATCCTACTTTTGCACACTTGTATTCTAAATGTGCATAGGACAATTTTATTTTCACATTTTATGTTCTTATATTTTCACTTGAAAGTTGCACAAAAGCACTTTAAAATTGCATAAATGCACTTTAAAGTTGCACAAATGCACTTTAAAGTTGCACAAATGCACTACACAGTTGCACTTTATGTTCTTATATTTGCACATTACGATTTTATTTTTGCACTTTATACTCTTATTCATGAAGAGAAACATCGAACTTCTAAGCGATAAACATATATAGTTGCACAAATGCACTTCACAGTTGCACAAATGCACTTCGCAGTTGCGCACACAAATGCACTTCGCAGTTGCACTTTATGTTCTTATATTTGCACATTACGATTTTATTTTTGCACTTTATACTCTTATTCATGAAGAGAAACATCGTACTTCTAAGCGATAAACATATATAGCCTATGCGGGGTTTGAACCCGCATCTTTGTGCGTAGGCACAATGCTCTACCATTTTGAGCTAATAGGCTTTAGTGCAAAAACAAGTAAGGGCATGTTTGGCATGCACGTTTTTTAAGACCACCTGTTGCACAATTATGAGCAACTAACAGTAGATCAAACTCTTAAGGAAATATGTGGGTTAAAGCTAACCAAATGAGAAGCTGATGAAAACCATCATCCCACAAAAAGCCTCTTGGGAAATAGGATCGGCTAGGAACAGCTGAGTAAAGCTCAGCAGGCCAATAAAAAGTATAATCTTGACCTTGAAACTGCAAGAAAGGAAAGTCCTTATGAAAGAAAGCATGACAAAGGACAGAAAAGACGCTAAATAGTTTCACTCAAGTTCACACTCCAGTTTTCGAGGGTTGTAAAACCTTTTCAGGCTCATGTTTGCAAGTCCTGGAAATGACTTCTGCTAAGTTACATCTTCACTTTTTTGGTCTTCAGCCACTGATTTGTAAAGCAAAAGAAAATAAAAATAAAAATCATCGTTCTGTAGTAATGCATCTGAAGGCATGTTTCTTCTCCCTAATTTAGCATCACTCTAGAAAGGAAAATATAAACAGAAGTTTGGTGAAGTAGCATGTTGTCCACAAGAAAACATGGTTGACAAAACATAGCAAATTTGTAATAGGTACCTTCTTCTTTACTCACGTGAAACAACCACAATGTCACAAATTATTTAAATAGGACATAGAAGTTAGTAATGGAACTACTGACAATATTCAAAGATGTATGGAAACTTACATTAGGCATTCCACGAAGAGAAATCTTTGACTGTCCATAATGGCGACCCTGGAGCGGAAATGGTGCAAGGGAGGAGCTCTGTTTTGCTCCAGTTGATCGCCTGTGGTGGTTCTGTGGCGGCTAAGGGGAAGAGCATCCCCTGTTTGAAGCAGCAAATGAGCAGAGTGGAAGGGAGAATTGGTGGTGGCTTGCACAGGGGGGTGGTCTGTAAGGCGGCGGCTTCCGTGACGGGGAAGGTGGTCTGGTGGCGGAGGAGGCGGAGATGATAAAGTACATGTCAGAGAATCCGAGGTTTGGGAATCTGCAGTCGGAGGAGAAAGAGTACTTCAGTGGGAGCATCTTGGAGGCCATGGATGATCAGAGGAGAGGTCAGATTGAGCCTGTTCTCAAGAAGTCATCTTCTTACAAAGAAGAAAGGTTAGTGATTTCCAGTTTTGATCATTTCTTCTTTTCTGGATACTTTGAACAATAAAAAGTAAAAACATCTCCATTGGCTGGCTAAAATTAGCAAGTTAATAACATTTAAACATATCCAAATAGCTAAAAACTGACAAGATATATCATACATGTGATACACTATGCATATCCAAAATCAGAAAACTACAAGTGGGCAAGCAAGTTCATAAATTTGGATGTTTTCACTATCCATAAGATGGATTGTGAAAACTTGCATTGATTTGATTAGACTGTTTTCCAATTACAGCAAGTTTTGCAACCAGTGAATTTTACTTGATGCTAAACATTTTGGTCAATAGGCCTAAACTGACCCACCAGTAGATACCCTAATCAAACTACTGAAGTAAAATACAGTAGTATATAAAACACCCATGAAAAGTCAACTTTTTATGCCATATTTCCGACTACAACCACTGTGAATCAGCAACTGATGGGACTTGTAAAAAAATTGGTCACGAGCTCCAAGACAAGATTGGGAGATGCAGCTGCAGAAACAGGTGACCGAGATCAGAAAGTAGAGAAAGCTGCATCTGCTTGTGGTGGCAAAAGCAAATGCATCCCCAATCCCATGAGGAAGCATCAAAGGCAATCCAAGAAGTGATTTTTTTCCTCTCTCTTTTATCTGCTGTTGATTTGAATTGAGAAATTAGTGTTTATTAGTAGCTCTAGCTTTTTACCATTTCTAATCTAATGTTTAAACTTGCATTAGATGGCAAAAGAGAGAAAACAAGAAAAGGGTCTTTTTGGTAACGGTAAAGTGAAAATGTATGTGCCCATATGAATGACTTAATGTGATATCAATCAGACCTAAAGGCAGGGAATTTAATGTGTTACTTACCAACAGGGAAAAAAGAGAGTAAGAAATTTGAAAGGGGAAATTTTTTGGGGAGTGGTGGTGAGTACTGAGTACTGATGGGAAGAGAAGATGGTGCAATTCTTTGGCCCAGTTGTTGTTTGGTAACAGGGGCTGAGAATAGGTAAGGTCACAGTGTGATTCTTGATTTAGTACTATATGGAGAGATTCCATGAAAACCCAATTCATTCATCCTGTTTGGTAGGACTAAATTTTAAATGGTCACCCGCTCTCATCTACATTCAGGAGGGGCCTCCATGTTCCACTACACTTGTGCTCGTTATTTGACAACTCAACCTTGAATGTGATTAATAAATTTGACACCCAACCACTTCTAACGGATTCCTGTTACATTTCCCACCTTTTGCTTTTCTTCTGCAGAAGATTTTTTTAATTATTAAACATAGTAGAGGACATTCTTATAAGTGCAAAAAAAATCGATTCCTCTTCAGTTCAGGCAAAATCAAGCAAACAAAATCGATTCCTCTTCAGTTCAGGCAAAATCAAGCAAATAAAATCAATACCAAATTATGAACTTTTGAATCAAGATTTGCAGTTTGAAATCCACCCAATACCCAGGCTCTAGTCTTTATCACCCAGTACCTTCAATGAACCCTTCCAAATCCAACGAAATTCGGTTATGTGAACTCCAACACGCACAAGCGGCACAATCACAAAACATAAACCCTAATTTCACATCACATGGCAACAAATTCAAGGAAATTTTAACAAAAAATTCACAAACACAGCAGATACGAGAACAAATTCGGACCCGGAAACCACGGGTACACTCGCAAAAACCCTATTCTGACAAAAGTGGAAGGAGAGGGAAGAGGACAAATACCTGGTGGAATGCTGCTGGTCGGCGAACACGGTTGATGATTTGAGTCTGTTCCGCCGACACCGACTCCCTCCTCGTCGCCCTCTCCACATCCGCCCCTCATCACAACCCCATCTTCATCGACCGGCACCGCGACCCCGACATCTTCTCCGTCCTACTCCTTTCGCTCCTCAACGAGGCTGCCTTCTTCGGAGTCGAATCCTCCCTTCGCCCAGCCCTCGCCGCTCCTTCTCCACTGGCGGACGGAAATCTCTCAGGGAGCTCTTGGATTTGGATGAGTTGAGGACGGAAAAAAGAGGGAATGAGAGAGGAACGGTTTAGGGGTTAATCCGAGAAACCGGTTCAGTTTTTTTTTTCTTTTTAAATACCACCCGCGTGTCCGGTTTTGCACTAAACCCAACGTTTTACACGATAAGCCTATTTTACACTTTAAGGACTTTTTACATTTGAAGTAAACCCTATATATATATATATATATATCTATATATACTCTTAATTTAGAACACTTTAGGCTTATGTGTCAATGATGGACGATTTTTAGTCGCATAAACCGTATCAAAATAAAACTCAAACCTACAAACTAGTATAGCAAGGAAGTAAGAGGTCGATCCCACAGAGAATCAAGTATTTCTCAGCAATGTGTATTTACCAATTAGTAGAAAGGGGGGGTTTTGGTTGATTGAGATTGAAAAGAAAACAAAATAAAATAAAAACAAATAATACAAAACAAATTAGAGAAGATCGCTCTACCTACAACTATCCACTTTATTTGTTTGAATTGATATTGTAACTTCCTCTTGTCCTTTTAGTCTTCCTATGAATGCCCTTGTCCCGACCTAATATAGTTACTAGTCCAACCAGTCCTAGCAACCCTTATCAATCGAACAGTCCCTAAAGAAGGATTTAACCCAATTGATAGCTTTAAGTTCAGAGATTAGCCAAGGTATTTGCAGTCCCTAAAGAGGGATTTAACAACACATTCAACTTCCTACTCATTCAAATAGTTCAACCAGCCCTAAAGGAACAAGTTTGCTACTTGGGTTAAGGTTCGCAACCAGGAATCTACAAACCCCTAGCAATTGAATTGATCTAACTAGTTGGCCAGACAAGATAGAACAAATCAATAAACAATCAAGCACAAAGAAGTTGAAGCATTCAAATATAGGAAATAAGGAACAAGATTCAGAAACTCACAATCAATCCAAATAAAGCTTCAAATTGCAAGTAGAACGAAGAGAGTTTAGTCACCCATGGCGAACATCGCTCTCTCTCTAATTGTCTGATGGTTCAAAGAATAGAATGAAAGTTATGAAAAATAACATAAAAGTGGCCTAATAAAACATCCAAGTCGGCCCTCCAAACAAAATAGAACAACTAGAGTTTTTCTCAAAACGGCGCTGCGCTGATGACCCGTGCGGCGGGCGCCGCAAAGTTGCGGCGGGCGCAGCAAACCATGCGGCGGGCGCAGCATGAATACCGCCCCTGGCGGCGGCCGCAACAAACCATGCGGCGGGCGAAGCAAACCATGCGGCGGGCGCTGCATTGGTCTTTCACGGAAATTCCGTCTTGAATCAGCTCTCGACGTCAACATGAAAGTTGTAGCCCTCTGAAAGAGCTTTCCAACGCATGGTCATAATAGTCGATCGGACAACTGAGGCCTCCAGAAAGTGCAAAACAAGTTCAGCATGTCTGGCGACAACTTCTGCAGACTTGTTCTTCGTTTAGGTTCGCTTCTTCTTCTCAGGACCTCTTGAGATCTTCATGTAAGCTTCTTCGATCAACTAGACATTCTCATCCAATGCGTTATCAACCCATGTCTCCTCCTCGGATCCACGATTACCTGAAATAATCAATAAAATCATGTAGATTCTGACTCCAACCACACAGAGAACAAATATGCAAATTATACTTAAACTATGCATGATATGTATCATAACTAAGCTAAATGCAACCTATTATAACTCTCTAAATGCATGCTATCAGTCAACTTCTCCTTAATCCTCTATTTTTCACCAATCAAGTTTTTTTGTCCCTTTTTTAATTATTTATTTTCTTTAATTATTATTTTTATTCTTTTTTTTTATCTCTTTAAACTAATCACATTTTTTTCTTTTATTCTTAACATATTTACTAACAATCTATATATCTATATATATATACTCTTAATTAAGAACACTTTAGGCTTATGTGTCAACTTCTCCTTAATCCTCTCTTTTCCACCAATCAAGTTTTTTTGTCCCTTTTTTAATTATTTATTTTCTTTAATTATTATTTTTATTCTTTTTTTTATCTCTTTAAACTAATCACATTTTTTTCTTTTATTCTTAACATATTTACTAACAATCTATATATCTATATATACTCTTAATTTAGAACACTTTAGGCTTATGTGTCAACTTCTCCTTAATCCTCTCTTTTCCACCAATCAAGTTTTTTTGTCCCTTTTTTAATTATTTATTTTCTTTAATTATTATTTTTATTCTTTTTTTTATCCCTTTAAACTAATCACATTTTTTTCTTTTTCTCTTAACATATTTACTAACAATCTATATATATACTCTTAATTTAGAACACTTTAGGCTTATGTGTCAACTTCTCCTTAATCCTCTCTTTTCCACCAATCAAGTTTTTTTGTCCCTTTTTTAATTATTTATTTTCTTTAATTATTATTTTTATTCTTTTTTTATCTCCTTAAACTAATCACATTTTTTTCTTTTATTCTTAACATATTTACTAACAATCTATATATACTCTTAATTTAGAACACTTCAGGCTTATGTGTCAACTTCTTCTTAATCCTCTCTTTTCCACCAATCAAGTTTTTTTGTCCCTTTTTTAATTATTTATTTTCTTTAATTGTTATTTTTATTCTTTTTTTTATCTCTTTAAACTAATCACATTTTTTTCTTTTATTCTTAACATATTTACTAACAATCTATATATCTATATATATACTCTTAATTAAGAACACTTTAGGCTTATGTGTCAACTTCTCCTTAATCCTCTCTTTTCCACCAATCAAGTTTTTTTGTCCCTTTTTTAATTATTTATTTTCTTTAATTATTATTTTTATTCTTTTTTTTATCTCTTTAAACTAATCACATTTTTTTCTTTTATTCTTAACATATTTACTAACAATCTATATATCTATATATATATACTCTTAATTTAGAACACTTTAGGCTTATGTGTCAACTTCTCCTTAATCCTCTCTTTTCCACCAATCAAGTTTTTTTGTCCCTTTTTTAATTATTTATTTTCTTTAATTATTATTTTTATTTTATTTTTTTTATCTCTTTAAACTAATCACATTTTTTTCTTTTATTCTTAATATATTTACTAACAATCTATATCTATATATACTCTTAATTTAGAATACTTTAGGCTTATGTGTCAACTTCTCCTTAATCTTCTCTTTTCCACCAATCAAGTTTTTTTGTCCCATTTTTTAATTATTTATTTTCTTTAATTATTATTTTTATTCTTTTTTTTTATCTCTTTAAACTAATCACATTTTTTTTCTTTTATTCTTAACATATTTACTAACAATCTATATCTATATCTATATCTATATCTATATCTATATCTATATCTATATAAACTCTTAATTTAGAAGAGTTTAAGCTGACGTTTCCACCTTAGAGTGTTTTTAGACATTCTGACCAATCATAATTTTTCATTTTCTCTTTATTTTCCTTTAATTCCCATTTCATATATTTTTACTTTAATTTCTCTTCATTTTTTCTTTAATTTTTTTTTCTGTAGTGGCCTCTCAACGGGATCTTAGGGTTGTTCGTTTGGCCGTTTCTTCTCCGCCTGGCCATCTCGATCATTCACCTTCCTCCGCCTGGCCATCTCAATCCCCTTCTCCGCCTCCTCCTATGGATTCTTTATGTACTTTCCTGTTCCTGATCTCCCACGATCGACATTCGCTCTTTCTCACCCTCCTTCTCCAATGCCCATCTCCTTCTCCAATTTTCTGCAGGTTCATGGAATTCGTCCCATCTTTCTTATCCTTCCTTTTCAATCTCCTTATTCGAATTCGTCCCATCTCTCTGAAGAGCACGACATCTCCTTCTCCAACGCACATACCTTCACCGAATTCTTCCCATCTCTTTCTCCAATCCTCTTGGGAGGAGTATGCCGAAATTGAAATTGAAGGGCTTTCGAAAAGTGGTTGGTGGGGATTGTGTTTGGCATCAACCCTAAGCAAAGATCTCGGTCTCTAACTACTTCTCTTTCATCGTCCTCTTGATCTTCCCTCTCCCAACGACCGGCGATTCTGGATCTGCACTGGTATGCTTGCTCTTTAATTACCTACTCAATAATTGATCTTCATTCCTCTTTTTTTTTTTTTTTCATTTTCCTTTTTAATCCTTAGGATTTGGATCTGCGATTCTGGATCTATGATTCTAGATCTGCACTGGCATGCTTGCTCTTTACCTACTCTTAATAATTTTTCATGTTCTGCATTTTACATATATATAAACTCTTCATATTTTCATTTTCTGTAAATTACTTCTATATATTACTCCTTTATAAGAACCTGCTTTTGAATTTGCCAATCAACAAATATCAATTCAAATTAAAATATTAGTATGTGGACTGCAGAATTCAGTTTTGTTATTTATTTGAAATTGTTCCTGAATTCTTGTTCTACAAATTTAAATATATCGAGCTGAGTCTATACCAAATAGAGCTAGATGTGGATTGATTTTGTATTGTATATAGATGTAGATAAGAACTGATAATTTATTTAGGTTTGTTAAATTTTATAATTGTTCCTATTTTTTTGTGATTGAATTGGATTTGTTTTTATCCGATGATTACGGAGGTTGTTAGTATTTTAGTTTTCATTCATTTTTTTCTCACACAATATTCTTAGATTCTGATTTGAGATTATCCATTTTTTTCATTACTCCTATTTTCTGTAATTGGGTTGTATTTTAGGTTGATTTGAGATTATCCCATTTTTTCATTACTACTACTGCCACTTCCCGAGTTCTGAAACAGCAAACATGCATGTACTCTCTTTTCTTCTTTTTTTGGACATAAATGTTGCTGAGGAGTGGCCGCTCTTAGCATATTGTTGGACTAGCATTTTATGGCTGAAAGCACAACCCAATTTCAGTTGGCTTACCAACTTTGCCCCTTAATTTTGTCTTTCTTTGCATTTGGTAGATGAATAAAATATCTGTGTAGTTTAATTTCCTGATAAAATCAACTTTTTACTTTCGAATTTATGCAGCTTGCATTGCTTAGTTTTAGTTTGATGTTTATCCAGGATTACAATGTTCTTGATTACGTGGAGAAAATGGTTGATGGCTTCTCATGATGTCTATGCAATTTTAGTTGATCGAACAAGTCAAGGCAAGATGCCATCTCTTGCAGATCTTGAAACAAATCCAGGTGATTTAGGTTATAAGGTTGTTATAGTTTATAGAACAATTGACCCTATGCTTCTAGAGTTGGAACAAGTTTCCCATTGTATTGCAATAGATTGTTCTCCCTCCAACATCAAGGATGGGTGGTGCAGGGAAAGATCCAAATATTATTTTGGATAGGTGGGTGGATCGAAGCGCAAAGTTAAGGATGTGTTTGCACACAAGTGTATTTTCTATAGGTTCCTTACAACTTGGCATTACACAGCCCTAGACTTTGCTCTTTAAGGATTGAGTTATTTATTTATTTGCATAATTTTTTGTGTTTACATAACTGACGGGTTCTTTGGAACATCTTCATGTACTAAGTTTATTCATGATCCGTAATTTGTTGTTTGCTTCAAAATGGAGATTCTTTTGATTTCATGGAACTTTTTATTTTATAAATTTCTTTGTGATTCAAAGTATGCTCTTAGCTTTGGCATGGAGAAGCTTGTGTCATTTGATTCTGCATTCTTTTATTTGGAGTGGTGTTTATTGAAAAGTTGAATTTAAGGTGCTACCACAATGGTTCTTAAAGCCTTACACGTACTTATACATTATCATACAAATGATGTTGCGGCTTCATGGTAGGTGCTTTAAATCCTCTACCAAAGACTGATGTTTAAGATAGGGAAGTTATGAAAGGTGTAGTCGGGGGATTTTGGGTTTAACGTGGTGCATTTTCTTCCTATATCGTTCGTATATGTTTTTTCTTCCTCACTATTGGTAAGAGGCTTTAGTACTTACCGGGGGTAGTCCTCAATTTATATTCTTATAATTCTTATAAAAATATTTGTAGTTATCATTATAACTATAATATATACTTATAATATACAATATAATATAATGTATCTACTAATATATAATTTTGCTTTTCTTATTTCTTTCTTTTTTTAATGTAAACGCGCCATGGCGCCGGGATATGACTAGTTAACTTTAAAGAAAAAGTAAAAACTGTTTTTAAAAAATCTTCATAATTTTAGTTATAAATCTTACTATGTGTCAATGAGAAGCATCATAATTTAACAAAAAATTATTGCATATAAAACTTGTATAAAAAGATGTCTTTTCTTAAACAAGAAGAAATATATAACACAACTAAAGTCACTTGTTAGCTAGCAGATAATTATGGGAGGAAACCAGTGGCGGTCACACGATTTTCTAGAGATAAAGTTAATTTTCTAGAGAGAAAATTTTGATAAGAGTAAAATGTATTGCAAAAAAAAAAGAAAAAAGAGGTTTTACCCTATGACCCCTTGCATTATATATAGAATTAAGTTGTCCTACGGACCATTTTTAGGCTCTAATTAGAAAAGTGTCCACCAACCCCTACAAATTAGCTAAAAGTCCACCCAAATTTTAACTATCGGTGGCCTTCCGGACGGAGGCGGCGATGACGACGGGATGGAGGTGGAGAAAGTGCTCAGGGAAGTTGAGCGGAGGGTCACAAAACAATAGATGAGGAAGAAGGGACGGGGAAGAAGGGAATTTAGTAATATAAGGGTAAATTTGGTGACGTGCTCGGACCTGGGCTCGAGCAAAAGGACCGGCGACGAGAGTTCCGAGAAGTCGGGAAATTGTGGACAACTTCTGAGACAACAGATCAGTCTTCAAAGATTGCCGATTTCCCGTTGATCGGCTAGGCTTCTGGGGACGTCCGAGTACTACTTTTGTAGATCTGGAAGTCGCGGTCGCGGATTGGGGCAGATCTCGTCAATCGGAGGTCGGACAAAGCAGAAAATCATGTTTTACCGAGACGTCGCCTGTGCAGAGGCGATTCCGAACGTAGCTTGTTTGAGAGGGATTAAAAGGGATTTTTGGAGAGACGTTTTGGGGGTGATTTGAGGGTGATAATGGGGCTGTGGAAGGCCTTAGAATGGTGGTAAAGAAGGGGATGGGGGTTGAGGGATATGTGCTGCAAGAGCGCTCTCGGCCTCGCACTCCGAGCTCTCTCCAACACTCGATCTTCCACACTCTCGGCCTCGCACTCCGAGTGTTTCTGACCCTTTGATTCCGTCGTCTCTCACTAAGGAATCTCCTTCAGCCTCTCACCCAAGGTTTTGTTCCCGGCCTCTCACCTAAGAACGAGATTCTTGACCCGAAACACTGGAAGCTAAAAGACTCACTTTTTTCTCAAATTCAGCTTGTCTTAATGAGACATTACAAAGTTATATATATAGACTCCTTTGGTCAAAGGCCATGCCAAAATATAAAACTAATTAAAAGAAATTTGGAAGGAAAACAAGGTCATTAAGGCCGGACTCATCATGCAGCCTTGGGCTGGCCTACATGGCATAGATTTCAGCCTGTTATTGCATGAAAAAGTGCATAACAATCTAATAAAAAGTGCATAAAACTTTATGGAAGAAGTAAACCTCCCATTGGTCTTAACTCGTCTCCAACCTCGCATCAAATTATGTCGATTCGGAAGTCATTTGTAGCAAAGTGATCATGTGTCGGGGTGACTCCTCAAAGGTAAGAACCGACTGACCAAGTAGGCGAGCTCGAGCTCTTGTCAACGGTGGGGTAGCTCGAGGTAAAAGTGGCTCCTCTTCCATCTCCTCATAGTTAGCATCTTCAATAGCATCTATCGGAGCTCTATCCCTAGCATCTAGATCACCATCCCGATCATCAGATAAGCTAGTTCCGTCGAGGGTCACATCATCCTTCCCCCCTTGAAAAGGATTCGACCCCGAATCCGTCAGCTCCTCAAGTAGCCCATCCCTTGCAAGAAATGAGCTAAGTCACAAACATTAAAAACATCATGAACACCATACTTACTTGGGAGATCAATTCGGTAAGCGTTGTCGTTAATCTTCTCCAGCACCATGAACGGCCCATCAGCTCTTGGCCGCAACTTAGATTGCCGCAAAGTCGGAAATCGATCCTTCCGGAGGTGAACCCAAACCAAGTCTCCAACCTCCAATAATAGCTCCTTGCGATGCTTGTTGGCCTGGTTCACATACTGTTGAGTTCGACGCTCCAGCCGTAGCCGAACTCGCTCATGCAAAGACTTCACTAACTCAGCCCGAGACTTACCAACAAAGTCCTCGGGAGACGATAGGGGTTGCGGTGCCAAATCCAATGGTGTGTGGGGAGTTCGACCATAAACCACCTCAAAATGAGACATCTTTGTTGCGGAATGCACTGCCCGATTGTAAGCAAACTCCACATAGGATAAACAATCCTCCCACATGCGCAAGTTAGTAGCAAGCATAATACGCAATAAAACCCCTAGCGTCCTATTAACTACCTCAGTCTGACCATCTGTTTGAGGGTGGCTAGAAGTAGAAAATAACAGCTTGGTACCTAGTTTAGCCCACAAGGTCTTCCAGAAGTAGCTAAGGAACTTAGAGTCCCTATCAGAAATAATAGATTTAGGCACCCCATGTAGCTTCACCATATGATCAGAAAATAATGTAGCAACATGAGAAGCATCATCAGTCCTAGAGCAAGCTATAAAATGAGCCATCTTAGAAAACCGATCAACCACAACAAATACAGAATCATGGCCTTTCCTAGTCTTAGGCAAGCCTAGCACAAAATCCATAGAAATGTCCTCCCATGGGGCACTAGCTAGAGGTAGGGGAAGGTACAGGCCCTTCGGGTTCGATCTGGACTTAGCTTTAGCACAAGTAACACAACGAGCACAACATTTCTCAACGTCAAATCGCATCCTAGGCCAGTAAAAATGATCCTTCAAAATGCCTAAGGTGTTAGCAACCCCAAAATGCCCCATCAATCCACCTCTATGTGCCTCTAAAACCAGCAATGATCGAACCGAACAACGAGGCACACAAAGGCGGGAGGCCCTAAATAAGTAACCATCCTGCACAAAAAAAATACCAACACTAAGGGAACCCGCAGATTGCACACATTGACAGAATATATCCCCAAAATCAGCATCAACAGAGTAGAGATCAGGCAGCATAGAAAAGCCAAGAACATGAGCTTCAAGAGTAGAGAGAAGAGAATACATACGAGAGAGGGCGTTAGCGACGATGCTGTCCTTCCCCTTCTTGTACTTGACCACATAAGGAAAAGCCTCGATAAACTCAATCCACTTAGCATAGCGAGCGCTAAGGGTGGTTTGTCTTCGTAGATACTTCAAGGCCTCATGGTCAGTATGTATCAAGAACTCACGGGGCAACAAGTAATGAGCCCAAGTTTGTAAAACACGAACCAAGGCATACAACTCCTTGCCGTAGGTAGTGTTAGAGTAATTCTCTGTAGCTCCTCCTAGTTTCTCGCTAAAGTAAGCGATAGGTCGACCTTCCTGCATCAAAACACCACCAATACCCACCCCAGATGCATCACACTCAATCTCAAAACTCCTTAAGAAATCTAGAAGTGCCAGTAACGGAGCATTCGTCAACCGCTCTCGAAGTGTAGCAAATGCCTCTTCTTGTGCTGGACCCCATTTGAATGACATCTCTTTCTTTGTTAGTTTTGTAAGAGGGGCCGCAATGCTGCTGAAGTCCTTGACAAACCTATGATAAAATCCTGCTAAGCCTAGAAAGCTCCGTATCTGAGTGACGGATGTTGGTTGGGGCCACTCCCGAATAGCTCGAATCTTCTCTGTATCCACTTGCAAGCCATCTTTACCTACAACAAAACCAAGAAAGACGACAGTATCAGAGCAAAACTGACACTTCTTCAAGTTAGCAAACAAGTGCTCCTTCCTAAGAACAAGAAAAACAGCGCGCAAGTGTTCAGCATGCTCTTCTAAGGACTTGCTATAAACAAGGATATCATCAAATTATACGACAACAAATCGACCTAAGAGTGCACGCAAAACATGGTTCATCAAGCACATAAAAGTACTAGGAGCATTAGTTAGCCCAAAGGGCATGACCAATAACTCGTAAAGACCAATATAGTAAGTGACAACCTCTTGAGGGGTGAGAGGTAGGAGTCTTACCCGCTGCCCCCCAAAGGCGAAGGAATACTCGTTGTTGTAACCGTCATGCATAACGCGCCGATCATACTACCATGGCCTACCGAGAGGTAAATGGCAAGCGGTGATAGGTAGTATATCACATAAGATAGTATCGGCATAAGGTCCAATGGAAAAGGACACCTCATCTTGGTCCTTCACCTTCAACGGTGATCCTGAGTAAAGCCATTGCAGAGTATAGGGTCTCGGGTGTACCTGAGTGATTAGAGAGAAACGATCCACGACTTCCTGGCTAATAATATTACAGCAGGAACCACCATCAATAATAACAGTGCAAATCTTACCTCCGATGGTGCAACGGGTGTTGAACAAGTTCTCCCCCTGAGAGGTGTCAATCTCCACCTTTTCACTAGCGCTCAAAGTCCTCTTAAGCACGAAGTTCTCAGCAACTGGTGCTCTAGCAAAAAGCTCCTCATCATCATCCACAATTGGCAGCTCATAAGGGTCATCAAGGCCTTCCACCTCACTCACCACTTCTCCGAACGAGTTAAGGAGAACCTTTCAAGGGTTGGGGCATTCTCGAGCATAATGCCCAATCTCATAGCACTTGTAACACTTGACCTCTCGAGGCCTGCTGGACTCTGGTCTAGGAGGTGTAGGTGTGGGGTTAGGGATGACAGGACTAGGGCTTGGGTTAGCTGAAGGTCTAACGGTTGAGGGGGGAGTAGGACTAGGGTTAGGCGGTTGGGGACGGTAACTCCAGGGTGGTTCTGAAGGAGATTCAGTTCCCGTCCAACGCCTTGTTGAGGACCCTGCAGACCTCCTTTTGAGGAAGTTTTCGTAGACATGTGTGGCATGATGGAGAGCATCAATCACATGGGTGTGTCGCAGTTGCAACACAATCTCAGCCACATCAGAGTTCAGACATGCAAGAAACTTAGCAAGAATATAAGAGTCCTCATACCTTGTGCCCGATCACAGCAAAAGGACGCGTAGCTCCTTATAGTAATCGTCTGGGGATCGAGGACCCTATTTCAGTTTCTCTATCCTCAACAACAGTTGTTGCCCATGGTCCGCCAGAATAAAGCGAGCTCGCATCAAACGTGTCAGCTTTCCCCAGTTCGTCACTGGTGGAGCTCGAGTGTAGGCCCGATCTACTAGTACTCCTTGCCAGTTGCCACCAAGAGAGGGCATAATCAGTAAAGTGGATGACAACAAGTTCCACTTGCTTCCCCTCTGGATATCGATGGAAACGGAAGACCTGTTCAGCTTTGACCCCCAATCCTGATACGCCTCTAGCCCTGCAGCACCAGTAAAAATAGGAATGCTTACCTTGACCACATGGGCCCGACGTTGACGACCATCCTCTTCGCGACGCCTAGCATGGCGGTCCTCTCTAGCTTGAGTCCGCTCTAAAAATATGGATGCATCTGATCTCTCATCATCTGACCGTGAATTGTTGCGATGATGGCGATGTCCGTCCCTGTGTCCTCTTCCGCCATCTTGATTCCTCTGGCGGTGTTGTTGTCCGTCATGGCTACCATGATCACTCGGTACCTCTCTCTGGGCTGGCGGTAATCGTCATAGTATCTCTGCAATGCTTAGCTCCATTCTGTCCATACGGTGAGTTAGCTCCTGGACAGCTGGGTCAACTCTGTCTCCTTCCCTATTCACCGAATGTTGTGACATCATCACATACAATCAAACAAACTCGTCAAGTTAGCAAAACAGAAATTTCTCTCTCTCTTTGGTAGACGCTCACACTCTCTTACACACTCCACTCGTGTGTTTAAAGTGTTTGCCTCACTTAATGTATTCCAGAAAAGAAAGAATGAGACTCCAGAACCTGCAAAATGAGCAAACAACAGATATGATAGCAGTTAGCAGCAACAGACCTCCCCGGTGTTTGGCTCTCCGCTCCTTACTCTTGATGGTACTCTCCTCTCACTCACCTTTTCCAACACAGCTCAGTGTTGCTCTCACCTCTCCTTTTTCTGTTGCAACAGGCAACACTCTCAACTCTCCTTTTCCCAATGCAAGGGCACGGCACTCACGAACCTGAATAATCGCTAGCGGCAACTAGCACCAACAATAGCAATCAACCACCTGAAATTCACCCTCAGACAAAAGAAAACTAGTAGTAGTACTCGCGACAAAAAGATCAATAACACCCAACGAACACGAACACACAAAAGCAGGCACAAATAAGCCTAATGAGCAACCTTCGAGCACCTCAACAAGGGTCTTTCGACGAGTATTTACCAAAACCCGCTATGGTCCTTAGGTAATGCAAAACAAGTGATATAGCCCGAATAAAAAAATGAAATTGCAATGTAGGGAAACTAAGTAATACATATGTAGGAACCTTGGAAGTTAATAGCTAATTCACAAACATTAGAAATCAGCGAACAAGCTGGGGGGGGGGGGGAGGGGTTGAATGTTCACCTGCTTGCTGGTTACACAAACCTCTTTTTTTTTTTAAACAAGCTGGTTTCTTTTTTTTCTTTTTCTTTTTTTTAATGGCTACTGTTGTAACCTTTGAAATGTTCCTCTACTTTCAATTAAGGAGGGCAGCAGCTTAATTATTTGAGGAGTTCAACAAAAAAAAATAGTAGAGTTGTCAGTTCAACAGTTGCCACAAGAACCTACGGCTGCAAACAATAATGTCGATCAACAAAGATAGCTCGATGTTCACAACAGCAAGCACAAGAACAGATTCAACCTATAGAACGATGGGTAGATTGAAAGGGCTAGTTTTCCATGGTGTATGAGGGTAGAAATGAATGAACAAATTGCAATCTCTCGGGCCTAATCGAACAAATTTTACAAAAACTAAGGATTAGGCGAAGAGATAGTAATTCGTACCTCGAAAGCTTGAGGAACCCTTGTCGTTGCTCTGATACCACTTGACGTGCTCGGACCCGGGCTCGAGAAAAAGGACCGGCGATGAGAGATCCAAGAAGTCGGGAAATTGTGGAAAGCTTCTGAGGCAACATATTAGTCTTCAAAGATTTCTGATTTCCCGTCGATCGGCTAGGCTTATGGGAACGTGCGAGTACTACTTTTGTAGACCTGGAAGTCGCGGTCGCGGATTGGGGCAGATCTCGTCGATCGGAGGTTAGACGAAGCAGAAAATCGCGTTTTACCAAGACGTCGCCTGTGCATAGGCGATTCCGAACGTAGCTTGTTTGAGAGGGATTAAAAGGGCTTTTTGGAGAGACCTGTTGGGGGTGATTTGAGGGTGATAATGAGGCTATGTAAGGCTTTAGAATAGTGGTAAATGATAACTCCACTCCCTTTGATGAAAATCGGAATTAGTTTCAAAGGCTTTGACAGACAGTTTGTGTCAAAGGTCATGAAGCTAACAGCTGTGTTGACGAAACACAAAACCTGTACTTTATTATATTATGTCCGAATATTATATTATGTTATTATATGCTTCCATATTATTATTATATATTCACTAACCTTTCAGGAACCTATTTGAATTATATCTCCTTCCATAAGTGTTCAAAGCTGAGAAAGATCAAATCGAGATCATGGCTTCCGAAGTTTCCAAAGATAGAAGATTGCGCTCAAGCCATGATCCTCTCTTAGCCGTTGGAGAAGATTCCTTCCTCAAGTGGCGTCGATGATCTTCACTATATAAAGGAGATGAAGAAGAGAGGGAGGGAGGCACTTCAAGAATATCATTGCACAATCAGCCCTCAAGTTTACGTTCTCTCTTCAGCGTGTTCTCTCTGCTTGTTCTTAAGAGTCTTATATTTTGTTTCAAAGCATTTGAGAGATACACAGTGAGCTTATAGGATATATTTCGAGAGAGTGTTATACTCAAGAGTTTATAACTCAGGAAGTGGGCACTAGGCTATTGATTCTCGAGAGTAAGAGGATTGTACTAGATACCTGAGAGAGGTGGGGCTCTTCTAGATTGGTCTAGGACTCCAAGGGAACGTGAGTTGACTAGATTGCATTTGTATAGGAGAGAGGCTTCTCGGTGAGCTATTAGGATCCTAAGCTTTGTGAATCAATAAAGCCTGTTGAATCCTAGGGTCGTGGAAGAACCCTAGGCAGGGACGTAGGCCAAGTTCATGCCGAACCTCGTTAACAACTCGTTGCGTCCTTTACTTATTGCTTTACCATATTTCCGCACTTGGTTCATGTTGTTTAACTTTGTGATTCAGGTTTTCAGAGAAAAGACTAAGTCTAATCTCAAAGGGTTTGGCAAGAGCTTCAAACGTCTTGAGACTTTCTGCGAAAAACGGGCATACTCTATTCAACCCCCCTTCTAGAGTATTTCTTATTACATTGTTTTACATTATTGAACCTTCAATTGGTATCAGAGCTTTACTCACTGCTTTTTATCTAACAATGTTGTGAGTTTTCGATCATGTCTGGTGAAGCAAGCGGAGGATTTGCACAGGGAAGGTCTACCTTTAGACCACCACTCTTTGTAGGAAACAACTTTGTCCACTGGAGATCATTGATGAAGATGTTCATTATAGATCAAGATCTGGAACTTTGGAACATTATAGAAATTGGTCCGAAGGTTCCAAAGAAAGACGGACCAAATGGAACCAAAATTGTGAAGAATGAGTCTGAATACATCCAAGCGGATCTTGAACTCGTCTCCAAAAACTACAGGGCTATTAACTTACTTTATTGTGGTCTTAGCACTGATGAGTTTAACCGTATTTCATCTTGTAGGTCAGCTAAAGAGATTTGGGACAAGCTGGTCGTCACCTATGAAGGAACCAGCCAAGTGAATGACACAAAGATCAATATCTTCCTTCGAAAGTATGAGCTTTTCAAAATGAAGCATGATGAGTCCATTAAGGCCATGTTCACACGGTTCACGGAAATCACGAACAACCTTGACTCTCTCGACAAGACCTTTGAGAATGTTGAGAAAGTGAGGAAGATATTGAGGTGCCTCCCAAAAGACAAATGGGGCCCGAAAGTGACAGCCATAGAGGAAGCCCAAGATCTCACCACTCTGCCCCTTGATGACTTGCTTGGGAAGCTGATCACACATGAGATGATTCTCAATGAAGACGATGGAGAACTTCCAGCAAGTACTAAAAACTTGGCGCTCAAGTCTAAGAAGGATGAGCCCAAAGATGTGTCTGATTCTGATGATGAGGACGATGATGAGGATGATCCCTTTGATCTCATTACAAGGGGTCTTTCTCGAATCCTCAAGATGAAGAAGCAATTCAACAACAAAGATGGATCAGAGTCTTCTAAATTTTGAGGTAAGTCTCAATACAACAAATATGATAAGAAGACTAAACCTTTGTCTTGTTTTGAATGTGGTGAAACAGACCATCTAGTGAAAGATTGCCCTCAAAAGACGAAGAGTCAGTCCAAGAAAGGTGATAGATGGAATGAGAAAGCCATGGTGGCAACTTGGAGTGATTCCGACTCAGGAGATCACCAAGGTGAATGAGCAAAAATGGATTATATATAGTGGATGCTCGAGGCATATGAGTGGGAAGAGTTCTCTCTTTCATGATCTAAAGGAGCAATCCACATGAACAATCACTCTTGGTGACAAAGGAAACTGCGACATCGTTGGTATTGGTAGTGTTGGGAGTGATCCTAACCACTGTATTAAAATTGTTTATCTTGTTAATTGTTTGAAGTATAATTTGCTTAGTATTTCTCAACTATGTGATTATGGTAATGATGTTGGATTTAACAAGAAAAGATGTTTAGTGCGCAGAGAAGATACATGTGAAATAGTTCTAATTGTCTATCGCTATAACAACATCTATGTCGTGAATGCTGAGCAAGTGGCACAAGGAAGCTTAACTTGTCTAAAGGCTTTGACGGACGATCCAAACCTCTAGCACAGGAGACTCGATCATGTGAGTCCACATACACTACAGAAGCTTGTGTCCAAATGGCTTGTAAGAGGGCTACCTGAGATGGACTTCAAAGGTATTGACATGTGCAGTGCATGCACACGAGGTAAACAAACACGTAGCTCTTTCAAACCCAAAAAGGTTGTAAGTTCTTCTAGACCCCTTGAACTTTTACATATGGATTTATGTGGTCCTATGCGAGTCAAATCTCCCAAAGGTAAAAAGTACATGCTAGTTGTCGTTGATGATTTTTCTAGATATACTTGGGTTGCATTTTTGAAAGAAAAATCAGAGGCCTTATTTGAATTTTCAAAACTTTGTAAGGAGTTGCAAACTTTAAGAAATGAGCCCATAGTGTCTATTCGGAGTGATCATGGTAGGGAGTTTGATCAACTTCAATTCGATTCGTTTTGTGCTAAATATGACATCTCCCATAACTTTTCTGCTCCTAGGACACCTCAAAATAACGGGGTTGTGGAACGCAAGAACCGCACCTTAGAGGATATGGCCAGGACTATGCTTTTAGAAAATGCATTACCTAAAACCTATTGGGCTGAAGCTGTTAACACAGCTAACTACATTTTAAATCGTTGTCTTATTCATTCTATCTTAAAGAAAACTCCTTATGAACTTTTCAAAGGCCGCAAACCAGTTATATCTTATTTTAAACCCTTTGGCTGTACTTGTTTTGTTCATAACAATGAAAAAGATAACCTTGGGAAATTTGATGTGCGTAGTGATGAAGGTATATTTCTTGGCTATTCAACGAGTAGCAAAGCTTATAGAATCTTCAATAAAAGGACCCAGGCAGTTGAAGAAAGTATACATGTTATTTTTTATGAATGCAATGAAGGTGCTTTGAGTGAAAGTGTTGCAGATATAGATCTTAACATCCATGAAGAGAACGAGGAATGTGATGATGCTGCTACCAAGAACACAGAGAAGAGGAACATGCAGGAACCGATTCTCAACACTGAAGAATTGGCCCAAGGTGTTGAAGATTCGTCCAAAGCCCTTGGTGTCCAATCCAATAGTGTTGAGATGTCAGAAACTGCTGTAATTGAATCTAACAGGACCACGGAGTCAGATGTACCACAAGTCAATCCTACCGGTGTGACAAATCAAGGAGCTGAGACTAGCAAAAGGAAATTCAAATACTCCTCATCACACTCATTAAAGGATATCATTTCTGACCCTACTTCTAGTGTTCAAACTCGTTCTAAACTTAAAGATCTTTGTGCTTTTCACACGTTTGTTTCTCTTATTGAGCCAAAGAAGGTAGATGAGGCACTTCAGGAGCCAGACTGGATCATTGCTATGCAAAGTGAGCTTAACGAATTTGAAAGAAACAAAGTCTGGACCTTGAAGCCTAGGCCAAAGCATCAATCAGTCATTGGCACACGATGGGTATTTCGAAACAAGCTAGACGAGAATGGTAAGATTGTGAGGAACAAGGGAAGGCTTGTTGCTCAAGGCTACAATCAAGAAGAAGGTATTGACTACGAGGAGACCTTTGCTCCCGTAGCCAGGCTTGAAGCCATTCGCATTTTATTAGCATTCGCATCTTTTATTAGCATAAAGTTATATCAAATGGATGTCAAGTGTGCTTTTCTCAATGGTTTCTTAGAGGAAGAAGTTTATGTGGCCCAACCCCCAGGTTTTGAAAGCTCAGAATTTCCCAATCATGTTTATAAACTTGACAAAGCGCTTTATGGTTTGAAACAAGCCCCAAGAGCTTGGTACGAGCGCTTGTCTAAATATCTTTTAGAAAATGATTTTAAAAGGGGGTTGATCGACAAGACTCTTTTTATCAAGACCAAAGGAAAGGACATTTTGGTTATTCAAATTTATGTTGATGATATATTATTTGGTGCTACTAACACATCTTTGTGCAGGGAATTTTCTGACATCATGTGCAGTGAATTTGAGATGAGCTTGATGGGTGAACTCAACTTCATTTTGGGATTACAAGTTCATCAATCCAAGAAAGGGATCTTTGTCAACCAAAGCAAGTACACTAAGGATCTCTTGAAGAAGTTCAAGATGGATCAATCCAAGGCAGCCAAGACTCCCATGAGCTCAACATTGTCTCTAGATCAAGACAAGACTAGAACAAGTGTGAATCAAAAGGAGTATCGAAGAATGATTGGATCTTTATTATATCTCACGGCTAGTAGACCTGACATCATGTTTAGTGTTTGCATGTGTGCTAGGTTTCAAGCTGATCCTAAAGAATCTCACCTCGTGGCTGTGAAGAGGATCTTTCGATATCTCAATGGCACTAAGGAGCTTGGACTATGGTACCCAAAGCAAAAGGATTTCACTTTAATTGGATATTCTGATGCAGATTTTGCAGGCTATAAGGTGGATAGGAAGAGCACATCAGGATGTTGCCAATTCTTAGGAGCATCTTTGATCAGTTGACACTCAAAGAAGCAAAACTCCGTTGCTCTATCCACAGCAGAAGCCGAATACATTGCAGCTGGAGCCTGTTGCTCCCAAATCCTTTGGATAGCTCAACAAATGCGAGATCTTGGCATTAACCTCAAAGGCATTCCCATTAAATGTGTCAATACATGTGCCATCTCCATTACAAAGAATCTTGTTCAGCATTCAAGGACCAAACATATTGATGTAAGACATCACTCCATTAGAGACCATGTCAAAAAAGGTGATGTGTCCATATCTTTTATTTGGAAGAGGACAAGTTCACCTTCATTAGACGTGAGATCGGAATGCTTAACAGGTATGCACTTTCGTAGGGGGAGCTTTCCCTTTACGAAAGATAATTTCTACTCAGTGTCAAGATCCTTGAACCTCATTTCAAAGGTTGTGAGCTCAACAGTAGAATACATATAACGGATCAGATATTTGGTTCATATCTTTGTAGATATTTGATCAAATATCGTTTTAATGGATTTTAAACCTTCTTTATATGTTACCTATTTTATTTTCCGAAAAATCTTTTTATCCGAGTACATTTTATTTGTGGAAATTATTTTAATATCGGATAAATCTTCTCTTGCCTTTAAGATTTGAAAGGAACTTTTGAATTTTGAATTATTTTGGTAAGTCTGATTTTGGTAACTGTTTTTAAACTCCTCCCTTTGTTGAAAAATAAAAAGGGGGAAATGGTTTGATGGTTTAGACTTTAAAACTGTTGTGAACTAAGGGTCTTGGAAGACCTTGTTTTATTTTACTTTGTTGGATGTTTCTATTTGGCTTTAAAAACTTATGATCCAACATTTGTCTAACCCATGCAGGTACTTAGTCCGATTGTGCTTATGATATATCTGTTTGACTAAGTTGCAGGGATGCACATGTTTTGTCTTTCATCAAGGGGGAGATTGATAACTCCACTCCCTTTGATGAAAATCGGAATTAGTTTCAAAGGCTTTGACATACAGTTTGTGTCAAAGGTCTTGAAGGTAACAGCTGTGTTGATGAAACACAAAACCTGTACTTTATTATATTATGTCCGAATATTATATTATGTTATTATATGCTTCCATATTATTATTATTATATATTCACTAACCTTTCAGGAAGCTATTTGAATTATATCTCCTTCCATAAGCGTTCAAAGCTGAGAAAGATCAAATCGAGATCAGGGCTTCCGAAGTTTCCAAAGATAGAAGATTGCGCTCAAGCCATGATCCTCGCTATATAAAGGAGATGAAGAAGAGAGAGAGGGAGGCACTTCAAGAATATCATTGCACAATTAGCCCTCAAGTTTACGTTCTCTCTTCAGCGTGTTCTCTCTACTTGTTCTTAAGAGTCTTATATTTTGTTTCAAAGCATTTGAGACATACACAGTGAGCTTATAGGATATATTTCGAGAGAGTGTTATACTCAAGAGTTTATAACTCAGGAAGTGGGCACTAGGCTATTGATTCTCGAGAGTAAGAGGATTGTACTAGATAGCTCAGAGAGGTGGGGCTCTTCTAGATTGGTCTAGAACTCCAAGGGAACGTGAGTTGACTAGATTGCAATTGTATAGGAGAGAGGCTTCTCGGTGAGCTATTAGGATCCTAAGTTTTGTGAATCAATAAAGCCTGTTGAATCCTAGGGTTGTGGAAGAACCCTAAGCGGGGACGTAGGCCAAGTTCGTGCCGAACCTCGTTAACAACTCGTTGCGTCCTTTAGTTATTGCTTTACCATATTTCCGCACTTGGTTCGTGTTGTTTAACTTTGTGATTCAGGTTTTCAGAGAAAAGACTAAGTCTAATCCCAAAGGGTTTGGCAAGAGCTTCAAACGTCTTGAGACTTTCTGCGAAAAACGGGCATACTCTATTCAACCCCCCTTCTAGAGTATTTCTTATTACATTGTTTTACATTATCGAACCTTCAGTAAAGAAGGGAATGGGGGTTGAGGGATATGTGATGCAAGAGCGCTCTCGGCCTCGCACTCCGAGCTCTCTCCAACACTCGATCTTCCACACTCTCGGCCTCGCACTCCGAGTGTTTCCGACCCTTTGATTCCGTCGTCTCTCACTAAGGAATCTCCTTCAGCCTCTCACCAAAGGTTTTGTTCCCGCCCTCTCACCTAAGAACGAGATTCTTGACCCGAATCACTGGAAGCTAAAAGACTCACTTTTTTCTCAAATTCAACTTGTCTCAATGAGACATTACAAAGTTATATATATAGACTCCTTTGGTCAAAGACCATGCAAAAATATAAAACTAATAAAAAGAAATTTGGAAGGAAAACAAGGCCATTAAGGCCGGACTGATCACGCAGCCTTGGGCTGGCCTACATGGCATAGATTTCAGCCCGTTATTGCATGAAAAAGTACATAACAATCTAATAAAAAGTGCATAAAACTTTATGGAAGAAGTCAACCTCCCATTGGTCTTAACTCGTCTCCAACCTCGCATCAAATTATGTCGATTCGGAAGTCATTTGTAGCAAAGTGATCATGTGTCGGGGTGACTCCTCAAAGGTAAGAACCGACTGACCAAGTAGGCGAGCTCGAGCTCTTGTCAACGGTGGGGTAGCTCGAGGTAAAAGTGACTCCTCTTCCATGTCCTCATAGTTAGCATCTTCAATAGCATCCATCGGAGCTCCATCCCTAGCATCTAGATCACCATCCCGATCATCAGATAAGCTAGTTCCATCAAGGGTCACATCAGTTGGTATTAGTAAAATATTTTGGACATTTAGCAAAAAGGGAGATTAGGGTGGACATTTTTTTATTATTATTAGGAAAGAATTCGGGCGATCTCGCTCTACCCGATGACATCCTTACGGATGAGGTCTAGAAGACCAGAATCATTGTTAATATCGACACCCCAAGCAGAGTGGCAAATGTGTGCAACCTTATCAGCCACCCTATTACCTAATCGAGGAACATGAAAGAAGGAAACTTCTTTCAAAGTCGATAGTAGAAATTTAACATCTGATAAAATCAGTTCGATTTCCCAAGGATAGGTAGATGTTTAATTTAGGTGGTTTATGATTATCATGGAGTTACCTTCAATGTGGAGTTTATTGATACGGAGTTGTAGAGCCTTTTGGATTCCCAGTTTAAGAGCAAGCGCTTCCTCTTTCAAAGGACTTTGTTTGCCAAGTTTTTTATAACAGATGTGTATCGGATGTCCTTCCCAGTCCCGGATTACGGCTCCAGCCGAGCTATCATTGTTTGAAATTGTGGATCCATCAAAATTTAACTTGAAAGTTCTCCTAGGGGGTTTTCGCCAAGTAATGTTACCATGCTTTCTTTTCGTCCTTGGATGCTTGGAGATTCGTATGCGTAAGGGGAAGTCCTCATCCAAGCTATACTCAAAGTGAGCTGTTTTACTCCAATTTTCCTTATGGGTTTTAATGATACGTAATGAACTTTCTCTATGAGGGATGGGGACCTGTCTAAAAACAAATTGGTTTCGAATGTACCAAGTCGTCCACCAAGAAAAGGCAAGCTCCACCTTGGCAACGGATGTAAGCTTGTTTCCGATGAATGAAAATATAGGTTTTATCTCCCGTTAATGATTTATCATACTGGATATAGTTGAGTTTACATGTGTAGGTAAGCGAAAGAGAGGGCGCACATATGGGCATTCTAGTAAGAAGTGAACGTCATCTTCAACTGCACAGTTGCACAGTTGACAGGTGGAAGGTACAGAAGTCCCATGTTGAGCCAGCCTAGAGGCAGTAGGGAGGCCATTCTGATAAACTTTCCATAGAATTTTTTTTTATCTTAGGTGGAATATCCAAATTCCATATCCAGGCGTTATTGTCTATGTTCAGTGAGGATTGAGTTGTGATTAGCTTATATGCACTTGACGTGGTGAACCAACCAGCCCTATCAGGCCACCAGTATAATCGATCCTCAAAGGGGGAAACCAAAAGTGGAATGTCCAGTATTTCTTTGTCTACGTCATTTGGTAATGTATTGCTAAGTTTTTCCGTCCACCATTTACTACCTATAATATAATCACTGACAGTTTCTTCTATGTTGTTAATTTGGGAGCAATCATCCCTAGATAGTAGAGAGCTTGTTGTAATCCAATTATCCGTCCAAAATTTGATAGATGAACCATTTCCTACTGACCAAATAAGGCCAGTCTTAAATTTATCTATAAGAGTTTTCAGTTTGGCCCATTGCCATGAAGAATCTCCACTTTTTGCGTATTCAATGATGTTAGCTGAACGAAGATACTTGTGTTTATTGAGAGACACCTAGACATTTTCTGGTTCAACCAATATTTCCCAAAGTAGTTTCATTTGAAGGGCTTCATTCATCTCTTTCGATTTCCTAAGCCCAATTCCCCCATACTTTTTCGGTCTGCAAATCTTATCCCAGATAATAAGCGGGCGGTGTTGTAGATCTTTATTCCAAAAGAACATTCTGTTAATCTGGTCAGGCTCTTTATGTATTGATGATGGTAACAAAAAGTTCTGCATTATATACAACGGTTTGGCCGATAAGTTTGTATTAATGAGGATTGCACGTCCCTGTTATGATAGAGCATTAGCTCGCCATTTACTTAGTTGCTCTTTAGATTTACATATGATGTCTTCAAAAGTGTTTTTGTTTACTCTTCCGTTAATAATCGGACATCCAAGGTATTTTTCTAATGAGTTTTCATGTGTAATACTTATGCAACTGCTAAGTTCTAAGATCCTAGATTTCGAAATGCCTTTTGTGGCTTGGAAGCTAGATTTATGATAATTAGTATGAATCAATTATATCCCTAACTTTCTGTCCCGCAGCAACACTGCCTCTTGTAAAAATAATGATGTCGTCGGCAAAAGATAAGAAGGGGACCCTAGGTCCACTTCTACTGAAGGAAAATCCAATTGGACTGTTTTCCACATTTGTTTCTGCTGAGAGTTTTCGAGCTAAAATTTCTGCCCCTAAGACAAACAAGAAAGGAGATAGAGGATCCCCTTGACGCAGGCCACGAGAGGGGAATAACATATCAGTAGGACCGTTGTTGACTAGTACAGAGAAGGACACAGTCGTTACACATTTCATAATCCACGTAATGAAATTAGGGTGGAACCCAAATTTTTCTAAAACCTTTCTTATAAAGTTGATGCGGGGCCATCTTATACAGCTCCAGACACACCAATCATTCTTGAAGAAGGACCTATGACTCGAGCCCGAGCTAAGAAGCTTCAACGAGACTCATTCCTATTTGTGAGTCATGCTTTGTTCTCGAGCACGGTTCAACTCCCCAAGCCACCAATGAAGACTTACATGTGCATAGGACTTGCTGATGGTATTGATGCCGACACCAGAGGTATCGACGCTGACGCCTAAAGCACATGTTTGAACACTGAGTCCCTCGGCACCTACCCCTAGCCCTCGACGCCGACACCAGTTTGCCTAGAATATACATTGGGCCGAATTGGGCTTACTTTTAGTGTTATTTTTAAGAACTTATTTACTTATGTTTTTAGGTGTTTTAATTATGTTATTAGTTTATCTTATTCTATCTAAAAATCGGCCAACAGCCTACATAAGGCCTATATATTTCAATTCCTACATTGTAATTCAGTTGGAACTTTATGAATAGAATTAGTCTTCTCAAATTGTGTGAAACACATTGAGTGCTTGTTGGATGATTAGAGTCGTGCTTATCATTCACGAATTGCTCTTGTCTCAGCTTGGTTTGCTTTGTCTTCATCAACTTCACAAGACTTGTTGATCCTAGTATCCACGAGCCCCCTCCTTGTGCCTCCAAGTTGCCCGCTTGGTTGTGTAGGGTTGTAGAGGTGGGTTATATAGTCATTGGTATTGGTTTCTACCCTCTTAGGAGGCTTGGGGTCTTTATCTTGTTCTATATGGATCAACTCAGTCCTTATCGGTCGCATCTTTCAATTCTTGCTATTCAATTTCGAGTCTTGCATTCTTTTTATCGAGTCTTTGTTTCCTTTATTTGGTCGATTTCGAGTTCAGCCCCTGATCTTGAGATCTCGTCGAGTCTTGGTTCATTCTTGGTCAATCTTGGCTATTCTTGATCGATTCTTGATAGTTCTTGTTGCGTTTCTTTGAGTCTTTATTGTTTCTTGTTTGATTGTGGAAGATCGGGCCATCCTGTGGCTAACCCCGTATCAAATTGGCATCCGAGCTTTGGTTTCCGACATCAAGATTGAGTCTTTTTCTTTTCATAAACACAAAAACCCACAAAAAGAGTCCTTTTCTTGTTTTGGTCTTTTACTTTATGCATTCTTGAATTGATTATTTCACTAATCTTTTGTTTGTGATTTTTGTGGTTGCATAGCCTAAACACAAAGCCTAACCGAGACCGTGGAGTCGACCAAAGTGGTGCACACAACCCTTGTGAACACCCCTTAGCTGGCGGCATACCCTATCCCCATAGTCGAGCAAAGCTTGGTCGACAGCCCCCACATCCACACACAAAGAAACCCTAGTTTGCTAATTTCTATCTTTGGAATTTTTGATCTATCTATATCTATTCCATTTATCAATTTTCCAATTTAAATTCTGATTATTTGGTGGATTAAATTCATTATATCTATCTATATCTAGTGCAAGAAAGCTCCAAGGACCAAATTGGTGATCTTTGTTCTAGCCCTAGTCGACACACCTCTATCCCAAACACATTACCTCCACAAAATTCTAAATTGAAAACCTAACTTGCAACTACAACATCCTAACTTAAGGTTTTCAATCAAAAGAGGTAAATTTCTAAACTTTCCTTGTGTTTCTTCTATTTTCTTTTATTTTACAGCCTTGTCGAGCACTTTCTCCTGATTTCGAGTGCTTCTTGTTGCTTATTGCTGTTCTGTCGAGAGATCTCAGCCACATCGAGCTCTCTCATTGTTGTGTCGAGTGTTCTCCTGTCCACATCGAGTGCTGCGAAGTCTTACTTCGAGTACTCTTGCTACTGTAGAGTGCTTTACAACCTAGTTGAGTGCTCTTTGCTTGTGTCTTTGTTCATTCTCTTGATTCATATACTTTGATTGCTAAGTTCTTTGCTTGAGTGTTGTTTCGCCCAAAGCGGATTGCCCCAGCAAGGTTGACATACCAATCGGAGAGGAGAGTGTGAGCGAAACACAATTGTGAGTTTGTTTTAATTTTTACTAACCTTTACAAAGTTCAGTGTTTGTCGTTTCTTTGTCATGTCTCGGCAAGGAAACCCCGAGGGTAACAATGGCAACAACGCCACCAACTCTAGCACCACCGTGACTCCCGAGCAATTTAACACCATGATGAACAACATGAATACCATCATGAACAACACGGCTGGTGTCCCTAAAACCTTGGTTGCGCTAACAGCAAGGGTGGTGCCTTTGGAGTCTAGGCCGAGTGGGTCTAATACTGTGAGTGGTCAAGGTGATCAAAGGCGCGACAAGACACCTCAAGGTGAAAGGGAAGTCGTTAATCCTAACCCTAACCCTAACCCTAATCCTAATCTTAATCTGAATAACCCTATATTTAATGAAAACAACTCTCCACGAGGTGGGAGAAATGGTAGAAATAATGAGTTCGCTAATGCGCAGGGTCAAGGACAAGGAAGGGGATGAGGACGATGCTTCCATGAGCAATTCTACTACTCAGAGCAAGACGATGACTTCCAAGATGAGGATTATTGGGAGCAGCGCCCGAGACAAAATCAAAGAGGAAATCAGTACCAAAACCGAGCACCTAGGAATCATGACGAGGACGGAATAGGTAAGGTTAAGGTAAAGATTCCACATTTTGAAGGTAAAACTTATCCGGATGCTTATATTGATTGGGAAACTAAAATGGATCAGATTTGGAATTGTCATAATTTCTCTAATGCTAAAAAGGTGCAACTAGCTACCTTAGAATTCACTGGCTTTGCTTTAATTTTGTGGGATAACCTAGTTAAAGAAAGAAGAAGAGCCCTTGATGCACCTATTGCTTCTTGGGATCAATTAAAAGCATTAATGAGAAATAGATTTGTACCTCAACATTATGCTAGAGAGCTTAGGCAAATATTAGAGAATCTTAAGCAAGGTAATAAAACTGTTGAGGAAACATTTAATCTTATGCAAGAAACCATGGCTCGAGCTAATGTGGTTGAACCTTATGAAGATACAAATGCTAGGTATCTTAGGATTTTGCATCCCGCTTTAGCTCATGAAATTGATTACTTTCCCTATACTACTCCTACTGATTTGTTACATTTAACTATTAAAGTAGAAAGGGGACAACGATATAAGAGCCAAGGTAATCGAATGTCGAGTGGACAGCAGCCCCAATGGCGCCCATCTCGGCCACAACAGCCCCAAGGGCGCTCGGAGGGTGGTTGTCGTGATCGGCCATTGCAGCTCCTATGGAAGGATGAAGGTTGACGAGCATCTCAGCAGCCCCTCGACAAAGGGAAGGGTCCATGGAACGGGCGTGAATTGTCTGGGGACATCTACTAGTCCCAAAGGGAGTAATCCTAACTCTTCTACCCTTATATCTAGAGATATTGTATGCTTTAAATGCCAAGGTAGAGGACGTTATATGAAAGGTTTCCCTAATAAGAAAACTCTCATGATTAATCACCTAGGAGAATATGAATCTGAAAATTCTTGTGATGAACATGATGAGCAAAATAATGATAACAATGATCAAAACCTCAACCTTGTATGCTAAGATAATGATGATGATGAGGTCGAATATGAACATGGAGAGTCTTTGATTGTTAGGAGAGTTTTAAGTGTTGTTCCTACACCATGTGATGATAATCAAAGAGAAAAACTTATTTCATACTCGATGCTTAGTTAAAGGAAAGGTTGTTAATGTGATCATTGACGGTGGTAGTTGCTGTAATTTAGCTAGTCAATAAATGGTTGATAAATTGCAACTTTCCACTATGCAACACCCTAGACCTTACAAATTGCATTGGATGAATGATTGTGGAAACTTGATAGTGAATAGGCAAGTTAAAGTGCTTATTAAACTAGGACATTATGAAGATGATGTTTTATGTGATATTGTGCCTATGCTAGCTTGTCATATTCTATTAGGTCGTCCTTGGCAATCTGATCATAAGGTTATTCATGATGGGTTTACTAATAGATACTCCTTTACATTTCAGGGCAAGAATGTCGTTCTCAAGCCTACGACGCCTACACAAGTGGCAGGCGAGATTGAGAAGTGCAAGGTAAGTAAAGGTGAGTTAGATAGGGAGGCTCAATCGAGCCATGTGGGTTCACAAACTCGGCCTAAGGGTGTCCTTTTGGCTTCCAAAAGGACATACTTAGACAAATTTGTGGATGGGGAGACAACTCTTATGCTCCTTTGCAAGGGTTTGAACATGTTGAGTGAAGAGCTTAAAGCTACTCTTCCACCACATATTCTCGGCCTACTTGATGAATATAAGGATGTCTTTCCTGATGACATACCACCAGGTATACATCCTAGTCGTGGCATTGAGCATCAGATTGATCTCATTCCAGGTGCTTCTTTGCCTAATAGACCTGCGTATCGTATGGATCCTACAGAGACCCAAGAGGTCCAATCCCAAGTCCAGGAACTGTTGGATAAGGGATACATTAGAGAAAGCTTAAGTCCTTGTGATGTGCCTGTGTTATTAGTCCCTAAGAAAGATGGATCATGGAGAATGTGTGTAGATTGTAGGGCTATTAACAATATTATTGTCAAATATCGCCATCCTATTCCTAGATTAGATGATATGTTAGATGAACTACATGAAGCATCTATATTTTCGAAAATAGATCATAAAAGTGGCTATCATCAAATTAGAATGAAGGAAGGTGATGAATGGAAAACAGCTTTCAAGACAAAGTTTGGTTTATATGAGTGTTTGGTTATGCCTTTTGGTTTAACTAATGCTCCAAGTACTTTTATGCGATTAATGAATCATGTGCTTGGAAACTTTATAGGGAAATTTGTTGTTGTTTATTTGATAATATTCTGATTTATAGCAAATCCCCTAAAGAACATGAATCACATCTTAGAGAAGTACTTCAAACTTTAAGAATTGAACACTTATATGGTAATTTAAAGAAATGTGAGCTATGTAATGAACAAGTGCCTTTTCTTGGTTTTGTAGTGAGTTTTAATGGGCTGCGTGTCGATGAGGCGAAGATCACAGCCATACAAGAATGGCCGACACCCACCAACATCGGCCATGTGCGCAGTTTCCAAGGTTTGGCGAGCTTCTACCGACGATTTGTGCGAGATTTCAGCACTATCTCGGCACCCCTCACGGAGCTTACAAAGAAAATAAGCGAGTTTACATGGGGAGCAGCTCAAGAAGAGGCTTTTCGCACCCTAAAGGAGAAGCTCACACAAGCTTCATTGCTTGCTTTGCCGGACTTCAATCGGCCTTTTGAGGTTGAATGTGATGCTAGCGGAGTTGGCATAGGCGGAGTTCTTATGTAGGAAGGTAAGCCTATTGCTTTCTTTTCTGAAAAGTTGAAAGGTGCTTGTCTTAACTACTCTACCTATGATAAGAAATTGTATGATTTATATAGAGTTCTTAAGACATGGTCTCACTATCTATGGCCTAGAGAGTTTATTCTTAGGACTGATCATGAATCTTTGAAACACTTTAAAAGTCAAGATAAACTTGATAGGAGACATGGTAGATGGATGGAGTTCATTGAGACATTCCCTTATGTGATTAAGTATAAGAAAGGCAAAGACAATTTGGTTGATGATGCTTTATTTAGAAGACATGTTCTTTTAACCACTTTGGATTTTAGAGTCTTAGGCTTTATTTACATAAAGGAATTGTATGAACAAGATGCTTATTTTGGAAATGCTTTTCGAAAATGCTTAGAAACAGGTTCTTATTTCGAAATGCTTTTAGAAGACATGTTCTTTTAACCACTTTGGATTTTGGAAATGGTTTTTATATACATGATGGTTTCTTATTTCGAAAAGATCAAGTGTGCATTCCTAGATGTTCTCTGCGATTATTACTTGTTAGTGAAGCCCATAGTGGTGGATTAATGGGACATTTTGGTAGAGATAGAACTTATCACACTTTAAAATCACACTTTTATTGGCCACATATGCTTAGGGATGTAGAACATTGCCTTAAAAGATGCATGGATTGTATTAAATCTAAAGCTAAGCTTATGCCTCATGGCCTTTACACACCACTGCCGACCCCCTCAGCCCCTTGGGAAGACATTTCCATGGATTTTATAGTTGGGTTGCCTAGAACTAAGAAGGGGAGGGCTTCTATATTTGTAGTGGTTGATCGATTCTCTAAAATGGCTCATTTTATTGCATGCCTCAAAACTGATGATGCTACCAATTTTGCTAATCTATTTTTTAGAGAGGTAGTAAGATTACATGGTGTGCCGAAAACTATAGTAAGTGATAGGGATGTGAAATTCTTAAGTCATTTTTGGCGAACTTTATGGAATAAATTGGGAACTAGATTGCTATTCTCTACTTCTAGCCACCCTTAAACTGATGTCCAAACGACTGAGGTGACTAATAGAACACTCACTACCATCCTTAGAGCCAGTATTAGGAAGAACTTGAAGCTTTGGGAAGAAGCCTTACCTCATGTGGAGTTTGCTTATAACAGAACAATGCATTCTGCAACAAAAATAACTCCATTTGAATGTGTCTATGGTGTGAATCCACTAACCCCTTTTGATCTTACTCCATATCCTATGAGAGAGAAAGAATCATTTGAAGCAGGTAAGTATGTCGAGTTCGTTAAGCAGTTGCATGAACGGACGCGTCAGAAGCTTATGCAAAATGCTGAGTACAACGCAAACAAAGCCAACAAAGGCCGTCGTTTGGTTACTTTCTAGCCCGGGGATCTCGTGTGGGTGCACCTACGGAAGGAGCGGATTCCGGAAGCACGAAGAGCAAGTTAGCACCACGAGGTGATGGCTAACTCAAGGTGCTTAGGAGAGTGGGCGACAATGCCTACCAATTGGAGCTTCCTGGAGACATGGGCGTGAGCACTACATTCAACGTCGCCGATCTAATCCCTTACTTCGTTGTGAATGAAGACGTGGATTCGTGGGTGAATCCTTTTCAAGAAGGGGAGGTTGATGCGGGACAATCTTCTACAGCTCCAGACACACCAATCATTCTTGGAGAAGGACCTATGGCTCGAACCCGAGCTAAGAAGCTTCAATGAGACTCATTCCTATTTGTGAGTCATGCTTTGTTCTCGAGCATGGTCCAACTCCCCGAGCCACCAATGAAGACTTACATGTGCATAGGACTTGCTGATGGTATCAATGCCGACACCAGAGGTATCGACGCCGACACCTAAAGTACATGTTTGAACACTGAGGCCCTCGGCGCCGAGACCAGTTTGCCTAGAATATACATTGGGCCGAATTGGGCTTATTTTAAGTGTTATTTTGAAGACCTTATTTACTTATGTTTTTAGGTGTTTTAATTACGTTATTAGTTTATCTTATTCTATCTAAAAATCGGCCAACAGCCTACCTAAGGCCTATATATTTCGATTCCTACATTGTAATTCAGTTGGAACTTTAGGAATAGAATTAGTCTTCTCAAATTGTGTGAAACAAATTAAGTGCCTGTTGGAGAATTAGAGCCGTGTTCATCATTCACGAATTGCTCTTGTCTCAGCTTGGTTTGCTTTGTGTTCATCAACTTCGCAAGACTTGGTGATCTTAGTATCCACGAGCCCCCTCCTTGTGCCTCCAAGTTGTCCGCTTGGTTGTGTAGGGTTGTAGAGGCGGGTTATATAGTCATTGGTATTGGTTCCTACCCTCTTAGGAGGCCTGAGGTCTTTATCTTGTTCTATAGAGATCGACTCAGTCCTTATTGGTCGCGTCTTTCAATTCTTGTTATTCAATTTCGAGTCTTGCATTCTTTTTATCGAGTCTTTGTTTCTTTTATTTGGTCGATTTCCAGTTCAGTCCCTGATCTTGAGATCTTATCGAGTCTTGGTTCATTCTTGGTCGATCTTGGCTGTTCTTGATCGATTCTTCATAGTTCTTGTTGCGTTTCTTTGAGTCTTTATTGTTTCTTGTTTGATTGTCGAAGATCGGGTCATCCTGCGGCTAACCTCGTATCAAAAGTTCCAATCAACTCTGATAACTCCACTCTCTTCATGAAAATCGGAATAAGTTTCAAAGGCCTTGACAGTCTGGTTGTGTCAAAGGTCTTGAAGCTTTAGCAGTGTTGATGAAACACAAAACCTGCTCTCTATATTATTATGCTCGAATATTATTATGTGTTATTATATGCTTCCAATATATTATTATATAGTCACTAACCTTTTAGGAAGCTTTTTAAATTTTATATCCTTCATTAAGCGTTCAAAGCTGAGAAAGATCAAATCGTGATCATGGCTTCCGAAGTTTCCAAAGATAGAAGATTGCGCTCAAGCCATGATCCTCTCTTAGCCGTTGGTGAAGATCTGTGGCGTTGATCTGTTCTCTATAAAGAAAAGGAAGAAAAGAAGACAAGACATATTCGTTGAACACGAGCTTTCATACACTCAAGCCCTCAAGAAAAGAAAAGGAAGAAAAGAAGACAGGACATTGAATCCTAGGGTTGTGGAAGAACCCTAGGCGGGGACGTAGGCCAAGTTCGTGCCGAACCTCATACACAATTCATCGAGTCCTTTATTTACTGCTTTACCTTATCTCCGCACTTGGTTCGAATTGTTTAACTTTGTGATTCAGGTTTTCAGAGAAAAGACTAAGTCTAATCTCAAAGGGTTTTGCACGAGCTTCAAAAGTCTTGAGACTATCTGCGAAAAAACGGCATACTCTATTCAACCCCCCTTCTAGAGTATCTTTATATTACTTTGTTTTACTTTATCGAACCTTCAATTGGTATCAGAGCTTTACTCACTGCTTTTGATCTAACAAACTTGTGAGTTTTCGATCATGTCTGGTGAAGCAAGCGGAGGATTTGCACAGGGAAGGTCTACCAGCAGACCACCACTCTTTGTAGGAAACAATTTTGTCCACTGGAGATCATTGATGAAGATGTTCATTATAGATCAAGATCTGGAACTTTGAAACATTATAGAGAATGGTCCGAAGATTCCAAAGAAAGACAGACCAAATGGAACCAAAGTCGCAAAGAAGGAGTATGAATACATCCAAGCGGATCTTGAACTCGTCTCCAAAAACTACAGGGCTATTAACTTACTTTATTGTGGTCTTAGCACTGATGAGTTTAACCGTATTTCATCTTGTAGGTCATCTAAAGAGATTTGGGACAAGCTGGTCGTCACCTATGAAGGAACCAGCCAAGTAAAGGACACCAAGATCAGTATCTTCCTTCAAAAGTATGAACTTTTTAAAATGAAGCCTGCTGAGCCCATCAAGGCTTGACTCTCTTGGCAAGAGCTTTACAAACGTTGACTTTTTTGGCAACAGCTTTACAAACGTTGAGAAAGTAAGGAAGATATTGAGGTGTCTCCCAAAAGAAAAGTGGGGTCCTAAAGTAACAGCCATAGAGGAAGCCCAAGACCTCACCACTCTGCCCCTTGATGATCTACTTGGGAAACTGATCACGCATGAGATGATCCTTAATGAAGACGATGGAGAACTTCCAGCAAGCACTAAGAACTTGGCGCTCAAGTCTAAGAAGGATGAGCCCAAAGATGGATCTGATTCCGAAGATGAGGATGACGATGAGGATGATCCTTTTGCTCTTATCACAAGAGGCCTTGCTCGAATCCTCAAAATGAAGAAACAATTCAACAACAAGGATGGATCAGAGTCTTCTAAATTTCGAGGTAAGCCTCAATACAACAAATATGATAAGAAGACTAAACCTTTGTCTTGTTTTGAATGTGGTGAAATAGATCATCTTGTGAAGGATTGCCCTCAAAAGACAAAGAGTCAATCCAAGAAGGGTGATAAATGGAAAAAGAAAGCCATGGTGGCAACTTGGAGTGATTCTGACTCTGACTCCGATGATGAGAAGGCCAATGTTTGTCTTATGGCCTCAGGGGATGAATCCCACGATGAGAAGCTTAAGGTAACTGTAAGAGAACTTATGGCAAGTCCAAAAGAGGTATTATCGGAATTCCTTTCTAATATGATTGCCAATGAAGAGAAACTTATTGCCCAGACTAACACTCTTATTAAGAGAACTGTGGACCAGGAAAGAACTACTGAGGATCTGTCTATGAGGGTCAAAAGTCTTGAAGCTTCTTATTCAGGTCTTGACATTAAAGTCAAGACTCTTGACTCAGAGAAATCTGAACACAAGCAAGATCTCTCATCTCTGAGAAGTGAACATCATGACATAGAGAACGAGAAGATCTCCCTGAATAATAAGATTCAAGACCAACAGACAGCCCTCATAAGTTTTACCAAATCCAAAGGCACTCTTGATAGGATGTTGGGTGAGCAACAACGTTCTCTAAACAAAAGAGGTATCGGTTACAATCCAAGGTTTTTAAAGAAGCAGCACATTACCACCTTTGTAAAGGGAAAAGGAAGCAGAACCTCTCATATATGTCACCATTGTGCTCGAAAGGGACATGTAAAAGAGACCTGCCCCAACAGAAGAAAGGATCCACATATCATTCGCAATACATTTCCTGTTCATTTGTGAAAAGAACGGATAACACAAGTTTGGTTTCCCAAAGGCACTATTTTACCAAATATGGTTTATCCCAATAATGGATCCAAATTTGCTTATTGGTCTAGCCACAAAGGTTGATGTTTATTTTGCAGGAGATCACCAAGGTGAAGGAGCACAAATGGATTATTGATAGTGGATGCTCGAGACATATGAGTGGGAAGAGTTCTCTCTTTCATGATCTAAAGGAGCAATCCACAGGAACAATCACTCTTGGTGACAAAGAAAAGTGTGACATCATTAGTATTGGTAGCGTTGGGAGTGATTCCAACCATAGTATTAAAAATGTCTATCTTGTGAATGGTTTAAAGTATAATTTTCTTAGTGTTTCCCAATTATGTGATAGTGGCAATAATGTCAGATTTAACAAGAAAAGATGTCTAGTGTGCAGAGAAGATACAGGTGAAGTTATACTGACTGCATATCGTTACAACAATATATACGTTGTAAATGCTGATCAAGTGGCACAAGGAAGCTTAACATGTCTAAAGGCTTTGACGGATGATCCAAAGCTATGGCACAGGAGACTCAGTCATGTGAGTCCACACACACTACAGAAGCTTGTGTCCAAAGGGCTTGTGACGGAGGGAAAACCAGCTGTCGTTGATCCGTCAAAGTAAATCTCAAACCTATAACTAGTATAGCAATAAGCAAGAGGTCGATCCCGCAGGGAAATTATTATTCAAGTGTGATTTAGATGCCAATCAAGTAACCAAAAGGGGGGTTTTTGTATGTGAAAGTTTCGCCTTTTATCAAAGCGAAATAAGAAAGCAAAGTAAATGAATTTGTTTTAGACAATTTGGAGAAGCAATTCTACCTACAATTTTCCACTTTATTGGTTTGAAGCGATCCTTGTAACTTCTTCTCGTCCTATTAAGTTTCCTATGAATGCCCTCGTCCCGACCTAATATAATTACTAGTCCAACCATTCATAGCAACCCTTATCAATCAAACAGTCCCTAAAGAAGGATTTAACCCAATTGATAGCTTTAAGTTCAGAGATTAGCCAAGGTATTTGCAGTCCCTAAAGAGGGATTTAACAACACATTCAACTTCCTACTCATTCAATTAGTTCAACCAGCCCTAAAGGAACAAGTTTGCCACTTAGGTTAGGGTTCACAACCAGGAATCTACAAAACCTTATCAATTGAATTGATCTAACAAGTTGGCCAGACAAGATAGAACAAATCAATAAACAATCAAGCACAAAGAAGTTGAAACATTCAAATATAGGAAATAAGGAACGAGAATTAGAAACTCACAATCAATCCGAATAAAGCTTCAAATTGCAGGCAGAATAGATGAGTTTAGTTCCTCATGGAAGACATCGCTCAAAATCTCTAAAGTGTTTGATAAATGAAAAGAGTAGAATAGAAGTTTGAAAATAACATAAAACTTGGCCTTTTAAAACATCCAAAGTCGGCCACAAAATAAATAAATAGATCTAGGGTTTTTCATTAATCAAAACGCAGCGCATAATCGCTGACGGGGCAAATGCGGCGGCTGCAACATCAGCATTTCCTCGTAGCCCTGCTGCATAGGCCCTGGCGGCGGCCGCGGCATACATGCTGCGGCCGCTGCATTGGTCTTTCCCGGAAAATCCGTCTCGAATTTTCTCTTCTTCTCACCAGGAAAGTTGTATCTCTCTGAAAGAGCTTTCCAACGCATAGTCATAATAGTCAATCGGACAACCGAGGCCTCCAGAAAGTGCAAAACAAGTTCAGCATGTTTGGCGACAACTTCTGCAGACTTGTTCTTCGTTTAGGCTCGCTTCTTCTTCTCAGGACCTCTTGAGATCTTCATGTAAGCTTCTTAGATCAACTAGACATTCTCATCCAATGCATTTTCAACTCATGCCTCATCCTAGGATCCACCATTACCTGAAATATTCAATAAAAGTGTGTAGATTCCGACTCCGGCAACATAGAGAACTAATATGCAAATCGTGCTTAATCCATCAATGAAATGCATCTTAACTAAGCTAAATGCAACCTATTATGCCTACCTAAATGCATGCTATCAAACTCCCCCACACTTAACTTTTGCTTGTCCTCAAGCAATGATAGAATGAACATGAATCAACGTATCCCACAGGAAATCCCTTAAAGTTTCAACCTCATCAAAAAGCAACATCATAGCAGGTGAAAACATAAACCAAACAAACAAACGTCATAGCATGTATTTCAGTGATCAGAGCCTAGAAGTAGACATCATCCAACCTCACCAGAAATATGTGTTTCATTCATGTGTTTAGGCTTTAAGGTACAACTCTCAACTCAATCCAAAATGCACTAAGCTCATAGACATTGACCACCATATCACCAAATATCTACCGAAATGTCATTACTTGCGGGACACAATAAAGACAACTAAATAAATGTGACACTCTTTTTTTTCTTTTTTTTTTCTTTTCTTTTCTTTTTTTTTTCTTTTTTCTTGTCTTGGTGCTTCCCTTACGCGAGGCGCAAACATGGGTATCATGAATGGCCCCGGTCTATCAACACCTTAACCTACTAATATGAAGTCCACTTGAGCATCTTTTGACGCAAGTTGCAAACATGGGTGTCATGAATGAACCTGGTTACTCAATGATCAAGCTTTCTCTCCTAGTGGCTAGTTTTCAACACTGTTTTGCGCGAATCATACCCATGGGTGTCATGCGTAGATCCGGTTACTAAGTGCATTAACCATTGCCACCTTATTCACTAAATATGCAAAAATTCAAATAATAGACTCAAAATATAAACATAAACTCCGCAAGCAACAAACATGTAAGTCGGTCTTTAAAAATAGATATTGCAGTCAATGTGAATAGGTAGCAACACAAGGAGAGTAATTCACACAAATGAGTAAAAGAATTCAAATAAGGCCAAACATTCACACAGGGTCATGTTTTTAGGACTTCAATCATACTTTAGCTCAATCATACATGTTCAATTATATTTGCTAGCTCGTGTTCCACAAAAATCAAATATAGACAAGGCCAAAACATCCAAAACTCCATGGGATTTATATGATTATGCTTGAAATTTAAATTAGAGGCCAAACTAAGCTAGATGGGTGTTTGAAAAACACATATGTATGCAATGCATGCTTATTTTTGGAATTTAAGAATTTTTTTTAATTACGAAAATAAACAAGAAATTAATTAAAAAAATGAAATAAATTAAACATGGTGCAGAAATTTAAATATGATCTCCTATATGCATCTATATATACAGAATTCCTCTCCCCCACACTTAAAGTTTTCATTGTCCTCAATGAAACAATAAAGACAACAAAAGTAAATCAAATATAATCAGGGTGAAGGAAAAGAAAAGGGAAAAAGAAAGAAAAACTTACCTCAGGTTGCCTCCCGAGAAGCGCCTTTGTTTCAAGTCGTTGGCTCGACGTTTTGCTTAAGCTTACGAAACTAATCAGACATAGTCAAAGCCCTCAGCAACCTGTCAAACTCTTGTGCACAACTAACAAACAAGCATGCGCTACATACAAATAAATTGAAACTAAATAATAATACATTTAAGAACCGTTTCGATTTATTGTATTCAGGAGCTTGACTACCCACAAAGGGTATATAATACCACCAATTCAGTTCTACTGGTGGCTTGTCAAAGTAGCAGTCAAATAGATCAATGTATTCACCAATATTCTCTCGAGTGCAGGAGACGGCCTTTACCTGTTTTGTAGCCTCAACAATAGGCTCTGGACCTGATTCATCAATGGGCGAGCTAGGGATGATCTCATCAGATGGAGTGTCTTCTTCCTCAATCTTCTCAATGTGATTTTCCACAATGACTTCAAGAGGTGCAACAGAGGTCTCAACGATTTGAGATACTGGAGAAAGTGACTCGTTCTGCGCACATTGATTATCCATGTAGAAGAAAAAATCCCACATCTCCGAGAGTCCCATATCTAATAAACCTCCATCACTTAGGAGCTCGGCAAGACTTCGTGTCTCAGCAGTCATGCCATCAAAGATGCATAGAAGCACTTCCCTTATACTAGCTTGATATCCCCATGAATAAACATCGTTAATGTACTCCTGCAGTCTGATAAAGTATTGATGAAAATTCTCTCCAAGTAACTGCAATAACCTCACCATCAACATATGTTAGTAGCAAGAGTGCAGACCATGTAAGTGGTCCACACCAAAAAACAGCACTAAAACACACAAGAATTAATAAATTTCCCCGGCAACGGCGTCAAATTTGACGGAGGGAAAACCTGTCGTTGATCTGTCAAAGTAAATCTAAAACCTATAACTAGTATAGCAATAAGCAAGAGGTCGATCCCACAGGGAAATTATTATTCAAGTGTGATTTAGATGCCAATCAAGTAACCAAAAGGGGGGGTTTTGTGTGTGAAAGTTTCGCCTTTTATCAAAGCGAAATAAAGAAAGCAAAGTAAATGAATTTGTTTTAGCCAATTTGGAGAAACAATTCTACCTATAATTTTCCACTTTATTGGTTTGAAGCGATCCTTGTAACTTCTTCTCGTCCTATTAACTTTCCTATGAATGCCCTTGTCCCGACCTAATACAGTTACTAGTCCAACCATTCATAGCAACCCTTATCATTCAAACAGTCCCTAAAGAAGGATTTAACACAATTGATAGCTTTAAGTTCAGAGATTAGCCAAGGTATTCGTAGTCCCTAAAGAGGGATTTAACAACACATTCAACTTCCTACTCATTCAATTAGTTCAACCAGCCCTAAAGGAACAAGTTTGCCACTTAGGTTAAGGTTCACAACCAGGAATCTACAAAACCTTAGCAATTGAATTGATCTAACAAGGTTGCCAGACAAGATAGAACAAATTAATAAACAATCAAGCACAAAGAAGTTGAAACATTCAAATATAGGAAATAAGGAACGAGAATTAGAAACTCACAATCAATCCGAATAAAGCATCAAATTGCAGGCAGAATAGATGAGTTTAGTTCCACATGGAAGACATCGCTCAAAATCTCTAAAGTGTCTAATGAATGAAAAGAGTAGAATAGAAGTCTGAAAATAACATAAAACTTGGCCTTTTAAAACATCCAAAGTCGGCCACAAAATAAACAAATAGATCTAGGATTTTTCATTAATCAAAACGCAGCGCATAACCGCTGACGGGGCAAATGCGGCGGCCGTCACATGGATGTTGCGGCCGCAGCATCAGCATTTCCTCGCAGCCCTGCTGCATAGGCCCTGGCGGCGGCCGCGGCATACATGTTGCGGCCGCTGCATCGGTCTTTCCCGGAAAATCCGTCTCGAATTTTCTCTTCTTCTCAACAGGAAAGTTGTAGCTCTATGAAAGAGCTTTCCAACGCATGGTCATAATAGTCAATCGGACAAACCGAGACCTCCAGAAAGTGAAAAACAAGTTCAGCATGTCTGGCGACAACTTCTGCAGACTTGTTCTTCGTTTAGGCTAGCTTCTTCTTCTCAGGACCTCTTGAGATCTTCATGTAAGCTTCTTAGATCAACTAGATATTCTCATCCAATGCGTTATCAACTCATGCCTCCTCCTAGGATTCACCATTACCTGAAATATTCAATAAAAGCGTGTATATTCCGATTCCGGCAACATAGAGAACTAATATGCAAATCGTGCTTAATCCATCAATGAAATGTATCTTAACTAAGCTAAATGCAACCTATTATGCCTACCTAAATGCATGCTATCAGCTTGTAAGAGGACTACCTGAGATGGACTTCAAAGGTATTGATATGTGCAATGCATGCACACGAGGTAAACAAACACATAGCTCTTTCAAACCCAAAAAGGTTGTAAGTTCTTCTAGACCCCTTGAACTTTTACATATGGATTTATGTGGTCCTATACGAGTCAAATCTCCCAATGGTAAAAAGTACATGCTTGTTGTTGTTGATGATTTTTCTAGATATACTTGGGTTGCTTTTTTAAAAAGAAAAATCAGAGGTCTTATTTGAGTTTTCAAAACTTTGTAAGGAGTTGCAAACTTTAAGAAACGAGCCCATAGTGTCAATTCGGAGTGATCATGGTAGGGAGTTTGATCAACTTCAGTTTTATTTGTTTTGTGCTAAATATGGCATCTCCCATAACTTTTCTGTTCCTAGGACACCTCAACAAAACGGGGTTGTGGAACGAAAGCACCGCACCTTAGAGGATATGGTCAGGACTATGCTTTTAGAAAATGCATTACCTAAAACCTATTGGGCTGAAGCTGTTAACACAGCTAACTATATTTTGAATCGTTGTCTTATTCGTTCCATCTTAAAGAAAACTTCTTATGAACTTTTCAAAGGCCGCAAACCACGTAGGGCTTGTTTGGTATGCATTACTAGTAATCAAAAAGGGGTAATAGGAATGGATGATGACCCCTTTTATTGTTTGGTATCTTAAAATCGGGAATCAAATTGATTACTGGTAATCTCCATCCTCTTTCCTCTTTCCTAGTAATGCATACCAAACAAGCCACCCTCCGTCCCCAATTTCCTAACCTAAAATGTCCCCCCATTTCCCCATGTCCTGATTTTCATCATCAACCAGTCTCCATCCTCTTTCCTCTTTTTCCCAGCCTCCGGATTTGCCGACATCACCAGAACCGCCGCCGAAGCCCCATCGCCGCTCACATTCGCCGGGTTTCCACTGCCGCCCCATCCTCTGTCGCTCATATTCGACGAGGTTGCCACCACCGCCCCATCCACTGTCGCTCAGAACCAGATCTAGTACCTCCGCTGCTGTCTTCCATCGCCGGCGTCCTCCAGATCTCCCTCCCACGCGTCCTCCGTCGTCTCCTCGCATTGCAGTCCTCTCTCTCTCTCTCTCTCTCTCTCTCTCTCTCTCTCTCTCTCTGCTACCGCCCTCCTTCCTCGTTGCAACAGTCAACCACCGCCCTCCGCAGTATTCCGCCCACCCGACATCTCTTGCAGCCGGCCGCCAACCTTCGGGTTTCTACGGGTGATTTTTAGGGCTAATTTGAAATATTGATTTTTAATTATTCATTCCGACATAATACCAAACAACATGCTCGGTAATGGATGATTCTAATTTTTTATTCCGATTCCGATTTCCATTCCCATTCCGATTACTACCTTCCTACCAAACAGGGCCTTATATCTTATTTTAAACCCTTGGGTTGTACTTGTTTTGTTCATAACAATGGAAAAGATAACCTTCGAAAATTTGATGCGCGTAGTGATGAAGGTATATTTCTTGGCTACTCCACAAGTAGCAAAGCTTATAGAATCTTCAATAAAAGGTTCCAGTTAGTTGAAGAAAGTATACATGTTATATTTGATGAATGCAATGACGGTTCTTTCAGTGAAAGTGTTGCAGATATAGATCTTAACATCCATGTAGAGAACGAGGAATGTGAGGATGCTTCTACCTAGAACACAGAGAAGAGGAACATGCAGGAACAAATTCTCAACACTGAAGAGGTGGCCCAAGGTGTTGAAGATTCGTCCAAAGCCCTTGGTGTCCAATCCAACAGTGTTGAAACGTCAGAAACTTCTGAAACTGAACCTAACAGGACTACTGAGTCAGATGTACCACAAATCAATCTTGCTGGTGTGACGAATCAAGGAGATGAGACTAGCAAAAGGAAATTCAAATACTCTTCATCACACTCATTAAAGGATATCATTTCTGACCCTACATCTATTGTTCAAACTCGTTCTAAACTTAAAGATCTTTGTGCTTTTCACGCGTTTGTTTCTCTTATTGAACCAAAGAAGGTAGATGAGGCCCTTCAAGAGCCAGACTGGATCATAATATGCAAAGTGAGCTTAACGAATTTGAAAGGAACAAAGTCTGGACCTTGAAGCCTAGGCCAAAGCATCAATCAGTCATTGGCACACGACGGGTATTTCGAAACAAGCTAGATGAGAATGGTAAGATCGTGAGGAACAAAGCATGGCTTGTTGCTCAAGGCTACAATCAAGAGGAAGGTATTGACTAAGAGGAGACCTTTGCTCCCGTAGCCAGGCTTCAAGCCATTCGCATTTTATTAGCATTTGCATCTTTTATGAGCATAAAGTTATATCAAATGGATGTCAAGTGTGCTTTTCTTAATGGTTTCTTAGAGGAAGAAGTTTATGTGGCTCAACCCCCAGGTTTTGAAAGTTCAGAATTTCCCAATCATGTTTATAAACTAGACAAAGCGCTTTATGGTTTGAAACAAGCCCCAAGAGCTTGGAATGAGCGCTTGTCAAAATATCTTTTAGAAAATGATTTTAAAAGGGGGTTGATCGACAAGACTCTTTTTATCAAGACCAAAGGAAAGGACATTTTGGTTATTCAAATTTATGTTGATGATATATTATTTGGTGCTACTAACACATCTCTGTGCAAGGAATTTTCTGACATCATGTGCAGGGAATTTGAGATGAGCTTGATGGGTGAACTCAACTTCTTTTTGGGATTACAAGTTCATCCATCCAAGAAAGGGATCTTTGTCAACCAAAGCAAGTACACTAAGGATCTCTTGAAGAAATTCAAGATGGATCAATCCAAAGCAGCCAAGACTCCCATGAGCTCAACACTATCTCTAGATCAGGACAAGTCTGGAAAAAGTGTCAATCAAAAGGAGTACCGAGGGATGATTGGATCTTTACTATATCTTACAGCTAGTAGACCTGACATCATGTTTAGTGTTTGCATGTGTGCTAGGTTTCAAGCTGATCCTAAAGAATCTCACCTCGTGGTTGTGAAGAGGATCTTTCGATATCTCAATGGCACTAAGGAGCTTGGACTATAGTACCCAAAGCAAAAGGATTTCACATTAATCGGGTATTCTGATGCAGATTTTACAGGCTATAAGGTGGATAGGAAGAGTACATCAGGATGTTGCCAATTCTTAGGAGCATCTTTGATCAGTTGGCATTCTAAAAAACAAAACTCAGTTGCCATATCCACTGCAGAAGCCGAATACATAGCAGCTGGAGCATGTTGCTCCCAAATCCTTTGGATAGCTCAACAAATGCGAGATCTTGGCATCAACCTCAAAGGCATTCCCATTAAGTGTGACAATACAAGTGTCATCTCCATTACAAAGAATCATGTTCAGCATTCAAGGACCAAACATATTGATGTAAGGCATCATTTCATTAGAGACCATGTTGAAAAAGGTGATGTGTCCATTTCTTTTATTTCAACTGATTATCAATGGGCTGACATATTTACTAAGCCATTGGCAGAGGACGGGTTCACCTTCATTAGACGAGAGATTGGGATGCTTAACAAGGATGCACTTTCGTATGGGGAGCTTTCCCTTTACGAAAGATAAATTCTACTCAGCGTCAAGACCCTTGAGTTTTATGTCAAGGTTTGTGAACTGAACGGTAGAAAACAGATATCGGATCGTATATATTTGGTTAATATCTTTTTAGATATTTGATCAAGTATTATTTTTATCGGATTTCAAAATAATTTATTTATGTCACATATTTTATCCGTTGAGATATTTTTGGAACAAAATATTTTCGGTTATTTCCCTCCTATTTTAAAATGGTTAAGAGAAGATTTGAATTTTGAATTGAAATATTTTTCAAATTGGCAATGTTATCATTACATACATTGGAACCCTAAAACTCGTCCCATCACTCAAATCTCTCCTATTTAAAACCCAAACCCCCTTCGATTACCTCATAACCTCAGAACTATCCAAAACTCTTCCAATTCTCTTTCTTCAACCTCTCAAACTGATCTGAAACCCTAGCCGATTACCTCCATGGCTCCCAAATCAAAGAAAGCTTCCACACCCAAAAGACTTGGCGCCACCCCCAAGGGACGCCAGGTCACTGCTACTTCCCTTACACCTGAACCCACTCCTCAAGCTATCGTCCCTGCTGTTGTCCAGAGCACCATCGCTGAGAGCACGACTACAGTAACCAAGGAGGAAGAGGAGGATCTCGATGCTATTCTGGAACGGGATGCCGCCAAGGAGGCTGAAGAAGAAGCTTTAAGGAAGAAAAAGGCCAAGGAAGAGGACGAGCTGGCAAGGAAATTGGTCGAGGAGGAGGCCGAGAGAATTCGGAAAGAGGCTGAGTAGGAGGTTCCCTCTGAGGAGGAACCAGAGGAAGAAGAAGAGGAGGATGATGAGACCGGTGATGACGAGGATGTTGAAGGAGACAACGATGATGGGTCCGTTGAGGACTCGGGGTCTGAGGACGAGGAGGAAGAGGAGCCAGAACCTGTTGCCTCTCCTTCTCCTTCTCCTCCCACCCCGCCACCCCCCCCCCCCCACCCCCCCGTCTCCAAAGAAGCGGAAATCCCCAGCAGCTGTCAAACCTCCATCTCCAAAGCGCACCAGGAAGGGTACCCTCAGAGGCCTTGAGGCGTCTGCCAAGAGGACTGCTCTAACACAGGCTCGAAGGAAGAATGCTGATCAACATGCCTACATCCAAGTAAACCAATCCTTACACTCTACAGGGTTTAAAAATGATAAAATGGCTAAAAAGTGGGTAGATGAGTTTCGAACTCGTAGGATCTACTGTTCTGATTTTTTGGATATTGCGTTCTTTGAAGCTTTGAATTTACCATGCATTGCTCTCCTTAAAAAATCCCCAGCCTGGATCCTACTCAAATTTGAATCTATCTACTATCCCCAACTTACCCGCCTGTTCTACATAAACCTAAAAGCCAAAAACAATGTCGACGGTTGGTCTTTGGAATCCATCGTCAAAGGGGTTAGAATCTCTTTCAACTCCATTGACTTTGCTGATTTCCTTGGCCTACCTAGACCTTGTCCACCCTCTCCCGAGAACCCCAAAAAAAACAGTGCCTAGCCCTTGCCCGATCCAAATATCTCCTACCCGAAGCATCTAACAGCACTTCAAAGCAGCTTACCCACTCATCCCTTACCCTAGAGGCAAAGATTATTTTTAACATCATTGTGTGTTACCTCTTACCCCGTCTTAACTCTGGCTCGCTCCTTACCGATAATGCCATGGTCCTACTTTACCGAATCCTAAATGGCCTTGATCTTGATCTGGCCAATACCCTTTTAGGATCCATGGCTCACACTAGAAAAGCCAGGAAAGGAACTCCCCTCCCCTTTGCCACCCTTTTGACCCATATCTTCAAAGCTTCTGAAATCAATTTCAAAAATGAAGAACAACAGTGTCATATGGGTAAGTTCGACTCCAAGAGCCTTGAAAAGATTGGCATCACTCGGTCCCCCCAAGGGACTTGGAGTCTTGCCTCTCCTTCAAAAGCTCTTCCCACTGCCTCAGTCGTTGATGAACGCATGGACAACCTAGAGTTGGGCTTGGAGGAAGTTCGCCTGGATATCAAGGAGTTGCACAAGAAGTTTATGACAGAGATGAGCGGGGTAACCAAGCTGTTGCAAGATCTGAGGTCGTTGCTCACTAATGATGCTCCGGACGATGAAGCTTAGCCTTACCCTACCCTACCCTAACCCCAAATCTAAAACATTGCTGGTTTTTGGATACTGTTTCAAAACTTTTGGTGACTGTTTTACCTCCTCCCTTTGTTGAAAGATAAAAAGGGGGAGATGATCGGTTGTGGTTTAGACTTTAAAAACTTTTTAAACTGCTATGAAGGTCTTGGAAGACCTTGTTTTGTTTTCAGTTGGATATTTTTCATGCTTTAAAATTATGATCCAACATTCGTCTAACCCATGCAGGTACTTAGTCCGATTTTACTTATATTATATCTGTTTGACTAAGTTGCAGGGATGCACAGGTTTTGTCTTTCATCAAAGGGGAGATTGATAACTCTACTCCCTTGATGAAAATCGGAATAAGTTCCAAAGGCCTTGACAGTCTGGTTGTGTCAAAGGTCTTGAAGCTTTAGCAGTGTTGATGAAACACAAAACCTGTTCTCTATATTATTATGCTCGACTATTATTATATGTTATTATATGCTTCCAATATATTATTATATATTCACTAACCTTTCAGGAAGCTTTTTAAATTTTATATCCTTCCTTAAGCGTTCAAAGTTGAGAAAGATCAAATCGTGATCATGGCTTCCGAAGTTTCCAAAGATAGAAGATTGCGCTCAAGCCATGATCCTCTCTTAGCCGTTGGTGAAGATCTGTTGCGCCGATCTGTTCTCTATAAAGAAAAGGAAGAAAAGAAGACAAGACATATTCGTTGAACACGAGCTTTCATACACTCAAGCCCTCAAGCGAGATTTGTCTTCTTCGTGTGCTCTCTGCTAGTCCTTAAGAGTCTGTTATTTCATTTCAAAGCATTTAAGAGTTACACAGTGAGCTTATAGGATATATTTTGTCATAGTGTTATACTCGAGAGTTTGTAACTCAGGAAGTGAACACTAGGCGATTGATTCACTAAGTGTAAGAGGATTGTACTATATAGCATAGAGAGGTGGGGCTCTTCTAGATTGGTCTAGGACTCTAAGGGAACGTGAGTTGACTAGATTGCAATTGTATAGAAGAGAGGCTTCTCGGGGAGCTACTAGGATCCTAAGTCTTGTGAATCAATAAAAGTCGGTTGAATCCTAGGGTTGTGGAAGAACCCTAGGCGGGGACGTAGGCCAAGTTCGTGCCGATCCTCGTAAACAAGTCATCGAGTCCTTTTTTTACTGATTTACCTTATTTCTGCACTTGGTTCGAATTGTTTAACTTTGTGATTCAGGTTTTCAGAGAAAAAACTAAGTCTAATCTCGAAGGGTTTTGCACAAGCTTCAAAAGTCTTGAGACTATCTGCGAAAAACCGGCATACTCTATTCAACCCCCCTTCTAGAGTATCTTTAGATTACTTTGTTTTACTTTATCGAACCTTCAAACTCTATCGTGTGCTATTAGGACATTGTCTTGGATGGCCCTGTCCGACACAAAGGTACCTTGTAGTGGGTGAATTGGTTTACCGATAATTGTTTTGATTCTTTCTGTCAAAATTTTTGAAATGATTTTGTATAAAATAGAACATAAACTGATTGGGCGGTAGTGACTGGTATTGGTAGGGTTATCCCGCTTTGGCAGTAGTGATATGAATGTATGGTTTATTTGTTTGAGAATTTTTCCATAGTGAAAAAAACTTTTTACAGCTCTAATGATAGATAAGTCAACAATGTCCCAGTATTTCTTATAGAATTCGGCTGTAAAACCATCTGGGCCTAGTGATTTGTTGTTGCCAAGGCTGAAAACAATTGCCTTAATTTCATTATTAGATGGGTGTCGAATAAGGTAATTATTTTCGTCAGGGGTAATTGAAGGATGGATTAGATTTAACATTTCTTGTAGGAGTTTATCATCAATCGGCTCCTTTTTTAATCTTTTTTCAAAATCACTCTTAATTTCATTTGTAATATTTTAATCACTCTTAATTTCATTTCTAATATTTTCTTCTCCTAATATCAAGGTTCCTTCAGCAGAAGTTATATTGCGGATTTGTTTCCTATGTTCGACCTGAAGCAACCCGATGAAAATAAGTTGTGTTCGAATCAGAAAGTTTAAGATGCTTTCTCTTGACTCTTTGGTTCCAAAAAGGTTTTTGGTAAAGAAGTAGTTTTTCCTTTTTTGTAATGAGAAGCTTTTCTCTATTGTTAGTTAACTTGTTGTTACCTCCCGAAACCGAAGCTTGAATCGTGAGAAGTTCAGTTTCCACCTCATTTAATTGGCGGAAAATATTTCCGAAGGTTCGTTTATTCCATTCCTTAGCTTTTTTCTTTAGAATTCTATGTTTGAACATCAGTTGATACATAGTCGAGCCCAGACAATTTGCTCGCCAAGATTGTTTAACTATGTTTCTAAAATCCTTCCGCTAAAGGTAAGCATTCTCAAACTTGAACGGAGGCGCTTTGAAAACCGAGCCACGCTCAAGAGATATTGAAATGGTGCAGTGGCTAGATGATGAGAAGGCTCCGTTATGAGTGATTAGGTTAGGGAATTTCTTAATGATCTGGTGATGAACAAGCACACGGTCAAGTTTTTCGCGAATGGTGTTTTCGTCATCTAGGTTCTTTCTCCAAGTGAATGGGTTCCCGAAAGTAAGTAAATCCAACAGGGCACGGTCATTTTTAAATTGTAGGAGTCTAGTGAATCGAGCGGAACGAAGGTTAGCACCACCCAGCTTGTCTTCACTACATAGAATTTCATTCAAGTCGCCTAGAATAATGCAAGGAATGGACGAATCCCTCACGATGGATGATAAGGTTTCCCAAAACGAGTCTTTCTCTTGAGGACCCGGCGGCGCGTATGCAAATAACAGTAGAGTCATGAATCTATCATTAATATTCTCGTATCTAAGCCCTGTAATTTGGGGTAGATGAATTTCTACTGTAATGATTTCATTTGTTAATTGGAAGGATTTCCAAAGGATACCGAGACCACCCGATCGACCGGAAGCAGGTGACCAAATAGCCTCGTCAAAACCAGCCGTCTTCTAAATTTTTTCTTCAGGGATGGTTTCCGATTTAGTTTCCACTAATGCCATTATTTGAATATGTTCGTTTTTGCACTTGCTATCAATTTCCATTCAAAAAGTTGTTTTCTTAATACCTCTGCAATTACAGTAAGTGATTTTCATATATAACTGTCAGGGGTGTGAGGCCAAGGATTAAGGGACCTCACACCAAGTGAGTGTAGCGAAAAACTGATCTGAATGAATGCTATATCCCAATTTGAGAGAAGAAATCCACAACAGGACTTCTCAAAAAATTTAAGACACACATCAGTAACAATGAAGTTTGGTAAAGACTTATAAAGGAATTTACACTGAATTCGTTTACAATGACAGGGTATGAAAAAGAGATTCGTCACTACATTCAAATCCACCTTATCAAGACCAAGGGATTTACAAACTCTTAGTTGCACAGGAAACAGGTTGTCCATGTAGTTATACATAATGAAAAGAGGCATAATCTCACCAATTGCACTACATTTGGTTCGTATAACACAAAAGGTTATCTTTAGACTAAACTATACTAGCGATTCACCCAACAACTGGGAATATGCTAGAGTCGTTCTACCAAAAATACACTTGCGTTTACCTATTAGGGTGGTCAGGAAGCCACCGTAAACAAGAAGCATCGACCCAACCCACAAAGTGGGTGCACCGCGAGCAGCCCTAGGAGCAGGCAGAGGTTCAACAAGCCCTTGAGCATAATTAGGATTAAAGGAAACTTCAACATAACCGAACCTGTTATCAAAATATGGATCGGACATGCTAATCTTCACACCCAAGGGGAGATTAATCCCCTCGGAAAGAGTTATCGGGCCCTTGCGTGATTTGGGGAGTGGGAGGACACTATCCTCTACCACCATTTTTTCTTTTTTGCCTCTCCATGACTTTGAAATCCAGAGTAAGAATATTATGAAAGATCTAATTACACATAAAAGTATAGTACAAGCTAGTTGTGGAGAAGAGAACCTGGATATCATCATTGCAAAGCAAATAAACTTACTTTGCAAAAAAGTCTTATCTATATACATTTCAGTATGGAAGAATCCACAAAGTGATATCACAGTAAGGAGAGGAAGATTATAAAAGGGCATATCAGCCACATAGAGATTGAAGACATCCTTAACCAAATTCAATATATAACTCACAGATTCACAAGCATGTTTAATTAGATCATTTACGACATAACCTAAGTAAAGAAAGAGTACAGGTAGGCATCGACCAAGAGAGCTCCCGATCACAACCATGATATAGATGGAGATTAAACCTGCGTACACCAGAGACCCCAAAGCCAAAGCCTAAGCCCCTGCACTAAGGCTGAAATTAATACTCCACAAGCAGAGTATCCCATATAGAGCAAAATTATTAATTTCAAACAAAGAGGAGAAATGATGAAGTTTATACTTATAAACCAGTGGTATAATAATGGATTGGATTTTGTGAATTTTAATGTAGCAGAACCAGCTGATTTATGACAAGCATATATAACAAGGTAGGAAAAAGAGGGCTTCACACCCACCGAGCTAACTATGACTACTACGCAGCCAAAGTAATTTAGAAGATGAAACATGTAGGTGTTGTAAGGTTCTATGTCAAGATCCATTTGAAGACTTTTCATAAGCAAGCAGTTTTCTTTGAGGTCAAACACACCTGTCTGCGCAGACCCAAGCTTAACAAAAGAGACGTGAGCATAAAACGATTCAATGAGAGTATATCGAAAGCAACAATGTAACTCCCAATAAAAGATTTTAAAAATTAGTGTAACAATACTGCTGATCCACATCTCAAAATCATGATCATACCTATTTTCCTCAACCCCGACATTACACAGATCAGTATTCAAGAATTTAAACAGCATAGACTCCACACTGTTCCAAACACAAGTAGAGGAGGGTGATACCCTAACAACCATTGCCAAAGCAGGGAACAATGTTTCAGTAGCAAAATTCATGACAGCCACCTCTTCATCGGAACTAGAGATAGGGGCAATCAGAGCTCCACAATCCATAGTTTGTTCAAGGCCCGAAGTTCGGGGGGTAGGCAGCGAAGATGCAATCACCTCTAACACCGTTTTTTTCCAAACACCAAAAGGTGGTGAGATTTGTGCTAAACACAATAAATAAGCCAAATAAAATGTAGGAAAACTTACAAGCCTTAACGGGAGTATGTAAAGAGACCTGTTGAAGGAAGAAGATGCGGTACTCGCATAGAAGGGAAAAGGAAACCTTGGCTTCTTCCTTTTCTTGTCTTTGATTATGTGGTTGCATCCGAGTGATTTGCCTCGCTAAGAGAATTTGTGCCCTTGCGGGATTTAGTTGGGGAGGGAACTAAGCTCCCTACCACCAAAGGATTCTTAACTTTGTGTTTTTGTGATGAATCCAAGCCAACCTTCATAGATCGGGAGTTTGGAGAAACCAGAAAAGAGACAGACCAAAAGGGAAGAAAAGAGCAAGTAGAGGGGAAGGAAAACAACAACCAGAGACCCCGCCACCAAGATTTATGAGGAGTCGGAGAAGAGCCAAATGCAATCCCAATAGAATCAGTTGAGGACACCCAATAGACACAAAATCCGGCGTTTTGAACCCGCCTCGAACCGCTACAAAGAAAAATAGCAGAAGCCCCGTCGACGAGAGAACAGCACCCGCTACACCGCCACCGGCCCGGCCCAGGGAGGGGTTTCCAAGCACGATTCACCCATAGCCCCAAGAAAGCGCTTGAAGAGCCCCAAACAATAAACATGTTTGAAAGAGAATCACCGACAGAGGGGTGGCAAGAAGGTTTGGCAACCACCAGTTTACTATGCGCCGCCGATACAGGAGTAGAGAAACCTCAGGGGAGGCGGGGTCTAGGGCCGAGACGAGCCTGGGTAGAGAAGGCATAAGCTCCATTCAAGAATCTATGGCGCCGAAACTTACGAGGAGGATTAAGGGCAATCCGATTGCATTTTCTAGCACCGTTGGGAAAATCTCTCTTGAGTTCTTTTAGGGCTGGGGTTACATAGAGCCCAGATTTTGGGACCGCGCGTGCAGCGCGTACTTCTTTTTCCTTATCTACCATTAATCGATAGGGGTGTGCATTATCGGGTATCCGACACAACACGGTTAACCGTGTGGGATACCCGAAACCATTAACATCAAAACCTTCGATCCGAACACGACACGGATAGTGTCGGGTATCCGACACGGATACACGAAACGGATCCGTGTCGGATACCGGATAAACACGCCACGAACCGGTAAAAAAATCATTGTGCCTGTAAACCGCAAATAAAAGAGAGAACCTAAAGCAGTCCTCCTCTTAATGGGGATGATAAGTAAGAATTATGTAAATAAAAAATACGAATCCAGATCCATATATTGTTGAATGGAGGAACTACAAACGATAGGCTTCAACAACAATTTCGAGAGGATTGAGAGATAGAGAGGGTGGAGCCGTGGAGTCAATTGAGAGAGAAGTGACACACCAATCGCCCTTAGCCGGAGATTTCAAGAGGGTTATCGATCACCTTCACGTTCAAGAGCCCCTTCGCCGGTAGAGAGACTGAGAGGTCGTTCATCGGTAGATTTCAAGAGAGCGATTGAGAGAGGGTTGTTTTCATCGGTAGATTAAGAGAGGGGGAAAGAGAGAGACTTTGCGGCTGCTGTTTGTGAGCTCGTGACTTTAGGGTTTGAAGTCCGGCAATAATAAAAGACATAAAAAAAACAATTTAAATTTAAAACTCAAAATAGATATTCCCGTAGTCCCGTTTAGGATTCGATCCATGAACCTATTTACACACACAGCGCGTCGAATTTTTTTTTAGAAATAGCCAAATTTCGAAAAGAAATTTTGAAACTAGCCAAATTCCAAAAATTATTAGGGAATTAGCCAAAACAGGGTAAAGTCGATGTTTGAAACAGCGACTTTACCCAAAGATTTAAAAAATAAATAAAAAATAAGTAAGTCGCGATTTGTAACATCGACTTACCCATTTTTAGTTTTTTTAAATGGTTTTTTACCTTTGAAAATGTTAAAATAATAAATAAAAAAATTATAGGGGAGAGTCGCTGTTTTTTACCTTTGAAACAGCGACTCTCCCAAATTTGATTTTTTTTTTAAATTAGGGTTGCAGGCTCCTCCGCCACCTCTTCCGCCTCCACCATCTATCCTCCTGTCCCAAAACCCAGCACCCTCGCTGCCTTCCCTGACCACAAATCCAGCACCCTCGCCGCCTCTCCCGCGTTCACCACCACCCTCCCTGACCGTCCCATCGCCAGTTCTGGATTCAATTATGGATCCATATGTGCAAATTCCGGCCAAATTCAACGACCCCGGCCTCTTCTGGATCCATATGTGCAAGTTCATAGTCAATTCCGGCCAAATTATTATTTTTTAAAATGTGAAGGTTGTCGTGCGCTACTTCTTCCTCTTCCTCCAGTTCTTGGTACTGCTCCCATGGTGACCTCGGCAATGGTTCAAATCAGCTCCTCTCCTTCCTCAAATGGGTCGCACTCTTCCTTAGTCAACTCACCTCGGCAACGGTTCAAATCGCTCGACCTCTCCGCCTTCGACCGATCCTATTTCGGCTTCCTCGACCGCAAATCGGTGAACCTCGCCTCCGAATTCAACGTTTCCGATCGGTGGCAGGATCTCCTGGATTTGAAGGGCCTTGCAAACTTCGATCGGTGGCAGGATCTCCTTGATTTGAAGCACCTTGCAAACTTGGATCGGTGGCAGGATCTCCTTGATTTGCCCCTCCAGATCTGGCCGGGAAGGATGGCGTGGGCTAAGCAATAGTTCCAGCATTTACAAAAAAAAAAGAAAGAGGGAGAACAGCGACTCTCCCTAATATTTTATTATTTTTTTAAAAATCTTTGGACAAAGTCGTTGTTTCACTGTTTTGACTAATTCCCTAATAAGTTTTGGAATTTGGCTATTTCTAAAATTTCTTCTCGAAATTTGGCTATTTCTAAAAAAAAATCCAGCGCGTCTCCCTCCTTTAAACCAAATGAGCTAAGTCACTTTCGTGATTTTACAAGGATTATATATAAATATATACTAATATTATATTTACCTTATTTTTTAAAAAAATTTAAACGGTTCGTTTCGGGTATCCGACAAGGGAATTTGCCCGAACCGTATCCGAACCGTTTAATATCGTGTTTTAGCGGTTCGTGTCATTTTCGTGTCCTGTCTTTTCGGTTTTGTGTCGTCGTGTTTTCGTGTCGTATCAGTCGTGTCGGGTTTTCTGCACACCCCTATTAATTGAATCTCGTGTAATGTAATAGATAATTGTTTTTTAAAAAAATAATTTAATATTGTTTCTTTATTAAATATATAGTATATTTATTACGTTAGTTTACTAAAATATCTATACACAAATAGATTGTGGCGTCATAATATTTTGATAAATTATTTTAGTCTCAAAAATTAATATAGATATAAATAAAATAAAAATTATTAAAGAAAAAATAACCAAAAATAATCTCAACTATCCTTCTTCAACCAAAAATAATCCAACCTTTGATAAGAGGGGATCAAAGGAAGTAACCCTTGATCCGAAAAACTTTGCTAAATTAACCCCTGCAAAAAAAAAATTGCAATGGGTCATCACCTCTGCCGGTTAGAGACGGATTGTAGCCGGTGGAGAGAGAAAAAGGTGGAGAGAGAAAAAGCAAGAAGCATTTATTGCCCGTCCCTCTCAATCTCTGGAAACCCAAAACAATCGACTTTCCCACATCTTCAGAGAAAGAAGAAGATGGAAGAAGGGTAGGCGGAATTGAAGAACAACGGTGGATCTCAAGCTTTTGCTGGCTCCGGCGAGACTACAGAGGCGGAATTGAAGGACAACAACACCGCCCCCGGGTGCCTGGTGGTAGGTTGAGGGCTCGGTGGCTACCGGCGGTTTACTTCTCCTAGATCTGTCCGTTTCTTCGAAGCCTAGTTATGCTTGGCCAGATTTGGAGTGTCTCGGCCTTATGGATCCCAACGGTGCTGGTTTCGACGAGTGGGTCTCAGATCTAGGGCTCCGTCCGGCGCAGCCGATGACGCCGCCGAGATGATCTCCGACCCGATGTCGGCGATGGTTCTAGGCGGCTCCTCCTCCGGCAAGAAGCGATTCCGCACTAAATTCACCGCCGATCTGGTGAGGGTTTCTGTTGGGGTGGAGGTGTTGGCTCGGATCTGGTTTCTCTTGGCCGGATCTGGCCGCTCTCTACCTCTTCTCTCAAACGTGGTAGCGGGTGGGTCTGACCGGTCTGGCCGGTCCGCGGCTGTTAGGCGCCTGCGGTTTCTTCCTGGGCTTGTGAATGGCGGTGGGGTTCTGTCCAGATCTGAGTGGTGGGAGGTTGGTGAATCCCTCGGTTCGATTCGGGTGTGAGGTCGCGGGGATTAGCTTGGCGGTGTTGGCCTGTGGTGGTTGGAGTTGCTGGTCCGGGCTCCTCCGGGCTTGGCTGGGTTCCTCTCTTGCGTTGTACTTGGAATTTGGCTTGAGTTTGGTGGCAGTGATGTGATAATGGGTCCGACGTTTTGGTGGGCGGTGCTGGTCAGAGGTTCCTCTCATACATCGATAAAGAACGAGGTCTATGATTGAAAAAAAATCTTGTAAAAAAAATACTGATATCTAATAGAAGTGGGTAAATCCCAGACATGTCATGTAAAAAAACTCATCTGTCATGTAAAACAATTCACCTGTCAAGTAAATAATTCATTTGTCAAGTAAAATACATTATGTGTCATGTAAATCTGGTATGGGTGACATGCAAATTCAATATGGGTGACGGGTTATTGAATTTAGAATGATATAATGCTTAGATTTAGCCATTTTGTATTAGGTGATGAATTCAGATTAAAGGATGATGCATGAGTTCTTAGCATTAACCTTACCAACATATTTAGTGCATCTTTTCTATTGAACTTGTGTAATGAAAGTAACAAGGTTAACTGACTTTAAATAGGCGAACATTCTGATGCTATTAATGAAAGAAAATAAAATGACAGGTAATGCTATTAACATGACAGGTTATACTGTTTAACATGACTGGTCATAACCTTTAACATGACAGGTAATGTGAATCGATCATCTTCTCCTTAATGAAAGAAAATAACATGACAGGTAATGCTATTAACATGACAGGTTATACTGTTTAACATGACTGGTCATAACCTTTAACATGACAGGTAATGCGAATCGATCATCTTCTCCTTAATGAAAGAAAATAACATGACAGGTAATGCTATTAACATGACAGGTTATACTGTTTAACATGACTGGTCATAACCTTTAACATGACAGGTAATGCGAATCGATCATCTTCTCCTTAATGAAAGAAAATAACATGACAGGTAATGCTATTAACTATCATGTCAAAGGTATTACTTGACAGGTCAAAAGCATTATATGTCATGTACATCGTCGTTGAATGACATGTTCGAATTTCCCATAAGTACAAAATTCGTTAACTACATATTGAATTACAAAAGCCGGAGCATAAGCATCTCCAGGTGCATCTTGACACCAAAAGACACCGGTCATTCGACCAACACGAACATGGGTCGTGAAGAACACACAATGGGAGATGAAGAGCTATTCACGCTGCACTTACCATTTTTTAGAGAGAAATTCATGGAGCGTATTTGCCCATTACACTAGCAAAGTAGCAAGATTGACAAAGATTATTCAATGACACACACACAGGGATCATGGGAAAGCCTAATTACACTAGCAACGTAGCAAGATTGGCAAGTAAATATTAACTAGTGTCATGTACAAACGCTGAGGCTGGAATGTTGACATAAACGGGTAACATGTATAAAAGCTGATGGCAAAACGTGAGTTGTTTTTTCTAAAAAAGTGGGTTGCTTTTTCTCTCTCTTTCTCTCAGCACTTTCTGAAAAAGTAGGTTGCTTTTTCTCTCTCCTCCTCTCAGCACTCTCTCTCCTCTCATTAATTCCCTCTCTCACATGCTTTTCTTTTTCTCTTTTTCCTTTCCTCTCTCATCTCTCTCTCTCTGTCACTCCCTGTCAGCTTTTTGTCCAGTTGTCTCCCACAATCTCACCTGTTACCGGCTACAGTTGTAAGCGGATATCCGCTTTTAGCAAATTTTTTCTGGATGGAGTTAGTTGCGCAAAGGTCATCACCCAAGAGGGTCATTTTAGCAAATTTGCCCATTAATAATAACCAATTAGTAGTCCAACTATTAACCTATATAACAAAAACAATCCAACTCAATTTCTTCATATAATTTTAACTCTAAAATGTTCCAAACTTTCATAAATTCACAAAATGCCCTCAATACCCAAATCCATCACCCCGAGTTCAAATTCAGAATCCCACCCAGGCATAGGCCTCACCTCATTCAATCCTTCTTTGTAGTCTTGCTCTGCCAGTGAGGTTCAACTTTTCTCATGAACTCTCCGTAATTCAATCCATCTTCTCCCGTTAATTAATCCTCCTAGTGAAATCCAAATTCAGTACCATTCTTCTTGCCTACAAAAATCCAGGATCTCCAAAAATAAAAGGTGAGAAGAAGAAGTTGTTAATCCAAAAAATGGAGGAAAAGGAGGCCGAATCAAAAAAAGAAAAGGTGGGAAAATGGAAAGTCATGAATAGATTTGTGTGCTTAGACTATATGAATTTTAATATTTTATTCATGCCACCACATACCACACACACGTGTCACCACTGATAAAAGTGGTGACAATGACCCCGCAAAAAAAAACTCTTGAAACCAATCTGTCATCAAAAAATTGTTTCTCTTGTCCTAGGTTTTCTCTTTAATTACAGTGTCTATGTCCCTGTTTTTATTTTGCTTACAGTGTCTAAGACCTTGTTTTTCTTTGGTTTAAGTGTCTACGACCCTGTTTTTATTTTGATTACAGTGTCTATGGCCTTGTTTTTGTAGTGATGATAGTGTTTACGACCCTATTTTTTTTGTTACAGCGTGTCACCACTGATAAGAGTGGTGACAGTGACCCCGTAAAAAAAATTCTTGAAACGAAGTTGTCGTCAAGAAATGTTCATGTCACCACACACGTGTCACCACTGTTAAGAGTGGTGACAGTGACCCCGTAAAAAAAACTCTTAAAATGAATCTGTCATCAAAAAATTATTTCCCTTGTCCTAGGTTTTTCCTTTTATTACAGTGTCTATGACCCTGTTTTTATTTTGGTTACAGTGTCTATGACCTTGTTTTTCTTTGGTTATAGTGAGTACGACCCTGTTTTTATTTTGATTACACTGTCTATGACCTTGTTTTTATAATGGTGACAGTGTCTATGACCCTGTTTTTTTTTTGTTACAGCGTGTCACCACCGATAAGAGTGGTGACAGTGACCCCGTAAAAAAAATAGAGATCAGATCAGGTTCTCCCACCTCTGATAAGCGTGTCACCGCTATCATTGTCTCCCACCTCTTCCAAATTAGCTAAAAGTCCACGACCTAAATTTGTACCATCCCTCCCCTAAACCTCGCTCAGGTTCTCTGCAGATGGACAAAACAATCAGAGATCAGATCCGGCGCATTTCTCTCTTGCTCTCTTCCTCACCGTTTCAACAACACAACACTGTCTCCCATGGCTTCATCTTCGGCGACCTTCCTCCGGCCTCTGGATCCGTAGTCCAGGCTAGGGTTCCGGACACTAGAGAGGTTCGACAGCGGCACCCAATTTCACCAGCGGCGCGGAACGCCAGATCCAAGACCCGATCGAAGGCGCAGATTTCACGAGCGGTGCGGAACTCCAGATCCAGGATCGCCATCACCAGCGGCCTTGATTGTGTCCTCGGGAGAGTGCTGCTAGGGGATCGAAGGCTCCGATCAAAGGCGTTCACGCGTCTCCTCTGATCGAAGGCGTCCGCGCGTCTCCAACTCCAGATCCATGATCGCTTGATGTCTTCTTCCCGCCACATCACCATCATCGCCCGCCCGTTTCCACATCTTTAACGGGAATTTCAGCATCGATCGGTCGAGGAGTCGACCTCGTACCAGATCTGGCCGAGGAGGCGACCTCTCCCAAATTCATCTAATGTCTCTCTCTATCCTGTTCTTCATCTGTAATGGGAGAGTGCTACTGGGGAATTCACTATTCAGGCCTCAATTAGCATGAAATACACTTGACTGTTGTGTCATGACATGAATACACTTTTGTTGTATCTGCTGAAACAACGACTTCGGTGCATCTAGATGATGACGTCTCCGGCATCTCCATCCTCTGCCTTCAATGGCGTCTCCATCAATTTCAGCAAGGAATCGATTGCTTCGTCGCCGATCGAGCGAGGTACGCTTTTGACATCAATCCACCTTCGATCAATTTCTTCATCAGATGGTTGAAATCAGAATTACATTCTCTCTCTTTCTCCTAGCAACTGGCCATCCTCCTCGATTTCGTCGACTACTCTTATGCTACAATTGCTACTGTAAGACATAATTTCAGCGTCTTACTAGTCTGCAATTAGACAATTGCTTATGTTTTTTGTTCCCAATTGAATGGTTTCAGCAAGCTTCTTTGTTAGTGGTTTTCAGCAAGCTTCTTTGTTTAGTCATTCATCTAGGCTACCTGGTTGTTCTGGGTTTTAGAAATTAATTTGTTTCTCCTTGCAATATTACTTTCAGTTGTGTATTTCTAATAGGACTTTAGTCGATCTGCTGATTTTTGCATGTTTTGGCCTTTCTTTTTTCTCATTAGCTTTGGTATGGATGAACACCACAAAGTTGTGGTGTTTGAACCTGAGTTGTTGCTATCTTTTAATCATTATCTAATTGATGTGATTTTAATTTGTGTTTATCAGCCGAAGCAAATTTACGAGATCAAGGATTTCCTCCTTACTGCAAGGAAGAAGGATGCACGATCAGTGAAGATCAAAAGGGGCCAAGATGTGGTGAAGTTTAAGGTTCGTTGCTCCAAGTACACCTCTACACACGCTTTTTAATCAAGAGAAAGCACACAAGTTGAAGCAATCCCTTCCCCCAGGTACCCACCACCCTTGTTCTTCCTTTATTAAAAAACCATATTTTTCATGCATATACAATTGATCTGATCATTATCCTTGTTAAGTGCAGGTTTGAGTGTTCAGAACCTGCGAAGGGTTTTTGAATTTAGACATACTTGTTTATTTGCATTATTTGGTCTTGGAATGACATGTGATATATTATACATGGCGGACAACTATGATTTGTGATACAACCAATAAGATTTCAACTAGTTTAATAAAATGTGGAATATGCAATTGTTATTAAGATTGTGATTGGAAACTTGGAATTGATATGTTTGAAAATATAATGAAATGCTGAAATTAATTCGTTATGCTGAAGCAACACGGTTTCAGCAACTCCGGCGTCGAAGTGGTGATGCGAAAAAAGAAAAAGAAAAAAACAACTCCGGTTTCAGCAACAATTTCAGCATCTAAAATCGGGGTTTCAGCATCAACGTTGCTGAAACCGGAGTTTCAGCATCAACAACCCCGGTTTAAGCAACCCAGATTTTAGCAACCCCGATTTCAGCAACGCGAAAAAAAAAAGTTAAAACAAGGGCTTCAACAACACGGTATCAGCGACTCCGATTTCAGCAAATCCGGTGACGAAGTGATGACACGAAAAAAAAAACGCAACTCCGTTTCAGCAACGCGGGAAAAAAAGGTTAAAACAAGAGTTGCTGAAACCGAATGTGTTGAAACCCCTGTTTCAGCAATGCGGTAAAAAAAACCACTCAAACAAGGGTTGCTGAAACCGAATGTGTTGAAACAGGAGTTTCAGCAACTCTGTTTCAGCAACGCGAAAAAAAAAACTGATGAAACGGGAGGGAGGCACAAGGGGCACAGGGGGCGGTGGACATTTTGCTAATTTGGAGCACTTGGGAGCCACTTTCCTAATAAAGTCCAAAAATTAGGACATTCTAGTAATCACCCCAAAAAAATATCGTAAAACAAAGCTGTTATCAAAAAAATTTCATGTCACCACACACTTGTCACCACTGTTAAGAGTTGTGACAGCGACCCCGTAAAACAAAAAACTCTTGAAACGAAGCTGTAATCAAAAAAAATTCATGTCACCACTGTTAAAAAGTGGTGACACTGACCCCGTAAAAAAACTATAAAAACGAAACTGTAATAAAAAAATTTACATGTCACCACACATGTGTAACTAAAAGTCAATGCCTTTGACCGGTCAATAGTCAAATTAAAAAATGGGAAGGAGGAAAATGGGAAGGAAGGACAAAAGTGTCAATTGTGGACACTCTCCTAATTTTACTCCTCTTTTGTCCTAGGGCTTAATTTTTCCCCAAATTATGGACAATCACCAAAAAAAAAACCTTAAAAGAACCCAGTTAACAGCTTTACCATTACCTTAAACCTTCCACTTCATCCTCCTGTCCCAAATTCACCCCTTTTAATTCCTTTATGTTGGGAAGTTCAAAGATAACTGATGAGAGAGAGAGAGAGAGAGAGAGAGAGAGAGAGAGAGCCATTTATGTTGTGCAGATAATTTCAATGCAGCAGCGAAATGTTACTTCAATGAGTCGTTTGAGGTTGACATGCACCAAAGGACTCTAGCTAATGAGATTTCCAAGCATTTTACAACTACACTACCATAACAGTAAAGGACAAGCATCTTTGAAAATATCATCACTTGAAACTAGCATCATAAAGACAAACTGTCCCATGATGAATTGGAAAATTTACTCTTTAACAAATTCATCTTGAGCTACATACTTGTATACCAAAAGTTGTGCCACATCTTGTGAAATGAGGATGTGCTTATCAAGGTCATATAAAGTTCAAGTTTTTAAGTACCTACAAAAGAAAGAAGAAAGTAGGATTTTTTTAATTAATCATCCTAGACCAGGAACAGCTGCATTGGGAGGTTTTAGGTGAGCATGGGCCAGTGCATGAGATAGATATGGATAGGAAAAGCAATTACCTCATAAGTCAATGTCTTGCACACCGATCAACGAGTAGTTCGGATCGCTTGATCCCAGCAGCGGAATGTATTCTGATCCTCTTACATGGACACTAAAACAAGCTACACCGCAAGAAAATTTGGGATAAGCAACTTATCAATAGTAGTTTCAAACAAACGTGACATCACATTTAGCTGCAACAATTTCTTGCTGCTTTGCAGTGTTTTAACTTTTAACTCTGTAAAGCAAAGACAGAATGGAAAATGTTTAGCTTCCATATATGCATACTTGTGTAAATTATCATACTCTAGAAAGGCGAACATACGAGAAGGAATGAGCTCTGGCAAGGTCATCTTCCTTTTTTTACAAATCAAACATCAGCCACAAGAAACTTACAGAATGTAATGGCATCACCTAGGTATTTAATTTCAGCCAAACACTTTTCCTCCCTCTAAATCAATCCAGTTAAACCATACTCCACAGCAATTAAATTTGTTTCTTTGTGAATTTTTAACCACTTTTTTGTTTTGGGGTGGGGAGATTCACTTCTAAATCTATCTGCCAGTGTAACTCACTCATTGATTTGCAGCACTGAAAAACATCCATAGCAACTGAGTAAGAGATGTACCATTTTCTATCTTCATTACGCTCTGCAGCATCACTTCCATTTTTGACTTCATATCGTATGCATCATCCATATCAGGGACAAGAAGCGTGAGCTCCCTGTGGATATCACGTGCGAATCTGCATATCCTCTGAGCAACTTCAAGTTCACCATCTGAAATTCGACTAATTGCCATCCTCATCAGCTCTCCAGTCACATCAGCAAGCTGATTTTGAGCAGGAAACATTTCATTGTAAATCACAAAATATAACAGGACCAAATAAAATAATGATAATGGACTTCTAATACAAAGGACAAACTGGTATAGAACAGAGTTGAAACACCAACTAGATACCAGACATAATTTACCCCCAAAAGATAGTCAAGAATGTTTATTTGCAGTGGCTCAACAGAGGGATCACTAAGAGGCAATAGCGTAGCATTGATCTCCTCTAGTTTTAGCAGGGTTCCACATCTGCAGAACGTGCAAAACGTAGCTGCTTCAACATACTCTTGCACCTGTGGAAGAGTGCAAGTCAATATATGCCGGCAAAACATGGAATCCTGCATATAAATTATAAAATACAGAGTATGAGAAGGTTCAACCCCGGGTGAGTATGCTCGTCTGAGCTTCCAAAAATCAGTTCCAGCTAGTTCCCTCACTAGTCTTGAGATATGCTGGGTTCTCACGGCTTCTAAATCCTTTTCAGCTTTCTCCAGCACTTCATCTTTGTTGTCCTTTCCTATTCTGTAGGCATGCAGTATCAAAAACTAAAAATTATCACAGACCCTTGCAAGTGAAACACATAAACAGAAGCAAAAAAATAAAAGGAAACTCGGACAGTTAAAGTCTGAAGGAGAGGTGAGGATGGGAGGGGACGATGCAAAACTTGGCTTTTACGAAACCAAAAAATGGAGATGCAAAATCAATTGAAGTTCATACAGACTAACACAGTTACGAAGACGAACTTTTCTTTTACAAAAATAAAAGCACATAAACTAGAAATTTGATCTGTAACATCAATAACAAGAAGCTCACTCCATGTTATACAATGAACAAGTGAAACAACCCGTTATGAGTGAGAGGAACAAGATTAAAACTCAAAACACAAACTGTTAGACAGAAGGACACTTGAACAACCCAAACCCCAAACAACTCAGTCTAATTCGAATGCTAAGACGGATTACAATTCTACTCAAAGGGAAAACCCCCAAATCAGCCCAAAAGGCATAACACCAGTCCCTAACACTTTTCTAGATGATCCCCAAAAGACTCCCGCTCCTCTATTTAACCTCCCCTACACCTCCCATCACCAGCCAAAGATGGCCATGGCACTAATGGCCACTTGTTACAAATGACTGAAATACCCCTAATAACTAACTCCTGACCCCTCTCAAATATTCCCCTAGTTGATCTTCTTTCTTGCCTTCCCTGGTATACAGAAATGGGCTGACCCTTTGGGCTTGCTTGCTAACACAACCCCACAAGCTTTACTGAATCCAGGAAGAGAAATGTATTTCTAGACAACTATCAAAGGATACAACCCTCCAATGAGCCGAAGGCAAACACCCGATTCCTAATACTTCAAATTGGATGGAAAAAATACCGATCAATGCCCATTATTTATACTAGCTCACGTATACGATCTACGCATAGATCAAAGCATGTGACTTTATCTTTCCCTAATAACTAACCTCACACAAAAAGACAACCCCCATACCGTACCCTTCCTAAATTTCTTCCTAGTTAGACTATTAGATGTGGGTGCTAATGACTTACAAGTGCTAACACATTCACATAGCATCATGCAAATACACAAGTGGGTAATTTAACCAGCAACTAAACTAAAATTAACTATACAAGGTGAGAAAGGAAGTGTAATTACCTGTGGACCTGAAAAATGACCTTTTTGCTGTTCATTGTGATATCTCTGCTTGCTTTCACCACTCTCTCCCGTTTCTCATTCTATCATGAAATAAGAGGTCTGACTGTAAGATATTAAGAGAATGTAGCAACAGAGAATAAGAAGAAGCCAAACATACAACACATTAAAAACTACAAAGAACCCTCTAAAACCTTCAAAGTGGTGTATACACAAACCCAATGTGTTCAACATATGCAGGATATATATGTAAGCACACCGAAGCCTAAGAAGAATTTATACTAAGTATTAAGTAATCAGATAACAGGGGCATGGACTGAAACTATTGTGCAGCAAAGTCTGCCAATCGAAGTGTGTTCATTATTATAAACAGAAGCTTGAATTGGTTGACTTTTTGATAGACACTTCATGAAATGCGAAGACCAACACATAAAAAACAGGGACAGTAAACAAGCACATTCCTCAACAATCCTGCAATATAAGGCATCAAGTCACTCACTCAAACATCAGTTCTAAGTTCAATAACCAATTTTCAAATTGAATCCAGATTGGCTACAGACAGAGGATCCAAAGCCCACACCACCGAAATGCAAATTTAAAACCAGGAATGCGGCTGGAATCTAGCCATGGAATCTATGGTATAATCCACATTCAACAAGTAAACCGTAAGGAGCGTTCAGTGGAAAGGGGAGAAAATGACTTACAAGGTTATTGAGATAATCAGCGTAGTTGGAGAAAGAGTCGCGCAAGGCAGAGTTGGTCGTCATCGTCCTTGGCTTCTTCGCAACGCTCTCCCAAGTCGTTTCTGCCACTGCAGAGTAAAGGCTCTTCAGAAAGTTAGGGTTAGGGTTTTGGTTTTGAAATTAAACAGTTTAATAGGGAAACAGAAGCAGAGAGAGTTGATACAGCGATGGATGCGAGAAGGTTTTGACGCCATGGAGGACATTGATGGATGGAAGAAGAAGAGCCGCCTGAATGTTGCAATCGCTGCTACCCCATACATAGCTAGTTGGTGCAATCGAGGTCGGCCATTGTCTGCCTTATCAACGCAGGTCGGCAATTCGAATCTAGAACTAAGGTCTGCTCATGAATTTTATTTTTGCCTGATGGGGTGACTCATTAATTTTATTTTATTTTTATTTTTTATTAAGAAAGAATTCGGACGAGGGAGATCTACCGGAAGCATCCTTACGGATGAGGTCTGCAAGATTTGAATCGTTGTAAATGACACTCCGAACATAGTGGCAAAGGTGTACAACTTTATCGGCCACTCTATTACCCAAACGGGTAACATGAAAGAGGAAACTTTTTTCAACGTCGATAGCAAAAGTTTGACATATGACATATCGAGCTCAATTTCCCAAGGGCATTTAGTGTTTTTTTTCAAATGATTTATTATTATGCTCGAGTCACCTTCGATGTGGATTTTATCAATGCCTAGATGAATAGCTTGTTGGATTCTCATTTTTAGAGCAAGCGCTTATGCTTTTATGGAGATTTGTTTACCCAGTTTTTGGTAACAGATGCGTATTGGTCGCTCATCCCAGTCCCGAATAACGGCTCTTGCCGAGCTATCATTGCTTAATAGTGTGAGCCGTCGAAATTTAGATTAAAAGTTCCCTTAGGGGGTTTACGCCATTTAATGTTTCCGTCTTTATAAAAAAAAAATGGATCGCTACAACCAAACCGTATATGGTCGTTGCGAACATTCTCCCATCTAGTCGTTGGGACCATGCGTATATTGTAAATAAAAAAAATTGGTCGTAACAACCAATTGACATTTGGTCGTTGCGACCATGCGTTAAACGGATATTTAATCTAGCGTTAAATAGAAATCGTGTTTAACTTCCAGACAAGAATAGAAAAGATCAGTCAAGAAATAGTGGTTATAGCAGGCAACAAACCACCTAATAATAAGTAACATTATCTCATTATTTGCATTTTGTAAAGGGATTGTGAATCATAATTTGCTTTATGCTCATGTTAGATAAATACTTAGTTACTTATTCAAGCATATGATGATTTCTTTATCAAATTTCTATTTTGCTCTTCCTTTCTTGATTGGAAAAATTGCATTCGTTTTCTTCGATCTTTGCTAGTTTTAGGAGATTTTTCTAATGAAGTGTGGACAAGATTAGATGATCATAAAGGAACAAGTTCCACGATCCAATTTCACCTATCGTTACACAAACTACATACACCTGCGCGCAAATGTGCGCGGCTGAAAACCCAGTCTATATATATATATAAGTGCAGATCTCCTATGAATAGTAACAAATTCATTCCGATTTTGTCCCAACAACCACCTAATAAAACTAAATTATGGGCTTACAAAAACCTTCCATTCAATGCAAGTATTTGGCCCATAATTATTGAAAGAAAAAGATTCGGGGAAGTTTCCATCGCAGATGGTAGTGATTCCGAAGGAGAATGTTAGTGCCATGATCCTTAGAGAAGGTAAACAAGTTAATGTGCCCACACTACTAGAATACTGCAATTAGACATCATGTGATTTAAGTCTGTCAACAAATCAATAGATGTTAAATTAATTTATCACATCAATATTTTTTTTGTGATGTTTAAAATAGTTTATACAATGCTCAAATATATAGACAGATGTGAAATTGTTAGTTTAAAAAAAATAAAAAACGCGTGTTCAAGGGAAAAGGCGGGATTAAAACACTTAGAAAAAATTTGGAGCCCGGGCTTCCAAATTTTGAAATAACACTTCAAAAAAAAATTGGAGCTCTCCCTCCCCTCACTCCCTATAACCTCGTTCTACTCTCTCTCTGGACCCGAGCCCCCAAATCCCCAAATCTTTAATCATCTCTCTCTCTCTCTCTCTCTCTCTCTCTCTCTCTCTCTCTCTCTCTCTCCAGATCTGAGCTTCCTCTCTCCGGCGAACGTCCTCCTCAGTTCACTGCTCCTCCTTGCTGCCGTCTCCCTCTCTCAAGATCTGAGATTTCCTCCTCCTCGCCAACTACTCACACCATCTCTTCACTTTCTCCTCGACGCCGTCTCCGTCCCTCCAGATCCGAGAACTCCTCCTCCTCGTTAACCACTCACACCATCTCTTCACCTCCTTCTCTCCGCCGTCTTCCTCTCTCCAGATCTGAGATCTCCTTCTGCTCGTCGGACACTCACATCATCACTTCACCTCCTCTTCGCAGTTGTCTCCCTCCCTTCAGATCTGAGATCTCCTCCTCCTCGATGGCCACTCACATCGTCTTTGCATCTCCTCCTCGCCGCCGTCTCCCTCCCTCCATCACTTGACGGGACTCCCACCTCATCGACCTGGTTTTTGGTTCTCTACACCCGAATCCCTCTCTTGGTGCCCCCCTCACCTGAGTCAATATAGTCAAAGTTCCCTCCTCCGTCCATCTATTTTACTGCTAGCGGCTCTCCTGCAATGCCGGTAATTTTCTTTGTTGTTCAATTTGGTGTTTGATTTGGCTTTTCTTCTCCGCATATTTTAGGGTTTTTGACATTTTTTGCAATTTTATGTCGAGATTTTCAGCTGATATGAAGGAGGAGTTGCATAATATGCTTACGTTGCCAAAGATGCTCGCCAGGTTTTCCCTTTCTCCTTTTCCGCTCTACTAGGGATCAACTAGGGTTAGATTTGTTAAATGGTTTCCAATTTCTTATTTTGGATGCTAATTTTTCTGTTTTTGATTCATCTGATAGGATAAGGTTTTTGACACAGAAACGAAGGTTGTATTGCATACTGAGATGGCCAAGAAAAACCTTTTTATCTAGAGAGGTTAGTTTTTTAGTTTCACTTGTTAGTGAGTTGCGTGATTCAGAACTGCTTAGTCTGAAATTTTGATGAGTGTTGGGATGAATGTGTAATGTGTGGATTTTAAAAGCTTGGTGGGAGACAATGAATAATTGAGAACATGAATGAAACTCTATGACATTAATCTTGCAGCTCTACACTTGCTTGTACAATATATGGTACTGTCATTATCCTTTATGAAGGATTAAGTAGGGCATTTATGTCTATTACCAAGACCTATGATTTGGAGATAACTATTAACTAGTTGTAAGTATGAAGCCACTACAAAAATTATGGGTAAACAATTAAAAAAATCTCAAGAGATGGTAAAATGGATCAAAAGATATTGAATTTGCAGAGACAATTTAGAAATGAATCAACTAGAAAATAAATGTACTGAACTCATTGACATGAGTAAATGAGTTGATTCTCCACAAATCATATGTATCACCTTCTGAGATTTTTATTAATTATTAAGTCTTTGAACTATTGTAACTTGTAAGTGGGCTGCTTCCCTCTATTTGAGGCATTTCTTGGGTCATTGAAATTTCTCATGATTTTAAAATGGTGGGTTTTAGGCCATTTATTATTAAAAAATCCTTATACAAGAGCAGTGTTGTAATCCTGATCGGAGAAGACAAGTTACTTTTAACTTACACTAGCAGCTGATCCTGTTCAAATAGGGCTGTTGTATTTCTACCTCATACAACTTGAGGCCCTACTTAGTTTACCAATGCTTGCTTTAGTTCCATGCATATCTGTACAAACTTCTGTAATGTTTTTTTTTACAGGATATGAAAATAATATAGCATCATGCTTTTAGTCATATATGGGAATCTTGGAAACGAAAATGAAAAATTCCTATTCAATTGCATAAAGGAACATCACCTCATAAGCATAAATTGTCTCTGAAAATAAAAAATTTGTAAGAATATTTGCATCTGGATATTATTACATCAGCTGACCAAAACTACACCTGAATCCCTTATACTTTTGATTTACCATGTTAATTTTCTCCCTTTTATCCTTCTCTCATGTTAGTAGTTGCCCCCCGACCCCCAAAATATCCAAAAAAAAAAATATCGGGTGGTTTTATCCAATCAAAGACAGCCATGTTCTCTACTAGGGGGGCCATTTCAGATAGATAGAATTATTGAGTCGTGTTGTCTGGATAAAAGAAAATAGAATTGGTGAAGTGTGTTGTGTATACAATGAGAAACCTCTTTGTATTGCAGAGAGGCAATTACATCCTGAGACCATTTTCTCTTTCCCATTGGAGTATGCGTTTTAGCCTCTTTCATAGACATTCTTGGTTTCTTTATCATGGTTTGAGACTTTGAGTCTACTTAAATCACTCTTTATGAGGATGCTAGTGTATGTAAAAGGAAGATACTCTGCATCTTATACACTCATATTGCCTCTTTTCTAGAAGATTCTCTACATCTTATACACTCATATCCAAAAAAAAATATTGGGTGGGTTTTTTTCTTTCTTTTCTTAACAAAAAGATAGAAGATAAATAGGTTAACATTTGCTTATGTAGAAAGAATATCTATACATATTTATTTGCTAGCATGGTACCAATGTCATTTTTAGTTAAATGTCTCCTATTTGGTTTGGTATTATTTAAAAGTCATGTTCACATTGAATTACCTTTTTTTCTGTATAAAGACAACAAACATTAACAACCAGCTCCATTATCACAATGAGGAATTTTTAAGGGAAACTCTTCCCACGACTCATTTCTATTGATTAACAAAAGCTGACTACAAAAGACTCCAAAATCTACTTAAATAGACTTTAGATAAGGTTCTAACAAGCAACCTAACCGCTCGTTGACTTAGGAGAAAATTAAGCTAATAAAGCTGACCACTAACCCAACTAACTGGACAATACCTATGACTACTAATTAACTGCAGATATGATTAAAATAGGAATTTAAGAAATAGCATGAAACAATTATGACTAAAAAAAATTAATATAAACCAAGGGCATATTTACTCATCAATTATTCTTGGCCTCTTCCGCCTTTCATAAGTAATCCATGGTTATGTTTAGCAAGAACTGTATCAAAATGTGATTACAACATGCTTAGTTTGATGATATTGCTTTGATGCAATTCGATTATTCAGTTCTCAGTTTGCTTGTTTAGTTGAAATAATCCTTTATAAATCCCTTACTACTTTAGCAATATGTTGTTTGTAGGTCGTGCCAACATCTGCCCATGCTGTGAAAGTAGCTGCTTTGAAGTTCCTGCTGAACTGGATGTATCTGCCAGAACATGAGTGCCGCCTGTGGCCAGCCGCAATTTCTATTTATTCGATTTCAATCACATTACATATAATCACAAGCAAAAACTTCAAAATATTGATGCACTTATCAAGGTAGACCTTGTTTCTTATTGCCATTGTTTGTTTTCTTCTTTTTTGGATGAATGGAAAATGTTTAAACTCAAAAAAAAAAAAAAAAAGAACATATCCTTGTTTTACTCTTTCTTCTCACTGGATCATAAAAGCTGATACCTTTGCTTGAATATGTTGTCTGTCTCTGTCAGATGAGCATACATGTCGTAGTTGTTGGGAACTCTTTAGAAATGCCTTGTAAACATCTAATGGACAGGTGCTACATCTCATCCTTTTGAATGTTCAGTGACATTGGATGGTAGAAGTTTCTTATACTAATCTACCATTATCCTTTTCAAATCCATTTAAGTTTATTGACATGAAAGATATCTTGATTTCATATTTGAATTATTATTTTCATGAGGGAGTTAGTTTTCTTTGTTTAATCTTCTGGATAACATATAATATCTACACAGAATTGGCATATTTTCTTTGTTCTTTTTTTTTCTTGCTTCTGATGCTGAACATCAATCTGGAAGTATATTAGTTTCTTATATGTTCTTTCTTTGTTTTTTAGCTATTGTTAAGGCCTTTGCAATAGCAATATGAAGGCCACAAATCTGTCAAGGGCTTAATTTGGAGATTGAATGCGAAGATTGCGGCATAGTGTTGAAGCCAAAGAAAGAAATTGATTACCTGGTATTTTATTGAAGCCCAAGCAAAACGTGGTTCCTTTTGTCTTGACAGATTCCATTTTTTGTTATTACAATAATGAACATTTTTTTAAAAGGCCTCTCTACCCGAACAAAGAAGATTTTGATCAACACAATTCCCTTAAGTCGGAATGGTTGAAAATATACAGGAAACTTCAGGTATATGTTCAATGCTAAAATTAGATGGAACCAGAGTCTTCAAAAGAGCACTCTCCTAATCCGGTTTCTAGACTGGACTTGGAGAGTGCTTGATTTTGTGTTTGATTCTCGATTTGATTCTAATTCAGACTAATTTAACAATGTGTCTAGGGTTACTTTGGTGTGAGTTGACGAGTCGTCGCTCTTCAAGATTCCGAGTTCGAGGTCCTGCTTGGTTATCGAGTTCTTTCTTTTCTCTCTAAACAATGTTAAGATTACTATATGCTTCCTTGTATATCTCCATCTCTGTCCACTATTTTTATCTTTCCTTTAAGGCTCAAGCTAGAATAGGGTCTCCAATTTCGGTTTCTGCATAGTTTGTGTTTGGAAGTGTGCCCATGATAGCCATCTTAAGGGCTACCAAACTATCCTTGTACCCATTATTTAAATGTACCCATCATTTGTAAAAGTGTATCATTCAAGTACCTATCATTTGTAAATGTTGATTTTGCATTTATCTTAATGTATATGTTCATTAAAGCACCTATCATTTGCAAAATCTTATTATACGAGCAAAGGTTGTATATCAAATGAAAAAACACCGGATTATAGATGAAAAGTGTTGTGTTTTGATACCTATGAAATTGAATTATTACATAAAATGGATGCTAGTGTTATTATAGACATCGTCTAAATAATCTAAATCAATGTATAACATATATTTTTACATCACATTGTCAATACAAATTGATATATTTTGCTACCAACAACATCTATATAAAAATATAAAATGATATCCATATCATATTCATACATCAGTTATGTACATATTACATATTATAGATTACTTTGAAAACAATAAAAAATCACAAATTATATATATGAAATTAATATACACAAAATCAATATAATAAAAAAGATGTCTATTTTATTTTAATACATTGGTTATTTTAAAAAAAGTGATGTGAATATCAAAATTTGGCTTCGTGCGGATATCTTCAAAAGCTTATAAATGAAAAATAACGAGGGTTAAATAACAACTAAACATGTAATAAACAAAATTGAGGGGTTGATTTATGTCTATATTAAAAATAAAACAGATATTTTAACTAAGAAAAGACATCTGCTTAAAACCGATGTGAAAGTTTTTGATCTTTTACTACACGCACATAGCGATCGGATTTTTTTTTGAAAGACATCTGTTGACAACAGATGTCTAATTGCATTTTTCTAGTAGTGCCACTAGGATTGTTGAAGAGATGCCTGGGGAAGAAGTTGGTTTGGGAAATAAGGAGGAAGAGACGGAATTGGAGACACGTTGCATAGATGGCGCCCGCCGCCCCTCACCACGACGCTCACCACCTCCTCCAGTGACGGATCCGACTTCTGACGTTGTGCAATCCCTGAAGAATTCTTCAAAAGAGTGGTATTCTGAGGTTTTAAGACCTGCACCACACTTTCCTCATGCCTTAAGATCTGATAGTAAGTGGGAAGATGAACAAATTCTATATGACACCTTTGCTCATTGTGAGGTAAATATTCCTAGAATTCTGTTATTTAACATCGGACAATTAACATCGTCCAAAAAAGCAGGTGATGTTAAATAGATTTTTAACATCGGTTAAAAAATGATGATGTTAAAAATAAAGCAGACATCACACTGATTTATTGAGCGATGTAAAAAAAAATTTAGAAAAAGTTAACACGCGGGATTGAAATATGGAGTACGAGAAATCCTGCTCATCTCAAATACAAGCGGGTGAATTTAACACTTGAATTTTTTTTAACTTTGAGTTTGTTTCCCAATATTTCTAACATTGAAAAAAAAAATTGGAATTGTTTAGAAAACAAAAAGAACTAGTGTAAGGCACGTGCCTTAGGCACGGGTACGAAATATTTTGATTATATATTACAATGTAAAATTATACAAATATACTACGTATAAAGCATTTTTTATCCGATCTCTATTCCTCTTTTCTTGGACCATTTAAAATTAAAGGATTTAATATTTATTAAAGGTCGAATATTTAAAGAAAGTAGGACAACCGACAATTCAACCCAACAGCGAGAAACTTCCTAAAACATTATAAATAGAAAATAAATAAGAAATATCATATAAATATGGATAAGGGGAAAATAACGATAAATTAGGTAGAAATAGACCTGAAATATGCTTCATCTCTTGATAAATAATTTAAGATTTTTTTGTGGAAGTCGATTTCATAAAAATGATTCTATTTCTACCTAATTTGTCACTTGAAAAATGTAAGCAATATGCCATGCCTCCATTTTACAAGCTACACTCAAGATTCAAGACAAAGTGGCTGCCCTGATAGGATAACTGGTGAACAATATAATTTCATATCATATCGTATCACGGTATGCTTTCTCCGTTTATCTTTGGGTTGGTAACTTGTCCAGGGGTGGATGTACTTGTAGTATGGGGGATGCTCAAGCACCCAAAAAAAAAAATAAAAAATTTTAGTGTTAATTTCTTAATTTTTTCCGTCAAGCATCTCCGATCCGGGAAAAAAATTACAAAGGAATTTTTATTTTACCCTTAAACATTCTCGGAATGATGAAAATTTTACCTTCAAGTATCTCCGGAATGACAGTCCAGGATCCGCCCCTGAACTTGTCCATTGACTCATTTGTGGTTTGTTGTATATTAAGAGGGTGAAAAAAACTAAAATTATATCGAAACTCTCCCTAACATATAATTTCACTATCCATGCATGTTTTAAAATCAGCTAAAAAGCATATAAAATATATATTTACTATTTTTTAATATAATTTCATACTTAATACTAATAAGTATGAAATTATATAAAAAATATTTATAAAAAGTTGGTATGTAATATGGTTTTTATCACGAAAATAAAAATCGTGAATAAATAATAAACGACATGTTTTGGTTAACGGAGAGAGTACGTATATGATTGTGCATATTTTTGTAAAAACTAAAACTGAGATATTCATACGGAATTATTTGAAAATAAAATTGATAATCTAAAAAGATATTTTAGTATAAAAATGTATAAAAATAAAGTTGTAAATAAAACTAACATTATCATTTTACTATAAAAATAAAACTGATTCCTTTATATTAAAATAATAATCTAAAAAGATGATAAAAATAAATTAATATACTTTTGCATAAAAACTACATTTGAATACTTAAATCAACTTAATACTGTAATAATGTAAATTGCTATTGAATGGAAAATGTATTTAAAAATTATGAAATACAGTATTTTTTTTAATCATCCCCTCCGGGCCTTCGGCCCACCCCATACTCTTCATCTTTTTTAAGCAGAAAGAATTTTTACTTAATACTTTTGACGTTAAGGTGATGAAAAAAATTAGGAGTAAAGCACTCCCCCCTGTCTTCTTCACATGGAATCCAGAGGCAAACGAAGACTTGAGCCCCTGAGAATAGCTCAACTTGGCGATCGAAAGGAGAGTGGGTGACTTGAAGATGACGATGCCTACGACTGGCGGTGTTTTCTGCAGGTTTGTGGTTGAGGCTTCTGGTTTCGACAGGTATGTGGATTTAGGGCTTTTTGCGAGAATGTGGATCTGGATTGATTTGGCTTGGAATTTTCTATTTGAATCAAGGGATGCGGATATGGGGCTTTCAATTTTCACATGGTATTGTGTCTTGGGGATTTTTGTCATACCTGGTACTCGTAATGTGTCACCCAACCTCAATCCTCATTTTTTTTTGATTAAACCTCAATCCTCATATTGGTTAACCCTACTCATGAAACACCTCTTATTCCTAAACTTATTCAACTACACAAACACAAAAGGCCGTGTTTGAAATTTAAAGGAATTGACACCACTTATATGAGCAAATATATCTTTGAGGAATCGATCAAATCATTTTCTTCTTTCATCGATACCTTTTTGTTTCATTAACATATTTTGAATACCTTTTTGTTTCATTCGGATATTTTGGATTCAACAATTCTCAACACTCTATGTTCTTATTAGGGTTGAAAGGTGGGGGATTATTAAAGAAGGTGTTGTATCTTTTGAATTGAAATAAGTAGCTGTTGTGTTCTTGGCAGTGAGATTTATACATACTGTATTGTTTTAAGGTTCCGAAATGGAAGAGCCATATGCGAGTATACATGTGTCATTTAAAATGTCAGTGTAGAAGTTTAAGCATTACAAGGGTTTTTTTTTTACCAACTTCATCCTACTTTTATCTTGCTTGAATTCTAGATTCTTTGGTAGATATAGCCTATTAGCTTAAATGGAAGGGCAATGTGCTTAAGCACAAAGACGTGGGTTCAAATCCCACATAGGCTACTCATAGCTTAAATGGAAGAGCATTTTTGCCTTTCATTTTTGTTGTCTTACTAACCTACACATTTATAACTGTTTCTCCATACTCCAGTAGTCTCATGTCATTCACTATCATGCTTTTCATGTTATGCCTTGGCCCAATTTTAATTATTGTCATACTTTCTTGCTCCTTGCCCTTTCTTATTGAGTTACTGTGATACTTTTATGCTGCATTGCAACAATCGCAGCAGTCCACCAGCCCTCTTTCTCATCTGTTTTGGATTTATCACTGTATTTATCGATCTCAACTGCCTTCAGGGAAACCATCTGGCCATCTGTTGTCATGTTTTTTTGATGCATTATATTTATATCTTTGGCTTTTGTTATCAAACTAATTAGGCTTTCTTGTACGGGCATTTCCTAGTAATTTATATCACTTGGAGTTCTTGTCATTTGATATTACATTCGTATCACTTTAGTGGGTTTTTTTTTTAAGTTTTTATTTTTATCATAAATATTCAGCTTAGGCATTCATGATATCTATAGTAATTTTGCTATTTCCCTTATAGATAGATTTGCTATTGCATTTACAGTAAAGTACAATTTATCTTTCGCTATACATTTTTCATGGTGGGGTACTAATTATTTACTCTATAAAGTGTCTACTACTTATCTACTTACTTTGAGTTCTCGGCACATCAGTCAAGCCTTAAAATTTTTAAATTATAAAGATTGTCACATTCATGTGAGAAAATACCATGCAGGTAGTTTAGCAACAAAATCAATAGCTAGATAGCCTATGTGGGATTCGAACCCACGTTTTTGTGCCTAAACACATCGCTCTACCAATTGAGCTAATAGGCTTAGAAAGATGAAATTAGAGAGTTGAATTAGACAACTCCAAAACATGATAGAAATTTAAAGCGCCTAAATGGAGCAGCAAATAGCCAACAACAATACTTGAGTAGCAACAGTCTCACAACAGCAAAAATTGAATTCAAAATATAGATCATTATGCAGAAGGAAAATAGGACAAACACTCGAATTCAACATATAGATCATTAGTTTTGGAGGGGCTAATATAGATCATGGATGGTGCAGTAGACATACCCTATAATGAACAAATACTTGAAACTATGAAAATTTATAAAACATATTGTTTGTTCCTTGTGTGGGCCTCGGTCTCATGATAAGTTCACAGTTCACCACAAATGTATCTTTAAGCAGCTGTAAAATTCAGCTATGAAAATGCAGTTGCACCATGATATACCGTGATGAGAAAATATTGATTTCATATCTACACAGTTGCTTGTCAAAATGAAGTTGCTTGTACTTATATTTAGAATTCAGCTATCAAAAAATTCATACTATGACACTGCAGCTGTAAAATTCAGCTATTAAAAATGCAGCTGCACCATGATCTATACAAATGCATGTTTAAGCAGTGAAAATGCATCTTTCTATTTTGTAAACAAAAATCAAATGTAAAATTCAGTTGTATAATAAACTGATGCCAGCTGTAATAAATGCATATTTTATAAGTAAAAATGCATCACTTTGTTATAAACAAAAAAAAAGATGACAAATTCAGCTATCACAAATGCATCTATTAGCATCTAGCTTTAAAATTCAGCTATGAAAAGGAAATCTCGCCTTAAGAATTTGCTAGATCCCCAAAACATGTAAAGAACCAGAAACTTTGTCATCAATGTATCTATTTTTTGAAAAAAGGAGGATCAAAGCTACCTTTTCAATAGCCGGAGAGAATGGCATGAATTCCAGATTATCTTACATTTGGCAATCTATATATACTATCATTGAACATATACTTGAGACACCCTTATGACTTCATTACTTGAAAACATTGAATAAGTTGTAAACCGATTACACAATCATGAAAACTATTAAAGAATTACACAGTGAAATTCACAGATCCAAGAAATAGTAAAGTGATTGTCATAATGAGAGAGAAGATTAGAGACAGAAGGATCATACCTCCAACTCAAGACTATTCTCAATCTCAACAATGGCAGCACCAATTGTTTTTGTAGATAAAAAACATGCAACTTTTTCTGGACGCTCAGAGCTTTCTGAACAGTGCCCAGATTAAGGTTTCAGATAAGGTGATGTCACAGATGCAGAAGCAAGACGGGAACCATGAAATCCAGCAACATGAACTAAGGACTCCGGTTTCATTTGAGGTTCCATATATCATCTCCTCTTTTTTGTGTTTTCTCACACGTGATCCTCTCTACTTGTCACTGAATAATCAAGTAAGACTAAATTATTCTATTTATACAATAGATATTAGAATACATTTTATAGAAAAACAACCTCACTTGATGCAAACGTAATATTTTTTTAAAATATTTTAATTTCATATGATCCAACTGCTTGTAAGAAACACTTTACCTTTTCTAAGTTAGGCTGGAACAAACGGTAAGGGGAAAATATTACTATTAAAAACACATAGACACAAAACTATATCAACTTTTATGCATACTTGCCTTGCTTCCATCTGTCAAATAACCTCCCAGGGGCCGAAATTCTTTCTTGTAAATAGCCATCAAAAGGTTGACATCACCCTGGACACATGAAATGTCAGTGTTAATTCACATTTCATAGGACCAGCCACCAATAAGTAGGAATTGAATCAGCTATCAATTTTGTAAACAAATGTGAAGACAAAAATTGCATCCAACCACACACGAACACAATACTCGATTTCTCATAAAGCTAGAAGTTAAAGAGGAAAAAAAAAGAGCTTACTCACTTCACAAATTTCCAGAGTGGGCATATGAGGCAAAAAATCATTGCCAACAAATTAACACATACAGATGAAATCGTCAATGATGCGCTCAAAGTCAGTCTGCACTGGCTGATTGGGAATCCTGAATTTGCATTCCAAATATTCCCTCAGAGTCCATATATTGAGGAACTGCACATGGAAAGCAAGCATAAGAAATAACATTCAGAAAATCACATGCATAAGAGACGTATAAATAATCGTATCTAAGACATGGGTATTTACATATTTTATTAATTTTTTTTACAATCTAATAATAATATAACTATGTAAGTATTTTTTTTTTATTCATGGAAAAATATGTGTAGTTGCATCTGCTGTCAATAATATATCATCTTCCAAATCATACTTAACCCCTAACAATTAAAGAGAAACCATCACATCATAAATTTTCCGGAAGAGAAGAATATTAATCTGGGAAAAAAAAATATAAGGCTCAAAAGGTATAAAATAGGAAAACTGGCATCACTTTTATTATTACTCCATATCTTGGAGAAAATGACCCCTCCCAGATCCCACCATCTTAAGGTATAAAATAGGAATACTGGCATCAATTCAATTATCATATCTTGGAAAAAATGACCCTCCCAGCTCCCACCATGAGTACAAGTATCAAAACATGTATTGTAAGATACAAGATAGAACCATATTGAAGATATCAGGCCATGGGACAAAAAGTAAAGTTAAAATATTGGTAAAGATGCTAAGGAAGAAGATAAAGGAAAATTGATATCTAAATGTACAGAAAAATAAAATGCACTTTAATCACAATTAGATCTGTTATTTGCTATCAAACTAAATGGAGCAGTATGTATGCACAAAACCAAACAAATCAGAAATTAGGGGAGAACAGAGGAGTGAAGAAATTCAAAATTACACACCTGATTAACACTTCTTCTCTCAGCTTTACCCCCTACCCATTTAGATTGTTAACTGCAGTCTGCGTGTAAGAAAACCACACAGCTAAAATTAGCTGTTACATTATGACATTATTTTCTTAAAAGTAACATGTTATTTTTTAAATGCTTCTGTAAATACCATATTTATTACTTGCCTTTTGTCAACTTATTATTGTTCACATAAAAATCCCATTCTCACTAATATAGAACTACATAATAACTGTATCTTCCCAATTAATAATCAATAACTATGTTTAAAAACAAACATCCATATTATTCCCCTAATTGTATCATCTTTTACCTAATTATATATGTTACGTAATTTGAAAGATGGGATAGATAGAAACAATCTAAACGTGCCATGTCAAGAAATTTCTTCATCTCATTTGAAAACACAATGCTACAATCATCAATTCAAGGTGAAATGTATAATAGTTCAATTAGCTTAAAAGCGACAGCAACCAAAACCAAGGGAAAGAACAAAATTTAAACCTAATAAACCAGAAGAATCAAAGACATACCACATCAGCACAGACAATAGCTACATTTTCCTTCGAATCGGATGAATCCTTGTGAACCGGAGGAGGAGGAGGATCAAGAAGAGTAGACGGTGAAGTTATCGATCTCCCAGCAGCTGAATTACAACACAGATAACTAATATATGCTAATTAACAACTTACTGAGGGACTTCAGCACATCTTCAGTGCACTCTTTGCTATATTTCTTCTCCTTCATGGAGCACCTGATATGGAAATCTTTTACATAATCCCACCAAACCCATGATCTGTTCTCTGTTTTGGTGACTCTATGGACACAAAGCTGTCTCAGATTCTCAAATACCACATCTTAGCCTTCATAGCCTTCTCCAAAGGACACCCCTTTTGCCCTCTACTCCATGTCACTGGTTTCACACGAAAAAGAGGCATAAATTAGAAAAATTGAAGATGAAATTAACCTAATGAAAGGGGAAATTTAAGAAATAGGCCCACGAATTCATAATTGTACATTAGCAAAATTGAAGATGAAAATAACCTAATGAAAGGGAGAATTTGATAACTACGCCCAGGAATTCATAACTGGAATCGATTATTCAGGAGGGCTCAAACACACCTAAATCGAATAAGAAAAATTTGTAGAGAGTATCTTTCATCATTATCAACCGAGAGACATCCTGCCAAAAAAAATGAAGATTACACTCATAGACGATAGTGTCAAAATATTTATTGTTCATGAAAATTCAGAACCTCTTCCACTTCCAAGATATGTATATGCTTTAGATGGGGTCATGGGCCCTCTCTTTTAGATCCATCTTCAGCTCTTAAGTGCGAGTATGACTCTATTAGTCTATGTTCTCTCCAAGCCCTGAAGTAAAGAATAATGTCAGTCATACACTCGTAACCATCAACTTTTATCTCCCAAGCTGACATTTTGAATTAGAGTTGTGAGAGATTATCACATGAAATTTAACTGTTTGTTATGTCAAGGTTTGTTCCACAACATATATTACAACAGAGTAGAAAAGAAAAATTCACCTACACATTCTTTAATGTTTTTCTTTTACTTTCCCCTAGTCATCGAAGCAATCAGCAATGCCATCCACAAAAAATAGTAGAATATCACTTCGTTAACTTAGTTTAGCCTACATTATTAGAGTAGCATTTGCGTGCAAAGAGCATTAGGCATCATCCAAACATAAAGCAACCACAGAAAGTTTATTTGCCCACATGAAGTGATTTATTGACATTTTCAATAAATCAATACTTTTTCTTTACACAACTACATTAATACTTAAGAAAAATAAACTTTGGTGAGACGGTGCTTATCAAAATGAAATATTAATTAGGGTGTTGCTCGTCCCAAAGATAATATCAGGGATTTGGAGAAAATCAATAGACAGGGACCAGAAAAAGGAAAAGGAGATCGGTATACTTCTCGCTAATATGATTTGATATTAATATTACATTATAAAACTTCATATTACAGTAGGAATTTAAGCAGTTTCAGAAATATTGACAGTGAAAGCTAGGTCTAATAACAACTCACTCAATTCTCACAAATCTAATAATTTCAAGTTCAATCTCCAATTCCTTGACACTGTCAAGTGATAACTATTCAGGAAGTTATTAAACCTAAACCTGCTTAATTGCCTGAACTCAAACACACCTACATTGAATAAGTACAAAGAGCAACAAATAATTGAAGACGGTAGCTAATCTAATGTATTAAAATCTGACCTTAATTTCTTCTTGGAAAGGCAACCGGCATCAGTTTGCCATCTTTCGAATCGAGAAATCCTTGTCAACTGGAGGAGGAGGATCAAGAGGAGTAAGACGGTTTTTGGATACGGGGTGGTTGAGAACCAGGGTCGGAGCATCCAGGGCTGGATAGGGACCGACGCAAGCGAGGGAGTGGCAGTGGACACATCACACGGTGCCACACCGTTACCACCGCCACGGGAAGAGAGCGACCTCCATCTGAGCAGTCCACCTCTAACGACGCCATTGGAGCACCAACAGGGGAGGAGAAAGTTGTCGAACCCAGCAACCCCACAACAATAGGAGGCGAGGAAGACAAAGGAGCCACACCCAAGTCCAGCAACCCTTCCGAATCGCCCCCATCTCCACCGAACTCACCCAGATCTGACGGGCTAAACCCTAACGCAGGCGATCCATGGCCTCCAATCGTTCGATTGAGAGAAGAGGGTCTGACTTCTGAGAAACGACGAACTTAATACGATGTTGCCCCTTCGGCATATTCTCCGGCACAAAAGAATACCGATCTGAAAATAATGAAGACGGAAAGCAGACTTGAAGGAGTTGGGCGGTTGAGAGTTGCCTGCGGTTACTATGGGGGAAGAAGCGGAGAACGTGGGAACGTGGAGATCCAGAGTGTAAAACAAACTCTGCCACATAATTGCCACATCGATGCCACGTATGGACGTAGAAGTGAGAACGCTTATCCTGTTGACATCTGGATTTCAGCCCTCTGGTGAAGCCAGGTAGGAGAAGATTGCTTCTGTTTTTAGGTTTGTATAGATAGATCGAAGGCTTATGAATTTATGATACTTGGAAAAATTAAAACACAACTCCAAATCTGGACTCAGCCCCTTTCCTCTCAGTCCCGACTCCTCTTCCAAATCGACGACTCCTTGTTGTTCACCCCTAACCCCTTCCTCCTCCAATCTCACCGGCTTTGGAACTCGAGGGTGGCTTCGGTAGGGATGTAGTCCCTCCGGCGAAATCCCTTCTTCGTTCGCGTACGATCCCATCTCTCAACTCTTTCCTCAACCGCGAAATCCCTCTTTCACTCTCGTCGTCGTGTCTCCGGTGCGTGGCATGTGGTTTCCGTCGAACCGAGCTTTGCCTCTATTAGTGGTCGTCACTCTCGTCGTCGAAATTGAGCCGGGCTGTCAACATTCAGGTATGCTTTTGAAATCCCAACTTCAACCGTCGAAACCCTTTATATGAACTAGTTTTATTCAGTATAGCTAGCTAAAATTGATATCCAGTTTTCATTTAGGGTTTCTTTAGGTTTGAAGTACTTTCTAATTTAGGTAATGAAACTAATTTGGGGTTGTGTTATTTGATTTTTGGGCTTTCAGACTGAAGAGCGGGGGTTCTCCGTTTGTAGGTATGAAATTATGCCTTTTCATTTTCAATATTTGTGATTTAGGGTTTTTTGTTATTGGATTTGATTTTGCCTTATAGGAGTTTGGGGCTGTCCAGATAAAGCCCTAGGGAAAGTTGTTGAGTTTCTTAAATGAAGCTAAATCTATGTTGTATTAACGCTACGATTTCTTACATGCCATATAGGGTCAAATTTGAACACATCATCAATCAAATGGCCTGTTGCCTTTGATCTCTCCAGGATGATGTTCTTAAAAATCAATGACAGTGTATCCTGAGTGACATTTTTGTTGATTTCTAAGAGTTTATATCTTGATCGCTTTATATAGGACGCAAATTGTGGAAATACTCTTTTGATTTCTCTTGAGGAGCTTGTGGAGGATGGATTGCTGCTGGAGAGTGAACTCCCAGCCCCAATGTACGACATTTGTCTTTTGCAATTGATTAAGTTTTTGCTCATCTTTCTTTTCCTGTTTTTTTTAATCCCCCACACTTCATATAATTCCTTGCAAACAATCTGAGATGGTGGATTTCTCATCCGTTGACAACATTAAGGATCCTTTGGTGGCGGAGGTAATAAGTCCTAAAACATTTGTCTCTTTAAACATCATGCCAGTTATCAACTAACAAAAAAAAATTATTCAAACTATGCTCATAAGTCATAAATCATAATTGTTAGCTTTAAGTTGGGTTGCTAGATTCCTACATTACTTTTTACTACCAGTAGCTTTCATTCTGAACAATTGCTTGTCACCTCCTTTCTTTAGTGATTTGATATTTGCTATATACTGAATTATTGTACTTTAATACCAAAGTAAGGTAAACAATAACACTAAAAATCTAGATCATTCTAGGCTAAGTGCATGATGAAAGACTCACAACTCCATCCGGGACAATGCATTTGGACGCCTTTCTGTCTTTGATTTGCTTGCCAACCTTAATCTACTTTTCTTTGACACTCAACATTTTTTTGTCTCTCAGTAACTTTCCATGTGGCATCCACATTTGTAAAGATATCCAATTGGTGCCCTATATTTCAGGCCATTCTAGTATTTAATAAAAATAAACATGGCAGCAAAATATAATATGCATCACATGGAAAAGTCAAACCACAAGGTTAATGACCATGCAAAATTCCGAGTTATTTATCTTGCTTTGCCCCTTAAAACATCATTTACTTTATTTCATGATAGAAAAAGCTTAATTTGTGATTATCCTTATTACATTGTAGGATCTTGAAGACTTACAATTGTACTGTTTTTCTTAAGTGAGAAGGAACACAAGGGATATGGAATTTTTTTTTTTGAGACAGGTGATCCCAACTGGTTTCTCTTAGGCTGCAGAAAGGCTAATTACAAGTGAAGGGGAACTTAGAGAGCAATTTGAGGATTTCTGCAGAGACCCAGATATAATGAGTGAGTTTTTCGTCATCTTTGTTCATATTTTTTGTCTTATTCTAAATGTGTTAGCATACATGGATATTCATTAAAAAAATTCGATTTGATTTATGCGACTCTTTGCATTTACAGATACAGTTCAACAATTTTCTTACTACAATCTCATTTTTTAGGATGGCTGGAAGATGCTGCCTATTTTGATGATACTGTAAATTCATTCTGCTGGTATCAGTGGCTTGAACGGCTGAACCTTTGAAAGACTGTCATCTTTCGCCTTTAGTGCAAATTTATGAAACAACAAAGAATATGTAAGTATTGGCATTCTTCTCAACTTTTCCTCGTTAGATATTTGTGCTTTCTTTAATGTTACAACTTACTTTTGATGACAACAGTTGGACAGGTAAACACTTTTGTAGCGCAACAATTTTTATTCCAAAGTCAATGTAAGAAGGTCAAAGACTATGCCAGAAAGAAAGGGGTCAAGATAATGGGAGATATGCCTATTTATGTGGGATATCACAACGCAGACGCTAGGGCTAATAGAAAGCAATTTCTACTCGCGGGTCTCGTGAATGAGTGGTTTTGATTTTCTTCTCTCTTTTGTTGTCTAAATCCTTCTCAAGTTAATTATACATGCAAGGGAGAGGGAGATTACCAAATTGATTATGTCCCAGCTCTAAGGATTACAGTAGCAGACAAAATGAATGACAGAAGGTACATCACCTGTAAACTTAGCACCTGTGTCTTTGAGACTCTAGTTTTTTTTTTGTGACAAAAGGAATGTTTGTGTCTACCAGAAGTACTTCTGCCGTAATTTATGAATCACATTTTTAACTTGGTTCTTTTAAGTTAATTTATGGATAAAGGAATGCTTTGAGGCAAGTTAGGAATAATTAATGTACTGAACTGAACAGTCGTACTATTCTTCAATTTATGATTTCCAGTCTCATATCACTTTGAAAGCACGTGATGGTATCTTGCTCATTCCTATAAGGTCATTGAAGAGAGCCCTTGATAGAAGGTTATATCTTCTCGTACATGGAAAGACCTATGGCTCTGAAGATGGTAAGCATGCCTGGCATTTTCCTGAAAAGGTTTATGAAAATGAATAAACATTGTGCAAGGTAATATGTGGAAGATAATGTCTTTTCCTTTCTACTATGGTAATTTTCTTACTGTGATTGGTGATCTTTCTCACACATACTTCGTTGGAAATGCCCATATGGCACATCTAGTTGCACAAGCTGCAATCTGTAATTTTCTTACTGCTTGCGTGTTTATTAGTCAAAGGTTCAATAGCTTTAGATGCATTTGTAGCTCATTTCTTTCAATTCTTTCTTAGATTCTAGATATTAGATTCAATTTTAATAGGTTCAGTTTTAGATTTTAGTTGTAAGTAAAATACATATTTTAGCTTTTAGTTTAAGTAAACTGCAGATTTTAGTTGAAGTCTTGAAAAAAATTCAATTTGAGTTTATTATGAATATGAAATTACGCATCTCAATTTAAGTATGATGTTGGATTTATTTAGTTGGCATTTATTGAAGATGGTGACCTGGTTAGTTTAGAAGCATTGCAAAATGTCCAGTGTCAAACTACTGTATTTTTAGATTAAGCAAGGCGTTGCACTTAGGTTTATTATTGGTAATTTAAAGCCTTTTAGCTCAAATGGATAGAGCGTTGTACTCAAGTACAAAGATGCGGGTTCAAATCCCACAGAGTAGGGCTGATCATCGGCTCAAAACCGATCCGAACCTGGCCAAACCGAACCGAACCTAAAACCGAAATTCTCAAAAATGAAAACCGAAAACCGAACCTAAACTAATAGGTTTGGTTCGGTTTTACACCGGTTTGGTTTAGGTTCGGTTCGGTTATAACCTAATCGAACCGAAATAAAAAATGTACAAAAAAAATCCCTGCATTTATATTTCTTAGTCCAAAAAACCGAACAGCCCTGCAAATCTGTATTCCGTAATGTCCCAAAACAGTCCCAAGAAAAGCTTGATAAATAAAGTCCTAAAACAGCCTTGCAAATCTGTATTATGTAATGTACCAAAACAGCCTTGCAAATCTGTATTTGTAATGTCCCAACAGTCCAAAACAGCCATGCGCAGTGCAATGTGCACAGTCCCAAACAACATCAAACAATTGAACAAAATGAAACATGATAAATGAAATGAAACATGATAAATATAGATTTGAACTTCATTGTTCATTAAGCAAAATGCACATGGGCAACCTAAAACAAGTGACAATTCAAATTCATGTAGCAATTGACTTATAATTGAGTATCCTTCAAAAGATAATGCCATGGTCTCCTTAACATAACAAGCTAACAATATAGGCAATAGGAAAATCGAGCAAAAGTAGAGAAGATAAAGAAAAGGGTTCCAAGTGTTGTTGTTGGGCGTTGGCTAAGCCGATCTTCAAGACTTCAAGATATCCTTATTTTTTCCAACTCTAAAAGAGAAACAAAAGGAATGAAGTTAGTAAACAAGCAAATCTGATTTCCAAATCTAAATTCAATGAAGAAAAATCATTGCATCAACAAATCTGATTTCCAAATCATATACTAAGCTACCTAACATTTCATCAAAAGGCCTGAACTTATTGAGCCATATTCTGGAATCTAGAACATAACATCACAAAGGGGCAAAAGCGCTGAACTTATCGATAAGTTGGTGGGAATGTGGGATTTCCAAATCACTGATTCATTTATGAAAAACTGTGGAACATAACATAACAAAGGGTTGAATCATTGAGGATTAATTCATCCCCTAATCTAAATACTAAATAACATCATTTCAGATTTTGATTTTCAATTAGAAAAACAAACCCTAAACACTAAACAACACAACAATTTCAATTTCCAATTCATATTAGGGCTGAACTTGTTGGGAGATTACCTGATGAGTGATGACTGATGTCCTGAATCGATTAGGCCTTAGGGCTGAACTTGTTAAAGCGTTGAATGAAGGGTGAACGCTTGAATGGAAGCCGACTGTCAGTGTCACCACGAGAATGCGAGAAGGAAAGACGAGAGTGAGTGAGGAGTCAGAGGAGATCGAGAAAGAGAAGCCGAGCCAGGAGAGAGGAGAGTGAGAACAGAGAACATACCGAAGCCGATGGGCTGATGGCTCGCCAGCGGCGCACGGGTCTGGTGGCCGGTGGGCTGGAGGCTGGAGCCTGGAGTGGTGAGCCGGCGGCGCACATAAGCGATGAAGAATGAAGATGAACGAACTGGGAGGGATGACTCTGGGAGCCGCCGAGGTGAGGCGAGAGCAGAATCACGACGCACAGACCTGTGACCTAATCTAAAAGTGTAAGGATAAATTAATATTTTTTTAATAAAAAATCGGTTTTTTTCGGTTAAACCGAAACCAAATACAAACCGAACCTAAAACCGAAAATTAAAATTCCCTGAACCGAAAACCTAAACCGAATTCCCTAGGTTCGGTTTGGTTCCGGTTATTTAGGTTCGGTTCGGTCAAAAAATTCGGTTTGAACCGATTTTGCTCAGCCCTACCACAGAGGCTACAATAAAGGGAAAAAAAACTACAAATATGTCATTTAACATCAGGTAATACCCGATGTCTTTCAAAAAATAAAATTGATGTCTATGTGGGTGATGTAAAAAGTAAAAACTTTTTAACATCGGGTAATAGCCGATGTCTTTGTACGTTATAACATCGGATATATTTTATAATCAATGTTATACTATATCAAAGACATCATATTTAAAAATATAACCGATGTTATAACATACAAAGACATCGGGTAATAGCCGATGTTAAAAAGTTTTGACTTTTTACATCACCCACATTAGGGATGGCAATGGGTCGGGTGATGGGTGGATGATCTACTTCCGTCACCCGATCCACCACTCAAAACCTTTCACCCTACCCGACCCATCACCCACCAAATATTTCACCCGCCCCGTCCACCCATCACCCACCGGGTGATCGGGTGGATCGGGTGATAATTCGGGTGAAATACAAGAAATCAAATTCATCAAAAAAAATTATTGAAAAACATACGTCGAACACATCGACGAATAAACATTAATTAGGATCTCATTGCATTCACGTTTCCATTATAATTAGGAGTCAATCGCATTGCATATCTTCAAATAAATATTGCATAACTTACTTTATAACAAGATATTTCCATTTTAATCGTTTGATAGGTATCTTGAATTAGGGTTTAGGAGTATATTGGTAACTTCACATATAAAATATAATTACATAATATAAGTCGGGTGACGGATCGGGTGATGGATCGGGTGATGGGTCGGGTGACAGGTGGGGAATGTCTTCACCCGGATCCGACCCGACCCATCACCCGTTCACCCATCACCCATTTAAAATCCACTTTATTTCGGATTTTCACCCACTTTTTCGGGTCGGGTGAAACGGATATCCGTCGGGTGCGGGTGAAATTGCCATCCCTAACCCACATAGACATCGATTTTTTTTTTAAAAGACATCGGCTATTAACCGATGTTAAATAACAAAATTCTAGTAGTGGGCCACTTTTTAATTTGATTAAAACTGTGCCTTGCTTGCAAAATTCTTGAAAGAACTATCCACGATGAAGTGAAAGCAAAGGATGCGAAAGAAAGAAAAAGTAAGTTTAAGTGAGAATGTTTCTGCTTTACTTCAGAAACGATTGCCTGAAAAGTGAGGAAATTCAAGTATGTTTACTATCCAATGTGCAATAGGTAATGCTAGCTTCACCAAAGCTATGTTAGACCTAGGTGCTTCAACCAATGTTATGTCTTATAACTTGTACATGTGTTTGGGTCTCAATTCATTGTCCAAAACTGGTGTTGCTATACAACTCGCTGATTGTTTTAGTATTAAGTCTAGAGGAGTTGTTGAGGATGTTTTGGTTAAGGTGAATGATTTGATATTTTCGGCTGATTTCTTCATTCTAGACATGAAACAAGGTACGCCTGAAACCCCAATCATCTTGGGAAGGCCATTCTTACGAACGGCCAAGACTAAGATTGATTGTTTTGAAGGTTCACTGACTATGGAGCTTGATGGTAGAAAGATTGAGTTTTCTATATTTGAGCTTATTGTTTCTTCTACCAATGATTTTGTAGATGTTCTTGACTCTAATGAAAGTGATCACATGAATGAATCAAATCGTTTGTTCGATACTTCTGTTGAAACTAAATCTATTAATCTTCAGTTTTCTATCAAAGATGAAATTGGATTAGGGAAAGATGACATTGAAAGGAAAATTGAGAATTTGTTTAAGTCACATGACAACGTGTCTAATTCAAATGATTCTATTACCATTCCCTATGAGAAATCGATTCCTAACAATGTTGAGGTTTTTGCAATTGCAGGACAACCTCCAGGAGTAACTCATTTCAAGAAGGAATCAATCGATGCAATTGATGGATATGTTGGAGAAGTTCCTAAAGTTTCACCTCTTGTCTTGAAAAGCACAAGTGTGAGGGATCTTGGTGAAATAACTTGATCAAGAAATGCATCACGTCGAGCCAAAGACGTGAAACAAAGGCGCTTCTTGGGAGGCAACCCAAGGTAGTTAGGTAGTATTATTTCTATTTTGCAATTAGTTTTCAATTCAATAAAGTAGGATCAATCGTGTCATTGAATTACGGAACTACGATAAGTGAAACCTATGTCAGGTCGAGTTTTGATTGATTTGGAGTGCGGAGTCACATTCCGTGGACACGGCACCCGCCGCCAATCACATGGCGCCTGCCACCCTCTATCCACCTGACGAATCCAAATTTTGGTAAACTTGGAAGGGAAGTTTCTATCTTTCTTATTTTTGGTATTTTTCGTTTTAGGTTAGTTTTATTTTATATCTTTTTAGGATTATATTATTTTCTATCTATTTTAGGTTAGATTATTTCTATCTATCTTAGGTTAGTATTTTTTTTTAATCTATTTTCTATCTATCTTAGGTTTAGATTTTTCTTTTTAGGATCAGTTTCCTTATTTCTTAGGATTAGAGGTTCTATCTTTTCTATTTCTATTTTATCTAGTTCTAACATTTTCTATTTTGCTTTTTGATAGATATTCCTTCCAACTCACCATATATTGCTACTCCCTATTTTGAATCATTCAAGCTTGCTCAAGGAATCTACAAAACCCAAAAGCTAATGGAATCCATTCCAAATACCTAAAGCCTTGCGTTTCAATCGATTCTATCCACCAAAATAGTCGCCACCATTACCCTACATCCACAAAATTCAACTTTTCCCATACCATTCCCCTACCTATCACCAATGAACCTTTTGAAACCAAGTTGTTCGTGAAAGTTTCGAGTTTGGAGGAGTGTGGACGTCGGTCTTCCAATGTTTTCACTCAGATTCATGGTTCTGAGTACACGGCACCCGCCGCCCCAGACACAACGCCCGCCGTCCCTACAGCGAGCCCGTCTTTTGGTCGTTTTCGTGGTTTTTCTACGAATTTTCCTCAATTTACATTATGTCGTCTGCTCCTATCAAGAAAGACGTGCCAGCTTATTTCGATGATACTGATGTGCTATGCTGGAACGCACTTGGAAAGGGCACCTACACTTCCACGATGTTCTTCGACGAAATCACATTGAGACGGTTGGGCCTGTTTTATTCGGTGATCACTTTGATGGCACATAGAGGCCTGCGTGATTTTACTAGCAGAAGGGCTCCTACCTACCCTTGCTTGGTTAAGGAGTTCCTTACTACATTGGAGGTAATATCTCCCAAGGATGTTCGATTTCGATTACGGGGAAGAGCCTGTAATTCCTCATATGCTGCGATATGAGTTGCTTTCGGTGTTACGAAGAGATGCTCTAGAAAGTGGAATAATGCCATGCGTGTTCTTAATTCAGCAGAGATTTGGAGGAATCTGATAGGGATGCCTGAGACCTTCAAAGACTGCAGACTTGATGATATGATTACTCATCCCGCTCTTCCTCTCTGTCTGCGGATTTTGGGCTCTACTTTCTATGATTCTGATAGCACTCCTATTGTTGATCCTGGTGTGATTGATTTCATATATTGCCTGACTCCTGAGTCTACTATAGTACCAGACTAGGTACTCTTATTTTTTAGGATGTGTGAGAGGGTTCGTGGCCAGCGCAGCGAGAATCATCCTCTTATCACCTCTTTTGGAGGCATGATCACACTTTTGGCAATGTTTTATGGTGTTGATGTTTGTTCACTATAGCATGTGAGTCATTCTTATACGTGGGACATAGATGCTCTTGTGTCTGTACGGATGTTAGAAAAGTTGTAGTTTCCATATGCTATTGAGAGATTTCGGTGGTTATCTGGACCTCATGAGTCTCATCATCAGTATTTGCCTACTATTTTACCTATGGGGTTGAAATTAGTAGACTTCCGCCGAAGCCATGTTCCTATCGACACTCATTTGCGGAAGCCTGATGATCATATGACCCATGTCAGCGATGTTGAAGATATGCAGATCAAGATGACGCCGCCTACGGTTCAAGAAGCTTCGTGCGTTGCCTGCTTGGAGAAGAAATTGACTGAATTTAAGAAGCAGCATGCAGACGAGTTGATGAAGCTTACAAAGTCCCATGCGATTCTGGTTGGGAAGATCGATCAACTACATGAGACTTGTCTCTTGTTGATGGGTTTGATCAATCGGTGGTCTCTTGTTGATGGGTTTGATCAACTACATGAGACTTCCTTCAAACCCTTTATTTTTATATTTTTCATTGTTCCTTTTTTTTGTGTTTCTATGCATTGAGGACAATGCAACATGTAATTCTGGAATGATTTGCATATTGTGTTATCAAAGATTTCCATCTAATTTGAGTTTGTCCTATTTTGACTTTATACTGGCATGATTTTATAAATCCCATGGAATTCTGGAATGATTTGATCTTATCCTGAAAATTGGTTTTATGATCTAAGTTTGGGAGTATGCTTGAAATTCAACAAAAATTTATCCCAGTGAGATATTTTTGGCCTTATAAGGGATACATTTTTATTCCTTTTGCTTTTCTTGTGTGATTTACTCTTCCTATGCATTTATCAATGAGTATTGCCATGGTTATCTATTTTCAAGGCCGATTATATACATGTTCATTGCTTGCTAAGTTCAAATGATTGAGGCAACCTTTTAGCCACATATTTATCCATTTCTACCTTATGTTATATCTTGCTTTGAAGCCAATTTGAGCCTTTAGCCTTTTTATTGATAGCTCCACAAAATTATTATTCCTAGCCTATGATGAGCCTTACCCTTATTCCGGGGGAATTGAGATTTTGAGTGGGTTATGGAATCTATTTTGGAGATTCAGGAGAATAAAGCTAAAGTGTGATGTTATGGTTTATGGTTTTGAGAAGATGTAATGTGTGCTTATTTAGTCCCTCGTTCTTATGCATTTGATTTTTCATGCATTTTGGCTCAAGGAAAAAAAAAAAGGAAAAAAAAAAGAAAATCCGAAAAAAAAGAAGAAGAAAAAAAAAGAGAATAAAAGAGCCATTTATCTTATTTTTGCATAATGAGGAAGAATTGAATTTATGTTGGTTATGAGTCTTATTGGTTGGGTGTTGAGATTGCATGATATGTGAGATGATGAGATGAGATGAGATATGATTTGATGAGTTAAGAGATGATTTTAGAGTTATTTTGATGATATTGAGAGATGTTGTGCATTTGTGAGCTTGATGTTATTGAGTTGGTTTGTGTTATGTTGGGAGTTTTGGAATCTTGTTTTCCCGGAATTTATTGCACCACATGACCAAATACAATTCATTTTCCTTATGTTTCTACCAAGCCCCATTACAACCCCGTCGAATGGAATCCTCTATGAAGGTTTCCATTGAGCAAAAGTCCTCTTGATGTCCTTATTTTTGCATTGACGTATCCGGTGGATATTATTATTTTGTGATATAAATGTCAATATTTGAGTTGATACTTGTATATGTAATTGAGGTGAGTGTGTGCTTAAAGCCTAAACACATGAGAGTGAGAGATACACATTTTATCCTATTAGTCTTAATTGTGTTGAGTCAATGTGCCAATTGGTCTTGATTACTTGAGTCCTGAATGCTATTCTTTAGTGATATTGAATAAGATGAGTAAATCTTTGCGGATCTCTCAACTTTAGTCAAGTAGACCTAGGAATATGAATAATTAATAGATCAATCCGAGGACCATGAATTCCAACCATTGTCAGAAAATTGCAGGTGAAATGTTCTTTCTACTTTGATATCAATCTATTTGCAATCATAAATCTGGTTACTTTTACATCTTTGTTACTTGTTACAAATCATTGCTTTGTCTTAAGAGTCTTTGCTTAGATTTATTGAATAGGAAATCACTTCTCCCTGTGAGTTCGACACCGGACTTCATCGCTATACTAGTAGTTATTTGGTTTATCAAGTGATTGATTGCCTAATCTATTGGTTTGTGTTTAAGTTTGGATATTATTACTAACTCGGGGAAGGGCGAAAGTGCCAACGACGTTCGTCCCGCATCACTTATGAAACACCTAGTATATCATGCACATATAAGCAGGGAAGTGATTTTGTTCAATCTGGGTAAGCTTTGAGAGGAAACTTACCTGGATAAGCAGAGCAACAAAAGAGTAGACCGGTACACAGCAAGTCACAACCACAGAGGATCACCTAGATTCATTTTTCGAGAACATAATGAGTCTACCTCTATAGCTACTCTAAGCACACATATCACACACAAACAGACGGATTAAGCAAGTTTGCATCATCCATACTTCCCATTTATCGTGATCAACCATTGCACATCTTATACCGCATCAAACATGATTTGCAACTCATCAACTTACGACAATTTCCATATTATACTTAACCAAATCCGCATGTTACCAATTTATACTTATACCTTGTATATATAACATTTCATCATCATAACATCATGCTATTAGTCATGCACTCATGCTATTAGTCACAGATTCGTGCTATTAGTCACACATTCGTGCTATTAGTCATACATTCATAACATAATGCCAAGTCAGTCATCGAATGAGTCGAATCCCAAAGTTAGTTCAAAACCGTTTCAAATCCCGAGTCAAACAGTTAGGACTTCTGACCTTTGAAAATGCTTGTCAAGTTCGTTTTCCAAATCCCGAGTTCAAGTCATCAAGTCAATCATTTCAAATCCCCAAAACATCAAATCCGGTTTTCGAAATCGTTTGTCAAAACTCCCAAGACATCAAGTTAATCAACGGCTAAGGAGTATTTTGCCATGGCGAAACACACCCAGCAAGTACCTCGCGGACTGGGAGTCTCGCGGCCGCGAAAGGGGGACTCGCCTCCGTGAAAGGAGCTCTCGCCATGGCGAATCCAGGGAGCCCCAAGCCTACCCTGAGTTCACACTCGCCGCGGAGAGAGGGAACTCCCCCTGGGCCAGTTCCCACTCGTGGCGGCGAATCTAGGCTCCAAGCTTCTTATTTGAGCTCATTGTGGCCTCTCTTATGGGTGTTAGCTCTCCCCACTTTTTCTGACTCTTCCCTTGACCTACAAGAGCATGTTAGAATACCCCTTACACGTGAAAAATGAGAGGAGGAAGGATTGCTCACTCAAACTTCGTCTTCTTCGTCGGAATGGCTCGGGAGAAGATTTTCGAGCTCGTCTCAGCTCGATCATCGTGCTAGGAGGGCTAGGAAGATGGTAGGAAGGTTAAAGGAAGTACCTCTGAGAGCTTTGAGGTGAAAGGAAGGAAAACCGAGACCTTTACCTCTAGAACCAAATATGGTGACGGTGGCGGCGTCGGGGTTGCGTGGTCAGACTTCGGAGCTACTGGGCGGCTTGGATTGAACTTGTTGGCTCCGTGGAAGAGTGAGGAAGTTGTCGGTGGCTCTTGATCACAAGGAGGAGGAGAAATGGGGTGGAGGTGGTGGTGTTTGGCTCTCGGCAAGGAAGGGAGAAAGAGGAGAAATGGTGGCAGGTGTGGTGGTGGAAGATGGTGGTTGTGGATGGTGGCAAGGGAAGAGAAGAAGAGTGATGTAAGAGCCCTTAGGGTTTTGTGCCGTGTTTCTCCAATCTTAGATAAGGTTTTGTTTAGGGTCTTTGTGTTTCTCACCTTTAGGATAAGGTTGCTCTAGGGTTTCTTGTGTTTGGTGGGGAGAGAAATAAGTCAAAGGATAAGATTTTATGGGCATAAGGGCTAATTTTGGTAGAAGAGATGGGATAGTGACTTGTCTCCTCCCCAAAGAGGAGTGTGCAAGAGAGAAGGAGATAAAAAGAGGTTTGTTGGTGTTCCTCCATTTTGCGTAAGGAATCTTGGGTTTGAATTCAAATGGCATCACATGTCTCCCTTGGCTCCAAAGCTTGGTTGGGGTTTTTGGCTAGGACATGGGGGGAGAGAGAGCGAGTGTATTCAATCCCGAACATGCGAATTCGAATCCCGAAATTAGTTTTCGAGAGTTAATTTCCTGATTCCCGCTCTCTCGATCAATTAGATTTTCAAAATTCCGAGAAAGATGTCACCATGCAAAGTTTGTTTACCACAACTTGATTTTAGGTCGGAATCCGCTTTACGAGTTGGATGTCGATTTTCAAAGTTGAGGACGAGTTTTTCTCAAAAATTCCCGATTTAAATCCATTTTAAATCCTTTATCCGAAAATTATGATTTGAAAACCCGATGCCTTTACAATAGTTTATCACTAGACCATACAAATTTGAGATGTTATTTATCATATTTTCGATAGTATGAAGACTTTTATATGAAGCATTTGCGAAGATAATTGTGTCATCTGCAAACGTGAAGAAGGGAATCAGAGTTCCATCTTTTGTTAATTTGAATCCAATCAAGGGGTCTTCCAGGAGGGCTTCTTCATGTAGTTCTCTTGCTAAATTTTTCATGACAATAACAAATATGTAGGGTGCAAGGGGATCCCCTGGTCTAATATCTCTGCTTGGTTTGAATTGCTTACCCGGACAATGTAATGGCCCGGGATTATGATTTCCGGGTTACGTTTCGAGGGATGAAATCCCTCGTTGGGATATTGCGACCCGAGTACAGGTTGAAGGTTTGAAATTCTAAACTAGTGTATTCAAAGTGGGATTTCATACACAAAATCGAAGGGATCGTTGGAATCCCCAGGGAAGTTCCCTATACCTTTTGTAAATCTAAGCGTAAAAAACCGATAGTCATGCAAATAGTGAAAGTATAGTTTAAATACAAGCATGCCACGGCAGAGCCGGGTCAAAACGGAGTCTAAAACATAAGTCCAAAAATAGTCATGAGTCTGGTAAAGTCAGGAACTCAAGCTCTCACTCTTCGCCAAGCAAAAGGATACGCGTAAATAGGCAAGCAGCGCCAATAGATCGAACATAATGAATACCTAAAAACGTTAATGGTGGGCGAGATCAGATGATGCCCACCTGCTCTTTCACCACCCTAAGTACACACATACGCTATACCTAATAATCATGCTTCTAGATGCAAGACGGAATATTAACACACTAGCCTGCCCCTAATTTCAAGTGCATAATAATAATGAAGGTCTTAACACATAATACCAAATGGTATATCTCTCTTCCTAACCACCGCCCCCCTTTCCGATAGGACGGAGACTGGTCAGCTCATGAATGCATTACTTTCTATTGATGGGGCGAGGCCCGTATTGGTACGCGACCCTATATTGCATGCTTATTAATAAATTATGAATGTGGTCTTAAAAGAGAAAAGAATAAGATAATGCGAAAGGTAAATAAAGAGTAATAATAAAGTTGTAATCATGATTCGAATGACTCAGGCCAAACCCAATGAGATTGGGCCGTCCTATGACCCTAGGACTCTAGATACTTTCCAGATAAGGGTCGTTCTGTTTACATACGCATAAAGAAATATGATGCTCAATGATCAATGCAACCTAGCATGATACTACATGTTATGCTGATCATGAATGCAAGCACCTAGTATATCATACACATAAAGCAGTGAGTTCTCTCTATCGATCTGAGTAAGCTCCGAAGAGACTTAACTGACTATGCAGAACAACATAATAGAAGATCCGACACACATCAATCATAGTCATAAAGTATCACCTAAATACATAGCAGGACACATATATAAGTCTACGTCTAATCATTCAAGCACTCAAGCACACATCATTCAACGAGAATATCAACCATATCGCAATCGTCATTCCATCAAGTTCAACCATTCATTGTATTGCCACATTACGTAAGACCACATAATTTTCATCGTTCCATTCAACCACATTCATGTTCATAATAATCATATATCCGCATAATCATATATCCCAAAAGTTCATCATATTCATCATAGTTCATAAGGCGTGATCAAACGATACATAACTTTAACATCTCAGCATGTCGTTAGTCATTCATACATGTCATTAGTCCACATAAGTCATGATATTAGTGACTCAATCATATCAACATGCTAGTTAGTCATCAATCACATAATTTCCCAAGTTAATCCCAAAAACCGTTTCACAAGCCAAGTTACCGATTAGAATATTCGACCTTAAATGCTTATGAAATTCATTTCCCAAAACTCTAAATCAGATCTTTAAGTCAGTCCTTGAAACCTCCAAAAGTGTTGAAAACTAGTCGCCAAAACGGTTGTCTAAAGCATCGAGAAACGGAGTAAAAAACCATCAGAAAGGGAGCCAGTCGCTGCCGTGAGAGAGGCTCTCGCGCCCACGAGACTCGGCGCCTCAGAGGTCTTCACGACCATGAGCATCTTGCGTCCGCGAGATCTCGAGTCGCAACCGCGAGTCTGGGGGTCCCCTCCTAGGGCATCCCAGATCTCCACCTCGTTGTCGCGAGTCACCCCTTTCGCGACTCGAGTAAGAACCCTAGACAGGGTGTTCTTCTTCGCAACGGCGACAACAAAGCTAAATCCTTAATTCAAGCTCCGTTTGTGGCATCTTTTGGTGGTGTTAGTCCCTTCCCTTTTTCCCAATTTACCCTAGAGTTTCCAGACATAGGTTAGTAAAAAAAAATAACTCAAAAAACTTGAGGATTTGAAGAGATTTCTCACCCAACTCCTCCTTGCATCATGTTTTCTCCAACCAGGTGACTCTTGATGCGATTTCGGGGCTGAATCTTCTGGATCCGCTTGTTGGGTGAGTAAGAGGAGTTAGTTTGAGAATGAAAGAGGAAATTTTTAGAGTTTGGAAGTGAAAGGAGGAAAAATGGAAACATATTACCCTTCTTTAGGGGCCCCTAGAGTCCTTTTTAGACCAAAAGGACTCTAGGGGCTCGGATCTTGGATCTCTGGGCTATTAAGGCTTCTCCTTCCACTTAGAGGACTTCAACCAAGGAGAGGAAAAGAAGCGTGCTTGGCTTGCTTAGGTTCAACCAAGGAGAGATGGAGCTTGGTGTTCTTGCTCTTAGTTTCAATGGAGGAAAGGAGAAGAAAGGTGTTGTTGTCGGGGTTGTGTTATGACGTTTTGGGAATGAGGGGAGATGTTGGAGCTGCTAAGATTTCATGGCAAGGAGAGGTGAAAAGTAGGAGCTTTGAAGAAAAGACTCTTAGGACATTTGGATAATGTTTTATGGTGAATGAGCTAGGGTTTGTGTCTCCCTTTGCAGTGAGACAAGGGATCACCAAATCTGATTTTTAGAGAGACAATGAGGGCTTTTGGATGGGCCAACATGTGAGGGGCAAGGAGGAAGAGAGGTGAGAGTGTTCTTAGGGTATTCATATATGGCTTTTCTCCAAGACTTTGGATAAGATTTGTGTCTAGGGTTGCATCCTTGGGTTTTTGTCTCTTGGATGTGAGGAGGAGTAAGTCAAAGGCTCATCCAAAGAGTGACATGGGTGATTTGGGGGAAGGAGAGATGGGATAAACATGTGAGTTGTCTCCTTCCCAAAGGAGAGGGTGCAAGAGAGAAAGGAAGGAAAAGTAAATGTGGGATAAACATTGCCTTACAAAGAGAAGAGCCCACTATATATATGCCAATATTTAGTGTAGAATTCAGGGGGGAATCCATCAGGGTCGGTGTCTTGTCCTCAGCCATACTCTCAAGCGTGTTTTTTTTTGTTTCAGTATTTATGGGAGGCTTGATTAGTTTTTAGTTTTCCTGTTGTGTATCTTGTGAATATATATTTCTAATTTTGTCTTGAGAGATGACATTTTGTTGGTTTGTGATAAATCGTTCTGCCATCTCATTTGTGATTTGCTTTGCTATTTCGTGTGGGTCATTTAATATAACACCATTTTTTGTTTTAAAAGAGGAAGTGTTTTTCATAAAGTTTCTTATTTTAACTGTTGTTTGATAGTATTTAGTGTTTCGATTTGTTAACTGCAAATGTTTGATTTTGGCTCTTTGTTTCCATAAATTGTAGTTATAATCTAAGATTTATTTTCTTTTATTTTACAATCTTGCGAGTTTTGCTTTATCACAAGTTGTGGTGGTTCCCTAGGGAAGATTTACTTGGAGATCCATAATATCTTTATCCACCTTTAGAAGTTGTTTGAAAATAGTATTCGAATGATTTTTGCACCATTCTTTAGTGTTTTTTAGTAATCTTTATTTTTGAACTAACTTATAATCAAAGAACCCAGATAATTTATTTTGCCAAACTCTCTTGACTATTTTTTCACAGTGTGGATTGGTAGTCCATGCCATTTCAAATAAAAAAGGTGAGCCTTTTCTCACATCTGGATTGCCTCTTTGCATCCTTATTGGACAAATATCTGAACTTGAAAAAAGGATGGTGTTGAACTTTAAGATTGTTAAATTTAATTGCAATGTCTTGGTGGACCAGAACCCTATCTACTCTCTAATACATGTTAATACTGGAACTGTTATTTTTCCTCACCGTAAAGGGGGATCCTGTGTAAGGTATGGTGGGGAGATTAAGCTCGTCTTTGACATATTTTAATCGGTGAAATCTAGCAAGAGTTGGATAATTATACCCGATTTTTTCTGTATCATTTTCAATTTCGTTCATATCTCCCATTATTATGACCGATAAAATATGTGTTTGGACTAGTCAAGATTTGTTCCTAAATTTCAAAATTTTCATTCTCCCTTGTTGGTGCATAAATAAATAGTAAAAGTTAATTCACAATTATTGACGGTAATCCTAAACATAATATATCTATCATTTTGTTCTATTATTGTTGCATTGTCCAGAGTTTTGTTATTCCTTGTTAATGCTCATATGCCTCCACTATAGCCATTTGATTTAATGTAGAAGGATTTATTGAAACCAGCACCCCCGAATATGAGCATATGAGGGAGGTTCCATAGTTTTCGCTTTCGCTAGTGTGAAAATGTCTAGTTTGTTTGCTTTCCTTATTTGTCCCCCTAACATTCCAGTAACCAACACTAATCATAACACTTATTTTAACCTAGCCAGGGGCTTGTAGAGTTTGCCTTTGTTATTAGATGTGGTTTTGAATTTGTGTTACAATTTAGCAAATATCCATTGTTAGAAGGTGTACGAATCAATGATAATACTAGATGGTAGAGTACTAAGTTCTAATGGGACTCACGTAAAATAAACTTTGTGAATATGGAGCCTTGTACTCATAGACTAAGATAGTTGTGAGTATGGAGCCTGTTGGGACTCACATACTAGAATGGCTACGAATATGGAGTCTTGTTGGAACTCACATATTATCATGGTTAGAGTATGGATTTCTCGTGGGACTCACATACCGTTTTTGCATCAATAAGACTCTCACATTCAATTTTTAAAATTACAATATAGTATAAGATAAAGACGTTGATCATACAAGTTCGATATATAAAGGTTAAACGATAAATCGTCTTTGCTCAAACTTTGACATCCTTGGAACCAATGGGGCCCGATTGGGGCTCTCATGAATTAAAGGGAGAGCCGTAAATAATGGTCAACATCAACACCCAATGTTTAATGTAAGTTGGGTTTATGAGATCTGATAAGGGCTCACTTGGGCAAATAAAGAAATGAGATGTAATCCACTTGTTAATACAATTATAAACAACTTTGATCAATGACATGCGAAGGCTAGAAACCCGCAAATTGCTTCACATATCACTATTTATCATAGAAATAAAAATAGCATTCCAATTCTCACCGTATAGATTTTGGCTTTCTATGATCCAACCCTTAGTTATCATAGTTGACTCCAATAACATACTTGTAGTTGCCAAACCTAGACATGCAAAGGTTCCCTAAGGGCCCGTTTGGTGTCCATATACGTATATCAGATATCAGATATGGGTATGGGTATCAAATCTGATATCCAATATCTTGGATATCATGGATATGGGTATCAAATCTGATATCCAATATCTTGTTTGGTATGTTTTATATATGGGTTTTAGATATCAATTAAAAAAAGTCTTTCTACCGGTGCTCTCTCCCCGACGCCCAACTCGCACTAGCCCAACCCCCGCCTGAACCTCCGGTGAGACCCAACTATGCCAAAACCCCAATTACCCCTACCCAGCACCTCCCACCCCAGCCCCGCACCCTCTACGATTGCCTACCCAGAAGACTACCCAATCGACCTCAGCCCTAGCCTCGCCCCAGTTTCCCCAGCGTCAAACATCAAAGGTGTGAATAAGTTGTTCTGGATCAATTTAGGAGCGGAGGGAGGTAGCGAAATCGAAGGCCGGGACGAGTTGGGACTAGTGGCAGCGATTGAAAGCAGAGCAAGATGGAGGCAGCAGTGAAGCGATGAGGAGAAAAGAAGAAGAGGTTGTATTTTGATATGGAATTGAGAAAAAATACAAAGGAAGGCAAATATGGCTATATTACTTTGATATCCATATTCCCATTTATCAAACACAGGTATGGGTATCCTCATACCCATATCAAACGGGCCATAAAATACTTGGAATCTTCAAGTCAATAGATAAAGTATGCTCGTTATAATTGAGTTCAAAACAGATTGACAAGAAAGAGACGAACCTAATGTGGTGAACGATGGGCTCACGTCGACGATTGGGTCGGGGTCGAACATGGCAGCGGTGATACATAAGACGAGGATGGTGGCACCTGGGTCGGAGGCAGTGAAACCGATGACGACGAAACCTGTAGTGTGGGTGAATCAAACAGCCATGGAGACGTCGCCTAACCCGGGTCGGAAAAGAGAAATTAAGATGGAAAGGGAACATGTGAGGGCAAGGAGGCGCAGTCGGGGAGAACGAAGACGAAGGCAGAATCGTCGTCCACCAGGGCCGCGACAAGCACGTACACCTCAGCCCATGCCTACCCGGGGCTTGCCATCGGGGAATCAGAAGGTGACCGAGGGGGTCAAATAGAGGGCATGGTCGAAGGGGGTGAGAAGGAGGCGAAGGGAGGAATGGGGTCAGTGGAGCCGAGGGCTTAGAGACGGCGATGGAATGAAGGGGAGAGGGCGGCGCATCTGGCAAATAGGTTTTCTTAGAGGTGTTTGATTGGTTTGTGTTGTATGTATGCAAGGATTACGATGCACATGATAATTTCAATAAGATTAGGGGTTAAAGTTGAACTTTTTAAATGGAAGGAATGACCTCATTTTCCTATAAAAAAAAGATTAGAGTTCACACAGTAATTTTAATTACTAAATGACTTTGTATTAAAGAATATTAATAAAATCTTATCACATTATGAATATTTAAAAAAAAAATGACATCTTCTTACCTTTCATAAACTGAAGTTTCTCTTACAAACAATAACTTAAATATTTTATTTTGGTCTTATATTTAAGAGGAATTACAAAAGGTCAACAATTAGGAAAATTGCAAAAAGGCAGCTTATTTATAAATATATAATAATTCATTTATGCCCCTTATTTATGAAAAAAAGACAAAAATGTATTTACTCATGATAGCTTCCATACTTTCTTTTGACTTTGTCTTTGATGCAAATTAAGAAAGAGGGAATTGTAGTAAATAACCCCAACCCAGTTTGGTTTGCATGCCTAACCCACTACCCAGTTCAATTTGCAAGGGTTAGATCCCTCCTAAACATTTGCAAGCTAGCCGGTTGAAAAAAGGGGGGTGAAACCGGTGGTTGGAGGTAATTAAAGAAGGGAGAGAGCGAACGTGGCAGGGAGGAGGAGAGAGAGGACGGTTTTTTAAAAACCTGTCACTTCAACTGTGTGTAAAACAGAGAGGAGGGAGGGCAATAGGCAGGAAACCGCCATTCGAGATACGAAATCGGAGGGGAAGAAAATCCCAAGGAAGAAGATGAATCTGCAAGTAAGAAGAAGAAGAAGCTTGCGGTTTGCAAGCAAGTAAAACCGACAGCGTTTAGAAGACCACCCCGACAGCGTTTAAAAGAGAGGGACTGACGGTTTTCAAGTAAGTAAACCCTAACTCTACCGATTTAGTACCGATTGCAGAAATTGAAAGGAGGAGGGACCAATTGAAGAACCTAATTTGTTTGCCATGGTTTGCAATTGGATGAAAGGGTGGAATATCCGCCCCTGTCATGTAGGAAGTAACCGGCGTCAAGTATGAAAACAATGGGTGGAAATGTTGGAACAGGGGGTGTTCGCGATGGGGAGAGAAGGGAAGTATCATTGCCGTGATGATATGGTTAAGGCCGTGAATGGGGAAGCAAATTAGGGAAAATCGACACATGTATTGTGTAAATTTGGGAAAATTGGTGAAATTGGGGAAATTGGGGTAATTGGGAAAATTGGTAAGATTGGGGAAATTGGATAGATTATTATAGATAGAGGGAAATTGGGGAACGTTGATGTGGGTTCAAAAATTTCAGGAACAAGTTATTCGGTGTGATTACTTTTGTAAAACCTTCAACCATTGAATGTAAATACTGTTACATTCTATCATGTCATGTTTTGAATATTAAGTTGGCATGTTTAATATTTCTCCTGTCATGTGAACATGCAAACTTGCGCGACGTATAATTTGTGGAAGCTATAAAATGCTTACAAAGTTTTCTCTGAATACGGTGACATTTGATATGGTTGGGGTATAAATTTACTTGGAGTGTGATATGTATAGGGTGAGATATGGTTTATGTCATGTTATAATGCTCAGGTGACATGTTATATAAACTTACTGTCATGTGCATTGTGACTGGTGTGATGATAATGAGCAAATGTTTGCAGAATGCTAATGTATTGCTCCCTAACCTGCAGGGTATCAAAGAAGAACATGGCTGGTTCAGTAGAAGGAAGGATTACGTAGACACCGACAATAGGCAAGGTATGGTTTGCATAGTGTCGAACAAGGGTAGAGTGTTTTACAGATGAGTGGCTCTAACATTCCACCCCACCGTGCAGGCGATATATGTCGTCCCCGAGGACCGGCATTTCAAGTGTCGGTGCAATCAATACGCCCGGCCACAGGTCCTTTTAAAGTGCGACATCTTCGTGACAGAGAAGCCGGATAAGTTCTTCGACGACCTCGTGGACGAGTTCAAAGCGCAACATGGGCCGAGCATGATGGAAGCATCCGAGTCAGGCACGCAGGATGAGGGAAGTACGACGGCTACCCAAGTGGATGTGTCAAGGATTTTGTCTAAGATGGATGAACCGGGGAGGAGCATAATGACAACGTTTAACGAGAGGATGCAAATGGTTGAGGAGGCGATGCAGGAGCTGAGAAGAGAGGTGATGGGGAAGAAGCAAGCCGAGGATGAGGTGACACACTCGCCGGAAAGGGATGGAACCCATGGGGAGGAAACCGAACATGCATGTTGAGGTGCAGTCGAATGAGGTAAGATGTTCAACTTGTCATGTCAGTATACACAGCCGTCATGTATAAGAATATAGGCGTCATAGTAACGCCATTCCCATATTTGCGTAGGGTGACGAAACTGTTAAGGAAATGGGCCAGACATCGGGAACCGATGCAGATGGACAAGAAACCACCAAGACAACCTCTGAGGTAAGTACTCTAATCGAAACTGCGATGTCAGTTTTGTGAATGACGGTGACACAAACTCATTATCTGAAAGAGAAGGGTAAGAATAAGGGCACAGGCCCTAGGGACACCGAAATGGAGAAGGATGCTGATCCAGAAGAACCCCCCCCCAAAGAAACACCCACCACACAGGTAAGTCATCTCTGTCGTACTGCGATGTCAGTGTTGACAATGGTGTCGGCACTAAGTTTTTTTCCATCTGTATGTAGAGTGAGGAAGTTTTGAAGGAAAAGGATCAGACTGACAACACGGGGCAAGGGGAAATGGTAAGAGCGACCGGTGTTGAGCCAGAAACACCTAACACCATCACAATCGATGAGGTAAGCCATCTGACGCTCAGTGTCATGTGAAGTCAGTTAGTTGTCATGTTACCAACGGTGTGCTGTTATGTATCAGGACCGGGCTAATGTGGTTGAGGTGTTGGCTGAGGGCTCTAAAACTGAGGCGAAAGGGCATGGGGACACGGCAACAATCTCTGAGCCAGAATCACCCACCACACAGACAACCCGTGAGGTAGGTCGTGTTACTGTTACTGTCATGTGATGTGACGTATATGTCATGTTATTTGAAGTTTGTGTCATGTCTACCAACATAGGAGGCGCAAGATGAGGTCGTAGTTCCCCTTCATCGTAAGGGGGGAAGGGGGAGGTGAATGCCTACAACGTTCGATGGGCACGAAGTCACTCAGCCGGTGAAGAAGCCGCGAGTTGGGAAGGGGAACAAGGAAAAGGTGGGGGTTGACGAAGTCACCAAGGGGGTCAAGAAGCCGCGGGTTCCCAAGGGGAAGAAGGTCATTGTGGGGGTTGACATCGTGGCCTTGGGCCTGGCGACCAGGGCTGACATCGACGCCTTCTCCGTGTGGTTGACCAGCGACGAGGCCGAAGAGACTGACCCCGCACGTACAATGTTGGGCACCCTCCTGCAGAGGGAATTCTTTGGGGATCCTCAAAGCGCCAAAGCATATGGTGGGCTTAGAGGGAATGTCCGCTCACCCGTGCTCCGATAACATGACAATTATGTTGTTGACTGGACACGTGTTCCTTGTTTGCAGCATATCGACCAAGCATGCGGCATCCTCCGAAAGGAGGTAGATAGTGTGTCGAAGTACGTAGGCGTCGCCGTCGTCGACCCCTACTTCGGGGTACTGCTGCAGCGACATACCAGCATGAACGTCGGCGAGGAGTTGAACTACTACTTCAGCGGAATGTTGCATGAGCGGTGTCTGAAGCCTTGGGCCAACATCGACCGTGTGTTGGCCCCTTGGAATCTGAAGGACAACCACTGGGTTGCACTGGAGATCGACCTGGCTGAGTGGACTGTCCATGTGTATGATCCGGACACTCGTCTGACTCCTGAGCGACATTTGCCCGCCCTTCTGAAGCCCATCACGCACACCCTGCCCCCGCTGATGAATGTCCACCAAGAGTTGCACGCCAAACATGCAGAGAAACTGCCCTAGCCGTTCAAGTACAACCGTGTGAAGGGGATCACTCAAAACAAGCAATCGTAAGTCGTCGTTATCCATCTTTCGCATTATAGTGTAATTGCTACGAATTTGGTTTGATACATTTACTTTTTGTGATGCAGAGGAGACTCCGGCCCCTACGCTATCTGTTTCATGCAGATGCTCGCATCAGGCGACCGCATATTCAAATGGGTGGACGACGCCTTTATCGATGCCTACCGTCTAGTCCTCTGTGTTGCCATCTACCACGGTACCTACCGACCCAGCCCCGATCCTCAGTAGTCATTGCCTTCGTCTCCATTTATAAGAACAATGTTGGTTGTACAGTTGTGTGGACAGTTGTCGGTCGCTTGCACATTTGTGTTTTCGTTGGATTTTATTTGGTTGACTTTGGTATCGACGGTATGTCATTTTGGGAGACCTAGACCTTAGGTTTTGAAACTATGGTGTCATGTGGTTTTTGAAACTATGTTGTCATGTAGGTCGTACGATGGTTGACACTTATATTTTTACGTCGTTCGCATTTCCATTGAAACTGACAATTACAACATGCCATGTCCAAAAGATCACCTGGCATGTAAATATTACTACATGTCATGTACATACTGAAATAGCTGAACCCAGGCCCAACAAGCCTTAATTACAAAACATGGTTTAAGTGCATACTTAAATGGAAAAAGGTGGAGCGTAAACGTTTCCGAAGATGTGAGCCCTGATTATAAAAATGTGGTAAATACCTACTGTCATGTCTTAACCATAATATTTCATGTCAAAAGATGTGTCTGTCATGTAATATCCATATGATCGACCAAGTATGTCGCGAACGGTTACTAGGTGTGGCGCTGCTTCGAGAACTTCCTTTCCCACTGGGACGGGTACCGCGTTGTCTTTGGCCCGTTAGGGCGTGCCTTGATAGGGAGGGAGGCTAGTCTCATTGGCGATTGCCTGGGGTACCCTCCAACTGTCTCGCGATGGGACTGGGTAGATCACATCCTTGTAGTACGCACGCCACGCGTCTACCTTGTACAAGTCATTGACAAGCGAGTGCACATCCACCCCGTGCAATTGAGATGCTGCGATTGCGTGCGAACATGGGTACTGGTCGACGTTGAAGCGTCTGAAGCTATATAAACGTCCCGTTAGGTTTACAAGCCAGGTGGAGGTTCCCTTGCGTACCTCGAACCCATGAGGACTCAGCTGTCTTACGACCATGGAAAGGGACTGCACGAAGTTTGCTCTGATGGCATTACCAACCCAGTCGCTTACGACTTTCCCCTTGGCGGACCTTGTCTCCCTATGTTTGGCGAACCACGTGCCGACAATCTCAAGGATGGCATCTACAAGGGTTGTTAGCGGCAAATCCCGAGGATATTTGAACACCGAGTTCAAGCACTCGGAGTTATTAGTGGTTGTGATGTTGTACCTATTCCCGGTGTAGAAAGCCCTTGCCCAGTTGCTGAACCCCGCTTCCTTGAGGTATTGGCCCGCTCCGGGAACCCGTGCACAGAACTCCACGTACAATGACTGGAACTCCTCGTACGTGTAAGCTCTACACATCGTCATGAATTCGTCTTGCATGCCCCCGCACTTGAACCGGAAAGGGACGTTTTGAAATAAGTGTCATGTGCATATATCGTGCTTCGCGAATACGTAGCTACCCCGTATGTCCTTCAGGATGTTGATGTGGTGGTCAGATACCCACACTAGATCAGTCTTGTCTTCAACGACACGCAACATGTGCCTGAAGAAGAACCCCCAAGACCCATCATTCTCACCGTCAATCATGGCGAAGGCGATAGGGTAAATGTGGTGTTCAGCGTCTTGTGCGGAAGCAAATAGCAGGCACCCTCGAAACTTCCCCTTCAAGAATCCCCCGTCCACTGATATAACCCGGAGAAGAAACATCTTGAGGCGTTAGAGGTGTCATGTAGAATTGAACACTTGTCATGTCTTGTTATTGTGAGCATCATCTTGAAAGTAAATGCGCGTCATGTTACATTTACGGAAGGATGACCTTTCGTAGGTGAGGGATAGCCCCCCGCCACACTTCAAGACTCACAAACGCATAATTGAATTACCCCTCCGTGTCGCGTTCTATCCTCGTGTACATCCAAGGGTTGGCCTCCTCCGCCATGTACATGTACGAGTATATTCTCCGATAGCTTTCCTCGTCTGTTCCATACACGTTGTCCCTCGCACTCAACCGGGCTCGGTGCGCCTTCCAGTAGCTGCATGTGACCCCCATCTGCGACTTCATCGTGGACTGCACTTGCTCCGGAACCAGGGGCTTCTTTGACCCTACAAAACTGCACATGCCCATTCACAAACACGTGTGTCCAGTTAAAATTGTTATGTGTCCAGTTTCCATTTATGTATGTCCAGTGTATATCGGTTGGTGTCTAGTTAGAATTGTTGTGTGTCCAGTTACTACCTAAGTATGTCCAGTTTGTATCGGTTGGTGTCCAGTGTAATTGAGGAAAGAGTCCAGTTATGCCTTACGTATATGGTGACATACCTATCGACAAGGCGCCGCACCAGCTGTGTGTATGTCGCACTGCGCTTTTGTTTGACTCCCTCGTTCAGCCCACACGTGTTCTCGTCCACAAGCTTATGGATCATCCATAACCCTGTTTCCTTGTAAGTCGAAGCCCGACATGACCACTTGCACTTGGAAGCAGCGCACACTGCAACATACAAGATCGTCGTTGACTTCTTCACCTTCGTCGTGAAGCACCGATATAGACCCGCCCATGTTACGAGTTCCATCACATCCTCCTTGCTCTGAAACATTTGTCCCTCCTAGAGCTTAATACCGCACTGGAGGGGATCTAATGGGTTCCCCGCCACCATTGGTTCACTTTCAGTAGGCTTCAGAAAAGCTCCCGACTTCCATTTTCCTCTTTCGTATGCTTCCTCGACTTCCCTCACCACTCTCTCCACCTCATAATCCCATGACCAAGACTTCGTCGGACCAGAACTACCGTGCTCAGGTTTAACCACTTTTGGGCTTGCATCATCCTCGTCGGAGGAGCTACCAAGGTCAATGGCTCCATCTTCCATGTCACTGTTGACATGCTTCCCACGTTTAACTACGTCGGCATTCTTTTTCCTCTTCGCAAACTCCAACTCTAACTCCTCACTTATCCCTAACTGGTCAGAAGTTTCTTGTAACTGGACGGCTGTTTAGGTTAACTGGACATCTGTTGATTCCAACTGGACATCCGTTTGGTTTACCTGGACAATTTGTGCTCCCAAATCTCCGTCTTCTTCATCAAGCCCAAGGGGGGATCCGTCTTTGGGTGATCTTCTTGGGTCACGGGCGGCCCAGTTAACGACACTACAACATCCTCCACCCCTGCAGGAGACAAACCACCACCGTCTTACTCATCCATTGTCGATCCTTGTGTTTTTGCCACGTCTTCACCAACCTTGCGTCGTAGGGAGACATTGAGGTCGATAGGCCAATTTTGTTCTCCAGACAGCCCGTTTATAAACTTGTACGCATGCAAGTCTTCGTCATCCCCGATAGCAAACGGCTTGGACCCTTCCTTCTTGGGCTTTACATATGTGAGCTCCACATCATTCCTCCACCCATCGACATTAAATTTGTCCATCAGCTATTTCTTCAGATTTAGATAGTCAATCCTTTCGTCCACCAGCACTGCTTTCTAGCTCATTGACCTCGTGAAGACCCAAGTGCCGACTTCACACGCCCACCATCCTCCAAACAATACAGTGATACAAACTGATGATTTTTCCCCTGTTGCATTACATAGGGAGACAAAAAATCATTTTTACTGCAGTAATTACATATAAACAACACTTACCATACATAGAGACAACACTTACCCATTTTATATCCGACCAGAGGAATGTCTAGTAACTTCCAATACGTGTCCTGTGGGGTAGGATATAACTGTCCAGTGAAAAGTAGTTTCATACAAGTCAACTGTTTACTGAACTCAGGCCCACTTGCTTCTTCTTCAATGGATTCTCTCTCTTTCTTCAAATTTTGTGATTAAATGTGACGCCCATCAGTCATCTGATGTCCTTATATAGACCCCACATCATTGGACACCAACCATCTTTCTTCAAATCCCACGCTAGCCATTCTCCTTCATTAAGTTCAATTTCCCCTGCAATTCATTAATGTGGACTAATGATTTCCTTCAGAATTTCTGCAATGCTTATATACCCTCCCCTTCCTCCCTCCTCTTTCCCTTCTTTTGTTTTGGCTCCATCGATAGGCGGGAAGCATCTGGCTCCCTCCTTTTACTGTAACCCCCCTTCCGATTTCTCTCTCTCTCTCTCTCTCTCTCTCTCTCTCTCTCTCTCTCTCTCTCTCTCACACACACACACACAAACACACTCTCTCTCTCTTTCTCTCTATGTCTTTTCTTCGCTTTTCCGTCTCTCTCTCTCTCTCTCTCTCTCTCTCTCTGACTTGTCCAGCTGTCGAACCCACAATGTCCAGTCTCTCCCTCATGACCTGCTACCGGTTGCACCCAAAATCCGGATATCCGGAATTATGCAAATTTTTTTTGGATGGGGTTATTTATACAAATCCCCCATTAAGAAAAGTCTTAAATACATGAAAATTGCAAAAGTTTTCCTCTAACATTAGTAACTCATTTTATCTCTTCATTTAAGAGAATTGACAAAAACAAATATCATATGAATATATCTCACCTCATATTCAAGTTAAATTCTAAAAGGCTATAACGCTATGAAATTGATAATAAAAAAAGGATCTTTTTAATACTTGCTAATTCCGAAACGATCTTCTTATCCTAAACAAATATAATTTCAATAAATTATTTTTATTTTTTAATGTAAGCAATGTAGGAAAAATGCCTTTTTAGCTCTTCATTAATTTAAGAAAAATTATCAACAAAATTTAATTTTAAGGCCATACTAGTAGAATATATTCTCGCGCCATGATGCAATTTTTTAAACTAAATTTTTTAATAATATAAAAAATTAATATTATAAAATATTAATAAAAGTTAAGATAAAATTCATAAAAATCTTTTACCATAAATGTATTTTATAAATATCTCAAAAAAATAATTCAAAAAGATCTCATGCAAAAGTATAATAAATAAATATAGATATTTAAATCACTCAGTAAAAAAATATCATTGTAACTTTGATTAAATGTGATGCCACATCATTAGAAAGGCTTATATATTAAGTAGTATATATAGATTAGATATGTATAATATATAAGATTTACATGTAGATTAATATTAAGCATTTGATTATATTAAATTCAATATTTTGAATTAAGCCTAATAGTTAGTAAATATATTAAAAATAAAAGGAAAAATGTGATTGGTTTAAAGGGTAGAAGAAGAACAACGAAAGAAAAAAAATAGATTGATTTAAAGAGCTAAAGGAAATAAATTTGAGTTAAGCCTAATAGCTATATTATATTGAATTCAATGTTTTGAATTAAACTCAATAGTTCGTAAATATGTCAAAAATAAAAGAAAGAATGTGACGGGTTTAAATAGATAGAAGGAAGAATAAAAATAATAATTATAGAAAATAAATAAAAAAAAAGTTACTGATGGTCTATGTGCGTCTGTCACATTCGCTGCTGCACGGTGAGGAATGAAAAAGGGAGGTCGGCGGTGGACTGATTGCATTTTGCCGTTTTGTGTTGCTTGTGTTGAGTACTTTTTGATATTGCATCTATCCCTACATTCCTACAACCATTCTACATAAATTAAAACAAGGGCAATTTTGTCATTTTATTTTTATTCCAAAAAAAAAACCTTATATCCACAATACACCAAACACTTTATTGTGTTATATTAAAAGGGAAATTCCGTCTGATACCCCTGTGTTTAGTGCAATTCCGGATGGTGTCCCAAATGTTTTTTTTCCGTTTGGTACCCCCGAACTTTTGTACAATTCCGTCCCGTGCCCTAACTACAATCAAACCCTAACTCTGTTATTATTATTAAAAAAAAAAAAGAAAAAAAAACAAGAGGCGTTTGTGAAATTGGGGGAAATTGTTCCTTGGTCATCGTCTATCCCTCGTAGTCCAGTCCCTCCATAGCAACGCGGCGTTCGCGACTTGTGCAACTCGGCGTGAACTCTGACCTAACCTCTCCTCGAAAATTGCAAGGTGACTGGAGGGGAGGACGTATGAGGATAAAGGAATCGAGATCGACGCGACCCAGTGGTCACCATTAATCTCGGTACTACAATTGCAACGACTTCGAGCCCGTATACAAGTTCAATCGGCCTCGCTAAACAATCTTTCTACTGCTTGCAAATGCTCCGAGAGAGAGAGAGAGAATGTGTAAATTCGGCTTGCTCAATTGTGGGTCGCGAATTTAAACCAGTGAAGAACACAAAAAATCTCAAACCGCAAACTACCCACCTTTGAATTCCTTGTGTTCATCCACCAATTGCACAACACACAATCGAATTGAAGATGACATTTGCAGACGAGGAGAAGCCCCAATCGGAGCCCAAAGTGTGGGGGCTGTTGAAGCGCTCCTTCCGACCAACCGATGAATCCGACTCTGGCCCTGTTGAAGCGTTCCTTCCGACCAACCCCTCCTCCTCCCTCTTCCAATTCGGGACTCCATGCCCTCTTTCTCCACTGCTCCAACAATACCTCTGTAATGATATACATAATCATGGTTCTAGACTTTAGGGGCTTTGGTTAAACTAGAATATTGTCTAGGGGCTGATTATGATTCATACTTGCATATATTATACTCTCCCAATAACATATACATATTATACATTAGTATTGCAAGTGTAAACTTGTGATCATGTATAATATGACTATGCTATGGTAGAAGAGTTAAATATATGTTATAACACGATGTCTCTATTCAGACATTGTGGAAATGGGCCTAATCCGAGATAAGCCCAACTCACCAGAAGCCCAGCTCACCTCTTAAGCTTAGATGGTTGCCCTAAGCTGGATCGCTTCGTTTTGAGCTTCTGACGCGCGCCTATATAAGTGGAAAGGTGGGCCAGGGTTTCTCAACTTGTTCACTCGGTTTCAGGTAATCCAACTCAGAGAAAGAGAGAGAATAGAGCGGCGGCTAGGGTTTGTGAGACGATCTCCCTTCTCCGGTCGATCAACTCAGATCTGAGGCGCATCTCCGAGCGAGACCTCTAGATCTGACTCTGAAGAGCAACACTGCACCTGTGTCCGGCACCGGTTGTCTTCTCCGACGACCTCCGACTTAGACATGGTTTTCGAAAACCAGATCCAGGAAGTTTCTTCGAAGCACTTTGCTATCTCTCCTTGTTTCTTGCTTACTTACTTGCGATTACTTGTGTATGAGTCGTAATAAGCCCTAGATCTGTGTTGTAGTTAACTGAGTCCTGTAAACCTTCTTTGACCTAGTGGATTGAGCTCGAGTCTCCTCTTCTGAGGCTCCGTGGACGTAGGGATCTTATCCCGAACCACGTAAAAATCCTGCTGTGTCATCTCTTGTTTACTAATTGTTCTTGTTATTACTACTTTCGATCTAGATCTCGGGGTTTCCGATCTGTGAAATCTTGAGAACTCAGATCTACAACCCCCAACGACGCCGATGGATCCAATGCTGCTAGAGTTTATGCGTTGCAAAGGGGAAGAAGGTGGGGATTCATATTTATTTATCGGAGTTACATTTCAATTGAATTTAGGGCACGAGACAGAATTTTACAAAAGCTCGAGGGTACCAAACGGAAAAAAAAACCTTTGGGACACCATCCGGAATTGCACTAAGCATAGGGGCACCAGGCGAAATTTCCCTAGATTTTTTTTAAAACAATCTTCACCTCTTCCACCTCCATAACCCCCAATTATTATTTTTAAAATAATCTTCACCCTTTAATAAAATAACATTTTGCCAAACAGGGCCAAGACATCCAGTCATCCACCCGCAGCCCCATCCAGTCATCCACCCTTAAAAAAATAACTGTGTGTATCGAGACATCTCCTTTTTCCGGAAGAATGGTTCTTTGAAGGTTCGTCTTCACAACCCGCAGGTGACTCATGTTGTGCCACTGGTCCACGGTACTACTCTTGGGTAATGCTTGGCTTCGTCCTTCGTCTACGTCCTCGTCTTGTTCAGATCAGTTGTGTTTTGTTTCGCTTTGTAGAGCTCGTTTGCCTGTACGTTGCACATTCCTTGTATTTTTGGTTTGTTTTTGACGGTTTTCTAACTGCCGACTTGTCGTCCGTCGAGATCCAGATATGTCTCGTCTTGAATTTTTACTTAATAAAAAAAAAATCCAGTCGCAGCCTCGCAGGTCATGAGTTCGAACCGCGAGAAAATGTTTCTGAATCCCTTATCAATTATTTTCTCCCTCCTCGTTGTTTTTGCGACACTCGACTCTGACTCTGCAGCAGCAGCTTCACTGTTAAGCAGCGCCAACAGATTCCTTGTCTATGTGCGTCTGCCATATCACAAGATCCAAAGTTGGATTCGGACACCTCCGCCACCAATTTCGCCCCTATTTATTCAAACCCTCTTCAATTCACCGCTTACCTCCCCAAATCAACCATCAGATGGTGACTCTAGTGGTGTCGACGACGGTTGACCCGGCCTCCAACGGCCCCGCCACCGCCCTTCTCGCCATGCCCGGCTGGAAACCCGGTCCATCTTTCCAAGTCCGGACTTTTCCCCCTTTCCTGATCTCTCTCCCTCTGTGAAATTTTTTTCATTGAATTGCGGCGAGTTTTCATCTTTGTAGGGGATAAGGAGTTTCTTGAATGAAGGGGTGAGGCTACTGCAGCATGATCGGAGTATTGTGGAGGAGGACGATCTTGACCGCCGCTGGGAGGAAGAGGTCATCCATGGCGATGAGGTTGTTGATAACGTCATCTTCCTCAGCAAGCATACCGCCGTTTCCAACCGCCCTGCCCTAACTGTCCACCCCATTGGTACCGAAAATTTGTAAAATACACTTCTTTCGATGTGCATTTGTATGTATGATTTCTGTTTTACAGCTTGTTGATTGCTGTTAGGTAGCAATGTATCTTCATTTTATGGATCAGATAATATATAGGAATTTGGTACAAAAATGGCCCAGGCAATTTAGTGTGACAATTGTATATTGATGGATCAACTGGACTTTTACTAAAGATCTAGTTTCAAAATTCGAACTTTGAGATATCCTAGTTTTGCAAATCGCCTATTATATATTTGATGGATCCGTTTTTTTTGTGTGGTGATTTGGAATGAATATTGATCATGGACAGGGATTCCTCATTTGAAAGATGGGGAGGTGCCTCCCCAAGGAGGGAGACCGGGATGGGCCGCACCTCCTGATCCTCGGATGGCGGCTTGGATCAAGCTCCTGAAGAACATTGCTGAGTCTCATAATTTAGTTCCTGAATTTGAGGTGGGAATTACTGTATTAGTAAGATTGCTTGATTTTTGTCTTGCTGATTTTAGGTCAATGTGTACTTGTTCCAAGTTATTCTAATGTATCTTCATTTGTGTAGATTACCATGGAGGCTACTCATCATGGACCCGTTACAAGTAAACCTACTATGTTCTTGGAGATCGGTGAGCGCTTCCCTTTTTAACTATCTTGCAATTAGACTTTGCTTCTGCAGGAAAGATTAAATTAGGGTACAATACTCAGTGGGTTGCCATATCTTATACATTATTGAGGGAGTTGGGTTAATTAAGAATAGCTGATGTTGAATCTGGATCGGGCGAATGCTATGGTTAGTTAGTAAGCTTGAGTCGGGAACTCTTAGGTGATCTGAGTATAACGAATGCTGTCATTGTGCTGAAAATCTTAATGTACAGAATTATGGAGATCTCATACAGATTATTTTGACTATGTAGGTAGCACGATAGAATGCTGGGTAAGAGAGGATGCTGCATTGGTTATGGCTCAGGTACAATGTCCTTCTCTAGTAAATTTTCCTAGAGTTGAGTTTGTGTCCACTAAGTTTGTGGTTCAGCAGATTGTCAAGGCTGATTTCCATCTTAAATTGGTCTTAAGCAAGCAATTCCTACTTCTAATTGATCAGTAAGTTATCATTTTTCAACTATTTTTCGTTGCTTGCAGCTGGTGTGGCAAGGACTTGGACTTGGAGGTGCTACTCCTGTGGGTGAATGGAACAGGTAAGTTGTTTTGTTCTTGCCCTTCATTTACCTGATTCCATGATTTCCACTGAAGTTTTATAATTACCTTAAAATCAAGGATTTCCTCTTCTCTTCGCTGTAGCCGTCGGAACATTGAATTGATCTGTTAATGCATCCCATGCCTTCTATGGAACTCCAATTGTGTTTTCTGTCATGATTGAACCAGGGAGTATGATACGAAGAAGGTTCTACTCGGGATAGGAGGTGGACATTATGTACCTCGGCATATGGACATAATTTGGTAACTTTTTGCTACCGGTCTACCCTTGTAGGAAGTGAATTGAAATGCATTCATTTTCTTCTTCTGCTCCCATTTCATTTTCCAAATGCTCAAAGTTTCTCTTCTTTAGCTTTAAGCTCTTTGCTTGGCTGTTTCGGATAGCCTATCGTGCGAAAGCTATTGCAGTATATAGCATTCCAATGCCGTATTCTATTTTATGATTATATAATAGTTAATAATATGCATAGATTTCAGAAGTTCTCTTGGAGACTTTTATTAAATTATTTAAAAATATTAAAATTTATTATAAATTTTAAATTAATATGCATAGATTTCAGAAGTTCTCTTTGGAGACATTTATTAAATTTTAAATTAATATTTTTTTTGAATTTTCAATTTTATTAACAATTTATTTAAAAATATTAAAACTAATTATCAAATATAATTAAAATTTTAAATTAAATTTTTTATATTGATTAATCAATTCAAATTTTTGATTTTTAAAGTTTTAGGAAAAATATACTCCCTCCGTTAAGAAAAACATGTCGTTTTAGAATATAAATCTTGTTTAAAAAAACATGTCATTTTAGTTATTTTGTCATCCACTTTACAAAATTGCCCTTGTAGTGTTAGTTGTAGTTTTTAAGAAAGTAAAAAAGTAGATTAATAATTGGGGATATAAGTGTATTTTTGTTTGTTTTATTAAAAATTGTGCAGATTTCTAAAAGGACAAGTTTTAATTAACAGATGATGTACTAGGCAAGAAGAAAGTGATGAGATAGATTATTGGGAAACCTGGTAGGGAGAAATGAATTGGGAGGATTGAGAATAAAGTTAGTGGAAAGTGAGGTGGACGAATAAAGAAAAGGGAGAGAAAATTTGGGGCACCCTACCATTGGAGGTGCTCTTAATACTATTCTTGGATGGATGAATATGATAGTTAGATAGACATATGTAAGCATGTTTGGATGCACACAAAAAGTTTTACTATTATACCTTGTCGGCATGCTTTTTAAACTTGCATGATTACAAGTCACCTTATAAATCTTTGATAATATCTCTTGTGAGTTAAAAGCATCATATAAGCACAAGCACGGTGTACCAAATAGGCCCTAGCTAAGTCGTCACTTTGCTAACTTACACTGATAACTTCTTTCAGGAAAAATAACATATGGGTAGGCCATCTGCTTTCTGGGTATTCATTGCCAATGGATGATCCAGGCTCGTCAAAAGCGAAGAATGATACAAAAGACATAGGCGGAACATGGAAGCAATCCATTACGGTTGCATATGAGGCCACAAAAGCATCTTATCCTGGAGGTGAAATCCTGGCTCATCTTGATCAAAAGTAAGCCCAATTTCCCATTCATGATAGAATTTTAGGCCCTTAGGTTTCGTATGCAAGTTGTTTCTCAATCTACTGACTCGTCGGATGCAGGAGCTTCAAGAGCTGGCAGAAGAACGCAATCGTAGCATACTTGAATGAGCAGAACATCAAAGTAGGCAAGCCAAGCGACTTCAACTAATCTTCGGTTAATCAACCAATCAAAGCAGCTCCCATTTGTTTCATCGACCCTTCGTTGCAAAAAATTACTGCGTAATTGCTCGATAGATATCGGATGGTAATGTATCACCTCATCAGCAGCCATGGTGTAGCAGTTCAGTTTTGTTTTGATGGTTGTTTTAGTGAGGTCATGGTGATTTAGGGTCTGTTTGGATTCCAATTGTTTATGTTTATAAACATAAACACTTTTAAAGTGTTTGAGTCACACAACTTCCAGTGCATTTGAAATAATGTAAATTTAAAATAAAGTACATCGTAAATTGTGTAAGTCAATTAAATTAAATTAAAAATATAATTATCAACTTTATACAGTAGTTTGAGATAAATTAACCCAATTTATAACGAGTTTATTTAAAAATTTACGTTATTTAAAATACGGTTTAAATGTATGAGCCAAACACTTTCAAAGTGTTTATGTTTATAAACACTTTCAAAGTGTTTATAAACACAAACACTTGGGAATCCAAACATGCCCTTAGCCCCTACAATTCCAATTCCTGTCCACACTTTTATAACGACTTAAATAATTATATGATTACGCAGAGAATTAAAAAGTATAATCATGAGGTCATTATCATATAATTTAGAGTTAACCTAACAACAACTCTTAGGTCATGGTGCATGTTTATCGGTTACTATTCAAAATACTAAAATTAATATTTTTTTATTCATCCCTCTCCGCTCCGCCACAGCAGCATAACATCTCTTTCTCACTTTTTCCACTTTAACAATAGCATTCCACAATCCATTATTTCTTTTCAATTCAATTTATAAATATACCAATTCAATTTATGAATATACCCCTCTATAACAATTATTTCTAACATGTTTATATTACGATTATAATATTATACTCCGTATTAGTATTTAATTACTAAAATTTAATTATAAAATTACAATATAATTATTTCGAAAGAAATTATTTTTTTCAAAATAAGTCGAAACATATTCAAAATTGATGTCTGTGTAGAGAAAAATGAATCTAGTATTATGGTAATTTTTTTTTAAAAAATTACACTTTAAATGGCGAAAATGACATTATTTGATTGTAATTAAAATGTGTGAGGTTAAATCTCAGCCATTGAGTCCAATTATTCTTAGCCGCTCATCCCATCCGCTAGCCAGAGTGTGCCGCATGTCCCCCCTTTTGCATACTTTCATCCCACATCATGTCCCCCTTTTTGCATACTTTCATCCCACAAGCATTTATTGCACCAAATTAGCATTGATGCTAAATTAACATCCCACGAGCATCTCTATCCCCCATCCCAACATATTTTATTAATTTTTTTTACAAATTAGCATCTTGAATAGTAACCGTTAAATGTGTTCTTATAGTCTTATCTAGAGATGGCAATTCCTAATCCGACCCGAGAAACCCGACCGACTCACCCGAACCGAAACCCGACCGAACTCGAAAATTTTGCGTTATGCATAACCCGAACTCGAAACCGAGCCCGGCCGACGTTGACCCGAAACCCAAAGTGACCCGAATACAGACAAACCCGACTCAACCCGGACCCGACCCGAATTCCAACCCGACCCGAATTTCAACCCGACTCTCAACTGACCCGACTCGAATATCCTTGAATATATATATCTATTATACATTTATACTATAAAACAAAAAAAAAATTGTAATCCATTATCCAGCTATATATTGATAGTTAATACTATTTCTAAACAAAATAAGAATTCCATTGATCAAAATGAAAACTTAAAACCATTAGTGCATAAAGTGCATTCCCTCTCAATAAATTTTATTTCCTCCCTCCTCAAATTTGATTCTCTCTCAAGAAATTTCATTCCTTCCATCCTCAAATTTCATTCATCCTATATTTTTCTCCATTCCCTCCTCAAATTTATAAATTTCATTCCTCTCCTCCTCAAATTTTATCTCTCCTATATTTTCTCTCTTCCCTCCTTAAATTTGATTTCCTCTCAATAAATTTCATTCATTCCCTCCTCAAATTTCATTCCCTACTCTCAATAAATTTTCACTCCTTCTTACTTTCATTTCCTCATAGTTTATGAAATTTCCTTTTTAATGAATAATCAAATTAACAAAAATAAAATTCGACGCGACAAAAATCAAATTTTACTTATGTAATAATCTATTTAACAAAAATAAAGTGATCGATCAAATCATTTGTAATGAATAAAATATAAAATCATAACTTTATTAAGATGTAAAAGATAATGATTTGTAATGAATAAAATATGAAAATATGAATTATGAATATATGATAGTTTTATAAGTTGTATTTGTAATTTTATATTACCCTGTTTTTTAAAATTTGATGAGGGATGAAGGGAATACTTTAAATGCATCGAATATTCGAATCCATCGAATATTCTAATTCATCGAATAATCGAAGATGAATTTATATATGAGGATTAAGGTAATCTTGTTTAGTTATTTTCATATATGCAATAAGTTGTTTACTTTATCAGTATTTAAGATTAACTCACAAAAGAGTCGGTTTACTAGACTACCCAAAACTCCAAAAGTCATCAACTCATAGTATATTCATATAGATTGATGTAAATCATTACTCGTTTACTCATTTAATGATGAATGCTCTACTTTAATTCAAAATTCTCATTTCTCACTAATAAAAGATGAGTACAATGAGGATATTATAACTTGAATCATATACATACTGAAATTTCTTTTGTAAACTACTTTTTGAAAGACACAAATAACAATCACATAAATAACGTGAATGATCTTTTAGATAGGGAATCAAGTATGATTTTGATAACAATATATTGCCAAATTTCAATGAAATTAATGATGAATAGAATAAGTTTAGTCAGCTTACGAGCTAATGAGTAGATTATATATTGAATCATATTTAATTTTACTAAAAATACTTTTTGAAATACATAAATAACATGAATTACATATTCAATTTAATAAAATTGATTGCCCGAAAGTCCCGAACGAACATGATTCAACAAATTCAGTCAAAAAATTAAAAGTTTGAAACAAACGTAGACCCGCTTCTACTTGAAACCTGAATGACACCGACCCGAAACCCAAACGAGACCGACCCGATTCTGTCCGAAAACCCGAATGGGTCCAACCAGATTTTGAACGAAACCCGACCAATCTGAATTTCATTTTGACCGAATCCGACCTGACCCGACCAAGCCCAACACATAAATTTTGACCGAGTGACCTAACTCATCAGTGACCCGACCCGAACCCGACCGGATGACCCGAATTGCCAGCTCTAGTCTTATCCTTTTGAAAAGCCAAGGCTCATCTCACGCATATTTGCATATATCATCACAGAAAATAGTCTCTAGCTAACGAAGATTAAAATTGATTCTTGATTGTTGGTTGACAGTTGACACAAAGCACAACCTGAAGAAGGAGATGCAGGTGCACCAAATGAACCTTACGCTGCAAATGAAGCCCTTGTTTGGCATTTTATCCTAATCCTGAGCTGACCCTCCCCTAGCCCCGCCCTTGCTGGTTTCTCTTTATCCTTTCAATTATACTAGTATAATTCCTGAGTAATGATGCGATTTTTTAAAACTCAAATTTTAATAATATAAAAAAAATATTATTATAAAATTTTAATAAAAGTTAAGATAAAAATTCTAAAAATCTTTACCATAAATGTATCTTATAATCCTCTTAGAATTTTTTTAAAAAACTCTGTGGTGGTGAAAACAAAAGGAAAAAGTATAAGAAGGTTTGTGGAGACAAGGGATATCACTTTCTGCCGTTTTCCTTTTCTACTATTGGTGACTTAGGGGATGAGGCCCTGAGACTTCTCATGCGGATATGTAGGGTTGCTAGAGGGCTACCTGGGTATAGTAGGGACGCTTGTCATGTTTTGACTAGAGTTGCCTTTAGCATTCAGAAGGGTTGCAGAGCTCAACTTGTTAGTCGGCTCCCATCCAATTTTATGTAATAACTAGTTGACATTCTTTATTATAATAATAATAATAATAATAATAATAATATCATTGTAACTTTTGTCTAAATTTAATGTGTTATAACCAATAGTTATATTCAATGTTTTTTAATTAAGCCCAGTAGTTAGTAAATAAATTTGAGTTAAACCCAATAGTTTTATTAGATTGAATTTAATGTTTTGAATTAAGCTCAGTAGTTATTAAAAAGAGTTTTGGTTGGGAAAATGAAAAAAAAAAGTGAAAGGAAAAAAAAAAGAAAAAAACATGATTGGGTCAAAAGGGAGAGAAGGGTGGAGAGCGCGCCATGTAGCACAAAGTATTTTGAATTAAGTATACTAGGTATGATCAGTAGCATCGATTGTATGGACTGGGAATAGAAGAATTGTCCGACTGCATGGAAAGGCCAGTTTGAAGGAAAAGACGGAAGACCAGCCATCGTGTTAGAGGCAGTAGCATCATATAATCTATGGATTTAGCATGCATTCTTTGGCCCCCCAGGTACGTGTAATGATATTAATGTTCTTGATCATTCTCTAGTATTCGATGGTGTGCTATCAATATCATTTAAGCTACTATCTAGCTGATGGTATTTATCCAAACTGGGCGAATTTTATACCATCTATCAAGCTCTCAAAAGGAGAGAAGACTAGTTTGTTTGCCATAGTTAAAAACCCAGCACTTGCATGAGATATTACTTTGGTGGGAAGGATAATGAGAGCTTGTATAATCCTTCACAATATGATCGTGGAGGACGAGCTAGAAAACTACAATATTTCCTTTGATTTGTTGTAATTTAGGAGGGAAACTAGTCGAATAAATATAAATATGAATTAAACCAACTCCTTGTTCAAGCAAATAAAATACAAGAATCCATCCCTCTGTATTGGTAGGGAATCAGGATCGAATCCACAAGGAAGCGAGTCAGCGCTAGCCTTTTCAGTTCCAAAAATTACCCTGATGTCGACCAGAAGATTGACTTGACGTCGACCAAATGACTCGACATTGACTCAAGCTGTCGAGTTCCTGTAAAGCTGCGCAACAGAAGACAAGGTAGACTCGACGTCGAGCGAGGGCACTCACTTTTGACTCAATGTACTCGATGTCGAGTCTTAGGACTCGATGTCGAGTTGTTATTGCAGAAAAATTGTAATTTTGTAGAAAATAAACGTCGGAAAAGATGTCCGAAGAAATAAGGATGGATAAGAAAATCGATGAACATAAATAAACACAAATTCGGGGTTTTGATTCAATAAACTAAATAAACTTCCAAAGTCGGGTTTTTTATACCACAACGATAACCATATAAGAATTATGCCAAGTTTATAAAAGATTATGCCTTTTCATCAAATAACTTTCGTTATTAACAATTAAGTGGATAGAGGCTCTCACATAAACCCTAATTATTACTACCCTTTATCCAAATTCATATTAAGATCACTTTCACTTCAATAATACAAATAAGGATTTACCTACTACTGTCGTAGAAGAATCATGTAAATAGGGATAAAAGATGAAATTGCAATAAAAATCATACCTTTGGTGCATAAACTCACATGGCTATCGTCGGGCTCACCCTGACCCTAGAAGTAGGGTGACTACTCGTGCCTCAACATCATGACAAACATCAAATTTATAAAAGAAATAACTACTTGAATTAAAATAAATGAGAACTTACCACACCCTACAACTGATTCAAAAAATTGACCCAAATATTGAAAAAGTGATTCGAGACATCAACACTAGAAACACGTCGATCAAAGACATTGTATGCGAATTTTTTAATAAACTCAACTCTGAGCAAAAAAGAAGGCTTGCGGCGACATGGTGGAGTCTATGGACAAGCAGGAATCGAAAAGTATTTGAAAACCTTAATACAACAGCCATTCGCACTATGGAGAATTATACTAAGCAACAAATACAAAACTGGGCTGCCTCTAAATTGACCTTTGAAGAGGAGCCCACATACCATCATCAGAAAACTCGAATAACTAAGCCACGGAGAAGAAGAAATTTGAGATGGAGCAAACCAGATGAGGGATCTTTCAAAACTAATTTCGACGGATCCAAACTGTCTTCGGGTGAAACTTCTGCAGGTTTCATTATCAGGGACCACAATGGGGAAATCATCGAGTGTGAAGGCTTCAAATGTGGGCACATCTCAGCTTTGGCTTCTGAGGCTATGGCTATCAAAGCTGGCATCGCCAAGGCGAAGGAGCTTCAGTTATCCAGCATCATGATTGAAGGTGACAGTATGTCAATCATCAACTATTTGCGTGGTATGTGGTGCTGCCCGTGGGAGATCGAGATGCTGATCTCCGACACCTTGTGCCTTCTCTGACATTTCACAAGGGTGCAATTCGTCCAAGTTTTTCAAGAGGTCTACTCGATCGTGGACAGGATCGCACGACTCATCCACACTACGCCTACGCAGGACCTCCTCGCTGATTCTGCTCTGCGTGTCTTCATCCGCAAGGATGCTCTTGGGTGGTGGTCCAGCAAGGCCTGACCCCATCCAAATCTTTATCTTATCAAAAAAAAAACTTTCGACTCATCGAGAGGCCGACAAAGCCCGACTCATCGAGAGGCCGACAAAGTCGGCAGACGGCGAACCGTCAAACAGAACAACCTAAAAACAGGAATACAAATAATAAGCGAAATGAAACAAGCAGAAATAAACTCTATAACACAACGTTCCAAGAAGATCAAACACCCAAAAAGTTGAGGAAGTCGTCGAAGAACGCAGCCAAGCACCACCGAACAGCAGCACTGTGGGCCAGTAGTACAGTAGGACACTAACTCATGTGGGTAGTGCAGAAGAACTCCAAGGAAACTCTATCCCGAATACGGAGTCGCCCTGAGCGCACCACCTCGACTCCAGCCAGACCCGACTACAAACTCCACGCCCCCCAACCAAGTAGAAGATCTCCTAGAAATATCGGAAGCAGAGCCGCAAACTGCTCGAACAAAATGCCATCAAGCTTTCACCTACAAAAATATCAACAAACCTTTTGCGGGATTTTCTCAAACCCTTTCGGGTGGTTATACTCAAAACTCTTTCGGGACAATATCAAGAACCCGAATCGGGTTCTTGATAACAAGCCATAAATTATAGATCCCATCCAGAATTCTCTCTTATTTATTTTTTTTTTTCAATGGGTTCCTTTGGGCCCAAGGCAAAACCTTGTGCCCAAAGCAAGAAAATCCAGCCCGAAGTAGACAAGGAGACGGGTCTCCGCCGGGCCAAAGGAGAACCATAGGACCCGACGGACAGCAGAAGCGACGACGGTCTAAGGGGCGGCACGAGACCACCGCAAAGACCCCGGAAACCGGCACGGAGAGACCAATGGAAATGGATGAGGCAACCGGACTCATCCATGACACCAAGCCCCAACCTAATTCCACAAACGGAGGAACCTGCTAACCACCCCGACCAAACTCAATCCGGGCGGTGACGGGAAGTCGGGTGCTCCAATCAAGCAAAGATCGAGACGAATCGAAGCGACCAACGGTGAAGGAGGGTCGACACAGGACGGAGGCACAACCGACCGACGGAAAACCGGTGGACAACCACCACCCAAGACATGAATCACCGGGAAGGCAACTGGGAAAACTAAGACACACTACTAGAAAAATACAAATATACATCTGTTACCAAGCGATGTCTTTGAAAAAAATTTCCGGTCTCTTTGTGGGTGTAGTAAAGGATCAAACTTTTTCACATCGGTTTTAAGCCGATGTCTTTTCTAGGTTAAGATATCTATTTTATTTTGAATATAGATATAAATCAACCACTCAAATTTATTTTTGACATTTTTACTTGTTGTTAAAGCCTCGTTATTTTTCATTTACAAGTTTTTTAAAATGTCTACACCAAGTCTAAATTTTACATTTACATCACTATTTTTAAAATAATCAATGTATTAAAACGAAATAGACATCTTTTTATTATATTGATTTTGTGTATATTAATTTCATATATATATTTTGTGATTTTTTATTGTTTTAAAATAATCTATCGTATGAAGTATATACATAATTGATGTATTAATATGATATGGACATCATTTTAGATTTTTATACCGATGTTGCTGTTTGCAATATATATCAATTTATATTAACATTGTGATGTAAAAATATATGTTATACGTTGATTTAGATTATTTAGACGATATCTATAATAATACTAGCATATATTTTTATGTAATGTTTTGATTTCATAGCTATTAAGGCACAACTCATTATTATGGCTTAGTCATAAAGTTGTTTGCCTCCACAACTAATTCAAGGCTGAGATTTGGGTATAAGACATCAAAACCCTAAACAAACCAAGCTGGTTTGGGATTAACTTCAAAGATTCAAGTATATTTACCCGGAAATACTATGAATTCGCACGTCTCTGGCTTTTCTTGGAGTTTTGAGGTCTCGATTTCTTTAGACTCTTTTCTGATTGCCCAAGCTAAAACTCCTCAGGCGTGTGTATCAATGGACGGTGACCTCGAATTGGCCTTCAGTGTTCTTGATTAGAGGTCTAAAACTAGCCACCGCCAAAATCGTCAACAGATTAGGGTTATGGAGACAAAGGGTAAAGAGGAAAAAGATTAAAAAAAATTTGGGTTAGGGAGACAAAGAAGTGGGGAAAAAATCAGAAGCAAGGAGGAGGATCTAACCAGTGGCCTTCATCTCGGCAGATCTGGCCAGTTCTTCCTTTCTGGCGTCAATGAGAAAGATATGGAGAGTTCAAGAGCTGGGCTATGTTTGAGAGAGAGAGAGAGAGAGAGAGAGAGAGAGAGAGAGAGAGAGAGAGAGAGAGAGAGAGGTGAGGGTTAGGGTTTCGAAAGAAAGAGATCTCCAGTCCGTGGCGGTGGCGGCGACGACGGTGACATCCAGACGAGGGTTAGACAGAGTGTTGGGAGAAAGGAGAGGTTTGGAGAGGGTGAGATAGAGAGTTTGAACTCTTTAATCTGTTCACCAAGTATGGGCGGGTCTTTACAAAAAAATTCAAGGGCTGGCATTCAAACACTTGAGATAGAGAGTTTGAACTCTTGTTCACCAAGAAAATTTTATAGGGCGCGTGTTTCAATTTTTTTTAAATTAACGATTTAACATCTGTTAAAAAATTCAACTGCTATCTTAAGATTTTTTAAGATCACAAATTTATTATTTGATGTAATAGATTAATTTAACATCGGTCTCTTTTTTGACAGATTTAAATTACATGATGTCTAATTGCAGTATTCTGGTAGTGACACCGGCCAAAACAGTTCCCAGAAACGATTGTTGGAAGAGATGTGACTGAAAAGCATGATGGGAGGAGGGGATTAGACCAAAACTGGATAGATTGGAGGCCAAATTAATTAGGACAAGGATAGAGTTTCACGATTTGGGGTTGAAAGGATGGTTTACTCAAAGGGAGATTTCTCAAAATTGGTTTTTTCAAGGAGGAAAGAGATGAGAGTTTCTCTCTCCTCTATATTCTTTGCGGTTCATTCACTTGTATATAGACTATTAAATCTAAAGATAAATGTTCAACAATTAAATAAATGAAACAATTAAAATTTCCCTTGGAAAATATGGAAATTAACCAAGTAGGATAGATGTCCTTCAACTTGATAAAAGATCCTTTGCTTCGTGGCCAAGTAAAGCCTATTCCAAATCGGACTCGGATTGGGCCGTCGGATCGATTCATTGGGCCACTCGACATTGAGTCAGTTGACTCGACTTCAAGTAAACCAACACAAGAATAGTGTAGCCTGAACCAACCTCGCAAGAATACGAGATCAATTGCAGTATACGGATATCGATCACGGGGATTGTATCAATTGTTATCTAGAACTAATAAGCTAAGCCAAGAAAGAGGGATTTGATTTTCAACTAAACTAAGAAAAACAAGCAAAGATTATGAAGAAAATATATATGAGAAGCAATTCCAGGGTTAAGGATTCTGACAACAATGCCACAAAGAATTCAACCCGATGTTCACTCGAACTTCATCTTATTAATATGTCAAATTGAAGGTAAATTATCTAAAGTCATCACTACTCAGCTGTCGCATGTTGTAGTAATTGTGTCTAAATTAACCAAATCTAGACCCCTTAAGTTCCTTATAGACCTTAGGAGAAAATGAATTAAACTTTCGTTGTCGCATTCCGCCTAATTGATTCCCACCTAAGAATCTACGATAATTTATTAATCCTCAAGAGTGCTCAACAATTGTTTAAATGTCACAATAACAATTGTTAACTTCTCAAGTTTAATCCTAGGGTTCCGATGAAACCAATCCTCCTTTCGGGTTCATTAATTTCATCTATTTATCCAATTTCAATTCGCAGCGGTAGCATCTTGAATCTAAAAAGGATTCTAAACGATTGACATCAATTCGGTTAAGCTACTAGGATCAAATCAATTCATAAAATTCAGACTAAGTTCAAGCAAACATCGGAATCAAACAATTTGCAACATTGTCGGGTTCACCCTAACCCTAGAACAGAAAATTTAGCTAAACATAGCATAGACAACAATGAAATAAATTAAAGACATGCTTAAAATAAGATGCAAATCAGAAATCTCCGTCTTCAATCCAAAGTGTAATACTGAAAAGAAATAAACAAAACCTAAAACCTAAAACCTAATCTAAAGTCGGTCGAAGCCTTGTGCACTGCGGTAGAGCTCTCCAAGTCCGAAACAAGAGCCCCCTCTCTCAATTGTAACATGAGTATATATAATAATAATTTACTAAATTACAATTTCAGCCCAGTAATTTATAGAATTAAAAACTAACCCAAAACCTCATTCTAATTTCATCCCACATAAATTACTTCCAAATCTAGCAATTTCCCCACTTGGTCATTCGGCTTCTCGAGTCCGATTCGATCCTGCTTGTCCTTTTGTATCAAGTCTCGAATTTCCACAATAACATTTTCAAAGTGCCTGAAATCAATAAAAACCCGGTGTAGACTCCGAAAATGCAAAATAAAATAAATAAAGCATAAAATATGATAAACATGCATGAAAATGATCTAAACTAATATAAAAATGCAACCCTAAAATATGACTAAATTAGATGTCATCAAATCACCCCATGCTTGAACCTTGCTTGTCCTCAAGCAAGAACAAGTGTAAAGATTTCACAAGAAAGATTTTGATTTCTATCCAAGCATTGTGTTTGCTTATTTAGATCAAGACATTGGGTTCAAAACAAGAACTAGCAAATCATCCAAGAGACAAATTCAAGACATCAATTCCAATACCTCACATAGGATAAATTTTTGTGGAACGCTCTCACTCATGTGTTTAGGGTATAAATATCGCTCAAGCTCAAATCATGAAAACTCCTCTACCGTAGGCTTGCATCAGCGTCCTAATTTTCCATCACTTGGACTATGCACAAAAACATAAATCATGAGGTCTTTTCATGGGTTGTAACGGGGCCAAGGTAAGAAACAAAAGTTATGGATTCTTTAGCCATGTGGTGTTAAATTCGGGAAATATAACTACTTCCTAAACTTCAACCATAATTCCAACTTCTTTTCCACAATCATACCAAATTTCTCACAACAACCACATCACATAAACAAATCAGCTCAGAACTCACAACTTTGAAAACCCATTCCCTTTTAACAAACATTTCTCTAGTGATAAAGAATTTTATTCACTTTTTTTTCTTCTTCCTTTTTTTCTTCTTTTCCATCGTCTCTTTTCTTTTTCATTTTTTTAATTTCTTCATCACAAGAAAATTACATTTGAAGCACAAAACCCCCCACTCAATACATAATCACTCAAAGCCAAGTATTCTCTCTTATCCACTCAACTCAACCATAATTCTACTTCATCCTAATTCCCGGATAGGTAAATGAGGCTAAAATAGGCTTAAGGATAATCTTATGGAGCTACAAATGAATAGGCTATTAGGCTCAACGGGCTTCAAGCTAAGGATATACTCATGGGTAGGAAGGGAATAATAGGCTAACAAAAATTGCCTCAATCATATTTATGCAATGCACACAAGTCATATATGTGGCCTCGAGAGGTTCTAACACAAGTTCTGAAGATAGAGCAATTAAGATGAGCAATTCACACACAAAAGAACGGAGGACTCATGGTTGTTAGTCCTAGGCCCAGATGCTCACAACTTTTGTCTCAGAATCTCAATCTCAACAAGTCTCAAGTTGATTAGTTTTGAAAGAATTATAGCAAAACCCAACAATCTAGATCATCACAAGCTTTTTAATATGCCTTAGAGAATATCATCAACCAATTTCAATCAAGTAAATGACATGTTCTTCAAGAAGAGCAAGTAATTTTTAATAGCAAAGCCGGGTTCATCTCAAGACATCTATATGCAAATGAAAATGCAATGCATGAAATGCACATAAAAATGAGAAAGAGGAAAAAAAATTGAAAAAAATCACTTTGTCCCCAAAGTAGAGAAGAAGAAAGAGTAAGAAAGAGGAAACTCACTAAAGAATTAGGCTCACTCGAGCATTCTAGACATATTGTCCATTTCAGCACAACATGAGCTTCCCGAATTCAGCATCAGCAAAATCAACAAGCAACATTACTCCTGGGTGTGATTGAGAACTCGTAAAACATGTAGTTGCATCTCCTTGTTATTGAATCTGACCAAGACATAAAAAAACAAAGGAAACACCCAACCAACAAGACAATACAAGCTCTCTTTGACAGCAAGGGCACCACAACATACAAAACCAATAGTAGGTTATAATAAACACACTTCATGGACATAACATGTAAAATCAAAGTCCAGGAGAATGATCCAAGTATGAAGAACAAAGCATCTACTCCTTCAAACAACCTTATCACGAGTAACACCTCCATTTAACCAGATAAGTTAGGCTCTAACTCAATGAAAATCAATGATACTCATAAGATATATCAACGAACACTATGCACCAGCAAGATGCAGAGCAAAAGCATGCACAAAATTCAGTCATACGCCTCACACTCATCCACATTTTGCAAAGTAAAATAATGAAAACTCAATGGAAATAGGGAGCATGAGACAAGTAGGATGTGAACCATGGGCACAATCACCTTTCTCAATCAGCTAACATAGCCTAGTGCAAATCAGCAATGCAAGAAGCCATCATGTCCAAAGAATGAGTGCTAAACAACTAAAATTGAAAAACTAAGGTGATCAAACTCAGCTATCAAAATCAGTTCAAATGTCATTCTGCAGCAACCATTTAGTAGCATAACAATTCAGTTTCATGACCAAGACAGGTTTAGCATAGCAACACTAGGACAAGACTCGAGAAGCACAATAGGTAGAGAGTGATGCAGATCAAGATGACCTTTTGTGGGTCCAACAATGATCTTGATCCAGGCGAGCTCTCAAGACCGATTCGAGGGCCACTGATGGCAAAGAGTCTCGTCCTCAAGAGGAAGAAGAAGACGCCACCATGGAAGAAGATTCAAGATGTATATCGAGTGGGCCTTGGCCCATGTTGAGTGCTCTTGAGGCCCATGTCGAGTAGCTTGAATGTGTGGGCCGGTTCTAGTCTTCAAATTAGTTTATTATTTTATTAATTATTATTTTATGCAATTAGATTAATAATGTACAGGATTATATCTGCTCTAGATATATCTTGTTCCCTAAGTATTTAAATTCTATCTTAGTTAGGTTTATTTATCTTTAGGTTATTTTTAATCTATCTTTATCAACCTAAATTCTATCTCGCACGATTAGAATTGGTTGTTAGTTTTCTATTTAAACAATGTAGTTCTCTTTGAATTAAATCAGATTGAATAGAATTGAGAAACCCCTTTATGGATTAAAGGGTTCTCGATTATCAATCCCAAAGGCTATCCGGTTCTTATATTATTGTTACTTCAACCGAACCTATACAATCACCATCACCATTCATCTGTTTCATCTTCAACCTCCATCACCGTCACCTTGGTTCAACAACACCGAAGCCAGCCCCGTCACCACCAGAACACTAGGCGCTTGGCGGCAGCAGGCCCCCGTCTCCCGCGCTAGGCGCTCGCGCCCATGCTCTCGTGCGCGGCTCAGTCGATTGCGCACCCGCGCTGTCTTGCTGCCTCACTCGTGCGCGCATCCTGCAGACGGCCTCGCTCGCAGCGCTTGCCTCTCGATTCGCCTGTCGTCGATCGCGGATCAGTCGGCTTCTGTTGTAAGCGGAATTTGCCATGTTTTACAGTAACTTTTATATCGATTTCTGTATACATTTCATGCATTTGGGTCAAGATAGTACATAATCTATGTAGTTTATGCTTATTTGCCAAAATTATGGAATCTACACCAGTTTCTGTTTAAATCGCAGAAATCGAGGCATTTACAGCAATTCTACAGAAGGTCGGAAAAGCTCGGAAAACCACTACAGAAGTCCAAGGTCAAAACAGCGGAACAAATCGGAGAGCCAAGTCTAGTCGACATCGAGTAACCCTACTCGACCTAGACGAGCCATGGCCGAGCAGCCTTGGTCGAGCACACCCTGATCGAGCAAGCCAGACACCCAGACTCCAGACCCTACTCGACCTCGACAAGCCCTGGTCGAGGTCGACGAAGCCCAGTCCCCATGTCCGGAGTCGACAAGGAGAAGAGCCGAGCTTGCCGAGGAGATCCACCCGAGGACGACCAGGAGACTCGCTGCCGCGGAAAGGAGGATCCGCTGCCGCGGACGAAGCCATCCGCTGCCAGCGGAAGAGCCAGCTCGCGGAAGCGGAAGAAGACCCAACTCGATCTCGACGAACTCTTGTCGAGATCGACGAAGACCTTGAGACATGTCCGAGCATGTCCGAGCCAGTCGACCACACCAACCCGAGGAGACCATGTCGATGACCAGCCTTACTCGAGATCGACGAGGCCAACTCGAGGTCGACGAGCACCAGTGAGCCAGAGTCCGAGCCACATCGAGCAGAGTCAAGCCAAGCCGAGCCACCCAACTCGAGGTCGACTAGACCCAGATTCCAGAAGCTGCTCGACGAAGCCTTGTCCGAGTAGGATTGGAGTTCCTTGATGCCGAAGGTGGAAAATTCTATCCGAAGTTGCTGAAATCTATCCCGATCTATCAAGTTCTATCCATGGAAGGCGGAATCTATCAACATGAAGACATACCTACCATAATTAGTTTTATCCTTTCCTTACAGATTTATTTCCATTAAGACATTTATTTATCTTTTAGCTTTTTAGATATAAATTTAGATATAGATAGATATCTTCTTTCCTAGAATAGCTAAGGGAATGAAGGCTATAAATAAAGCCCTAGGGGGCTGATTTTCATTAATTCAATTTTCAGAGAGAAGTAAGTAGTAGAAGTAGAGAGAGAGAGAGAGAGTGAGCAGCCGGTTGGAGTTGTGAAGCGAGAGCGGAGTTGGCTTCGAGCGGTTGTAAACTTTGGTTTATTTTAATACAAGTTTCTTTCATCAATTCAATGTCTGCGATTGCGATGAGGCGTGAGTAGTCCACCCACTTCTGGGGCTGGGGTGAGCCCGACGGTGGCCATCTGAGGCGATGCAATAAAGGTCAGATCTTTTGTGTGATTCATCTTCTATCCCTATGAGCATGATTCTTTTGCGAGAGTTGAAGGTGATCCTTGTTTGTGTTATTGAAGCGAAAGTGATCTTAATGCAACTTGGATTAATTATGTGAAAAGGGTTAGTAACAATTAGGGTTTATGCGAAAGCCTCTATTTGCCTATTTGTTAATGACGAAAGTTATTTGATGGAAAGCATGATCTTTTATGCCTTTATGTGTTGTTTTGCATGGTTATCGTTGTGGTGTTGAAACCCTGGCCTTGGAAGTCTTTTATTATATTGATTTATTTCACCGAAATTCTGAGTTCTGTGTTTGAATTTACAAGCTTTAAAGTTTCTGTCTTTTTTCTGTTTCTGGTCGACCTAGACGAAGCTTCGTCGAGATCGAGTACCTCTTGTCGATCTCGAGTTGGGTTTGTCTTAGTCGAGTTGGTTTTCTGTTTTCTTTTGTCGATTTTCACTTTCTGCACTCTGTGTCGAGTTGCTCTTGTCGATCTCGACAAGCTTGTGGTCGAGATCGAGTACGACTTTCTGCTTTGCTTTTCGTTTTGCTTTGCTTTATTTCTTGCTTTCTGTCTTTAGTTTGTTATTTGCTTTTATTTTAGCTGCCCTTGCCGGGTTATTTGTTTGTGTCTTTCTGTTTCTGCGATTCTGTCTGTTCTGCTCTGCTTCTGTGAGAATATGATAGCTATCTGAGAACTGCTGACGTGCTTCCTCGTGGATTCGATCCTGACTTTTCTCTTACTACAACGCGAGGAAATCTTGTATCTATTTGCTGAGACAGGGAAGTCAGTCTGAACTTGATTCTATATTCTATTCTATACTTGACTTACTCCTGCAACAACAAATTGGCGCCGTTGCCGGGGAAGCAATCAATCGCGCCTTAGGTAGTCAGTTCTCACTGTCTCTTTGAGTTAGATTGCAGGTGTATGCGTCGTTCTGGTCCAACACCTGAGTTTGACAGCTTAGACGAACCGGAGCGCTACCTACACATCCACTCCAAACTCAAAAGGATCATCTCGGCCGATGAAACACAGGAACAGCTGATCGCTAGGCTTACCAGGGAACTAGCCGCAAGGGATGCCGCTATCAACGCTAAAGATGCTGCTATCGCCGCTGAGAGAGCAGCAAGGGAACAAGCACAGGCTGAGCTTGCCCAGTATCCAACCACGACAGAGGACTACATGCACCCAACTCTCGTCGTGCCTGAATCGGCGATTCTAATCCCTGAAAACTCTTTTGAAATTCGCACTCAATTTCTTATAGAGCTTAAAAATAATGCCTTTTACGGCAGATTTAATGAGTGTCCTCTTGAACATATTACTGACTTTCATGATATGTGCCGTACTCTTGCAGAAGGCACAACTCTGGAATATGTCAAGATGAAATCTTTCCGCTGGTCGCTCGCTGGGCCTGCACTGAAATGGCTGGAAGGGCTGAAGGCAAAATCACTCACAACCTGGGCCCAAGTAGAGCAAGAGTTTCTGAACAAATTCTTCCCACCTGCCAAAACAGCACATCTCCGCCAGAAAATCACCGCCTTTAAACAGCAGAAAGGGGAACCGCTGGCAAGGGCATGGGAGCGCTACAAGGAACTGCTTCGATCTTGCCCTACTCATGGACAGCCGCCCTACATCATTCAGGAGATCTTCTTCAACTCTCTTGATCAAGTCACTAAGGACAGAATCAACAATTATACTCGCTATGAGTATTTGACAATGCCGCCAAGTGACGCATGGGGAGTGCTGGAGAAGCTCACTACCTACGACAACAAGTATGGGTCTACTGCAACTTATGAAGAGAACCCATACGCCAGGCCAGTACCATCCATGCCCCTCTATGAGCCATCAAAGGAGATCGATCCAGATGTCAGGGAGCAATACTACAGAGACCAGAATAGGAAGCTCATCAAGCAAGTCAAATATCTCTCTGTCAACCAGCCTTGCATAGAATGCGGATCGCAAAGGCACACCACTCCTGAGTGCCCACACACAGAGCAAGTCAGATTGGCAAAGCACCATGAGGATGCAGCTTACGCAGGGGGACCCAATCGCTACATGGGGGACCAAAGGTTTCAGCAACCACAATGGAACCAAGGAGCCCCTAGGAATCCCTCGCCCTACAGAGCTCCAGGACATCCAGAAAGAGACCAGAAAAAGGATGATATACATCTAGTCCTGGAGGAGATACGGAGGAACCACTCAGAAACTAGGCAGTCCTTCAACTCCGTCTATACTCAGATGCAAGGTGTCAACTCTAGGCTTGGGGAAATTGATATCTGGCGGAAAACAGTTGATACACAGATTGGTCAACTAGCAGCAGGAATCCCCAGACAGTCAGGCGCACTCCCTGGATCTTCAGAACCAAATCCTAAGGGAAAGACTGGGCACGTCGCTGCTGTAAAACTCAGAAGCGGCCATCAACTGCAAGAGCCAGAGGTTGGGAAGCAGCAGAACGACGAAGAACAGCAAGTCGACCTCGACAAGGCCGTAGTCGATCTCGACAAGGCCGTACTCGACCTCGACAAGTCTCTCGTCGATCTCGAGGAGAAATTGCCAGAATCTTCGTCTGCGCCGAACAGCAACTTGCCTGGGCCCAATCCAGTCGATCTCGACAAGACTCTTGTCGATGTCGAGGAGCCCTTGGTCGAGAAATCAGCAGCAACTCCGACGTCTGTTCTGGCTCCGACTCAGAAAAAGAAGCTGCCTTTCCCCACAAAATCTCTAAAGGACCCAGCGGAGAAAAAGTTTCAGCGCTTCATCAAGATGCTTCAGAAGCTGAACGTCACTATCCCCTTCACAGATGCTCTCAATGAAATGCCGTCCTACGTCAAGTTCCTGAAGGAGATTCTGAGCAAAAAACGATCGATGGCAGAAATCACAGAGGAGTGCAGCCATCTGGACATATTGGAGAAGAGGCCGGATCCAGGTAAGTTTGCTATAACTATTGGATTTGGTCCATACAAAATTAATGCCCTATGTGATCTTGGAGCTAGTGTTAGTATTATGCCTTTAACGATTTGGTCCAAGATTAAGATAGGTGCCCTGGAGCCTGTGGATGCTAGACTATACATGGCCAACAACACAGTGGTCATTCCAACAGGCATGGTGGAAAATGTACCAGTACAAGTAGGTAAATTCTTCATTCCTGCTGATTTCTTAATTGTTGATATGCAAGAAGATCCTGCTTGTCCAATTATTCTAGGGAGACCATTCTTGGCGACGGTGGATGCCAATATAAGCGTAAGGAAAGGAGTGCTCACCTTCAACATCAGTGATGAGGTCATTGAGTATTCCTTTAACAAAACTGAAAGGCATACGGGTCCAATGGAAGAGGTCAAATCTATCTCAGCTGGCTACATCACTTGCGGGGAACCCAAGGTCAGAAATATGACCCCTGAGGAGATAGAAAAAAGAGACATGGAGGCCCAGGTGGAGGAGATTATGGCAATCCTTAAGGAAAACACAGGGAATCCAATCGACACAGACCAAGGTAAGTCGTTGTGGATTAACTATTTTTCGGATGCCTTGACAGGAGCTAAGTATGGGGTCAAGATCGACCAGGGCTCCTCGACATCGAGTCGAACCCTAGTCGATCTCGACCAGACCAAGGAGACTCCACCAGAGCCAGTTTCGTCAATCAGCCAGACGGAAGCCACACCCTCGTCGATCTCGAGTAGGCTACTCGAGGTCGACAAGAACCCAGCCAACACGACTCCTGCTTCCTCGACACAGAAGCCGCCTGACGCACCATCTCTAGTCGAGATCGACAAGGGTCTTGTCGAGATCGACCACTCTTCGACGGCCTCGGCTTCTTCTTCCTCGACGATGGTGACTCCAGGACCAAAGCCCTACTCGACCTCGAGTAGGCTTGTCAAGGTCGACCACCAGGCGGCGCCACCAGACCCTGTTTTCTCGAGGAGCAAGCCACCAGAGCCAGAGCCCTACTCGATCTCGAGTAGGCTTGTCGAGGTCGACCAGACTTCTTCGTCGACTTCTGCCTCTTCAACTAGGACACCACCAGAGCCAGCAGACTTGTCGATCTCGAGGAGCCCTAGTCGAGATCGACGAAACACCGTGGTCCCCGATTCCGTCTCTGCGAAGGTGAGCCAAGCTATGGATCTTTCTTCTCCTATTTCCATTAAAGATTTATCTATACATGGGAGAGGTCTGCCTTGGTATGTGCGATTGTGCAGGATTTCCAATGATGAGCCTAAGGAGTATGAAGTTGGAGACAAGCTCTATGTCTCTAAATCAAAGGATCATTGGTTTCCTAACAAATTCAACAAGAAGCGGATGGGACCGTTCGTGGTGAACAAGATCCATTCTGGAGGATTACAGCTGATGGACAAGAATGGAGTCTTATTTGAGGCCCAAGCTACATGGGCCCTGCAGATACCACCTTGAGCATTAATGAAAGTCGGCCTAGCGACTATAAAATCTAGAGCATGTACATAGACTTTTTAGGACATTTGAGACTTTGTTTTTGTTTTTGCTATTATGGGTATATGTCTTCTACTTTTTCAGGTCAATGGATAGAACCAAGCAAGACGTACTCGGACCAAGAGGTGCTCCATTCGAAATTTTGTAGCTCTGCACATCTGTCTTGTGAGTTTCTTTCTTTACCCTTTACATTATTTTTTTATACAGTGAGGACAATGTAATGTTTAAGTATGGGGTGGGGGAAGGGCTTACATTATGCATATTTTCCATACTTGACATTATGTGTGCATTATTTCTTGGAATTGCTACATGGCTGTTTTGGAATGCATTATTTATTTATGTGCTTATATGCATGTTTTCCAAAAATCTTGAAAAATGACCCCATTGAAAATTTTGAATAATGTCATGGAAGCTTATATTGGACTCGACGATGCAAAATTGGATTCATTAGAGATATAGCATGAAATTGCCTAGTAAAGGGAAGTCACAATGAAGTGCATTATTTCTTGAAAACCATGAAAGGAGGTAAAATTTGAAATTGCTTTTGACATGTTGCATGATAAAATGATGGAGGACTTTATATTTCCATATAATGCTCATTGTTTAATCCTAGCCTTACCTATGCTTATGCATCACAAAAGCCATAATATGCCTTATTTCAAATATCGCTCCACATGATCAAAATATTTGCCATTCTTTACCTTATCCGGGGATTATGTTGAGAATGATGTTACATTATGGAGATGTTATATGGTTGTTGTGTTGTTATCATATTTGGAGTTTGGAAGGAAATTATTTGAAATATATGGAAAATTTAATGAGTGAAAGAAAATCCGATCACCTCAGGAGATAAAGGTAGATCGACCATGCTCTCTAAGATAATAGTTTGGAGAGATGGGACACATTGTGAGGAGTCCAAAGCACTAAGTATCCGGGGCCATTCATGACACCCATGTTTGCAACTCGCGAGAAGGCAGTGCTGAGGTTAGAGAGGTAAAAGCATTATTATGAATAAAAGCATTATGAAAGGTGATAAATCAAATGGAGAAGGAATGTGGAAATTCAAATTGGAAAGTACTCCATTTCCCCGGATCAAACGCACCACATTGCCAGAAATTGCCCACCTTTTAGCCTTTTACCAATCTACTCCTTCATGAGCTTAAATAAAAGTCTTCTTGATTATCAATGCTTTGTCACATAAAAATTATTTGTGCATAACCCTCCTTTTGTGAGTAGATGTTGCTTTGATATATTTGCACATGCATGGATTTGAGACACAAGTACCTTTTCGAGGATGATAATTGATTGCAGGGACATATGTCAATGAATCTAAGATGTTGAGAGTTTTAATTACTTCCCCTGAATGACAAATAAAAGTATTGCTTGAGGACAAGCAAGCTTAAGTGTGGGGTGTTTGTTGTAAGCGGAATTTGCCATGTTTTACAGTAACTTTTATATCGATTTCTGTATACATTTCATGCATTTGGGTCAAGATAGTACATAATCTATGTAGTTTATGCTTATTTGCCAAAATTATGGAATCTACACCAGTTTTTGTTTAAATCGCAGAAATCGAGGCATTTATAGCAATTCTACAGAAGGTCGGAAAAGCTCGGAAAACCACTACAGAAGTCCAAGGTCAAAACAGCGGAACAAATCGGAGAGCCAAGTCTAGTAGACATCGAGTAACCCTACTCGACCTAGACGAGCCATGGCCGAGCAGCCTTGGTCGAGCACACCCTGATCGAGCAAGCCAGACACCCAGACTCCAGACCCTACTCGACCTCGACAAGCCCTGGTCGAGGTCGACGAAGCCTAGTCCCCATGTCCGGAGTCGACAAGGAGAAGAGCCGAGCTTGCCGAGGAGATCCACCCGAGGACGACCAGGAGACTCGCTGCCGCGGAAAGGAGGATCCGCTGCCGCGGACGAAGCCATCCGCTGCCAGCGGAAGAGCCAGCTCATGGAAGCGGAAGAAGACCCAACTCGATCTCGACGAACTCTTGTCGAGATCGACGAAGACCTTGAGACATGTCCGAGCATGTCCGAGCCAGTCGACCACACCAACCCGAGGAGACCATGTCGATGACCAGCCTTACTCGAGATCGACGAGGCCAACTCGAGGTCGACGAGCACCAGTGAGCCAGAGTCCGAGCCGCATCGAGCAGAGTCAATCCAAGCCGAGCCACCCAACTCGAGGTCGACTAGACCCAGATTCCAGAAGCTGCTCGACGAAGCCTTGTCCGAGTAGGATTGGAGTTCCTTGATGCCGAAGGCGGAAAATTCTATCCGAAGTTGCTGAAATCTATCCCGATCTATCAAGTTCTATCCATGGAAGGCGGAATCTATCAACATGAAGACATACCTACCATAATTAGTTTTATCCTTTCCTTACGGATTTATTTCCATTAAGACATTTATTTATCTTTTAGCTTTTTAGATATAAATTTAGATATAGATAGATATCTTCTTTCCTAGAATAGCTAAGGGAATGAAGGCTATAAATAAAGCCCTAGGGGGCTGATTTTCATTAATTCAATTTTCAGAGAGAAGTAAGTAGTAGAAGTAGAGAGAGAGAGAGAGAGTGAGCAGCCGGTTGGAGTTGTGAAGCGAGAGCGGAGTTGGCTTCGAGCGGTTGTAAACTTTGGTTTATTTTAATACAAGTTTCTTTCATCAATTCAATGTCTGCGATTGCGATGAGGTGTGAGTAGTCCACCCACTTCTGGGGCTGGGGTGAGCCCGACGGTGGCCATCTGAGGCGATGCAATAAAGGTCAGATCTTTTGTGTGATTCATCTTCTATCCCTATGAGCATGATTCTTTTGCGAGAGTTGAAGGTGATCCTTGTTTGTGTTATTGAAGCGAAAGTGATCTTAATGCAACTTGGATTAATTATGTGAAAAGGGTTAGTAACAATTAGGGTTTATGCGAAAGCCTCTATTTGCCTATTTGTTAATGACGAAAGTTATTTGATGGAAAGCATGATCTTTTATGCCTTTATGTGTTGTTTTGCATGGTTATCGTTGTGGTGTTGAAACCCTGGCCTTGGAAGTCTTTTATTATATTGATTTATTTCACCGAAATTCTGAGTTCTGTGTTTGAATTTGCAAGCTTTAAAGTTTCTGTCTTTTTTTCTGTTTCTGGTCGACCTAGACGAAGCTTCGTCGAGATCGAGTACCTCTTGTCGATCTCGAGTTGGGTTTGTCTTAGTCGAGTTGGTTTTCTGTTTTCTTTTGTCGATTTTCACTTTCTGCACTCTGTGTCGAGTTGCTCTTGTCGATCTCGACAAGCTTGTGGTCGAGATCGAGTACGACTTTCTGCTTTGCTTTTCGTTTTGCTTTGCTTTATTTCTTGCTTTCTGTCTTTAGTTTGTTATTTGCTTTTATTTTAGCTGCCCTTGCCGGGTTATTTGTTTGTGTCTTTCTGTTTCTGCGATTCTGTCTGTTCTGCTCTGCTTCTGTGAGAATCTGATAGCTATCTGAGAACTGCTGACGTGCTTCCTCGTGGATTCGATCCTGACTTTTCTCTTACTACAACGGGAGGAAATCTTGTATCTATTTGCTGAGACAGGGAAGTCAGTCTGAACTTGATTCTATATTCTATTCTATACTTGACTTACTCCTGCAACAACAAATTGGCGCCGTTGCCGGGGAAGCAATCAATCGCGCCTTAGGTAGTCAGTTCTCACTGTCTCTTTGAGTTAGATTGCAGGTGTATGCGTCGTTCTGGTCCAACACCTGAGTTTGACAGCTTAGACGAACCGGAGCGCTACCTACACATCCACTCCAAACTCAAAAGGATCATGTCGGCCGCTGAAACACAGGAACAGCTGATCGCTAGGCTTACCAGGGAACTAGCCGCAAGGGATGCCGCTATCAACGCTAAAGATGCTGCTATCGCCGCTGAGAGAGCAGCAAGGGAACAAGCACAGGCTGAGCTTGCCCAGTATCCAACCACGGCAGAGGACTACATGCACCCAACTCTCGTCGTGCCTGAATCGGCGATTCTAATCCCTGAAAACTCTTTTGAAATTCGCACTCAATTTCTTATAGAGCTTAAAAATAATGCCTTTTACGGCAGATTTAATGAGTGTCATCTTGAACATATTACTGACTTTCATGATATGTGTCGTACTCTTGCAGAAGGCACAACTCTGGAATATGTCAAGATGAAATCTTTCCGCTGGTCGCTCGCTGGGCCTGCACTGAAATGGCTGGAAGGGCTGAAGGCAAAATCACTCACAACCTGGGCCCAAGTAGAGCAAGAGTTTCTGAACAAATTCTTCCCACCTGCCAAAACAGCACATCTCCGCCAGAAAATCACCGCCTTTAAACAGCAGAAAGGGGAACCGCTGGCAAGGGCATGGGAGCGCTACAAGGAACTGCTTCGATCTTGCCCTACTCATGGACAACCACCCTACATCATTCAGGAGATCTTCTTCAACTCTCTTGATCAAGTCACTAAGGACAGAATCAACAATTATACTCGCTATGAGTATCTGACAATGCCGCCAAGTGACGCATGGGGAGTGCTGGAGAAGCTCACTACCTACGACAACAAGTATGGGTCTACTGCAACTTAGCATAAGAAATATCTCAATGGAGTAAGGTAGGATTTATCACTAAAGAAGGGAAACTGCGTGATATTAGCATAAGGCCCGAATATAAATGTACGATTTATCACTAAAGATAAGGAATTGGTTATGCCCCCTTTCGCTAAGATTCGAACCGGGTGCACTGCTCAGAGAGTATTAACTCCCGCTTAAGGTTTAGTCAAAGAAGGGAAACTGCGTGATATTAGCATAAGAAATATCTCTATGGAGGAAGGTAAGAAAGCAAATGAAATGATGGTCATGGGTGGTTGTACCCTTGTTCGGCCCGTGTTGCAATGGAATGAGCAAATTATAGGCGATGGTAAGAATACATATATCTTGATTACCCTAAAATATATCATGCTTGAATGTGTAATATTGAAGGATGTCTTTCTCTATAATCTTTTACAATATGATTATACACGAGAATTAAATTTCCTTGAATGCAATTGAACATTGGTAAGCAAAACAATCCATTGAAATGATGATTGTTTGAGGTTTTGTCATCTTTGCAGGCAAAGAAGGCCCAATGGTTAAAGATTTTCTTCACATGATAACCCATGATATGAATTTCGGCCCTCTGAAAGTTCGCATACCGATAACATACTGTGATGTAATTCCCTTCTTTTTATAGCTTACTTCCCATTTGACTATTATTTTAATATCCATAAGATCATGGTTCATTTTGAATGTATATTACAAATGGAGGAAAAGAATCAAAGCATGCTTGATTGTTGTTTAAATGGAGGAGACTACCCGTTGCTGAACGAAACGTCAACGTCAATAAACTAGTTCAAGCCTCATTCTTTTACCTTTTCTTTCAAAATTATAGTAAACTTTCAATTGACTGATTTGAAAGACTCTTGGGGAATGAAGACATTTCATCATGTGCTTTGGTGATTCAAGAATTTATTAATGTGTTGCTTTTTTCAATGTTCTAAATGTTGTTTTTTTCAATATGGTTTTTTCAATGTTCTAAATAGTATGAAGTTGTATTGAGTTCGTGTCTATGCTATATATACGTGGATTTATTCATCTAGTAGGCTATAAATAGAAAAGAATTATATCACATTATATTTTTTGTATGCGAACTTTCGGAGGGCCGAAACTCATATCATGGGCTATCATGTGAAGAAGATCTTCAACTATTGGGCCTTCTTTGCCTACAAAGGTGACAAAACCTCAAACAATCAACATTTCAATGGATTCTTTTGCTTACCAATGTTCAATGGCATTCAAGGAAATTTAATTCTCGTGTATAATCATATTGTAAAATATTATAGAGGAAGACATCCCTCAATATTACACATTCAAGCATGATACATTTTAGGGTAACCAAGATATATGGATTCTTACCATCGCCTATAATTTGGTCATCCCATTGCAACACGGGCCGAACAAGGCCACAACCACCCCTGACCATCATTTCATTTGCTTTCTTACATTCCTCCATGGAGACATTTCTTATGCTAATATCACACAATTTCCCTTTTTTGACTAAACTTTCAGCGAGAGTTAGTACTCTCTGAGTAGTAAATCCGGTTTGAATCTTTACGAAAGGGGGCATAACCAACTCCTTGTCTTTAGTGATAAATCCTACATTCATTATCGGGCCTTCTGCCACAAACCTATCGGAATCCAGCCATATAGATGTGAAGGAATCACGTTCTTCTGCTTCTATTTGAGTGAGAACATTTGGTAGATAATTTACATTCTTGATTCTGACAAAAATCGAAGACTTTATCGGAATTGTTGTTGTTACCACTTTGGTACCTTTTGAGTGAGGGGGTGAAAGCTCTTTGATTATGACAGAATAAAAGGCGGATTGATTACAATAGAATTAAAGATGTAAACTAACATACCTATTTATCATACCTCAAGGTGTAAGCAATCCGCCTTTTATTCTATGGTAATCAAAGAGCTTTCAACTCCTGACTCAAAAGGTACCAAAGTGGTAACAACAATAATTCCAATAATGTCTCCGATTTATGTCGGAATCACGAGTGTAAATTATATACCAAATGTTCTAGCTCAAATAGAAGCAGAAGAACATGATTCCTTCACATCTATATGGCTGGATTCCGATGGGTTTGTCGAAGAAGGCCCGAATATAAATGTAGGATTTATCACTAAAGATAAGGAATTGGTTATGCCCCCTTTCGATAAGATTCAAACCGGGTGCACCGCTCAGAGAGTATTAACTCCCGCTTAAGGTTTAGTCAAAGAAGGGAAACTGCGTGATATTAGCATAAGAAATATCTCTATGGAGGAAGATAAGAAAGCAAATGAAATGATGGTCATGGGTGGTTGTACCCTTGTTCGGCCCATTTTGCAATGGAATGATCAAATTATAGGCGATGGTAAGAATACATATATCTTGATTACCCTAAAATGTATGATGCTTGAATGTGTAATATTGAAGGATGTCTTTCTCTATAATCTTTTACAATATGATTATACACGAGAATTAAATTTCCTTGAATGCAATTGAACATTGGTAAGCAAAACAATCCATTGAAATGTTGATTGTTTGACGTTTTGTCATCTTTGCAGGCAAAGAAGGCCCAATAGTTAAAGATTTTCTTCACATGATAACCCATGATATGAATTTCGGCCCTCTGAAAGTTCGTATACCGATAACATACTGTGATGTAATTCCCTTCTTTTTATAGCTTACTTCCCATTTGACTATTATTTTAATATCCATAAGATAATGGTTCATTTTGAATGTATATTACAAATGGAGGAAAAGAATCAAAGCATGCTTGATTGTTGTTTAAATGGAGGAGACTACCCGTTGCTGAACGAAACGTCAACGTCAATAAACTAGTTCAAGCCTCATTCTTTTACCTTTTCTTTCAAAATTATAGTAAACTTTCAATTGACTGATTTGAAAGACTCTTGGGGAATGAAGACATTTCATCATGTGCTTTGGTGATTCAAGAGTTTATTAATGTGTTGCTTTTTTCAATGTTCTAAATGTTGCTTTTTTAAATATGCTTTTTTCAATGTTCTAAATAGTATGAAGTTGTATTAAGTTCGTATCTATGCTATATATACGTGGATTTGTTCATCTAGTAGGCTATAAATAGAAAAGAATTACATCACATTATATTTTTGGTATGCGAACTTTCGGAGGGCTGAAATTCATATCATGGGCTGTCATGTGAAGAAGATCTTCAACTATTGGGCCTTCTTTGCCTACAAAGGTGACAAAACCTCAAACAATAAACATTTCAATGGATTCTTTTGCTTACCAATGTTCAATGACATTCAAAGAAATTTAATTCACGTGTATAATCATATTGTAAAAGATTATAGAGAAAGACATCCTTCATTATTACACATTCAAGCATGATACATTTTAGGGTAACCAAGATATATGGATTCTTACCATCGCCTATAATTTGCTCATCCCATTGTAACACGGGCCGAACAAGGCCACAACTACCCATGACCATCATTTCATTTGCTTTCTTACATTCTCCATGGAGACATTTCTTATGCTAATATCACGCAGTTTCCCTTTTTTGACTAAACCTTCAGCAAGAGTTAGTACTCTCTGAGCAATAAACCCGGTTTGAATCTTTGCGAAAGGGGGCATAACCAACTCCTTGTCTTTAGTGATAAATCCTACATTCATATTCAGGCCTTCTGCCACAAACCTATCGGAATCCAGCCATATAGATGTGAAGGAATCATGTTCTTCTACTTCTATTTGAGTGAGAACATTTGGTAGATAATTTACACTCTTGATTCTGACAAAAATCGAAGACTTTATCGGAATTGTTGTTGTTACCACTTTGGTACCTTTTGAGTGAGGGGGTGAAAGCTCTTTGATTATGACAGAATAAAAGACGGATTGATTACAATAGAATTAAAGATGTAAACTAACATACCTATTTATCATACCTCAAGGTGTAAGAAATCCGCCTTTTATTCTATTGTAATCAAAGAGCTTTCAACTCCTGACTCAAAAGGTACCAAAGTGGTAACAACAATAATTCCAATAATGTCTTCGATTTATGTCGGAATCACGAGTGTAAATTATATACCAAATGTTGTAGCTCAAATAGAAGCAGAAGAACATGATTCCTTCACATCTATATGGCTGGATTCCGATGGGTTTGTCGAAGAAGGCCCGAATATAAATGTAGGATTTATCACTAAAGATAAGGAATTGGTTATGCCCCCTTTCGCTAATATTCAAACTGGGTGCACTGCTCAGAGAGTATTAACTCCCGCTTAAGGTTTAGTCAAAGAAGGGAAACTGCGTGATATTAGCATAAGAAATATCTCCATGGAGGAAGGTAAGAAAGCAAATGAAATGATGGTCATGGGTGGTTGTACCCTTGTTCGGCCCGTGTTGCAATGGAATGAGCAAATTATAGGCGATGGTAAGAATACATATATCTTGATTACCCTAAAATGTATCATGCTTGAATGTGTAATATTGAAGGATGTCTTTCTCTATAATCTTTTACAATATGATTATACACGAGAATTAAATTTCCTTGAATGCAATTGAACATTGGTAAGCAAAACAATCCATTGAAATGATGATTGTTTGAGGTTTTGTCATCTTTGCAGGCAAAGAAGGCCCAATGGTTAAAGATTTTCTTCACATGATAACCCATGATATGAATTTCGGCCCTCTGAAAGTTCGCATACCGATAACATACTGTGATGTAATTCCCTTCTTTTTATAGCTTACTTCCCATTTGACTATTATTTTAATATCCATAAGATCATGGTTCATTTTGAATGTATATTACAAATGGAGGAAAAGAATCAAAGCATGCTTGATTTTTGTTTAAATGGAGGAGACTACCCGTTGCTGAACGAAACGTCAACGTCAATAAACTAGTTCAAGCCTCATTCTTTTAACTTTTCTTTCAAAATTATATTAAACTTTCAATTGACTGATTTGAAAGACTCTTGGGGAATGAAGACATTTCATCATGTGCTTTGGTGATTCAAGAATTTATTAATGTGTTGCTTTTTTCAATGTTCTAAATGTTGTTTTTTTCAATATGGTTTTTTCAATGTTCTAAATAGTATGAAGTTGTATTGAGTTCGTGTCTATGCTATATATACGTGGATTTATTCATCTAGTAGGCTATAAATAGAAAAGAATTATATCACATTATATTTTTTGTATGCGAACTTTCGGAGGGCCGAAACTCATATCATGGGCTATCATGTGAAGAAGATCTTCAACTATTGGGCCTTCTTTGCCTACAAAGGTGACAAAACCTTAAACAATCAACATTTCAATGGATTCTTTTGCTTACCAATGTTCAATGGCATTCAAGGAAATTTAATTCTCGTGTATAATCATATTGTAAAAGATTATAGAGGAAGACATCCTTCAATATTAAACATTCAAGCATGATACATTTTAGGGTAACCAAGATATATGGATTCTTACCATCGCCTATAATTTGGTCATCCCATTGCAACACAGGCCGAACAAGGCCACAACCACCCTTGACCATCATTTCATTTGCTTTCTTACATTCCTCCATGGAGACATTTCTTATGCTAATATCACACAGTTTCCCTTTTTTGACTAAACTTTCAGCGAGAGTTAGTACTCTCTGAGTAGTAAATCCGGTTTGAATCTTTGCGAAAGGGGGCATAACCAACTCCTTGTCTTTAGTGATAAATCCTACATTCATTATCGGGCCTTCTGCCACAAACCTATCGGAATCCAGCCATATAGATGTGAAGGAATCACGTTCTTCTGCTTCTATTTGAGTGAGAACATTTGGTAGATAAATTACATTCTTGATTCTGACAAAAATCGAAGACTTTATCGGAATTGTTGTTGTTACCACTTTGGTACCTTTTGAGTGAGGGGGTGAAAGCTCTTTGATTATGACAGAATAAAAGGCGGATTGATTACAATAGAATTAAAGATGTAAACTAACATACCTATTTATCATACCTCAAGGTGTAAGCAATCCGCCTTTTATTCTATTGTAATCAAAGAGCTTTCAACTCCTGACTCAAAAGGTACCAAAGTGGTAACAACAATAATTCCAATAATGTCTTCGATTTATGTCGGAATCACGAGTGTAAATTATATACCAAATGTTCTAGCTCAAATAGAAGCAGAAGAACATGATTCCTTCACATCTATATGGCTGGATTCCGATGGGTTTGTCGAAGAAGGCCCGAATATAAATGTAGGATTTATCACTAAAGATAAGGAATTGGTTATGCCCCCTTTCGCTAATATTCAAACCGGGTGCACTGCTCAGAGAGTATTAACTCCCGCTTAAGGTTTAGTCAAAGAAGGGAAACTGCGTGATATTAGCATAAGAAATATCTCTATGGAGGAAGGTAAGAAAGCAAATGAAATGATGGTCATGGGTGGTTGTACCCTTGTTCGGCCCATGTTGCAATGGAATGATCAAATTATAGGCGATGGTAAGAATACATATATCTTGATTACCCTAAAATGTATGATGCTTGAATGTGTAATATTGAAGGATGTCTTTCTCTATAATCTTTTACAATATGATTATACACGAGAATTAAATTTCCTTGAATGCAATTGAACATTGGTAAGCAAAACAATCCATTGAAATGATGATTGTTTGAGGTTTTGTCATCTTTGCAGGCAAAGAAGGCCCAATAGTTAAAGATTTTCTTCACATGATAACCCATGATATGAATTTCGGCCCTCTGAAAGTTCGCATACCGATAACATACTGTGATGTAATTCCCTTCTTTTTATAGCTTACTTCCCATTTGACTATTATTTTAATATCCATAAGATCATGGTTCATTTTGAATGTATATTACAAATGGAGGAAAAGAATCAAAGCATGCTTGATTGTTGTTTAAATGGAGGAGACTACCCGTTGCTGAACGAAACGTCAACGTCAATAAACTAGTTCAAGCCTCATTCTTTTACCTTTTCTTTCAAAATTATAGTAAACTTTCAATTGACTGATTTGAAAGACTCTTGGGGAATGAAGACATTTCATCATGTGCTTTGGTGATTCAAGAGTTTATAATGTGTTGCTTTTTTCAATGTTCTAAATGTTGCTTTTTTAAATATGCTTTTTTCAATGTTCTAAATAGTATGAAGTTGTATTAAGTTCGTATCTATGCTATATATACGTGGATTTGTTCATCTAGTAGGCTATAAATAGAAAAGAATTACATCACATTATATTTTTGGTATGCGAACTTTCGGAGGGCTGAAATTCATATCATGGGCTGTCATGTGAAGAAGATCTTCAACTATTGGGCCTTCTTTGCCTACAAAGGTGACAAAACCTCAAACAATAAACATTTCAATGGATTCTTTTGCTTACCAATGTTCAATGACATTCAAAGAAATTTAATTCTCGTGTATAATCATATTGTAAAAGATTATAGAGAAAGACATCCTTCATTATTACACATTCAAGCATGATACATTTTAGGGTAACCAAGATATATGGATTCTTACCATCGCCTATAATTTGCTCATCCCATTGTAACACGGGCCGAACAAGGCCACAACTACCCATGACCATCATTTCATTTGCTTTCTTACATTCTCCATGGAGACATTTCTTATGCTAATATCACGCAGTTTCCCTTTTTTGACTAAACCTTCAGCAAGAGTTAGTACTCTCTGAGCAATAAACCCGGTTTGAATCTTTGCGAAAGGGGGCATAACCAACTCCTTGTCTTTAGTGATAAATCCTACATTCATATTCAGGCCTTCTGCCACAAACCTATCGGAATCCAGCCATATAGATGTGAAGGAATCATGTTCTTCTACTTCTATTTGAGTGAGAACATTTGGTAGATAATTTACACTCTTGATTCTGACAAAAATCGAAGACTTTATCGGAATTGTTGTTGTTACCACTTTGGTACCTTTTGAGTGAGGGGGTGAAAGCTCTTTGATTATGACAGAATAAAAGACGGATTGATTACAATAGAATTAAAGATGTAAACTAACATACCTATTTATCATACCTCAAGGTGTAAGCAATCCGCCTTTTATTCTATTGTAATCAAAGAGCTTTCAACTCCTGACTCAAAAGGTACCAAAGTGGTAACAACAATAATTCCAATAATGTCTTCGATTTATGTCGGAATCACGAGTGTAAATTATATACCAAATGTTCTAGCTCAAATAGAAGCAGAAGAACATGATTCCTTCACATCTATATGGCTGGATTCCGATGGGTTTGTCGAAGAAGGCCCGAATATAAATGTAGGATTTATCACTAAAGATAAGGAATTGGTTATGCCCCCTTTCGCTAATATTCAAACCGGGTGCACTGCTCAGAGAGTATTAACTCCCGCTTAAGGTTTAGTCAAAGAAGGGAAACTGCGTGATATTAGCATAAGAAATATCTCCATGGAGGAAGGTATGAAAGCAAATGAAATGATGGTCATGGGTGGTTGTACCCTTGTTCGGCCCGTGTTGCAATGGAATGAGCAAATTATAGGCGATGGTAAGAATACATATATCTTGATTACCCTAAAATGTATCATGCTTGAATGTGTAATATTGAAGGATGTCTTTCTCTATAATCTTTTACAATATGATTATACACGAGAATTAAATTTCCTTGAATGCAATTGAACATTGGTAAGCAAAACAATCCATTGAAATGATGATTGTTTGAGGTTTTGTCATCTTTGCAGGCAAAGAAGGCCCAATGGTTAAAGATTTTCTTCACATGATAACCCATGATATGAATTTCGGCCCTCTGAAAGTTCGCATACCGATAACATACTGTGATGTAATTCCCTTCTTTTTATAGCTTACTTCCCATTTGACTATTATTTTAATATCCATAAGATCATGGTTCATTTTGAATGTATATTACAAATGGAGGAAAAGAATCAAAGCATGCTTGATTTTTGTTTAAATGGAGGAGACTACCCGTTGCTGAACGAAACGTCAACGTCAATAAACTAGTTCAAGCCTCATTCTTTTACCTTTTCTTTCAAAATTATAGTAAACTTTCAATTGACTGATTTGAAAGACTCTTGGGGAATGAAGACATTTCATCATGTGCTTTGGTGATTCAAGAATTTATTAATGTGTTGCTTTTTTCAATGTTCTAAATGTTGTTTTTTTCAATATGGTTTTTTCAATGTTCTAAATAGTATGAAGTTGTATTGAGTTCGTGTCTATGCTATATATACGTGGATTTATTCATCTAGTAGGCTATAAATAGAAAAGAATTAGATCACATTATATTTTTTGTATGCGAACTTTCGGAGGGCCGAAACTCATATCATGGGCTATCATGTGAAGAAGATCTTCAACTATTGGGCCTTCTTTGCCTACAAAGGTGACAAAACCTCAAACAATCAACATTTCAATGGATTCTTTTGCTTACCAATGTTCAATGGCATTCAAGGAAATTTAATTCTCGTGTATAATCATATTGTAAAAGATTATAGAGGAAGACATCCTTCAATATTAAACATTCAAGCATGATACATTTTAGGGTAACCAAGATATATGGATTCTTACCATCGCCTATAATTTGCTCATCCCATTGCAACACGGGCCGAACAAGGCCACAACCACCCATGACCATCATTTCATTTGCTTTGTTACATTCCTCCATGGAGACATTTCTTACGCTAATATCACGCAGTTTCCCTTTTTTGACTAAACCTTCAGCGAGAGTTAGTACTCTCTGAGCAGTAAACCCGGTTTGAATCTTTGCGAAAGGGGGCATAACCAACTCCTTGTCTTTAGTGATAAATCCTACATTCATTATCGGGCCTTCTGCCACAAACCTATCAGAATCCAGCCATATAGATGTGAAGGAATCAAGTTCTTCTGCTTCTATTTGAGTGAGAACATTTGGTATATAATTTACACTCTTGATTCTAACAAAAATCGAAGGCTTTATCGGAATTGTTGTTGTTACCACTTTGATACCTTTTGAGTGAGGGGGTGAAAGCTCTTTGATTATGACAGAATAAAAGGCGGATTGATTACAATAGAATTAAAGATGTAAACTAACATACCTATTTATCATGCCTCAAGGTGTAAGCAATCCGTCTTTTATTCTATTGTAATCAAAGAGCTTTCAACCCCTGACTCAAAAGGTACCAAAGTGGTAACAACAATAATTCCAATCAAGTCTCCGATGTGAAGCATTTAACGGCCCAGGATTATGATTCCCGAGTTACGTTTCGAGGGATGAAACCCCTCGTTGGGATCTTGCGCCCCGAGTACAGGTTGAAGGTTTGAAATCGAAGATGTGTAGTTTAAAGTGGGATTTCGCACCCAAATCCGGAAGGTCCGTTGGAGACCCCGGGGTAAACCCCTGTACCTGTCCTAAGTCTACAACGCGGGAAATCCTTAATCATGCAAAGGGCATAAGTTCTGAAAGTGATACAACTAGTGCCACGGCAGAGCCGGGTCAAAACAGAGTATAATTAGGGAGAAATCCCAAAAGCGTGAATCTGGTGAAATCGGGTTTCAACCACTCACTCTCCGCCATATGAATAGACACCGTAATAACAACACAAAATCAAGTAGTGTATCGGGTACCTGAAACTATACGCTTATACCTGAAACTATACCACTAAGTCAGGCCAAGAGTCCGCCCGCGGGTCCTCTGACCGCGCTGAAGACATATAATACGCTTATACCTAGAATAAAGATGCTTTCATGCAGTACTGGAATATTAACCACTCTATCATGTTCCTAATTCATATGTGCGGAATATTAAGTAAGGCCTTAACAAAGAATACCAAGTGGTATATCCCTCTTCTACCACCACCCCTCTTCCAGACAAGGTGGAGACTGGCCCGTTCGATGCTATAATCATATCAAATCTCATCATCATATCATATCTCATCATCATATCATATCTCATGCCCATCTCGTATCTCGTGATATATATAAATGACTCGAGGAGGACAACACCCGATGAAGCTGGGCTGCCCTATGACCCTAGCAAGGACTCTAGGACTCACAGATAACGGCCGTTCTGTATTCAAACGCATACAGAGTAAGGATGCTCATTCGTAAATGCAATTCCTACGCATGATACTACATGACATGCTCTTATGCATATGCAACACCTATATACTATATGACACATCAGGCAGGAGGTACTGGTTACTGAGTAAGCCCCGGAGGTACTTACCTGGCTAGCAGATCAGCAACAGAAGAATCCAGCACACAGTAGTCACAATCACAGAGTATCACCTAGTAAATAATGGAATATACATAAGTCTACATCCAGCTATTAAGCACTCAAGCACACCTCAATCAATAGAACAAGTAACACATTATGAAAGTCATTTCATCGCATCATCCGCTCCTCAAGACCACATCGTTCTCCATAAATCATTCAACAAATTCCGCATGTTCATATACATCATTTCCGCATATACCTCAACGGTTCATCAAAATCATAAGACATAATTTGTGTGATATAAAATCCTACTAGATCGTCATAATCATCCAACATTTAATCTCATATAATAATTTACCACAAGTCATGCTATTAGTCATGCATATCATTTTGTTAGTCAAACGACCATATTATCATGCTAGTTAGTCATCGAATAAGTCTTATTCCCAAGTTAGTTTCAAAACCGTTTCAAATCCCAGTTAAATAGTTAAGTAATCCGACCATTGAAAATACTCGCTAAATTTCTTTTTTAATTATTTAATAATCATTTCCGACCTTGCAATTCATTTTCCAAATTCTTTTCTAAACAGACAAGTCCAACTTACTTATGTTAACTTATTTATGTTAAATCCCAATTATTATTATAGATATAATATTATAAAACACCCTTATAAGTTATTCCAAATCCCCTAAAATCCAAATCGTTTTTATTTAATAAAATCAACCCTTTATAAATCTCCAAAATTAATGCTTTATCTGTTAAATCCTCAAATACTATTATACTATATTTTAATTACCACTACTTAGTTAAATAATCAGCGGATAGCCCGAACCGAACCGGTTATATAATCCCAACCCGGTTTAATACTAAACAAAATACCAATTGGAAAGGTGGGGCCCACAGGAGCCACGGTGGCTTCTCCTTCTTCCCGATTTCAAGCTTCGCCTGGCGCCATAGCTCCGCTCGACCCCGCTCCTGCCGGCGCCGCCATGGTGATCGATGCCGATGGCCCGAGCTCCTGAGCTCCTCCCGGCTAGCTTAGCTTCACTCGGACTCGCCTCCCCAAACCACGACTCGCACTCCCTCGCTCCCACACACTCGCCTGCCCCGCTCGGACTCACGCTCGCCTCGCACCCCCGGACTCGCTCTCGAGCTCGCATCGTCGGGCCTCGACCTAACCCACTCTTTTCTCTCCGACACTCAATTCCCGACCACCAATGACGCGAACACATGGATTGAAGTTAAAGGAACGAAGTGAACGAGGCTCACCGAGGTGGTTTCGCGGACATCGGAGCTTCGATCGGAGTTCTGGGCTTCATTAGTGGCTCGCGATGCCTCATCGGACCTCTGTCGGATATGGGTGAGCGTGATGGTGAAGTCCGAGGGTGATTCCGCTCGAAAACGAGTAAGAACGGCTTACCGGAAGATTGTTCGCACTTGAACGGGGCGATGGACTTCAATGGCACGGCGGCGGCGCTGGTGACTCCTGGGCGTCTCTTGGGTGGCTCGGGTTCATCCCCAAACGTCGGTCTTCGCGAGGAAAGGGTGTGGTAGTGATAGGTGACTCGAAGGAGGAGGAAGAACTTGGAGCTTGAATGTTCCCGGCAAGTACAGAGGAGATGAAGGCGGTGGTTGAGATGGTGAGGGCGACGGCGACTCGGCGAGAATTGGAACAGAAGGAGGGCTTGATTGGAGGTAATGAAGAAGGGGAGGGAGGATTTGCTCATCCTTGTTCCAATGGGAATGGAAGGCAGATGATGGGGAGATGGAGTTGGTGAAAGTGATGGTGAATGGTCGTGGTGAGGGGGACGGGGTAAGGTGATTTGAAGGAGGCATGGTGAGGGTGAGGGAGTGGGTAAAGTAAGGGTGGAGTGTGAAATTGGTTAAACTAATACCCGACAATAAATCCCGAATACGCGAATCTCAAACCTCGAATTAGTTCACAAATGTTAGTTTCTCCGACTCTCGGTTCCTCGATCAATTTTTTAAAAATCAACAAGGATATCGCTATCCGATAATTTTTTTGAATTTTCGGGGTAAAAGGACGGAAAATCGTTCGTTAAATTTTTGGATTCAGGTCGGAATCCGCTTTACATGTTTTAAATCGGTCATTTTTATTTTTCTTTTTCCGAAAATTTAGGATTTTAAAATCCGAGCCTTTACATCATCCACCTCTAAAAACAAGTCTCGTCCCCGAGACTAAAACCATCTTCAAACAGAGGATGAAGTTTGAAATTGGTGAGTCCAGCAATTTTGTCGTGATCATAATATCTCCAATAGACCGTAGTAAGAATGTAATATGGGCCCCTACCACATCCTTACTCCGACTTCTTGGCCATATCATAACTCAAAACCATAATATAGTCGCCACTAAGTCTCAACAAGTAATCTACAGGTGCCCCCATAAAATACTTGTATCCACTTCGTGGAGCGTTATAAGGAAAACTAGGGTCGCATTAGTTTACTCAAAATCCAAGATAGTCTGTTTAAGGTACCATTAAAATCCTTTAAATCCGCCGTTAGTCGAGCAATTTTCAAATCTCAGGAGGTGGAATCATCCACCACTAAGGGCTAATCCCATATTTCTTTCCTAGGTTCAAGTCAGAATCAAATCTCATCAATTCGGTTCTATAATCCTAGCAATTCCAATTCAACATCATATATTATAGCAATTGTTCAACATAGCAATCGTATCATACATTCATAACCAAGTTGTACTCATATCACGGACATTCACATACCATAACATATATCTATAATCGTATCGTTCATGGTAGGATTTATCACATAATCTCACAGAAGTTACACACCATATCAGTCAGATAAGCACGTCATACTCATGCTATTGTCAAACGTCATCACATTAAAGGCAAACAAGTACTTATGTACATTAGCATTCCATCAAGTTTAGGGGATAACTAAATATATTATTACTAACTGTTCACTATTTTCAAGGACAATACATTATAGAATCAACATCGTCTATAGAATAGAATTCGCCCCACATTCGGCCCCAAGTAAAGCATACACTAGATCACTTTCTCAAGAGAACCTGCCTATAACTACCAATTAGACAAGACACAGTCACTACCCATCAACTCTTGCATTGAAATCAAATTCACCGAGGTCTACCGACTCAATCCCCTACTAGTTCTAGACAACATTGCATCCCGCTCACAAACAACCTTTCTAGCCTCATAACTACCCGCAATCAAGGCCCATTACCCAAACCAACTACTATGTATTCCAACTTCTATGCCAACAAGCCATCTAAGGGCCAATCCATTTCGACATCCCGATCTTAAGTCTTACCTTCCACTCGACCATCTAAATTATTTCTCAGAGTTCCTAATCGCACGATTTCCTGATCCGACAAGCTTAACAACTCAACCAACTACCAAGACTCCATATATAACACGTCCTTGCCCTAGGGGTCCTCTATGAGTCCCATCTTTACCCTCTAATAGAAAATTCCGAGTCCTTAACTCAACCGCTCTCACGATCGATCTAGACGCTTCTTAACAATCTCGCTTACTCTTCCTAGGCTCTCAAGACTCCGTCCGACCATCATCTTCTAAAGAGATGTCTCGAATCACCTTGCTAACCTGATCATACTTCCCACGCCACTAACCACTCTCACTAACCATCAATCTCTAAGGACCCAACTCATGCTGACCATCTCACACCTAACACTCTCGACCAATTCTAACGCAGGAACCCAACTAGTGGCACTCCCAACCACGAATCACCATGACCCTCAAGCTGACTCACTCTAGATCCTCTTCCCAACATACTCTACCTGGACTAGTTCCCTTAACTCCGCATGTTTCCCCAAATTGCCTCAGATCACGCTTCCTCGAACTTCGAAATCTCTACCCCTTAAACCCTTATGTACCGATCATCATTTTCACCGAACTCCTATGACATCCTCGTCCGAATTTCCTAAGTACCGCAACTTCACCATCCTTCTAAAATCTTTTATCTTCTAGCGTCCTCAATACCTTCTGCTTTGCCTAGTTCCCAAATCCATGCTCATAGTCTTACTAGGAATCTCAACTACATCCTTGCCTAGCTACTAGCCTTTCCTCGAAGGTTCATCTCACCTCCTCAAATATCTCAACAACCACAATAACCACCACTCGTAAATCCCGATTCATTCCCTATGCCAAAATCCTCCAACAACGCATCTAGAGATCCTTCACTCATAAATTCCCCAAGCCTTACCAATCCTATCTAAACAACCCCCAAATACTCATCACATGAACAACCCTGATATGAACAACCAAATATCCCCGATCGATACTTTTCCAAGCAACCTCATACTACTTTTCCTAGGAAATTCCTCAACCTCACCCCTTACCGAAATCGCCCCCACTCTCAGCACACATCACCTAGTCCCAATTTCTACGATTCCTCAGACATTCCTTAATCAATCATCCTCGACACCTCCCACGATCTGCTCATAGACTATCTAGACACCTTCCTTACCACACAAATTCGTCTTACAACACCTCCCCCCAAGAATCCCTTGATCAACTCCTAGCTCGCCCATCCACCTCTAGAACTACGCCAACTGCCTATACTCACACCCACTCGTAAGGTCACTCTCATGCAACTAGTCTAGCCCTCAACCCCTCACACCGCGCACCCACTACTTACCGACACTCCTAGCTAGGATATCTCTCTCAAAATCTCAACATACTAGCCCCACTCCCCACCTAAGACCTACCTCGAAGCTCATCTATAATCATCTTTATATGTGCGCAGAACAAGCTAGAAACTTATCATTTCATTCACCAATCATGCTTGACAGACTAAGAACATGTATGCACAGACTGACATGGGACACATATGGCCCAAGTTATGCAAGATCTAGCAAACATCACAGGATATCATATGCACGACTTATCACTCATTTAGATACACAATTAAGCAAGTCATAATATTACGGAAAGCATGCTAAGATGTACCCTAAAAATCATGCTAAGGGTATGGTCAGTTCATGCAGGATTGGTATAGCAACTATCTCATCACATACATCCATATTCGCAAAGTAAGAATAGGACGTCACACAATCATACGAGGGCCTATAACTGGGAGATATATGTCTTACATGATACTAGAAATACTCATTAAACATGTACACAACCAATGAGGTCCAATTAGGTTAATCTGGCATTTTAAGTCATCCAATTCACGGTTTAAACATGCAACGAGAGTTGAACACACTATCATGGACCTAGTTCATAGGGAGATATTAATCATGGGAATTCAATACATACGACACATACATCAACTCATAAGTGCAACCATGCAATGTACCGGGAAAGTCATGCTGAATTATACCAATATAGCTTGTCATGCAACCACAAGAATGACTGCTACTATAACCGACAAAATTCTCCAAGGCCATTCACCGACTCATCACCCCATTTCCCCGTGAGGCGCTAGTATGACTCGCTGGACACAAGGACATTCACGTCGTTTCTGAGAGGTGAGGGTAGAACTCGTGTTTAGACTCTTGTGGAAAGAAGACATGGTTGACCATTACGAAGATCGAAAGGGATGACTCCATAAGACAACTCACTTCTATCTCGAAATGATTTAAATCCTCACTCTTACTAACATACTTAGGTAACCCTCACATCCGACACGCGATTTCCGAAGGTATTTGGTTGACCGACCCAAATTTCCCGTGAAAGACTCGAACCACAAGTACGAGACTCGATAGAAGCATCGATGGTGGGATACGAAACAAGACTCGAAACAGGGAGAGCGGATGCTTCTCGACCCTTGCTAACATTCCTAGGTGTTTTGGTGGGGCGGATGACAGAGTCAGAACCATCAGGGGGTTTGAATTATGTAGGGGTTATTCCGTCAAGACAAGAATTCTGATTACTTAAGAACAAGGCTTTCTCCCACTATCTCGTTTGCACAGTTATTCAACACATGATTCAAGTCAAGGCATACTGATTAGTTCGCTATCCTAAGCACAATAGAACACTCATCACAGAAGCAATCAACAAAATTAATATGATCCTCTTCAAGGAGGATTGCCCTCGGGCCTAGTTGCATATATGTATATATATAAACGTAAGCATAGAGACGATCTATGCCGTCCTTCGAGGGACGACTGACCAGAGGGGCAAAACCTCACGGCCTCCAAGGAACATCACGGAGGTTGGAGTGTTGAGTTAGGAGGCCGCCTCCTAACTCAACACTCCAACCTCCGTGATGTTCCTTGGAGTCTTCTAGGCCCATCTGTAAATAAAAGCTAGTATTTTGCATACCGTTCCCCGAATTCTAAATCCATAAGGGATGTCTATCGCTTGGGTCTCTACCCACGAGATTATTTCCTCTTTATTCATTTTAGGTTTTAAGTCCAATTAAATTCATTTTGCCCTTTATAAAATACTTTCCAAAACCATTTGAAAACATTGGGCGATTTTCAAAACCTCTTCAACATATTGTAGTCGGATTGCAAAACCTCAGCTCTAATACCACCTTTGTAACGACCCAGGATTATGATTCCCAAGTTACGTTTCGAGGGATGAAACCCCTCGTTGGGATCTTGCGCTCCGAGTACAGGTTGAAGGTTTGAAATCGAAGATGTGTAGTTTAAAGTGGGATTTCGCACCCAAATCCGGAAGGTCCGTTGGAGACCCCGGGGTAAACCCCTGTACCTGTCCTAAGTCTACAACGCGGGAAATCATTTATCATGCAAAGGGCATAAGTTCTGAAAGTGATACAACTAGTGCCACGGCAGAGCCGGGTCAAAACAGAGTATAATTAGGGAGAAATCTCAAAAGCGTGAATCTGGTGAAGTCGGGTTTCAACCACTCACTCTCCACCATATGAATAGACACCGTAATAACAGCACAAAATCAAGCAGTGTATCGGGTACCTGAAACTATACCACTAAGTCAGGCCAAGAGTCCGCCTGCGGGTCCTCTTACCGTGCTGAGGACATATAATACGCCTATACCTAGAATAAAGATGCCTTCATGCAGTACTGGAATATTAACCACACTATCATGTTCCTAATTCATATGTGCGGAATATTAAGTAAGGCCTTAACAAAGAATACCAAGTGGTATATCCCTCTTCTACCACCACCCCTCTTCCAGACATGGTGGAGACTGGCCAGTTCGATGCTATAATCATATCAAATCTCATCATCATATCATATCTCATGCCCATCTCGTATCTCGTGATATATATAAATGACTCGAGGAGGACAACACCTGATTAAGCTGGGCTGCCCTATGACCCTACCAAGGACTCTAGGACTCACAGATAACGGCCGTTCTGTATTCAAACACATACAGAGTAAGGATGCTCATTCGTAAATGCAATTCCTATGCATGATACTACATGACATGCTCTTATGCATATGCAACACCTACATACTATATGACACATCAGGCAGGAGGTACTGGTTACTGAGTAAGCCCCGGAGGTACTTACCTGGCTAGCATATCAGCAACAGAAGAATCCAGCACACAGTAGTCACAATCACAGAGTATCACCTAGTAAATAATGGAATATACATAAGTCTACATCCAACTATTAAGCACTCAAGCACACCTCAATCAATAGAACAAGTAACACATTATGAAAGTCATTTCATCGCATCATCCGCTCCTCAAGACCACATCGTTCTCCATAATTCATTCAACAAATTCCGCATGTTCATATACATCATTTCCGCATATACCTCAACGGTTCATCAAAATCATAAGACATAATTTGTGTGATATAAAATCCTACTAGATCGTCATAATCATCCAACATTTAATCTCATATAATAATTTACCACAAGTCATGCTATTAGTCATGCATATCATATTGTTAGTCAAACGATCATATTATCATGCTAGTTAGTCATCGAATAAGTCTTATTCCCAAGTTAGTTTCAAAACCGTTTCAAATCCCAGTTAAATAGTTAAGTAATCTGACCATTGAAAATACTCGCTAAATTCCTTTTTTAATTATTTAATAATCATTTCCGACCTTGCAATTCATTTTCCAAATTCTCTCCTAAACAGACAAGTCCAACTTACTTATGCTAACTTATTTATGTTAAATCCCAATTATTATTATAGATATAATATTATAAAACACCCTTATAAGTTATTTCCAAATCCCCTAAAATCCAAATCGTTTTTATTTAATAAAATCAACCCTTTATAAATCTCCAAAATCAATACTTTATCTCTTAAATCCTCAAATACTATTATACTATATTTTAATTACCACTAATTAGTTAAATAATAAGCGGATAACCCGAACCGAACCGGTTATATAATCCCAACCCGGTTTAATACTAAACAAAATACCAATTGGAAAGGTGGGGCCCACATGAGCCACGGTGGCTTCTCCTTCTTCCCGATTTCAAACTTCGCCTGGCGCCATAGCTCCGCTCGACCCCGCTCCTGCCGGCGCCGCCATGGTGATCGACGCCGATGGCCCGAGCTCCTGAGCTTCTCCCGGCTAGCTTAGCTTCACTCGGACTCGCCTCCCCAAACCGCGTCTCGCACTCCCTCGCTCCCACACACTCGCCTGCCCCGCTCGGACTCACGCTCGCCTCGTACCCCCGGACTCGCTCTCGAGCTCGCCTCGTCGGGCCTCGACCTAACCCACTCTTTTCTCTCCGACACTCAATTCCCGACCACCAATGACGCGAACACATGGATTGAAGCTAAAGGAACGAAGTGAACGAGGCTCACCGAGGTGGTTTCGCGGACATTGGAGCTTTGATCGGAGTTCTGGGCTTCATTGGTGGCTTGCGATGCCTCATCGGACCTGCGTCGGATATGGGTGAGCGTGATGATGAAGTCCGAGGGTGATTCCGCTCGAAAACGAGTAAGACCGGCTTACCGGAAGATTGTTTGCACTTGAACGGGGCGATGGACTTCGGTGGCACGGCGTCGGCGCTGGTGACTCCTGGGCGGCTCTTGGGTGGCTCGGGTTCATCCCCAAACGTCGGTCTTCGCGAGGAAAGGATGTGGTAGTGATAGGTGACTTGAAGGATTAATATGATCCTCTTCAAGGAGGATTGCCCTCGAGCCTAATTGCATATATGTATATATATAAACGTAAGCATAGAGACAATCTATGCCGTCCTTCGAGGGACGACGGACCAGAGGGGCAAAACCTCACGGCCTCCAAGGAACATCACGGAGGTTGGGGTGTTGAGTTAGGAGGCCGCCTCCTAACTCAACACTCCAACCTCCGTGATGTTCCTTGGAGTCTTCTAGGCCCATCTGTAATATAAAACAATCAAGCATGCTTTGATTCTTTTCCTCCATTTGTAATATACATTCAAAAGTCAACGTCAATAAACTAGTTCAAGCCTCATTCTTTTAAATTTTCTTTCAAAATTATAGTAAACTTTCGATTGACTGATTTGAAAGACTCTTGGGGAATGAAGACATTTCATCATGTGCTTTGGTGATTCAAGAGTTTATTAATGTGTTGCTTTTTTCAATGTTCTAAATGTTGCTTTTTTCAATATGGTTTTTTCAATGTTCTAAATAGTATGAACTTGTATTGAGTTCATGTCTATGCTATATATACGTGGATTTGTTCATCTAGTAGGCTATAAATAGAAAAGAATTACATCACATTATATTTTTGGTATGCGAACTTTCGGAGGGCCGAAACTCATATCATGGGCTATCATGTGAAGAAGATCTTCAACTATTGGGCCTTCTTTGCCTACAAAGGTGACAAAACCCCAAACAATCAACATTTCAATGGATTCTTTTGCTTACCAATGTTCAATGGCATTCAAGGAAATTTAATTCTCGTGTATAATCATATTGCAAAAGATTATAGAGAAAGACATCCTTCAATATTACACATTCAAGCATGATACATTTTAGGGTAACCAAGATATATGGACTCTTCGCATCGCCTATAATTTGCTCATCCCATTGCAACACAGGCCGAACAAGGCCACAACCACCCATGACCATCATTTCATTTGCTTTCTTACATTCCTCCATGGAGACATTTCTTATGCTAATATCACACAGTTTCCCTTTTTTGACTAAACCTTCAGCGAGAGTTAGTACTCTCTGAGTAGTAAATCCGGTTTGAATCTTTGCGAAAGGGGGCATAACCAACTCCTTGTCTTTAGTGATAAATCCTAAATTCATATTCGGGCCTTCTGCCAAAAACCTATCGGAATCCAGCCATATAGATGTCAAGGAATCATGTTCTTCTGCTTCTATTTGAGTGAGAACATTTGGTAGATAATTTACACTCTTGATTCTGACAAAAATCGAAGACTTTATCGGAATTGTTGTTGTTACCACTTTCGTACCTCTTGAGTGAGGGGGTGAAAGCTCTTTGATTATGACAGAATAAAAGGCGGATTGATTACAATAGAATAAAAGATGTAAATTAACATACCTATTTATCATGCCTCAAGGTGTAAGCAATCCACCTTTTATTCTATTGTACTCAAAGAGCTTTCAACCCCTGACTCAAAAGGTACCAAAGTGGTAACAACAATAATTCCAATCAAGTCTCCGATTTTTGTCAGAATCAAGAGTGTAAATTATATACCAAATGTTCTAGCTCAAATTGAAGCAGAAGAACATGATTCCTTCACATCTATATGGATGGATTTCGATGGGTTTGTGGCAGAAGGCCCGAATATAAATGTAGGATTTATCACTAAAGATAAGGAATTGATTATGCCCCCTTTCGCTAAGATTCAAACCGGGTGCACTGCTTAGAGAGTATTAACTCCCGCTTAAGGTTTAGTCAAAGAAGGGAAACTGCGTGATATTAGCATAAGAAATCTCTCCATGGAGGAAGGTAAGAAAGCAAATGAAATGATGGTCATGGGTGGTTGTACCCTTGTTCGGCCCGTTTTGCATTGGAATGAGGAAATTATAGGCGATGGTAAGAATACATATATCTTGATTACCCTAAAATGTATCATGCTTGAATGTGTAATATTGAAGGATGTCTTTCACTATAATCTTTTACAATATGATTATACACGAGAATTAAATTTCCTTGAATGCAATTGAACATTGGTAAGCAAAACAATCCATTGAAATGCTGATTGTTTGAGGTTTTGTCATCTTTGCAGGCAAAGAAGGCCTAATAGTTCAAGATTTTCTTCACATGATAACTCATGATATGAATTTCGGCCCTCTGAAAGTTCGCATACCGATAACATAATGTGATGTAATTCCCTTCTTTTTATAGCTTACTTCCCATTTGACTATTAATTTCATATCTATAAGATCATGGTTCATTTTGAATGTATATTACAAATGGAGGAAAAGAATCAAAGCATGCTTGATTGTTGTTTAAATGGAGGAGACTACCCGTTGCTGAACGAAAAGTCAACGTCAATAAACTAGTTCAAGCCTCATTCTTTTACCTTTTCTTTCAAAATTATAGTAAACTTTCAATTGACTGATTTGAAAGACTCTTGGGGAATGAAGACATTTCATCATGTGCTTTGGTGATTCAAGAGTTTATTAATGTGTTGCTTTTTTCAATGTTCTAAATGTTGCTTTTTTAAATATGCTTTTTTCAATGTTCTAAATAGTATGAAGTTGTATTGAGTTCGTATCTATGCTATATATACGTCGATTTGTTCATCTAGTAGGCTATAAATAGAAAAGAATTACATCACATTATATTTTTGGTATGCGAACTTTTGGAGGGCCGAAACTCATATCATGGGCTATCATGTGAAGAAGATCTTCAACTATTGGGCCTTCTTTGCCTACAAAGGTGACAAAACCTCAAACAATCAACATTTCAATGGATTCTTTTGCTTACCAATGTTCAATGGCATTTAAGGAAATTTAATTCTCGTGTATAATCATATTGCAAAAGATTATAGAGAAAGACATCCTTTAATATTAGACGTTCAAGCATGATACATTTTAGGGTAACCAAGATATATGGACTCTTCCCATCGCCTATAATTTGCTCATCCCATTGCAACACAGGCCGAACAAGGCCACAACCACCCATGACCATCATTTCATTTGCTTTCTTACATTCCTCCATGGAGACATTTCTTATGCTAATATCACACAGTTTCCCTTTTTTGACTAAACCTTCAGCGAGAGTTCGTACTCTCTGAACAGTAAACCCGATTTTAATCTTTGCGAAATGGGTCATAACCAACTCCTTGTCTTTAGTGATAAATCCTACATTCATATTCGGGCCTTCTGCCACAAACCTATCGGAATCCAGCCATATAGATGTGAAGGATGTAACGGCCCAGGATTATGATTCCCGAGTTACGTTTCGAGGGATGAAACCCCTCGTTGGGATCTTGCGCCCCGAGTACAGGTTGAAGGTTTGAAATCGAAGATGTGTAGTTTAAAGTGGGATTTCGCACCCAAATCCGGAAGGTCCGTTGGAGACCCCGGGGTAAACCCCTGTACCTGTCCTAAGTCTACAACGCGGGAAATCCTTTATCATGCAAAGGGCATAAGTTCTGAAAGTGATACAACTAGTGCCACGGCAGAGCCGGGTCAAAACAGAGTATAATTAGGGAGAAATCCCAAAAGCGTGAATCTGGTGAAGTCGGGTTTCAACCACTCACTCTCCGCCATATGAATAGACACCGTAATAACAGCACAAAATCAAGCAGTGTATCGGGTACCTGAAACTATACCACTAAGTCAGGCCAAGAGTCCGCCCGCGGGTCCTCTGACCACGCTGAGGACATATAATACGCTTATACCTAGAATAAAGATGCCTTCATGCAGTACTGGAATATTAACCACACTATCATGTTCCTAATTCATATGTGCGGAATATTAAGTAAGGCCTTAACAAAGAATACCAAGTGGTATATCCCTCTTCTACCACCACCCCTCTTCCAGACAAGGTGGAGACTGGCCTGTTCGATGCTATAATCATATCAAATCTCATCATCATATCATATCTCATGCCCATCTCGTATCTCGTGATATATATAAATGACTCGAGGAGGACAACACCCGATGAAGCTGGGCTGCCCTATGACCCTAGCAAGGACTCTAGGACTCACATATAACGGTCGTTCTATATTCAAACGCATACAGAGTAAGGATGCTCATTCGTAAATGCAATTCCTACGCATGATACTACATGACATGCTCTTATGCATATGCAACACCTACATACTATATGACACATCAGGCAGGAGGTACTGGTTACTGAGTAAGCCTCGGAGGTACTTACCTGGCTAGCAGATCAGCAACAGAAGAATCCAGCACACAGTAGTCACAATCACAGACTATCACCTAGTAAATAATGGAATATACATAAGTCTACATCCAACTATTAAGCACTCAAGCACACCTCAATCAATAGAACAAGTAACACATTATGAAAGTCATTTCATCGCATCATCCGCTCCTCAAGACCACATCGTTCTCCATAAATCATTCAACAAATTCCGCATGTTCATATACATCATTTCCGCATATACCTCAACGGTTCATCAAAATCATAAGACATAATTTGTGTGATATAAAATCCTACTAGATCGTCATAATCATCCAACATTTAATCTCATATAATAATTTACCACAAGTCATGCTATTAGTCATGCATATCATACTGTTAGTCAAACGATCATATTATCATGCTAGTTAGTCATCGAATAAGTCTTATTCCCAAGTTAGTTTCAAAACCGTTTCAAATCCCAGTTAAATAGTTAAGTAATCTGACCATTGAAAATACTCGCTAAATTCCTTTTTTAATTATTTAATAATCATTTCCGACCTTGCAATTCATTTTCCAAATTCTCTCCTAAACAGACAAGTCCAACTTACTTATGCTAACTTATTTATGTTAAATCCCAATTATTATTATAGATATAATATTATAAAACACCCTTATAAGTTATTTCCAAATCCCCTAAAATCCAAATCGTTTTTATTTAATAAAATCAACCCTTTATAAATCTCCAAAATGAATACTTTATCTCTTAAATCCTCAAATACTATTATACTATATTTTAATTACCACTACTTAGTTAAATAATAAGCGGATAACCCGAACCGAACCGGTTATATAATCCCAACCCGGTTTAATACTAAACAAAATACCAATTGGAAAGGTGGGGCCCACAGGAGCCACGGTGGCGTCTCCTTCTTCCCGATTTCAAACTTCGCCTGGCGCCATAGCTCCGCTCGACCCCGCTCCTGCCGGCGCCGCCATGGTGATCGATGCCAATGGCCCGAGCTCCTGAGCTCCTCCCGGCTAGCTTAGCTTCACTCGGACTCGCCTCCCCAAACCGCGACTCGCACTCCCTCGCTCCCACACACTCGCCTGCCCCGCTCGGACTCACGCTCGCCTCGTACCCCCGGACTCGCTCTCGAGCTCGCCTCGTCGGGCCTCGACCTAACCCACTCTTTTCTCTCCGACACTCAATTCCCGACCACCAATGACGCGAACACATGGATTGAAGCTAAAGGAACGAAGTGAACGAGGCTCACCGAGGTGGTTTCGCGGACATTGGAGCTTTGATCGGAGTTCTGGGCTTCATTGGTGGCTTGCGATGCCTCATCGGACCTGCGTCGGATATGGGTGAGCGTGATGGTGAAGTCCGAGGGTGATTCCGCTCGAAAACGAGTAAGAACGGCTAACCGGAAGATTGTTCGCACTTGAACGGGGCGATGGACTTCAATGGCACGGCGGCGGCGCTGGTGACTCCTGGGCGTCTCTTGGGTGGCTCGGGGTCATCCCCAAACGTCGGTCTTCGCGAGGAAAGGGTGTGGTAGTGATAGGTGACTCGAAGGAGGAGGAAGAACTTGGAGCTTGAATGTTCCTGGCAAGTACAGAGGAGATGAAGGCGGTGGTTGAGATGGTGAGGGCGACGGCGGCTCGGGGAGAATTGGAACAGAAGGAGGGCTTTATTGGAGGTAATGAAGAAGGGGAGGGAGGATTTGCTCATCCTTGTTCCAATGGGAATGGAAGGCAGATGATGGGGAGATGGAGTTGGTGAAAGTGATGGTGAATGGTCGTGGTGAGGGGGACGGGGTAAGGTGATTTGAAGGAGGCATGGTGAGGGTGAGGGAGTGGGTAAAGTAAGGGTGGAGTGTGAAATTGGTTAAACTAATACCCGACAATAAATCCCGAATACGCGAATCTCAAACCTCGAATTAGTTCACAAATGTTAGTTTCTCCGACTCTCGGTTCCTCGATCAATTTTTTAAAAATCAACAAGGATATCGCTATCCGATAATTATTTTGAATTTTCGGGGTAAAAGGACGGAAAATCGTTCGTTAAATTTTTGGATTCAGGTCGGAATCCGCTTTACAAGTTTTAAATCGGTCATTTTTATTTTTCTTTTTCCGAAAATTTAGGATTTTAAAATCCGAGCCTTTACATCATCCACCTCTAAAAACAAGTCTCGTCCCCGAGACTAAAACCATCTTCAAACAGAGGATGAAGTTTGAAATTGGTGAGTCCAGCAATTTTGTCGTGACCATAATATCTCCAATAGACCGTAGTAAGAATGTAATATGGGCCCCTACCACATCCTTACTCCGACTTCTTGGCCATATCATAACTCAAAACCATAATATAGTCGCCACTAAGTCTCATCAAGTAATCTACAGGTGCCCCCATAAAATACTTGTATCCACTTCGTGGAGCGTTATAAGGAAAACTAGGGTCGCATTAGTTTACTCAAAATCCAAGTTAGTCTGTTTAAGGTACCATTAAAATCCTTTAAATCTGACGTTAGTCGAGCAATTTTCAAATCTCAGGAGGTGGAATCATCCACCACTAAGGGCTAATCCCATATTTCTTTCCTAGGTTCAAGTTAGAATCAAATCTCATCAATTCGGTTCTATAATCCTAGCAATTCCAATTCAACATCATATATTATAGCAATTGTTCAACATAGCAATCGTATCATACATTCATAACCAAGTTGTACTCATATCACGGACATTCACATACCATAACATATATCTATAATCGTATCGTTCATGGTAGGATTTATCACATAATCTCACAGAAGTTACACACCATATCAGTCAGATAAGCACGTCATACTCATGCTATTGTCAAACGTCATCACATTAAAGGCAAACAAGTACTTATGTACATTAGCATTCCATCAAGTTTAGGGGATAACTAAATATATTATTACTAACTGTTCACTATTTTCAAGGACAATACATTATAGAATCAACATCGTCTATAGAATAGAATTCGCCCCACATTCGGCCCCAAGTAAAGCATACACTAGATCACTTTCTCAAGAGAACCTGCCTATAACTACCAATTAGACAAGACACAGTCACTACCCATCAACTCTTGCATTGAAATCAAATTCACCGAGGTCTACCAACTCAATCCCCTACTAGTTCTAGACAACATTGCATCCCGCTCACAAACAACCTTTCTAGCCTCATAACTACCCGCAATCAAGGCCCATTACCCAAACCAACTACTATGTATTCCAACTTCTATGCCAACAAGCCATCTAAGGGCCAATCCATTTCGACATCCCGATCTTAAGTCTTACCTTCCACTCGACCATCTAAATTATTTCTCAGAGTTCCTAATCGCACGATTTCCTGATCCGACAAGCTTAACAACTCAACCAACTACCAAGACTCCATATATAACACGTCCTTGCCCTAGGGGTCCTCTATCAGTCCCATCTTTACCCTCTAATAGAAAATTCCGAGTCCTTAACTCAACCGCTCTCACGATCGATCTAGACGCTTCTTAACAATCTCGCTTACTCTTCCTAGGCTCTCAAGACTCCGTCCGACCATCATCTTCTAAAGAGATGTCTCGAATCACCTTGCTAACCTGATCATACTTCCCACGCCACTAACCACTCTCACTAACCATCAATCTCTAAGGATCCAACTCATGCTGACCATCTCACACCTGACACTTTCGACCAATTCGAACGCAGGAACCCAACTAGTGGCACTCCCAACCACGAATCACCATGACCCTCAAGCTGACTCACTCTAGATCCTCTTCCCAACATACTCTACCTGGACTAGTTCCCTTAACTCCGCATGTTTCCCCAAATTGCCTCAGATCACGCTTCCTCGAACTTCGAAATCTCTACCCCTTAAACCCTTATGTACCGATCATCATTTTCACCGAACTCCTATGACATCCTCGTCCGAATTTCCTAAGTACCGCAACTTCACCATCCTTCTAAAATCTCTTATCTTCTAGCGTCCTCAATACCTTCTGCTTTGCCTAGTTCCCAAATCCATGCTCATAGTCTTACTAGGAATCTTAACTACATCCTTGCCTAGCTACTAGCCTTTCCTCGAAGGTTCATCTCACCTCCTCAAATATCTCAACAACCACAATAACCGCCACTCGTAAATCCCGATTCATTCCCTATGCCAAAATCCTCCAACAACGCATCTAGAGATCCTTCACTCATAAATTCCCCAAGCCTTACCAATCCTATCTAAACAACCCCCAAATACTCATCACATGAACAACCCTGATATGAACAACCAAATATCCCCGATCGATACTTTTCCAAGCAACCTCATACTACTTTTCCTAGGAAATTCCTCAACCTCACCCCTTACCGAAATCGCCCCCACTCTCAGCACACATCACCTAGTCCCAATTTCTACGATTCCTCAGACATTCCTTAATCAATCATCCTCGACACCGCCCACGATCCGCTCATAGACTATCTAGACACCTTCCTTACCACACAAATCCGTCTTACAACACCTCCCCCCAAGAATCCCCTGATCAACTCCTAGCTCGCCCATCCACCTCTAGAACTACGCCAACTGCCTATACTCACACCCACTCGTAAGGTCACTCTCATGCAACTAGTCTAGACCTCAACCCCTCACACCGCGCACCCACTACTTACTGACACTCCTAGCTAGGACATCTCTCTCAAAATCTCAACATACTAGCCCCACTCCCCACCTAAGACCTACCTCGAAGCTCATCTATATTCACGAACCACTATCTTCGACACATCCCAACTCACTCGGCTCTACTCAAGCTGACGCATCATTTCTGCACCCCATCTCACACGACCAATGACCAAATCCGAATACCTTAATCCACCTGTCACTTTCCAACTCGTCTCACTGAAGAATCTCACGACTCAAGCTCAAGAAGAAAGCACTCACATACATATAACCCACAACCTACTCACTGGCAAGTCAGTATACCAAGCACCAAGGCACATCGTCATAGAAACAAGTTAGTCAGGCAATCGTTGCTACCAATATATTCAGCACATCCGTCATCACACATTCAATTATGTCAGTTCTAGGCCTATCAGAAAACATCAATTCCGATTAGTATAGAAGAATCCACGATTTGAATTAAGAATGCTCTTCCTCGTGTCTGCTGGAATGAACCTGTTAACGATTGTCATCTTTGAAGCATATTCGTCCTTTTTTCCATCGGTGACGTTGTTCCTGGGGCCTAAAGGCTCATGGACCCATCACACTTCCGTTGCGCCGCTCCGGTGCCACTTGGTCGTCGGTCCTTTCTTACATGTCGGCGCTCATCGAAGGATTGCAAGGGTTAGAAGTTACAGAGATAGGGGAGAGACAAGGGCGGACAACACAATTCCTTAAGAATTCAGACATGGACCAGGGCTAGGGACGACGAGACCAAGGATAAGATCCCAACTCGAGAGTTACAACGATGCTCTTATAATTATGGCACGCAACACATAAAAATCAAGAGATATCATCACATTATTTCACACTAGTATGCACATATCTCAAGGAATATCGATTTACGCATTCATAACATGTTCGTATAATCATCTTTATATGTGCGCAGAACAAGCTAGAAACTTATCATTTCATTCATCAATCATGCTTGACAGACTAAGAACATGTATGCACAGACTGACATGGGACACATATGGCCCAAGTTATGCAAGATCTAGCAAACATCACAGGATATTATATGCACGACTTATCACTCATTTAGATACACAATTAAGCAAGTCATAATATTACGGAAAGCATGCTAAGATGTACCCTAAAAATCATACTAAGGGTATGGTCAGTTCATGCAGGATTGGTATAGCAACTACCTCATCACATACATCCATATTCGCAAAGTAAGAATAGGACGTCACACAATCATACGAGGGCCTATAACTGGGAGATATATGTCTTACATGATACTAGAAATACTCATTAAACATGTACACAACCAATGAGGTCCAATTAGGTTAATCTGGCATTTTAAGTCATCCAATTCACGGTTTAAACATGCAACGAGAGTTGAACACACTATCATGGACCTAGTTCATAGGGAGACAATAATCATGGGAATTCAATACATACGACACATACATCAACTCATAAGTGCAACCATGCAATGTACCGGGAAAGTCATGCTGAATTATACCAATATAGCTTGTCATGCAACCACAAGAATGACTGCTACTATAACCGACAAAATTCTCCAAGGCCATTCACCGACTCATCACCCCATTTCCCCGTGAGGCGCTAGTATGACTCGCTGGACACAAGGACATTCACGTCGTTTCTGAGAGGTGAGGGTAGAACTCGTGTTTAGACTCTTGTGGAAAGAAGACATGGTTGACCATTACGAAGATCGAAAGGGATGACTCCATAAGACAACTCACTTCTATCTCGAAATGATTTAAATCCTCACTCTTACTAACATACTTAGGTAACCCTCACATCCGACACGCGATTTCCGAAGGTATTTGGTTGACCGACCCAAATTTCCCGTGAAAGACTCGAACCACAAGTACGAGACTCGATAGAAGCATCGATGGTGGGATACGAAACAAGACTCGAAACAGGGAGAGCGGATGCTTCTCGACCCTTGCTAACATTCCTAGGTGTTTTGGTGGGGCGGATGACAGAGTCAGAACCATCAGGGGGTTTGAATTATGTAGGGGTTATTCCGTCAAGACAAGAATTCTGATTACTTAAGAACAAGGCTTTCTCCCACTATCTCGTTTGCACAGTTATTCAACACATGATTCAAGTCAAGGCATACTGATTAGTTCGCTATCCTAAGCACAATAGAACACTCATCACAGAAGCAATCAACAAAATTAATATGATCCTCTTCAAGGAGGATTGCCCTCGGGCCTAGTTGCATATATGTATATATATAAACGTAAGCATAGAGACGATCTATGCCGTCCTTCGAGGGACGACTGACCAGAGGGGCAAAACCTCACGGCCTCCAAGGAACATCACGGAGGTTGGAGTGTTGAGTTAGGAGGCCGCCTCCTAACTCAACACTCCAACCTCCGTGATGTTCCTTGGAGTCTTCTAGGCCCATCTGTAAATAAAAGCTAGTATTTTGCATACCGTTCCCCGAATTCTAAATCCATAAGGGATGTCTATCGCTTGGGTCTCTACCCACGAGATTATTTCCTCTTTATTCATTTTAGGTTTTAAGTCCAATTAAATTCATTTTGCCCTTTATAAAATACTTTCCAAAACCATTTGAAAACATTGGGCGATTTTCAAAACCTCTTCAACATATTGTAGTCGGATTGCAAAACCTCAGCTCTAATACCACCTTTGTAACGACCCAGGATTATGATTCCCAAGTTACGTTTCGAGGGATGAAACCCCTCGTTGGGATCTTGCGCTCCGAGTACAGGTTGAAGGTTTGAAATCGAAGATGTGTAGTTTAAAGTGGGATTTCGCACCCAAATCCGGAAGGTCCGTTGGAGACCCCGGGGTAAACCCCTGTACCTGTCCTAAGTCTACAACGCGGGAAATCATTTATCATGCAAAGGGCATAAGTTCTGAAAGTGATACAACTAGTGCCACGGCAGAGCCGGGTCAAAACAGAGTATAATTAGGGAGAAATCTCAAAAGCGTGAATCTGGTGAAGTCGGGTTTCAACCACTCACTCTCCACCATATGAATAGACACCGTAATAACAGCACAAAATCAAGCAGTGTATCGGGTACCTGAAACTATACCACTAAGTCAGGCCAAGAGTCCGCCTGCGGGTCCTCTTACCGTGCTGAGGACATATAATACGCCTATACCTAGAATAAAGATGCCTTCATGCAGTACTGGAATATTAACCACACTATCATGTTCCTAATTCATATGTGCGGAATATTAAGTAAGGCCTTAACAAAGAATACCAAGTGGTATATCCCTCTTCTACCACCACCCCTCTTCCAGACATGGTGGAGACTGGCCAGTTCGATGCTATAATCATATCAAATCTCATCATCATATCATATCTCATGCCCATCTCGTATCTCGTGATATATATAAATGACTCGAGGAGGACAACACCTGATTAAGCTGGGCTGCCCTATGACCCTACCAAGGACTCTAGGACTCACAGATAACGGCCGTTCTGTATTCAAACACATACAGAGTAAGGATGCTCATTCGTAAATGCAATTCCTATGCATGATACTACATGACATGCTCTTATGCATATGCAACACCTACATACTATATGACACATCAGGCAGGAGGTACTGGTTACTGAGTAAGCCCCGGAGGTACTTACCTGGCTAGCATATCAGCAACAGAAGAATCCAGCACACAGTAGTCACAATCACAGAGTATCACCTAGTAAATAATGGAATATACATAAGTCTACATCCAACTATTAAGCACTCAAGCACACCTCAATCAATAGAACAAGTAACACATTATGAAAGTCATTTCATCGCATCATCCGCTCCTCAAGACCACATCGTTCTCCATAATTCATTCAACAAATTCCGCATGTTCATATACATCATTTCCGCATATACCTCAACGGTTCATCAAAATCATAAGACATAATTTGTGTGATATAAAATCCTACTAGATCGTCATAATCATCCAACATTTAATCTCATATAATAATTTACCACAAGTCATGCTATTAGTCATGCATATCATATTGTTAGTCAAACGATCATATTATCATGCTAGTTAGTCATCGAATAAGTCTTATTCCCAAGTTAGTTTCAAAACCGTTTCAAATCCCAGTTAAATAGTTAAGTAATCTGACCATTGAAAATACTCGCTAAATTCCTTTTTTAATTATTTAATAATCATTTCCGACCTTGCAATTCATTTTCCAAATTCTCTCCTAAACAGACAAGTCCAACTTACTTATGCTAACTTATTTATGTTAAATCCCAATTATTATTATAGATATAATATTATAAAACACCCTTATAAGTTATTTCCAAATCCCCTAAAATCCAAATCGTTTTTATTTAATAAAATCAACCCTTTATAAATCTCCAAAATCAATACTTTATCTCTTAAATCCTCAAATACTATTATACTATATTTTAATTACCACTAATTAGTTAAATAATAAGCGGATAACCCGAACCGAACCGGTTATATAATCCCAACCCGGTTTAATACTAAACAAAATACCAATTGGAAAGGTGGGGCCCACATGAGCCACGGTGGCTTCTCCTTCTTCCCGATTTCAAACTTCGCCTGGCGCCATAGCTCCGCTCGACCCCGCTCCTGCCGGCGCCGCCATGGTGATCGACGCCGATGGCCCGAGCTCCTGAGCTTCTCCCGGCTAGCTTAGCTTCACTCGGACTCGCCTCCCCAAACCGCGTCTCGCACTCCCTCGCTCCCACACACTCGCCTGCCCCGCTCGGACTCACGCTCGCCTCGTACCCCCGGACTCGCTCTCGAGCTCGCCTCGTCGGGCCTCGACCTAACCCACTCTTTTCTCTCCGACACTCAATTCCCGACCACCAATGACGCGAACACATGGATTGAAGCTAAAGGAACGAAGTGAACGAGGCTCACCGAGGTGGTTTCGCGGACATTGGAGCTTTGATCGGAGTTCTGGGCTTCATTGGTGGCTTGCGATGCCTCATCGGACCTGCGTCGGATATGGGTGAGCGTGATGATGAAGTCCGAGGGTGATTCCGCTCGAAAACGAGTAAGACCGGCTTACCGGAAGATTGTTTGCACTTGAACGGGGCGATGGACTTCGGTGGCACGGCGTCGGCGCTGGTGACTCCTGGGCGGCTCTTGGGTGGCTCGGGTTCATCCCCAAACGTCGGTCTTCGCGAGGAAAGGATGTGGTAGTGATAGGTGACTTGAAGGAGGAGGAAGAACTTGGAGCTTGAATGTTCCCGGCAAGTACAGAGGAGATGAAGGCAGTGGTTGAGATGGTGAGGGCGACGGCGGCTCGGGGAGAATTGGAACAGAAGGAGGGCTGGATTGGAGGTAATGAAGAAGGGGAGGGAGGATTTGCTCATCCTTGTTCCAATGGGAATGGAAGGCAGATGATGGGGAGATGGAGTTGGTGAAAGTGATGGTGAATGGTCGTGGTGAGGGGGACGGGGTAAGGTGATTTGAAGGAGGCATGGTGAGGGTGAGGGAGTGGGTAAAGTAAGGGTGGAGTGTGAAATTGGTTAAACTAATACCCGACAATAAATCCCGAATACGCGAATCTCAAACCTCGAATTAGTTCACAAATGTTAGTTTCTCTGACTCTCGCTTCCTCGATCAATTTTTTAAAAATCAACAAGGATATCGCTATCCGATAATTATTTTGAATTTTCGGGGTAAAAGGATGGAAATCGTTTGTTAAATTTTTGGATTCAGGTCGGAATCCGCTTCACAAGTTTTAAATCGGTCATTTTTATTTTTCTTTTTCCGAAAATTTAGGATTTTAAAATCCGAGCCTTTACATCATCCACCTCTAAAAACAAGTCTCGTCCCCGAGACTAAAACCATGTTCAAACAGAGGATGAAGTTTGAAATTGGTGAGTCCAGCAATTTTGTCGTGATCATAATATCTCCAATAGACCGTAGTAAGAATGTAATATGGGCCACTACCACATCCTTACTCCGACTTCTTGGCCATATCATAACTCAAAACCATAATATAGTCGCCACTAAGTCTCATCAAGTAATCTACAGGTGCCCCCATAAAATACTTGTATCCACTTCGTGGAGCGTTATAAGGAAAACTAGGGTCGCATTAGTTTACTCAAAATCCAAGTTAGTCTGTTTAAGGTACCATTAAAATCCTTTAAATCCGACGTTAGTCGAGCAATTTTCAAATCTCAGGAGGTGGAATCATCCACCACTAAGGGCTAATCCCATATTTCTTTCCTAGGTTCAAGTCAGAATCAAATCTCATCAATTCGGTTATATAATCCTAGCAATTCCAATTCAACATCATATATTATAGCAATTGTTCAACATAGCAATCGTATCATACTTAATAATGTCCCCTGACTCAAAAGGTACCAAAGTGGTAACAACAATAATTCCAATAATGTCTCCGATTTATGTCGGAATCAAGAGTGTAAATTATATACCAAATGTTCTAGCTCAAATAGAAGTAGAAGAACATGATTCCTTCACATCTATATGGCTGGATTCCGATGGGTTTGTGGCAAAAGGCCCGAATATAAATGTAGGATTTATCACTAAAGATAAGGAATTGGTTATGCCCCCTTTCGCTAAGATTCAAACCGGGTGCACTGCTCAGAGAGTATTAACTCCCGCTTAAGGTTTAGTCAAACAAGGGAAACTGCGTGATATTAGCATAAGAAATATCTCCATGGAGGAAGGTAAGAAAGCAAATGAAATGATGGTCATGGGTGGTTGTACCCTTGTTCGGCCCGTGTTGCAATGGAATGAGCAAATTATAGGCGATGATAAGAATACATATATCTTGATTACCCTAAAATGTATCATGCTTGAATGTGTAATATTAAAGGATGTCTTTCTCTATAATCTTTTACAATATGATTATACACGAGAATTAAATTTCCTTGAATGCAATTGAACATTGGTAAGAAAAACAATCCATTGAAATGTTGATTGTTTGAGGTTTTGTCATCTTTGCAGGCAAAGAAGGCCCAATAGTTCAAGATTTTCTTCACATGATAACCCATGATATGAATTTCGGCCCTCTGAAAGTTCGCATACCGATTACATATTGTGATGTAATTCCCTTCATTTTATAGCTTACTTCCCATTTGACTATTATTTTCATATCCATAAGATCATGGTTCATTTTGAATGTATATTACAAATGGAGGAAAAGAATCAAAGCATGCTTGATTGTTGGTTAAATGGAGGAGACTACCCGTTGCTGAACGAAAAGTCAACGTCAATAAACTAGTTCAAGCCTCATTCTTTTACCTTTTCTTTCAAAATTATAGTAAACTTTCAATTGACTGATTTGAAAGACTCTTGGGGAATGAAGACATTTCATCATGTGCTTTGGTGATTCAAGAATTTATTAATGTGTTGCTTTTTTCAATGTTCTAAACGTTGCTTTTTTCAATATGCTTTTTTCAATGTTCTAAATAGTACTCCCTCCGTCCAAAAATAAATTGTCTTTTCACATTTTGCACAAGTTTTAATAAAACACCTTACTTTTAAAAAAACATAATCATTGCACTAACTTTTTCATAAATTTTATTATTTTTAACAACCACTACACATTTTAATCAATCAAATTATTTTAAAAAGTCAACAACACACAAACAATACAAATCATTATAACTTTGCTTAGAAAAACCTAAAAGACCATCTATTGTTGGACAAAAATTTACATCTAAAAGTCCATGTATTGTTGGACGGAGGGAGTATGAAGTTGTATTGAGTTCGTATCTATGCTATATATACGTGGATTTTGTTCATCTAGTAGGCTATAAATAGAAAAGAATTACATCACATTATATTTTTGGTATGCGAACTTTCGGAGGGCCGAAATTCATATCATGGGCTATCATGTGAAGAAGATCTTCAACTATTGGGCCTTTTTTGCCTACAAAGGTGACAAAACCTCAAACAATCAACATTTCAATGGATTCTTTTGCTTACCAATGTTCAATGGCATTCAAGGAAATATAATTCTCGTGTATAATCATATTGTAAAAGATTATAGAGAAAGACATCCTTCAATATTACACATTCAAGCATGATACATTTTATTCATCTTGTAGGTAAGAGTTAACAAAATCACCGGCCTCCTTGGTGTGATCCATCTTAATCACTTAAATTAAGGAAACAATATAGGAATGAAGGGCAAATCACCTAAACTACCCCAAATCACCTAAACTACCCAACTACAACTACCTGACTAACCAAATCACCTCCTTCAAATTGTGTGTACGATCCCTCCATGCCAGTAATTCTTTAACCCGTAACGCTATAGCCAAAACCAATTTAAGCAATAAAAATCAACTCAGATCAACTCATTGGTTCAGTAGCTCAATCAAACCCAAAATTTTCCCAACAAATTAAGCCAACAAAACTGACATCGAGATAGGATTCAATCAAATAAGCATCCGAGAGTTATACCCATCTCGATGTCTATGGAAGGACGTGTTCAGATTCAGGGGTGCGAGCTCGGCGAGGTCGGGAAGGGCTGCAGTGAGCGCAAGGGCGCTGTGACGTCTGGTTCGGGCTTCGGATCTGCAGCTGATGAAGTGGAACGACTGAGTTCGAAATCGTGGCGCTGGACTAACTCAGGGCAAGGCTCGGTGATGTCCTCCAATGGCAGCTGCGAGAAATGAGAGAAGAGGAGGAGGAGCTCGATTCGTCGACAGCGGCGGTCCGGTGGTTTTTGCTCCCCTTGACTAGGTCAGCCCCGGCGTCTCCGGCGAAATCTCGTCAGGAGGCCCCATGGGATTCGTCTTCGGTGATAGCGAGCGGCGTCCTCGGGCGAGAGCGAGGTGGAGAGATTTGGGACGAGGAGGAGATCGGGAGGGAGGAAGACAGATCGAGAGGGAGGAGCGGAGGAAGGTTTGATAAGGAAGAAGAAGTGGAAGCCATGGTCGGGGAGCTTGAATGGAGCTCGAGGAGACCCGCTGCAGATAAGAGAGAGTCTGAAAAGGGGCTAAGTATGGGCGGCTCCTTAGCTAAATAAGGTGTATATATACCTCCTCCATTAGGGTTGAGGTTATTCGGATTGGCGGTGGCGGCTTCGGATTGGTGGTGGCGGGGTTGGCGTGGGGTTCTGGGTTAGAGGAGGGAGGATTTTGAACCCGACCAGTGACGTTAGTACACTGCTAAGCTAGATTTGGGCATGGGGATTACCGGGTTAACAGATCTAGCCCAAAGCACCATGGATTTGAGAGCCCCGGCGTTGGCGCCACCAGGGAAGCCTCGCCACCCTTGGATCTGATAAATAATCTGTTTCTTTTCTTCTTCTTTTTTTTCCCTCCTAAAGATTTAGTAGAGCAGGAGGGTGATGGAAGGGTGGTCGGAGAGGAGCAATAGTCGCCGGAAAAAAAAAAGGAGGTAGCTTGAAGTTTTGTGACCTGGTGAAGGAGGGGATGGCGGTGGAAAAGTGGTGGGTTGATAGCCGGAAAGTAATGGGGGTGGCGGCGCTTGGCCTCGCACAAGGGGTGGTGGTTGATATCAGATTTGAGCCAAAAAGCTCCGGATCTTGAGAGGAGTCGGCCGGATCTGAGATTTATGATGGTGGGGAGGCTCACGGTGGGGGTGGAACCTCCGGCCACCAACCATGTCGGAGCAGATCTAGAGTTTGGAAATTGCAAATAGCTTTATTTTTAGGAAAGTGATACATTTACACACTGAGTCAGTGTAAATATAAAACATATACTACTTAAATTTTTTTTTTATAAAATACAAATTGAAATTTCATTTCACTACCAAGAGAAATAAGCGTCCAAGACTGACTGACATCGAGATCGGATTCAATCAAATAAGCGTCCAAGAGTTATACCTGTGTTCAGATTCAGGGGGGCGAGCTCGACGAGGTCGGGAAGGGCTGTAGTGAGCGCAAGGGCGGGCGCTGTGACATCTGGTTCGGGCTTCGCGTCTGCAGCTGTGGAACATCTGAGTTCGAACTCGTGGCGCTGGACTAACTCAGCTAGGCAAGGCTCGGTGATGGCCTCCAATGGCAGCTGCGAGAAGTGAGAGAAGAGGAGGAGCGATCGATTCGTCGACAGCGGCGGTCCGGTGGTCTTTGCTCAACGTCGGCTTCTTCTTCCCTTGACTCCAGCGAAATCTCGTCAGGAGGCCCCATGAGATTCGTCTTCGGTGATAGCGAGCGGAGTCCTCAGGCGAGAGCGAGATGGAGAGATTTGGGACGAGGAGATCGGGAGCGAGGAAGCCAGATCGAGAGGGAGGAGCGGAAGAAGGTTTGATAAGGAAGAAGAAGGGGAAGCCATGGTCGGGGAGCTTGAATGGAGGTCGAGGAGACCCCGCTGCAGATAAGAGAGAGTCTGAAAAGGGGCGGAAGTGAGAGAGAAGGAGATCGAGTGAATATTAAGTAGGGGGGCTGCTGCTTAGCTACTCTTCTACACCTACTCTTCTACTGATCGATGGTAGATAAACTGAAATCAAAATCAAAGAGACTGTGTAGGTAATTGTATGCATAGGCAAGAGATCGCTCTCGTTTCATGTGTTTGAAGCTCTCTTGTCAACTTACATTCCCAGCCTTCCAATCAACGAAGCTAAACAGTAGAAACAAACACACAAGTAAAAAATTAAACATTAGGGAATAATTTGGTAGGTCAAATCACAATAGACTAAGAATAGAGAATAAAAACTTTGATCCTGCAAATGGGAAAATAATTCAGAGTCTAAACAATAAGGATTTGAAATCAGGGATCTTAATTAATAGAGGGAAGGATATAGCTATGTTATGCAACAAAATTTGGAGCTTTGGTAGAAGAAAGAGATGAAAATAGAAAGAGGAAGACCTTCACTAGAACACACGAGGGGAGAAAGAAAGCAAGGCAGTATATCTCGATAGACTTGATGGAGAGTAAGCATTGAGATCTCTATTTGTTTATCCGGTGGAAACGGACGGAGAAAACATTTACATTAGCATTGGTGGTGCGTCAAATGTGGATACATCTGAAGAGTTTTGTGTTCAGCAGCAAGGCTCAACCTGGTGTAACTGCAACCAATGTTAATATGGATGAGGTATGTTGTACGTACGCAGTCTTTGTGATCAGTCAACTGGCAGCTTAATGTTGTATGGATCTGTTTGTGCTTTTCAGGTGTTGCATTTGTCTGGAAGAACATTTGTCTCTAAACAACTCAGAAAATTTGGAAAAAAAAAATCAATACATATCATTATGCAAACATCACGACTCGAACTCAGAAAAGGACCTCTAAGAACAAGCAACGAAATTTACTCCATAAAGACATCAAGACTAACCAGAAGACACTGAGTTTGAAAATCAATTCAACATGATCTAGTGAAAGTTAACAAGTTACTTGACTGATATTAATAATAAAAAAAAAGTACCACCACACATAAATCAAATCCAAAACACGACCCATAGTACAAAACAGTTGCCTAGACCATAATGGGATGAAAATAAGTCTCTTAATGGATGCTCATAGGCTTAGTGAAATCAAATAGTTTCCAATAGGTAACAGTACCAGTTGATCTCAAATTTATGCAGGGAAAAAAAATCCAAAGTTGGCGCAATTAACTCTCGCATCCAAGTAATGTTTGTCAATTATGATGCGTATGTCTTGTTAGGACTCATTTTATGCATAAACAAATAATTCAGATTGTGGCAGGGAATCATGGGTTATGAAGAATCATTTTCTGTTATAGGTGATATATGAAATAATATTCAGTATAAATAATAAGGGGAAAATATCATACGACACCTCATTGCATATTTGGGCATTTGCCTTATGCCATAGAGTTCGTCCGTTTGAGACCAGGGAGATTTTCTCCTTCATCTTCTCAACCAAACAAGCTGCACAAAAGGACTTCAATCAAAATGATTTATTTATGAATCGAATTAGTATTCTACGTAGTGATGTAAAGGCTCGGATTTTCAAATTCTAATTTTTTGGAAAAATATGATTAAAAATGAATTTAAGACGAATTTAAAACTCGTTTAGCGGATTCCGACCAGAATATAAAATTTGATAAACGATTTACGTCATTTTATCTCGAAAATTCAAAATAATTATCGCATGGAGATATCCTTTTAAGTTTTAAAAATCTAATTGATCGATAAAGCGAGATTCGGAAAAACTAACATTCGAGAGCTAATTTCAGGTTTATAAATTCGCGTATTCGAAATTTATTTACGGGTAATTGGTTACCCAATTCCACACTCCACCCTCACCCACTCCCATCCCATCACCTTACACTGCTGTCCATTCCCTCCCGCCTATTTCATCACCATGCCCCGTCAACCTCACCATTTCCATTCACCATCACCTTCCTGATGAGCCATCCCACGCCATCACCTTCCTCCTTCACCATCGCTTCACCATCACTGTTGCTCCTCATCCTCCTGCTATCCTTAACCACCGCCACCATTATCGTTCCTCCACCCTCACTCCTTCCTCCTCACCACCACTTCCGTCAGCACCATCGTCACCTCTCGTTACCTTCACAAAGTGCCACCACCGTTGCTCCCACACCCCGTCTCACCTTGCTCCTTGAAGGGAAGCAGCCACAGCACCACCTCCAATGGCACCGCCACCCAGACGCCGCCCAGGAGGTGCCGGCGCCGCCAACGAGCCACCGAAGCGCCACTTACCCTGTTGAGCGCGAGCCACGTTCCGGTAAGCAGTTCTCCTCCGTTTTCGATCGAAACTGCCCTTAGACTTCACCGTCATACTCACCCATGTTTGGCGTAGGTCCGAGACACCATCGCGAGCCTCCGACGACTCCTAGAACTCCGATCGAGAGCTCCGAAGTCGCGAACACCTCGGTGAGCTTCCGTAATTTCTTTCCTTCCTCGATTAGAATTCGTGATTCTTTCGATGTTTAGATTAGTCGAGAGTGAGTGAGGGTTGAGTGTGGGACGATCGGGTGAGCTCGAGAGCTCCGGTGGGTTCGAGAGAGACGTGAGCGAGCCGGATCAAGGTGCGCGGCGCAGTGAGTGCGAGAGAGGCGAAAGTGAGTGAGGTCGAGCCGCCCACATGTGCGAGAGCAGAAGGCTGAGAGTTGGAGCTAGGTGAGCGGAGCCACGGTGCAGCGGACGCGGTGTTGAGCGGAGTCGCGAGTAGCGCCGGCGGGAGTTGCAGCTTCTTCCGAAATTGGAGGATGAAGGAGTCGATGTGTCATGTGGGCTCCACCTTCATTTCTTTTGAATTTGTTTTAATTAAACCGGTTGGGAGTTATATTATTAGGCGGGTTGGGTTGGGTTGGGTTCGGTTGAAATTAAACGGGTTTGGTTCGGTTCGGATTTAACCGTTTATTTATTTAATTATTTAACGGTAATTCAATATATTATAATATTATTTGCGGATTTAAAAGATAAAATATTATTTCAAGAGATTTATGAAGTGTTGGTTTTATCGAATGCAAATGGGTTGGAATTATTTCATAAAAGATTTAGAAATACTCTATAAGTGTGTTTTATTAAATGATGTTTTATAATATTATATATATAATAATAATTGGGATTTATTATAAATAATTTGGACTTGTCTGTTTAGAAGAGAATTTGGAAAATGAATTTCAAGGTAGGAAATGATTATTAAATAATTGAAAAAGAAATTTAGCGAGTATTTTCAAGGGTCGGAATTCTTAACTGTTTAACTCTAATTTGAAACAGATTTAGATATAAACATGGGGATAAGGCTTAATTGATGAACATTTTCCAAGGCCAGAATTTCTAACTAGTTAACTTGGTTTTCAAAACGGTTTTGGGAATAACTTGGGAATTATGTGATCAATGACTAACTAGCATGATGATATAATTGATTGACTAATGGTATGTTGATTGACTAATGGCATGATGGAATGTTAAAGTTATGTATCGTTAACTTATGCCTTATGGAATGTGGTTATGCGGATTTATTATTGCGGAAATATGAATGTGGTCTTACGGAATGTGGCAATGAGATGAATGGTTAAACTTGATGGAATGATGATTGTGATATGGGGTGTTATTCTTGTTTAATGATGTATGCTTTCAGTGCTTGAATGGTTAGACGTAGACTTATATATGTGTTCTGATATGTATCTAGGTGATCTTTAATCTATCGTAATGCTTGCCTTGCTGTTCTGCATCGCCATGTAAGTCTCTTCGGAGCTTACTCAGATTGAAATAAAGCTATTCCCTGCTTTAGGTACATGATATACTAGATGCTTGCATTCATGATCAGCATGCCATGTAGTACCATGCTAGGTTGCATCGACCGTTGAGCATTCTATTTCTTTATGCGTATGTAACCAGAACGACTGTTATCTGTGAAGTAACAAGAGTCTTTGCTAGAGTCCTAGGACGACCCAGTCCCATCGGGTCCTGTCCTGAGTCAATCGAGTCATATGGAACTTCTTTTACTTATATTATGAGCTGTTTGCGGGCTTTAGGGTTGGGCATGCGTGCCGCCCGATTATTATGGCATGCGTGCCGTCTCTGCCCTATCGAAAAGGGGGGTGGAGGTAAGAGAGGGATATACAACTTGGTATTTTGTGCTAAGGCCTTATTATTCTTATGCACTTTATATTAGGAGCATGTTAGTGTGTTAATGTTTCGCCTTGCAGCTAGAAACATCTTTATTAGGTATAGCGTATGTGTGTGCTTAGAGCCGGGATGTAGAGCCAAAGTGGGCATCGATCTGATCCCGCCCACTATCAATTTTTTTAGGTATTCGTTATGCTTACTACTATTGATGCTGATTTGATTCCATGACCGCTGGGTCTAACATGGAGGAAAGAGAGAGTTGAGATTCCGACTTCACCAATTTAATTACGGCTCGGATTTGAATAGTTGATCATGTTTTGACCCGGCTATGCCGAGGCACCCCCCCTTTGTATTATGCTTTACTTCCGCTATTTGTGTGACCATTGATTTCCACGCTTAGACTTACGGAAGTACATGGGACTTTTCCAGGGATTCCAACGATCCCTTCGAACTTGGGTATGAAATCCCATTTTGAAAATGTTAGTTTTGAATTTCAAACCTTCAACCTGTACTCGGGGCGCAAGATCCTAACGAAGGGTTTTATCCCTTGAAACGTAATCTGAGAATCATAATCTCGGGCCGTTACAAGTTACATGTACAATATATTTTACAGAAATCAGCACCCATCATTTACAGGACAAAAAAAAAACATGCATTGATGTAGATTCTTGTTGTTACACTTGATCATCTCCTTGTTGCAAAGGAGGGGCTTTCAACTGATCATCCTCGTAAACGGAATCCCCGGCATGGCAGCAAGAACAACCAACCGCGCACCCTCACATCCTCAATTGTCTACATGCATAAATAAATGCCTAGAAGTTGATATCAAATGGGGAGATAGGGACAATTTTGATAACTAAAGCGAGTTTATGGCAAAGGAAAAAGGGTTTTGCTTGTGGGTGGGGGGAGGAAGTTGCTAATGTAGTTAACCAAACAAGCTCTTGTATTTTAACAAGAGTAAAAAATAATTAACCAATCGCATTAGCTCAAGCCTAAAGCTATTGTTAGGCCAATACTCGATAATTTTCTCTTTTGGATACATAGTTTAAAATAATATGATCCAAGTAAAAGTATTAAAATAAGCAGATGAGCAGCAAAAGATGAAAAAGAATCAAAGAACTTAACATACTTTTGTTTAAATCAGCACGAAATATATCTTCAGGAGAGGTTGTAGTCAAAGTAAGTTTAGGAAAAAAGCAAACCCTCTGGAGTTGTTTAAAGTTTAAACAATATTGGATTCATGAGGATAGATCAAATGTTAACAAGTCTTTATGGTGTTAAATGTTAACAGATCTCGAACATTGAATAAAGTGAAATCAAATGCTTGGATTAATTAAGATTTTCATAATTTTTAAATTTAAAAATATTGGGCCCCCATGAGTAAAATTTATCCAGTCTCTTCCGATAGAGCGTGTTAATCAAATTCTTCAAATAACTAAAACCCACCCAAATATCTTTCTCTCCCAACCTTAGCAACCTCTGCAATCAATTGAATAATTAATCAGCATCGCTCACCATTTCTTTTGCATCCATGGTCGATCTCAACCAATGCCTCTCCGACGACGGGTCCGGTGGATGTGCAGTTTCGGCTACCAGTCGGCGGCGAAGTGGGAGTTCGAAGCCGGTGTCAAATCGAGGGCGACCAGAGATCATTGGGGATTGAACGAGGCGCTCACAAAAGTTGATTTTGGCCCGGAGATTCATGAGTTGTGTATTTCGATTTTGAGGTATAGCTGTTGGGGATTGGACGAGCGATCGTTCCTAACATTAGAAAGGTCAATTCGTTCTCTGTCCTTTCACGAATATTTCTTGATGGAAAATTAGATTTGATTCCTTGAATGCCTAATTAAAACCATGTTGTTCTAGACTTGCAGTTCATCTTTTGACATCGATTGCCTTTTTTCTTCTTTTTCAAATTTGCACGATTTGTAGATTGAGTTCTGGTGTAGATTAGTTTGCATTTGGATGTTTAATCTTCACACTCCACGTGATTTATTTACTAATTAACAAAAGGAGTGTCTAGAGCATTGATTGAAAACTCCAATCTCATAAAGCGGGCATTGGTGCTCAAGACCCTCTTTTACATTTGGTTTATAAATTTAAAACTATTCGGCAAGTTAAGAGTCACTATTTGTTTATAATAAGGAATTATTCATATGAATGTGAGTTATTAGATATGGGAAATCAAGAATTACATTTACATACTCTTTCAATCAAGCGAATGATTACTATCAACTTGACGAATAATTACTATCAACCTAGCGAATAGTTGCAAAATTGACCAACCATTTTGCTATTATCTAAACGATAACTCCTCTTCACAGACGGATAATAACAATCAATTTGATAAATAATTATTATTAACCTAACGAATAGTTGCAAAAATGACCAACCTTTTGCTATTATCTAAACGATAACTCCCTTTTACAAACGACTATTCAGCAAGTTTAGAGTCAGTATTCGTTGATAATAAGAAATTATTCATATGTATGTGGGTAATTAGACGTGGGTTTATCGAAATTCAAACCCTTTTTAAAATTGTTCATGAATTTATCGAATATTTGCCAAATTCAGAGTCATTATTCGTTGATAATATAGAATTATTCGATAATTTGTTCGTCATTATTCATCGAACACACAGTGCAAGTGAAATCTCATCTTCCTTACCAAAAAATAAATGTTCCCTAAAATAAAGCAACACACTCGCTTTGCTTCGGCAAGTTGCCTATAAAAGTGGTGAGGTCTACTGTTTTTTTAAAATAAAAAGGAAAACTCTCAATTAATCTCACCCATCCATTTCTAATCAATCAGTGGTTTATATTTGTTAACACAAAACACAATAAGGGGTGGGTACACCTGACCCAACCTCTTGGATTCATAATCTGTAACGGCCCGGGATTATGATTCTCGGGTTACGTTTCGAGGGATGAAACCCCTCGTTAGGATCTTGCGCCCCGAGTGCAGGTTGAAGGTTTTGAAATTCTAAACTAACGTTTTCAAAGTGGGATTTCATACCCAAGTTCGAAGGGATCGTTGGAATCCCCGGGGAAGTCCCTTGTACATGTCGTAGGTCTAAACGTGGAAAACCAATGGTCACACAAATAACGGAAGTAAAGCATAATACAAGGGGATGCCACGGCAGAGCCGGGTCAAAATATGATCAACCATTCAAATTCGAGCCGTAATTAAATTTGTGAAGTTGAAATCTCAACTCTCTCTTTCCGCCATGTTAGACCCAGCGGTCATGGACTCAAATCAGCATCAATAGTAGTAAGCATAACGAATACCTAAAAAAATTGATAGGGGGCGGGATCAGATCGATGCCCACTTTAGCTCTCCATCCCAACCCTAAGCACACATATACGCTATACCTAATAAAGATGCTTCTAGATGCATGTCGGTATATTAACACACTAACATGCTCCTAAGATCAAGTGCATAATAATAATAAGGCCTTAGCACAGAATACCAAGTGGTATGTCCCTCTCTTACCTCCACCCCCTTCCGATAGGGCGGAGACTGGCCAGCTTGTGAATGCATTCCATCATAATCGGGCGGCACACATGCCTAACCCGCTCCACAATAAAGCCCGCATGCATCTCATAATATAAGGAAGTTCATGACTCGATTGACTCAGGACGGGACCCGATGAGACTAGGTCGTCCTATAACCCTAGCAACGACTCTAGTTACTTCACAAATAACGGCCGTTCTGTTTACATACACATAAAGAAATAGAATGCTCAACGGTCGATGCAACCTAGCATGGTACTACATGGCATGCTGATCATGAATGCAAGCACCTAGTATATCATGCATCTAAAGCAGGGAATAGCTCTATTTCAATCCGAGTAAGCTCCGAAGAGACTTACCTGGCTATGCAGAACAACATAATAGGAAGTCTGGCACACATCAATCATAGCACAAGGTATCGCCTAGAGACATATCCGAACACATATATAAGTCTATGTCTAATCATTCAAGCACTCAAAGCATACGCCATTCAATGAGAATAACAACCATATCACAATCGTCATTTCTTCAAGTTCAATCATTCATCACATTTTCACATTCCCCAATATCATATCGTTCTCATCATTCCATTCATCCGCATTCATATATTCATAACCATATATTCGCATATCACATAGCTCAAGCGCATCATATTCATCATATCTCAACACATAAGTTAACGATAAATAATCTTAACATTTCATCATGCTATTAGTCGACCAATCATGCCATTAGTCCGCACAAATCATGATATTAGACAATCATCACACCAATCATGCTAGTTAGTCATCGAGCACATAATACCCGAGTTAGTCCCGAAACCCGTTTTGAAAACCAAGTTGACTAGTTAGAAATTCCGTCATTGGGAAATGTTCATCAAATTTCTTTTTCTAAAATCCAAGTCTCATAATATTGTTTTTTTTATCACCATAGCATTATACCTTTAAATCTCAATAATAATATTTTATATTCTAAATCTCAATTAATAATATTTAATATTTTAAATACAATTTTCTTTTAAAAACTTTCATAAAACATTTTCAAGTCCCTTAAAAATCCCAATCAATTTCATTTAACAACATCAGCCCTTTATTTTATAAAAATTATAAACCAACCCTTTATTTTGTAAAATACCCAAACCGAGCCTTTAGTTTATATTTACCCAAAATCGAATACCTCTTATAAATATAAACCCAATTCATTTTGATTTTGAAAAGAATTAGGCCCAAAGCTTCCATTTCATTTCTGAAAACATAAGCCCATGAAATAGGCCCAAAACAAAGGTCATTCATTTCTTCCATTCATTCTTAAAGAGAGGAAAGAAAGGAGCTGGGCCCCATGCCGAGTTGGCGGCTGACATGGCAAGTGGGCCCCAGTTTCTTTCTTCTTCCTCCCCCATCTGATAGAAAGAAGGAAGCAACAGAGGACCCTTTTTTGTTCGGCAAAACGACGAAAGAAGAGGGAAAGGAGAGGTCGGCGGTGGCGCTCCCAGACTCCGGCCACGCATTCCGGCCACTACGAAACATCCACATTCAAGGCAAGAAGGAAGGGGAGAAAGAGGAAGGGAGAAGGCTCACCGAGGGCATCGACTCGCCGGAAAATCTCGTCGGTGCACGATTAGGCTCGCCGGAGGCTCAGTGTTGCGTTTCTCTGCCAAGGCGAAGGTAATCGGTCATATAGGTGGGGCCTTCTGAGTTTTAATCGAAAAAGAGGGAGAGGAAGGCTCACCGGAGTGCTCGAACCGGAATAGGGAAAGAGGAGGCTCGGGAGGCGGCAGCGTTGGCGGCGAGGAGCTCCCGGGATGCTGCTCGCCTCGACGGCCAGGAATAAGGTGCTCGGGGTACCCAGTTGCCGGCCAGAATCAAGAGAATTGTGGCGGATGCTGCTGCTGCGTTCTCGGGGAAGGAGGAGGTGCTCTGGTGGTGGTGTGGGTGTGCTGGCCGCGAGCTCGAATGTGCGACTGCTGGGCTCGGCGGCTCTCGGAAGAAACAAGGGTGGGAGATGGCGAAACAAGGAGAGGGGGAATAGGGAGCTTGCTCTCGGCGGACTCTCAAAGGGAAGAGGTAAGGGGTTGAAATGGGAAGAAACAAAAGGGGGTTGGGTTTATCTGTAGCCTTGTGGAAATTCAGAGGTGAAGAAGCAGAGGTGGGGTGGGGAAAAAGCTGTCTCTAGTTTGTCCCATGTGTAAAGAGTGGTTTCAACAGGAGTGGGATTGTTTGATTGTAGGTGTGAAGGGATCCCTTATAGAAATCAGAAAAAAAGTGCTTTACAAGTTTTGTTTGACTTTTGACTTTTGCCAATTTTAGGGAACAATTGCTTGGAGGGAAAAGGGGTGTGTGTGGAGGTTAACTCAAGAATAGAAATGGAGAGTTGGAGAAGGTGAAAGCTACCACTACCTAGCTGCTGTTGTCGACAAAGAGGGCCAAAGGGAGGTTGTTGAAATCAAACATGTGAAGGAGTAAGGAGACAAGAATCATGTGGTCCCAAAATCAATTTAAGTTACCCGGATTTAATTTCCAAAATCCGCTCACTCGACCTTTTCTCAAATCGATCCGATACAAATTTCTCAAATCCAAAAAGGATATTGAAATCCGAAGGCGTTCTCAATCCCGAGTTGAAAAGAAGACATCAATCTCAAATTTTCAAAATTGGGTCGGGATTCGTTTTAAGAGTTCAAAAATCCGAGTTAGCGAGTTTTCCGTTAATTTCCACTTCTAAATTCATTTTGATTTTTTTTTCCTTAAAAATTTAGGATTTAAAAATCCGAGCTTTTACATAATCTTTAAAGGAACCTTAATACTTAAGAATAAGCAACGAGGGGTATGCATTTTGTACCTCTTCCGGTGTGCATAGAGCATGCCCTCTGGAGTTGGATTCACTTGTATCCTCAATTCCAACAACTCTAATATAAGGTTGTCTGTCTGCAAGCTCCCTTTTGACTAACATTAGTGACATACATAAAAAGGATTAGCACTACAATTAAACCACATAGACAAATCTTGATAATCTCTCGCATAGAGTGAAGGAGACATATTAAGTTCTTACTTGGTAGAGTAAGAAGGTTGAAAATGTTGTAAATCCCCATGACAGTCAGGCTTGTGCTTGGCACAATTGATTAAACAAGATGACGATCCAGTGAGATAAGTATGTTCCTTGGAAGCTCCCTAGTGGTGACATTCAGGAGATACCATCCTCAAATTTAGCACCCATATATAATTAGTATGTGAAAATATGAAAAAAATATCGGTCAAACCAATTTAGTGGAGATAGCATTAGTGGAGAACCAACAACAATATAGAACTTCACAAACTAAAACAACAATATCTCACAAAGAAACCCTCAACCTCCAAGGTAATTAAGCAACAATCACATATTGCATAGATAAAAGGAAAATTCAAGAAAACACAAAATCAAAAGGTGTTGGTAACAAATGAAAGAGGCGTATAAAAGAGGTGTAAAGTCAAGTGACATCTCACTTGATTTTCGATGATAACCATGAACGAATTTAGCAGCCTAAACGTAAACCAGGATTGTCGATAACAGTCCAAGAAAGCCTAGAACAAATAGAAATTGTTGGCAGAGCGACCAAGAAAGAGATGAGCAGTTTGAAATTTGAAAGCAATTACAAAACCAGGAAAAAAGAAAGAAATATTGAAATCCACATAACACAAGCTTAAAATAAGGCCTCAAAAAGGGAAAATAAAAACAACTTCTATGGTTTGTATGGTGGTTAAGTATACTCTTTTGATCCTCAAGTCCTCACTTTGATATTTTATTCATTTCAGTTTTAATATAACTTTGCATAGGTATGATTGGAATTCAGGAAAACGATGTCCTAATAAGTATAAACTTGTCAGCATATTTCACATCTTTGTAATTGCATTCATCATTCAAGCGTCAAAGACTCAAAGGGCAAGAGACGAACAAAAGGTAGAAGCAACTAACCTGATTCATGAAATCCTTTTATAAAATGTTAAATTTATGAACTAGTGCACCCAAAGCGGGCCTGTTAATTTGACTTGGTGCACCTAAAAATGTGAAATTAACAGAAGATTCAACAACTTCAACAAATATAGCTTAACAGAGGTAAACACTGGCCCAAATATCTAGTACATATGAACAAACTTAATGTAATATAATATTCAAGTTCCCAATCATTTAAAATCAAAAGGTTTTACTTGACAAAGTGAAGCTTTCAACTCTAAATCCCTAAACAGTTAGCACGCAGAAATTACAAGTATCAACATTAGGATCAAAATGGCTCCTATAATCCTCCATTTGCCTTTCCTTTTCAACAAAAAAAATAAGGTCATATACTTCTATGATTATCAACTTTTCATGCAATCGTGTCAGTTATGAATAGGGGAAGAAACAAGTTTTACATACTTTCATAAGGAAATACTTATAGAAAAAATGTGGTCATAGCAAGGAATCGAAGAGGCAAAGCTTACCTTAAAAATGGTTAACAAGAATAAAAGGTTCTTAACATTATACAACCGGATCGGGTGGAGGAAGGACATATAACTATTTTGTGAACTATTTAGAATTTCATGTAATCTAGTATAGAGTATTAAATTATGGCTAATCCTAATTTTTTCTACCATACCAAGTGAACTGATACAATTAGCATATCTACACATTGGATGTTATTTTGATTTATTCCATCTAGACTTGAAGGTAAATGAGGTAATAGGGGCCAACGGGCTTGTAGTAAATGGGATTTTTTGTGATGGCATGGTTGATGAAGCAAGGTTTTGTGGCTGGAAGAGATGATAAGGTATGGAATGGTGCCTCAACCCTCTATATGGGATGCATTGGTGGGCTGTTCTGTTATAACATGACAGAAATTAGTGCTCAGTTCGAGAGCATTAGGTAAGGTTGTGACTTTGTGATGCTCCATCAATCGTTCATGGAACAACTCATGATTCAAAGGTGTGTAATTGACCAACTACTTTTTTTTTTCAAATATTGTTGCAATTTTTAAAAACTTAAGTTGTAATTTTTTGTTCGAGGTTAACAACACATGAAGATGCCTTAGCCCAAATACAATGGTCGTTGTTGGCAAAGGACTGCAAATTGTAGCGAACGCGAGTTTGAAGCATCGAGACTAAAGATCTCTGAGTAATCACAAGTCACAACTCTACCGAATTTCATCCCGAGTAAGTATCAAAATAGAAATATAGAAAAAATAATTGTTTTTACCACTTCTGTTTCCAGAGATTGTTGATAATAAAACCAATTTCATAGTTTTCAGTTATGGATTTTTTTCTGACATAAATATCAATTTGAATTGAGTGTTTCACCTCATTTTGTAGGTTATTTAGAACTTTATATATTTTCTTTCATCTTCTTCAGATTTTGATATGTCTGATGCCCAACGAGAACATGCCTTGGTTGTTGAACGCCTTGCTCCAACATTGGCAGCTCTGAGGATTGAACTTTGCCCGGCGTATATGAGTGAGGGATTCTTTTGTAAGATATATGTCGTGCTGGTTCATCCTAGACTCACTAAAGAAGATGTTGAACTTCTCACCTCTCCTCAGGTGACAACAACTTCCCAGCCACTGATAAGCGGACATCCTAGGTATTTGTCAATCATAGTGGATTGGCAAATATTAAGAGATTGCCCAACCGTCCGAATGGATGAAGAAGACGTATTTTGTGAGACTTGAAAACAAGACTTATGCCGATTAATCAGCTGACCAGATATCTTACAATAATGGTCTAGTAGGGCAGTCATCCTTTGGCACGCTTCAGGCGAAGCCTTCGAGAATAGAAGGATATATATCGTCAGCGAATGCGAGAAACGGAACCTTAGATCCACCTTTCACAAAAATGAAACCTAAGTTGTTGGATATTGTCGCTTCAAGCTATATAGCTTGAGTTCATATGTAGTTGTATAGTTCAAATATAGAAAATAGTATTTCAGGCTTTTATGAGCCAACTCAAAATCTGGGTTGTTTGAAATTTTAGTGAACCTCTATCAGTACCCCGACCAGTTGTAATCTGATTAACTTCTCCACTTTAAACTTCAATGCAATGAATAATATTATATAAAATAATAACTTGGAACGTTAATATATATATATAGGTAAAGGTTCAAATGAAAATGGGGCTTAAGATAAAAATCCCTCTTAAAGTGAAAATAGTCTAATTTAGATGTAAATGGACCTAATTTAAAGGTAAATGGGCCTAATTAAATGAGTAATGAATAAATGGGCCTAATTTTGGTGTAAATGGGCCTAATTTTATGAGTAAATCGTAAAATAGTTAAATGACCCTAATTATGGGGTAAATTTCACACGCCTCCCCCAAACTTTTCATTCATACGAATATTGCCCTTATTTCAATTATGAAAATTACAAATTTTAGCCCGTAATTTTTATTTGAAATAATATTGTTATGTGCAACTATAATATTAAAAAAATACAACAAGAATGTTACACCACAATTTTTGTCTTTATTTTAAAAAGGGAAAAAGATGAGATTACAAAATATAAAGTGAACAAATAATACAATAAATGTTATTATTTATAAATGTGCATTTTCATAATGTGTCCTACCAAAATTTTTCTTTATGGACCGCTATTTTATGACAGTTTTGTACTTTAATGCAACATGTGCCATTAAAAGCCTATTAGCTCAAAAAATGGTATAGTGATGTGCCCATGCACAAAGGTTCGAGTTCAAAATCCCGCATAAGCTATTTATGGTTGCTTTTTTTGTGTTCCCGTTCATGAATAAGATTATAAAGTGCAATAATAAAATGATAATGTGCACAAATAAGATGAAATAATGCGTATATAACATTACGATGTGCAAATATAACATTATGGTGTGCAAATATAACACTATGTTTTGCAAATGTAACATTATGTTGTGCATATCTAATAATATAATGTTACGTTGTGCACATATAATATTATGTTGTGCGAATATAACATTATATTGTGCAAATATAACTTTAAGTTGTGCAAATATAACACTATGTTTTGCAAATGTAACATTATGTTGTACATATCTAATAATATAATGTTACGTTGCGCACATATAATATTATGTTGTGCGAATATAACATTATATTGTGCAAATATAACTTTAAGTTGTGCAAATATAACACTATGTTTTGCAAATGTAACATTATGTTGTGCATATCTAATAATATAATGCTACGTTGTGCACATATAATATTATGTTGTGCGAATATAACATTATATTGTGCAAATATAACTTTAAGTTGTGCAAATATAAAACTATGTTTTGCAAATGTAACATTATGTTGTGCATATCTAATAATATAATGTTACGTTGTGCACATATAATATTATGTTGTGTGAATATAACATTATATTGTGCAAATATAACTTTAAGTTGTGCAAATCTAATATTATGTTGTGCAAATAAAATAATTAAGAATATAAAGTGCATGAATAAAATGATAAAGTGCAAGAATAAGATTGTAAAGTGCACAATTAAGATTATAAAATGTATAAATAAAATGATAAAGTGCAAGAATATTAATATGAATTGTGCATGAATAAGATTATGAAAAGCACGATTAAGATTAAAGTGCATAAATAAAACGATAAAGTGCCAGAATAAAATGATAATGTAGGAATAATAATACGAAGTGCACAATTAAGATTATAAAGTGCATAAATAAAGTGATAAAGTGCAAGATTAAGATTATGAGATGCACAGTCAAGATTTTGAATTGAACTTTTATCAGAAAATAATACAAACTATTAAAATTAAGCAATTTAGCCTATGTATGAGTCGATCCCACATCTCTGCACATAAGTACATTGCTCTACCATTTGATCTAATAGGCTTTTAAATCTTTGATAAAAGCTAGAATAGATATAGAGAATCAAATACTTGTTCCTTATCATATAACATTCAAAAGTGTAAAAATAACATACATTACAAAAAAAAAAAAAAAAAAAAAAACTTGGGCCAAGGGCGACACCGAGCGGTGACTAAGGTGACACCGAGGAGCCTCGAAGGCGAAGCTGTGAAGGGATGGCTGGAAAACAACATACATATGTCCTGAACCGGTAAATATATAGATATGGTGGTTAAACCACGAGAACAAAAAGGTAAGTCCAAACAAGGGGTCTTACCGTAAAAGAAACAATCGTGCTCTAAGGATCTATCCCTCTATTTTCCACTACACTATCTACCCCAATCCATTTTAATGGTACCGAAATAAAAAGGATCTAAGCTGACTACAATAAAATAACATATAAGCCCACATCTATTTATGTTATTTTAAAGGGAGCCAAAACCCATTATCGGAGGACCACAAACCGGATTGGGGTAGAAAAGTCAAACCCACTCAAATAAACCCATTAAGGCCCACGTGTCCTAGCCCGGCCCACACTCGTTACATTTGCCCACCAAATTAAATACAAAAGCAAACAAACCTCTCACAGTTGTAAGATATGAAACCAACGAATTTTATGACAGCAAAAATAATATGACAGCAAACAACCTCATGACAGCAAATAATCTTGTCACCCTGCACCTCACAAAGCCTTCAGACACCCACACATCAGCCAGGCGTGTATGTTTCATCGTCCGCCGAATTGGCCTCGTCTACCTCATTTTTCGAGAGCTGCGCAAAATACTTAGTAACCTTCTCTCCCGAGTGTGGATCTTTAATGGCCGAGAGTGCATTGTATAGCTCGTCCATAGTCAAGGAAACTTGGATATCACCCGGAACTCGATTCGATGTGCCGCGTAGCAAGTAGGCTCCTTTCCTTACACCACCTACAGTCTGCCAACGCTTCGGGGGAGGGGTCTTGTGCCCGTTGATCCTTATTTGACCATTCACCGAGGTCGTTATGCCCGAGTCCTCCGCTCAGGCCGTAGCAACCAAAGCTGCGCATGTTTGAGCCTGCTGACAAGATCCAGAGGTGAGCCTGCAAATCACACCTTCTAATCTGCTGGGGACTTTACAGAGGCGTAACAAATTGTCTGCTTTGTAGCTCCACATATTGGGCATTTGCTTTCCTGTAGAGCATGTTGATCCAATGGCTGCGGGTTAATAGACTTTTCTGTACGAACAAGCCACAAAAATAGTCTTGCAGATCATTTTTGCAATGCCTTGTCCGGCCATCCAGTGCACATGTAAAAGTTAGCACCAAAAATTACTTGATTTTTTAAACTTATTTTTAAGCAATGTGGAATTCTTCTTGTTTAAGCTCATACACAGTAGAGACTGGTTTATTTATCATTTGTGTTTTAAGAATTCAGAGCCATTTCCGGTGGTGGATTTTTCTGTCAGATTCCCTAATTGTTTGTACAAGCCTGGGAATGAGTAAACCTGCAATCTTTCATAAACATGGAAGCAACCAATTGCCATAGGGAAGAAAAGAGGAGAACAAACCTTCCCTTCAGGATGAATCGTAATGATGACAGATTCACATGATAGTCGTATGTATGCACAAGTCAGTTTGATTATTGCAACTAGGAAATACCCACTTCATTAAAAATTCAGATTTGACATCTACTGTTATTCAAATTGCATCTCCCCAATTGCTAGAAAAAGAATCATATTGCAACTCAACTCTACTATCATTAGCAACCCTTTTTTTTTTTGTAAGCAAGCACTGATATTAGAAAGAGAAGGAATTGTTGAACTTGATTCATTTGACATACCTGTAGAAACCTCTGCAACTTTTGGGGTGTGGGAAGCTCATCTGTTGGAGAAGGTGATTGACTACCCAACCAAGCACAGCGACAATACTTTACCAACGGAAAAAAAATACGATTCAGGGGTAAACGAATAGGAGGGTGACTGTAATTTAGGGTTATGATAGATCTGAAATTTAGGGCTTTTTTTATTAGGAAGAGAAGATCATTGAAGAGGAGGCTGGTGAAGATGAGGGCGGTGAAGAGGAGTCTGGCGAAGAAGAGACGGTGAAGAAGCGATGGCAAAGAGGCATCAGCGAAGAGGAGTCAACCATGGAAGAAGAGTCCAGCGAAGAGGAATGGAAGAAGATTCCGGCGAAGAGGAGGCCAACGATGATGACTGAGGAGACGGCGAAGAGGAATCGGCGAAGAGGAATCGGCGAAGAGAATTGGAGCTGAGGTGAAGAACAGTCGGTAAACGTCTCCTATGCTCTGTGATAGATCTGGTTCTCCATGGACATAGAGGAGACAGGGAGAAAGCGTTGTTGTTTTTGGGCCGGTCCAATCCGGTTCGCTTTTTCCCCCCTTTTTAAATCAGACCCGCGTGCTTAAGTCCCTATTTTCACTTTAAGCAAAATTTTCATCTTAAGCTCCTTTTTCACTTTAACCTCACCCTATATATATATAAGTTTTTTTTTGAAATTCTGTTTAAGCTAATGTTTATTATTTTAATTTTTTTTATGTACCAACACTTGAATCAGCCAAATTTGAACATATGCAACAGCGACTCGCCTTAACACATATGCATATGGTTCATTGTAAAATAAAAATGGGTGTTTATAACTTTAAAGTGTATTGTAGTAGTATATAGGTACGTAGGAGTGGTGAGACCTCATTTAATTTTGATAAGGAATTTGATTTGACATTTCCTCTTATTCGTGCATGCCATTTATCAACACAACATAACACATGCTTGCATGCATTTCACTTACCTTTGTTGCCTCCCCTAGCTAGCTATAAGCTAGCTAGATCAAATCTAAAAATAATTTCACGAACCCAAATTTAAGTTTTTTTTTTTCTGATTGATTTGAGCTTGTTGTGTTGAAAGGGTTAAACGAGATTGAATATATAGTACAAGTCACATGTTCGAGTCCATATGATAACCTACAGGCTACAATCTTCCATATACTAACTACGGCGTATTATGTGTGACAAAATTAATTACGTTAAATATTTATAATAAAAAAAAGTATGTTATAAATAACTAATCTTATATATTTGTATACTTTTTTCATAAAAAAAACATTTTAAAATATATTAAAATTGTAAAGATGATTATTTGGAAAATATTAAAAACATATTTTGTGGGGTTTGGGTGTCATATCAATTGGGATTTTGGCAAACTATTTTTGGGACAAAGAGAAATAAGAAGGTGGGGGGAAAGAAAGTTGATATGATGGACAGCATGCTAACACTTTCAAAGGCTTTGATTTTTTTCTCTTTTTATTTTGTTCCGTCTCAAGTATGTTTGTTATAGTAAAAGTTGACATAAGGTGATCGAAAATAGGTACATGTTTAGTTGCAGCTACCGATTCCTTTACCAATACCACCTTTTAGCATTTTAGTTTATTTGCTTGATGATCTTCAATGTCATTTTAGGGTAGATTATGGGTGTGGGGTGAACACCATTACATAAAAAAGAATTTTATTCACCCTCTTACAAAGGGATAAACCATCCCACTTTTTCATCCTTTTTCTCTTTCATTTTTAACAAAATAAAAGTTTTATTTAATATTTATTTATTATGTTTTTTTATTGATTGAAAATATATAGTGATGTATAGAATTAATGTAAGACTCGAGATCTAATTTTTAGAAAATCTTAAAAAGGGAGAGCTTTTGCGATATAGACAGGGTTTGAATCTGTTATAAATCATTCTCAATATCCTTATTATGTCCGATTTGGGATGAGGTATTTACATATATAGATAAAGTCTTGAAAAATGCGAGTAAAATCTTAAAAGAATAGGTTGAGATATTAAAAAAATAAGGTGTTAACATTCTATGAAAAGAGATGAAAAAAATAGGGATACTAAAGGTAATAATTTTTTATTCTTCTTTATCTATCACATCATACTATATATACTCCTCTCTAATAACTATTTTCATTAGAAAATTGTATTAATATATTTATTTTTAATTAGAAAAATGTTATTATTAAATTATATTTTTTATAAAATAAATAAGGCCAACTATATAACCTAATATTTAAATTAAAAATAAAGTATTAAACTTTATTGGATTTTTTTTTCCGAAATATTCATTAAAAAATAAAAATTTACGGATAAATTCACACATTGAAACTATTTACACAAATATTCAAAATTGGCAGATACGTCAGCGAAACGCGGTCTGAGACCACATTTCAAGTGTTAATTAGATACTTTTTATTTCTTAATTTAAAAAAAAACAAAAATATATATATTTACGTAAAACGCGGCCTAAGGCTGCGTTTTACTTCAAAAATTAAAAAAGAAGAAGAAGAAGAAGAAGCGCTTAGCAGCTTCTCGAAGGCCGGTCGGGACAATCAACGGAGAGGGCTTCTGAAGAGTGATGGCGATGGGCGGAGGACTTCCGGAGAGTGATGGCAGTGGGCCACCAGATATCATTGGGGATTGGACGAGGCGCTCAAAGAAGTTGATTTTGGCCCGGAGATTCATGAGTTGTGTATTTCGATTTTGAGGTATAGCAGTTGGGGATTGGACGAGCGATCGTTCCTAATATTAGCAAGGTCAATTCGTTCTCTGTCCTTCCACGAATATTTCTTAATTGAAAATTCGATTTGATTCCTTGAACGCCTAATTAAAACCATGTTGTTCTAGACTTGCAGTTCATCTTTTGACATCGATTGCCTTTTTTTCTTTTTCAAATTTGCACGATTTGTAGCTTGAGTTCTGGTTTAGAATAGTTTGCATTTGGATGTTTAATCTTCACACTCCACGTGATTTATTTACTAATTAACAAAAGGATAATCGGTGATGGGGTGCTTTGGTATCTAGAGCATTAATTGAAAACTCCAATCTCATAAAGCTGGCATTGGTGCTCAAGACCGTGAGTGGTCTTCTACTTTTGGTTTATAAATTTATAACTATTTGGCTAGTTGAGTGTCACTATTTGTTTATAATAAAGAATTATTCATATGAATGTGAGTAATTAGATATGGGAAATCAAGAATTACATTTACATACTCTTTCAATCAAGCGAATGACTACTATCAACATGGCGAATAATTACTATCAACCTAGCGAATAGTTGCGAAATCGAGCAACCATTTTGCTATTATCTAAACGATAACTCTTCTTCATAGACGAATAAAAACAATCAATTTGACAAATAATTATTATTAACCTAACGAATAGTTGGAAAATTGACCAACCTTTTGCTATTATCTAAACGATAACTCGACTATTCAGCAAGTTTAGAGTCATTATTCGTTGATAATAAGAAATTATTCATATGTATGTGGATAATTAGATGTGGGTTTATCGAAATTCATACTATTTTTAAATATGTTCATGAATTTATCGAATATTCTCCAAATTCAGAGTCATTATTCGTTGATAATATGGAATTATTCGATAATCTTTTCGTCATTATTCATCGAGCACACAGTGCAAGTGAAATCTCATCCTCCCTACCAAAAAAAAAATGTTCCCTAAAATAAAGCAACGCACTCGCTTTGCTTCAGCAAGTTTCCTATAAAAGTGGCGAGATCTACTATTTTTTTTTTAAATAAAAAGGAAAACTCTCAATTTATCTCACACATCCATTTCTAATCAATCAATGGTTTATATTTGTTAACACAAAACACAATAAGGGGTGGGTACACCTGACCCAACCTCTTGGATTCATAATCTTTAACGGAACCTTAATACTTAAGAATAAGCAACAAGGGGTATGCATTTTGTACCTCTTCCGGTTTGCATAGCGCATGCCCTTTGTAAAGGATCGGATTTTCAAATCCTAGTTTTTCGGAAAAAGACAATTAAAAATGAAATTAACTCGAATTTAAAACTCATTTAACGGATTCTGACCGAAATATAAAAATTTGGGTGAATAATTTCCGTCGTTTTACCTCGAAAATTCAAAATAATTATTGGATGGCGATATCCACTTATGTTTTAAAAATCTAATTGATCGAGAAAGGCAGAGTCGGAGAAACTAACATTCGGAAACTTTTTTTTTCAAAATATGAAATCGCGTATTCGGAATTTATTTCCGGATATTGATTAACTTATTTCACACTCAATCTCACACCCACTCCCTCCCCATACCCTGCAATCCGGACCCATCCCTCTTCGGTTCACCTGCCCACTTTCACCTAGTCTTCACGTCATCGTCACCCTCTTCATCCGACTTCACCATCACCTTCTCCATCACCCTCACTTCTTTATCATCAACACCATCATCCCTCCTTCACTCCATCACCATTATCTTCATCATTTGAGCTCCACACGCCACCACCGTCGCAGCTCCTCCTTGTCTCCACTGTACCACCGTCGAACCCAACTACCTTCCTTGCTCCTCGGATTTGAACAAACACCCGAGCAACACATCCACTTCCTCCTCTTGTCACCATCGCTACACTCCACGCCTCGGTGATCCTTCATCGTCATTGTCATCCTCGCCGCCTCCTCTTTCATCGAAGAGCAATCGCAGCCACCCCCGGAGCTCTCGGCGTCATCGACGAGCCTCCGAAGATCCCCCGTCCGTTTGATCGTTAACCAACCTTCCGGTAAGCCATTCTCCCTCGTTTGCGATCCAAACCACTCTCGAGCCCTACCATCACGCTCATCCATGTCCAACGCAGGTCCGAAGAGCCACCGCAAGCATCCGACGATGCCCAGAACTCCGATCGTGAGCTCCAAAGTCGCGAACTCCCTCGGTGAGCTTCCACCATTTCTTTCCGTCCTCGATTCGATTTCGTGCTTTATTCAATGGTTAGATTAGTCGGGAGTGAGTAAGGGCTGAGTGCGGGACGATCGGGCAAGCTCGAGAGCTCCGGCGAGCTCGAGAGAGGGGTCCAGCGAGGTGAGTGAGCGTTGGGTGACGAGCGAGGCTGTATAACGAGGGTACGAGGCCGGGAGCAGCCAGTGCGAGTGTGGGAGATGGGAGAGCCAAGGAGCTGGGCGAGGCCGAGGAGCGCAGCGAGCTCCAGTCGCCGGCGAGCAACGTCGAGCAGCCATGGCGCGTCTGGCGGGAGCTCCGTCTTTTGAAATCGGAGGAAGAAGAAGATACGAGGCCTCCACTTTATTTTGTTATATATATATATTCAACCGGTTGGGTTTTTGTTTTCGGGTTTGGTTTGGTTCGGTTCGTTTCGGTTTGATTTAAATGGTTTCGGTTCGGGTTAAAAGCGTTGGTTCGGTTCGGGTTTATTCGTTATATAACTATTTATTTAATTTATTAATTAATTGTCTAACCAATTCCCGATAATTGATTATTTTAGAAATCGATTTATGTGTCGATATTTAAAGAGGATCGGTTTTAAAGTATATAAATTGAATTATTTATTAAGTGTTGAAAGTTATTTAAGTCCTTAGAATGATGATTTTAATTAAAGTAAAGTATGCCGGGATTATTTAGTCGGATTTTTGGAAGTAGTTTTAAAGATTAAATATTTTATGTATTAGAAATGGCTAAATATAACTTTGAAGTAATTGTTTTGACTAACAACTTGACTAGCTAGTGAGATTATATGAATTGAAGTATGATTGAGCCAGTTATGGAAATGACAATGGAATAAGATGATATAAGATGTTGAGATAAGTTGAGATAACGGATGCTGATGATGCTATGATTAATGGATTGATGAGCATGTTATGTAGTGGTAAATGGATCCTGTTGTGTGCAGTTTACTTATGCATATTATTAATAATTGTTAGGTGATCTGTAACCTGCTTGCTTGTATCTTGCTGCTTTTCATCTTGCTGATCTGCTACTCCAGGTAAGTTCTTTGAACTTACTCATGGTGGGCGCTCTATGCACTGTGTGTTATATAGTAGGCTAGTGTCCATGCACCATACGACTTAGAATCATGCTTAGGAACTAAAATGAAAATCATATGATTGCTATATGTCCTTGCAAGAGAACGGCCGTTATCTGTGATAGTCCTAGAGTCTTTGCTAGGGTCATAGGGTAGCCCAGCCTCATCGGGTACCCCGAGTCAATCGAGTCTATATGAGCATGATATGATAGCCCAGCACCATCGGGCAAGCGATGAGATGATATGATATGATGATGCCGTGGTTTGTGCACCACCACGAGGAAATTGATATGCTATAGCACCGAACTGGCCAGTGTCCGCCCTATCGGAAGGGGGGTGGAGGTAGGAAAGGGACATGCCACTTGGCATTCTGTGTGGATCCATTTATCGCTTTCTTGCATTATATTAAACTGTCAGTATATACATATATGTGATTTAATTTACGCATGGCATTACGCATTTCATCTTAAGAATAGGATGCTTATCATTTGCCTCTCAGAGTGTGTTTACATACGCGCATGAGTGACCTGATGATTGACCCAGATCCCCCTCATTTTTTTTAGATTCAGGTAACCGTTAGCCGCTATCGTTGCTTATGTGGATGCTTGGCGGGATCAGACTTTTGGCGTTAGATCGAGAGGTTGAGAGACCACCATACTTCCTCTCTTTTATACCCCACCTTTTTGGATTGTATTTAAATTTAACTTCATGTATGCTTTCGCTCGATTTCACGATTAGACTAAGGCAGGTATTTGGTCCCTAGTGGATCCGCGATCTTTAAGGGTTCGAAATCCCTTCTTTTAGTACAAATATTTTGTTTTAAAACTCAACCCGTACTCGAATTGCAAGATCCGAACAAGGGGTTTTATCCCTTGAAACGTAACCCGGAAATCATAATTCCGGGCCGTTACAAAGATGGTATCAGAGCTTTGGTTGTGCAATTCGGGTACACAAGGGTCGAGTGTATGTTTTGAAAACTGCCCACTAGTTTCAATGACTTTTGGAAAGGATTTAAAAGGGAAAAATGAACTTAAGATGCCTAACCCAAATTTGACTAAGTAATGAACTCGACTTGTAATGAATAAGGAAAATCGACCAAACGGGGACACGAGTGGGTAGTAAAGGCGCTAGACCACCCCTATTGGGTGTAGTTGGGAACGATAGGCAAAATACTAGGTTTCTCTTTACAGAGGGTTCAGAAGACTCCAAGGAGATTGCACCAAGGTCGTTGGAGTGGCGAGTTAGGTAGGATCGCGAGGTTTTTGCCCCTTTGGTCAGTCGCTCCTCGAAGAGTGACATTAGATAGTTTGATGTGCTTTATATATTGAGACTGAGTATGATCTTCCTCGAAGGAGGTCATTATAATTGTCATTGACTAATTCTATGCTGAGTGCTTGATATGCTAAAGTCTGATTGGTATGCCTAACAATTAAATGTGTTTCGACTGATCTGTACAAACGGGATAGTGGGAGTACCCTTAATTCTATGTGGACAACCCAGCTTGTGTGAAATAGTCCCTTCCACTATGTTTGTTAACCCTTTGACGGTTCTATCGAGTCTTTCTCCCGGATGTCAGTATCTTTCATCGGAATCGGGTTGGTAAACACATTGCGTCAGAAACTCATGTATGTATATGGAGGTTGTCTGAGTGAGTATTGGAAGATAGTTCTTGATGTCATTTTGAGTCAAAAGTAAGGTGTTTTTGGGGTCGTCTTCCTTGATTCTTATGATGATCAACCGAGGTTTTCTTGCCACAAAGAGTCGTACGTACCAAGGTCTCACGAGAAAAAGGGGTGATGCGTAAGTTGGGGAAGGTCAATGGTTGCCCTTAGGGATCTCTGTCCGATTGTAATGGTGACTCTCTCTGAACTGCATGACATGATTTTGTAACCTCCTGCATGTACCTTGCAAATGCTCAATTGTAAAATGCTGCTCAGGTTATTATATCTTTGATTAGTTACATTGATCAAGTCTTGTGTTATGCCTCACTCTCTATTGTGATTACGTTGTCATAGCATGCCTACTTGACTTATTGTATTAATTGTACTAATGATTGATTGGAAGCATAAACCACATGATATGAACCTACATGATAATTGTATTCTCCTGGGTTAGGTCCATAATAGCGTGATAAACTCTTCTTCGTGTGAATGCCTGTAAATGATCTCTTTATCATACTAGCTCATGACGCCTTGATGCTTATTGCCCATTTTATGACAAGAATCTACAACATGCCCATCTATTCTGTATTCGTCAGATTGTTGTTTTGCACTTTATATTGTGGTGTGATTAGTGCGTTGGAAGGGGAGTATGTGGTATAATTGAGTCTTGATGAATGCATGCTTTAATGTTTATGAATTCATGATGGCCATTGTGTGAGCTGAAGTTACACATGTTACGTCTCTATCATCCCAGCATGCCTTACTCAGTATGTTGCACCTTGATTCATGTCCTCATTATATGGCGCCTTCGCATGTCTAATTGACCTGTTGTATTGATCGTACTAACGACTGATTTGAAGCATGAATTGCATGATAAGTGTCTGTATATAGTTATTGTCTTCCCCTATATTAGGCCCATGATAGTGTGCTACACTTCCCTTGTATGAATGTCGTAAGATGATTTTCCCTGCATGATTAGTCGATGTTACCCGTGGTTTGTTGACTAAATTAGTAGTTCAATTGTGATCATGCTATTTGACGTGATGTCTTGGTAAATGCATGCCTTATTCAAATGGTTGTTGAGTTGGAATACATACCTTGTATGCTAGTCATATTGCCTGTTGCGTAGGCTTGTATTATGAATTGCTATATTCCTCCCATGCTTCTATATCGACGGACTATGTTCATAGGATTTCTTGCACATCGATGTGTTGGTCATTCAAGCGCATGTATGTATCGAATGTCGTGTTAAGCCTTTAGTATCATGTAGGGTCCCTGGTTGTGACTTGTGTGAATTTATACCTTGCTTGCATTATTTCTGATTCCCTCTCGAGCCAGGTCCCTCATAGTGTGATCATTTCCTCTTTCTATAACCTTGAAATATCTTACTCATGCAAATTAGATTGATGTTGAATTCGATGATCAATTGCTTTATGTGATGGTTTATCCTGGCATGCTTACATGTTAGCGCTCGGTAGTGTTTCCCTATTACCTTATGAATTCCTGTAGTGTTGGCATAGATGTATGATTTGACACCTCGCATGATTACACACCACGTTATATCATTTCGCATATGCATGACGCATGAATGTTAAAATGAATTTAGTTGAGTTACCTTGATTGTGGTCATGGTTCGATATGTGCTAGTAGTATCCTGTAGGGCTTATGGTTTCCAATATGACTCACTAAATGATTACATGTTGTACCTATTCTATGATGTGATAACTACTGTACCTTTATATGTGTCCCATGATGATTCGTTCCTAGCATGATTATAATTTATTGCCATGATGTCCTTCTTGTTACTTTTGATGATGCCTCATGTTTCGTGAACATCCTATTGAACCCCTTTTAATGACTCTTGACTATGCTTGTATCACATTATGTGTCGCTAGTATCATGTAGGACATGCACTTTCTAAATGTATCTCATCATATGATTACGTGCCATGCTTGACCTACTATATGACCAGTGTGTTCGGATGAGATAGTTACTAGGTTACTCCTATATGTTCTCGTATGACGCTTAATCTAGTTGTTATGTTACACCTCGCCATGCCATATTTGACCTCACCTATTGATGCGTACATCATGCTTGTGCATTCTTTCATATACACCATACTCGTCATCGTCGTTAAATCCCACATGACCTCGAATCCTGCATGATCATTCTTGATTCCGCATAACTTGCTTAAGTTGCTAGGCATATATGCTTTCATGGAATAATAGACTACTATCTTGTCTCGCATGCATTAGTATAGGAATTGGTCGTGTCGTTGGAAATGAATACGAATGTTGCTCCCCTGAGATAGGTACATGTTAGCGTGGATTAGTGTGATTGATATGCTCCATGATGAATTCGTGTTTGCTTGTTGCGATTATAACTTAATGGACTTCCATAAGGGCATCGTTGCTATTCTAAGGTCGGAGTTTCGTCTCTAGTTGTCATCTTTAGGGCTGGTCTGTGTTTGTTTCGAAAGGAACATTGGGTTGTCTGCCCTTGTCACTCCCCTATCTCCACTAACTTGGACTTCTATGCGACCCGTTGGACGAGCGACCACATGAAAGAGGAAATGGGAAGTCGGATAGCGATAGAGCAACGCCACGAAGGCGTGGGCCCATAACCCACGGGCCTCAGGATCAACGATTTCGGCAGGACAAGCACGTTTTGATGATGACGATTACTGAGTACGATATGACTTGCAAGCGGGAGTGTCCTCCGTTCTAACTCTTTATCCTCTCTGAATTAGTTGAGGATGGTATTGCATTGATATAACGATGGAATTTATGTGTTGATGTGCTGACCTGGTAATGAATCTTGCATGATCATCCATTTTCTATGATGATATGATTCGATGTCTTACAGTTTTCATGTACCATGATGTTTCGATGTTTTGCTACCCTATATTGCTAAGTATGATATGAACTCTTGTGCCTATAAAAGTATGAACTGCGAATGCTGAGGAACCTGAATTGTTATCTGATAAGGTTATGATGAAACTTGCTAGCTTGAATTGACTATGTTCATATATAGTGTTTTGCAATAATTTTGAGCATAATAGCAAATTGAGACCTGTTGACTGATGATAATGTGGGAATTTTCTTGCTTACATGACTCGTTAATATGCACTGGAATGATGTTAGATAGCGATCATGAGGAACCTGGTATGGAACGATACTACATGTAGATATGCAATATTGAAATCTAGTGAAAGTGACAAATGCTATCATGATATATTGATGATTTGCTAACCTGTTATGTTGTTGTAGAAGCATGTTAGGATGTGTTTCGACAGGATATATGAGATAATGATGTGTTATTATATGAAAGCATGATGATGTATTATATAGTTAAACACGATTATTGATACGTTAAATGATGAACGCGACTTAATGGTGTTTGGTTACTAAATGGTCATTATTCGATATTGTGATGAGTTGAGGTGATGTCTTTCAGAGCATGCTGACATGTTGGTGATTTATATACTACTTGATCTCCCTTTTTAAGAATCTTAATAGCATGACCTTGATGTGTTGATATGTTGACATGGTAAATATGCTATGACTGGTTCTACTTGTAGTGCGATGTTCTGCGATTGTGAGAATTGATGTGTACTGACATACTAACCCATGACACCTAGCCCATTGATCTCTTGACATGTGTGCTTGCATGATAACTTATGAGAATTCGATCATGGACTTGTGATTCCTTCAGTATGATGTCGATATGCCTTATGGCTCGTGGTATGATGTTGAGATTTTGTTATTGCTTTTGACATGTTCTGAATGGATGGTATGATTTATGTTATGGGTAAAAATGTTATGTGGTTGAGATTATCATGATTGATGTTGAGATTTGCCACATGAGAGGTGGCTGATGATGTTATGAGTTGATGAGTTGGTTTACTTTTGTTCATGTTGAGTTGAGAATGATGATTGATTTGATTCGGAAACTAGGAAGAGAATATGAGATTAGTCTTTAGAGGTGGATGATTCCACCTCTCGTGATGTGAAATTGCTTGACTAACGTCGAATTTGAAGATTTTGAACGGATTTGAAAAATACTAACTTGGATTTTAAAAGAATAAATCCTATCAAGAATTTTAACGATTTCGAGGTCAATCTTTCCATTTGCAAAACTCTTTTGAATCATTCGGGACTGGATTTACATTATGACGCCTCACGAAGTGGATAATAATATTTGAGTTATGATATGGCCAAAGAGTCGGAGTAAGGATGTGATAGGGGCCCATATTACATTCTTACTACGGTCTATTGGGGATATTATGACCACGGCAACGGTACTGTGAGGATCTCATAGGGGCACTTATGAGGTGTTCGCGGGATCAATGACATGATACTTGGACTCACCAATTTCAAACTTCATCCCCTATTTTAAGATGATTTTAGTCTCGGGGACGAGACTTGTTTTTAGAGGTGGATGATGTAAAGGCTCGGATTTTCAAATCCTAGTTTTTCGGAAAAAGACAATTAAAAATGAAATTAACTCGAATTTAAAACTCATTTAACGGATTCTGACCGAAATATAAAAATTTGGGTGAATAATTTCCGTCGTTTTACCTCGAAAATTCAAAATAATTATTGGATGGCGATATCCACTTATGTTTTAAAAATCTAATTGATCGAGAAAGGCAGAGTCGGAGAAACTAACATTCGGAAACTTTTTTTTCAAAATATGAAATCGCGTATTCGGAATTTATTTCCGGATATTGATTAACTTATTTCACACTCAATCTCACACCCACTCCCTCCCCATACCCTGCAATCCGGACCCATCCCTCTTCGGTTCACCTGCCCACTTTCACCTAGTCTTCACGTCATCGTCACCCTCTTCATCCGACTTCACCATCACCTTCTCCATCACCCTCACTTCTTCATCATCAACACCATCATCCCTCCTTCACTCCATCACCATTATCTTCATCATTTGAGCTCCACACGCCACCACCGTCGCAGCTCCTCCTTGCCTCCACTGTACCACCGTCGAACCCAACTACCTTCCTTGCTCCTCGGATTCGAACAAACACCCGAGCAACACATCCACTTCCTCCTCTTGTCACCATCGCTACACTCCACGCCTCGGTGATCCTTCATCGTCATTGTCATCCTCGCCGCCTCCTCTTTCATCGAAGAGCAATCGCAGCCACCCCCGGAGCTCTCGGCGTCATCGACGAGCCTCCGAAGATCCCCCGTCCGTTTGATCGTGAACCAACCTTCCGGTAAGCCATTCTCCCTCGTTTGCGATCCAAACCACTCTCGAGCCCTACCATCACGCTCACCCATGTCCGACGCAGGTCCGAAGAGCCACCGCAAGCATCCGACGATGCCCAGAACTCCGATCGTGAGCTCCGAAGTCGCGAACTCCCTCGGTGAGCTTCCACCATTTCTTTCCGTCCTCGATTCGATTTCGTGCTTTATTCAATGGTTAGATTAGTCGGGAGTGAGTAAGGGCTGAGTGCGGGAGGATCGGGCAAGCTCGAGAGCTCCGGCGAGCTCGAGAGAGGGGTCCAGCGAGGTGAGTGAGCGTTGGGTGACGAGCGAGGCTGTATAACGAGGGTACGAGGCCGGGAGCAGCCAGTGCGAGTGTGGGAGATGGGAGAGCCAAGGAGCTGGGCGAGGCCGAGGAGCGCAGCGAGCTCCAGTCGCCGGCAAGCAACGTCGAGCAGCCATGGCGCGTCGGGCGGGAGCTCCGTCTTTTGAAATCGGAGGAAGAAGAAGATACGAGGCCTCCACTTTATTTTGTTATATATTCAACCGGTTGGGTTTTTGTTTTCGGGTTTGGTTTGGTTCGGTTCATTTCGGTTGGATTTAAATGGTTTCGGTTCGGGTTAAAAGCGTTGGTTCGGTTCGGGTTTATTCGTTATATAACTATTTATTTAATTTATTAATTAATTGTCTAACCAATTCCCGATAATTGATTATTTTAGAAATCGATTTATGTGTCGATATTTAAAGAGGATCGGTTTTAAAGTATATAAATTGAATTATTTATTAAGTGTTGAAAGTTATTTAAGTCCTTAGAATGATGATTTTAATTAAAGTAAAGTATGCCGGGATTATTTAGTCGGATTTTTGGAAGTAGTTTTAAAGATTAAATATTTTATGTATTAGAAATGGCTAAATATAACTTTGAAGTAATTGTTTTGACTAACAACTTGACTAGCTAGTGAGATTATATGAATTGAAGTATGATTGAGCCAGTTATGGAAATGACAATGGAATAAGATGATATAAGATGTTGAGATAAGTTGAGATAACGGATGCTGATGATGCTATGATTAATGGATTGATGAGCATGTTATGTAGTGGTAAATGGATCCTGTTGTGTGCAGTTTACTTATGCATATTATTAATAATTGTTAGGTGATCTGTAACCTGCTTGCTTGTATCTTGCTGCTTTTCATCTTGCTGATCTGCTACTCCAGGTAAGTTCTTTGAACTTACTCATGATGGGCGCTCTATGCACTGGGTGTTATATAGTAGGCTAGTGTCCATGCACCATACGACTTAGAATCATGCTTAGGAGCTAAAATGAAAATCATATGATTGCTATATGTCCTTGCAAGAGAACGGCCGTTATCTGTGATAGTCCTAGAGTCTTTGCTAGGGTCATAGGGTAGCCCAGCCTCATCGGGTACCCCGAGTCAATCGAGTCTATATGAGCATGATATGAAAGCCCAGCACCATCGGGCAAGCGATGAGATGATATGATATGATGATGCCGTGGTTTGTGCACCACCACGAGGAAATCGATATGCTATAGCACTGAACTGGCCAGTGTCCGCCCTATCGGAAGGGGGGTGGAGGTAGGAAAGGGACATGCCACTTGGCATTCTGTGTGGATCCATTTATCGCTTTTTTGCATTATATTAAACTGTCAGTATATACATATATGTGATTTAATTTACGCATGGCATTACGCATTTCATCTTAAGAATAGGATGCTTATTATATGCCTCTCAGAGTGTGTTTACATACGCGCATGAGTGACCTGATGATTGACCCAGATCCCCCTCATTTTTTTTAGATTCAGGTAACCGTTAGCCGCTATCGTTGCTTATGTGGATGCTTGGCGGGATCAGACTTTTGGCGTTAGATCGAGAGGTTGAGAGACCACCATACTTCCTCTCTTTTATACCCCCCCTTTTTGGATTGTATTTAAATTTAACTTCATGTATGCTTTCGCTCGATTTCACGATTAGACTAAGGCAGGTATTTGGTCCCTAGTGGATCCGCGATCTTTAAGGGTTCGAAATCCCTTCTTTTAGTACAAATATTTTATTTTAAAACTCAACCCGTACTCGAATTGCAAGATCCGAACAAGGGGTTTTATCCCTTGAAACGTAACCCGGAAATCATAATTCCGGGCCGTTACACCCTTTGGAGTTGGATTCACTTGTATCATCAATTCCAAAAACTCTAATATAAGGTTGTCTGTCTGCAAGCTCCCTTTTGACTAACATTAGTGACATACATAAAAAGGATTAGCACTACAATTAAACCACATAGACAAATGTTTATAATCTCTCGCATAGAGTGAAGGAGACATATTAAGTTCTTACTTAGTAGAGTTAAAAGGTTGAAAAATGTTGTAAATCCCCATGACAGTCGGGCTTGTGCTTGACACAATTGATTAAACAAGATGACGATCCAGTGAGATAAGTATGTTCCTTGGAAGCTCCCCAGTGGTGATATTCAGGAGATAATATCCTCAAATTCAACACCCTTATATAATCAGTATGTGAAAATATGAAAAAAATATCAGCCAAACCAATTTAGTGGAGAACCAGCAACAATATAGAACTTCACAAACTAAAACAATAGTATCTCACAAACAAACCCTCAACCTCCAAGGTAATTAAGCAACAATCACATAATGCATAGATAAAAGGAAAATTTAAGAAAACACAAAATCAAAAGGTGTTGGTAACAAATGAAAGATGCATATAAAAGAGGTATAAAGTCAAGTGACGTCTCACTTGATTTTCGATGATAACCATGAATGAATTTAGTAGCCTAAACGTAAACCAGGATTGCCGATAACAATCCAAAAAAGCCTAGAACAAATAGAAATTGTTGGCAGAGCGACCAAGAAAGAGATGAGCAGTTTGAAATTTGAAAACAATTACAAAACTAGGAAAAAAGAAAGAAATATTGAAATCCACATAACACAAGCTTAAAATAAGGCCTCAAAAAGGGAAAATAAAAACAACTTATATGGTTTGTATGGTGGTTAAGTATACTCTTTTGATCCTCAAGTCCTCACTTTGATATTTTATTCATATCAGTTTTAATATAACTTTGCATAGGTATGATGGGAATTCAGGAAAACGATGTCCTAATAAGTATAAAGTTGTCAGCATATTTCACATCTTTGCAATTGCATTCATCATTCAAGCGTCAAAGACTCAAAGGGCAGGAGACAAACAAAAGGTAGAAGCAACTAACCTGAATCATGAAATCCTTTTATAAAATGTTAAATTTATGAACTTGTGCACCTAAAGAAGAATTTTTTTTTTAAATATTCAAGAAAAAATAAATATTTACGGACAAATTCACGAAATTAAAGTATTTACACAAATATTCAAAAATTGCAGGGTTTTCAGAGAAACGCGGTCTCAGTCTGCGTCTTTATAGTTTTTTATTTTCAAATTAAAAAAAAACAAATTGATTAGTAAAACGCGGACTCAGTCCGCGTTTTACCTTATAAAATTGAAAAAAAAAAGGGAAAAGACAGGAGGAAGAAGAAGAAGGGGAAAGGGCGGCCGACAGGGGATGGGAGGCGCCGAGGCGGGGGCTGGTTCCTTTCTTCCCATCACAGGAGGCCTCGATTTCGGCGGAGGACCTCCGGAGAAGGTGGCGGCGGAAGTGGGCGGAGGAGTCAGGCGAAGATGGTGGTGCCAGTGGGCGGCGTAGGGTCTCACAGGTGGTGGTGGGCGGCGCCGTTCAACGAAGGTCGTGGTCGTCGGTGACAAGAGAAGTCGGCTGCTGGCGAGGGTGGGCGGCTCGCAGGTGGTGGTGGGCGGCTCTGCTCACGAGGACGCCGGTGACGAGGGAGATTTGGGGATCTAAACCCCGTCGGTGACGAGGGACGGCCGGCGGTTGTTGGGAGCGACTCCTCCTCCGATTCATAGGACTGGGCCGCTCGGCTCCTTCGCGCTGTCGCCGCCATCTTCTCCGGAGGTCCTCCGCCGAAATCGAGGCCTTCGTTGAATGGCGCCGCCCACCACCACCTACGAGACCCTACGCCGCCCATTGGCACCGCCCTTTCCCCTTCTTCTTCTTCCTCCTTTCTTCTTCCGGCTGCCCACTGGCACCACCTGCGAGACCGTACGCCTCGGCGCCTCCCATCCCCTGTCGGCCGCCCTTTCCCCTTCTTCTTCTTCTTCCTCCTTTCTTTTCCTTTTTTTTTTATTTTACAAGGTAAAACGCGGACTGGGTCCGCGTTTTACTAATCAATTTGTTTTTTTTTTAATTTGAAAATAAAAAACCATAAAGACGCGGGCTGAGACCGCGTTTCTCTGAAAACCCTGCAATTTTTTAATATTTGTGTAAATACTTTAATTTCGTGAATTTATCGGTAAATATTTATTTTTTCTTGAATATTTTAAAAAAAAATTCCCTAAAGAAGGCATGTTAAATGTATGAATTGGTGCACCTAAAATTGTGAAATTAACAGAAGATTCAACAACTTCATCAAATATAGCTTAACAGACGTAAACACTGGCCCAAATATCTAGTACATATGGACAAACTTAATGTAATATAATATTCAAGTTCCCAATCATTTAAAATCAAAAGGTTTTACTTGACAAAGAGAAGCTTTCAACTCTAAATCCCTAAACAGTTAGCACGCAGAAATTACAAGTATCAACATTAGGATCAAAATGGCTCCTATAATCCTCCATTTGCCTTTCCTTTTCAACGACAAAAATAAGGTCATATACTTCTATGATTATCAACTTTTCATGCAATCGTGTCAGTTATGAATAGGGGAAGAAACAAGTTTTACATACTTTCATAAGGAAATACTTATAAATAAAAATGTTGTCATAGCAAGGAATCGAATAGGCAAAGCTTACCTTAAAAATGGTTGACAATAATAAAATGGTTGACAAGAATGTGGTCATGTAATCTAGTAAAGACTCAAAGGACAAGAGACAAACAAAAGGTAGAAGCAAACCTGAATAATGAAATACTTTTATAAAATGTTAAATTTATGAACTGGTGCACCTAAAGCAGGCATGTTAAATGTATGAATTGGTGCACCTAAAAATGTGAAATTAACAGAAGATTCAACAACTTCAACAAATATAGCTTAACAGACGTAAACACTGGCCCAAATATCTAGTACATATGGACAAACTTAATTTAATATAATATTCAAGTTCCCAATCATTTAAAAGCAATAGGTTTTACTTGACAAAGTTAAGCTTTCGACTCTAAATCCCTAAACAGTTAGCACGTAGAAATTACAAGTATCAACATTAGGATCAAAATGGCTCCTATAATCCTCCATTTGCCTTTCCTTTTCAACAACAAAAATAAGGTCATATACTTCTATGATTATCAACTTTTCATGCAATCTTGTCAGTTATAAATAGGTGAAGAAACAAGTTTTACATACATTCATAAGGAAATACTTATAAAAAAAATGTGTTCATAGCAAGGAATCGAAGAGGCAAAGCTTACCTTAAAAATGGTTAACAAGAATAAAAGGTTCTTAACATTATACAACCAGATCGGGTGGAGGAAGGACATATAACTATTTTGTCAACTATTTGGAATTTCATGTAATCTAGTATAGAGTATTAAATTATGGTTAATCCTAATCTAGTATCGTGACTAAAGATCTCTGGGTATTACAAGTCACAACTCTACCAAATTTCATCCCGGGTAACTATCAAAATAGAAATATTGAAAAAATAATTGTTTTTACCACTTTTGTTTGCAGAGATTGTTGATAATAAAACCAATTTCATAGTTTTCAGTTAAATTTGATTTGAGTGTTTCACCTCATTTTATAGGTTATTTAGAACTTTATATTTGCTTTCATCTTCTTCAGATTTTGATATGTCTGATGCCCAACGAGAACATGCCTTGGTTGTCGAAAGCCTTGCTCCAACATTGACAGCTCTAAGGATTGAACTTTTCCCGACGTATATGAGTGAGGGATTCTTTCGTAAGATATATGTCGTGCTGGTTCATCCTAGACTAACTAAAGAAGATGTTGAACTTCTCACCGCTCCTCAGGTGACAACAACTTCCCAGCCACTGATAAGCGGACATCCTAGGTATTTGTCAATCGTAGTGGATTGGCAAATATTAAGAGATTGCCCAACCGTCCGAATGGATGAAGAAGACGTATTTTGTGAGACTTGAAAACAAGACTTATGCCGATTAATCAGCTGACCAGATATCTTATAGTAATCGTCTAGTAGGGTAGTGATCCTTTGACACGCTTCAGCCGAAGCCTTCAAGAATAGAAGGATATATATCGTCAGCGAATGCGAGAACCGGAACATTAGTTCCACCTTTCACATAAAGGAAACCTAAGTTGTTGGATATTGTCACTTCAAGCTATATAGCTTGAGTTGATATGTAGTCATATAGTTCAAAAATAGAAAATAGTGTTTCATGCTTTTATAAGTCAACTAAAAGTCTGGGTTGTTTGAAATGTTAGTGAACCTCTATCAGTACCCCGACCAGTTGTAATCTGATTAACTACTCCACTTCAAACTTGAATGCAATGAATAATATTATATAAAATAATAACTTGGAACGTTAAAATATATATACATATAAGTTTTTTTTAAATTTTTATTAAGCTAATGTTTATTATTTTAATTTTTTTTTATGTACCAACACTTGAATCAGCCAAATTTGAACATATGCAAAAGCAACTCGGCTTAACACATATGCATATGGTTCATTGTAAAATAAAAATGGTTGTTTAGAGCATCAACAATGGAGGGCCTTTGGACCCTTAAACATGGCAAATCAGCATTAAATATATAGTGGGGTGAACCCCATTACATAAAAGAGAATTTTATTCACCCTCTTACAAAGGGATAAACCATCCCACTTTTTCATCATGTTTTTCTTTCATTTTTAATAAAATAAAAGTTTTATTTAATATTTTTTATTATGTTTTTTATTGATTGAAAATATATAGTGAGGTATAAAATTAATGTAAGACTCGAGGTCTAATTTTTAGAAAATCTTAAAAAGGAAAAGCTTTTGCGATATAGACAGGGTTTGAATCTCTTATAAATCGTTCTCAATATCCTTATTATGTCCGATTTGGGATGAGGTATTTACATATATAGATAAAGTCTTGAAAAAATGCGAGTAAAATCTTAAAAGAATAGATTGAGATATTAAAAAAATAAGGTGTTAACATTCTATGAAAAGAGATGAAAAAAACGGGATAGATTAGCCCATGGATGCAGGGCCGCATATTTACAAAGAAGAATAGGGATACTAAAGGTATTAATTTTTTATTCTTCTTTCTCTATCACATCATACTATATATACTCCTCTCTAATAACTATTTTCATTCGAAAATTGTATTATTATATTTATTTTTAATTAGAAAAATGTTATTACTAAATTATATTTTTTTATAAAAGAAATAAGGCCAACTATATAACCTAATATTTAAATTGAAAATAAAGTATTAAACTTTATTGGAATTTTTTTTCGAAATATTCATTAAAAAATAAAAATTTACGGATAAATTCACACATTGAAACTATTTACACAAATATTCAAAATTTGGAGATACGTTAGGGAAACGCGGTTTGAGACCCCATTTCAAGTATTAATTGGATACTTTTTATTTCTTAATTTAAAAAAAAACAAAAAAAATATATATTTACGTAAAACGCGGCATGAGGCCGCGTTTTACTTTAAAAATTAAAGAAGAAGAAGCGCTCAGCGGCTTCTCGAAGGCCGGTCGGGACAATCAACGGAGAGGGCTTCTGGAGAGTCATGGCGATGGGCGGAGGACTTCCGGAGAGTTATGGCAGTGGGCGAACAGAGATCAGTGGGGATTGAACGAGGCGCTCACAGAAGTTGATTTTGGCCCGGAGATTCACGAGTTGTGTATTTCGATTTTGAGGTATAGGAGTTGGGGATTGGACGAGCGATCGTTCCTAACATTAGCAAGGTCAATTTTTTCTCTGTCCTTCCACGAATATTTCTTGATTGAAAATTCGATATTATTCCTTGAACACCTAGTTAAAACCATGTTGTTCTAGACTTATAGTTCATCTTTTGACATCGATAGGGGGCTTACTCAGTGTAACGGCCCAGAATTATGATTTCCGGGTTACGTTTCAAGGGATAAAACCCCTTGTTCGGATCTTGCAATCCAGGTACAGGTCGAGGTTTCAAACTCATTTTAAGATTAGTGGAAAGAGTGATTTCAATCCCTAAAAACATCGAAGGGCCGTTGTGTACCCTTAACCTATCCTAAGACTATGTCGCGGAACCCATTTCAAACAAAAGTAAGGCGAAAGCAAAGTAAAGATACAAGTGTCACGGCAGAACCGGTCAAAACCAAATCATGAGTGTGTAATTACCATTTTACTAAATTAGGATATTAGCCAGATTCTTCGATTCGCCAAAAGGGAACCCCGTGGTACCGACATCGAGCACTCAAAATCTGCAAAATATCTAAAAAAAAAAGAACGGGGAAAGGAGTCAGATCGAGCCACTCATGCGGGACCGGCAGTCCTCGCTGAGGCCACATAGTATGTGCTATACCTAATAAAGATGCTCTAATGCATTACGAAAGTGAAATACACTAGCATGCTTCTAGTTATAATAATGTGCAGAAATACTGTAAAGGGCCCAAGACAATGCCAAATGGCATATCCCTCTCCTACCTCCACCCCCTTTCGATAGGGCGGAGACTGGCCAGCTCGTGAATGCATTCCATCATAATCGGGGGGCACGCATGCCTAACCCGCTCCACAATAAAGCCCGCAGGCATCTCATAATATAAGGAAGTTCATGACTCGATTGACTCAGGGTACCCGATGAGACTGGGCTACCCTATGACCCTAGCAAAGACTCTTGGACTATCACAGATAACGGCCGTTCTGTTTCAAACGCATAAAGTAAGCAGATGCTCATTCAATTAGTGCAACCTATCAGGATACTACATGGCATGCTTTTATGCATATGCAACACCTAACATAAAATGCAACAACAGGCATGAATGTCCTACCTGCGTAAGCCCCCTAGGGAACTTACCTGAAGATGCAGAACAGCAGGATAATACAAGCAAAGGCCCAAATGCAAGTCCAAAGCAATCCAAAAGCAATACACACCTATCATCAAGCCATTTCCATAAGCTACCGGACTAATATTCATACATATGAATCCCAAGTTCTCAACATACTCAAAACCAACCGATAGTAAAACCATTTTTCAAAACCTTTTTGATATGATCAACATCAACCAAAATCATTCTTCCAATTTCCTTCTCAAAACTAATATCATCAACCAAGACGGAATCCCGACATTAAACATTTAAGCCTTAAAATCAACTTCTCTAATTCATATTATAGAAATAATTCCGGCATTTTATTTCAAAACCTAAAACCCTTTTTAGATAATTTAACAAACAATATTTATATAAAATAGACACCAAAATAAATCTATCTTTATAACCCCATCTATAAATCGGAACCGAATATTCGCTTTAAAATTTCCTAAGTTCACATTTTCAAAGCAACCCCTACTAATGTCATATTTCCCAAATAGTAATACCATTTTAAAACAATCTATAATACCTTCAATATGTCCAGAAAATATATTCTCATAAAATCATAACAATAATAATAATAATAATAACGACTAACAAAATAAATTACAATCATATCAATTATATAATACTATAACCCGGTAGAAAATTTTATATAAAATCAAACACCAACTCATTACAATTTAAAACACCCAAGCCCAGAAGCCCACAAGAAGTCTCGAGCCCAATATGAAGAAGGAAGCCCGGACCCACTCCAAAGCCCAGCCCCATGGCTGATTTTTAAGTGAACCGGTAGAATACCCAACCCGGCCGGTTCAGGAAAAGAAAATAAGGGAACCCGGTCCACTGGACCCTTCTTCCCCAAATCAGTTTACAGAATCCAGTCGGACGAAAAGGAAACGGAGGAAGAGGGAGATGAACCCAGGCTCGCTGGCGGCCTTTCGGCGTGAGATTCACCCGCTCCGATCGAGCACCGATTCCGACCACACTCATACGGATACATCGATAACGCAGTAAGAGAGGAGGGAGAGAGAAGGATTACCGAGTTGCGGCGCAATTCTCCGACGCCGGGGGTGCTCCGACTGCGACTCCGGCTGCAATGGCGACGGGGAAGCCTGGATCGAGTCTAAGAAGGGAGAGGAATGAGGACGAGCGAGACTGAACGAGTTTTGAATCAAATCGACATAAAACAAAACTAAAACCTTGAACGGGAAATAAGGGAACCGGCTGCGAATTGGCCTCCGGCGATGTCTGGGCTTCGTCTCCGTCTTCCTGGAACCGAGGGAGGTGATGGCGTGGTGGTCGAACGGAGGAGGGTAACTACTTCATGTTGCTGCTGCTGCTGCTTGACAAGACGGGGGGCTGCTGGGCTCGAGTTAGCTCACGGAAACAGGGAGTTCGGGTCCTCGGGAGGCTCTCGGCTTCGGAGAACAGGGAGCGCAGGGGAGGATTGGCGTGGGGGCGGACAGGGAGTGCAGAAGGTCTCCCTTTCTTGTTGTTTCTCTTCTCCAGATCTGAAGAAATGGAGAGATGGAAGAGTGGTGTTTAGGGCTGTATGAAACAGAGAGTAGAGAGGGTGAAATTGGGGATGTGTGGGTTTAATTTGCAATAAAAGAATAGAAAGCTTTGGAGGCCCGTGGTACTGCTGAAATGAAAGTCATAAGGGGATGAGAGGGCTGCAGAATTGCAGATTGGCTTGGCATTTCTTGACTGCTTGCCTAAGATGGGGGAACATAGGGATGGAGGGAGGAGGATAGTAGGTGGATTGTTTATCCAAAACTGGGGCAAGATTAGCTGTAGAGGGAGGGAGTGGATGCTGCTGCTACCCGGTCAAGAGGAGGGGAAGAGGGGTTTTAGCTGATCAACATATGAGGAAAAAGACAAGGGTATGATGTGGTCTCAATATAAATTTCAAATACCCGAAATGAAATCCCGAAACCCACTTGCTCGATTCTATTTCGACCCAAAATTTCAAATTGAATTTATAAATCATTATCAGAATTAAATTAATCTATCCAGACTCGCAACTCGAAAGCGGAATCAAATTCCGTTCAAATCAAAATTCTAAAACGATGCCGGAAGGACTTTAAAATATGATTTTTAAGGCGGAGATGAGGATTTTCAAATATCCGATTTTTTTTTTTAACCTAAATCCCTTTTATTTAATTATTTATTAAATTTTATTATTTAAAAATCTGAGCCTTTACATCATCCACCTCTAAAAACAAGTCTCGTCCCCGAGACTAAAACCAAAATAAAGTAGGGGGATGAAGTTGAAATTGATGAGTCCAAGGACCATGTCCGAAGATCTTGTAATCATCTCGGTTGCGTCTTCCGAGATTCTCACAACCTCCTAGTCACGGTCATGACATCTCCAATTGGCCTTGACAAGTATGCGATAAGCGCCCCTATCGCATCCTCGCTTCGACTTTTCGGAAGTACCACAACTCTAAAAGTTCTACAATAGCATCACTAGGTCTTAGCAAGCACCCTATAGGCGCCCCCATAAAATGCATGTATCCACTTCGTGAAGTATCATAGAGCTGCTCGGGTTTGAAAAGTTTCTAAAGGGATTCCGTAATTGAAAATAAAGATTAGCCTCAAAATTCTCGATATCGTTCATTCTTTTACAATCAAAGTTGGCCCTTTTTCAAAACCGTTCAAAAACTTTAAATCCAACGTCTAATCAAGCAACCTTACACCAAAACAAGTCAAATCATTTCAAATCATGATTTCGTCAAAATCTTCCAACCACCAGATCAGTTTTTTCGCATAACCATCAATCAAATTTAGAAGCACGGAGGTGGAATCATCCACCTCTAAGGGCTAATCCCATATTCTCTTCCTAGTTTCCAAAATCATTCAATCATCAGTCTCAATTCAAGCAAGATTCACAAGTCATAAGCAATTCATAACCACATAACCAATCGATCCTCAACGAGTACATCATATGACAAGTCTCAAACATGTGTTAGCACACTGCCACAAGATCACATCAACGTCTCCACATCATACTAAGGTCGTAATATGCATCTATGCTAAAATCATATCACACATCTCGATATCACACCAAGGTCATAATAGGTACATCCTCATCATAAAGTCAACGAATCAAACTCATTGTCAACACATCAACACAAGAAGTCACGTTATTAAGATTCCGCGAAAGGGGAGGTCAAACAATATATCAGTCATCGAATGTCAGCATATTCACCAAACATCATCTTAACTCATCACAACACCATATAACGATCATTTAGCCACCAGACACCATTATTTCATATATAAACCAATCATATTCATGCCCCAAGCCATATTCATCATTTACATATTCATAATCATGCTTACCGACCATATAATATAATATCATGCTCACTACTTCATAATAAGACATCATGCTTCCACATAATAACACATCGTGATCTCATATATTATCATATCACAACACATCCTAACATGCTTCTAAAACAACATAACAGGATAGCAAAACATCAATACATCATGATAACACTAGTCACTACCAATTAGATTTTAACATTGCGTTTCAACAGGTAATGTTATTCCATATCAGGTTTTATCATGGTCACTATCTAACATCATGCCAGCAGGTATAAATAAATCACATAATCAAGAAAATCCTCACATCATACCAGTCAAAATAAAACACAATCTCCACTCGCCCATCTCCACTCTCAAACCAAGACTAATCCTCTTCTAGACTCGCCAACGTCAACTCAAACAAAAATTCTCCAAAGAAATCCTAATTCATCTCGATGCTCAAATCTCGCCCCACATTTCGCCAAGCACTACCACACCATCCACCTCTAAGAATCCAACTACTATTTCTAACTTCACACCCAATTACCCTCTCATACTATATCCTCACTTCTCTTAAGGCCATTTCTTACACTTCCCACACTTCCCAAGATATCACCAGCATCATGCCTTGCAAAATTCCTAAAGCTCACTCAGTCTTACCTAAACCAATATCTCTCTCTTGCGACTTATCTCATAACATCCCGATATTCCTAACCACTCAAGCTCTTTAACCACTCTTCTACCACGCTACCAACGACCTCACCCACAGGTTTAAGGAAGAAGCAATAATTAAAATCATCAAACATAAGGTCTACATCATGCAACTAGCATTCATAAACATAATATCATGGGTTCAACAAGTCTCAGTCTACCATCATGCTCAATAACCATCGCAACATCATATATGAACATAATAAGGTCAAGCTAACATGTTGCATTAACCTTATCAGATACAATTCAGGCTTCTTAGCATATGCAGTTCACATTTTACAAGCAAAGGAATTCAAATCACGCTTAGCAACTTAGAGTAGCAACACGTCAAGACACCATGGTACACGAGATCTACAAGTCATCAAATCATATCATCATAGGCAACAGGCAATCGGGCAACAGTCATCATCAAGTCAACACATCAACACGTAAATCTCATCCTAGGGCAGTGCAATATCATCGTCAGTAAATTGAAAAGGGTTAGCAATTCGAACGGAGAACACTCCCGCTTCCAAGTTATATCGTACTTAGTATCCGCAATCCTTGATGTGTGCTCGTTCCGTCGACATCATTGATCCTGAGGTCGTGGGTTATGGGCCCACGCTTCTGCTGCACTGCTCTATCGCTATCTAACTTTTCGTTCTCTTTCCCATGCGGTCGCTCGTCCAAGTATCGCAGAGGAGTCTAAATTAGCAGAGATAGGGGAGTGACAAGAGAAGACAACCCAAATTCCTTTCGGGGACAAACACGAACCAAGGATAAGAACGACAAGACTAAAGACAAGACTAGAAACTAGACTCCGACCCGAGAATAGCAACGATGCTCTTATGGAAGTCTATTAGGTTATAATCGCGACAAGTAACACGAATTCATCATGGAGCATATCAATTACACTAACCCACACTAACATGTACCTATCTCAAGGAGGACGACATGCATATTCATTCCAAAATACACAATCGACTGAATCGAGTCCTACACGGATGCATGCAAAAAAATTAACAGTCTATTATTCCATGGAAGCAGAGATGCCTAATAACTTCAAGCAAGATATGCGAAACCGGTAATGATCGTGCGAGATTCAAAGTCAGGCAATATTTAATGATGATGACAAATATCATGTATATGAACAATGAACGAGCATGGTACACACATCAACAATTGAGTTCAAACATAGCATGTCGAGGTATATCATAGCAAGCAGATTAAGCATCATACGAGAACATATAAGAGCATTATAGTAACTATCTCATCTTAACACACTGGTCATATAATAGGTCAAGCCGGATATGTAATCATACGACGAGATACATTTAGAAAGCACATATCCTACATGATACTAGCAACACATGATGTGATACAAGCACAGTCAAGAGTCATTAAAAGGGGGTTAACAGGATGTTCACAAAACATGAGGAATCATCAAAAGTAACAAGGACGTCATGGGCAATAGATTATAATCATGCTAAGAACGAACTATCGTAGGACACATATAAATCTACAATAGTTATCACATCATAAAATAGGTACAACATGTAATCCTTTAGCGAGTCATATTGGAAATCATACGCCCTACATGATACTACTAGCACATATCGAATCATGGCCACAATCAAGGTAACTCGACTAAATTCATTCTAACATTCATACGTCATGCATATGCGGAATGATATAACGTGGTGTATGATCATGCGAGGTGCCAAGTAATACATCTATGCCAGCATAAGAGGAATTCATAATGTAATAGGGAAACTCTACCGAGTGATAACATGTAAGCATGCTATGATAAACCATCCCCGAAAGCAATCGATCATCGAATTCAACATCAATCTAATTTGCATGAGTAAGACATTTCAAGATGATAGAAAGAGGGAAGGATCACACTATCAGGGACTTAGCTCGAGAGAGAATCAGCAATAATGCAAGCAAGGTATAAATTCGCACAAGTCACAACCAAGGATCCTACATGATACTAAAAGCTCAATATAACGTACGATACATGCATGCAACTAATCATGGCGACGCGTAAGAAATCAATCAATCATATTCCACGATATAGAAGCATGAGAAATATTTAAATGATGCATAATACGAGTCTAAGTAATGGGTAATACGATTATAATACAGGGCATGAGTGCAGATCAACACATACTAGGATGAAACATGCATTCTCCAAGACTAAATTATACCACATACTCTCCATCCAAAGCACGTAATCATACAACAATATTAACTTGCAAGATCATCAATAATAGTCAATTTAACGAATACAAAATAGATGGGGATGCTACATATTCTCGTCACAAAGGAGTAATAAGCATTGACACGTCAACATCAATCATGCTAAGGCGATCATGTACAAGCATTCATACAGGGAGGGTTAGATCACACTATCATTAACCTAATACAAGAGGAAATAACGATCATGCAGGTTAATATCATATGGTTCATGCTTCCAATCAATCATACGATCTGTGGGCCAAGTAAACATGATATAACAACAAACAATCATGATATAAGGCAAGACACAACGCAAGACTTGAGCAAGGTAACTAACCACAACATGAGCTTAAACAATAAAACCATGACAGAAGGCAAGACATAGCATGAGCAACTTCTTACTAATGATCATTGGCAATTTACATGCAGGAGATTACAAAATCATGTCATGTAATTCAGAGAGAGTCACCATTACAACCGGACAAAGATCCTTAAGGGCAACCATTGACTTTTCCCGGCTCACTTATCACCCCTCTTTCCCATGGGACTTTGGTACGACTCTTTGTGGTAAGAAAATAAAGGTTGACCATCATATGAATCAAGAAGGACAACCCCATAACACCTTACTTTTGACTCAAAATGCCATCAAGAACCACCTTCTAATACTCACTCAGAGAACCTTCATAGCCATACATGATTCCGACACAATTGTTTACCAACCCAAGGGTTTAACATAGTGGAAGGGGTTGTTCCACACAAGTTGGGTTTGACCACACAGAAACAAGGGTACTCCTGTTGTTGCAGGAGTAAATCGAGTATTGAAATAAATATAAAATATAGTTCAGATTGACTTCCCTGTCTCAGCAAATAAATACAAGACTTCCTCCCGTTGTAGTAAGAGAAAAGTCAGGATCAAATCCACGAGGAAGCACGTCAGCAGTTCTTAGGTAGTTGTAAATTCTCACAGAAGCAACAGAAAGACAGAAGCACAGAAAGAAAAGAAACAAATAAACCCGGCAAGGGCAAACAAAATAAAAGCAAAGAACAAAGCAAGAAATATAGCAAAGCAAAGCAAAGAACAACGCAGCAAATAAAAGCAAAACAGAAAGTAACTCGAGGACACAGAAGCTACTCGAGGTCGAGTAACTGTCCTCTAGATCGACTAAGGTGGTCGATAACAGAAACTCAGAAACAGAAAACAAACAACTTCGACGAACAAAGCTCTACTCGACCTCGACAAGAGGTACTCGATCTCGACTAGAGAAGCAAAGACAGAAACTTGAAAATCGACGAAAACAGAAGAAAACCAACTCGACCTAGCCCAGTCCTACTCGACCTCGACAAGACACTAATCGAGGTCGACAAAGGCTTCCTCTATGTCGAGTACAGTAAAAGACAGAAACTTTAAAAGGGCAAATTTTCGAACCAAAACTCAGATTTTTCCGACGAAATAAATCAATATGCTAAAAGACTTCCAAAGCCAGGGTTTCAACACCACAACGATAACCATGCAAAGTAACACATAAAGGCATAAAAGATCATGCTTTCCATCAAATAACTTTCGTCATTAACAAATAGGCATATAGAGGGTTTCGCATAAACCCTAATTGTTACTAACCCTTTTTCACATAATTAATCCAAGTTGCACTAAGATCACTTTCGTTTGAATAACACAAACAAGGATCACCTTCAACTTTCGCAAAAGAATTATGCTCATAGGGATAGAAGATGAATCACACAAAAAGATCTGACCTTTATCGCATCGCCTCACATGGCCACCGTCGGGCTCACCCCAGCCCCAGAAGTGGGTGGAATACTCACGCCTCATCGCAATCGCAGACATTGATTGATGAAAAGAAACTTGCATTAAACTATATTCAAAGGCTTTTACAATCCTAGCAATCAACTTTCGCTGAAAGCCAAAACCCTAAAAACCTTAGAACTCCTAAACTTCTCTGTAGAACTAACTAATTGTGTCTCTGAATTGGAATTGTTGTCTGAATTTATAAAACTGAGCCCCATGGGCCTTATTTATAGCCTTCATTCCCTAGCTATTCTAGGAAATAAGATATCTATCTATATCTAAAACTTTATCTAAAATGCTTAAGGATAAATAAAAGACATAAAAGAATTAAATCTAAAAGGAAAAGATAAAACTAAATAGGTAAGTCTTCATGTCTTGATAGATCTTGTCTCCATGATGATAGAACTTGATGGATTAGGATAGATCTCGGCCAAATCGACTCCTTCGCGCCCAAGGAATCTCAATTCTACTCGAACAGGTCTCGTCGAGAAGTTTCTGGAATCTGGTCTACTCGACCTCGACCACGGCTCGCCGACCTCGAGTAGGGTGGTTTGTCGACTGGACTTCCTCGGCTAGGTGTGTTCGACATGGCTCACTGGTGCTCGTCGACCTCGACAAGACCTAGTCGATCTCGAGTAGGATTAGGTCATCGACTAAGTCTCCTCGGGTGACTCTACTCGACAAGGCTCGGACAAGGCTCCTCAGGTGCTCGTCGATCTCGACAAGCCCTAGTCGACCTCGAGTAAGGTGGCTTGCCGACTAGGTCTTCTCGAGTTGCTCTACTCGATGGACTCCGGATCTGGACTCAGGCGCTCGTCGACCTCGACAAAGGGTCCTCAAGATCGAGTTGAGCGGTGTCCTTCCTTTCCGCTTCCGCGAGTTGCCTCTTCCGCTGGCAGCGAGTTTTTCCGCGGCAGCGAACGATCCGCTGCAGCGAGTCGAGTCGCTGGCAGCGAGTGCCGCCTGGTCGTCCTCGGCTTCGTTCTCGGCTTCTCTCCTTGTCGACTCCGGGTGGTATGTCTGGGCTTCGTCGATCTCGACCAGTGGTCCGGAGCCGGGTTGGTCTAGCTTGCTCGATCAGGCTCTGTCGACAAGGCTGTGCTCGGACATGCTCGTCTAGGTCGAGTAGGCCTACTCGAGATCGAGTAGCCTTGACTCTCAGACTGGTTCCGCTGCTTTGACCTTGGACTTCTGTAGTGTTTTTCCGAGCTTTTCCGACCTTTTGTAGAATTGCTGTAAAGTGCCTCGATTTCTGCGAATTAAACAGAAACTGGTGTAGATTCCATAAATTTGGCAAATAAACATAAACTACATAGATTCTGTACTATCTAAACCCAAATGAATGCAATGTATAGAGAAATCGATATAAAAGTTACTGTAAAACATGGCAGATTCAGCTCACAACAAACACCCCATACTTAAGCTTGCTTGTCCTCAAGCAATACTTTTATTTGTCATTCAGGGGAAGAATTCAAACTCTCAACATATCAGATTCATTCTCATATGTCCCTGCAATCAATTACCATCCTCGAAAAGGTACTTGTGTCACAGATTCATGCACGTGCAAATATGTAAAAGCAACATCTACTCACAAAAGGAGGGTTATGCACAAATAATTCATGTGACAAAGCATCAATAATCAAGAGGACTTTTAATTTAAGCTCATGAAGGAGTAGATTGGTAAAAGGCTAAAAGGTGGGCAAATTTTGGCAATGTGGTGCTTTTGATCCGGGGAAATGGATTATTTTCCAAACTGAATTTCCATATTCCTTCTCCATTTGATTCATCACCTTTCATAATGCTTTTATCAATAATAATGCTTTTACCTCTCTAACCTCAGCATTGCCTTCTCGCAAGTCGCAAACATGGGTGTCATGAATGGCCCCGGATACTTAGTGCTTTGGACTCCTCACAATATGTCCCATCTCTCCAAACTATTATCTCAGAGAGCAGAGTCAATCTACCTTTATCTCCTGAGGTGATTGGATTTTCTTTCACTCATTAAATTTTCCATACATTTCAAACAATTTCCAGCCAAACTCCAAATAATGATAACAACACAACAACCATATAACAATCTCCATAATGTAACATCATTCTCAACATAATCCCCGGATAAGGTAAAGAATGGCAATTTTAAATCATGTGGAGCAATAATTGAAATAAGTCATAATATGGCTTTGTGTAATGCATAAGCATAGGTAAGGCTAGGATATGAGCATTATATGGAAATATAAAGTCCTCCATCATCTTATCATGCAACATGTCAAAAGCAACTTCAATTTTTACCTCCTTTCATGGTTTTCAAGAAATAATGCAGTTCATTTTGACATACCTTTACTAGGCAATTTCATGCTATATCTCTAATGAATCCAATTTTGCATTGTCGAGTTCAATTAAAGCTTCCATGACATTAACCAAAATTTTCAATGGGGGTCATTTTTCACAAATTTTGGAAAACATGCATATATAAGCACATAAATCAATAATGAAGTCCAAAATAACCATGTAGCAATTCCAAGAAATAGGGCACCAATAATTTCAAATAAATCAAATATGCATAAAGTAAGCTCTTCCCCCACCCCATACTTAAACATTACAGTGTCCTCACTGTATAAAAAAAACAAGGTAAGGGTAAAGAAAGAAACTCACAAAACAGGTGTGCAGGGCCTCAAAATTTCGAATGGAGCACCTCCTAGGCCGAGTAAGACTTGGTTCTATCCATTGACCTGAAAAGTAGAAGACATATACCCATAATAGCAAAACTAAAAAGTGTTCAAAACCAAAAACAAAAAACAAAGTCTCAAATGTCCTAAAAAGTCTATGTACATGCTCTAGATTTTATAGTCGCTAGGCCGACTTTCCATTAATGCTCAAGGTGGCATCTGCAGGGCCCATGTAGCTTGGGCCTCAAATAAGACTCCATTCTTGTCCATCAGCTGTAATCCTCCAGAATGGATCTTGTTCACCACGAACGGTCTCATCCGCTTCTTGTTGAATTTTTTGGGAAACCAATGATCCTTTGATTTAGAGACATAGAGCTTGTCTCCAACTTCATATTCCTTAGGCTCATCATTGGAAATCCTGCACAATCGCACATACCAAGGCAGACCTCTCCCATGTATAGATAAATCTTTAATGGAAATAGGCGAAGAAAGATCCATACCTTGGCTTACCTTCGCAGAGACGGAATCGGGGACTACTGTATTTGGTCGATCTCGACTAGGGCTAGTCGATCTCGACAAGACTGCAGGCTCTGGTGGTGATCTAGTCGAAGATTCATAAGTCGACGAAGGACAAGTCTTGTCGATCTCGACAAGCTTGGTCGACCTCGATAAGGGTTCCGCTCCTGGTGGTTTGCTCATCGACGAAGGCGGATCTGGTGGAGCCGAGTGGTGGTCGACCTCGACAAGCCTACTCAAGGTCGAGTGGGGTTCTGGTCCTGGAGTCGCCGTCGTCGAGGAAGGTGGATCTGGGCTCCTCGTCTGGTGGTCGATCTCGACAAGCGTGGTCGAGATCGACGAGGCTGGTCCTGGCTCTGGTTGTCTCAGCGTCGAGGAAGACGATGCCCGAGGATCTTGGTCGATCTCGACTAGGGTAGTCGATCTCGACGAGGGCTCTACTCCTGGTTGCTGTGGCGTTGAGGACGAACGGTCTGGTGGCACCGGGTGGTGGTCGACCTCGACAAGCCTACTCGAGGTCGAGTAGGGTTCTGGTCCTGGAGTCGCCGTCGTCGAGGAAGGTGGATCTAGGCTCCTCGTCTGGTGGTCGATCTCGACAAGGGTGGTCGAGGTCGACGACGATCCTGGCTCTGGTGTCGTCAGCGTCGAGGAAGCAAAAGCTGAAGCCGTTGAGTGGTGGTCGACCTCGACAAGTCTTGTCGAGATCGACGAGGCCGGTTTGTCTGGTTCGCTGCTCGACGATGCTGGTGCTGGTGGAGTCGCCTTGGTCTGGTCGAGATCGACTAGGGCTCTACTCGATGTCGAGGAGCCTTGGTCGATCTTGACCCCATACTTAGTTCCTGTCAAGGCATCCGAAAAATAATGAATCCACAACGACTTACCTTGGTCCGTGTCGATTGGATTCTCTGTGTTTTCCTTGAGGATTGCCATGATCTCCTCCACCTGGGCCTCCATGTCCCTCTTTTCTATCTCTTCAGGGGTCAAATTTCTGACCTTGGGTTCCCCGCAGGTGATGTAGCCAGCTGAGATAGATTTGACCTCTTCCATTGGACCTGTAAGCCTTTCAGTTTTATTAAAGGAATACTCAATTACCTCATCGCTGATGTTAAAGGTGAGCACTCCTTTCCTTACGCTTATGTTGGATTCCACCGTCGCCAAGAATGGCCTTCCTAAAATAATTGGACAAGCAGGATCTTCTTGCATATCAACTATTAAGAAATCAGCAGGGACGAAGAATTTACCTACTTGTACTGGGACGTTTTCCACCATGCCTGTTGGAATCACCACCATGTTGCTGGCCATGTATAGTCTAGTATCCACAGGCTCCAGGGCACCTATCTTAATCTTGGACCAAATTGTTAAAGGCATTATACTCACACTAGCTCCAAGATCACATAGGGCATTAATTTTGTATGGACCAAATCCAATAGTTATAGCAAACTTACCTGGATCCGCCCTCTTCTCCAATATGTCAGATGGCTGCACTCCTCTGTGATTTCAGCCATTGATCGCTTTTTGCTCAGAATCTCCTTCAAGAACTTGACATAAGATGGCATTTCATTGAGAGCTTCTGTGAAGGGGATGGTGACGTTGAGCTTCTGAAGCATCTTGATGAAGCGCTGAAACTTTTTCTCCGCCGGGTCCTTTAGAGATTTTGTGGGGAAAGGCAACTTCTTTTTCTGCTTCGGAGCCAGAACAGACGTCGGAGGTGCTGCAACCTTCTCTATGTCCACCAGGGGCTCCTCGACATTGACAAGGCCTTTGTCGACATCGACCAGATTGGGCCCAGTCGAGTTGCTGTGTGGTGCAGACCAAGATTCTGGAAGTGTCTCCTCGAGGTCGACGAAGCTCTTGTCGAGGTCGACCACGGCTTTGTCGAGATCGACTTGCTGTTCCTCGTCGTTCTGCTGCTTTTCGACCTCTGGCTCTTGCAGTTGATGGCCGCTTCTGAGCTTGATAGCAGCGATGTGTCCAGTCTTTCCCTTAGGATTTGGTTCTGAAGATCCTGGAAGTGTCCCTGACTGTCTGGGGATTCCCGCTGCTAGCTGACCAATCTGTGTATCAACTGTTTTCCGCCAGATATCAATTTCCCCAAGCCTAGAGTTGACACCTTGCATCTGAGTATAGACGGAGTTGAAAGATTGTCTAGTCTCTGAGTGGTTCCTCCGTATTTCCTCCAGGACTGTCTGTATATCATCCTTTTTCTACTCCCTTTCCGGATGTCCTGGAGCTCGGTGTGGGCACTCAGTAGTGGTGTGCCTTTGCGATCCGCATTCTATGCAAGGCTGGTTGACAGAGAGATACTTTACTTGCTTGATGAGCTTCTTATTCTGGTCTCTGTAGTATTGCTCCCTAACATCAGGATCAATCTCCTTAGGTGGCTCATATAGGGGCATAGATGGTGTTGGCCTGGCGTATGGGTTCTCTTCATAGGTTACAGTAGACCCATACTTGTTGTCGTAGGTAGTGAGCTTCTCTAGCACACCCCATGCGTCACTTGGCGGCATCGTCAGATACTCGTAGCGAGTATAATTGTTGATTCTGTCCTTAGTGACTTGATCAAGAGAGTTGAAGAAGATCTCCTGAATGATGTAGGGTGGCTGTCCATGAGAAGGGCAGGATCGTAGCAGTTCCTTGTAGCGTTCCCATGCCCTTGCCAGCGGTTCCCCTTTCTGCTGTTTAAAGGCGGTGATTTTCTGGCGGAGATGTGCTGTTTTGGCAGGTGGGAAGAATTTGTTTAGAAACTCTTGCTCTACTTGGGCCCAGGTTGTGAGTGATTTTGCTTTCAGCCCTTCCAGCCACTTCAGTGCAGGTCCAGCGAGAGACCAGCGGAAAGATTTCATCTTGACATATTCCAGGGTTGTACCTTCTGCAACAGTACGGCACATATCATGAAAATTACTAATATGTTCAAGAGGACACTCATTAAATCTGCCGTAGAAGGCATTATTTTTAAGCTCTATAAGAAACTGAGTGCGAATTTCAAAAGAGTTTTCAGGGATTAGAATCGCCGATTCAGGCACGACGAGAGTTGGGTGCATGTAGTCCTCTGCCGTGGTTGGATACTGGGCAAGCTCAGCCTGTGGTTGTTCCCTTGCTGCTCCCTTAGCGGCGATAGCAGCATCCTTTGCGGCCAATTCCCTGGTAAGCCTAGCGACCAGCTGTTCCTGTGTTTCAGCGGCCGCCATGATCCTTTTGAGTTTAGAGTGGATGTGTAGGTAACGCTCCGGTTCGTCTAAGCTGTCAAACTCAGGTGTTTGACCAGAACGACGCATACACCTGAAAAGTAACTCAAAGAAACAGTGAGAACTGACTACCTAAGGCGCGAATGATTGCTTCCCCGGCAACGGCGCCAATTTTGTTGTTGCAGGAGTAAATCGAGTATTGAAATAAATATAAAATATAGTTCAGATTGACTTCCCTGTCTCAGCAAATAAATACAAGACTTCCTCCCGTTGTAGTAAGAGAAAAGTCAGGATCGAATCCACGAGGAAGCACGTCAGCAGTTCTTAGGTAGCTGTAAATTCTCACAAAAGCAGCAGAAAGACAGAAGCACAGAAAGAAAAGAAACAACTAAACCCGGCAAGGGCAAACAAAATAAAAGCAAAGAACAAAGCAAGAAATATAGCAAAGCAAAGCAAAGAACAACGCAGCAAATAAAAGCAAAACAGAAAGTAACTCGAGGACACAGAAGCTACTCGAGGTCGAGTAACTGTCCTCTAGATCGACTAAGGTGGTCGACAACAGAAACTCAGAAACAGAAAACAAACAACTTCGACGAACAAAGCTCTACTCGACCTCGACAAGAGGTACTCGATCTCGACTAGAGAAGCAAAGACAGAAACTTGAAAATCGACGAAAACAGAAGAAAACCAACTCGACCTAGACCAGTCCTACTCGACCTCGACAAGACACTACTCGAGGTCGACAAAGGCTTCCTCGACAAGACACTACTCAGATTTTTTCCGAGCTTTTCCGACCTTTTGTAGAATTGCTGTAAAGTGCCTCGATTTCTGCGAATTAAACAGAAACTGGTGTAGATTCCATAATTTTGGCAAATAAACATAAATTACATAGATTATGTACTATCTAAACCCAAATGAATGCAATGTATACAGAAATCGATATAAAAGTTACTGTAAAACATGTTTTGTTGTTGCAGGAGTAGGTCGAGTATTGAAATAAATATGAAATATAGTTCAGACTGACTTCTCTGTCCCAGCAAATAAATACAAGACTTCCTCCCGTTGTGGTAAGAGAAAATCAGGATCGAATCTACGAGGAAGCATGTCAGCAGTTCTTAGGTAGCTGTAAATTCTTACAGAAGCAGCAGAAAGACAGAAGCACAGAAAGAAAAGAAACAAATAAACCCGGCAAGGGCAAACAAAATAAAAGCAAAGAACAAAGCAAGAAATATAGCAAAGCAAAGAAAAGAACAACGCAGCAAATAAAAGCAAAACAGAAAGTAACTCGAGGACACAGAAGGTACTCGAGGTCGAGTAACTGTGCTCTAGATCGACTAAGGTGGTCGACAACAGAAACTCAGAAACAGAAAACAAACAACTTCGACAACAAAGCTCTACTCGACCTCGACGAGAGGTACTCGATCTCGACTAGAGAAGCAAAGACAGAAACTTGAAAATCGATGAAAACAGAAGAAAACCAACTCGACCTAGACCAGTCCTACTCGACCTCGACAAGACACTACTCGAGGTCCAGAAAGGCTTCCTCTATGTCGAGTACAGTAAAAGACAGAAACTTTAAAAGGGCAAATTTTGGAACCAAAACTCAGATTTTTCCGACGAAATAAATCAATATGCTAAAAGACTTCCAAAGCCAGTGTTTCAACACCACAACGATAACCATCCAAAGTAACACATAAACGCATAAAAGATCATGCTTTCCATCAAATAACTTTCGTCATTAACAAATAGGCATATAGAGGCTTTCCCATAAACCCTAATTGTTACTAACCCTTTTTCATATAATTAATCCAAGTTGTATTAAGATCACTTTCGTTTCAATAACACAAACAAGGATCACCTTCAACTTTCGCAAAAGAATCATGCTCATAGGGATAGAAGATGAATCACACAAAAAGATCTGACCTTTATCGCATCGCCTCACATGGCCACCGTCGGGCTCACCCCAGCCCCAGAAGTGGGTGGACTACTCACGCCTCATCGCAATCGCAGACATTGATGTATGAAAAGAAACTTGCATTAAACTATATTCAAAGCCTTTTACAATCCTGGCAATCAACTTTCGCAGAAAGCCAAAACCCTAAAAACCTTAGAACTCCTAAACTTCTTTGTGGAACTAACTAATTGTGTCTCTGAATTGGAATTGTTGTCTGAATTTATAAAACTGAGCCCCATGGGCCTTATTTATAGCCTTCATTCCCTAGCTATTCTAGGAAAGAAGATATCTATCTATATCTAAAACTTTATCTAAAATGCTTAAGGATAAATAAAAGACGTAAAAGAATTGAATCTAAAAGGAAAACATAAAACTAAATAGGTAAGTCTTCATGTCTTGATAGATCTTGTCTCCATGATGATAGAACTTGATGGATTAGGATAGATCTTGGCCAAATCGACTCCTTCCCGCCCAAGGAATCTCAATTCTACTCGGACAGGTCTCGTCGAGAAGTTTCTGGAATCTGGTCTACTCGACCTCGACCACGGCTCGTCGACCTCGAGTAGGGTGGTTTGTCCACTAGACTTCCTCGGCTAGGTGTGCTCGACATGGCTCACTGGTGCTCGTCGACCTCGACAAGACCTAGTCGATCTCGAGTAGGATTAGGTCATCGACTAAGTCTCCTCGGGTGACTCTACTCGACAAGGCTCGGACAAGGCTCCTCAGGTGCTCGTCGATCTCGACAAGCCCTAGTCGACCTCGAGTAAGGTGGCTTGCCGACTAGGTCTTCTCGAGTTGCTCTACTCGATGGACTCCGGATCTGGACTCAGGCGCTCGTTGACCTCGACAAAGGGTCCTCGAGATCGAGTTGAGTGGTGTCCTTCCTTTCCACTTCCGCGAGTTGCCTCTTCCGCTGGCAGCGAGTTTTTCCGCGGCAGCGAACGATCCGCTGCAGGGAGTCGAGTCGCTGGCAGCGAGTGCCGCCTGGTCGTCCTCGGCTTCGTTCTCGGCTTCTCTCCTTGTCGACTCCGGGTGGTGTGTCTAGGCTTCGTCGATCTCGACCAGTAGTCCTCGAGATCGAGTAGGGTCCGGAGCCGGGTTGGTCTGGCTTGCTCGATCAGGCTCTGTCGACAAGGCTGTGCTCGGACATGCTCGTCTAGGTCGAGTAGGCCTATTCGAGATCGAGTAGCCTTGACTCCCAGACTGGTTCCTATGCTTTGACCTTGGATTTCTGTAGTGTTTTTTCGAGCTTTTCCGACCTTCTGTAGAATTGCTGTAAAGTGCCTCGATTTCTGCGAATTAAACAGAAACTGGTGTAGATTCCATAATTTTGGCAAATAAACATAAACTACATAGATTTTGTACTATCTAAACCCAAATGAATGCAATGTATACAGAAATCGATATAAAAGTTACTGTAAAACATGTTTTGTTGTTGCAGGAGTAGGTCGAGTATTGAAATAAATATGAAATATAGTTCAGACTGACTTCCCTGTCTTAGCAAATAAATACAAGACTTCCTCCCGTTGTGGTAAGAGAAAATCAGGATCGAATCTACGAGGAAGCACGTCAGCAGTTCTTAGGTAGCTGTAAATTCTCACAGAAGCAGCAGAAAGACAGAAGCACAGAAAGAAAAGAAACAAATAAACCCGGCAAGGGCAAACAAAATAAAAGCAAAGAACAAAGCAAGAAATATAGAAAAGCAAAGCAAAGAACAACGCATCAAATAAAAGCAAAACAGAAAGTAACTCGAGGACACAGAAGGTACTCGAGGTCGAGTAACTGTCCTCTAGATCGACTAAGGTGGTCGACAACAGAAACTCAGAAACAGAAAACAAACAACTTCGACAACAAAGCTCTACTCGACCTCGACAAGAGGTACTCGATCTCGACTAGAGAAGTAAAGACAGAAACTTGAAAATCGATGAAAACAGAAGAAAACCAACTCGACCTAGACCAGTCCTACTCGACCTCGACCAGACACTACTCGAGGTCGACAAAGGCTTCCTCTATGTCGAGTACAGTAAAAGACAGAAACTTAAAAAGGGCAAATTTTCGAACCAAAACTCAGATTTTTCCGACGAAATAAATCAATATGCTAAAAGACTTCCAAAGCCAGGGTTTCAACACCACAACCATAACCATGCAAAGTAACACATAAAGGCATAAAAGATAATGCTTTCCATCAAATAACTTTCGTCATTAACAAATAGGCATATAGAGGCTTTCGCATAAACCCTAATTGTTACTAACCCTTTTTCACATAATTATTCCAAGTTGCATTAAGATCACATTCGTTTCAATAACACAAACAAGGATCACCTTCAACTTTCGCAAAAGAATCATGCTCATAGGGATAGAAGATGAATCACACAAAAAGATCTGACCTTTATCGCATCGCCTCACATGGCCACCGTCGGGCTCACCCCAGCCCCAGAAGTGGGTGGACTACTCACGCCTCATCGCAATCGCAGACATTGATTGATGAAAAGAAACTTGCATTAAACTATATTCAAAGCCTTTTACAATCCTGGCAATCAACTTTCACAGAAAGCCAAAACCCTAAAAACCTTAGAACTCCTAAACTTCTCTGTGGAACTAACTAATTGTGTCTCTGAATTGGAATTGTTGTCTGGATTTATAAAACTGAGCCCCATGGGCCTTATTTATAGCCTTCATTCCCTAGCTATTCTAGGAAAGAAGATATCTATCTATATCTAAAACTTTATCTAAAATGCTTAAGGATAAATAAAAGACATAAAAGAATTAAATCTAAAAGGAAAAGATAAAACTAAATAGGTAAGTCTTCATGTCTTGATAGATCTTGTCTCCATTATGATAGAACTTGATGGATTAGGATAGATCTCGGCCAAATCGACTCCTTCGCGCCCAAGGAATCTCAATTCTACTCGGACAGGTCTCGTCGAGAAGTTTCTGGAATCTGGTCTACTCGACCTCGACCACGGCTCGTCGACCTCGAGTAGGGTGGTTTGTCCACTGGACTTCCTCGACTAGGTGTGCTCGACATGGCTCACTGGTGCTCGTCGACCTCGACAAGACCTAGTCGATCTCGAGTAGGATTAGGTCATCGACTAAGTCTCCTCGGGTGACTCTACTCGACAAGGCTCGGACAAGGCTCCTCAGGTGCTCGTCGATCTCGACAAGCCCTAGTCGACCTCGAGTAAGGTGGCTTGCCGACTAGGTATTCTCGAGTTGCTCTACTCGATGGACTCCGGATCTGGACTCAGGCGCTCGTCGACCTCGACAAAGGGTCCTCGAGATCGAGTTGAGTGGTGTCCTTCCTTTCCACTTCCGCGAGTTGCCTCTTCCGCTGGCAGCGAGTTTTTCCGCGGCAGCGAACGATCCGCTGCAGCGAGTCGAGTCGCTAGCAGCGAGTGCCGCCTAGTCGTCCTCGGCTTCGTTCTCGGCTTCTCTCCTTGTCGACTCCGGGTGGTGTGTCTAGGCTTCGTCGATCTCGACCAGTAGTCCTCGAGATCGAGTAGGGTCCGGAGCCGGGTTGGTCTGGCTTGCTCGATCAGGCTCTGTCGACAAGGCTGTGCTCGGACATGCTCGTCTAGGTCGAGTAGGCCTACTCGAGATCGAGTAGCCTTGACTCCCAGACTGGTTCCTATGCTTTGACCTTGGATTTCTGTAGTGTTTTTCCGAGCTTTTCCGACCTTCTGTAGAATTGTTGTAAAGTGCCTCGATTTCTGCGAATTAAACAGAAACTGGTGTAGATTCCATAATTTTGGCAAATAAACATAAACTACATAGATTTTGTACTATCTAAACCCAAATGAATGCAATGTATACAGAAATCGATATAAAAGTTACTGTAAAACATGTTTTGTTGTTGCAGGAGTAGGTCGAGTATTGAAATAAATATGAAATATAGTTCAGACTGACTTCCCTGTCTTAGCAAATAAATACAAGACTTCCTCCCGTTGTGGTAAGAGAAAATCAGGATCGAATCTACGAGGAAGCACGTCAGCAGTTCTTAGGTAGCTGTAAATTCTCACAGAAGCAGCAGAAAGACAGAAGCACAGAAAGAAAAGAAACAAATAAACCCGGCAAGGGCAAACAAAATAAAAGCAAAGAACAAAGCAAGAAATATAGAAAAGCAAAGCAAAGAACAACGCATCAAATAAAAGCAAAACAGAAAGTAACTCGAGGACACAGAAGGTACTCGAGGTCGAGTAACTGTCCTCTAGATCGACTAAGGTGGTCGACAACAGAAACTCAGAAACAGAAAACAAACAACTTCGACAACAAAGCTCTACTCGACCTCGACAAGAGGTACTCGATCTCGACTAGAGAAGTAAAGACAGAAACTTGAAAATCGATGAAAACAGAAGAAAACCAACTCGACCTAGACCAGTCCTACTCGACCTCGACCAGACACTACTCGAGGTCGACAAAGGCTTCCTCTATGTCGAGTACAGTAAAAGACAGAAACTTAAAAAGGGCAAATTTTCGAACCAAAACTCAGATTTTTCCGACGAAATAAATCAATATGCTAAAAGACTTCCAAAGCCAGGGTTTCAACACCACAACCATAACCATGCAAAGTAACACATAAAGGCATAAAAGATAATGCTTTCCATCAAATAACTTTCGTCATTAACAAATAGGCATATAGAGGCTTTCACATAAACCCTAATTGTTACTAACCCTTTTTCACATAATTATTCCAAGTTGCATTAAGATCACATTCGTTTCAATAACACAAACAAGGATCACCTTCAACTTTTGCAAAAGAATCATGCTCATAGGGATAGAAGATGAATCACACAAAAAGATCTGACCTTTATCGCATCGCCTCACATGGCCACCGTCGGGCTCACCCCAGCCCCAGAAGTGGGTGGACTACTCACGCCTCATCGCAATCGCAGACATTGATTGATGAAAAGAAACTTGCATAAAACTATATTCAAAGCCTTTCACAATCCTGGCAATCAACTTTCACAGAAAGCCAAAACCCTAAAAACCTTAGAACTCCTAAACTTCTCTGTGGAACTAACTAATTGTGTCTCTGAATTGGAATTGTTGTCTGGATTTATAAAACTGAGCCCCATGGGCCTTATTTATAGCCTTCATTACCTAGCTATTCTAGGAAAGAAGATATCTATCTATATCTAAAACTTTATCTAAAATGCTTAAGGATAAATAAAGGACATAAAAGAATTAAATCTAAAAGGAAAAGATAAAACTAAATAGGTAAGTCTTCATGTCTTGATAGATCTTGTCTCCATTATGATAGAACTTGATGGATTAGGATAGATCTCGGCCAAATCGACTCCTTCGCGCCCAAGGAATCTCAATTCTACTAGGACAGGTCTCGTCGAGAAGTTTCTGGAATCTGGTCTACTCGACCTCGACCACGGCTCGTCGACCTCGAGTAGGGTGGTTTGTCCACTGGACTTCCTCGACTAGGTGTGCTCGACATGGCTCACTGGTGCTCGTCGACCTCGACAAGACCTAGTCGATCTCGAGTAGGATTAGGTCATCGACTAAGTCTCCTCGGGTGACTCTACTCGACAAGGCTCGGACAAGGCTCCTCAGGTGCTCGTCGATCTCGACAAGCCCTAGTCGACCTCGAGTAAGGTGGCTTGCCGACTAGGTCTTCTCGAGTTGCTCTACTCGATGGACTCCAGATGTGGACTCAGGCGCTCGTCGACCTCGACAAAGGGTCCTCAAGATCGAGTTGAGCGGTGTCCTTCCTTTCCGCTTCCGCGAGTTGCCTCTTCCGCTGGCAGCGAGTTTTTCCGCAGCAGCGAACGATCCGCTGCAGCGAGTCGAGTCGCTGGCAGCGAGTGCCGCCTGGTCGTCCTCGGCTTCTCTCCTTGTCGACTCCGGGTGGTGTGTCTGGGCTTTGTCGATCTCGACCAGTGGTCCTCGAGATCGAGTAGGGTCCGGAGCCGGGTTGGTATGGCTTGCTCGATCAGGCTCTGTCGACAAGGCTGTGCTCGGACATGCTCGTCTAGGTCGAGTAGGCCTACTCGAGATCGAGTAGCCTTGACCCTCAGACTGGTTCCGCTGCTTTGACCTTGGACTTCTGTAGTGTTTTTCCGAGCTTTTCCGACCTTCTGTAGAATTGCTGTAAAGTGCCTCGATTTCTGCGAATTAAACAGAAACTGGTGTAGATTCCATAATTTTGGCAAATAAACATAAACTACATAGATTCCATACTATCTAAACCCAAATGAATGCAATGTATACAAAAATCGATATAAAAGTTACTGTAAAACATGGCAGATTCAGCTCACAACAAACACCCCATACTTAAGCTTGCTTGTCCTCAAGCAATACTTTTATTTGTCATTCAGGGGAAGAATTCAAAATCTCAACATATCAGATTCATTCTCATATGTCCCTGCAATCAATTACCATCCTCGAAAAGGTACTTGTGTCACAGATTCATGCACGTGCAAATATGTAAAAGTAACATCTACTCACAAAAGGAGGGTTATGCACAAATAATTCATGTGACAAAGCATCAATAATCAAGAGGACTTTTAATTTAAGCTCATGAAGGAGTAGATTGGTAAAAGGCTAAAAGGTGGGCAAATTTTGGCAATGTGGTGCTTTTGATCCGGGGAAATGGATTATTTTCCAAACAGAATTTCCATATTCCTTCTCCATTTGATTCATCACCTTTCATAATGCTTTTATCAATAATAATTCTTTTACCTCTCTAACCTCAGCACTGCCTTCTCGCGAGTCGCAAACATGGGTGTCATGAATGGCCCCTGATACTTAGTGCTTTGGACTCCTCACAATATGTCCCATCTCTCCAAACTATTATCTCAGAGAGCAGGGTCAATCTACCTTTATCTCCTGAGGTGATTGGATTTTCTTTCACTCATTAAATTTTCCATACATTTCAAACAATTTCCAGCCAAACTCCAAATAATGATAACAACACAACAACCATATAACAATCTCCATAATGTAACATCATTCTCAACATAATCCCTGGATAAGGTAAAGAATGGCAATTTTAGATCATGTGGAGCAATAATTGAAATAAGTCATAATATGGCTTTGTGTAATGCATAAGCATAGGTAAGGCTAGGATATGAGCATTATATGGAAATATAAAGTCCTCCATCATCTTGTCATGCAACATGTCAAAAGCAACTTCAATTTTTACCTCCTTTCATGGTTTTCAAGAAATAATGCACTTCATTGTGACTTCCCTTTACTAGGCAATTTCATGCTATATCTCTAATGAATCCAATTTTGCATCGTCGAGTTCAATTAAAGCTTCCATGACATTAACCAAAATTTTCAATGGGGGTCATTTTTTCAAATTTTGGAAAACATGCATGTATAAGCACATAAATCAATAATGAAGTCCAAAATAACCATGTAGCAATTCCAAGAAATAGGGCACCAATAATGTCAAATAAATCAAATATGCATAAAGTAAGCTCTTCCCCCACCCCATACTTAAACATTACAGTGTCCTCACTGTATAAAAAAAACAAGGTAAGGGTAAAGAAAGAAACTCACAAAACAGGTGTGCAGGGCCTCAAAATTTCGAATGGAGCACCTCCTAGGCCGAGTAAGACTTGGTTCTATCCATTGACCTGAAAAGTAGAAGACATATACCCATAATAGCAAAACTAAAAAGTGTTCAAAACCAAAAACAAAAAACAAAGTCTCAAATGTCCTAAAAAGTCTATGTACATGCTCTAGATTTTATAGTCGCTAGGCCGACTTTCCATTAATGCTCAAGGTGGCATCTGCAGGGCCCATGTAGCTTGGGCCTCAAATAAGACTCCATTCTTGTCCATCAGCTGTAATCCTCCAGAATGGATCTTGTTCACCACGAACGGTCCCATCCGCTTCTTGTTGAATTTGTTGGGAAACCAATGATCCTTTGATTTAGAGACATAGAGCTTGTCTCCAACTTCATATTCCTTAGGCTCATCATTGGAAATCCTGCACAATCGCACATACCAAGGCAGACCTCTCCCATGTATAGATAAATCTTTGATGGAAATAGGCGAAGAAAGATCCATACCTTCGCAGAGACGGAATCGGGGACTACTGTATTTGGTCGATCTCGACTAGGGCTAGTCGATCTCGACAAGACTGCAGGCTCTGGTGGTGATCTGGTCGAAGATTCATAAGTAGACGAAGGACAGGTCTTGTCGATCTCGACAAGCCTGGTCGACCTCGACAAGGGTTCCGCTCCTGGTGGTTTGCTCATCGACGAAGGCGGATCTGGTGGAGCCGAGTGGTGGTCGACCTCGACAAGCCTACTCGAGGTCGAGTAGGGTTCTGGTCCTGGAGTCGCCGTCGTCGAGGAAGGTGGATCTGGGCTCCTCGTCTGGTTGTCGATCTCGACAAGCGTGGTCGAGATCGACGAGGCTGGTCCTGGCTCTGGTTGTCTCAGTGTCGAGGAAGACGATGCCCGAGGATCTTGGTCGATCTCGACTAGGGTAGTCGATCTCGACGAGGGCTCTACTCCTGGTTGCTGTGGCGTTGAGGACGAACGGTCTGGTGGCACCGGGTGGTGGTCGACCTCGACAAGCCTACTCGAGGTCGAGTAGGGTTTTGGTCCTGGAGTCGACGTCATCGAGGAAGGTGGATCTGGGCTCCTCGCCTGGTGGTCGATCTCGACAAGGGTGGTCGAGATCGACGAATATCCTGGCTCTGGTGTCGTCAGCGTCGAGGAAGCAAAAGCCGAAGCCGTCGAGTGGTGGTCGACCTCGACAAGTCTTGTCGAGATCGACGAGGCCGGTTTGTCTGGTTCGCTGCTCGACGATGCTGGTGCTGGTGGAGTCGCCTTGGTCTGGTCGAGATCGACTAGGGCTCTACTCGATGTCGAAGAGCCTTGGTCGATCTTGACCCCATACTTAGTTCCTGTCAAGGCATCCGAAAAATAATGAATCCACAACGACTTACCTTGGTCCGTGTCGATTGGATTCTCTGTGTTTTCCTTGAGGATTGCCATGATCTCCTCCACCTGGGCCTCCATGTCCCTCTTTTCTATCTCTTTAGGGGTCATATTTCTGACCTTGGGTTCCCCGCAGGTGATGTAGCGAGCTGAGATAGATTTGACCTCTTCCATTGGACCTGTATGCCTTTCAGTTTTATTAAAGGAATACTCAATTACCTCATCGCTGATGTTAAAGGTGAGCACTCCTTTCCTTACGCTTATGTTGGCATCCACCGTCGCCAAGAATGGCCTTCCTAAAATAATTGGACAAGCAAGATCTTCTTGCATATCAACTATTAAGAAATCAGCAGGGACGAAGAATTTAGCTACTTGTACTGGGACGTTTTCCACCATGCCTGTTGGAATGACCACCGTGTTGTTGGCCATGTATAGTCTAGCATCCACAGGCTCCAGGGCACCTATCTTAATCTTGGACCAAATTGTTAAAGGCATTATACTCACACTAGCTCCAAGATCACAAAGGGCATTAATTTTGTATGGACCAAATCCAATAGTTATAGCAAACTTACCTGGATCCGGCCTCTTCTCCAATATGTCCAGATGGCTGCACTCCTCTGTGATTTCAGCCATTGATCGCTTTTTGCTCAAAATCTCTTTCAGGAACTTGACATAAGATGGCATTTCATTGAGAGCTTCTGTGAAGGGGATGGTGACGTTGAGCTTCTGAAGCATCTTGATGAAGCGCTGAAACTTTTTCTCCGCCGGGTCCTTTAGAGATTTTGTGGGGAAAGGCAACTTCTTTTTCTGCGTCGGAGCCAGAACAGACGTCGGAGGTGTTGCAGCCTTCTCTATGTCGACCAGGGGCTCCTCGACATCGACAAGGCCTTTATCGACATCGACCAGATTGGGCCCAGTCGAGTTGCTGTGTGGTGCAGACCAAGATTCTGGAAGTGTCTCCTCGAGGTCGACGAAGCTCTTGTCGAGGTCGACCACGGCTTTGTCGAGATCGACTTGCTGTTCCTCGTCGTTCTGCTGCTTTTCGACCTCTGGCTCTTGCAGTTGATGGCCGCTTCTGAGCTTGATAGCAGCGATGTGTCCAGTCTTTCCCTTAGGATTTGGTTCTGAAGATCCTGGAAGTGTCCCTGACTGTCTGGGGATTCCCGCTGCTAGCTGACCAATCTGTGTATCAACTGTTTTCCGCCAGATATCAATTTCCCCAAGCCTAGAGTTGACACCTTGCATCTGAGTATAGACGGAGTTGAAAGATTGTCTAGTCTCTGAGTGGTTCCTCCGTATTTCCTCCATGACTGTCTGTATATCATCCTTTTTCTACTCCCTTTCCGGATGTCCTGGAGCTCGGTAGGGCGGGGGATTCCTAGGGACACCTTGGTTCCATTATGGTTGCTGAAACCTTTGGTCCCCCATGTAGCGATTTGGACCCCCTGCGTAAGCTGCATCCTCATGGTGCTCTGCCAGCCTGACTTGCTCTGTGTGTGGGCACTCAGTAGTGGTGTGCCTTTGCGATCCGCATTCTATGCAAGGCTGGTTGACAGAGAGATACTTTACTTGCTTGATGAGCTTCTTATTCTGGTCTCTGTAGTATTGCTCCATAACATCAGGATCAATCTCCTTAGGTGGCTCATATAGGGGCATAGATGGTGCTGGCCTGGCGTATGGGTTCTCTTCATAGGTTACAGTAGACCCATACTTGTTGTCGTAGGTAGTGAGCTTCTCTAGCACACCCCATGCGTCACTTGGTGGCATCGTCAGATACTCGTAGCGAGTATAATTGTTGATTCTGTCCTTAGTTACTTGATCAAGAGTGTTGAAGAAGATCTCCTGAATGATGTAGGGTGGCTGTCCATGAGTAGGGCAGGATCGTAGCAGTTCCTTGTAGCGTTCCCATGCCCTTGTCAGCGGTTCCCCTTTCTGCTGTTTAAAGGCGGTGATTTTCTGGCGGAGATGTGCTGTTTTGGCAGGTGGGAAGAATTTGTTCAGAAACTCTTGCTCTACTTGGGCCCAGGTTGTGAGTGATTTTGCTTTCAGCCCTTCCAGCCACTTCAGTGCAGGTCCAGCGAGAGACCAGCGGAAAGATTTCATCTTGACATATTCCAGGGTTGTACCTTCTGCAAGAGTACGGCACATATCCTGAAAATTAGTAATATGTTCAAGAGGACACTCATTAAATCTGCCGTAGAAGGCATTATTTTTAAGCTCTATAAGAAACTGAGTGCGAATTTCAAAAGAGTTTTCAGGGATTAGAATCGTCGATTCAGGCACGACGAGAGTTGGGTGCATGTAGTCCTCTGCCGTGGTTGGATACTGGGCAAGCTCAGCCTGTGCTTGTTCCCTTGCTGCTCTCTCAGTGGCGATAGCAGCATCCTTTGCGGCCAATTCCCTGGTAAGCCTAGCGACCAGCTGTTCCTGTGTTTCAGCGACCGCCATGATCCTTTTGAGTTTAGAGTGGATGTGTAGGTAGCGCTCCGGTTCGTCTAAGCTGTCAAACTCAGGTGTTTGACCAGAACGACGCATACACCTGAAAAGTAACTTAAAGAAACAGTGAGAACTGACTACCTAAGGCGCGAATGATTGCTTCCCCGGCAACGGCGCCAATTTTGTTGTTGCAGGAGTAAATCGAGTATTGAAATAAATATAAAATATAGTTCAGATCGACTTCAATGTCTCAGCAAATAAATACAAGACTTCATCTCGTTGTAGTAAGAGAAAAGTCAGGATCGAATCCACGAGGAAGCACGTCAGCAGTTCTTAGGTAGCTGTAAATTCTCATAGAAGCAGCAGAAAGACAGAAGCACAGAAAGAAAAGAAACAAATAAACCCGGCAAGGGCAAACAAAATAAAAGCAAAGAACAAACCAAGAAATATAGCAAAACAAAGCAAAGAACAACGCAGCAAATAAAAGCAAAACAGAAAGTAACTCGAGGACACAGAAGCTACTCGAGGTCGAGTAACTGTCCTCTAGATCGACTAAGGTGGTCGACAACAGAAACTCAGAAACAGAAAAAAAACAACTTCGACGAACAAAGATCTACTCGACCTCGACAAGACGTACTCGATCTCGACTAGAGAAGCAAAGACAGAAACTTGAAAATCGACTAAAATAGAAGAAAACCAACTCGACCTAGACCGGTCCTACTCGACCTCGACAAGACACTACTCGAGGTCGAGAAAGGCTTCCTCTATGTCGAGTACAGTAAAAGACAGAAACTTTAAAAGGGCAAATTTTCGAACCAAAACTCAGATTTTTCCGACGAAATAAATCAATATGCCAAAAGACTTCCAAAGCCAGGGTTTCAACACCACAACGATAACCATGCAAAGTAACACATAAAGGCATAAAAGATCATGCTTTCCATCAAATAACTTTCGTCATTAACAAATAGGCATATAGAGGCTTTCGCATAAACCCTAATTGTTACTAACCCTTTTTCACATAATTAATCCAAGTTGCATTAAGATCACTTTCGTTTCAATAACACAAACAAGGATCACCTTCAACTTTCGCAAAAGAATCATGCTCATAGGGATAGAAGATGAATCACACAAAAAGATCTGACCTTTATCGCATCGCCTCACATGGCCACCGTCGGGCTCACCCCAGCCCCAGAAGTAGGTGGACTACTCACGCCTCATCGCAATCACAGACATTGATTGATGAAAAGAAACTTGCATTAAACTATATTCAAAGCCTTTTACAATCCTGGCAATCAACTTTCATAGAAAGCCAAAACCCTAAAAACCTTAGAACTCCTAAACTTCTCTGTGGAACTAACTAATTGTGTCTATATATTGGAATTGTTGTCTGAATTTATAAAACTGAGCCCCATGGGCCTTATTTATAGCCTTCATTCCCTAGCTATTCTAGGAAAGAAGATATCTATCTATATCTAAAACTTTATCTAAAATGCTTAAGGATAAATAAAAGACATAAAAGAATTAAATCTAAAAGGAAAAGATAAAACTAAATAGGTAAGTCTTCATGTCTTGATAGATCTTGTCTCCATGATGATAGAACTTGATGGATTAGGATAGATCTCAACCAAATCGACTCTTTCGCGCCCAAGGAATCTCAATTCTACTCGGACAGGTCTCGTCGAGAAGTTTCTGGAATCTGGTCTACTCGACCTCGACCACGGCTCGTCGACCTCGAGTAGGGGGGTTTGTCGACTGGACTTCCTCGGCTAGGTGTGCTCGACATGGCTCACTGGTGCTCGTCGACCTCGACAAGACCTAGTCGATCTCGAGTAGGATTAGGTCATCGACTAAGTCTCCTTGGGTGACTCTACTCGACAAGGCTCGGACAAGGCTCCTCGGGTGCTCGTCGATCTCGACAAGCCCTAGTCGACCTCGAGTAAGGTGGCCTGCCGACTAGGTCTTCTCGAGTATCTCTACTCGATGGACTCCGGATCTGGACTCAGGCGCTCGTTGACCTCGACAAAGGGTCCTCGAGATCGAGCTGAGCAGTGTCCTTCCTTTCCGCTTCCGCGAGTTGCCTCTTCCGCTGGCAGCGAGTTTTTCCGCGGCAGCGAACGATCCGCTGCAGCGAGTCGAGTCGCTGGCAGCGAGTGCCGCCTGGTCGTCCTCGGCTTCGTTCTCGGCTTCTCTCCTTGTCGACTCCGGGTGGTGTGTCTGGGCTTCGTCGATCTCGACCAGTGGTCCTCGAGATCTAGTAGGGTCCGGAGCCGGGTTGGTATGGCTTGCTCGATCAGGCTCTGTCGACAAGGCTGTGCTCGGACATGCTCGTCTAGGTCGAGTAGGCCTACTCGAGATCGAGTAGCTTTGACTCTCAGACTGGTTCCGCTGCTTTGAACTTGGACTTCTGTAGTGTTTTTCCTAGCTTTTCCGACCTTCTGTAGAATTGCTATAAAGTGCCTCGATTTCTGCGAATTAAACAGAAACTGGTGTAGATTCCATAATTTTGGCAAATAAACATAAACTACATAGATTCTGTACTATCTAAACCCAAATGAATGCAATGTATACAGAAATCGATATAAAAGTTACTGTAAAACATGTTTTGTTTTTGCAGGAGTAGGTCGAGTATTGAAATAAATATGAAATATAGTTCAGACTGACTTCCCTGTCTCAGCAAATAAATACAAGACTTCCTTCCGTTGTGGTAAGAGAAAATCAGGATCGAATCTACGAGGAAGCACGTCAGCAGTTCTTAGGTAGCTGTAAATTCTCACAGAAGCAGCAAAAAGACAGAAGCACAGAAAGAAAAGAAACAAATAAACCCGGCAAGGGCAAACAAAATAAAAGCAAAGAACAAAGCAAGAAATATAGCAAAGCTAAGCAAAGAAGAACGCATCAAATAAAAGCAAAACAGAAAGTAACTCGAGGACACAGAAGCTACTCGAGGTCGAGTAACTGTCCTCTAGATCGACTATGGTGGTCGACAACAGAAACTCAGAAACAGAAAACAAACAACTTCGACGAACAGAGTTCTACTCGACCTCGACAAGAGGTACTCGATCTCGACTAGAGAAGCAAAGACAGAAACTTCAAAATCGACGAAAACAGAAGAAAACCAACTCGACCTAGACCAGTCCTACTCGACCTCGACAAGACACTACTCGAGGTTGACAAAGGCTTCCTCTATGTCGAGTACAGTAAAAGACAGAAACTTTAAAAGGGCAAATTTTCGAACCAAAACTCAGATTTTTCCGACGAAATAAATCAATATGCTAAAAGACTTCCAAAGCCAGGGTTTCAACACCACAACGATAACCATGCAAAGTAACACATAAAGGCATAAAAGATCATGCTTTCGATCAAATAACTTTCGTCATTAACAAATAGGCATATAGAGGCTTTCGCATAAACCCTAATTGTTACTAACCCTTTTTCACATAATTAATCCAAGTTGCATTAAGATCACATTCGTTTCAATAACACAAACAAGGATCACCTTCAACTTTCGCAAAAGAATCATGCTCATAGGGATAGAAGATGAATCACACAAAAAGATCTGACCTTTATCGCATCGCCTCACATGGCCACCGTCGGGCTCACCCCAGCCCCAGAAGTGGGTGGACTACTCACGCCTCATCGCAATCGCAGACATTGATTGATGAAAAGAAACTTGCATTAAACTATATTCAAAGCCTTTTACAATCCTGGCAATCAACTTTCACAGAAAGCCAAAACCCTAAAAACCTTAGAACTCCTAAACTTCTCTGTGGAACTAACTAATTGTGTCTCTGAATTGGAATTGTTGTCTGAATTTATAAAACTGAGCCCCATGGGCCTTATTTATAGCCTTCATCCCCTAGCTATTCTAGGAAAGAAGATATCTATCTATATCTAAAACTTTATCTAAAATGCTTAAGGATAAATAAAAGACATAAAAGAATTAAATCTAAAAGGAAAAGATAAAACTAAATAGGTAAGTCTTCATATCTTGATAGATCTTGTCTCCATGATGATAGAACTTGATGGATTAGGATAGATCTCGGCCAAATCGACTCCTTCGCGCCCAAGGAATCTCAATTCTACTCGGACATGTCTCGTCGAGAAGTTTCTGGAATCTGGTCTACTCGACCTCGACCACGGCTCGTCGACCTCGAGTAGGGTGGTTTGTCGACTGGACTTCCTCGGCTAGGTGTGCTCGACATGGCTCACTAGTGCTCGTCGACCTCGACAAGACCAAGTCGATCTCGAGTAGGATTAGGTCATCGACTAAGTCTCCTCGGGTGACTCTACTCGACAAGGCTCGGACAAGGCTCCTCAGGTGCTCGTCGATCTCGACAAGCCCTAGTCGACCTCGAGTAAGGTGGCTTGCCGACTAGGTCTTCTCGAGTTGCTCTACTCGATGGACTCCGGATGTGGACTCAGGCGCTCATCGACCTCGACAAAGGGTCCTCGAGATCGAGTTAAGCGGTGTCCTTCCTTTCCGCTTCCGCGAGTTGCCTCTTCCGCTGGCAGCGAGTTTTTCCGCGGCAGCGAACGATCCGCTGCAGCGAGTCGAGTCGCTGGCAGCGAGTGCCGCCTGGTCGTCCTCGGCTTCGTTCTCGGCTTCTCTCCTTGTCGACTCCAGGTGGTGTGTCTGGGCTTCGTCGATCTCGACCAGTGGTCCTCGAGATCGAGTAGGGTCCGGAGCCGGGTTGGTATGGCTTGCTCGATCAGGCTCTGTCGACAAGGCTTTGCTCGGACATGCTCGTCTAGGTCGAGTAGGCCTACTCGAGATCGAGTAGCCTTGACTCTCAGACTGGTTCCGCTGCTTTGACCTTGGACTTCTGTAGTGTTTTTCCGAGCTTTTTCGACCTTCTGTAGAATTGTTGTAAAGTGCCTCAATTTCTACGAATTAAACAGAAACTGGTGTAGATTCCATAATTTTGGCAAATAAACATAAACTACATAGATTCTGTACTATCTAAACCCAAATGAATGCAATGTATACAGAAATCGATATAAAAGTTACTGTAAAACATGGCCACTGTGGAACTAACTAATTGTGTCTCTGAATTGGAATTGTTGTCTGAATTTATAAAACTGAGCCCCATGGGCCTTATTTATAGCCTTCATTCCCTAGCTATTCTAGGAAAGAAGATATCTATCTATATCTAAAACTTTATCTAAAATGCTTAAGGATAAATAAAAGACATAAAAGAATTAAATCTAAAAGGAAAAGATAAAACTAAATAGGTAAGTCTTCATGTCTTGATAGATCTTGTCTCCATGATGATAGAACTTGATGGATTAGGATAGATCTCGGCCAAATCGACTCCTTCGCGCCCAAGGAATCTCAATTCTACTCGGACAGGTCTCGTCGAGAAGTTTCTGGAATCTGGTCTACTCGACCTCGACCACGGCTCGTCGACCTCGAGTAGGGTGGTTTGTCGACTGGACTTCCTCGGCTAGGTGTGCTCGACATGGCTCACTGGTGCTCGTCGACCTCGATAAGACCTAGTCGATCTCGAGTAGGATTAGGTCATCGACTAAGTCTCCTCGGGTGACTCTACTCGGCAAGGTTCGGACAAGGCTCCTCAGGTGCTCGTCGATCTCGACAAGCCCTAGTCGACCTCGAGTAAGGTGGCCTGCCGACTAGGTCTTCTCGAGTTGCTCTACTCGATGCACTCCGGATCTGGACTCATGCGCTCGTCGACCTCGACAAAGGGTCCTCGAGATCGAGTTGAGCGGTGTCCTTCCTTTCCGCTTCCGCGAGTTGCCTCTTCCGCTGGCAGCGAGTTTTTCCGCTGCAGCGAGTGCCGCCTGGTCGTCCTCGGCTTCGTTCTCGGCTTCTCTCCTTGTCGACTCCAGGTGGTGTGTCTGGGCTTCGTCGATCTCGACCAGTGGTCCTCGAGATCGAGTAGGGTCCGGAGCCGGGTTGGTCCGGCTTGCTCGATCAGGCTCTGTCGACAAGGCTGTGCTCGGACATGCTCATCTAGGTCGAGTAGGCCTACTCGAGATCGAGTAGCCTTGACTCTCAGACTGGTTCCGCTGCTTTGACCTTGGACTTCTGTAGTGTTTTTCCGAGCTTTTCCAACCTTCTGTAGAATTGTTGTAAAGTGCCTCGATTTCTGCGAATTAAACAGAAACGGGTGTAGATTCCATAATTTTGGCAAATAAACATAAACTACATAGATTTTGTACTATCTAAACCCAAATGAATGCAATGTATACAGAAATTGATATAAAAGTTACTGTAAAACATGGCAGATTCAGCTCACAACAACTCCTACTATCCCGTTTTCAAAGATCAGTCAATACACATTTAATCGTTAGGCATACCAATCAGATATCTAGCATAGCAAGCACTCAACACAGAATCACTTAGTGACACTCATAATGACCTCCTTGGAGTCGTCCAGACCCATCTGTAAAGAACAAGCTAATATTTCGCCTACCCATTTCCAACTACATCCAATAGGGATGGTCTAACATCTTTCTACCCACTCGATCCCCTCTTTAGTCGGTTTTCCATATTTTATGATAAGTCAAGTTCATTACTTAGTCCAATTTCGGTTAGACAGCTTAAGTTCATTTTTCCCCTTTTTAAAATCCTTTCAAATCCTTTGAAATTCATGGGCGTTTTTCCAAAACATACACTCGACCCTTGCGTACCCGAATTGCACAACCTCAGCTCTGATACCATCTTTGTAACGGCCCAGAATTATGATTTCCGGGTTACGTTTCAAGGGATAAAACCCCTTGTTCGGATCTTGCAATCCAGGTACAGGTCGAGGTTTCAAACTCATTTTAAGATTAGTGGAAAGAGGGATTTCAAACCCTAAAAACATCGAATGGCCGTTGTGTACCCTTAACCTATCCTAAGACTATGTCGCGGAACCCATTTCAAACAAAAGTAAGGTGAAAGCAAAGTAAAGATACAAGTGTCACGGCAGAACCGGTCAAAACCAAATCATGAGTGTGTAATTACCATTTTACTAAATTAGGATATTAGCCAGATTCTTCGATTCGCCAAAAGGGAACCCCGTCGTACCGACATCGAGCACTCAAAATCTGCAGAAAATATCTAAAAAAAAAAGAACGGGGAAAGGAGTCAGATCGAGCCACTCATGCGGGACCGGTAGTCCTCGCTGAGGCCACATAGTATGTGCTATACCTAATAAAGATGCTCTAATTCAGTACAAAAGTCAAACACACTAGCATGCTCCTAGTTATAATAATGTGCAGAAATACTGTAAAGGGCCCAAGACAATGCCAATTGGCATATCCCTCTCCTACCTCCACCCCCTTCCGATAGGGCGGAGACTGGCCAGCTCGTGAATGCATTCCATCATAATCGGGGGGCACGCATGCCTAACCCGCTCCACAATAAAGCCCGCATGCATCTCATAATATAAGAAAGTTCATGACTCAATTGACTCAGGGTACCCGATGAGACTGGGCTACCCTATGACCCTAGCAAAGACTCTAGGACTATCACAGATAACGGCCGTTCTGTTTCAAACGCATAAAGTGAGCAGATGCTCATTCAATTAGTGCAACCTATCAGGATACTACATGGCATGCTTTTATGCATATACAACACCTAACATAAAATGCAACAACAGGCATGAATGTCCAACCTGAGTAAGCCCCCTAGGGAACTTACCTGAAGATGCAGAACAGCAGGATAATACAAGCAAAGGCCCAAATGCAAGTCCAAAGCAATCCAAAAGCAATACACACCTATCATCAACCCATTTCCATAAGCTACCGGACTAATATTCATACATATGAATCCCAAGTTCTCAACATACTCAAAACCAACCGATAGTAAAACAATTTTTCAAAACCTTTTTGATATGATCAACATCAACCAAAATCATTCTTCCAATTTCCTTCTCAAAACTAATATCATCAACCAAGACGGAATTCCGACATTAAACATTTAAGCCTTAAAATCAACTTCTCTAATTCATATTATAGAAATAATTCCGGTATTTTATTTCAAAACCTAAAACCCTTTTTAGATAATTTAACAAACAATATTTATATAAAATAGACATCAAAATAAATCTATCTTTATAACCCCATCTATAAATCGGAACCGACAATTCGCTTTAAAATTTCCTAAGTTCACATTTTCAAAGCAACCCCTACTAATGTCATATTTCCCAAATAGTAATACCATTTTAAAACAATCTATAATACCTTCAATATGTCCAGAAAATATATTCTCATAAAATCATAACAATAATAATAATAATAATAACGACTAACAAAATAAATTACAATCATATCAATTATATAATACTATAACCCGGTAGAAAATTTTATATAAAATCAAACACCAACTCATTACAATTTAAAACACCCAAGCCCAGAAGCCCACAAGAAGTCTCGAGCCCAATATGAAGAAGGAAGCCCGGACCCACTCCAAAGCCCAGCCCCATGGCTGATTTTTAAGTGAACCGGTAGAATACCCAACCCGGCCGGTTCAGGAAAAGAAAATAAGGGAACCCGGTCCACTGGACCCTTCTTCCCCAAATCAGTTTACAGAATCCAGTCGGACGAAAAGGAAACGGAGGAAGGGGGAGATGAACCCAGGCTCGCTGGCGGCCTTTCGGCCTGAGATTCACCCGCTCCGATCGAGCACCGATTCCGACCACACTCATACGGATACATCGATAACACAGTAAGGGAGGAGGGAGAGAGAAGGATTACCGAGTCGCGGCGCGATTATCCGACGCCGGGGGTGCTCCAACTGCGACTTCGGCTGCAATGGCGACGGGGAAGCCTGGATCGAGTCTAAGAAGGGAGAGGAATGAGGACGAGCGAGACTGAACGAGTTTTGAATCGAATCGACATAAAACAAAACTAAAACCTTGAACGGGAAATAAGGGAACCGGCTGCGAATTGGCCTCCGGCGATGTGTGGGCTTCGTCTCCGTCTTCCTGGAACCGAGGGAGGTGATGGTGTGGTGGTCGAACGGAGGAGGGTAACTACTTCATGTTGCTGCTGCTGCTGCTTGACAAGACGGGGGGCTGCTGGGCTCGAGTTAGCTCACGGAAACAGGGAGTTCGGGTCCTCGGGAGGCTCTCGGCTTCGGAGAACAGGGAGCGCAGGGGAGGATTGGCGTGGGGGCGGACAGGGGAAGAGGGGTTTTAGCTGATCAACATAGGAGGAAAAAGACAAGGGTATGATGTGGTCTCAATATAAATTTCAAATACCCGAAATGAAATCCCGAAACCCACTTGCTCGATTCTACTCCGACCCGAAATTTCAAATTGAATTTATAAATCATTATCAGAATTAAATTAATCTATCCAGTCTCGCAACTCGAAAGCGGAATCAAATTCCGTTAAAATCAAAATTCTAAAACGATGCCGGAAGGACTTTAAAATATGATTTTTAAGGCGAAGATGAGGATTTTCAAATATCCGATTTTTTTTTAACCTAAATCCCTTTTATTTAATTATTTATTAAAATTTATTATTTAAAAATCCGAGCCTTTACACTCAGGTTGGACATTCATGCCTGTTGTTGCATTTTATGTTAGGTGTTGCATATGCATAAAAGCATGCCATGTAGTATCATGCTAGGATTGCATTGAACTGAGCATGTGGTTACTATGTGTGTTTGAAATAGAACGGTCGTTATCTGTGATAGTCATAGAGTCTTTGCTAGGGTCATAGGGTAGCCCAGCCTCATCGGGTACCCTGAGTCAATCGAGTCTATACGAGCATGATATGATAGCCCAGCACCATCGGGCAAGCGATGAAATGATATGATATGATGATGCCGTGGTTTGTGCACCACCACGAGGAAATTGCTATGCTATAGCACCAAACTAGCAAGTCTCTGCACTAACGGGAAGGGGTGCAGAGGTAGGAGAGGGATATGCCACTTGGCATTGTCTTGGGCCATTTATCGTATTTTTACACATTATTATAACTAGGAGCATGCTAGTGTGTTTGACTTTCGTACTGCATTAGAGAATCTTTATTAGGTATAGCACATACTATGTGGCCTCAGCGAGGACTGTCGGTCCCGCGTGAGGGGCTTGATCTGACTCCTTTCCCCGTTCTTCTTTTAAACGTATTTTCTGCAGATTTTGAGTGCTCGATGTCTATATGACGGGGTTCCCTTTTTGTGAATCGAAGAACTTGGATAATTCTCTAGCTCGTTATAAATGGTAATCACCCACTTATGATTTAGTTTTGATCCGGCTCTGTCGTGGCACCTTGTATCTTAAATTTGTCTCCGCCTTACTTCCGTTTGAATTAATTTTCGCGACATAGTCCCTAGGACAGGTTAATGGTACCCAACGACCCTACGATACTTTTAGGGTTCGAAATCCCTATTTATTACTGACCTTAAAAATGAGTTTGAAACCTCGACCCGTACCTGGATTGCAAGATCCGAACAAAGGGTTTCATCCCTCGAAACGTAACCCAGAAATCATAATTCTGGGCCGTTACAAAGTGAACTGATACAATTAGCATATCTACACATTGGATGTTATTTTGATTTATTCCATCTAAACTTGAAGGTAAATGAGGTAATAGAGGCCTACGGGCTTGTAGTAAATGGGATTTGTTGTGATGGCATGGTTGATGAAGCAAGGTTTTGTGGCTGAAGAGATGATAAGGTATGGAATGATGCCTCAACCCTCTATATGGGATGCATTGGTGGGTTGTTCTGTTATAACATGGCAGAAATTAGTGCTCAGTTCGAGAACATCAGGTAAGGTTGTGACTTCGTGAAGCTCCATCAATCGTTCATGGAACAACTCATGATTCAAAGGTGTGTAACTGACCAACTACTTTTTTTTTCAAATATTGTTGCATTTTTGGAAACTTAAGTTGTAATTTTTTGTTCTAGGTTCACAACACATGAAGATGCTTAGCTCGAATATTGGTCGTTGTTGGCAAAGGACTACAAATTGTAGCGAACGCGAGGTTGAAGCATCGAGACTAAAGATCTCTGGGTAATCACAAGTCACAACTCTACCGAATTTCATCCCGGGTAACTATCAAAATAGAAATATAGAAAAAATAATTGTTTTTACCACTTCTGCTTGCAGAGATTGTTGATAATAAAACCAATTTCATAGTTTTCAGTTATGGATTTTTTTTTCTGACATAAATATCAATTTTAATTGAGTGTTTCGCCTCATTTTATAGGTTATTTAGAACTTTATATTTGCTTCAATCTTCATCAGATTTTGATATGTCTGATGCCCAACGAGAACATGCCTTGGTTGTTGAACGCCTTGCTCCAACATTGGCAGCTCTGAGGATTGATCTTTTCCCGGCGTATATGAGTGAGGGATTCTTTTGTAAGATATATGTCATGCCGGTTCATCCTAGACTCACTAAAGAAGATGCTGAACTTCTCACTTCTTCTCAGGTGACAACAACTTCCCAGCCACTGATAAGCGGATATCCTAGGTATTTGTCAATCGTAGTGGATTGGAAAATATTAATAGATTGCCCAACCGTCCGAATGGATGAAGAAGACCTATTTTGTGAGACTTGAAAACAAGACTTATGCCGATTAATCAGATGAACAGATATCTTACAGTAATCGTCTAGTAGGGTAGTGATCCTTTGACACGCTTCGGCCGAGGCCTTCGAGAATAGAAGGATATATATCGTCAGCGAATGTGAGAAACGGACCCTTAGTTCCACCTTTCACAAAAATGAAACCTAAGTTGTTGGATATTGTCGCTTCAAGTTATATAGCTTGAGTTGATATGTAGTTGTATAGTTCAAATATAGAAATTAGTGTTTCAGGCTTTTATGAGTCAACTCAAAATCTGTGTTGTTTGAATTGTTAGTGAACCTCTATTAGTACCCCGACCTATTGTAATCTGATTACCTCCTCCACTTCAAACCTGCATGCAATGAATAATATTATATAAAATAATAACTTGGAACGTTAATATATATATATAGGGTGAGGTTAAAGTGAAAAAGAGGCTTAAGATGAAAAATTTGCTTAAAGTGAAAATGGCCTAATTTTAATCCATGAAATCTTGTCCGGCCCAACAACTAACTAAAATATACCGCCTCTCTCAAACTCGCCAGAGCCCCGTTCAGCCCTTCCTCTCGCGCGGCTACTACCCTGGTCGTTTGCCGTCGATTGCTTGATCTGATGGCTCGCCCTGTTCCTCTCTCTCTCTCTCTCTCAAAATCGCCAATTGTTTTCCCGTTCAGCGCCGCCTCTCGGAGGCTGCTGCCCTGGTGGGTCGCAGTCCATGGCCAGATCTGGTGGGTCGTCGTCCATGGATCTGGAGAACGCCGACTGTGACAAAGGGCTACGAAAGGCCTCGTTGGGATATCGGAAGCTTCCCGGTGGTGGTGGCCATGGTCGGCTGCGACATCATCTTCCTCCTCTCAGGGATCGACGTTGTAGTCGCCACAAGAATCGACGCCGCCGGGGATGTCGATGAACTCAATGATGGGTTGTTTTCGACATCGATTTCCCATTCAATCACGTTCCCTACCTCTCAGGGATCGTTTTCGTGCAAAAACCCCTATCAAATATGTAAAAAAACGCAAACCACCATTGTTGGGGACCTTGGACCTTCATGGGGAGCTGGTTCGCAACCCCTTTGTAGAAACCTATACCGGCGTCATCGCTCACCCTTTGACAAATCCAGCACAACAACACTAAAGTAGAGATTGCACTCGTCATTTTGATAGGTCGTACGCATCAAAAGAAGCTCTGTGCAAAGAGAACGAGTGCCCGGAAGATCTCTGAAAATCACTGTTGAAGCTGCGAAAAGCTTCTATCGGGCTGAGTTATATTTGTGGGTATTTACACGAAACCTCCCCATATACTCATTTTTGTAAAATATGTCCCTGTTTTAGTTTCTAAAATTATAGAAATTATCCCGCAGTTTTAGATGTTGTTCTAACTCGCATAATCTCCTTAATCCGCACCGTTATCATCAAATCTTTACCCGTCCATAACGAGTGTAGATACCAAAGAAGATCGTAATGATATTATTTTCGACTTTCTAATTAATTCGATTTTTAATTGAATTAAATAAGTCAATTCCGTTTACGAAATGAGTCAATTCGATTTTTATTTTAGACTTTCTAATTAATTCGATTTTTATAATCTTATTCATGTATTTCATATTATTATTCATACACTTTATCATTTTATTCTTGCACATTATAATCTTAAGTGTGCACTTCATAATCTTATTCATGCACTTCATATTATTATTAATAGACTTTATCATTTTATTTATGCATTTTATAATCTTAATTGTGCATTTCACAATATTATTCATGCACTTCATATTTTTTTATTCATACACTATTTTACTCTTACACTTTATTATTTTATTTTGCACAACATAATATTATATTTGTACAACCTAAATTTATATTTGCACAATATAATGTTATATTCGCACATCATAATATTATATGTGCACAAAGTAACATTGTATTATTAGATATGCACAACATAATGTTATATTTGCAAAATATCGTGTTATATTTTCACAATATAATGTTATATTTGCACACCATAATGTTATATATGCACTTTATCATCTTATTTGTGCACATTATCATTTTATTATTGCACTTTATAACCTTATTCATGAACGAGAACAAAAAGAAGACAACCATAAATAGCTTATGCGGAATTTTGAACTCGAACATATGTGCATTGGCACATCGCTATACCATTTTTAATTGAGCTAATAGGCTTTTATTCTTGCACTTTGTCATTTTATTCTTGCACTTAATCATTTTATTCTTGCACTTATCATTTTATTTGCACAACATAATATTATATTTGCACAACATAATATTATATTTGCACAACATAATATTGTATTTGCACATCATAATGTTATATATGCATTATATCATCTTATTTGTGCACGTTATCATTTTATTATTGTATTTTATAATCTTATTCATGAACGGGAACAAAAAAAAGACAATCATAAATATCATGTGTGAGATTTTGAACTCAAACCTTTGTGCATGGGCACATCGTTATACCATTTTGAGCTAATAGGCTTTTAATGACACATGTCGCATGAAAGTACAAAACCACCATAAAAATAGCAACCCATAAAGAAAATATTTGGTAGGAAACTTACTTTACATTAGGAATAGCACATTTATTAATAATAATCTTTATTGTATTATTTGTTCACTTTATATTTCGTAATCTCATATTTTTCACTTTTTAAAATAAAGACAATAAATGTGATGTAGCATATTTTGTTGCATTTTGTAATCTTGTAGATGCACCTTATAATATTATTTCAAATAAAAATTACGGGCTAAAATATGTAATTTTTATAATTGAAATAAGGGCGATATTGGTAGAAATAGAAAATATGTGGGAGGTGGTGACATTTATATCATATTTAGGGTAATTTACCCATTTATCCATTTACCCCATAAAACTAGGCCCATTTACACATTAAATAGTAGGGGTGGGCGCGGGACGGGACGGGACGGGACTGGGACGGGACGGAGGTCATCCCGCATAATTTTTGCGGGACAGGACCGGGACCGGGACTGGGACGGGACGGGCCTTGTCCCTCAAATAAAAAAATTAATAAAAAAACTCAAATTTTTTATAAATATATTGCGATTCTCAAAGGCGTAATACATATATATATGTATAATTTTTTATGTTTTGTTGGTTCCCATATATGCGTACGCATATATACGTGTGTACATGTATATAAACACCGATGCAGTGTGTATATATATGGTCTTACATTGGAGGATGTAGTGTATATCTATATATGACTAAATTACAGTATGTAGTATATATACACACACTATATTACTATATACTGTGTATCAAAAATATTATTACAAAAAAAAAACAGTGTGTTTGAAATATATATTATAGTGTGTACGAATGAAATATATATGCAAACTATATATATATACACTATAATACATACTCTATATCCTAATATTATATATATAGTATTACATTATTATTATTATTATTATTATTATTATTATTATTATTATTATTATTATTATTATTATATGTGTGTGTGTGCAGGACGGGATTTGCGGGATCCCACCGGGTCGTCCCGCGTCCCGTCCCGCGTCATTTTTGCGGGACGGGACCGGGACGGGTCCGGGATGTAAAGGCTCGGATTTTTAAATCCTAATTTTCGGAAAAAGAAATTAAAAATGAATTTAAATCGTGTTATTTAAAATCTGTTAAAATGAATTTCGGCATGATTTTAACGGATTTTTCCGACATGATTTCAATTTCGCTAATTTGACTTGAGGTTTTGGAATACGAGTCGGATAAGATCGAGCGGGTTTCAAGATTTATTTTCGGGTATTTTAAATTGTGATTTTTGAGACCCTATATCACTTTGTCTTCTTCCCAATTCCGAAATTTGCCAACCTAGGTCTCTCTCCTTGTTGACCGATCCTAATGTAACAACTCCAATTCACCCCTCTCTAGCTTCCCTTTTCTTCTTTTGGCAAGTCAAACTTAATCTTACCCTTCTCCCTCACCCAAATGCTTCACCATTCTTGGGACAAAGCCAAACAAAGTTCTGAGACTTCCTTTTTTTTTTCTTCTTGTGCAATGTTATAGCCTCCTACCTTGTCCTTTTTCTTTGAACCCAGCTCTCCCCACAATTCAGAAAACCCATTCTCCTCAAAGCCTTTCTCTCTTGGCTTCTTCCTCCGTACTTTTCCTTGCCGTGAGCTCCCACCGCCGAAACACCACTCTTTCATCTCCTCCTTCTCCTTCGGTGTTCAGCTCAAGCCATGCGCCACCGAGTCCAAGAATCGGCAGATCTGATTCCGAGCGAGCCCAGGAACCGCCAACGCCACAGCCCTTCTCCTCCTCCCTTGTTTCCGTTCAAACATCCGATAAGGCCATCCTCCCCATCTTTTCCGATCGATTTCATACGAAGGCTCCACCTTTACGCCCCTTAGCTTCGTTCTAGGCCAGGTGGGAGCAGCTCGAGCATTCGGCGAGTCGAATCGGACTCCGACGCCCTCCGACGCGCTCTAATCTCCCTCGGTGAGCTTCGACCCTTCCTTCCCCTTTCTCCTGTCTCGTTTCCGGTGTCTTGGTGTTCCTGGTAGTCGGGAAGGTCGGGGATGTTCGGGTTGCAGGTGAGGCGGCCGCCGGCGAGGCCTTTCTTCTTCCTCCTTTCTTCAATCGAACAGGGAACCTGGCGGGGGAAGGAGAAGCTGTCGAACCGGGTCTTCCCTTTTGTTTTCTATTTTCTTTGGTTTGGTTCTTCTTTGTTTTTCCGGTCTGGGTCGGTTCAGGGAGAGCAAGGTTTGGTTTTGGAGTCGGGTCAGCGAGCCGGGTTGGGTTTCCTTGTGGGTTTGGATCTGGGTATGAGTGTGGGCTGTTGGTTTGGGCTGGGGCCTTTGGGTTTGTTTTATGTGTGGTTAAATTCATGTTTTACTTGTTATGTTACTATATAGTTGATAGTTATTATTCTTATTATTTTTATGATGATTATGAGATTTTATATCTTTAAATTATTTTAAAGATAATATTATTTGGAAATATATTTTGTGATGTTTAATATGTGATTTTAGGAATTTTGAAGTCATTTGTTGGTTTTGACTTATAAATATGGTTGTAAAATGGATCTATTTTGATGTGGTATTTAGTTACATGTTGTTGGGTAATTTACAAAAGTCCTAATGGTCGGAATTCATTAAGAATAATTTTGAACTAGAGAATCCCGGAATTATTTTATAATATGATTTTGAGAGATTGGTTCTAAGGTTTAAATGTTTAATGTCAGGATTTGGCTAAGTATGAATTTATAGGAATTGTTGATTTTCTAAGTGATTTAACTGAGATTTAAGAGTTGGAAAGTTTTGGGAAGAATGATTTTGGTTGATGTTGATCGTATCAGAAAGGTTTTGGAAAATGGTTTTACTATCGGTTAGTTTTAAGTATGTTGAGAACTTGGGTTTCGTGCGTATAAATGTTAGCCCGGTAGCTTATGGAAATGGCTTGATGATAGGTGTGTTTGCTCTTGGATTGCTTTGGACTTGCATTTGGGCCCTTGCTTGTATTATTCTGCTGTTCTGCATCTTTAGGTAAGTTCCCTAGGGGGCTTACTCAGGTTGGACATTCATGCATGTTGTTGCATTTTATGTTAGGTGTTGCATATGCATAAAAGCATGCCATGTAGTATCCTGTTTAGGTTGCACTAATTGAATGAGCATCTGCTTACTTTATGCGTTTGAAACAGAACGGTCGTTATCTGTGATAGTCCTAGAGTCTTTGCTAGGGTCATAGGGTAGCCCAGCCTCATCGGGTACCCTGAGTCAATCGAGTCATGAACTTCCTTATATTATGAGATGCCTGCGGGCTTTATTGTGGAGCGGGTTAGGCATGCGTGCCACCCGATTATGATGGAATGCATTCACGAGCTGGCCAGTCTCCTCCCTATCGGAAGGGGGTGGAGGTAGGAGAGGGATATGCCACTTGGCATTGTCTTGGGCCCTTTACAGTATTTTTACACATTATTATAACTAGGAGCATGCTAGTGTGTTTGACTTTCGTATTGCATTAGAGCATCTTTATTAGGTATAGCACATACTATGTGGCCTCAGCGAGGACTGCCGGTCCCGCATGAGTGGCTCGATCTGACTCATTTCCCCGTTCTTTTTTTTAAGGTATTTTTTGCAGATTTTGATTGCTCGATCTCTATATGACGGGGTTCCCTTTTTCCGAATCGAAGAACCTGGATAAATCTCTAACTCATTATAAATGATAATTATCCACTTATGTTTTGGTTTTGACCCGGCTCTGTCGTGGCGCTTTGTATCTTAATTTTGCTTCCGTCTTGCTTCCGTTTGAAATGAATTTCACGAGTTAGTCCCTAAGACAGGTTAAGGGTACCCAACGGCCCTACGGTATTTCCAGGGTTCGAAATCCCTCTTTATTACTGACCATAAAAAATGAGTTTGAAACCTCGACCCGTACCTGGATTGCAAGATCCGAACAAGGGATTTTATCCTTTGAAACGTAACCCGGAAATCATAATTCTGGGCCGTTACAAAGATGGTATTAGAGCCGAGGTTGTGCAATTCGGGTACGCAAGGGTCAAGTGTATGTTTTGGAAAACCGCCCATGAATTTCAAAGGATTTGAAACGACTTTAAAAATGGCAAAATGAACTTAAGATGCCTAACTGAAATTGGACTAAGTAATGAACTCGACTTGCAATAAAAGAGGAAAACCGACTAAAGAGGGACCGAGTGGGTAGAAGGGCGTTAGACCATCCCTATTGGATGTAGTTGGGGATGGGTGGGCAAATATCAGCTTGTTCTTTACAGATGGTTTGGGAGACTCAAATGAGATCATTATGAGTGTTATTAACTGATTTTGTGCTGAGTGTTTGCTATGCTAGAGATCTGATTTGGTATTTCTAACAATGAGTTGTGTATTGACTGATCTGTGCAAATGGGATAATGGGAGTACCCTTGTTTCTTTGTAGTCAAGCCCAGCTTGTGTGGAACGACTTCTTCCGCTATGTTAACCACTTTTTCGGTTCTAATGAATCTTTTTCCCGGATGTGAGTATCTTTCACGGGAAATCGGGTTGTTAAACACATTGTGTTGGGAATCATGTATGGATATGAAGGTTGTCTGAGTGAGTATTGGTAGGTAGTTCTTGGTGTCATTTTGAGTCAAGAGTAAGGTGTTTCTAGGCCTATCTTTCTTAATTCTTATGATGATCAACCAGTGTTTTCTTACCACGAAGAGTCGTACCAAAGTCCCACGGGAAAGTGGGGTGATAAGTTAGTTGGGGAAGGTCAATGGTTGCCCTTAGGGATCTCTGTCCGGTGGTAATAGTGACTCCCTCTGAATTGCATGACATGATTTTATAATCTCCCGCATGTACCTTGCCAATGATCATTAGTAAGAAGCTTCTCATTATATGTCTTGCCTTCTGTCATGGTTTTATTGTTTAAGCTCATGTTGTGGTTAATTACCTTGCTCAAGTCTCGTGTTGTGTCTTGCCTTATATCATGTTGTATGATTACGTGTTTGTTGTTATAGCATGTTTACTTGGCCTACTGATCGTATGATTCTACATGTACTACTCTTTGACCTACGGATTAATCTTTAATGTGAAATTGTGCTTACATGTTTGATGTTCATGATGACCACTGTTTGGGTCCGAGTTACAATTGTTACATTCCTATCAATCCAGCATGTTTTACTTAGTATGCTGCATCATCATACAAGTGCAGGAATGTAAATGTCATATGTTGGAAAGCTGCATAATTGATGTCCTCCATGTGAATAGGTTCATGATAGTGTGATCGTTCAGTTTTGATATCATGATAGAGTGAGTTCCTTACTTGATGGATACGTGTTACCATTGGATGCCAACATGCCTTATGCGATATGTAATTCCCAGTACATGCTAGATAATGATGTGTCGATGCTTATTATTCCTTTTGTGACAAGAATCTGTAGCATGCCCATCTATTTTGTATTCGTTAAATTGACCACTATTGATGATCTTGCAAGTTAATATTGTTGTATGATTACGTGCTTTGGATGGAGAGTATATGGTAAAATTGAGTCTTGATTAATGCATGCTTTATCATGTTATGTGTTGATTTGAACTCATGTACCCGTAGCTATATTGTCCCATTACTAGGTTCGTATTATACACCGCTACACTTGCCCCCGTGCTTCTATATTGTTGGAATATGAGTGATTGATTTCTTGCGTACCGTTGTAATTATCAAATAAATGTTTATTTGTATAGCATGTTATGTTGACCCATTAGTGTCGTGTAGGACCATTGGTTGTGACTTGTGTGCATTTATATCTTGCCTACGGTATTGCTAATTCTCTCTCGGACTAGGTCCTTGATAGTGTGATTCTTCCCTCTTCTTAAACTGTTTTACTCATCCTGATTAGACTGATGCTGAAATCGATAATCGACTTGCTTTTCGTGATGGTAAATCCTAGCATGCTTAAATGTTATCGCTCGGTGGTATTTCCCTATTACCCTATGATATTCTCTGGTGCTTGCATGAGCGTATGACCGGACACCTCGCATGATCACATACCACGCTATATCATGATTTCGCATACACATGATGCATGAATGTTAGAATGAATCTAGTCGAATTGCCTTGATTGTAGTCACGTTTTGATATGTGCTAGTAGTATCTTGTAGGGCTTCTGCTTTCCACAATGATTACATGTTGTACTTGTTCCATAGATAGTTATCATTTTATATGCCTTACGATGGTTCGTTCCTAACATGATTATAATATGTCACACATGATGCCCTTCTTGTTACTTTTGATAATGTCTCATGTTTGTGAATATTATGTGAACCTCTTTTAATGACTCATCACCATACTTGTATCACATCATGCGCCGTTAATATCATGTAGGACTATGCCTTCTAAATGCACCTCGTCGCATGATTACATGCCATCCTTGAACTATCACATGATCATTGCTTCCATAAGTGATAATTTTTATGATGTTCCTATGTGTTCTCGTCCAACGCGTAATCTGGTTATGCCTCGTCATGCTATATTTGACTTCACTTGTTAGTGCGTATATCTTGCTCATGCATTGTCCGTATATGTGATACTTGCTCTGTTTGCTAAATCCTGCATATCTCGTTTAGGGCAGCTAGGCATTATGGCTTTCATGGAATAATAGACTGCTATTTTGCTTCGCATGCATCGATGTAGGCCTCAATCGTGTTTTTAGAAATGTACATGTATGTCGTTGTTCCTTGAGACAGGTACATGTTAGTGTGGATTGATATGGTTGGTTTGCTTGTGTTGAACTCTTGCTACTTGTCACAAATTATCACCTAAATAGACTTTCACAAGGGCATCGTTGCTATTCTCGGGTCGGAATTTCGTCTCTAGTTGTCGTCTTTAGTTGTGGTCCGTGTTTGTCTCCGAAAAGAATTTGGGTTGTCCACTCTTGTCACTCCCCTATCTTCACTAACTTGGACTCTTGCGCGATACATTAGACGAGCGACCGCATGGGAAAAGAGAATGAGGAGTTGGATAGCGATAAAACAGTGCAACGGAAGTGTGAGCCCATAACCCACGGGCCTCAGGATCAATGATGTCGACGGGACGGACACGCATCAAGAATTACGGTTACTGAGTAAGATATGACTTGCAAGCGAGAGTGTTCTCCGTTCGAACTATTAACCCTTTTGAACTTGTTGACAATGATATTGCACTAACTTGGCAATGAGATTTACGTGTTGATGTGCTGACTTCATGATGACTATTGCCTGATTGCATGTCGTCTATGATGATATGATGTGATGCCTTATGGATCTAATGTACCATGATGTCTTGATGTGTTGCTACTCTAAGTTGCTAAGCATGATTTGAATTCCTTTGCCTGTAAAATGTGAACTACATATGCTAAGAGACCTGAATTGTATCTGATAAGGTTATAGTGCAACATGTTAGCTTGACTTCAGTATGTTCATATATGATGTTTGCGATGATTATTGAGCATGATGATAAACTGAGACTTGTTGAACCCATGATTTTATGTTTATAAATGCTAGTTGACATGATGTAGACCTTATGTTTGATGATTTTAATTATTGCTTCTTCCTTAAACCTGTGGGTGAGGTCGTTGGTAGCGTGGTAGAAGAGTGGTGAAATAGCTTGAGTGGTTAGGATGATCAGGGATGTGATGAGATAAGTCGCAAGAGAGAGATGTTGGTTTAGGTAAAACTGAGTGAGCTTTAGGAATTTTGCAAGGCATGATGCTGGTGATATCTTGGGGAGTGTGGGAAGTGTAAGAAATGGCCTTAAGAGAAGTGAGGATATATAGTATTAGAGGGTACTCGGGTGTGGAGTTAGAGATAGGAGTTGGATTCTTAGAGGTAGATGGTGTGTGTGAGAGTTTGGTGGAATGAGGGCGAGATTTGAGCATCGAGATGAATTGAGATTTCTTTGGAGGGGGGGGGGGGGATTTTGTCTGAGTTGATGTTGGCGAGTCTAGAAGAAAATTAGTCTTGGCTTGAGTGTGGAGATGGGCGAGTGGAGATTGAGTTATTTTGACTGGTATGATGTGAGGATTTCTTTATTATGTGATTTATTTATATCTGCTGGCATGATGTTAGATAGCGAACATGATAAGACCTGATATGGAATGACACTACATGTTGGAATCTAATTGATAGTGGCAATGATATCATGATATATTAATGCTTGCTATCCTGTTATATTATATTAGAAGCATGATGTTATAGTATGTGGTGGTAATCATGATGTTGTATTATATGGTTGGGAATCATGAATATAAATATGTAAATGATGAATATGATCTGTATATATGAGATAATGGTGCCTGATGACAAAATGATCGTTATATGGTATTGTAAGGAGTTGAAATGATGTTTTGTGAGTATGTTAGCATGTGATGCTTGGTATATGGTTGAATCTTTCCTTTTTCTGAATCTTAATAGTATGACCTTGTTGTGTAGATATGTTAACGTGATGAATCTGTTCTACCTGTGTTGCGATATCGATATGCGATTGTGAGATTTGATGTGTACTGACGTACTAACCCCATAACACCTAACTCGTTGATTTCTGGACATGTGTGGTTACGTGATGAGTGATGAACATTCGATTATGCACTTGTGATGCCTTTAGTATGATATAGACATACCTTATGACTCGCAGTATGTTGAGGCTTGATGTTTCTTTGGTACTTGAGACTTGTTGGCATGTTTATGTTAATGTTAGACGGTTATGTGATGGTTTGTGACTATGATATGATGTGGGACTTGCAATGCGTGAGATGACTTATGGTATTATGCTTAGATAAGAGTTGATGAGACTTTTGGTTATGATATTTGTTGAGTTGTGAATGATGTTGCATGATCTGGAAACTAGGAAGAGAATATGGGATTAGCCCTTAGAGGTGGATGATTCCACCTCTTGACTTCTGAATTTGATTGATTGTTATGCGGGAAACTAAATTGGTTTTGGAAGATTTTGACGAAATCTTGAGTTGAAGGGATTTGACTTGTTTTGGTGTGAAGTTCTTGGTTAAACGTCGGATTTGAAGATTTTCAACGGTTTAGAAAGGAAATAACTGGTTTTTAAAGGATGAACGCTATCGAGGGTTTCAACGATTTTGAGGCTAATCTTTTTCAATTGCGGAATCCATTTAGAAACTTTTCAAAGCCGGATAACTCTATGATACTTCACGAAGTGGATACAAGCATTTTATGAAGGCGCTTGTAGGTTGCTTGCTAAGACCTAGTGATGATATTGTAGAACTTTTAGAGTTGTGGTACTTCCGAAAGGTCGAAGCGAGGATGTGATAGGGGCGCTTATTGCATAATTGTCAAGGCCAATTGGAGATGTCACGATCGTGACTAGGATGTTGTGAGAATCCCGGAAGACGCAACCGAGGTGATTACAAGATCCTTGGACATGGTCCTTGGACTTATCAATTTCAAACTTCATCTCCTACTTTGTTTGGGTTTAGTCTCGGGGACAAGACTTGTTTTTAGAGGTGGATGATGTAAAGGCTCGGATTTTTAAATCCTAATTTTCGGAAAAAGAAATTAAAAATGAATTTAAATCGTGTTATTTAAAATCTGTTAAAATGAATTTCGGCATGATTTTAACGGATTTTTCCGACATGATTTCAATTTCGCTAATTTGACTTGAGGTTTTGGAATACAAGTCGGATAAGATCTAGCGGGTTTCAAGATTTATTTTCGGGTATTTTAAATTGTGATTTTTGAGACCCTATATCACTTTGTCTTCTTCCCAATTCCGAAAATTTCCAACCTAGGTCTCTCTCCTTGTTGACCGATCTAAATGTAATAGCTCCAATTCACACCTCTCTAGCTTCCCTTTTCTTCTTTTGGCAAGTCAAACTTAATCTTACCCTTCTCCCTCACCCAAATGCTTCACCATTCTTGGGACAAAGCCAAACAAAGTTCTGAGACTTCCTCTCTTTTTTTTTCTTCTTGTGCAGTGTTATAGCCTCCTACCTTGTCCTTTTTCTTTGAACCCAGCTCTCCCCACAATTCAGAAAACCCATTCTCCTCAAAGCCTTTCTCTCTTGGCTTCTTCCTCCGTACTTTTCCTTGCCGTGAGCTCCCACCGCCGGAACACCACTCTTTCATCTCCTCCTTCTCCTTCGGTGTTTAGCTCAAGCCATGCGCCACCGAGTCCAAGAATCGGCAGATCTGATTCCGAGCGAGCCCAGGAACCGCCAACGCCACAACCCTTCTCCTCCTCCCTTGTTTCCGTTCAAACATCCGGTAAGGCCATCCTCACCATCTTTTCTGATCGATTTCATACGAAGGCTCCACCTTTACGCCCCTTAGCTTCGTTCTAAGCCAGGTGGGAGCAGCTCGAGCATTCGGCGAGTCGAATCGGACTCCGACGCGCTCTAATCTCCCTCGGTGAGCTTCGACCCTTCCTTCCCCTTTCTCCTGTCTCGTTTCCGGTGTCTTGGTGTTCCTGGTAGTCGGGAAGGTCGGGGATGTCCGGGTTATAGGTGAGGCGGCCGCCGACGAGGCCTTTCTTCTTCCTCCTTTCTTCAATCGAACAGGGAACCTGGCGGGGGAAGGAGAAGCTGTCGAACCGGGTCTTCCCTTTTGTTTTCTATTTTCTTTGGTTTGGTTCTTCTTTGTTTTTCTGGTCTGGGTCGGTTCAGGGAGAGAAGGGTTTGGTTTTGGAGTCGGGTCAGCGAGCCGGGTCGGGTTTCCTTGTGGGTTTGGATCTGGGTATGAGTGTGGGCTGTTGGTTTGGGCTGGGGCCTTTGGGTTTGTTTTATGTGTGGTTAAATTCATGTCTTACTTGTTATGTTACTATATAGTTGATAGTTATTATTCTTATTATTTTTATGATGATTATTGTAAAGGCCGGGAAATTTTAGAATATTAAATTATCAAAATAGTGATTTATAATCATTCCGATTTCTAAGATTCAGGAGATTTGAAATTTCTGTCCGTGAGCTATTGGATTTATTCTAAATCTTTCGAAACAAGTTCTGGCATTAATTAATTGGAAAATTAAAATATGTTATACTCTACTTTTATATACCAAAAATTGGAAAATAATGTTCAGATTTGGAAAATTAAGAAGTATTTTAAACGCGTCGGGATAAAGTCGAGTGAGTGGGTTTTGAGTCTATTCCGCTATTTTGAATTCTATTGTGAGGGTCATTCCTATTTTATTTTCCTCTTTCCTTTTCTTCTTTTCTTCCCGCCCCCCCCTCTCTCTCTTGTTCTCAGATGTATTGTTGATGGAATCCCACCCCTTTTTGCCTTGGCTACAGCTCACAATTTGTCCTCTTGCTCACTTCCCCCAAATGCACCAACACACACAGATGTTGCCCATCTCTCATCTCCACATTTTCACTTTCAAATTCAATCCCCACCTGTTCCTTGTGGGTTGCCGAGGGCAAGAGGAACCCATTTCTCCTCTCCCCATTGCCACCGCCAACCAAGCCACCTTCTTGCTCAGCTGGACCGGCCGCCATCACCTTCAGGCACCTCCACCTCCGGTTCTCCTCCTCCGAGCCCCGCTTCTCGTCAGCCATCACCGCGCCCACACCGTTCTGGGTTTCGAAGTTGCAGCACCACCAAACCGTCGTGAACCACCACCCACCAGCACCATCTTCTTCCGTTTCGCTTTCCACCAAAAGCCGCCGAGTTCGACGCCACCACGGCAACCTCCCTCTATTTTCGATCCCGAGTTGCCCCGCCTCCGTTGTCGCCCCCCTGTCCTCCACCGAATCAAGCGGTAACACCCCTCTCCTCTCTGTTTCGCTCTCAAATCCAATAAAGGTCGCGCCTTTAAGCCTCCTCTTCCCTTCCTAGGCCATCTCCGGCAACAAACCGGCTCCGACGAGGCCAAAGCAACTTCGAGCGGACTTTTTCCGGCGAGAGCTTCGACCTCGGTGAGGGTTCTCTTCCCTCCTCTCCTTTTTGTTCTTTGTGAGTCGTATGTGTATTCGAGGTCGGGACTGGGCCTGTGAGGGTGGTCGGGGTGAGAGTCGCCGGCGAGGAAGCCCTCCTTCTCTTTCTCTCTTCTCCTTCGTTTCCGCCGGAGACACTGGATCTCCTTCTCCTATTTTTGTTCCGGTCGACGTCGCAGGGCATCTGTTCTTTTGAGTTTTGACTAAGGAGCCTTCCTTTCTTTTCTTTTGGGTTTGGGCCATCGGGTTCGGGCTTCAATTTGGTGGATCCGGGTCAGATCTCTGGTTTCTCCTCCTGGGTGATTGGATCCTCATATCCGGGTCTCTCCTTTCTTTCAGATTTCATTGGGTTTGAGTATTGGGCTGAGCCCGGTTTGTTTCAGAATAGAGAGTTGGGCTTAGTTGTTATTTAAGAGGGTTGTGTTTTATGAGTTATGGGTTATGATTATAATTATGGTTATATGTTTTGAGATTATATGGTTAGTAATTGTTAAATTATTTGAATATTATTATTATTATTTTGGGATTTGGTTATAATTATAAATTCTGGAAATTAATCGTTATATATTGTTTATTTGTTTTAAAATAGTATTAATTAGATTATTTATATATGGTGCGTTTTATGAGGATTTAGATATGTTATTTTGGGATTTTTTTAAAATGAATTATTATAACATGGTTAATGTTTATGTTAATTGATGATAAATTATTTCTAAATTTCGAGAATGTCTCTTGAGGAGTTGCGTTTGGAAATCTAAAATGTCGGTTTTTATTCTATAATGATTTCGAAATAAGAAACATGCCAGAATTATTTTAATGGTATAAATTTACAAGTTGATTAAAGATTTAATGTTTTATAAAGGAGTTTTGGCCAATTATGATTTGAGAAAATGTATTGAATATGAGTTGACTTAATTTGGGATTTAAGAGTTTGGAAAATATGGTTGGTACGATTTTATCAATGGGATTGATTGGAAGTAAATGATTTTGGTTGATGTTGATCAAATCGGAAAGGTTTTGGAAAATGATTTTATCGTCGATTGGTTTTGAAGATATGGAGAACTTGGGTTCAGGTGTGTAAGAATGTTGGTTCGGTAACTTATGGAAATGTCTTGATGATAGGTGTGTATTGCTTTGGACTTGCAATTTGGGCCCTTGCTTGTGTTATCTTGTTGTTCTGCATCTTCAGGTAAGTTCCCTAGGGGGCTTACTCAGGTTGGACATTCATGCCTGTTGTTGCATTTTATGTTAGGTATTGCATATGCATAAAAGCATGCCATGTAGTATCCTGTTTAGGTTGCACTAATTGAATGAGCATCTGCTTACTTTATGCGTTTGAAACAGAACGACCGTTATCTGTGATAGTCCTAGAGTCTTTGCTAGGGTCATAGGGTAGCCCAGCCTCATCGGGTACCCTGAGTCAATCGAGTCATGGACTTCCTTATATTATGCCTGTGGGCTTTATTGTGGAGCGGGTTAGGCATGTGTGCCGCCCAAGGTTATTAGGATCGGGATTCTAGGATCGAATCACAATAGGGTATGTGGATCGGATCGTAAGATCCCATTAGGGGATCGTAAGATCCTCGAAATATAATTAAATAATAAAATAAAAATATATATAACAAATTTGCTTAATTTAAAGTTCTAGAATGAGGGAAAAATGTTAGTTACACAATATATTTTGATTTTAAGACACAAAAATCTACATTTACGACCTTAGAACTTGTCATTTTGGTTAAAAGACTCGAAAACAATTGTCTCTAAGCTATTTTTCATGTTCTTTACAGGAATGTGTACATTTAAACACCCTAAAATCAACAAAACAAATGTTTAAAAAATACATATTGTTAATAAAAATAGGATCTTTAGGATCGTGTGTGATCGTAAGATCCTATCGATCCATTAAAATTCTAAAGATCCCATTGTAGATCCTACACAAAAAAGATCCTATGCATAGATCCAGATCGGACCCCTAGGTAGGATCGTAGGATCTTAAGATTCTAAAGATCCGGATCGGGATTCTAATAACAATGGTGCCGCCCGATTATGATGGAATGCATTCACGAGCTGGCCAGTCTCTGCCCTATCGGAAGGGGGTGGAGGTAGGAGAGGGATATGCCACTTGGTATTGTCTTGGGCCCTTTACAGTATTTTTACACATTATTATAACCAGGACCATGCTAGTGTGTTTGACTTTCGTACTGCATTAGAGCATCTTTATTAGGTATAGCACATACTATGTGGCCTCAGCGAGGACTGCCGGTCCCGCATGAGTGGCTCGATCTGACTCCTTTCCCCGTTCCTTTTTTTTAAAGTATTTTCTGCAGATTTTGAGTGCTCGATGTCTATATGACGGGGTTCCCTTTTGGCGAATCGAAGAATCTGGCTAATATCCTAACTTAGTAAAATGGTAATTACCCACTAATGATTTGGTTTTGACCGGCTCTGCCGTGACACTTGTATCTTTACTTGCTTCCGCTTTACTTTTCGTTTGAAATGGATTCCGCGACATAGTCTTAGAACAGGTTAAGGGTACCCAACGACCCTTCGAGGTTTTTAGGGTTTGAAATCCCTCTTTATACTAATCTTAAGAATGAGTTTGAAACCTCGACCCGTACCGGAATTGCAAAATCCGAACAAGGGGTTTTATCCCTTGAAACGTAACCCGGAAATCATAATTCTGGGCCGTTACAATTATGAGATTTTATATCTTTAAATTATTTTTAAGATAATATTATTTGGAAATATATTTTGTGATGTTTAATATGTAATTTTTTTGAAGTCATTTGTTGGTTTTGACTTATAAATATGGTTGTAAAATGGATCTATTTTGATGTGGTATTTAGTTACATGTTGTTGGGTAATTTACAAAAGTCCTAATAGTCGGAATTCATTAAGAATGATTTTGAACTAGAGAATGCCGGAATTATTTTATAATATGATTTTGAGAGATTGGTTCTAAGGTTTGTTTAATGTCAGGATTTGGCTAAGTATGACTTTAAAGGAATTGTTGATTTTCTAAGTGATTTAACTGAGATTTAAGAGTTGGAAAGTTTTGGGAAGAATGATTTTGGTTGATGTTGATCGTATCGGAAAGGTTTTGGAAAATGGTTTTACTATCGGTTAGTTTTAAGTATGTTGAGAACTTGGGTTTCGTGCGTATAAATGTTAGCCCGGTAGCTTATGGAAATGGCTTGATGATAGGTGTGTTTGCTCTTGGATTGCTTTGGACTTGCATTTGGGCCCTTGCTTGTATTATTCTGCTGTTTTGCATCTTCAGGTAAGTTCCCTAGGGGGCTTACTCAAGTTGGACATTCATGCCTGTTGTTGCATTTTATGTTAGGTGTTGCATATGCATAAAAGCATGCCATGTAGTATCCTGTTTAGGTTGCACTAATTGAATGAGCATCTGCTTACTTTATGCGTTTGAAACAGGACGGCCGTTATCTGTGATAGTCCTAGAGTCTTTGCTAGGGTCATAGAGTAGTCAAGCCTCATCGGGTACCCTGAGTCAATCGAGTCAAGAACTTCCTTATATTATGAGATGCCTGCGGGCTTTATTGTGGAGCGGGTTAGGCATGCGTGCCGCCCGATTATGATGGAATGCATTCACGAGCTGGCCAGTCTCCGCCCTGTCGGAAGGGGTGGAGGTAGGAGAGGGATATGCCACTTGGCATTGTCTTGGGCCCTTTACAGTATTTTTACACATTATTATAACTAGGAGCATGCTAGTGTGTTTGACTTTCGTATTGCATTAGAGCATCTTTATTAGGTATAGCACATACTATGTGACCTCAGCGAGGACTGCCGGTCCCGCATGAGTGGCTCGATCTGACTCCTTTCCCCGTTCTTTTTTTTAAGGTATTTTCTGCAGATTTTTATTGCTCGATGTCTATATGACGGGGTTCCCTTTTTGCGAATCGAATAACCTGGCTAAATCTCTAACTCATTATAAATGATAATTATCCACTTATGTTTTGGTTTTGACCCGGCTCTGCCGTGGCGCTTTGTATCTTAATTTTGCTTCCGTCTTGCTTCCGTTTGAAATGAATTTCACGAGTTAGTCCCTAGGACAGGTTAAGGGTACCCAACGGCCCTACGATATTTTTAGGGTTCGAAATCCCTCTTTATTACCGACCATAAAAAAATGAGTTTGAAACCTCGACCCGTACCTGGATTGCAAGATCCGAACAAGGGATTTTATCCTTTGAAACGTAACCCGAAAATCATAATTCTGGGCCGTTACACGGGACGGGACCGGGATTTGCGGGATTTGTGCCCACCCCTATTAAATAGGCCCATTTATCTATTACTCATTTAATTAGGCCCATTTACCTTTAAATTAGGCTCATTTACCTTTAAATTGGACAATTTTCACTTTAAAGAGTATTTTCATCTTAAGCCCCATTTTCATTTTAATCTTTACATATATATATATATATATATAAGTTTTTTAAAAAAATTTGGATTAAGCTAATGTTTATTATTTTAAATTTTTTTTATGTACCAACACTTGAATCAGCCAAATTTGAACATATGCAAAAGCGACTTGGCTTAACACATATGCATATGGTTCATTGTAAAATAAAAATGGGTGTTTATAACTTTAAAGTGTACTGTAGTAGTATATAGGTACGTAGGATTGGTGGGACCTCATTTAATTTTGATAAGGAATTTGATTAGACATTTTCTCTGATCCGTGCATGCCATTTATCAACACAACATAACACATGCCTGCATGCATTTCACTTACCTTTGTTGCCTCCCCTAGCTAGCTATAAGCTAGCTAGATCAAATCTAAAAATAATTTCATGAACCCAAATTTATGTTTTTTTTTTAATTGATTTGATCTTGTGGTGTTGAAAGGGTTAAACGTGATTGAATATATAGTAAAAGTCACATGTTCGAGTCCATATGATCACCTACATGCTACAATCTTCCATGTACTAACTACGGAGTATTATGTGTGACAAAATTAATTAAGTTAAATATTTATAATAAAAAAAATTATGTTATAAATAACTAATCTTATATATTTGTATACTTTTTTCATAAAAAAACACATTTTAAAATATATTAAAATTGTAAAGATGATTATTTGGAAAAGCTTTGATTTTTTCTCTTTTTATTTCATTCCGTCTCAAATATGTTTGTTATAGTGAAAGTTGACATAGGCTGATCGAAAATAGGTACTCCGTACATGTTGGGTTGCAGCTACCGATTCCTTTACCAATACCACCTTTTAGCATTTTAGTTTATTTGCTTAATGATCTTCAATCTCATTTTAGGGTAGATTATGGGTGTGGGGTGAACCCCATTACATAAAAGAGAATTTTATTCACCCTCTTACAAAGGGATAAACCATCCCACTTTTTCATCCTTTTTCTCTTTCATTTTTAATAAAATAAAAGTTATATTTAATATTTTTTTATTATGTTTTTCATTGATTGAAAATATATAGTGAGGTGTAGAATTAATGTAAGACTCGAGGTCTAATTTTTAGAAAATCTTAAAAAGGAAGAGTTTTTGTGATATAGACAGGGTTTGAATCTCTTATAAATCGTTCTCAATATCCTTATTATGTCCGATTTGGGATGAGGTATTTACATATATAGATAAAGTCTTGAAAAAATGAGAGTAAAATCTTAAAATAATAGGTTGAGATATTAAAAAAATAAGGTGTTAACATTCTATGAAAAGAGATGAAAACAATAGGGATAGATTAGCCCATGGATGTAGGGCCGCATATTTACAAAGAAGAATAGGGAACATAATCTTTACCTATAGGAGAGAAAACTCCCTTCGGGGTCGACAAAGTACGCGTTGGGGCTTGCCCCCCGCGCCTCCACTATCTCCCCTAAATCCTCCTTTGTTCAGCCTTAACCAAACCGAGTATCCTCAACCATGGCGAGTTTCGTTGGCGTGGTTGGTTTGCCTTCCATGGATCCCTCGTCACCGGTCTCGTCTTCCTTGTCTCATTGTCCTCCTTCGGCCTCCTTCGGCACCAGTGCTTGTTCCCCCTCTCTTGAACCCATCCTCCTCCTCTTGTTGTGTGGATTTGTCGCTCATTTGGTATTGGATTCTTGGGCCCCTTCCCTTGTCTGATCTAGGGTTCCGTTTGGACCGGGGTGGGGTGTCGGGTCTCGGGTCTCCTTTCTTGTACAAAATTAATTTAGGGCTTTTGCAATTTGTCAACCTCTGGTGCTAGTCGTTGTCGTCTTCGTCGATTTGGAGTGTTCTTCGGCAGTCTCGGGGTGGTTGCGGGGCTGTCTCTGGTCGTCCTCGTCCTCGTCGGCTGGTTTTGGTCGTCACCCTCCCTCGCTCTGTCATTGGCGCTCCGTCGGCAGGTGGGTCGTTGTGGCCTAGCAATGGTGCTGGCCTTGCCCTCTGGCCGTTCTGTTCTGTGTGGCTTCTCCTGTCACTGTGTGTGGTCAGAATTCTTGGCGTGTAAGGTTCGGTTTCGGCCTTGCACGCCAAATATTACATTTTTAAAAAAAAATGTTTATATATATTTATTTATATATAAACACACGAAAGTGCTTTTTGTGGAAAAACAAATAAGGATATATTGGGCTCTATCAAATTCCCGTAAGGGTTTGAGTAAATCCTCTCGCAAGGGCTTGTCGATATTTTTGTAGGTGAAGGCTTGTTGGCGTTTTGTTTCGAGCAGTTTCCAACTCTGCTTCCGATGTTTCTAGGAGATCTTCTGCTTGGTTGAGGGGGACGTGGATTCTGTAGTCAGGTCTGGCTGGGGTCGTGGTGGTTCGCTCAGGGCGACTCCGTATCCGGGATGGAGTTTCCTTGGCAGATAATGTCCTGCTGTACTACTAGCCCGCATGAGATAGTGTCCTGATATACTACTGGCCCGCGGTGCTACTGTTCGGTGGTGCTTGACTGCGTTCTTCGGCGGCTTCCTCAGCTTTTTGGGTGTTTGGTCTTCTTGGAACGTTTTGTAGTAGAGATTATTTTTGGTTGTTTCATTACGCTTGTTATCTGTATTTCTGTTTTTAGTTTGTTCTGATAGACGGTTCGCCGTCTGCCGACTTTGTCGGCCTCTCGAAGAGTCAGGCCTGTCTGACCTTCGAATTTTTACCAAATTAAAAAAAAACAAAGAAGAATAGGGATACTAAAGGTATTAATTTTTTATTTTTCTTTCTCTATCACATCATACTATATATCATCCTCTCTAATAACTATTTTCAATCGAAAATTGTATTATTATATTTATTTTTAATTAGAAAAATGTTATTATTAAATTATATTTTTTATAAAATAAATAAGGCCAACTATATAACCCAATATTTAAATTAAAAATAAAGTATTAAACTTTATTGGAATTTTTTTTTGAAATATTCATTAAAAAATAAAAATTTACGGATAAATTCACACATTGAAACTATTTACACAAATATTCAAAATTTGTAGATATGTCAGAGAAACACGGTCTGAGACCGCATTTCAAGTGTTAATTGGATACTTTTTATTTCTTAATTTAAAAAACAAAGAAATATATATTTCCGTAAAACGCGGCCTGAGGCCGCTTTTATTTTAAAAATTAAAAAAGAAAAAGAAAAAGAAGAAGAAGCGCTCAGTAGCTTCTCGAAGGCCGGTCGGGACAATCAACGGAGAGGGCTTCTGGAGAGTGATGGCGATGGGCGGAGGACTTCCGGAGAGTGATGGCAGTGGGCGGAGGAGGTAGCTAATTAACCTCTCGCAGGTAGTGGTGGCATGGATGGATTTGGGGACGAATTGCAGCTCTGCCCGCCGTTGGCGGTGCACAGGACAGCACCGGTGACAAACCCGTGCTACGCACGGGGTAGTATTTGTATCAAATTTGTAAATTCTGATCGGATTGATTTCATAAATAAGTGAAGGAATAATATGCGAGATTTAACATAATGAGTTTTAAATTATTTTAAATTTTTTGAAAAAAACTTTATATTAATTTACAGAGTTTTTAACACATTAAAAAAGTGTGTCAAAAATTTAAACGACCTAAATTATTAGACGAAAGGAGTAGTAGATGTTATTGTCATCATCAAGGCAGAACAAATGATTAGTTAATCTCTTGATCGAGTGTCCTTGTAGTAGCCTCTTGGTTGTACTACGTTGTCTTGTAATAGCCTATTATAATTTAAAAATTATAATATAATTTGTATGTTTTATGACATTACATGAGTTCTATTTATTATTATGAATTTGTTACTTGCCAACAATTAATATTTCTTTTGAGAAAATCCTAATATAACTATCAGTGAAAAATGGTAATATTAATAAATTATGAACAAATGAAAGATATTAAACTCTATGAGAGAACTATAAAATCAGTGAGATGTCACAATTGTTTATAAATTAATAATAGAAATCTTTTCATCAAATTATAATGTAAAAAATGATATATATGAGGTATCTAATTACTAATTACGTGATTGTTTTTATAATATAAGAAAAAAAAATTTATTATAATCACATCTCGAATCCTGATTTTTTTTTAAAAAAATCAGTATATATATATATAAGATATATATTACAACACATGAATAATACAACTCATGAATATGCAAAACTAATTCAAAAGTATAACTAAAATAATTTCATATCCTAAAATCAACCATAAATTCAAAAGTATCATCAAATGAAAAACTAATAAAATATCAATATAGTAAATTAATTAAATAATACTTCATATAATGGTAGATGCGTACTCATATATTATAATACAATGAATTAAATAATTGGCAGTAAGCCACTATATTGGAAGAGAAGGATCGATTGTATCTGTAACCTCGCAAAATGTCACTTTCTTCAACTAAATTATGAAAACTCGTGTATATCTAATTATGGAATTAGAGTAGGCCGACAACTTAATGTCTTAAGCATGAGTACACCTAAACTTAATGTCTTAAGCATGAGTACACCTAAAGATACCCAAGAACCTTACATGAATTCACAGTGGCGGAGCTAGGATTTCTGGTCAGGGGTGCTAAAAAAATTAGGTTAAATGTATAATTTAAACATAAGTATGACATTTGTTTTTGGTGTATACTTATTAAGAATATTTTTTGAAAGAAAATATTGAAAAAATACTAAAATTTTGATATTTTAAAAGTTTTTTTTGTATTTAAATAGTTGAGACTAACAAAAAATATATATATATATGAAAAAATCACGAAACATTACTTTTAAAACAATATTGAAAGAAAAGGTTAAATGCGTAATTTAAACATAAGTATGACATTTTTTTTAATAAAATAGTTGATAGAAATAAAAAAAATAGAGAAATCAAGAAGAATTAATGATATAGTAAAATAAATAAAAAGGGAAAGAGTTGAGATTTGAACCCATGATCTTTAGATTTTGATTTTCCTTCCTTCCTTCATTTACCACTTGAACTAGTTAGTACTCTTGTCTAAAATACCATTTAAGTATTTTATATTACCTTAGAAATACTAAATATATGCAAAAAAAAAAAATTTGTATTTTTTTTTTCCGCCAGGGGGGTGCTCGAGCACCCCAAGCACCCCCAGGCTCCGCCACTGTGAATACACCGACCTAAGGATACCCAAGAACCTTACACCAAAGAAAGATTATTAATAAAGTGATGATCTTTAACAAATCCTCTAAGCAAAACTCTTCACGTACTACTGAAATACCGCGATTGATGTTGGCGAAGGAAAATATAGCGAAATGATGTTGATCATTATCGAGATGATCTCATCATTCTTATAACACATTGACCAGGGTTGCAGTTTTGTTAATTAATCTACAAAATAAAACGTTTACTTACATCTTAACCCGCTAATAATACATTAAATTAAAATGCATATACTTTTTTTTTTTTTTTTTTTTTTTTGTGATTAGGTAAGAGTTCGGTTGCACCTTAGCAGAAGGTGCTAGCCGATAGCATCCTTACGGATGAGGTCACGGAGACCTGGGTCAGATAGCAGAGCTCTCATATTCGAGCAGTGATAGCCAAGGTGTGCAACCTTGTCGGCCACTGAGTTACCGCTACGGTAAATATGAGAAAATGAAGTCGATGTGATGTTACGTAACATGATTTGTATGTCTGACAGGAGCAATTCCACTTCCCATGGACATTTTACTCCTTGCTTGAGATAGTTGATAATTGTCAGTGAGTCTCCCTCAATTATTAGATTTGTAATCCGGAGCTCAATTGCTTTCATGATCCCCTCTCGCAAAGCCAGACACTCTGCCTTTAGAGGGGATTGTCCCCTAACAGCCTTCCCGACAACGTATACTACCTTTCCGTGGTGATCCCTGACGACACAACCAATAGAACTTGTTCCGTTGCTTCCAGCTGAGCCATCAAAATTTAGTTTGTATGCCCCCCGGGGTGGTTTTCTCCATTTTGTGTCTTTCTTTTGATTCTGTACACGAGAATTTCCTTGGTTAGTTGTTTTCTTGCTTTTATAGTTTTCCTTCAATGAATCTGAGCTGCAATTAGCTTTTACCCAGTTGGCTTTGTGGTTAGAGTAAATCTGCCTGAAGCCATCTATAGATGGGAGTTTATCACCCTGGAAAATAAATTTGTTTCTTGTGAGCCATGAAGTCCACCAGAAGAAGGCCATGTCGACCTTTTCTCTATTAGAGAGAGCTTGCCCCATGTAGGCCATGATTCTTTTGATATCCCTAGAAGTGTCAATTAACGTTGAGATTTGTTGCCTATGAGTCGGATGTAAGTGATGATATGGATAGGTATATTTACATTCAAAGAAGCAATGAATCGCATCTTCATCATGGTGGTTGCATAAAGCGCAGTAAGAAGGGACTGCCACTCCTTGCTTTGCCAACCTTGCCGAAGTCGGTAATCCATTTTGGCATATTTTCCATAGAAAGTTCTTGATCTTTGGCGGGACCTTCACTTTCCAAATCCATGCATTCTCATCCAAATACTCACCGTTGTCGGAGGAAACTAGTTTATATGCACTTCCGGTTGAAAACCACCCATTCTTAGCTGTTTTCCAATACAAGCGGTCCTCCAACCTATTAACTGGTAGTTGGATACTAGATATGTGTTCCACTATGTTGTTTGGGAACATAGTTTGCAATTTTGTAATGTCCCAGCAATTGTTAGATATATAAGCTGCAACTGTCTCATCCATGGAAATCGAATCCGGGCAAACGCAGCATCTCACTAAATCCGGTATACCTGCCCAGTCATCTTTCCAGAATCTAATAGTTTTTCCATTACCCACTACCCATGACAACCCTTTCTTGAATGTTGGAAGTAATGTCCTGAGCTTAGACCACTGCCAAGATGCATTGCTTTTGCTATTGTAATTTAATAAGTCGAACTCTTTGAGATACTTATGTTTGATGATTTTTACCCAGTAATTGTCCGGCTCAGCCAGGATTTTCCATAGGAGTTTGAGTTGCAATGCATCATTCATAGGCTTTGATTTGCGTAGTCCCAATCCTCCTAGTGATTTTTCCTTACACACTTTGTCCCAACTAATAAGTGGTTTGTAACTGACATCCTTATTCCAGAAAAAACTCCTATTTAGTTGATCCAGTTTTTCATGCACATGGGCTGGAAGCTTGAAACTTTGCATAGCATACAGGGGTTTTGCTGAGAGGTTGGATGCGATAAGAGTAGCCCTACCCTGCTGAGACAGGGAGTTGGCTTTCCATTTTGTCAGCTGGTTTGAGGATTTGATAATAATGTCTTCAAAAGTGGATTTATTAACTTTGCCATTGACAATCGGGCACCCAAGATATTTGTCCAATTTTGTTTCTCTAGAGATGTCCAAGCATCCTTCGATAAGTGGAATTCTGTTCCTGGGTATACCGGTCGTAGTTTGGAAAGCAGATTTGTGGTAGTTAACTTTCTGTCCTGACATAGAGCAGTAAGAATCTATTATACTCTTGACTTTTTGGCATGCAGAGACGCTGCCCTTTGAGAAGATTATAATGTCGTCCGCAAATGCAAGGAAAGGGATACGTGGTCCCCCATGACTGAATGGGAAGCCAATGAGTTTTTCATGAGATAGTGTTTCAGCCATCAGTTTTCTAGCGAGAACCTCTGCACCAAGTAAAAATAAAAAAGGGGATAAAGGATCACCCTGTCTGATGCCTCTGGATGGGTGAAAAATAGCGGAGGGTTCATTATTGACTAATATCGAGAATGAGACCGTTGAAACACACTCCATGACCAGGTGGACAAACTTTGGGTGGAACCCAAATTTTCCCATGACTTCTTCTATGAAATTCCACTCTAGTCGGTCATAAGCTTTCTCCATATCCAGTTTTATCGCAAGCCATCCTTCCTTCCCTTTCCGGCTTCTGAAGGAATGGAAGATTTCATGCGCAATAAGGACATTGTCTTGGATAGATCTATCTGCCACAAACGCTCCTTGAAGGGGATGGATAATCTTACCCATTACCGATTTTAGTCGATCAGTTAGTATTTTAGAGATGGCTTTGTAGATAGTGGAACAGAGACTGATTGGCCTATAATCCGTCGTCTTAGAGGGGTTTTCGCATTTAGGGAGTAAAGTGATGAAAGTATGATTTATCTGGCGGAGAATCTTTCCCGAAGAGAAGAAGTTTTTAATCGCACGAGTGATGTCAGGCCCAACAATATCCCAGTAAGCTTTGTAGAATTCCGCCGTCATGCCGTCAGGCCCAGGGGACTTATTGGAGCCAATGCTGAAAATTGCCTTTTTAATTTCACCATTTGATGGCAGACTGATAAGTCGGTTGTTCTCTTCAGCGGATATAGAATTGGTTATAACATCAATGTATTCTTTGATTCTGTGTCTGTCAATCTGATTTCCCTTAAATCTTTGTTCGAAATCACGCTTAATCTCATCTTTGACATTGTCTTTGCCTATCACTTGCGTGCCATCCGACGCACAAATAGTTTTTATGATTTTCCAGTTTCTTCTCCCCGTTGCTACTCTGTGGAAATAGGCAGTATTGGAGTCAGCTAGTTTAATATGCCTAGATTTGGCTCGCTGGCTCCAAAACACTTTTTGGAATTGTAGTAAACTTTCTTTCTTACGAATGAGCCGAGCTTCTAGTTGAGTTGTTGTCACGGATGCCGAAATTATGTTAGGAGATTGTATTTGGATCAGTTGTTTCTCAATTGTTGCAAGCTGTCGGAAGATGTTACCGAATGTTACTTTATTCCAGTCCTTCGCTTTCTTCTTAAGAATTTTCGTCTTGTGTACTACATTGTACATAGCCGATCCATTACAAGCGGCTCGCCAAGATTGTTTGACAATATTCCTAAACTCCTTTCTTTGTATCCACACATTCTCGAATTTGAATGGGGCTGGTTTAAATTTACATGAGGTAGGGATCTCAATAGAGATTGGGCAGTGATAGAAAGGGAAAAAGCTCCATTGAAAGTTTGTAGTTCTGGGTAATTTTCAATAATCTGGTGGTGGACCAGCACTCGATCTAGCTTCTCTAACACATTGTGATCCCCATCCTTCCTTTTCCTCCATGTGAATAAGTTACCACTGGTCGGGAGGTCAATTAGAGAACAGTTATTTATGAATGTTGATAGTCTATGAAACCTAGACAGGTTGTTCTCTGAACCCCCGCTTTTCTCTTGATTAGATTTGATCTCATTCAAATCTCCCATTACTATGCATGGTAGATCCATCTGTAGCACGGTTTTTTCCAATTCAGTCCAAAAAAGATCCTTATCTTTTTCTTGTGGGGGGCCATATACCATTAGGATCACGCAGGAGAATCTATTATCGAGGTTTGTATATTGTACTCCTATAACGCGAGGCCACTGCAGAACAACAGTAATTTTCTCGTTGAGAAGACTATCCTCATTCCAGATTAGACCTAATCCACCCGAACGACCCACCCCCGGGGACCAGATAGCATTTGTAAACCCAATGTTTTGCCACTCTTTTTCGTCGGGGATTTTCTCCGTTTTGGAAAAAAAAACGGAGAAAATGCATATACGTTGAAACCCAGGTTCACACATATACAACCAATAAGAACTCAATAAAAATAGTGTTTTTTATTAATTCATCAAACTTCATATATCCATTTCAAATAAGGATTTCCCCTTCAAGAAAGGGTAAAATCGATCAGATCAAGGTACTTACCGGCTCATCATGGCAATGCAAGTGACACTCGAAGCCATATGTCTCATTATTGCTAGATTGTATCTCTCGTGATTTCTTTGTCTCTTTTTCCCTTGTCGCACTGCAAAAACCAGATGAGTACATAAGATATTGGATCATCTTTAAACTGTAAAGTATAAATTTAAACAGTAGGTGGAGAATTTAGAGAAATTGAATGAAAACAAAGATGGATTAGTAAATAGTAACATGCAAACAACAGAATTTGAAAAGATGAATGGCCTGGGATGGGAAGATTCAAGAACTATAGAGAACTCTTTTCAATCTTTTTTTAGGTTGGTTAACTAAGTTGGATCAATCATCTACTTTCTCCTTCTCAAGCTCTATTCATATACTTGAACTGAATGGGGATGGAATTTTTTTTTTTTTTGAAGCATGATAAGAATTAGGAAAGACGCCGGCGACCCGGCTTCTGCCCTAGCGCGTCCGAGCGGACGAGAACCCGAAGTTCTGGATCAGTGCTGAAGCTATCATCGGCAGGGGAGCTATAAGCTAGACGTGCAATCCTGTCAGCCACAGCGTTCGAACCCCTGAAAATATGACGAATAGCAACATTAGAGAATGAGCGGAGAAAAGTCGTAGTATCAGCCATCAGTAACTCAATAATCCACGGCGGTTGCCAATCCCCGAGTAGAGATTTAATAACGACTAAGCAATCGCCTTCGATAAGTAAATTATCGAGACCCATTTGGAGGGCCTTAACCACACCCATATGCAGGCCCATAGCCTCGCAAAACACCGCTGGTTTGTTAAAGCAAATACCAGAGCCAGTGGATATTACCGTGCCATTGTGGTCTCGTATAACGAAGCCGTAAGCGCCTGATTGTGTAGGTAGGCAAGAACCGTCGAAGTTTAGTTTGTAGTGGCCATATGGTGGCTTAGTCCACCCTATAGACCGAGCTGTAGTCGAAAGTGGATAAATATTACAGCTTGTGTTGCTGCCTTTCGAAGGTGGCGGCGAGATCGATTGATTGTACTCCAGAGAGGCCGACCTAGTCTTCCAAGTAGTATAATTGGTTTGGTAGAAAACCACAATAGATTGAGCAGATATAGTGTTTATGTGTTGGAACGTCAGCTGATTGCGAAAAAACCAGATGGCCCACCAAGCTGTCGCTAACCTGGCAAACTCTGCTTTTCCCAAATCAGAGTAGATATCGTTAAGCAGAATATTTGGCCGATAATTAGTATAACCGTTCGGAGGTTTTGGGTGTTTGATGCCCGCTTCCGAAATTACCCTTCTAGTCAAAGCGCACTCGAGTAGCAGATGAGCGGTAGACTCCTGTGTAGAGCTACAGAAATGACATCCAGATGGGACCGACACATGAGACCGTTGCAGTCTGTTAGATGTTGGTAGCCCATCTCTTGCGATTTTCCAAATAAAATGCCGAATTTTGTATGGAATGTCTAGCTTCCAAATCCACTGGCAGCCAAACTGAGGGTCGCCAGTGTGTTGATTGCCGAGTTTTACTGCTGAAGCGGTGGAGAACCAACCGTTTCTACTTTGTCCCCAGAACAGACGGTCTTGAAATTGATGTTGTGGTAAATGTGTGGATACAATTTTTGCTATGGTAGCTTGATCCAGTACACTGTGTAGATCTGTTTGTAATTTTCCAACATCCTAACAATTGTCGGAGTTTATGAAGCGATCAACCAACCAGGTCAGCTCCTGATCTTCCGGTTGTCGTATAGCCGCCTTTGTAAGAGGGGTATTTAGCGCCCAGTTATCTTCCCAGAAGCTAACCGATTGCCCATTTCCGATTGACCAGTTGAGGCCCATCTTAAAATCCGTTATGAGGTTCATAAGTTTTGCCCACTGCCAGGATGTGTTCCCCTTTTTAACATACTTTAGCAGAGTTTCATTTTTTAGATATTTAGCCGTAATCAGTCGCACCCAGATGTTATCTGGTTGAGCTATAATTTTCCACAGTAGTTTCATCTGCAGTGCGATGTTCATCGTCTCAGCTTTGTGTATTCCTAGACCCCCGGATAGAGTGTCCGTGCAGATTTTATCCCAACTAATTAGCGGTGTGTACTTTTCCTGTTTGTTCCAAAAGAACTGTCTGTAAATTTTGTCTAACTCATGCAGAATTGACGAAGGCAGCATAAAGGCTTGCATAATATAAAGGGGTTGGGCGCTTAAGTTGGACATGATCAGAACTTTCCTGCCTTCCGCAGAGAGAGAGGAAGCTTTCCACTTTGACAATTGTTGTTTAGTTTTTACAATGATGTCAGCGAAAGTATCTGGATTAACCCTACCATTTATGATCGGGCAGCCCAGATATTTTTCCAAGTTGTTTGATTGGGGGATACCCAGAGCTGTTGTTACAGTGTGGATGGCCGTATGTGAAGTATTCGGAGATAGTTGGACGCTCGATTTATGTAGATTTACTTTTTGTCCTGAGATGTAACAGAAACGTTGGATGATGTTCGACAGGTTCGTGCAAGTGTCGTGATTTGCTTTACCAAACAACAAGATGTCGTCAGCGAAGGCTAAGAAAGGAATCTTAACTCCTCTTTGACCCACTGTGAATCCCATGTCCTTTTTTATAGCCGTGTTTCGGTCCAAGCGTTCTGGCTAGAACCTCTGCTGTTAGAATGAAGAGGAAAGGAGATAAAGGATCCCCTTGTCTCAATCCCTTGGAAGGAATGAAAGGAGTGGAGGGTTCGTCGTTCACGAGCACTGAGTACGAGACTGTTTGCACACATTCCTTGATCCAAAGGATAAATTTGTTTGAAAAGCCGAATCGAGTGAGAACCTCGAAGAGGAAGGGCCATTCAACCCTGTCATACGCTTTTTCCATATCTAGTTTAACAGCCATGTATCCTTCTTTAGCCTTGGAGATTCTGAAGGAGTGGAATATTTCATGGGCGATAAGAATGTTGTCCTGAATGGATCTTCCTTTTGTAAAGGCACTCTGTAAAGGATGGATAAGAGTGTCAAAAAGATTGGATAATCTAGCAGTTAGGATTTTCGAAATAATCTTATAAACTGTAGAGCAGAGGCTGATAGGCCTGAAGTGATTAACTGTTTGGGGGTTGTCCCGCTTCTGTATTAGAGTTATAAATGTGTGGTTGACATGTCCTAGCATCTTCCCACTAGAGAAAAAGGCCTTTACCGCTTTTGTAACCGAGGGTCCAACAATATTCCAGTAAGTTTGGTAGAAACCGGCTGGCATTCCATCAGGGTCGGGCGCTTTGTCAGGTTTGATAGAGAATAGGGCACATTTGATTTCATTGTTTGTGACTGGTGCCGTTAACATATCATTTTGCTGTGGGCTGATTTCATTATCTATGACTGTAAGATCCGACTCAAAGTCCATGTTATGATTGTAAGACGACCGGAATCGTTCTGTGAAGCTATTGGCGAACTCATTTCTAATGAGGGCGTAGTCCGAGAGGTTGAGACCTGAATCCGTTGTAAGGAACTTGATCATTTTTCGCCCCCGTTTAGCTGATGCGACTCGGTGGAAATATGTCGAATTTGTATCATTAAGTCTTATATGTTTGGCCTTGGCTCTTTGGCTCCAGTAGCGGCGTTGAAAATCAAGCATCCTTTCTCTTTTGTTTAGTAATCTCTTATGCAGAGCGTAGTTTGTTTGGTTGTTGTTGGTGATCAACTCATTCTGTAGTGACAGAATCTTGTTATCAACTTCAAACATTTGTTTATGAATGTTGTGAAATGTTTTTTTGTGCCACTTTTTAGCCAGATTTTTAAGCAAGGATGTTTTCTTGACCAGTTTGAACATAAGCGAACCTGCAGGGTTCAGTCTCCAAGCTTGTTTAACAATGTTTGAAAATTCGGATTTTGTCGTCCAAGCCAATTCGAAACGGAATGGTTTCTTATTATCATGCGTTGGTGAACGAAAGTCGATTGTGATCGGCGCATGGTCAGACGTAGTGAAAGGGTGTATCTTAGCCCGAATGCCATCGAAAATAGAAATAACCTCGTTCTGTGCTAGCAAACGATCGAGCTTTGCGTAACAGTTGTTTGGTAAACCAGTTTTTCTTTTCTGCCAGGTATAGGATCCACCGTAAGTACGAATCTCAAGTAGTGCAAGTGAGTTTTTGATCTCTTGTAACCGAATAAAACGTCTGTGTCGTGGGATGATGCCCCCTAATTTATCATTAGGGGTCGCAATTTCGTTTAGATCACCTAATAAGCAGTAAGGTTTTTGTATAGCTGTTGCGTATTGTACGACAAATTCCCAAAAGGCATCCTTAGAGTTATAGTTTGGGGGAGCATAAACTACAAGAAAGGCAATTGTTTTATTATTCCTCCGGTCGACATAGTCGAAATGGATTATTCTCTTTTGAACCGCAACAAGATTGATTTCACCCTCTGAACTTGGAAGATCTTTCCAAAGCAAACAAATTCCCCCGGAGAAGCCAGTAGCCGGGTCAAAAGCAATATTGTTGAAACCACATTTTTTCCAAACATTTTCGTTAGGAATTTTATTTGTTTTTGTCTCAAGCAGTGCCAGAACATTGATGTAATTGTTTCGGCAAAAAAGTTCTGTATCAGTCCAGAAGTTCCTTCTCTTAATTCCACGGCAATTCCAAGAGCATATATTCATGGAAAACCTTTTTTAATAGTACCCGTTTGTACACTACTTACATAGTTTGGGGGACCCAAATGAAAAATAGTTTGCAATGTAGTATGGGATAACCGAAAGTAACATGATGTTCGAAACTTTACAATGTGTTGAACATTAATTTGTAAGTGCTTAAGACCAGTAATGTCTTTGTGGTTCCCATAATGTTTGTTTGTAGACGAAAGGGTGTGTGTTTGTCTTTCATGGATGTAGATTTGTACCTTGTTCGGCCAACCTAACTGAATGTAGAGAAACTCCTTGGAGAGAAGAAGAGACAGATGCCAATCGAAATTTTGGAAACTGCAAGTTATAATGCACATGTAGAGACTAATCAATCTGGAATTGAGTGTGTACATATAGATTATCTGTTTGCAGGGTGGGAGATTAGCCTTGTAAGGCCTTATGGGCGCTAAAGCGTTCATTTGTGTCTTGGCCTTGTAAGGATTAAGTGTTGGTGCTAGTGACAGGTGCAAAGCCTGAGGATGTAAGAGCGACGTACGAGCGGTTGAAAACCGCCAAGGCCGGTTATAGCTTGAAATATATAAATTGAATTTAGTAATACAATTAATCAATCTTGTAATACAGCATTTATTTCGTAAATGAGCCTTGCAAGGCTTGCTAGCATTTGTAGGATTTTGTAGAAATTTTGCCTTGTAAGGCTTGGGAACAATTTGGTACAAGTTATGGAAGGCTTGTGAGCCATAATACGTAGCAGCAGTAAGCCTAATATGAACACCCATGATACAAGTGAACCAATGCCAGGCACAAGACCAGCCTGCAGAGAGCACACGAAACTAGAGCGGTCCAAACCGAATGAAGGCTGATGAAGGAGACCTGCACAGAGACAACAAACAACAGCAAGAGGAGAGAGCATGGAAGTAGAAACCATAGAGAATTAATAGCAAGTAATAAAAGCAAATTAACCAATTAATCAAGTTTGTAACTGAACAATTCTTTAGTAATTGAGTCTTGTAATGCTTGTGGGCATTTGAGCATTTAGGTAGAAATTGTGCCTTGTAAGGCTTGTGAGCAGTTTGATAAAAGCATTTCGAGGCTTGTGAGCCAAACGCAGCAGCATCAGATAGCCATATCTGAACGAGTAGGAGACAAGCAAGCCACAACAACGCACAAACCATGACAGCAGAGTTCAAAAGAAGCAAGAGCTGACCACACCAAACGAAAACAGTGGTAGGAGACCTGCACATAGACAAAAGCCAGCGGCAAAAGGAGGGAACATAGAAGCAACAACCGAAGCTAATCAGAGACAAGAAGCAATCCTTTGGCAAGTAGATAACAGTGATTATATAAAAATCAGTAGAGGGATAGATAACCCCAGCAAAGCAAGCAAAACAAACATGGAGGAGCAAGAGAGCTCCACGAACACGAGTGGCCACGGGATTGTGTTCCCAATTAGATCCGTTAGGATAGGAAAACTGCTTGTGGGCATAATTGGAACTTGGGTCATTTGGTGGGAGAAGAAGAAGAGAACTTACAGAGAATAGAGGTGACAGGGGAGAAGAGGAATATAGCAGCGAGTCGAGACAGAGGCCGAACCGCCGCCCACGCCACCAGTGGACACGACGTAGCCCGCCCGGCCACCACCAACTAGTCCCATCCCACAAAAATGCCCGGAAACTAGCCCGATCGAGCCACCAGGTGGGTGAAAAACGCCGAATCGATAGCGAATCAGAGAAAGCCGCCTGCTCTCTGTAGCCCTTTCTAAGGGAAAGCCCGTCGTGAACAGGAAGAGAGCAGGGGGGTCTGATTCGAACGAAAATCGCTGGCGGAGCAAAGATCAGGGCAAGGCAAGATGGGTGTAAAGAGGGATTTGTTTTCGGCTTTCACAGGTGAGCAGGACGGTAGTCGCTAGGGGATTGTGGGCGCGGCCGATCAGCCAAGGAGGGGAGGCGCGTGGCGGCGCAAGCCATTGCTAACGGCGGAAGGTAGGGTTTACTGGAGGGGCCAAATTTTATTGCATTTGGGTATGGATGGAATATGAAAATACTTGTAACTGATTTTTTCATTATTATTCCAATTTATTAATTAATTACTTGAAACTAACGGTCAATGGGAAATAATTATCGATTCGGTAATTAATTGTTAATATGATGACACTGAAGCAACACCTACTATTAGTACTGCCTAAACAAATCATAAGAGGTGTTGAGCAATTGTATTTCTTTGTTTCCATTACAATTTGCTAAATAAGCTAGAGTATAGGGAAAATTAGGTTAATATACTATTTTCAAGTTTTTAAGAGGTAATTATACCAATGGAAGTTTTGTTTTGTTAATTGTACCTTTTTAATTTTTTATGACTGATTTGCCCCCTAGAAATATCTTCCTTAAATCACGTCTAACTGACTCCTTCTTCCCCAGTTGATTAAAAGTAGTTACGGTCTTCCCATCATCTGAAAGGGCAATAACTTCCCATCAATGTGCGTACGTTCCCATCAAGCTTATTTGCCCCTAGAAATACTATTTTGGTGCTTCAAGATTATTTGAGATTATTACTAGATTGCTATCGGTAATATTACACTGGATGAAATTTAATTGAACAATTAATCGATTAGCCGTAATCGATAGAAGACCTAGTGCCGCCATTGATTACAATAATCATCAACTACTTATTTTGTGTATTTTGGTGCCTGATGAAATCCTAACGCATAAAATCATATGTATTTTTGCAAATCTATCTTGGTAGTACTTACGTGAATCTTGTTGAGAATCCTTTGGAATTCCTTTGGATGGATTCCAATTGTCATTTTCCCGCTGCGGTGATACAATAATGGTTACAATATTGTTAAAACGTAGGCTACAATAGTGGTAAAACCTAGGTTACAACAAAGATAGGTTACAATAGGTTACAACAAAGATAGCTTACAATAGGTTACAACAAAAATAGGTTACAATAAGTTACAACAATTGTAGGGTAAAAGTGGGCTACAATAAAAGATAAATATGTTACATACGGTCAAAATAGCACTACTAGAGATATCGATTAGCACAAGAAAATAGCACAGATTAGCACAAGAAAATAGCACAGTACATAAATGTTGTGTTGGAAGTTCCTAGAGGGTATCCGGTGCAATCCTTGTTTGATGAGATTAGGATTCTTTTGTGTGACTGGTTTGTGGATCGTCGAGAAATAGCACAAAAAAACCAACAATGGATTACTCCAAACGTCTTGTCTATCATCAAGAAGAAATTGAAGAAGGCGAGCAAGTACAATTGGGGAACTTTAAAATGCATCAAGTTTGGAATTTGACGTAACGGGAGGAGATATCGATGAAAGGTAGAATCGATGAAAGAAAAAAGCATAGTAGAGATATAGATGAAAGGTAGAATCGATGTCGATCGATCGATGAAAGAAAATAGTATAGTACAAGAATTACCTTCAATCCTAAAGGATTCACAAGATTACGAACGGATTAATTGATAGATGAAGTAGAGTATTCCCTTTTCAAAGCGTAAAACTGATGGGTGAAGTAACGTCTCCTTTGACAAACCCTACGCAAATCTTATCACTATCTATTTATTCTTTTAATTCTAAAAAGAAAAATTTTGAGTTTAAGGGTATTAAGGTAAAAACCACCCTAAAAAGGTATAGATAGTAAAAAGAAAAACTAGAGGGTATAACTACCCAAACAAAACTTGAAAAAAGTATATTTTCTCAAATTTTCACTAGAGTATATACTTAAGCGTGAATTTGGTATGTGTCCATATATTTTTTAGCAAAAATTTAAGCCCTGTGACAAAAATGGGAAAATATTAGGAGAGTGTCCACAATTTCCAACTTTGCCCCTGATTTATTTCTTCTCCTTCTCCCCCAAATTAAAAGCCCTCACTGCTCTCACCACCATCAGCCATTCCCGACAACCACCATCATCTTCATCGCTGTCGCCGCCGCTTGACGTCCTCCCTGTCCGAAGCTGGCCTAGAGCATATCGGCGCCGCCGCTTGACGTCCTCCAGCATCTCGGCGAATTCCATGGTGACGATCAGGAAGAAGATGTGGTTACTCGGCTTCGTTGATGGCGGAATCGAATCTCAGATTTGAAGGAATATTAGATCGGAGGAGCTTAGGTTGCTCCACCGGCATGGGTTTCATCTCGGATTGGGGCGATTTGAGGTGGAGATGTAGCGAAAGGCAGTGCCGAGGTCGAGGAGGTTGCCGTGGGAGTCGGAGAGGGTGAGGCCGACCTGGATGAAGCTGAGGACGTCGACGTTGGACTTGAGGATGCGGTAGAGATCAGAAGGGCGGGTGCGGGCGGTGGGGTCGGCGGAATTGTAGATGACGCCAATGTCCGTACGCGAGGCCTGCAATACAAGGTGAAATCTCAAGCAATGGAAATAGTGAAACTAATGGAGAATGAAGATGGTGTCAATTCCTTAGAACAAACACCGAACTCTTGAACAACAAATCAGGCTCTAAAATAAACAATACAAAACCAACCAAATCTGTAAAACAGACACCAAATCCTACAAACAATGAACTCTTGAACAAACTTCAAATCGAAAACTGAGAGGAATCAGATCTAGATTGAGTATATTCTAACAAAAGACCAGAATGAAAAAATAAATCAAACATCTAGATCCAGATCAACCAAACCGAAAATTGTGTGTGTGTGAGAGGGAGAGAGGGAGAGAGGATTTGCTTGTTGCCCTTTCGATTGAGAGAAAGAAGTGGAGTCGCAGTTGTTGTTAGCCCCTTATCGCGTGCATCTTCAGCCCTCCACCAGTACAACTGCCACCGGAGATTTCGAGAGAGGGAGAGAGTAAATCTTCACCAACTTATATTGTCACCGTTAATCACCCCATGGAAAGAATGCAACTGTTGTAATCAATACAAAAATTTATAATATATAAATAATTGATGGTTAAAAAATGATAGAATGGATGGTTTATGTAGAAAGGGGTGTCAAAGTGAAGGGTAAACATTAAATTTATATATAGAAAGAAGTGAAACATTAAATTATAGAGATTACTTATCTTCCTCCAAATTTAAAGATTTTTTTCATCTCTCCTTTCATTTCTCTATTTTACAAATGGGTTTGCAAATGCTGTTGGGGTCAAAAAATATCCTTTTTCTCTAAAACTTCTACTTTTTTTTATTTTAGAGATGTTGTTGGGGTTGCTCTTGGAGATCGAGAGAGAGGTAGGAGATTGAGAGAGTTGCGATGCCGCCGCCCTTAATTAGTTTTTAGAGAGGGTTTGAAAATGGGAATTGAATGGCCAAGGAAGACTATAAAAAAAAATCGCAAGTCAAAGTGATAAAATCTAAGATTCGATCACTGGACCCTTTTGCATATTTTGTGAAATCCCTTAAAACACCTGACCAACTGGGCTATTCGGCCACATTAACTATAGACGAGTTCTAAATTTCTAATACTATACTCGTATTACTTACAGATTTAAAAAAAATATATAAACGGTTCGTGTCGGGTATCCGACAACGGGATTTGCCCGATCTGAATACGAACCATTTATTTTCGTGTTTTACCGGTTTGTGTCATTCTCGTGTCGTATCATTTCCGGTTCTTGTTTTTTCGTGTCGTATCGCCGTGTTTTCGTGTCGGGTCAATCATGTCGGATTTTTCTGCACACCCCTAGTTCAAACAAACAATAAGGCCTTAGACCATCCGCTATCATAAGGTTACCTCTTATTCAATTTTTTTCCTCTCTCCCTATAATATTTTGACATCTCATTTATTTTTTCTTTTAAATAATTTTCTACTTTATCAACCTCTTTCTGTAAGGTTTTCATAACTTTACCCCACAACCATGAGTTTACCTCATTCTTCTCTTTTTTTTCATTTATTTATACCCACTCTATGATTTCCACCAATCATAATATTATTAGTTAAATATAAAAAACATAAAAATAAATAAAGCATCATGCTTTTGCACATGGTCCAATGCACTTCTTACCTCTCCACACCAAGGTAACCCCTTTCTTCTCTTTACCTTAAGGTTTTGCCTACAACCATGAGTTTACCTTTTAGCAACCTTAAGATAACAAAAACCCATGGTTGCTCATGCTCTTAGCCCTATACAACTATCAAGTAATCCCAATAGAGGAAAATGAATATGAAAACAAAATAAATTTTGCCGATTAGCAACCATATAGAGTATTATTATATTTGTTAATAGGGACATATATGTTCTAACCAAAATAAAAATAGGGTTATAGACAACGTCACGAGTATAAAAAAAACAGGGTCATAGACAATGTCACCACTATAAAAACAGGGTCATAAACATTGTCACCACTATATAAAAAGGGTCATAGACACTATAACCAAAGGAAAAATTTAGGATAAGGGAAACACAAACCTTCTAGGGGCTAATGAGAAGACAAAATACATTGTGATGACAGTTCTTCTCTAAATTCTAATATTTAGTTTTCTAGATTTTTTTATAGTAGTATCACTATAATAAATTAAAAATTAAAAATATAACTACTGTTGTAACCACTATAAAAAAAATAAAGTCATAGATATTGTCACCACAATAAAAACATGACCATAGACACTGTAATCAAATGGAAATCTTATGATAAGGGAAGCACAACCTCTATAGGACCTAATGAAAAGTCAAAATACATGTGGTGACAGTCTTCTCTAATTTCTAATTTCTAGTTTTCTAGATTTTTTTAAATTAGTGTAACCACAATAAAAATAAAATAAAAATGTAAATATTGTTGTAACCACTATAAAATTAAAGTCATAGATATTGTCACCACTATAATAACATGGTCATAAACTTGTAATCAAAGGGAAATCATATGATAAGGGAAGCACAAACCCTAAAGGGGCTAATGAGAAGCCAAAATAAATGTGGCGACAGTTCTCCTCTAATACATGGAAGAGTAAGAGGGTCATAGACATTGTAATCAAAATAAAAACAGTGTCATAACCACTGTCACCACTAAAAAAACAGGGACATAGACAATGTCACCACTATAAAAACAGGGTAATAGACACTATAACCAATGGAAAACCCTAGGGCAAGGGAAGCACAAACCCTATATGGGCTAATGAGAAGCCAAAATACATGTGAAGACAGTTCTTCTCTAGTTTCTATTTTCTAGTTTTCTAGATTTTCTTTATAGTAGTGTCACCACAATAAAAAAAAATTAAAAATGTAAATAATGTTGTCACCACTATAAAAATAAAGTCATAGATATTGTCACCACTATAAAAACATGGTCATAGACACTGTAATCAAAGGGAAATCATATGATAAGGGAAGCATAAACCCTATAGGGGCTAATGAGAAACCAAAATAAATGTGGCGACAGTTCTCCTCTAATACATGAATGGGTAAGAGGGACATAGACACTGTAATAAAAATAAAAAAAGTGTCATAGCCATTGTCACCACTATAAAAACAAAGTCATAGACACTATAATCAAAAGGAAAACCCTATAGACGTTGTAACCAAAATAAAAACAGTTTTAAAGGCACTGTCACGACTATGAAAAAAGGTTCATAGACACTGTAATCAAAGGAAAATCTTAGAAAAAGGGAAGAACAAACCCTAAAGGGACTAATGAGAAGCCAAAAGAACATGTGATTTACAATATGGTTTAGGGTTAGATCTTTTCACATAAAGGCATAAAAGATCATGCTTTTCATCAAATAACTTTCGTTATTAACAAATAGGAAGATAGAGGCTTTCGCATAAACCCTAATTGTTACTAACCCTTTTCACATAATTAACCCAAGTTGTATTAAGATCACTTTCGCTTCAATTACACAAACAATGATCACCTACAACATTCGCAAAAGAATCATGCTCGCAAGACGAATTGCATAAAAAGCTCAAACCTTTACCGCATCACCTCACATGGCTACCGTCGGGCTCACCCCGACCCTAGAAGTGGGTGAAGTACTCGCTCTTCATCATAAATAGACTCATCAATAATAAAAGGAACTAACTTGCATTAATGAAATAAAAGAAAGCTTACAACCGAACAAGCCAAATCCGCTCTCGCCTTTCCACCTTGCTCTCGCCACAAGCTCTCTTCTCTACTCTCTCTCTGTGTAACTAATTGTGTGTTGAATTGAATTGTATGATTGAATGAATGGAAATTAGCCCCTAAGGCTTTATTTATAGGCTTCATTCCCTCTCTAATTAGGAAAGAATTACCTATCTATATCTACATCTATCTATCTAATTTATTAAGATAAAAACATGGAAATAAATAATTATATTTAAAGGGAATTATATCTAAAGTAGGTAAATATCTTCTCCTCTTGATAGCACTTGATAGATCTTGATCTCGAAAATATCTCCATCGGACTTTTGATAGAAACTTAACAAGAAGTTGGTTAAGCTCGAAATCCGCCGCCTGGGTCAACTCGATATCGAGTAAGGTCACTCGATATCGACTAGCACTTCCTCGTCTTCTGCTCAGCAACTCGATTCCGGCCTCCAGGATGGCACATCGACTTAGATTTTACTCGATATCGAGGAAATTTCCTCGACATCGACTAACATCTTCAGCTTCCAGCTTCAATTGTCGACTCCTAGTGCTCAGCTCAATTTCAGGTTACCCGATATCGAGCAAAACACCTCGATATCGACTAAATCTCTTCAGCCTTCTCGATTCTGGGCAAACTCTGATGGAAATCGACTTGACTGTACTCGATATCGACTTGCAGTACTCAATATCGAGTTGTGTGTTTTGACTCGGTTTTCTTCTATACAGCTCGATTTGTCCTGGTTCCACTCCCCCTTTACCTCGGACTTCTGTAGTTGACTTCGTGCTTTACTTCCTTTCTCAAAACTGCTATAAATTACCTCGATTTCTGCGAAATTAAACAGAAACTGGTGCAGATTCCATAATTTGGCAAATAAGCGTAAACTACATAGATTCTGTACTATTCTAGCCCAAATGCATGAAATGTATGCAGAAAATGATATAAAAGTAACTATAAAACATGGCGAATTAGGCTCACATCAAACACCCCATACTTAAGCTTGCTTGTCCTCAAGCAATACTTTTAATTGTCATTCAGGGGAAGAAATCAAAACTCTCAACATCTTATAGATTCATTCTCATATAACCCTGCAATCAATTACCATCCTCGAAAAGGTACTAGTGTCACCAATCCATGCATGTGCCAATAAAAAGCAACATCTACTCACAAAAGGAGGGTTATGCAAGACATTCATAAGTGACAAAACACTAATAATCAAGAGGACTTTAATTTAAGCTCAATAAGGAGTAGATTGGTAAAAGGCTAAATGTAGGCAATTTTTGGCAATGTGGTGCTAATTATCTGGGGAATGGAGTATTTTCAAACTTTCTTTACCACATCCCTTCTTCATAAGATTCATCACCTTTCATAATGCTTTTATCAATAAGAATGCTTTTACCTCTCTAAACTCAGCACTGCCTTCTCGCGAGTTGCAAACATGGGTGTCATGAATGACCCAGGATACTTAGTGCTTTGGACTCCTCACCTTAGTGTCCCATCTCACTGAACTATTATCTCAGTAAGCAGGGTCGATCTACCTTTATCTCCTGAGGTGATCGGATTTTTTCTCACTCATTAAATTTTCCATATATTTCAAACAATTTTCCACCATACTCCAAATAATGATATATAACAACACAAACACCATATAACAATCTCTATAATGTAATTCCATTCTCAACATAATCCACGGATAGGAAATAAGGTAAAGAATGGCAAATATTTAGATCATGTGGAGCAATATATGAAATAAGGCATAAAGTCCTCCATCCTCTTATCATGCAACATGTCAAAAGCAACTTCAAAATTTACCTCCCTTCATGGTTTTCAAGAAACAATGCACTTTATTGTGACTTCCCTTTACTAGGCAATTTCATGCTATATCTCTAATGAATCCAATTTTGCATCGTCGAGTTCAATAAAGCTTCCATGATATTTAATCAAAATTTTCAATGGGGGTCATTTTTATAAACTTTGGAAAAAATGCATATAAGCCCATAAATCAATGGCGAATTTCCAAACTAGCCATGTATAAGCAATTCAAGAAATAAACTTTAAACATGCATACATAAAACCAAATATGCATAAAGTAAGCCCTTCCCCCACCCCATACTTAAACATTACAGTGTCCTCACTGTATAAAAAATAAGGGTAAAGAAAGAAACTCACTAGACAGGCGTGCACGATCGTTAGAATCGAGTACTATGCTGCTGGGGCTAGTCCGATTTTAGCTGCTTCTATCCCCATGGACCTGAAAAAAATATAGAAGAGAAATGCCCACAATAGAAAAACTAAAAGTTCAAAACCAAAAATAAAAAAGCAACAATGTCAAAAAGTCCCAAAAATAAATGTCTATTTACAAGCTCTAGATTTTATAGTCGCTAGGCCGACTTTCTCCATTTAGCTCAAGGTGGCATCTGCATGGCCCATGTAGCTTGGGCTTCAAATAAGACTCCATTCTTGTCCATTAGCTGCAATCCTCCTGAATGGATCTTGTTCACCGTGAAAGGCCCCATCTTCTTCTTGTCGAATTTGTTAGGAAACCAATGATCTTTTGATTTGGAAACATAGAGCTTGTCTCCAACTTCATACTCCTTAGGCTTATCATTGGAAATCCTACATAAGCGCACATACCAAGGCAAACCTCTCCCATGTATAGATAGATCTTTAATGGAAATAGGAGAAGAAGGATCCATACCTTGGCTTACCTTCGCATAATCGAATTCGGGGACCTCGGTGTTTGGTCGATTTCGAGTAATATTACTCGATGTCGAGGAAGTCGGCTCGTCTGGTGGACTGCTGGTCGAGGAAGGAGAAGTCAAGGACGAAAGTTTTTTGTCGATGTTGACCAAATTGGTCGATGTCGAGGAGTCCCTGACTTCCAGTGGATTTCTCATCGAGGGAGGAGAAGTCGAGGACGCAGGTTTTTAGTCGATGTCGACCAAATTGGTCGATGTCGAGGAGTCCCTGGCTTCCAGTGGATTGCTCGTCGAGGGAGGAGAGGTCGAGGATGCAGGTTTTTGGTCGATGTCGACCAAATTGGTCGATGTCGAGGAGTCCCTAGCTACTAGTGGATTGCTCGACGAAGCTGCTACTGGTGGAGGGCGCTGATTTTGGTCGACGTCGACCAGTTTACTCGACATCGAGTAACTTTGGTCGACTTCGACCCCATACTTGCATCTTGTCAAGGCATCCGAGAAATAATTAGTCGACGTCGACTTACCTTGGTCTATGTCGAGTGGATTCTCAGCTTCTTCGTTTAGGATTGCCATGATCTTCTCCACCTGGGCTTCCATATCCCTCTTTTCTAGCTCTTCTGGTGTCATATTTCTTACCTTAGGCTCCCCGCAAGTAATGTAACCAGCTGATATAGACTTTACCTCTTACATGGGATCTGTGTGCCTTCCAGTTTTATTAAAAGAATACTCAATTACCTCATCGCTGATGTTGAAAGTGAGTACTCCCTTTCTTACGCTTATGTTGGCATCTACCGTCGCCAAGAAAGGTCTTCCTAGAATAATTGGACAAGCAGGGTCCTCTGCCATATCAATAACTAGAAAATCAGTAGGGACAAAGAACTTACCCACTTGCACTGGCACATTGTCCACCATACCTGTTGGATGACCACCGTGTTGTTTGCCATATAAAGCTTAGCATCCACAGGCTCTAGGGCACCTATCTTAATTTTGGACCATATTGTCAAAGGCATTATACTCACACTGACTCCAAGATCACATGAAGCATTAAATTTATATTGACCAAATCCAATGGTTATAGTGAACTTACCTGGATCTGGCCTTTTCTCAAGAACGTCCATCTGGCTGCACTCCTTTGTGGTCTCAGCCATTGACCGCTTTTTGCTTAGGATCTCGTTGAGGAACTTGACATATGATGGCATTTCATGAAGAGCTTCTGTGAATGGTATAGTGACATTGAGCCTCTGAAGCATCTTGATGAAGCGCTGAAACTTCTTCTCTGCTGGATCCTTTGGAGATTTTATCGGAAAAGGCAGCTTTTTCTTTGTCGGAACCAAAACAGATGTCGAAGGTGTTGCATCGTCCTCGATGTCGACTTGAGTCTCATCGATGTCTACTTGATTCTGCTCGACATCGACCAGTTTCCTCGATGTCGTGTTGGAGTGTTGTGTAGACGAATCCAGGACAAGCTGTTCCTCGACTTCGAGATGATTTTGGTCGACATCGACCAACGTTTGGTCGATATCGAGTTGCTGTTGGTCGTTGTCGAGTTGCTATTCAGCTCTGTCCTGCTGCTTTCCGACCTCTGGCTCGTGCAGTTGGTGCCCGCTCCTTAGTTTTACAGCTGCGATGTGTCCGGTCTTCCCCTTGGGATTTGGTTCTGTTTGCCCAGGGAGTTGACCGGTCGGTCGTGGTATCTGTGCCGCGAATTGACCCATCTGGGTCTCTATGTTTCTCTTCCAGATGTCCAGCTCTCCAAATTTTGTATTGGTGTTCTGGAACTGATTGTTGATGGTGTCTTGATTTCGGCGCATCTCATCAAGGATCATCTGAAGATTATCCTTTCGCTGGTCCCTTTCTGTATGTCCTGGAGCTCTTTATGGTCGGGGGTTCCTAGGGGCACCTTGGTTCCATTGTGGTTGCTAAAACCTTTGGTCCCCCATATATCGATTGGGACCCCCTGCGTAAGCTACCTCTTCGTGGTGTTCTACCATCCTGACTTGCTCTGTGTGGGCACTCAGTAGTGGTGTGCCGCTGTGATCCGCATTCGATAAAAGGCGGGTTGACAAAAAGATACTTGACTTGCTTGAGGAGCTTGCGATTCTGATCTCTGTAGTACTACTCCATCACATCTGGGTCAATCTCCTTAGGAGGCTCATAGAGGGGCATGGATGGGGCTGGCCTAGCATAGGCATTCTCATCAAAGTTTATTGGAGTCCCATACTTGTTGTCATAGTTGGTCAGCTTGTCGAGGGTAGCCCATGCGTCAGCTGGCGGCATTGACAGATACTCATAATAAGTATACGTGTTGATCCTATCCTTAGTGGCCAGGTCAAGAGAATTGAAGAAGATCACCTGAACGATGTAGGGTGGTTGTCCATGTATAGGGCAGGATCGCAGTAGATCCGTATATCGTTCCCATGCTTTTGCTAGCGGCTCCCCAGACTTCTGTTTGAAAGCTGTAATCTTTTGGCGAATGAGCGCTGTCTTGGCAGGAGGAAAGAATTTGTTGAGAAATTCCTGCTTTACTTAAGCACATGTTGTGAGGGATCATGGACGGAGACCTTCAAGCCACTTCAATGCTGGACCAGCCAGAGAGCAACGAAAAACATTCATCATGACATATTTCAAAGTGGTACCTTCAGCAAGAGTACGACACATATCAATAAAGTTGGTAATATGTTGAAGAGGACATTCATTAAATCGACCATAAAAAACATTATTTTTAATCTCAATCAGGAAAGGAGTGTGAATTTCAAAATTATTTCCAGGGATTAGAATGGCCGATTCAGGCACGACGAGAATCGGGTGCATGTAATCCTATGCATTAGTAGGGTATTGGGCAAGCTCAGCTTCCGCCAGCCTCCTTCACACAGCTTCCTGTGTATTGCGTGCTCTCTCAGTGGTGAGAGCAGTATCTTTGGCTTCTAACTCAGCTCGAAGCCTCTGTATCAGCTGTTCTTGTGTTTATGCGGCTTCCATGGCTCTTTTCAATTTAGCGTGGACGTGTATAAGGCGTTCCGGATCGTCTAAGGCGTCAAACTCAAGTGTTTGACCAGAACGATGCATACACATGCAAAGTAACTCAAGGCAAACGTGAGATCTAACTACCTAAAGCGCGAATGATTGCTTCCATGGCAACGACGCCAATTTGTTGTAGGAGGAAATCGAGTTTAAAATATAATGAAATAGATCAAACCAAATTCGTGCCCACGCAAATAATTACAAGACCTCCTCCTGATGTAGCAGCGGGAAGTCAGGATCGATCCTCGAGGAAGCACGCCAGCGGATCTCAGGTAGCGGAAAATCTCACAGACAGAAAATTAAACAGAAAGACAGAAATAACAAAGAAAAGCGGAAAATAAAGCAAAGTATAGAAACTCATCGATATCGACTACAGTTCCTCTATATCGAGTACAGATATCGACTAACAGTACCCGAATTCAACTAACAGAAACCAAAACCAGCAAAGCAACTCGATTTCGACAAACCTTTTCTCGATGTCGACCAATTACCTCGACGTCGACCAAAAATTCCCCGAGATCGAGTAACTCAGAAACTTAAATTGCAACCTTTCGCAACACAGAACACGGATTTCGATGAAATAAATCACGATAACCATGCAAAATAACACATAAAGTCATAAAAGGTCATGCTTTTCATCAAATAACTTTCGTTATTAACAAATAGGAAGATAGAGGCTTTCGCATAAACCCTAATTGTTACTAACCCTTTTCACATAATTAACCCAAGTTGTATTAAGATCACTTTCGCTTCAATAACACAAACAAGGATCACCTTCAACTTCCGCAAAAGAATCATGCTTGCAGGGATAGAAGACGAATTGCATAAAAAGCTCAAACATTTACCGCATCACCTCACATGGCTACTGTTGGGATCACCCCGACCCTAGAAGTGGGTGGACTACTCGCTCTTCATCATAAATAGAATCATCAATAATAAAAGGAACTAACTTGCATTAATGAAATAAAAGAAAGCTTACAACCGAACAAGCCAAATCCGCTCTCGCCTTTCCACCTTGCTCTCGCCACAAGCTCTCTTCTCTACTCTCTCGCTCTATATATGTAACTAATTGTGTGTTGAATTGAATTGTATGATTGAATGAATGGAAATCAGCCCCTAAGGCTTTATTTATAGGCTTCATTCCCTCTCTAATTAGGAAAGAATTGCCTATCTATATCTATATCTATCTATCTAATTTATTAAGATAAAAACATGGAAATAAATAATTATATCTAAACGGAATTATACCTAAAGTAGGTAAATATCTTCTCTACTTGATAGCACTTGATAGATCTTGATCTCGAAAATATCTCCATCGGACTTTGGATAGAAACTTAATAAGAAGTCGGTTAAGCTCGGAATCCGTCGTCTGGGTCAACTCGATATCAAGTAAGGTCACTCGATATCGACTAGCACTTTCTCGTCTTCTGCTCAGCAACTCGATTCCGGCCTCCAGGACGGCACATCGACTTAGAGTTCGTTTGGTTAACAATTGAAAAACCCAAGAAGTGAAAAAACCCAGGAAGTAGGATAAATACATGTGTTGGTTATAATTTTTTTCTTTCAAAATCCCAGGAACTTGAATTCCCAGGAATTCCAATTCCTATGAAATGGGGGAATTTAACTTACCTAGGGTGGACTAGGTAAGTTGAACTTCCACCATTTTGTGTACAAAATCACCACTTCTACCATTTGAAATTCCTATCATTTAAAAACTAACCAAACATCTTTTTTCAATTAACCGGAAGTACAATTGACGGGAATTAAATTCACGTGAATTAAATTCCTGGGAATTGCACTTCCCACGTTCAACCAAACGAGGCCTTAGCTTTTACTCGATATCGAGGAAATTTCCTCGACATCGACTAACATCTTCAGCTTCCAGCTTCACTTGTCGACTCCTAGTGCTCAGCTCGATTTCAGGTTACTCGATGTCGAGTAAAACACCTCAATATCGACTAAATCTCTTTAGCCTTCTCGATATTGGGCAAACTCTGGTGGAAATCGACTTGACTGTACTCGATATCGACTTGCAGTACTCGATATCAAGTTGTGTGTTTTGACTCGGTTTTCTTCTGTCCAGCTCGATTTATCCTTGTTTCGATGCTCCTTGACTTCGGACTTATATAGTTGACTTCGAGCTTTACTTTCTTTCTCAGAACTGCTGTAAATTACCTCGATTTCTGCGAAATTAAACAGAAACTGGTGTAGATTCCATAATTTGGAAAATAAGCGTAAACTACATAGATTCTGTACTATTATAGCCCAAATGCATGAAATGTATGCAGAAAACGATATAAACGTAACAATAAAACATGGCGAATTAGGTTCACATCAGGCTCCTCCTCCCAGCAGAATGTGATGGTGCCCCGATAGGTGGACTGATGGTACTAGCCGTCGAAGTCCAGATCACGCCCAAAGGGCATCCATTCCACCTATAATTAAAAAAATCAGGCGTAATTCACAATTCAGAAATATATGTCATATAGTTAGAGTCTCGAATACATACATCGGCGACGGTAAGACGGTCCACCTCGTCCCGCATCTTCTGCACCTTCTTCAGCTTCGCCTCGTCCTTCTTGCGCTGTGGCGCCTTTGGATCGACGAACTTTGCATAGAAGCGAGGTTCTTCCTTCCTAGCCGGATCGCTGGAGAAATCACCTAGGAAGCGAGGGAAGTACGCCCATATCCAAGCCTTGACACAAAACAGAATGTCGTTAGCATGTAATATAAATATTTGTAAACTATAACTCTAATTCAGCGGTCTCGTACCTGTAGAATCGGCGTGCAACAATCTATACCCTTCGCACCTGCTCGGGTAGCCTCGCCTAGGCCCCTGTACAGACATGCGAGGGCACCTACAACCCATGCAAGGGTGGTCGTCCGCGGGATGTTCCAAATAAGGCCGAAGATCTTCCATGGGATCTTCCATGAGCTTTACTTTCTTTCTCAGAACTGCTGTAAATTACCCCGATTTCTGCAAAATTACACAGAAACTGGTGTAGATTCCATAATTTGGCAAATAAGCGTAAACTACATAGATTCTGTACTATTCTAGCCCAAATGCATGAAATGTATGCAGAAAACGATATAAACGTAACAATAAAACATGGCGACTTAGGCTCACATCAGGCTCCTCCTCCCAACAGAATGTGATGGTGCCCCGATAGGTGGACTGATGGTACTGGCCGTCGAAGTCCAGATCACGCCCAAAGGGCATCCACTCCACCTATAATTAAAAAAATCAGGCGTAATTCACAATTCAGAAATATATGTCATATAGTTAGAGTCTCGAATACATACATCGGCGACGGTAAGACGGTCCACCTCGTCCCGCATCTTCTGCACCTTCTTCAGCTTCACCTCGTCCTTCATGCGCTGTGGCGCCTTTGGACCGACGAACTTTGCATAGAAGCGAGGTTCTTCCTTCCTAGCCGGATCGCTGGAGAAATCACCTCGGAAGCGAGGGAAGTACGCCCATATCCAAGCCTTGACACAAAACAGAATGTCGTTAGCATGTAATATAAATATTTGTAAACTATAACTCTAATTCAGCGGTCTCGTACCTGTAGAATCGGCGTGCAACTATCTATACCATTCGCACCTGCTCGGGTAGCCTCGCCTAGGCCCCTGTACAGACATGCGAGGGCACCTACAACCCATGCAAGGGTGGTCGTCCACGGGATGTTCCAAATAAGGCCGAAGATCTTCCATGGGATCCGACTCTGTGACTTGTCCACAAACAGAGTCGCGGCTACAGCGATGGCCAGGTACCCTATGTGGAGAAACCGACGCTGTGCAGGGTCATCCTGGGACTGCCCCCCTCCCGTATGCGTGCACAGCCGTATCTGCTCAGGATCAGCCGCGGCCTCTGGGTCATCAGCGGGGGCGGGGTCGATGAGCGGCCCGTATCTCGCGATCCACAGGGCAGTCAACCAAGTAATTGGAGGGCCACCAGCATGTCTGTATGATGTCAGGGTCTGTGGGGTGATCTGGTTGTACTGTGCGATGGTGGGGATCAACACCCCTGGGGCCAGATGGGACACACATGGCACACCTTCCATCGGAAGGTGTGCCGTGATGGTCATCTCACCCCATGGAAAGTGGAAGGAGTTGGTCTCCAGGTGCCAATGCTCCAGGAAGACGGTGCAAGTGAACTCATCCACACACTCCCAATGTAGGGACCTCAGCTGCGGGATGCCCGATGGGATAAGATCTTGCACCCAGGTCCCCGGGCCCTAAAAAATGTAGTGGTCGAACGTCAGCAGGTGAGTCGCCCGGTGGTGGAACTTCAAAAGCGGCAGATCCACAGTATGCTCACTCCGCACCCGGTACGCTCGGTGATGCATGTAACACACAAGCAGCTCTCCCGGCGGTAAGAAAGGGTCAACATGCTGCCCCCCTGCCCCTCTGGCTGCCCCCCCATCCTGTGGCTGCCCCCCTTCATGGACCCCCCGCCCCTCCTGTGGCACGTCCTACCCCTCGGGCTGCCTCTCCTGCCTGCGCCGTCCTCCTCCGCGACGTCAGGGATGTTGTCATCCGCCGAAGCCAAAGAAATCGTCGGTGGTATCTGTGAGGATGTAGAAGCCTCGGCGTCGTGGGTGCCGGATGTAGAAGCCTCCGGAACGCCGGACGTAGATACCTCGGGGATGGTGGGGGGTAGACGAGCAGGCGATCTACCCATGTCGGCTCGTCGACCCGTAACTACATCTGTGACGCAGCTGCTGAGAGTAAACGCGTCCTCCAATGACGGCTGCTGCCCCTCCGTCGCATCGCCAGAAGGATCGAAAGAAGGCAGATCCCCCCAGAAGATGTCATCCTCGTCGGCCGGGGGGGTCCCCATCGACTGATGGTAGCCCTCTACAGACATAAGAAGATCATCTACTGTATGTGTCTCATCTACGGCAGAGTGGGGTACCGTCTCCTCCTCCATCTGACTGGCTGATGCTCGGTCGCCGAACCTAATAGGTTGTAGGGTACCATCCCCCCTCAATAGCCTCCCTGCCTGTTATTATGATCCAGTTGGCTATTAATGTCTTTTCAATATATGTTAATGTATTTTAATATATTTAAATATATTTTAATGTTTTTTATTTGAATGTTATTCTAATGTCTTTTGATGTATTTTAATATATTTTAATATGAGTTAACGTATTTTAATATATTAATCGCTTTTAATGTTTTTTATTGTCTTTCAATTTTAATTTATTTCTATGTATTTTAATATATGTAAATATATTTTAATGCTTTTTATTTTAATGTATTTGAATGTTATTCTAATGTCTTTTGATATATTTTAATATATTTTAATATGAGTTAACGTATTTTAATATATTTTAATATATATCAATCGCTTTTAATGTTTTTTTATTGTCTTTCAATTTTAATTTATTTCTATATATTATCAAACCATACAAACTATATAATATATACTATAATATATCAAACTATATTATAATACTATAATATTATCTATCAACCTATATACTATAAACATATAACAAATCATAAAAACTATATACTATCAATTATAAATAATCTATCAAATTATATTATCAAACTATATTATAATATATCAAACTATATTATAAAACTATAAAACTAAATTAAATAAAATAAATAATTCAAATAACATACTGGTGGGGTCGAGACCGAAGAAACCCCAATAATCCGCCGCTTCCACGGCGGTAATAGAGGATCCGCCACCACCTCCGCCACTGCTCCACCACCACCACCACCAGACGTCGCCGCGGCCACTACTCCACCACCACCACCACCACCAGACGCCTCCGCCGCTACTGCTCCACCACCACCACCACCCCCCTCCTCAACCTTCATGTGCGCCGCCCCATCACCACCCTCCTTAGCCACCGGCTCCACCACCACCACCCTCCTCAGCCACCGGCTCCACCACCACCGCCTCCCCCAATGCTCCACCCCCACCACCACCCTCCTCAGCCACCGGCTCCACCACCTCCGTCGTCTCCTCCATCAACACCGCCGGCTCCACCACCAGCGCCTCCGCCTCCAGCTCTCTCTCTCCGACTCTCTTTCTCTCTCTCCGACTCTCTCTCTCTCTCTCTCTCTCTCTCTCTCTCTCTCTCTCTCTCTCTCTCTCTCTCTCTCTCTCTCTCTCTCTCTCTCTCTCTCTCGGCCGCTCTCTCTTTCTCTCTGGATTTGGATGGAATTGGGAACGACGAAGCACGTCGGCTTCGATTTTAGAGGAGGTGCAGCACGTCCTTATGGACGTGTAAGCATGTTTTTTTTTAAAAAATAAAAACGTGCTTGCACGTCCGGGCTTCGGTGGCTGTAAACCCACTTGCACGTCCTTAAGGACGTGTGGTTTTGCAGTGTATATAGCCGAAACGAAGATATAGATAGATACCAAATGAACTGATACAATTAGCATATCTACAATTCATAGTATAGTTATAGAGAAAATTTGTAAAAAGGCACTTTTTTTTACTTAATTGATGAATTGTCCAACTTTTGGGACAAATTGTAAAACTGTCCATCTTATTAGGCCATCTCCCATAGTTGGCTAAAAATTGGGTTTTGGCCTAATTTTGCTCCCACCCTAGGCCAAAACTCAATTTGGCCTTTTTGTTTTTGGCCTTTTTCCAAAAGAATGACCAAATTTGACTTACTCTTTTGGAATGCCAAATCCTATCTTTTATTTATTTTTGTATTTTTAATTGTTTAATTTTTATATAAATCTATAAACACTACAATCATAAATCTAAATATTATATAATTATGATTTATAATTAAAACTAAAAGTTGTAGTAATATAAAGATATTCAAGAATTATTTGATATGACTATAATATTTCACATATTTGAATTATCATTGTATAAATAATATTTTTAGAAAATAACATTAATCTTTTTTTTTTAATTATAGATTCATCCAAATTATAATAAAAAATAAAGATAGGATTGATGGATGGAAATGAGATGTGAAAGTTCATGATTACTTTAGTATTTATAGGAAATTTAAACTACCAAAATTGGCCTACGAGGAAAACGACAAAATCGTAAAATAGGCCAAAAGAGAATATTATATAAAATATTCTTTTTTTATAGGCTATTTCCCTGACCATTATGGCTTACGGGAAAGAGGCCCTTAACCCTGATCAATCTGATAAAGAAAGCCCCAAATTTTCTCCCGATCTCCGTCGGAGGCCACCGGGAAGAGGTTGTGCTCAGATCCGATGCCGTCGGAGGCCACTGGCAGCCATGGCAGCATATGTTGCTTCGACGTCGCCGTCGAGATCCGATGCCGGCCGCATCTGCTGCTTCTCCATGACCGCGGAGATCCAATGCCACCTCCGATTCTAAATCCGAGATCTCAAAATCGATCCATGTCTTCGGCTTCAGATCTCAAAATCGATCCATGAGCGGCGCCGAGGGAGCGGTTGCTCAGATCCGGCCGTCGAGCGAGGCGGAGCGAGCGAGCGAGACGGAGACGAGGCAGATCCGTAGGTGGAGCCGGAGGCGGCCAGATCTATGGCGAGGCTTTCAAGGATCTAAAGAAAGCGACGGAGATTTTCAACGAGAAGAACAGATTGGGAAGGGTGGATACGGCGTCGTTTTCAGGGGCTTTTTCCCCAATGAGATCGTCCAGGAAGTGGCCGTCAAGAGGTTCACCAGAGAAGATGATATCAAAAGCAAAGATGATTTCCTCGGTGAGCTCACCATAATCAATCGTCTTCGCCATCGAAACCTTGTCAAATTACTTTGTAAGTTTCTTAACATTTTTGCCTTAAATTTGATTGTGCTTCAATTTGATTGTGTTTGGCATAGTATAATTATACAGTAAGTGATTGTCATGGAACAATAGAAGCACCAAATTCCAGTAGCTCATTCAGTTGGAGCTTCAAATAACATGCTTTAACTTGTGATTTGAAATTTTGATTATCTTGATTTAATTCAATTGAAACATTGTATGATTCCTTTTTTAGTGCAGGTGGTAACTTCTGCAGAAGTGATGCTAGTAGTGCTTTCTTTCCACGGGTCAGGTGCAATGAGGGGTTAGGGGTGTGCAGAAAAACCCGAAACCGAAAACACGACACGAAAAAACCCGAAATCGAAAAAACACGATTCGAAAATGACACGAACCGAGAAAACACGGCTGTAAACGGTTCGTGTTCGGGTCGTGCAAATCGCCTTATCGGGTACCCGATACGAACCGTTTATTTAAAAAAAAAATAACCTGTAAATATTAGTATTATTAAAATATGTTTCCCTCAAAATCACTATTGCACAATGGCTCAATGGTAAGGAAGTAAACACCCTTTGCAGGAGTCACGGGTTCAACTCCCCCCAACCTTAATTTTTTAACTAAAAAGTGACGGATTTTTTTATTTATTTTAATCTTTTTTTTTAGGTAGGCTTTTAATCTCATTTCTTTCTTTCCCTAAATCTCCTATCTTCTTTTTTAACCCTAGAGCCGCCAGCCGACCCTAATCAAACTCTATCTCTCTCAATGAACATCTGATCTTGCTCTAAAGTTGAGAATTTGCGAAGGATTGAAGGCAATAACTCAGACAAGAGATGAAGGCGATGACTCTGACTCCTCTCCCTCTCTCAATCTCACCAGATCTAGAGTCAGGCCACTCATCTCTCTCGATCTAGGGATTTGGGCGAACTCCGTCATCTCTCTCAATACCGACGACTTCTCTCTCAATCCCATCAGATCTAGAGGCCACTCCTCTCAATTGTTCAGAAATCGAAATCAATTTTCGGCGGTGGTGTTCAGAAACCCTAGCCTCCAGCTGTTTTCGCTGTCAGAGTTTAACGTCGACCTTCTATATGGTGATGGCTGATGAGGAGGAGGATGAACTGGAGGCTACTTCGTCTGGTGGACGGGGAGGACAATCGCCGCCACCGCAACTCAAGAGGAGGAAGACGCTACTGTTACGCATATTATTTTTTTTTTTAATATGGTTCGTGTCGGATACCCGGGAATCCGACACGGATCCGATTAGCCTTACCGTGTCGGGTACCCGCCTTTAAGCGGTTCGTGTACGGTTCGCCAGTTTGGACCTAAACGGTTTCGGGTATCCGACACGATTACCCGGTTCGTGTCGGATACCCGAATATGCCCACCCCTAGGTGCAATTTTACAGTCATAGTCTTTCTTAATGCCGGTGGTCTCTTTGGACCTGATTTTACACTGTTGAATTTGATTAGAAATCAATTACAAGACTGCACTTAATTTTACCTGGACTGGCAGGTTTGTGCTTGTCCTGTTAGAGTTCTTGTTCTTGTGTGGTTTACTATTTTTTTTTTTTTTTTGATACAAGGCAAGAATTCGGGGGAAAGCTACGTACGTCTAGCTCCCCGCCTGATGGCGTCCCCATGAACGAGCTCGAAGATCTCAGCGGGAACGCAGTCCGCTACAAAGTGAGATGAGAGGCCAAGATGCGCAAGACGATCAGCCACCTGATTGCCCTCCCTGAAGATATGACCGAAAGTGACACGCTGAAAGGCACGACAGAGACCCAGGGCATCCGAAATCGACATCTCGATCTCCCACGGAGAGTGCCAAACACCCTTAAGTGCGTTTATGATAGTAAGGCAATCACCTTCGATCTCAAGACGGGAAAAGCCCCGCTTGGAGGCTTCAAGAAGACCCGATATAAGACCGAAGCACTCCGCCTGCACCGCCGAAATTGAACCATGTCCACGAGCGCCACAGGCCAGCACCTTACCCTGACAATCACGGATAACAAACCCAGACGCCGCTCTGTTCGAATCCGTTCGAGCACCATCGAAGTTTAGTTTGACAAAATCCGCATCCGGTTTTTTCCATCTGACAATTTTTTTTTTTGACGTTTTCTTTTTGGGGTTGGAGGTTTTTTGTTCGGTACTTTGATCTGGTTGATCGTCTGTTTCTACTTTTTTCCACGTTTTTCTAAATTGCTTTATATTTTGTATCCAATTTGTCATAGAATTGATGTTGTTGTTGTCAAAAGTTATTTTGTTCCTCATCGACCATATACCCCATAATCCAAAAGCGAGGATTGATTTTTGTTCGGGGGTTAGTTTTTTGAACACTTCTGTTATAATATCCTTGTATGGTTTGTTCTCTTTGTCCGTATGTCGGATCGTTTGTTCAATCCTCCTGTCGAGGCCTCCTATAAGCGATAATGAGATCTGACAGTCAGTGAAGAGGTGGATGCTGTCTTCCTCTGGGTGAGAACATAGGGGGCATTGTAGTGGTACATGGATTCCTTTACTCTGTAGTCTAATCTTTGTTGGTGTTCCATTTAATAGATTTTTCCATATAAAGTTTTTTACTTTTGGGGGGCAATCAATTTGCCATATCCAATCCATTTGGTTCACGTTGACTCTTCTAGTCCTGGTCACATAATCTAATGCACTTGCCGTCGAAAACCATCCATTTTTGCTTGTTTTCCAGTATAATCTGTCTTCAATTTCGTTGGAAGGTATGTATACGTGTAGAATTTTTTCAACAATTTCCGGCGGGAGATAGATATTCAGTTTGTCTCTGTCCCAGGTCTTATCTTGTCTTATGAAATTATCAACCGATTCGTTTTCATCTATTTGGTCAATAAGGCTCTTTTGTTTCAGACTTCCTTCATTTTGGATCCACGGATCCTTCCAAAATCTAATGGTCTTACCGTTTCCCACTTGCCATATTAGCCCTTCACAGAACTCGTCTTTAATTTCCATTAGCTTTGTCCATTGCCAAGAGGAATTTCTTTTCCTTTTATAATTCCAGATTTTCTCACTTTTGAGGTACTTATGTTGGATTGTTTTGACCCATTCATTTTCTGGTTCTGCTAATATTTTCCACAACAACTTCATTTGTAAAGCTTTGTTCATGTCTTTTGTCTTGTGGATTCCAATTCCACCATCTTTCTTCGGTCTACACACTTTATCCCATCCTATCATTGTCTTATGTTGTGGTCCTTTGTTCCAAAAGAAATTTCTGTTAATTCGGTCCAAGTCATTTTGGATGCTCGTGGGAAGCATAAAATTTTGCATTATGTAACTTGGTTTGGCCGCTAGGTTTGCTTGTACTAATATCGCTCGCCCTTGCTGGGTGAGTTCATTTGCTTTCCATTTTGACAGTTGGTTCTCTGTCTTTCCTATGACTTCTTGGAATGTATCTTTGTTTACTCTGCCATTGATTATGGGGCATCCCAAATATTTTTCTAATACGGTTTGGTTGGTTATTTGTAGACATGTCTGTAGTCGTTGTATTTTGTCGTTTGTAATTCCCCTTGTGGCTTGGAATGCTGATTTTTGGAAATTTATTTTTTGGCCTGATATGCCGCAATATTCGTCTATGATGGTTTTTACCGTTCTGCAGGCTTCTGTTGTTGCTTTAGAAAATATCATTATGTCGTCAGCAAAGGAGAGGAAAGGAATCGTTGGCCCACTTTGCGATGTTTTGAAACCAATATCATTGTTTTGGAGACCGCTTTGTCGTTGTAGTCTTCGTGCCAGGATTTCTGCCCCTAGGATAAAGAGGTAGGGGGAAAGTGGGTCTCCTTGTCTTAGTCCCCTTTTTGGTTGAAAGGTGTCAGTAGGTTCGTCGTTTACCAATACGGAAAAAGATACCGTCTGAATACATTCTTTAATCCAGTTCCTGAATTTCTGACAGAATCCAAATTTAGTCATTACATCAAATAAGAATTCTCAATTTACTCTGTCGTATGCTTTTTCCATGTCAAGTTTGATCGCTATCCATCCGTCACGACCCTTCTTGGTACGGAAAGAATGAAAGATTTCGTGTGCAATTAGCACATTGTCTTGGATTGCTCTGTCTTTGATAAAGGCTCCTTGTAGTGGATGGATCAGTTTCTGTAATACCATTTTCAGTCTCTCCGCGAGAATTTTAGCGATTGCCTTATATAGTGTTGTACAGAGGCTAATAGGCCTATAGTTGTTTGTTGTCTTCGGATTATCGCATTTGGGAATTAGGGATATAAATGTTTGGTTTATTTGTCTTAGGATTTTTCCCGAGTGAAAGAAGCCTTTGATTGCTTTTGTAATTGACGGTCCAACGATATCCCAGTATTGTTGGTAGAATTCTGCCGTCATTCCGTCAGGTCCAGGAGACTTGTCTTTCCCCATGGAAAAGAAAGCTTTTTTAATCTCTTGATTTGTTATTGGTTTTGTGAGAAGATCATTGTCTTGTTGCGATATTTCTATGTTTATTAGTTCTAAATATTCGTTCAAGAGATTTTTGTTAATCCTTTCTTCTTTGAATCGTTTTTCAAAATCATTCTGAATCTCTCTTCTGATATTTTCATCGCCTATAATAGTCGTTCCTTCCGTTGATACAATTTCTCGGATAATTTTTCTATTCCTACGTCCCGTAGCGACTTTATGATGATATCTTGAGTTCGTATCGGAAAGCTTTAGGTGTTTTGTTTTCGCCCTTTGTCGCCAATATTGACTATGAAATTGGAGGATTTTGCTTTTTTTGTTTAATAGGCACATTTGTCTACTATTGTTGTCACCTTGTTGTGATGAACTGTTTGTACTTTGTAGATTTGTCAATTTTTCTTCTGTCCTTGAGTTGTCGGAAGATGTTCCCAAAAGTTGTTTTATTCCACTCTTTTGAGAGTTTTTTTAGGTATTGAGTTTTCTTTGTTACTTTGAACATATGAGAGCCCGAGCAGGGAAGGGTCCAAGCCCGAGTGACTATGTTGCGGTAATCCTTTCGTTGAAGCCCATCTTCTCAAACTTGAAGGGTCTCGCTTTTTTTGTTCTGTTTTGCTTTAGTTCAATTGAGATCGGGCAGTGGTCAGACAATGAGAACGCGTAGCTTCTGGTAGCTACATTCGGGTACCATTGAAGTATTTGATGTTGGACCAATGCCCGATCCAGTTTTTCATAGATATTATTTTGATTAGTTTTGTTTTTTCTCCAGGTAAACTCATTTCCAATTGTTGGGATATCTAGTAAGTTACATGCATCCTTGAATGAAAGGATTCTAGAAAATCTGGTTTGGTTTGGAATCGCTCCACCCAGCTTTTCAGCTGGGCTTTGGATTTCATTTAGGTCACCCATGACTATAGTTGGGCACTCGAGTCGAAGGATATGGGCAGTTAGTTTTTGCCAGAATTCGTTTTTGCCATGGTCTTGGGCCGGTGCATGGACAATGCAGCAAGCAACTTTGGTTCTGGCATTGTAGTCCTCGAAGATAAGGGTTGTGTATCGCTCATCTTTGTCAAGTACCATTAACTTTCCTCCTATAATCTGGTATTCTTTCCAAAGAATACAAATACCCCCGGACCGACCACGGGCCGGCGTCCAACAAATGGAATCAAAGCCAGCCTTTTTCCACGTGGAATCGGCAGGTTGGTTTTCAGTTTTTGTTTCCAAAAGTGCTAAGACTTGTATATTTTCGATTTTGCAGAATGTCTCAACTTCAGTCCAAAGGTTTCGTTTTCCTAGCCCGCAACAATTCCATGTACAGATCTTCATTCTAGATACTTGCTTAAATTAATTGTCATATTACGGGGTTCGTTGCCCGATGTTTTCTCACTTGCTTTAGTTATCAATGTACTTATTCTTGTTTCCATATTTATGTTTGTAGTAATGTTTCTTTTTAGGGTGCTTGCCTCTGTTTCTATATAGTCTCTTGTTCTATTCCTTGAGTTTATGTTATCATCATTTATTTTTCGCTTGCGTTCCTGGTTTGTGATTTCTATTTTCTTCATCCATTTGTCGATATTTAGGTCATAGACCTTTTTCCTCCCTCCTAGTTTCTTCTTCTTATGATCCATTGGTTTCTTATGATGTTTTCTTAGCGAGCAGAGAGTGTGTTTTATAGAGTTCTTTTCTTTCTCAAAAAAGAGATAAGGATTGTAGATTGCATAGTAGGAAGGGTTCAAAGAGTTTCTATGTTGGGTCCTGTGCTCAATAGCACAGTTTGGTTCGGTCATGTACTCAAAAGCACAGTTTGGTTCTTTTATCGAGTTCAGAGTGCATATAAGCACCCAATGAAAGACCGGCAGCAAGGACAAGGAGCTAGGGACGAAAACAAGAAAGAATAAGGCACACCTGGAGTCAAGGGGAACTTTATGCCAGTCATCTATCTTCCCTTTCATCTTTTCACTTGCTCTTTGTATCTTTGACGTGGTTTCATCCATCCTTTTTCCATCAATCAAGATTTGATCCATGTGGTAGGACAGTTGTTCAGGTTTCCTGGACTTCTGGCAGCTCAAGACTTGTTCAGGGTTTCTTTCCCAAGGGTTCAGACTCGGATCACTCATAGTATCGAGAACATAGTTTCCATGGACATTCACCCTTTCAACGGGGCTGCTAATTTTCACAGAAAGGGATATCAAACAGTGGTCGTAACGAAGAGGGAACGCAACAATAACATCGAGATCCACAACTGCACAAATATGAAAAAATAGCTCAATGGAGGGATACAACCAAAACTAAAAAATGGTGAGTTTGTCAATTTTACGTTGATCCCTCGTATCTACAATTACTAGGATATTCTCAAGACAAGGTGTAGTGAAGCTATGAAACCAAATTGCAACCAGAAATAGAGTTTCATTCATCAATTGGCAGTAGTACAATGATCGATAGCTCCACTTGGGTTCCTTTCGCCTCCATTCTTCTTTTATTTTTATTGGTTGATTTGTTCTACTTTGCGTATTTTTCTGTTGTTCAATTTGCATTTGTTCAGCAGTGCTATCATGGTCTTTAGGGTATTTTTTCCTAGCTATATTAGCCGGTCTCATTTTTTCCAGATTTTTCGTAATGTTGTCTTTCAAAACACCTTGGGTATAATGAACTTTAATAGTGATCGAAATACATGTAAACTTAGGACTAACAGTTTCCCTTCGATCGAACCAATCAGGTAGTTCATGAGTTATCCAGCTATACTCAGACTCGTCATGTTTGGGATCCAAGTTCACATTTTTTCTTTTGGGTGAGATAGCACCACCATCACTGGTTTCCGCAACCTCAGTGGGCAATGGTTTCAGTGTATATCTCTTGCTCACATTGGGGTTCAATTTAAGGGTTCGGTTTTCGCTGAAGCCAACAGCTTGTTGCATATAGATCTTTCCATTTCTCATTGCAAAACAATGCCCCACTGGGGATTCAAAATAGGCAAAGATACATACCAAAATAACATCACACACTGTAAAAAGAAAGGGCTCATAGGAGAAATCATAGTCAATAAGGCTGGGTTCAGATTTCCTGATCTTCCTTAAGATTGAAAGTCTCTTTTCTTGGTTCCATTTTTGGTTCATATGCATAGGACTGAGATTATCATAGCAGATCTTTTGACTTATATTTTTCATTTCTTTATCTATGGAGTAACAAACACATTGAGACCATAAATCATCATCGTTCTCAAAAGATTCAATCATGACTCGCAAAACATCTCCTACTGACTCAATATTTGAAGGATAAATTGTCTGAAATATCTTGGATTTCAAAGATATATTCATAGTTGCAATTATTCTAGAGTATAGTGGTAGAGAACGCTTCTTAAGCTTACAACCTCGGTCAAGCAGCAAACATACAGTAGATCGAGGCTTGGAATCGCACGTAATATAACATTGGGGTAGAGAGTACCTGGGTTCTTGAGAAGCACTACAGCTCCTGCAATCGAGACGGGAGTCACCGATTGAGCGAGAAGAACTCACTAGGTCCATACACCAAGGGAACCACACACTGCGCTGGAAAGCGCACCGGGCCGCGGTGAAATCAGAGAACGACCTCGCCCGCAATCTCGTCCGCCACACCCAACGCCAAAGCCACCAAAGGCGAAAACGTGGCTTGAAACAAACTTTTCTGGATCTAGAATGGCTTTGTTATGCCGAATCGTTCCATGTACTTTTCAATCTAGGCCTTCCTGTTTTCTTTATCCTCTTCCTCCAAACTCTCTGTAACTGATTTCCCCTTTCTTCCTTTGGGTACTTCCTCTCTTCCTTTCTGATTTTTTGGATGCCATTTGCGAATCTGAGAAATCTTGGCCATCTTTCACTTCCAGCCTTGGAGATCTTCCTTCGTTGATTGATTTTCAGGCCTTCGGGTCGAGGGCGGCGTCGGAGTCGCGGGCTAGGGTTCTTTGGAGCGGCGGCGGCGGCTTGTCCAGTTAGGGTTTTTGTGTTGAGACCTTCACTTTCTCTCTCATCTTTCTCTCTCATCTTTTGTCGCCTTGTGTGGTTTACTATTGTTTTTTCTAATGTTAGAGTTCTTGTTTTTGTGTTGGTTTGCTGTTGTTTTTTCTAATTTATTACTGAGTGAGTGAGTGGTCATTAATTTAGTATGTCTGACATTTGAATTCATAACGGTATCATTTTGTTCATCGTGCCATATTATATAATGACATTCTAGTGTAAACCTTATTGGGTTTGGGATTTAGGATTTATGCAGCATTTAGGCAAAATATATCTTATTACTGCTAATATGGGAATGCGAGATTAAGAGTATCTATATCTATATATAAAATACTAAAACAGAGACCGTTGGAGCGACCTCACTGCCACGGAATTTTCTGGATTAAACGGGATTATTTTTACCTGCATGGCATTCTCTAGATTAAAGTGGTATTATATTTGTGGGCCACATAAATTAATAAACCAATATAGTTGGATGAAAAACTAATCTTTCTAGATCAAATATAATATATCCAATATAACCTTATATCTTAATTAGTTTTAGTTGTTTTTTCAAATAAAATTTTAGAAAAGAAATCTATGTATAATCCTATAGTATAAAATATATATGTACCATACCTATTTAGTTATATTGATACTCCGAAAAGTGGATGGGTAGAAGTTATAATAGTTTTGACAATTTATTCATTATATATATATATATATATATATATATATATATATAGGGTTTGCTTCAAATGTAAAAAGTACTTAACGTGTAAAATTGGCTTAACGTGTAAAATTAGTTTTTTTTAATGGAGAAGAGCCGAACCGGACCTGTTTTAAAAAAAAAACTCTGAACCCGCTCCTTTCTCCTCTGTTTGTTCATCGGTCTCCTCCGTCCGTCCGCTCCCATGGCGCCTCTACCTCTCTGCTCCCTCTCTTCTCGCACTCTCCCTCGCTCGCTTGCTCTCGCCCTCGCACTCTCCCTCGCTCGCGCTCGCAGTCTCGCTCCCTCTTTGCTCACAATATCCCTCGATTGTGGACTAATTAGGGATTTGATTTCAATTTTAATTAGGGATCTAAGCTCTGAAATCCTTGGCTGACTTCGGCCGCCTCCAGATCGAGCTCGCGCGAGGTCGAGATGCCCAGTATCATGGCGTGCCGCGCTGAATGGGATCGTCGGAGGCGAATCTGGTCGGGTTCCTTGATGACCAACCGACCTGTAAGGTACTCTCTCTCCATCTCAATTCTAGGGTTCTTTAAAATTTGAGTAATTTTGCAGTTTGAAACTCTCAGTTGCTAGGGCTCGATCTTCTTAATCTCTGGTAGTGTCTCTGCCTCTCAATCTTTCTGATTTCAAAAACATTTAGAATCTTTAGATTCGAGTGATTAATAGGCTCATTTGGTACGTTTAAGAACTTAATACAGAGATCAACTTGGGTGACTTTGAATTTAAATGTGATTTGTGATATCCTGAAATTAGCTATTCATTAATTGATATTGTTTTGGATCTTATATCTGATTATCAGTGCACTGCATTCAGGGAGAAAATAGTAAGGGTTTGATTTCCATAAACTTTGCTAAAAATTATATGTGTGTTCATCAGTTCATTCACTGTACTTGTCTGAGATAAGCTTAGACCCTCACTTAAGAAACGAAACTGAATAAAGATGTGATTTTGCATTGGCAATTTGTGAGCTCAATGATGTAAAAAAAATCCATAGCACATCGTTGAGTTAGAACTATACACTTGATTTCTTGGATTGGAAATCTGTTACAAAGTGCAGAAGTTGATTTCTTTGGATCCCCCTATAGCTGTCAGCTAGTAATGATACAGAACATAGAGCAAGATTCGATATGATAGCTGCCATCTAAACTGGAACCAGCTATGTCGTCAATTCATTGATCATACACACATAAACTCCAAACTATCAACCACATGCACTTAAATCTAGAGTAAGACCACTGAGTCAATATGCTACATTTGCCTTGAAACCCTTATATAGAATCCAGTGTGTTGTTTGAATTACCTGTATTTTATTTTATATTGTTTATGTCTTCCGTCATGATTTTGAACCTGAAACACTTACAGAATGCTATTATTATTCTGTACCTTGTGGAGAAAGGGAGGGATAAGGGGGATTTTGTTGGTTATTTTACTTTTACTTTTATACGAGGAGGTACATTTTTGGTGGATTAGAAAATGAGTGAACCATCAAAGTGGTATGACAGCTAGAAGATTTATTGCTGCACTGTAACCACTAACCACTGCAAAGCAAAGCAAACTCATTTGCTGGTTGATTCATTTCTAAATTGTTTCTGTAAATTCAGTATCTTTTGATCAATTTTATCATCTCTTGAGATTTTTTTTTTGGTGTAATCAATTAGAAGCAAACCAACTTTGTAATGTGATGAGATAAGGTGGAGATAAAGGAAACAAAAAAAAAAGCAAACAAATACATCAATCTCTTTAAATCAAAAGTTGCAAAAAAAAAGTGAGATTGAGTGATTTCACAGGGTTATTTAACAAAAGTTTGAGTTCTACTTTTCTCATATTTTTACAAAATTTACAAGAGATTTTTTTGGTACAATATGTTTTTTCAGCGATTTTTCATAAATAAAAAGATTAGGTAGTACGAGATGTAATTTCCCCCAAATAACTCCTTCACCTTCCCAGTTGTTCCCATCCCTCTCCTTGATTCACAGCAACCTCAATCAATCTCCCACCACCCTCCCAATTTCGATTCAGTTTGCTGTTCCTTGGAAGGTTTTCTCTCAACTGTTTATGGGTTCATGTCCTTGTTGATTTCTGGTAAGACTCCTCCATTACACAGATTGTCTGACTTTGTTATGTTGGTTTTAATTTGATGGCTTTGATTTCATCTCCTTCTGTTATTTTTGGTTGCATTCAAGGTGTTTGATGAAATTCCCATATGGGGTTGTGTTTATATGTTGGGGTAATCCATGTAATGGTGGTTAAGTGTCTGTTATGCAGTGATATGGTAATCTGATTGTGTTGGTGTTATTATGATTCTCTTGAATAAAGGAAGTTGAAGTTAAGCTTTTGGTGATGATGGTTGTTTTGTACACATTAGGGTAGAAGCTGCTGTTGTGTTGTTTTCCTGCCTGACAGCAGTGCTGATTGCACACCAACTGTTTGACGAAATGCCAGGCCAAATTCTGTGAGCTGACCACGCACTTGGAAGCTTTAAACCATCTGATCGACCTCTATACGGAGCCCAATGGACGTTGCACATTGCTATCTTGATGGCAACGCTGATGCCGTGGAGTTCTGCCCCCACATTGGCTTCGAGAGCGTCCTCGCAGCCTCCACTTACACCCTCCGTGAGAGTGCTGATAAGCCTGCTCGATTAGGGAGTGTCTCTATCTTTGATGTTGATGCTGAAGCCCGTCGTTTGGAGCTGGTTCACCGCATAGAGACCGCTGGGATCTTCGACATAAGGTGGAACCCGGTCAGGAGTGGTAATCCCTTACTTGCACAAGCGGATGCTGATGGTCAGATGTAGATGCAGTTTCATGTTGAGTTAATAGAAGTGTTTTTAATTCCAATGCAGTGTATGAACATTGTGTTAATCTCCCTCATCTATGCAGTTTACTGTTTATACTCCCATTTGGTAAATTAGATGTTACAATTGGTCCTTTCAAAATTCTGAAATTGACCCTACCAAATAACAGAACTCAACACTTGTCTTTATTTTCACTACACATTGGCTTATTCGTCAGCTGAAGGTTCTTTACAGCTCAAGCTACATCGCTAAATGAATACACAGTGCAAGTTGAATTACATCAATGAGCAACGTTCCCGATTCGAACAGAACATTACGAGCGAACACCTTAATGGCAAAGAGATGAGTAGGTTTCTCTTCATGAATAGTATAAGGTGCAAAAATAAAATTATAATGTGCATTTGTGCAACTGTGAAGTGCATTTTGTGCAGCTGTGAAGTGCATTTGTGCAGCTGTGAAGTGCATTGTGTAGCTGTGAAGTGCATTTGTGCAGCTGTGAAGTGCATTTGTGCAGCTGTGAAGTGCATTTGTGCAACTGTGAAGTGCATTTGTGCAACTTTAAAGTGCAAATATAAGAACATAAAGTGAAAAAAATAAAATTGTTATGTACACATTTAGAATACAAGTGTGCAAAAGTAGGATACAATTGTGCAAATTTAAACTACAATTGTGCAAAAGTAAGATACAATTGTGCAGATTTAAAATACAATTTTGCAAAAGTAAGATCATAATGTGCATGAATAATCGCAAATTTAAACTACAATTGTGCAAAAGTAAGATACAATTGTGCAGATTAAGAATACAATTGTGCAAATGAAAGATCATAATGTGCATTAATAAGACAAAAGATGTGCTTTTGAAATCGATGTTTTAATTTTTTTTTTATTTTTTTTTACTTTTGAGAGTTTGGGTTCACCTCTCGGATAATTTAGGTTGATAGATGTGAGTTTGAAGTCGATTTTTTTACTCATAAGCTTTTAAAATTAAAGTGCATAAAGAAGATTAAAATGTGCATAATTAAGGTTAAAAAGTGCATAACTAAGATTATAATGTGCATGATTAACAATTTGCGATTGTTGCGCTCTTGTCTATTATGTAACCTATGTGGGATTTGAACCCACATCTTTGTGCAAATGCACATTGCTCTACCAATTGAGCTAATAGGCTAAATTATGATTTTCATGCTAAAATAGAATAACATAATCAACCTAAAGCATTTTGCAATAAAATTTTAAAATTCAATTAGCTCATGATCCACAAACAATTTCACAATGCTATAAACATGAAATTAGCTCCAAATCAACCCAACAACACAACTATATCATCAATTTAAGTCAATTTTGCTTTTGGCAAAAAAGCCACAAATTCTAAAACATATCGCAATATAAAATTCTAAAATTCAATTAGCTAATTATCCATAAACAATTTGACAATGATATGAACATGAAATTAGCTCAAAATCAACTCAACAACCCAACCATATCATCAATTTCAATCAATTTGGATTTTGATAAAAAGCCCCAAATTCCGCTCCTAAATCAAACCCCAGGTTTTCAATCTCAACCTAAATCATTCAAACAATCTAAATAGTTGTAATAAACAAGTTTAGGGTTAGAAATCATACCAAATTCGAGTGGAAACAAGGAGCAAAATCGGGATTTCGAAGGTATTCCGAGCCAAAAGCACCGATTAGCGCGGTTGGGCAAGATGGCTCGGTGTGGGCTCGGCTGGGCTCGAACCATGGGGGTTCCGATCTCGGGGGTGCGCCTGAGGGAGGGGGTTCGAGCTGGTCGGGGCTGGTGGCCGGAGTTGGCTCGTGGGTGGCGTGGGAGGCCGATGAGAGAAGAACGACGTGGGTCTTCGACTGGCTCGCTTGGGCAGCAGTTGACTCGAACCAAGACTAGTCAAGGCTCGGGGGGTGCGCCCAGGGGTGGGCTCGAGCGCGGCCAGGCGCTGGTGGCCGGAGGTGGCTCGACGCGGGTGTGGGTGCGGCTCAACGCGGGTGTGGGTGCGGGAGGCCGAGAGCAAACGTGAGCAGGCGTTGAACGCCGTTGTTTTATGTGGGATTTGAAAATTTTACACGTTAAGCAAATTTTACACGTTAAGGATATTTTACATTTTAAAGCTCCCCTATATATATATATATATATATATAGGGTTTGCTTCAAATGTAAAAAGTCCTTATTGTGTAAAATAAGCTTAACGTGTAAAATTTCCATTTAGGAACAATTTGCAGGAATTTCAATGGGCCAGGCCACGTTTCGTTGTTAACCTGCTCTATTTTCATAGACTCGTCCCTCTGTCTTCCTCGTCCCGTCTTTCATCTTCAGTCCCTCTCGAAAATCGGTGGTCGCTTGGCTCACCATCGGAGCAGCTTCAATGGAGATTTCCGCCCCTTCCCCGTTGGCCTCCTCGTCGTCAGGAGTCGCCAGTCGACAGGTATGTATCTGTTCCTCGCCTTCTTCTTCCCGTAGATCTGTAAATCCAGGCGGGCAGCGGTGGCTTCAATTTTGTCTTCGCCGATGCAAAATCACTTTTGGTGGAGACAGGAGACTTGCAAAGTCGAGTTTATGAAGGTTGGAAGAGGGCGTTTCTCCGGTTTCGCCTTTGCTGTCGGTAGTTGCCGATTTTCCAGGTGTAAGAGCTGGTTGTTCGTTTGGGTGGCTGAGCATGTTCGATCCGCCAACGGTTGGATCTGGCCATGTTGTGTCGTCTTTATTCTTGCAAGATTACTCCGTACTCCTATCAATTCCCTATTACTCACGATTGCCTACCAATTTTTGCATTATTCTGCAAAATCGATTTTACAATTGCTAATGGGTTTTTGGATTCACAATCCCTTGTTTTAATCAGTGGAGCTTTACTAATTGTCTGGCTTGTATTCAACTTGTCTGTTTGAATTAATTGGTTCTCTGCCGAACTCCAAATTCGTTTTCTGAAGAGGTTAAGAACGATCCCTCGTCAAAAATACCCACTGTCAAACCAAGCCAAGACCGAGAACTTAACAATACACCTATCACTTTTTGCCACCAGGCTCACATGAAACCCTTTATGCCAAATTCTGGCTGTTACTATCAATATGGTGATTCTAAATGCCCTTTTTATACCAAAATTTCAGTTCTCTATGTTTACTTATGGTTTCTTCTTTTGTGTTCTAGGCTTGATTTTTTGTGCTACTACACTTTTATTTTCATCGGTGTGTTTACTTCCTTGGTTCGGTTGCTCTATCACCATAGTCTTTGGGTTTCTTATTGCTTCCTTTGTTCTTGGGATGTTGGGTTGTGTGGTTGTGCATCCTGTTACTTGCTTAGGGTGATGTTTATTGCTTGGTTTCTTCCATGGTGGTTGTTCTGTCCTTGTAACGTTTTGTTTTGTGGGTGCTCTTATGCAAGAAATCGAAAGTGATGTTTCCATTTCCTAGTTTGGCATAAACCAGTGTTTCATATTTGCTTTGCTTTCTTCCTACTCGGTTGTGCAGCTTGCTCGGCCTCCTCCTCTTCTTGTTCTCCTCCTGCACGACCTATTCCCGACAGGCATTCTTCTCTTGAACTCTCCTCTCTGTCTTTCTCGCTCTGAAATTGAAATCGGTACTCTTTGAGCTAGGGATGTGTATAGCTGATGTACTCGAATGCAAATTGATTTTTTTTTTTGCCTAAAATTCCTTGTATTTGTGTTATATTGCTTCTACTACTACTGCTGGTGTGTTGTAATTGTGTTCTAATGCTGCTGCTATTTCATATTTGTGCTCCTGCTTGTGTGTTTTTTGCTCAGTTTTTTCACTCGACTCTCTCACTTTCTAACTTATCCTTCATTGTCTTTAAATTTTACATCATTGTATTTTAGATTAATTGCTTTAGATGGGATGTATAGCTTGTTGAATACATATTTACTTGCTTATGTAGTTGGTGAGACCTGTGCAATCCCAGGAGCCTTTGGGTGTGGGACAACCGTCATTAGTTGAACACTCTATAAGGTAATATGATTTAGGGAAGCTCTTTGGACATATAGTTTAGGACTCAAGTCTGTTGGCGATAGAGTATAGGATGGTGGACAGTACATGGGCTAATGGTCTTTGTGTTTAGTCTTTCTTGCTAGACTTTTGATTCTTACTGTTTTATGCCTTTCTTTTTTATCCTTGTGTATGCCCATTCTCTTTTATTTCTTGACCGTGTCTTACTGTTTGTCACCAATGTTACCAACATCATACATATACACACATATGGTTTTGCCCACTTGATTTCCTTTTTTAAATTTGGGTAAAGGGAGATTAAAGATCTCAGAAAGTTGCATTGTATGTATTGTATATGTGATGCAAATTTAGCGGAACCCCTTTCCATGTTGGTCCTTTGTTGCTGTGAAAAAGCATGGTGGTTTACTTTAATATATTCTACAACAGCTCACATTACGTATTTCATTTCTTTTTTGTGGGCCAAATGTAGATATATTTTTGTTCGCCAATCAACTTCAGTAAACGGTGACAATTATAATAGCTAGCTACTAAGTTCTATAGATTTTTATGTGATGGCTATGATTTAATTGTTATTGTATTTTGGCTTTAGGTATATTGATTACTTGTTCTTGGGTGATTATGTTGATCTAGGGCAGCATAGTTTGGAGACTATCACTTTACTTCTTGCCCTCAAGGCAAGCTTTATACCTTTTAAATTAATCACCTTTGAATGTTATTTATAATCCGTGGTTCTTGGCTGATCATATTCTGTCATTTATGTATCAGATTGAGTATCTAGATAATTTGTAAACAAGGGAACCATCAAGCCGCTGACATAAACGCTCTCTTTGAGTTTCGTCTTGAATATATTGAGAGAATGGTAACCCAAGTTTCAGTATATATGGTAATTGAGGTTTTTCTTTCTATCTCCAATCTTCAAGTTTGCTATTGAATGAGAAGCAACTGTCTTTTTCATCTTGATCGAGTTGCAGATTTCTGTAGAAGAAACAAATTGTAGCTCATAATAAGCGCTCATGAATGCATGATGGATGGTTTTGAGCGATTCGCTCATGGGTAGTTGATCACTCTTTTTTCTGCCACAAACTATTGTGGTAAGCAAAATCCCTGTGCTTCTCTCTTAAGTTGTGCTGAGCTGCTGAGGTATCGATTATGGCATTATGTAACTGGTTAGATTTGCTACAGAAAGTGCAAACAATGCTGGGACAATACTGGTGATCGGAAGAGGTCTGGTAGTTGTTCCCAAACTGATCCATTCCTTGCCGCCTGCTACACACTTACCTGAGGCTTCTTCTGAACGCATAATTGATGAAACATGGATGTAGGTAAGATGTATCCGAGTACTTGCATTAGTCACTATCCTACAATACAAGTCTAAGAACCGTTCAATACGTTCTCTACCACACCAATCATGTGTTCTCTTTCAGCTCTTGCAAAAGCTCAATAATCAGAGACCGCTCACACCCACTCGTGGTCGGCCACAAAGTGATCATGATCGGAAGACATCCCTGACATACAAACATATATAAGTGTTGATGTGTTGCAGTTGTATATAAACGACTATTGATGTGCTGTGTTATGACTATTGATGTATTTTGTCTTGAATTTGACACTAATGGTGTCCCGTGTTTAATGCTATTGTCATTATTTAGTGTATGTGTTGATCTTTTACAATGTTTATTTTTTCTATTAGCTAAACCGGGTCAACAATATAAATAAATAGAGGTGTATTCAATGAAAAACATCGAATTTAGAGAAAAAACGATGTCTATCTTTCTATATATGTCGATTATTAAGACACAAATTGATTTATAAAACTCACTATATGTCAAAATTGTAATATAAAGCGATGTTATAAAATACCAAAACATCATTTTCTGTTGTGCAAGTATCACTTGCTTTTGTGCACATATAACATCTTATTGTGCAAATATAAGTTTATTTTGTGCAGACAAAATAATTCATTATGGGGTAAATAGGTAAATGTGCCTATTTCAATTATAAAAATTTATAATTGAAATATGTTTAATTTATGGGTAAATTGGTAAATATGTCTAATTTTATGGGTAAATGCACTTTTTCCCGTTTTCGATACCTTTTGTGCAATTGTGAAGTGCATTTGTGGAACTGTGGAGTGCATTTGTGCAACTGTGAAATGCATTTGTGCAACTGTGAAGTGCATTTGTGCAACTTTAAAGTGCAAATACAATTGTGCACATTTAGAATAATAGTGTGCAAAAGTAAGATACAAACAATTGCGCAGATTTAAAATATAATTGTGCAAAGCATTAGTTCCCACACAATAAAAACCGATAAAATGAAAGAGTTGATCTTAAACCACGACTTGTAATGTGCACATTTAGAATACAAGTGTGCAAAAGCAAGATACAATTGTGCAGATTTAAAATACAACTGTGCACATTTAGAATACACGTGTGCAGATTTAAACTACAATTGTGCAAAAGTAAGACACTATTGTGGAGATTTAAAATACAATTGTACACATTCAAATTAAAGTGCATCAATAAGATTAAAATGTGCAGAATTAAGGTTAAAAAGTGCATAACTAAGATTATAATGTGCATGACTAACAAAACGGACTTATCATATATGTATTTTTTTACGTATAACAATTTCAAATGAAAGTGCATAAATAAGGTTAAAATATGCTGAATTAAGGTTAAAAAGTGCATAACTAAGATTATAATGTGCATGATTAACAAAACGGACTTATCGTATATCCGTTTTTTTACGTATAAAAATTTCAAATTAAAGTGCATAAATAAGATTTGCAGAATTAAGATTATAATGTGCATGATTCACAAATATATGTACACCTTAACTGAATTAACAAAAAAAATAGCATTATTACTAGGTTAATTTTCAAATCAAGACTCTTTTTCTAGAGTATGTTTTAAAGTAGATTCAAGCAAGAATTATTAAATTATTCTACCATAAATAAAAAAAATACTTATATATTTCATATTTCAGCAAATATTGCAGATTTTAGCAAAAATTACAGAAGTGCAAATATAACATTATGTTGTGCAAATATAACATTATATTGTGCAAATATACCATTATGTTGTGCAAATAAAATTTAAGGGGAAAAATTAGATTTTAGTTAGAATATACATTATATGAACATTAGCAGATATAATATAATGTTATATAATATTGTAGCAGACTCAAATGCTTTAAGAGAATAAATGCTTTCATGATTATAATTAAAGTGCATTAATAGTGATACAATGTGCACCTTTAACATCTTATAGTGCAACAATAACCTGTAAATGTGCAGTTTATGCTAGGATCACCCCTAATTGAGTCCAAAGGCTTAATTATAGGAACCAATGATGGATCCTACTCCGAAGATGCAACTCCGAAATAAGGACCAAGGCCATAAATCGAGGCATGCAAGCCCCAAAGACAAACTACCATAAACTGAGGCGTGCAAGCCCCATACAATCACATATCCAAATAAACCATAAAACCAGGCATAAAAGCCTCCATCTACCCAGCTACAACCTTAAACTTGCGTGAAACACCAACATTAGCTAGAGCAAAATCCTAATACCAAGGGTTGTATATATACGAGACATTCAGCAGGTCATGTGCATCATCACCATCAACTGATAACGAAGTCAGTAGCTGAGCATATAGATGGCCAGCAGCTTCAGCGAGCAAAAAAGAGGGACCACAATCAGTCTTTTTGAGGGAGAGCGTCTTCAAGCATAATCAATCGTTACTTAAAAAGTTCATCCTGTGAGGTAATTTATGCACGTGCTATAAGGAATATAAATCCACAAAGTGCAGCTAATTAAACCCAATCAATCACGAAGCCAGTAGATGTGCAATAACATGGACAACAGCTTCGAACAAACTCGAGTCAACATAGGACAGCAGTAATCAAACTCAGAAGCAAGGAAAAAGAGACCCTAACAGAATGCAAATTTTGGCATATGATTTAATCTCAAGTACAAAAACAAAAAGAGACTCTAACAGTTTAGACATAAATAAAAAGATACCCTAATAGTTTAGACATAAACAAAAAGAGACCCTAACAGTTTAGACCAATGCCAAATAGGCAAATATTAAGCTTAAGTAAGCAAAATATATAAACCTTCCGAGCTGCTAATCTTGAATGATCTTCACTCTTTGCTCATGTACACACCTAATGAAGAAAACAACCAAGAATCCTTAGGAAACCAAGCCTAGTTCACCAAGCCTCGACCAACATAAATTTTCAATATTAAGTGGCTTGAACCTCACCATTTTGCCAGAAGCAAATATCAGAGGTGTGGGCTTTGGTTCTCTTATCCTCATAATGACAGCAACATCTTGCAGAGCATATCTAAGAGCATATCAGATACAAGAAAGGTTGCTGAAGTATACCAATTAATCCATTCTCAGTAGAAGCATCAAAACACCAATCTATATATCCAATCTGTAGCAAGTAACTGCTTATTTCTTGAAGAAAGAAGGGTAGATTAGCACAACAATAGAAGGATTATCAGAAGAATAAGAATGACAAATGAGAGGGAAACAACATGTTTTGGCAGTATCAAAGGCGAGGTAGCTAGTACTGGTGGATAAGTAAGTACTCATACCAAGGGATTTTTCTAATAACCATTTATCTAACTGGGACTGCATCATCAGGGTCAACAGCTAGGAGATTCTTGACCTGTGATTTGCAATTAAAAAAAGGAAATTGAAAAAAATAGAAAGAAGAACATAAAGTCGAGTCCATAAATTTGATTAAAAGAAAACAAATAAAACCCAAAGGAAGGAGAGTCCTATATAGCGAGCAATTCAGGCTTTGAGGAGCAACTAGAAACAAATCAAATAAAGCTCAAACAATAAAGAGTATTCCTTTAAAAAACTTGGGGTTCCGTCTATTACAATGCCTGGGCTCAGAATTGAGCCTGACAATAAAGGAGAATGCCATTTCAATCCACATTGTTAGCAGTTAGCACTCAGACTTCATAATCCACCCAAAGTAGTAAAATATATGTCAATCCACATTGTGTGTTTGGGCCTGTGTAGGGCTGATGTGCAAATCCTTTGTTGAAGCCAGTAAGATCTTAATCATGAAACATTGTGAGACAACTGTACATTTATTATTTGCTTGAACAATCATGTCAAAAAGACATAATTGATCCAAATGAAATTGATCTAAATTCCTTGTATGACAGTAGGTATAACCGTTATAATATATAAATTGGAGAAATACACGCATTTGCCTTGAAATATTACATATTTGTGTACTAGAAACAATTGAAGAAAGAAGTATGCATATAGCTAGCTATCGATAAATGTCAGTCCCATTAGAACATTGGAGTCTCCCCGAACCAAAATCACTAGATCTGATATAAAGCAACACCTTCGAAAGAAGAAGAAGAAACAAATAGATAGAATCTCACCTGAGATTGCAGGAGGCAAAAATCGAGTTTCAGAAGAAGCGATCAAGTATACGATCTGCACAGTGCTGTTCGTAGTCGCACCCCTCGTTTCTCCTCCCGAGCCTCCACCACAAGTCGAGGATGAGGAGTAGCCCTCCGCCTCGACCTTCAGCTCGGCCGCAACCGCCTTCGTCACTGACATCAACCAAATCCAGAATCAGCAAATTGGAACCCTAATGGCTGAAAAGCTGAGCTCGGCGATTCCGCATCAACCTTGGGAGAGCTCGCGAGAAACAAGGCACATAGAAGAACGATTTGAAGGATGAAAAGAGACCTTACCTTGTTGAATTGGTCGATTGTTCGCCTCAAATCTTCCTTCTTCACCACCTTCCTCTCTTCCAACGCCCCCTTTTTCAGTCTGATCCAACCCTAGAAATTGCGAACCGAGGAGAAGGGACAACAACATTAGAGAGATCGGATGGAACAAGAATGGGAACGATGGATCATCGAGGCAGGGGAGAATCTCGGCCTTCGAAGCGGGCAAAGCGTTGAGTTCTGCCATGAGAGCGGGTTTGTGCTTCTGAGAAACCTTCGAATTCAGCCTCTTTTGTGTTTCACAGCTGGTTCGGTTCTTTTTGTTTTAACGGACCGGCTCATTAAAAAAAATTCTACCCGCGTTCCGGTTTTCCACTAAACCCAAAATTTTACACGTTAAGCAAATTTTACACGTTAAGGATTTTTTACATTTTAAAGCTTCCCTATATATATATATATATATATATATATATATATATATATATATTAATTGCATATTTCTCTTTTTATTTTGATGGGTCATATTATATATAAGGATATTTTCCACAAATTATACTACCACTTATTTTAGTACGTTTTTTATATAATAAAACTGCATTATACCTTAGCTCGATTTTTTTAAATTATATTTTAAAAAATCTGTGCACCAATTTTTTTTAAAAAAAATCTTAAGTTTAATTTGATGACTCTAATTAAAAAAAATCTTACTTCTTAATCATATAATGTTGCTCAATCTAAATGAATATGACATGTATGCAAAAAAAAACACACCATTTAATCCAGGAAATGTTACGTATGCGGATCGCATCAGAGACCGTTTTAAGGCCAAGCCTTTGCTTTAGTGTTGTGCAATTTTTTTAATAAATTTTATTATATGAAACAACTTTGAATTTATATAAATTACTACTCCATATAAAGTAAATATAAAAATAAAATAAATTTATTCCTAGCCCGATGTGCGATTTTTTAATAAATTTTATTATATAAAATAATTTTGAATTAATATAAATTACTACTCCATAGCTGGCGCGACCTCACGAGTACGGAATTTTCTGGATTAAACGGGATTATTTTTGCCTACGTGTCATTTTCTGGATTAAATTGATATTATATTTTTTGGTCACATCAATTAAAAAGTCAATATAGTTGGGTAAAAAAGTAATCTTTTTAGATCAATAATTTATCATATAAAACCTTATATCTTAATTAGATAAATTTTATGATGAAGATCTTTAACGATTTGATTTTTAAAAAAAAATATAAGTTTTTTTTTAGAATAGGTGTTAATTTATGTTATTTTTTGATAAAAAAAAATTGGGAAGATTTTACACCGAAAAAAATTGGGAAGATTTTTTTCCTTAGAATATTAATATATTTATAGAACAAGGTTAACAAAGGTTGTCATTTTCAACTCGAAAGTTGAAATGATCGATGCTAAGTGGAATAGCAACAATTTGAGTCAGGCGTAATAAAATAGAGGCTGAAAACAGTAAGACTGATTATTTTGATAAAATTGTATCGTTTTCTAACTGATTGTATTCTTTAAAGATAAAATAAAAACTTTTTTTTGCATAAACCATAAGTTGTATCGTTTTCTAACTTATTTTGCATAAACAATAAGTTGTACGGATTATCTCGCGTCCACCGAATTTTCTGAATTAAATAGAATTATTTTTGCTTACGTATCATTTTCTGGATTAACATGATATTATATTTTTGGGTCACATCAATTAATAAACCAATTTTTCCATCTCAATATATTAATGGTCCCACTTGATAAAATTTCATACGTCTAAACTATCTATTTTAATATAAATAAATAAAAAGAGACCTAAACAAATTGATTTTGGATGACAATAAATCTTCCATCCCATATTCATCAGTTTTGTTTTAATCTTTACCGAGTTACCAGATATTTCATATTAACTAACTTTATTTTATTACCATGTTTAAAATACATTCATTTTATTTTACTATCATGTTTAAAATATGTACATTAATATATATATATATATATATATATAATCAATTAAAGAAATTTATGTACATATGCCTGACCGATCTTATCCAAGAAAAGTTCTATCTTTCTTTTACTATTGATTATATAGATTTGACCTATTCAATATATATATCTTATAAATAAGAATTTTTTTAATGAATAAATAAAACTTAAATAATATGTGATATATAATTAATTAAATTCAACAATCTATATCTATCTATTCTATATAATATAAAATACTAAAGCAGATGCCTGAAACGGCCTAGATCACTGAAATTAATTATGACTATATTACAAAAGAAATTTACATAAAATATATTTATATATTGGACCATTAGTGTATCCAAATCCGATAACTATCTAATATATAAAATATACTTATATATAATTAAAAGAATTTTTATGGATTAAGGTAAAGGTAGAGGAAGTAAAGAGAATAAATAATCAATTGATTTTACCATGTTAATTTATTTCATCAACTATTAAAATTATATCGAGCGAGTTTGATTAGATTTCTATATATGTACTAAAATATCATATCCAGTGAAGATATATGTAGATGGATAATTAATTGATAAGAAATATTGTTATGATAAAGTTAATATACATAAGTAAAAAAAGTAATATATATATAGGGATGCGCTCCGGTGAAAACCAAAATTGCGGTAGAAACCCGTGAGGACCGGCTTTTAGCTCGGTTCACTTGCTTTATAGCCCGTTTATGAATAGAACCGATCTATAAAGGCATAAATTTTAGCCCTGTTTTGAATAAAACCGAGCTATAAAGTCACCATGTAATTTTAAAACATGAGTTTTTTAGCACGATTTTTAGGCTTGACCGAGCTATAAAGTCATGTGTTACTTTAAAATTGGAGTTTTTAGCACGGTTTTTAGGTTGAACCAAGTTGTAAAGTCACCTTGTGATTGAGGTTTTTAGCACGGATTTCAAATGAACTAAGAAGGTGTATTAAAAGATCCAAATATTTCAACCAAATTATTATAACTTTCGAATTTCAGAAAAACAAAATTAAACATTATTTTGTTTATTAAGAAACCGCACAACGGGCAGGTACCGATTACTAGTGTGTTTGTATAGTTAGGGTTAAGGCTCGGTTCTGTTTGTGATTGATTCATAAAATGGCAAAATATATCTTATTTTTGCATTATTTTTAATGTTATAACTTATAGGATAGATTACAAGTGTTCGATTTCTATCTCTAGTCTAGTAATTTATTGATCTTTAAAAGCATCTTAGCTCAACGGTTATATTTGCACAACTTACGGTTATATTTGCACATTGTACTTTTATATTTGCACAACGTACTCTTATATTTGCACGGCCAAATGTTTTCTAAAAAAAAACTAGATTTGGGTCATATTTGCACAACTTACGGTTATATTTGCACATCGTACTCTTATATTTCCACGACAAAATGTTAAAAAAAATAAAAATAAAAAATATGTAAAAAAATATATATAAAACTAGACTTGGGTCATATTTGCACAAATTACGGTTATATTTGCACAATTTACTCTTACATTTGCACGACAAAATTTAAAAAAAAAAAACTAGACTTGGGTCATATTTACACAACTTACGGTTATATTTGCACAACATACTCTTATATTTGCACGATAAAAAACGAAAAAAAAACTAGACTTGGGTCATATTTGCACAACTTACGGTTATATTTGCACAACATACTCTTATAATTGCACGACAAAAAAAAACTATACTTGGGTCACATTTTCAAAACTTACGGTTATATTTGCAAATCGTACTCTTATATTTGCACAATGTACTCTTATATTTGCACGACAAAATGTTTTATAAAAAAAACTAGACTTGTGTCATATTTGTACAACTTACGGTTATATATGCACATCGTACTCTTATATTTGCATGACAAAATGTTTTAAAAAATAAATAAAAATAAATAAATAGTAAAAAATAAATGAAAAACTAGACTTGGGTCATATTTGCACAACTTACGGTTGTATTTGCACAACGTACTCTTATATTTTGATGCGGGGTGATGTGAGCCTAAATTGCCATGTTTTACACTTACTTTTATATCAATTTCTGCATGCATTTCATACATTTGGGTTAGAATAATACAGAATCTGTGTAGTTTACATTATTTGCAATATATGGAGGTCTACACAAGTTTTTATTATATTTCGCAGAAATCGGACGCACTTTGGAGCTTCAAGGAAAGTCATGAAGAAGCTAAGGATGGTGCAGCTGGAGGAAAGCCCACTTTTCACCATTCATCATTCTGAATCAAGCTTTAATGTCTTCATAAAGTTGTAGCCCTTGAAAAGAGCTTTCCAACGCATGCTCATATGCATCAATCAGACGAACGAGTACACAGGAAAGTGCGTTTCAAGAACGGAACAGAATGCTGAAAGCTGACAGCTCTACTTGAAGTCGACCACGGCTAGTCGCAGTCGAGTACACCAGGAGCCAGAAGTTCACCCGGAGTCGAGTAGAGCCACTCGAGAGCCCAGAGCTACTCGACGTCGAGTACACCTACTCGAAGTCGAGTACACATGTCGAGTCCAGAAGGTGCCCGAGCTCGAGTGCAACCCAGAAGAAAAAGTTCCAGTCGACGTCGACTAACTCTAATCGAAGTCGAGTACGATCCAGTGGCCGAATCCGAGTCCGAGATCGAGTGGAGTATGGAGAAGATAGATTACTTGCAAGGACAGGAAAAAGATATTTTATCTAATCAAGAGAAGATGTATCAAGATGGAAGGAATTTATCCACATTAGCTTTATTTCCTTTTAGATATTATTTCTTTTATCATAATGTTTTATCTTTATGTTATTAGATAGAAAGTTTAGATATAGATATAGTTGTTCTTTCCTTGATTAGCGGGGTTTGAGAACTATAAATAAAGCCTTAGGGGCTTAGTCTTAGCAGAGGCGGATCCACGGGGGGGCTTGTGGTGGCTGAAGCCCCCCCCCCCCCCAAAATCCGAAAAATGTATGTATATATTTTTTACATATCAGTT